>OW443315.2:21603388-23090002 GCA_937001585.2 Brachylomia viminalis
GCGCTGTTTAACGGAAACATTGTGAATAAACAACTGATATTAAATACTAGTAATAACATTATTTTGTTAGGATATTCAGAGACACTAGACAGATAAGGAAACTTGCACCTCAATTTCGTAACATACTTTCTTTTACAATCTGATCTATTGCTTCATATATTTCAAAAATTCGTTTTCTCAACAACGTAAATAGCGCAATGAATGCTGTTGAATTGTCAACATGAAAGACATTGCATTTGGTAGTATGTTACGCAATTACCCCGCTGCACGATTAACGTCACCACTGTTTTCAACAGAAGCGCGTGTTACAACAACAAATGGGCGTCCTAACTAAACTATCAATACGTTTGAGATTTTCCTTATGGAATACCATTTATTACTAATATACTATTTATGTTTCTAAAAAATCTCGTTATCTATTGTATATGTATACTGTTAAAAATGAGATATTCTCTGAGCAATGACAATATTATTATAATAAAAACGTAGTTCAGATTTTTCGGGAAAGAATGAAGATATTTCATGGTTCTCAGACCCAAAAATATTGTTAATCAATAATTACATTATGTATATTTACCTAAAAGAGAACCACTGATCTAAGTAATTAGATATTAATATTATACATAATAATAATTATATATTCAAAAATAATTAATTGTATTTGTAAGGAATTGAAATCCGAATTCGGTATAAAATCACTTAACTAAACTAAATTTATATTAATGCAATGGAAACATTGACAATAAAAACTAATTATTATTTAGAATCATTTATTTATAAGTATTCGTCGTGTGCTTGACAATAACAAATATTTATAGTAAGCCCTTTTATATAAAATACTAGTTATTTAGTGTACCTACTCTTTTCCTTAGAGACTATGAAATTTGAAATGTCAGACAATAAAACTTCTTCGAACATAACTTTAGTACGTACTATTATAAAATTCACTCGCTTTCTGAATGGACTTTGTTAATTGACAATAAATAGTTATTAACTTTTTGGGCTGTTTACATACTGTAAAGTGTAAGTAGAGTAATGTTTCTCAGTGAATAACGAAAGACAATAATTTCGCCTAATTATAATAAGGTTGCGACCAGATATGACCCACAGTAAGAGGCTAACTAAACGCAGAGACCTGAATTTATCATAGACTTCAAATTTTATAGCAGTTATAGGTACATAAAAACATGTTGCGCCGACCCCAAATAAATTGGGATAAGGGCAAGAGAATGATAATGACAAACATAAAATATTTATCAGTCTTGACTTTCGGCGTCGGCGTCGTAGATTAATACCAATACTAGTATTTGTAAATTTACCTACGTAACATAACAATAATTATTCATTGATGTAGCTATCTCTCATTCTCTGGATAGCCACTTTTTGTAAGTCAATATCTGACTGGAACGAATTATATAAATTAAAATAAAAGTAGTTTTGTATTTTATTAATTTAACAGCAGGGTAGAAGGCTTTTGCCTAAACCATTTTTTATAATCACATAGAGCAGTATTACTTTTAACGTGACATTCATATTCATTTATTTGGTTTCTGTTTCGAGCGCAGATAAACAACTTTCGTTTTAAAATGTTGGTAAACGTAATATTTAAGTAATATGTATAATATCTTGTTTTATACAGTATCAGCAGCATTATAATAGGTGTATACTTTATGAAATATTTAGCTCAAAATGTTATAAGTATTATATACTTAGCGCCTTCAGGGTTGTTTTTATAAAGCAAATCATTGTAATAATGCCTAAAACATTAGATATCACAATTATAGATAGTTGATTGAAATAAATACTTAGGTATGCTGAAAACTAAATCACAAACTTTTGTGCACACCGTATTTTTCACATTCGTAGGTATTTTTCATAGATTGGCACAACAACTGAAAAAATTGCCACAGTTGAAATAAGAACGATTGGTAGATTTTACGGATACGATTATTTAATCGTTTAATTATTTTTATTCCTTGAGCTATAATTTCTATATTTATATAGTGTTAAGCCTAAAAGGCATCTTGTTATATTCACGTGCATGTAGATTTGTGATCAATATTTAATACTAAGTTAGCAACCGTTTTTTTGCAGAGCTGTAGTTTTGAAATAATATGTAGGTATTCTTTTTGAGTTTTAGATAACATTATTTGAGAAAAATATATTACTCGTATAATATTGTGTTAGGCGAAAAATCTTAGTAAGTAATTTTAAAATCATTTTACACTTTGTAGTTGTAGATGTTGATGCACAAATTTCTGTTATACTTAAGAATTTTATTGATAGTTAATTATTGTAATAATATTATAGATAAACTTATACAAATTTATACAGTGCAATTAATGATATAAAAGCCTGCTACGTTGTGTGTATGATAATATTAACCTCTTTTGATGATAGACATAATTAGTGATTCCTAAATAACTTTTTGTATAATATATATTTACACATTCACCATCAAATTATATGAAAGAAAATACTTACACAAAATAGTTGTTTGTTAAAACAAATACATTATCATGATGTGCATATCTAAATAAAACGACAATAAAGTTTTAAAATATCATAGGTTTAAAGTTCGACATAATAAGAACCTTAAAAGTTTACATTAATTTTGCTTTTCTTTAATTCATTTACACAAATAAACAGTTCAAATATCAATTATTGTTCAGAAAAAAAACAAAGAGTCTGGGGAATGTTATTTAAAGCAAATATTTTTTTTATTTTTTTATATTTAAAATGGATTTGCTCTTGGCTCTAGTCTAGGTCAGTGGTAACAGAGACCGAGTCGACGATGGAGTGAGCTTACCCAGCAGACGCCTGTTCACTCTCACTTTGAAGAGATTGCTATGATTTATTGATCACTTGCCTATTCGTTGAAATTTCTCAGCTTGACTATGCTTATGTACCTACTAATAATGCACTCAATTTGTTATTTTCACAAGATAAAAGTAGCCTTGATTATGATAAAAACATTATTATTTCTAAGATATTTTTATAGATATTACACCCGTTTACTTGGAAGCTATCTATTGACAATGATTTCATCCAAACGACAAAAGACGCGCAGCTTATAAACAGGTTCAGTGATAAACTTTCCGTTATTTCATGTGTTTTGATTTCGTTTTTTTATTTTTTTTTATGTCTCTAAATCTTTACTTAACATGACAATAATATACTTAAATAATTTAATTGTACATTTTTCGACCATTGAATCAAATCAGAAATTTATTTAAAAATAAGAATTTAAGTTCATAGTTATTTGTGTAATTTTTACACGGATTGCACAATTTTTTCAGCTGACATTATATTATAGAGTTTTAAAGCTTTTTGCAGACACTATCATTGTACATACTTATACATCTCATATGTCAATCTCGAATTTGTAAACTAAAGTTACAGATTATTGACTAACATTGCCGTTAATATTGTGTAATGTTTAATAAACTTTGACAATAAAGACCTTTTCCTAAAGTATAATGGTGTTTTTCTGTGTAATGTTTAATAAACTTTGACAATAAAGACCTTTTCCTAAAGTATAATGGTGTTTTTCTTTAATATCCGATAAAGTAGGATTTCATTTAGCTGCAACTGGAAAGTATTTGTTATTCGTCATCCAACAGTGTTTTCATTTAGTGTACAGAACGCAACCCCTACCCAACTATGCGAGTTAAAAAAATTACTACCTACGTGGATTTTGGTAAGATAAAAATGGTAGCCGACATGCGAGATTGCGGCTATTGTTGAGGAATATAGTGTAGGCTCTGTGTTTATAGTGGGTGTCTATAATGCGCAGCCTAGCGGGTGGTTTGGAGTTGAACTTCTGGTCTTTTGTGTTGAGCAGCAATGGCGATGGCGCACGGTGGGCTGAAATCAAGCTTTCGTAGACTTAGGGATTCAAGAAATTTAAAAAAAAAAATGGCTTTGCGATCTACCACTAAATACAAGTCATTTTTCTTTTCGATTTTTGTATATACCTAATATTTTTAAAGTTATAACGATTTGAATTTATTTTTGTATGGAGAAATTTGATTTTATATGAATAACTTTTAATTCTCAAGAGTTCTCAAAAAACGGCTGTCGGTATTCGATTGTGCTATTTTTAGGCAAATTATCAGATATATCACTTGCTTCGATTTTGGAGAAAATTGTTTTTCATTCCCTTTTCCACACCACCCTTGAGGTAGAGAACTAAGCGCGTTTTTTTTATCAGTGGTGTCCCCAGGAGGCCTAATCCACTCATACGCACACTCTTACTCACACACGCACTCACAAAATTATCACTTAGACAATTTCATCAGATTCTGATTCAGATTCGTTCTCTAAATGTTCCACATTTACAAATTCTATATTTTCCCGCTCATCATCTTCAAATGTTGGAGATAACAGAAACATGGCTTTCGCTTCTTCTGAAAATGGTTTGTGTTTCCGTATCATTTTATGACGTTTTGATGATATATAAGGATCTGAACTAATTATTAAATTATTCAAAATATCCTCATTATTAGCTCCTCTGCAGAATTTTCTTGAATGGTGTTGGCGATATCGCCTAAAGTCTTTATTTCGAGATTGAGCCGCTTCTTCCGATAATTTTCCAATCGGAATGAATCCCAAGTTTTCAATGATAGCTGCTCCATGAACAAGAACTTTATGCACACTGGAGGGCATGTGATAACACTCATATAAATCTACGTATAATTTTATGGTGGCTTCCGTATATTCTTTAAACTTCACTGTGTCAATTTTATGACCTGAAGATATTGTTTCTAAAATGATTGAAAACCGTTTTATTAGGTTTTCATCGACACCAGTAATTGCAGCAGCAATCTCTGTATTTAAAAAAAATCTTTGAGCGGTATTCCCGCCATTAGTAGTTCCATGTCCTTGCTTTACAACATCTATTAAAAGGCCTGTTTGATTTTTAAAAGCTTCCTGAATGCTTTTTTTCTATTTTCCATCAAAACTTTGTTTTCACCTTTTGCAACCCATGTTTTGAAATCCAGTCTATAGGCTATGTGAAGAATGCATTCCATAAAACGTATCCATATATGTAGCGATGATAAACCATATTTGTACTTACAAGTCGGTACAAATGATTTTAGTCAATAACAAAGACAAGTTATTCATTTCTGTAGGAACAGCTTTACATATTATGTCACATCGTTGAGCTGAAGTTTCACAGAGGATTGATGTTGCTTTACCATCTATCATGGTAAGAAATAATGAATGTGAGACTTTTATTTCTCCAATTTCTGTTTCCTTCAATTCATTTATTTCCGTTTCAATTTCGGTTTTCTCTCTTATAATCGTTGATTTATTATCTTTTTCAAACTTGAAAAATATTGGACGACACCAATATGCTGAATTTGGTGAGTCGTTTTCTCAGATAATTTGTTCCTCGGAAAAAAAAATTATTGGTACTAAACTACCCATAAAAAAATCGGTTGTCTGTAAAGTCGGTTTACTGACGATAGTTGAACGTGACAACGTCATAAGAAAATACTGATGGAATGGTTGCATTATTCAAAAGAAAATTTTAATTTTATTTGTTTGATTGATATTTTGTATGGATATAGAGAAGGAGGTAAATGGAAATCACAATTGAATTGATCAAGTTACATTTATGTGTACGCATAAATACAATTATGTCAATTTTTACCTTTATCGCCACAATTATCGTTGCTATAAATAATTGACACCACATTCACTTTTCACTGCACTTCATACCTGACGAAAACATGTAAATGTATTATTGTATAGCAGCTGTCCACGCGGACGCATCGCTCACTCAAGTAGGAGAGAGACAGATGTCGAACGCTGCCGAACGCGGAGGCCGATTGTGCCTCTTTGTCGCTCGTTCCTAGCTCTCGCTTGCACTTCAAGCCTTAAATGGAACGCCTCAGAGCGAGGTAACGCCGCACGAGTCGTGTTTTTTCGTGCGTATAGCCGTCTCCATCGAATTATAAGACGTTGTCACGTCAAAAATACTTGAATCATCTGTCGAAGCACTGTCCTCTTTGTCATCCGTTGTCATTTTTCGCTTATAGTTTGCTTGATTCGAGGCACCATCCATTCCCAATTTGCTTATCATTGTCAACTCCTTACAGTCTGTGCTATCAATATTGATTGCTTTGAATATCCTTTTGGCGGTTATATCTAATAGAGGCTGCAATTTTATTCTAGCAGTTGTATCTGCTAAGATGATATCATCTTTTGGCGGGTAGCATTCTTGTTTTGCATTTTGCACCTTGTAGTAGGAAGGGAAAATGTCAGAATCAGAATCAGAATTATTTATTTGTTAAACATAGGTGAAGAACATATATACATTAATCATACATGTCAAGGTCTTAAATAGATAAGTGTTGGCAAGTGACAGTGGTGAGTGTGAGTGGTGACAGTGTGTTGGTAAGTGTCGACATTTTTATCTTTGATACTTTTTCTTAAAGTATTGTATTGCCACTTTGTTAATTTATGGGCCAAAACAAGACCCAAGGCTTCATCTGGAGTAAATTTAGGTTTTTAAATTTTACCTAAAAGACTATCTTTGGCTTTTTGCACATCCTGTGGATTTTTAAGTAGGTGTTCGAGGATTTCAGCTATTCCTTGATTACCATCCTCTCGTAATTTCATAATATATGCATGAGATATTTCCTCTGTAGTCATAGTTGTATGAATATGTTCTGTGCCTCTTTTTTTGCTTAGGTCCTAATTCACAAAATGGTTTTCTTGGACTTAAATTCGTTGACATGGCAGTAGACACTTTTGCTGGAGATTCATGTTCACTTGAGGTACTAGGAACAGAGTCTTGGTTTCTTTCAAATGCACTTACAATGAAATCAAGCCAGTTTATTTCCGATGATAACCATTCGCTATTATTGTTGCTAAACAATTCCTCTTTGCCATGAGCATTTTGCCATCTCCTTTGCAGATTATAGCAATATTATGCACAAAACGCTTTTAGCGCTTTATCGTTTTCATCACACAGTGGGGACTAATCTAGATTTAATAGCACTATATAAAACACTATTATTTTTAAAACTTCCACTTTCCTTTAATAGCACAACAATATCAATATTTGACACCAAATCGAACATTTTTACGTAATAAATAGAATTAGTATTCCGAAAATGTGAGATAGGATAGTGCGTTTATTACGATGTGTAACAACGTACTGAGGATGGTTGTTTTTCAAATGTAACCGTGTAATTTTTTTAGCTGCTATTCATCATCCAATCACATAATGACACGTCATGACACATAATGATCACAATAATGACGCGCTAATGAGGGTCACCGCGCTATTGAGTATTGTTAAAAACAAATCACGTCATAAGGGTGGTGTGAGTGAGTATCGTGAAAAATAAATGACGTCATAAGGGTGGTGTAGAATGTTTACCAATAATTTGATTTTTTGCTAAATTTCTGTAATATAATATTAAAACATGTCAGATTAAACCAAAAATCGATTAATATTTCATACAAAGTTTAGGGGTCTATAACTCGAAAAACACTAGGTATAAAAAAATTACAAATAACAAAAAATATTTGTACATAAAATTCAAAAATACTCATTTGAATCCTTAAGTCCCCACTTCACGATTCCAGCCCACCGTGTGGCGTGCCGATATTGAAATATTATGGTTCTCAGAGTTGGTTAGATCTCTGTACCTATAGTATCTGAAGCGGCAAGCGGCATCCTGCCGTTCAGTCGAAAAGATTTTGCCAAAATTTCACTACCCAAACAAATTTTAGCATCCTCTTTTTACACCAATGCAATGTTTGGAATGATTTTAGTACGCACATTTTCATTTGGTCAAATTACTTGCCATAATATTATCAAGGATAATGTCATTTAGGCATTTGGTCTTTAATCAAATGATTTAGTTAAGTAATGACATTAAATTTTTGTCTAAAGATTGTTTGCTGTAATAGCAAACAATCTTTAGACAAAAATTTAATGTCATTTGCGTACTTCTTTGTAAGTTTATGTGCTTGAATTTGTCTGAAATAAGTCAAAATAAATGGTTACCTATGGAACTAGTTAGAGTAGGTTAATTATTTTAAAAAAATGGTTAGTTTAGGTTAGGTTAAAACTGTGACCTCCTAGTCCTCCTACGCACGAGCCGAGCGAGCGAAGCGAGCGGTGCCGCGGCAGCGGCCGACGAGTGCCAGAAATGACTAGATTAGGTATATATGGAAAAAAATATGGAAAAAAACACGCTACCCGATACTGAACTAGTTAGACGAGATTATTTTTTTGTTAAATGCTACTAACTAAAAAGAAATACTACCAGAATAGTTAATATTAATATTATTATTTGGCAAATTTTATTTTGCCTGCATACAATGAGTAATTCCACCTGAAATATTTGACTACATCAAAATTGGTAAAAGTACTTCTTGATAAGCAAGTTATTATTTAAACGTTCACTTGCCAAACATTAGGTTTGCGTTACAATTATTTGATAAGAGATTTTTTGCTAAATAATAATTTGGCTCATGAAAGTATACTGAAAATTGTTTGGGAAACTAAGTGATAATTTGGCAATTCCTTTTCGGTTAAACAAGGGAGACCCAGCATCGGCATGGTGGTCTGTGGTCGATGCGAACATATTACACAATGTTTATTGGTCTGACCATTAGAAATAATATGGAACTTCAATATATTTAGAATTAAGTCCGAAACCGTTATTTGTAAACGCTATATGGTCTTGTGGGGTGAAAGAGACTTGCAACAAACTGACATAAATAAAAATTTATGTACGACGAAACTAAGACTGGTTGATTTCCTGCTGAATTTAGAAAAAAATATATATTAATATTATTTTTTTTATTTCATTTAAGTATATACATATCAATTACATTTTTATAAACAAAAAGATACTAAAAACATTTAAATATATAAAAAATAGTAGCCCACCGGTATCGGGACCAGGGTCCAAGCTACCGGCGGCGGTCAGGGCTCCAGAGAGAGAAACTTCCTAACAATGCGGGCCGTGTCCAGAAGTACCGCTTTCTGAATCAAGCCCTTGATCCAGCTGCCTAACGAGAGCCTCCTTAGGTGTTGGTCGAGGCTCTTGGGAATTAGCCCATTGGCTGTCACGACTATCGGCACAATGACCGCTGAGTCCACATCCCAAATGTCGACAACCTCGTGAGCCAAGTCAAGATACTTGATTTGTTTATCTTTCTCGGCTTTCACGAGGTTCTCATCATGCGGGATGGTTATGTCAACAATCATTGCGCGTCGCTCCAATCGATCCACCACCACTATATCAGGCTTATTGGCAACAATAGTCCTGTCAGTGATGATGGATCGATCCCAGTAGGTACAATGTGATATTACCATTTTCGAGAACTGGGTCGGGCACATACCTGTAGTACGGTACCTCCGATTCCACAAGGTTGTATTTCAGAGCAAGCTGCTGATGGATTATCCTGGCTACAAGGTTGTGTCTATGCAAGTACTCTCCGTTAGCTAGACGAGAACACCCGGAGCTGATATGCCTGATTGATTCTCCCGGCCGGTTGCATGCCCGACAGATGTCAACCGTGCCGTCTTTCACAATAAATCTCCGGTAATTGTTCGTCATCATAACTTCGTCCATAATTGCACAGACAAAACCTTCGGTTTCTCCAAAGAGGTCACCGAAACGCAGCCAGGCAACGGACGCTAGTAGATCTACATCCGGTCCATGTAGGGCCCGGAAAAAGCGTCCGTGGAGCTCCTTACTCTGCCATACCTCCATGCGATCATTAGTGTCAAGCACTACAGGTTTGCGCCAGTTCTCTATAGCCAAGGAGAGCGGGGTGAGGGCCTTGTCCACCGTGACTACATCTCGATGCATACCCACGTCGGTTTCTAGGAAATATTCCCTGAGACTGCATATCTCGCGATTGTGGAGGGTCTTAGCGTTTAAAAAGCCTCGACCTCCACTCTTTCGCGGGATATACAGCCTCATTACCGATGATCGTGGGGGATGCATTCGATTTGCAGTCAGCAGCGTACGGACCCTCCTATCCAGGGCGTTGAGTTCGGTCTGAATCCATTTGAGTATGCCGAAAGAGTACATCAAAACCGGCATGACCCAACCGTTGAAGGCGCGCACCTTATTTCCGCCTGATAGAAGACTATTAAGTACTTTTTTCAGGCGGCTAAAGAAGCGTTCCTTCAACGATTGCTTCATGTCAGTAACATTGATGCCTAACGTTTCCGACATACCCAAATACTTATAGGTTCCGGATGCGGAGAGGGCTCTAAGGTTTGTGGAATCCGAGAGTTGGGTTCCCACGGATTCAACAATCTCACCTCGCTTTACATGCATGACCGCACATTTGTACACACCAAGTTCCATCCTGATGGCGCTACTGAAAGTTTGAGTTACTTTCAGTAGCTCCATCAGTTGCAAATTGTTGGGAGCAAAGAGTTTTAGGTCATCCATGTAGAGGAGGTGCGATATAACCTGACCACCTCTCCTCAACCGATAGCCTAGACCTGAATCCTCCAGCAGTGTGCTTAGAGGATTCAAGGCTAAGCAGAACCAAAGCGGACTCAAACTATCGCCCTGAAATATACCTCGCTCGCTCCTTATCGGTTCGCTATTACTATAAATATTTCGACATCCTGGATAGTGAAGGACCGTCCTCCATTGCCGCATAAATGACATTAGGAAGGTGCGAAGAGTTGTATCTACTTTATACAACTCTAACACCCTCACGAGCCATGTATGCGGCACCGAGTCATAGGCCTTCTTATAATCTATCCAACATGTCGACAGATCCTTTCGGGAACGACGAACCTGTTGGCTAATGGTCATATCAATGAGGAGTAGCTCCTTAGTACCGCGGGACTTATTCCTACATCCAGTTTGAGAGGCAGACATGATGGAGTTGGTGTCTATATGTTTGTTAATTTTAGCTCTCAAAATGGATGTAAGAAATTTATAGACCGTCGGTAAACACGTGATCGGCCTATAATTCTTGGGTTCCGCGGTGCTACCTGATTTATGGAGCAGGTGGGTAATTCCTGTCGTTAGGAATTGGGGTAGCGAACCAGATTCCAAAGTAGTCTGAAATTGAGATGCAAAGCGAGCGTGCGATCTTGTAAACCATTTAATCCAAAAGTTGTGCAGTCCATCCGGCCCTGGAGACTTCCAGTTTGGTAGTGGACGGACTGCACGAGCTACATCTTGGGGGCAGATGGTAATAGCCCCCATTTCTGGTATCGGATCGCTGGCTTGCTCGACTTCCCGAGTCCAATCACCTTCGGTGTGACTGACAGGTACCGACCAGATGCTGCGCCAGAAGGAACACATGGCATCATCATCCGGTAGGCGCGTCTCAGTCACACCATGGTCCGGTCGCTCTTCCGTCGAGGAAGACGCGCTGTATGAGGTGTACCGCGCGTCCAAGGAGACTCTGTGGCTGGCCATCGGCGACTCTAAGTCGCGTGCCAGGGAAGAGCTGCTGGGGTCCCTAGATCGGGATCCGTGGGGGCGCCCCTACCGTTGGGTACGGGGCAAGTTGCGTCCCTGGGCGCCTCCACTGGTGCAAAGCATGCAACCCCAGTTGCTAGAGGCGGTAGTATCGGCCCTCTTCCCTGAGCGAGCGGGACACGTTCCCCCGGCGATGGCTTCGCCCTCAGCCACAGACTCTCCAGAAGAGGAGAGCACCGATGTCCCCGAGGTGACGCAAGCAGAGACGAGAGCGGCCGTGTCGCGACTCCGGGCTAAGAACACGGCGCCTGGACCCGACGGAGTTCCTGGTCGAGCTCTCGTCCTGGCTCTGAAGGAGCTGGAGCCCCAGCTGAGGGGGCTCTTCACGGCATGTCTCGAGCAGGGTCAGTTTCCCAGTGTGTGGAAGGAGGGGAGGCTGGTCCTGGTCCGCGTATCGGCCCATAGTGCTGCTCGACGAGGCGGGCAAACTTTTTGAGCGCATTATCGCAGATCGCCTCGTCAGCCACTTGTGCAGGGAGGGGCCGAACCTGGACGACAACCAATTCGGTTTTCGTCGGGGGCGCTCCACCATAGACGCCATCATGCGCGTGAGGGCCCTGGCGGAGGAGACGGTGTCCCAGGGTGGGGTGGTGATGGCGGTGTCTTTAGACATCTCCAACGCATTCAACACCCTACCCTGGAGTTGTATTCGGGAGGCTCTGAAATACCATCGCGTGCCTCCCTACCTCCGCCGTACAGTAGGGGCCTATCTGGAGGATAGATGCGTCACCTATCGGGGACGTGACGGTGCCGGTCGGCACCTCATGTCGTGCGGTGTTCCACAGGGATCGGTCTTGGGACCGCTCCTGTGGAACATCGGCTATGACTGGGTGCTGAGAGGCGAGCTCCCGTCGGGCGCCAACTTGACGTGTTATGCGGACGACACGCTTGTCGCTGCCCGGGGGAGCTCGCACAGGGAAGCGACGTTGATAGCCACGGCTGCGGTGTCACAGGTGGTGAACCGCATCCGGCGCCTGGGCCTGGAGGTGGCCCTAAACAAGTCGGAGGCCATGGTGTTTCATGGCCCCCGACGTGCGCCGGCGCCGGGATCACACATCGTGGTCAGCGGGGTCCGGATAGCTGTCGAGTCCACCATGAAGTATCTGGGATTGGTGCTCGACAGCCGATGGGGATTCGGGCCTCACTTCCGGCGGCTGGCGCCCAAGCTGATGGGTGCAGCGGGCGCGCTTTCAACGTTGCTTCCTAACTTGGGGGGCCCGAGCGCCGCCTGTAGGCGGTTGTACGTGGGAATCGTGCGGTCCATGGCCCTGTATGGGGCCCCTGTGTGGGCGATGGACATGACGGCCGGCACTCTCGCCATTCTGCGCAAACCGCAGAGGGCGATGGCCGCCAGAGTCGTCCGCGGGTACCGCACGATTTCCTACGAGGCGGCTTGTGTCCTGGCCGGATCTCCGCCCTGGGACCTTGAGGCGAAAGTACTCGCGTCATTATATCGATGGCGCGAGGAAGAGCGGGCACGGGGCTCGAGGCCGGTGCAGCGGCAGATCGCGCTGCGCCGAGAGGAGCTCCATCAGGTCTTGGTGGCGGAATGGCGGCTAAGGCTTCTGCGCCCTACCGCCGGCCTCGCTACCGTCGAGGCGATCCGGCCAGTACTCGACGACTGGCTCGGGAGAAGGCACGGCTCCCTGTCGTTTAGGGTGACGCAGGTGCTGTCGGGGCACGGCTGCTTCGGCAAGTACCTGTGCCGCATAGGCAGGGAGCCGGACGCTCGGTGCCACCATTGCGTCCATTGCGGGGAGGACACGGCGCAACACACGCTCGCCGAGTGTGTAGCCTGGGAGGAGCAGCGCCGTGTCCTCACAAATGATGTAGGAGGCGATCTGTCGCTGCCGGCCGTAGTGCGGAGGATGGTCGGTAGCGCAGAGTCGTGGGACGCGGTGGTGTCCTTCTGCGAGGACGTGATGTCGCAGAAGGAAACTGCGGAACGGGAGAGGGAGATCTCGACTCCCTTCCCCGGCCGCAGAAGGCGCACCGGGCGCAGGAGAAGGGCGGACAACGCCCTTTTCCGGCCCCCATGAATGGGTCCAGGGGCGTGGGACTTGGGGAAGTCCTCGCCCCCTATTTGATGGACCCGAGGTGAAGGCACGCGCGGGGGTCGGCGCGCGCCTCTGAGGCGATGCACGGGGTAGTTAAACACCTCACTAGACAGGAGACGAGGCCCGGACAGACCGGGCCAGCACTAGTGTGGGGCTGCGGAAGAATTTCGATTCCCGCGGCCCCACGCGCACGTGCGAGGAGACACCCGGGGTGGTTTTAGCCGGTAAGAGTCCGGCACGCCCCTCCGCCTTTTCCCCAGGCGGAGGTAGTCCATGAGGATTTCCCCCCGAAAAAAAAAAAAAAAAAAATGGTCCGGTCGCTCCCAACCCCTATAAACCTACCTTTCATCGCTCTGGAAGGTGCGATTCAGAGTGTATCGCTCTACTCGCCGCCTATACCGACGAATACGGTTTGCCCATGCATACACTTTCTGCTTCAGGAAGTCGATGCGCTCTGTGACACAAGACATATAGTCTTGGGGACTGATATCAGTCCCTGAGAATGCCCGTCTCACAAAGTGCATCACTCTAGGGCGAGTATTGCCCTCCTTGAAGCAGATTAGTTTGCCGATGAGCGTCCTGGCCCCACCAATACGGCGTTCAATTCTGCACTGCCAAGCTGGTACGTTTGGTTTCGGTCTCTAGTGTCATTTGCAAATTTGACGTGAGCTACACGACATGCTGCTACTGCCGCGCAGTACAGAATCGAATGAATATCGGTCTTCGCAGGTATCAAAATAGTTTGATAACTGCGAATCCAGGACCGCCACCAGCGCCCTATTAATAATAATAATATTATTATTATTATTTTATTTAGTGATAAATTGTGTACTAATGTAGAACATAGATCCATTATTGATAGAATGTACTATGAAATTATTGACATATTAAGCGAAGTGGCATGTGTCTGTTACCGTGGGCCAGATCAAAATAAAAGAAAACCAGTGATAGGTTGGAACCTCAGATCATATAATTGGAACTAGCATGTTCGACAAGCGCACTCGGAGGCGCGGCATGCTTTTCAGATTTGGGTGTTATGTGGTAAACCGAAAGTGGGTTCTGTGTGCGCTACCATGAGAGATGCAAAGCGGGTTTTTAAAAGTAAACTAAAATGATGTCAGGAAAACAGAGCACATCAAAATGAATATTATAGCATCTTGTCACAGAGGGAAGGATTTCGGTAAGTTTTGGAAGCACATAAACAAACTGAGTCCCCTCTAGTGTTAATAGGAGAGTCATTGACGGTAAGGACGCAAACCATGGAATCACTGGTAAAGGTTACGGCTAATGAAATAGTTGCAGTGTTGAAAAACATGAAGCGCGGTAAATCCCCTGGCCATAATTTTCTCAGTATAGAGCCAATACAAAATGCAGGTGTTCACATGCCCAGAGTGCTAACAATGTTTATCAACTTCTGCTTCTCACTTATGTGACTGTGTACTTCTCACTTATATGGAGAAATCTGAAATAAATTATTATTATTATTATTGCCTGAAGATTTAGTGAAAACCTTAGTTGTGCCGATTGTAAAAAATCGAACAGGAGATGCGTCGGACATAAATAACTATAGGCCCATATCATTGGCTACGATTATTGCCAAGGAGTTAGATAGTGTGCTTGACAAGCATGATAAACATCTGTCGCTTCACGATGCCCGATTTGGCTTCAGTGCTATGCTTTCAACAGAGCAGATACCTACAACACTTCCGGGTGAGGTGATTGGGTATGGCTACGGACATCAGTCTGATATGGTGAAATGGGCAGGCTGACTATCCGACCCGTACGGGCTGGAGTGCGAGGTCCGACAGGGAGGTCTGACTTCGCCGATACTCTTCTGTGTTTACGTGGTTCGGCTGATACGTGAGCTCAGCAGCACTGTCTGGCTGTTCCATTGACGGAACACTCGTCAATAACATATGCTACGCTGATGACATGGTGCTGCTGGCCCCATCGATCAACGCCCTCAGAAAACTCATGTCTGTTTGTGAGCAATATGTGGAGGCCCAAGGCCTGAGATATAATGCAAAAAAGAGCGAGTTTCTGTTGTTCAAGGCAGGCACTAAAGACTACCGTGAAGTGCCACCTGTCACACTCGGTACGACTGCATTACAATGGGTAAAATCTTTTAAATAGCTGGGGCAACGGAGACAGATAATCAGGTAAATAGAATCAAATAAAGATCAGGAGCAATATGTTGATCCGTAGGTTTGCAAATTGCTCAAGCGGTGTAACAAATACTCTGTTTAGGGCATACTGCTAATCTTTTTACGCCTGCTGCCTATGGGTCGACTACACGCAAAGGGCTTACAGCGCCAGTAGGTACAACAACGCATACGGGGGGCCTACCATAATCTCTTATAGCAGGTCAATTTTAGACGAAAAATAACCTGTCGCGTTCGTTTGTACCATGAGCGCGCCAACTAGCAGGCGAGCCAGCGATCACGTGACCTAAACCGGTGAGTGACTACGTCACAGCATTTCAGCAGGCTGACCTGCAACTTGTCCTTACCATCAAGTCTTTTTTGACATAAAAACATTCAACAATTTAACTGCCCTGCCGTCATAATTTGCAGCCTTGCGAAATTAACTTTTATTTACCTGTTTTAATTAAATTTAAATACAAAAACGTAAGTTCTTGTAAAAATATACATAAAATATAATTCTGACGTTATTTCAAAGTGTTTTAAAACATAGAAAATCCCCTCTAAGCATTGTGTTTACCGTTTATTTTAGATGTGTGATGAAGGCGAAATTTTTGAGTGTCTCGAGGAAGATAGTCGTCGCAACAAATTGCTAAAATTCAAAGATATACTTTAAGAAACTCGATTGAACCACTTGACGTGCCGGGACAATGCTTTTGTTCAATGTTATGGGCTCACTAAAGTGCTTGCACTCGAGTTTTGATATGAGCTACAAGCTTACATGCCACGCCCTACGAAATCAACAGATTTGTCGATTGAAATCAAGGTTACTTCTATTTATCCAGCTTATTATCATAATAATAATACTTGATGCTATGCCACTTGATTTCAGGTTTTAATAGCATTATCTTTTTACACGAATGGTACATATCAAAGAGCAACGGGAGATCTATCGCACATCATGTTGCACAACAAAAATAATCAGCTGCAATCGCACAAGTATCAGAATGCCTAAATTTACCACATTTTCGCCAAATATATTATATAAAATTCTCAGCTAGTCGTAGCGAACGGCGAATAAATGTGTTATGGTAAGAACAGTGAAATTCTTTTGACTACTTTTATTGTAGCCCCTCTGTATTTAATAAATCCCACAAAGTTTCCAATTTTTCGTAAGAAACTCGTCTTGAAGCTATAGTCACAAAAATCACTCTTTCTAAATTACACTGGACTACCACGGCTACCGCTCACAGACACGGCTACAAAATAAATGTCTATTTACTCTAAGGCTAATCTTTAAACTTTACAAAAACTTATCCACTTTTCAAAATCACCTCGTAAATTCATGTAGGTACATAATGCGTTCTAAAATAAATGTGAGGTTGCACCCTGCACCCTGCACTACCGCGATAAGTGCAGTCTCATCACCGAAGATCGTGGGTGATGCATCCGGTTTGCGGTCAGCAGTGTACGGACCCTCCTATCCAGGGCGTCGAATTTGGTCTGAGTCCATTTGAGTATGCCGAAGAGTACATCAAAACCGGCATGAACCAACCGTTGAAGGCACGCACTTTTTTTCCGCCTGAAAGAAGACTAATTATTATTAATACCTACTTCAGGCGACCGAAGAAGCGCTCCTTCAACAATTGCTTCATGTCAGCAACGTTGATGCCTAACGCTTCCAACATACCCAAATATTTATAACTTTCGGATAAATGATAAATGATTTTATTTCTGTAAGTAGGTTTGAACAAACACTTTTACACGTCAATCGTATTTTAAAAACTAGATGAGGTCGGTATTTCTTATCTGACTACTCTGAGAAGAAAGGCCGAAACAAACTCAGAGGTCACAGTCTGTTTTAAAGTAATTTTAAAGAATTTTAATCCAATCTTGGTCAGATCACGTGAAGGGTGCGGTCTTTTGAGGAAAGAACCACACAGATTGAGTGGACCTGTACAGTCAGTGCACGCATTTGTCAGTAACCGTGCAGCTCAACGCAGAACTTAAGGAGCTCAACGATTCGACGAACAATACCAAAGAAAGGACATTTGGGTAGGCCGCACAGCTACTCTCATGATGAGGAGCGGTATCTAAGGTGTATGGAATCCGATAGATGAATTCCTTCGGATTCCATAAGCTCACCTCGCTTTACATACATGACTGCACATTTGTTCACAACGAATTCCATCCTGATGGCGCTACTGAAAGTTTCAGTTACCTTCAGTAGCTCCATCAGTCCCAATTTGTTGGGGGCAAAGAGTTTCAAGTCATCCATGTAGAGGAGGTGAGATATAACCTGACCACCACACTTCTGATAACCTAGACCTGAGTTCTCCAGTAGTGTGTTTAGAGGATTCAGGGTGTAGCGCGTGAGGTGGTGTGAGTCAATAATAATACTCCAGATGTACGACGATAGTATATTAACAATAAACGAGGAATAGAATAGCGTGCTCTTTACAAAATATGTACATGTCTTATTACTAAACTTAGGGTTACAAGTAGCGGTCTGCTTACGACATTAATCGACCAATAAGAAATCCAGTTGGAAAACTCGGTATGAGATGTAGTTCCTAAAGAAATCAGCGCGGTGGCGCACAGGTCGCCGTCGTGTTATTGGCTAGTCGTGGAGATCGTGTCGACGGCTCAGCGTGGCGATGTTGCACCGCACGTAAATATTACAGGCCGGGCGCCGAGACCCTAGTATCCCGCGTACAGCGGCGGTGAAAGGATGTATGTTGATGTATTACTGCTACAAGGGTTAATAATAATTTATTTGTCAGAAAACAATGATCCATAATATTATGGTTAGTAACAATTGAAACTTATAAACTATGTTAGTAGGCACAAAAATCACAAAATAAATATTACAAAATTAAATAAATTGGATTCACGATTTAAAATAAAATTGTAACATTAATCTGTACGTGAACCATACAGCAGTGGTTCACGTACTGACAGTCAAAACGTTCAGAAAACGCACTCGGGATACTGTTGCGGCTGCCCCGCATCCTACGCACCAGGGATGTGCACCGTTTGCGCATGATTGTGTGGAAACAGTCCACACGAGCTTCGGCAAACATCCCCGACGCGCTACAGAAGCGAGGCAGCCTCAAGAGCACCCTGAACGCGTTGTTATACTGGACACGTAGGGCTCTGTACTGTTTCTGCGTGTAATCCAACCACAGTCTGCCAGTATAAAAGGACGTACAGAATGCCCTAAACAGGGCTATTTTGACGTCCCTCGAGCACCGAGCAAATCTGCGAGCGACCATATTCGCACGAACAGACAGCGCCCTACGTTCCCTTTCGATGTCTGCATCATCTTTCAGGTCAGAGGTTAATAAATGTCCAAGATATTTAAACATGTCAACTCTTTTAAGTGGGCATCCGTTGAGCTTAATTGCTGGTAAGTAATTTGGACTCCCCCTGGCCTGAAAGACCATGCATTCGCTCTTGCTCGTATTATACAGCAAACCATGTTCTCTTGCATATTCTTCACAAATGCCAATCAGTTTTGCCACCGACATGCATGCTGCTGAGCCTCTCTATCAGTGCATTAATGTATAAGTTGAAGAGCTTCGGTGAGGTTAGCCCCCCTTGCCTCACACCGCACTCCAATCTATACGGGGTTGAGTAAGCCCCCGACCATCGAACAACATTGACCTGATTGCTGTACCAGTATTGTAACACACGGATCAGTTCGTCTGGCACTGCCGCTTGCTGCAGTTTTTGCCACAGCAGGTCATAACAAACCAGGTCAAATGCCTTCGACAAGTCGAGGAAGCAAGCAAACACCGGTGTACTTCTATCAGTGTAGTACCTGACAGTCTGCTTTAAACACAATATGGCTGTTTCTGTAGAGAGACCGGCTTTAAAACCAAACTGGTTATCATGAAAAGTTAGATATTTATCCAGCTGTGTGTTAAGCAAACTGTCAAGCACTTTTGACATTACAGTAGCCAATGAAATGGGCCTATAGTTGGCCTTATCGCTGACATCGCCGGTTTTATTTTTAATAATTGGCACCACCACAGTTCTCATCATCCGCTCAGGCAGATAAGAATGTCCCATACAGAAGGAGTAGAACATCGATAAAACCCTGGGCAGATGATGACCAGCATGCTTAAGATGTTCAATACTTAAATCATCGTGGCCAGGAGACTTACCCCTCGACATAGACATAATTACATGTCTTACTGTGTTAAGCAGAACCAAAGTGGTCTCAAACTGTCGCCCTGAAATATTCCACGCATAATATGTTATATTCACACATAATCCCTATAGGCTCATCATTCCCCTGGATCTGTCGACATCCTGGATAGCGAAGAACCATCCTCCATTTCCCCATACACGAGGTGCGTAGTAGAGTTGCATCTATCTTGTACAACTCCAGAACCCTCAAGAGTCATATATGTAGCATCGAGTCGTAGGACTTCTTATCTATGCAGCATGTCGACAGATCCTTTCGCAATCGACGAACCTGTTGACTAATGGCCATGTCGATGAGGACTAGCTCCTTAGTACCAATGGACCCGTTTCTACATCCATTTTGAGAGGTAGACGTAATCATGTTGCTGACAATGTGCGTATTAACTTTCTCTCTCAAAATGGATGTAAGAAGTTTATAGACCGTCGACAAAAATGTGATCGGTCTATAATTGTTGGGTTCCTTGGGACTGAGTTATGGAGCAGGTGGGTAACGCCTGTTGTAAGAAACTGCGGTAGCGACCCAGACTCTACGGATGACTGGAACTGAGACGCCAGGCAAATGTGTGAACTAATTAGTCATTTCAACCAAAAGTTGTGCAATCCGTGCGGTCCCGGAGGGTGCGCCAAAGTTCACCTAAATTTTCAACTCCGATAATTGGAAATCCGAAAATGTTCTTCCTAACATTTTTCATCCTAACAATCACAATTCCTAACTACTCTGTCTCTAATGTTCATAATTCCGAAGCATTCAACTTCATAATGTCAGTAGCAAGAAACATCTATTATACTTTTATTTGTTTCCCTATATTTTCTCAACATAACCATCTTTTATACTATTATTCAAAGTCATATCTTTTTTGTTTAGATTTCTTTTTATTCATAATAATCAGTATTATATACATTAATCATTGTAAGCCCTAATTATCACATGCCATAATTATGATATGCCATAACATAATTTGCCATCGACATCGGGTGTGTAACGGTTGTTTAGATCAAGAGAAATTGGATGCAATTGGGACTTTAGGGCACCCCGACTCGGACAGGTTAGGTTAGAAGGGGATGGCGGGGTCGTGTGAGCGAGCGAAGCGAGCGAATAGACCCTGCCATCCCCTTCGTGGTTATTTTTTTATAAACCACACAGAAGTAGGAGCCCCGCGAAGCGGGGCTCCGTCGACCTAGCCCACCATCAACCATGCACAGAAAAAAAAAACCTAAAACTATAAATATCATCTTCTACCCACATATATTTTTTATAACACTTGGTAAATGTTTCTTTCTGAGTATGAGTGAAAATATTATGGTAATTATGTTTAGGGATAAAAGCGTTATGATAAAAAACAGAGGAGTTTAAATATATTTACAATGATATTATTAATTACAATTTTCGGAAACATGAGTGTTATGAACATCGCCGGTAGCACTACAAATAGTATGAATGAAAACTTTAGGATGAAAAATTTTAGGAAGAGTGATCATTCGGATTACAAATCGTTAGGAAGAACAAATTTCGGGTAAAGAACTTTAGTTGAGCCAATATGGACCCGGTCCCGGAGATTTCCAGTTCGGTAACGGACGTACCGCTCTGGCAACGTAAATAGCGTAATTAGGACTGCTTGCATTTCTGGTATAGTTCCACACACTCGCTTGACATCTCGTATCCAGTCAGCCTCAGCGTGACAGACGGGTACCGATCAGAGATGTTGCGCCAGAATGTTCTTGTGGCGGCCTCATCCGGGCGGCACACATCTGTCACATTTTGTTCAGGTCGCTCCCAAGCTCTGTACACCCACCTCTCATCGCTCTGGAAGAACATGCGATTATGTGTGTATCGATCAGCCCGCCGCCTATTCCGCCGAATACGGCTCGCCCATCCACAAACTTTCTGCTTCAGGAAGTCGATGTGCTCTGTGACACGGGACATGTATTCTCGAGGGCTGATTGCAGTCCCCGAGAATGCCCACCTTACAAAGTGCATCACTCGTGGTCGTGTATTGCCCTCCCTGGAGCAGTATAGTTTGCCGATATGTAGGTACCCTAGCCCCATCGATATGACGCTCGATCCTGCACTGCCAGGCTAGTACGGCTGGTTTTGATCGAGTAGCTCTGTCACAGTTTGAAAACTTGACGTTAGCTAAACGACATGCCGCAACAGCCGCACAATACAGGAACGAGTGTATAGCAACGAGATCCTTGCTGCTTTCGAATACATTCTTAAGCTGCGAGTGCAGAGCATACACCAGCGCCCTATTTTTTTTTTCTTGTAGTTAGGTAGGCGTGGGATTCGGCGTCTAAGTTCGAAGTGAATCTATACTCTCGAAACGCATCCTCCAGTCGCTCCTTAATCGGGCGTTGCACTGGCTACTTACTGTGGCCACCCTATCATCGTCCTCTTCAACACCATGATTGGACCGCGGCGGGATTGCATCAATGGTTGAAGCTTGTACCGCGGTCTGTGCCGGAGTCGAAACGATATGGTTGCTCAGCTCTGAGCGCAGCCAATCAAGTGCGGTGTCGTCCAACCTATGATTGCGTTGGATGAACCGCGGATCCGATAGTCGTTGGACCGAGACGTTGACAGTTGGCTCTAGTTCCTGAAAAGGAGACAGCATCCTACCACGGTACGCAGTGATGTTAGATCCCCCTCTGTAGATCTATAATATGCGTGCATGACGTTCTCGTTCATTGACTGACTCCATCTCATGCGCTGCACACAACCACAGGCAGCGGGGACCCGGCTCGGGGCCGGATGGCCCCTAAGTTCCAAGCTCCTCGGTGGCTGGCCTCTACCCTGCTGACGTACAGGTCTTGGCGAATCGGTGGGAAAAATACTCGTCGCTCGAGCTCGACGCAACTACCGCGGCCGGTGTCGTCACAGCGCTTAATTATTATTATTATTATGTAGTGCATTTTTTGTAGGTTCAGAATTTCATTAGAAGATTTATACATTGTTTTAATTAAAAAGCTACACAATCTTAAACGGGCGCGGTCACAATATTGAAAACCATTTCACACGTTGGTTTAATGCTCTAAGATTTGACAAAAGAGAAAACAGCCACTTCATAACTATTTACCGAAAATACGAGAGTAGTAGATTTTTCTGTGTGGTAGAAATTAAAATTTTGATGTTTGATGTAGTGGCAACTAATGCGGTCAGTGACTCACGCTTGTTTGACGTATATTTTTATTTTATTTTCAAATAATTCAGTATTATTCACGTAATAATTAAGTGTAAAGTGTTAAAATTGTGTTTATATCATTATGTCTATTTTATAATATAAAAAAGGACCTATTTTACAACTGAAAGTGATCTTTGTGCGTGTTTATTTTACTTAGGGAACAAAACAAAAGGTTACGATGGCCGAAAAGGTAAGTTTTAACTGCATTTTTCTACCATTACGGAAGCCAAAGCCTCCCACATAAACATATTACTGTAGTAAAGTGTCGTTCTTCAGGAATAATACAAAAAAATACTACTATACCGCAAATTGAGTAAGAAACTTTACATTCAAACTGAGGCACCCAATGTGTTTTTCTAGAAGTCTGGCATCGAGCCTCTTTGCAGCTGTTTGTGCGATAGTCAAACAAAAAAAATACACCTGTCTTGTCTGTGGCACGCGTAGGTCTTCATTTTGGCATGTAACGCGAAATTTCAAGTGTATTTTACTGAACTTATTAACAAAAAACTACTATAGTCTATTTTTAATTACATGTGTAACAAAATTTTGGGAAATTGTGAAATTTTGTATACCTGAAGAGACAAAGATGTTACATGAGGTAATAGTCCAGTTTCAAGCTATGGTAACTTACATTGCTAAGTCCTGTCCAGTGCAAAAACTTGAAAGTTTATCATAGCAATCTTATAACTTATTTGTTTACATAAGTTGAACTCATGCTGTTGTTGAGTTGTGAGAATGAGCTTTGTTAAGATTTTGGTGTACACTACAGCCTATTCTATCTATCTGTCATAATATCATATTATTGCTTATTACCATATCAATCTCTTTTACAATAATCCCCTAAGATGACCCTCTGACCTACAAACCTTTTTCATCCAGAAAATCCAAGAGAACCCACTACCAGTGGAGCAACCAGCAGAGACCGCAGACAAAACAAAAGACACAGTACCAACACCACTGCCAGACAAACCCACAACAACGGTAACACTACCAGATAAAACCACAACAACCGTACCATTGCCAGACAAGACCACAACAACTGTTCCATTACCAGTGGTCACTCCACCTGTGGTCAGTCCTCGGCTGTCTGTACCCGTGTTTACAAAGACGTCGCCCAATGATATGTACAGGAGGCTGCTGCCGGCAATGCTGTTTGTGTTGACATTCGTGACTGTTATGACCATGCTGCTGATTTATATGGATACTGTTGGTGAGTGGTATTTTGTAACTGTACTGTGTCTGACACTAACTGAATAAGTATAAATAATATTACTAAGATTGGTAAATATAAATTTAATTTGATTTAAATAAGATTACAATTTTTTTTTAAATCTTTTTGCACATGTGAGGGAAACTAGACAAACATTTATGTTTAGTGTCTGTTATGTAATAAATAATGTACTTAGTGTTTATTTCATAACATTATATTTATCAAGTTACAATGTTACATGAATCATCTTTTTTCTGAAACTCACTAAATAGTACCTAACTAATAAATTATATTTTGAGGGTTACTATTACTACATACTGTACAAACTGTAGTTTATCATATCAAAGAGTTCCCGTGAAGTTACCGAGATCAGAAATGACATAACTTAACCAACATTCCTATATTTTTTGTTTTCAAATAAGCTGTAATAATATAAAAATGCTTTTGTTGAATCTCAGTCAATCTGGATTAAGAAACACCTGTCATAACTTAAAATAATGTCATTAAGCAGATTTGGTCAATGAATCATCCCACTTATGCAACATTATTCAATATCATCCCACTTTTGCAACATTTTTTGTAATATGTCTTATACAACTCTATTGTAAGGTATTCATGTGTGTTTTATCAAAACATGAAGATGTTTGGTTCATGTATTTCACTCTTCGTTCTGTTTTTACGCATTTGTGTGACATCCAATAGAATCATAAACTAACAATGAAATTCTGGCCAGCCCTAGGCGCCCAGAAGTTCCGTGCAAACATGACACGTGACTACGAGCTAGCCAGCATCGCACAAGGCTCGGCTGCACTCGTAGCGTTCGTGCAACAGTTGCACCTGGCGCCGCGCCACGCCGCGCCGCCCGCGCACCCGCCGCCGGCTCCCACGCCGCAGATACACGTCATGGACAAACTGTACGGCGAGATTGTGAGTATTATAATAAACTACAAGCCATGTGCGGCATGTACCCGGCGGGTTCCCATCGTCAAAAATTACGAATTTCCATACAAACTTTCATCCCCTATTCAAGGCCTTCATGGGATACATTTTCAAACAGCCTTTCTTAGCGTTCACTTTAGTTATAAATAAAATCGAGTGCGAAGTTTTATGCTTATAGACCCAGCGGTTTACCCTGAGCATTGTCTGACATTGTCTGACATTGAATGAATAAATGAATTTAAGATTTTTATTACATAGAAGAGAAGTGTAGGAACAGAAGACTCGACTAGTGTCCGACCGAAGGTGCAATTCTGGCCGAAGCCGAAGCCGAAGCCGATTAATCGGTATTCACCAAAACCTTCGGCCGAAGCCGAAGCCGAAGCCGAAGGTGTCATTGACCTTGAGAAATACGATAGTTACTTTGATCTCAGAATATACTAGATACATATTGTGAGAGCTTTAGAGATTTAGCCCAATAACGAGCCGAGTGACCAACATATACAAGTAGGTAATAAAATATTGTCTAAAATAAAAGTTTCAAATATACAATGTTAAACAATGTAAAACAAATATGAAATATTTAAAAACAAAACACTTATTAGAATTTTAAGACGCGCTCTCAAACTTGTTTTGACTCGTTTAGTTTACTAACTGCGATTCGTTTGGTCCGGTGCGGCGGCGCGGCGAAACTCTGCTGCTCTGCACACTCTCCGTCTCGCTCTAGCATCGTTCAGTAAATTTCTAATTTTAACAACTAGCCAACCTTCGGCTTCGGCCAAACCTTCGGCAAATTTTTGGCCGAAGCCGAATGTTTGGCCGAAGGTGCTTTTTTGGCCGAAGGTGGCCGAAGCCGAAGCCGAAGCCGAAGCTTCGGTCGGACACTAGACTCGACCAACAGCTTGACTGTGCCGGGCACATGTCGAGGTGGAGGTGCTTAATATATTAAAAGCGGAACCTGGCTTTCCCTATGATAGACGACACACTAACGTTTTACCGCTAGAAGTATGTAAATATTGAACGATGGTCGAGTCACGGAAAACCACGCCAGCATCAATCAACCTAAAGCAGTCCACTGTTGGACATAGACCTCTCCCAAATTCTACTATAGCACACGGTTCTCCCCTTCAAATGGCAGTAGTTGTAATAAAAGAAATAACTTTCGTTCTATAAAACCGGTTGCCAAAGGAGTTTATTTCATTTGGCAAGTGGTTGCCAATTAAGAAGTCCTTGAAAAGCCTGGTTGCGATAAAGGAATTTTATTTCGTAGTTTACAACTATGACTAGATTGCCTTGTTGTATGCTCATAAGAGCCCAGCCAAACAAGGTGAAAATGTGCTTAATAATACCCGTGACTATAGGTCGTCACAGTAGATACTTTCTTCTGGATCATGCCAGGGTGTGATCAGTTGAATATAAAAATACACATCAAAATAATAATAATATCGACACCGGAAATTTCAATTGTCGTAAAGGACAAAACACGACTTATCAGTAGAGCCAAATTTTTTTACGATACATCCCAAATAGTAAAAAAATCGATCGAGAGCTGTTGAAAATCCAGGTCGTCAGGGGGCTTTCATTAACCCTTAACTAGGCGCATTGAAAAAATCACCTAATTAGGCGCATGGGGTCTTCAGTGACCCCAAAAAATATTGGGAAAGGAGTGTCAAAAAGAAATAAAACTTAAAATGTATTTTATGGTAATTAGTAAAGTTCTTTAATATAATTAACTTTAAGAAACGAAAACATAACTGGAATATTATATTTAATAAAAAAATAAAAAAATGTAACCTCCCTTTAAGCTAATTTTTTTGTCTTTTTTTGATTTTTTTTTTTTGACTAATTTGCGTACCCCGCGGGGAATGAGGAAGCTAGAAAGAGCGTGAGCGCGCTCTAAACACTGTAAAACATTTTTTTTCCAATTTCAAGTGGCTCTGACCCCATGCGCCTAATTAAGGGTTAAAAGTTAGTATTATTTTAAATATAGCAATCGATAGCCCTCGCGACGCTGTTTCCTATTTAGCTAAAAGTAACTGTTCTAATTTTCGGCAAAATGTCCTTTACGACAATTTAAATTTCCGGTATCGGTATGTTGTAGAGCTGTAATAAAATTGTAAGGCAAGGGTATTTTATTAACTAAAACATGATCATAAACAGCTTCTGTTATACATACAGATACTAAACATTTATTTAAAAGGTGATAACAAAATGGGTAATCATTTCAATGCAGTGTCCAATGGCAATTTTTTTTCTTTTCAAATCATTCATCGCTGAATTGATCTCACTATCAATCTCATCGTATTCCTTTCTTTTTTCAAATCATTCATCGCTGAATTGATCTCACTATCAATCTCCTCGTATTCCTTTCTTTTTTCAAATCATTCATCGCTGAATTGATCTCACTATCAATCTCCTTGTATTCCTTTCTTTTTTCAAATCATTCATCGCTGAATTGATCTCACTATCAATCTCCTCGTATTCCTTCTTTTTTTTCGGGGTACCTTGTCTTTTTTAAATCATAACACGTAGCTTCTGACTCCAAAACATCAAGTAATTTGTGCTAACGTTGGATACTTCCCTCCAATACATTTAATTATTTTAAAATTATTGTTTGTTTCTTCAATATTATTGTTCGTTGCTAATGGTTTCATCTGCACAACACATAGAGCAACACGGACCACCGGCGGACCGGAGTAGCCGTACGCCTGCGTATGGCTACTCCCCTCCGGTCCGTGTTGCTCTATGGCACAACAACACGATTCCGCGAATCCATATATTTTTAAACACTGTTTATGAATATATTTATTAAATTTTAGGTTTTCTTCACCGACTTTTCGCCATTACATACTCAATTCCTTTGTCTATAAATTGTTTTGGTAAGTGAGCAAGCCCGACACACCTCGTTACATGTCTTTTTAATACTCTTGTTTTTATTTGTAACGATTTAACTTTTTTCCACAAGGAACGGTTCTAGTGCAGTAGCATACCTTGAATATTATTTCGGGAAATATTTCATTAAAAGCATTATTCAAAATCCAATGTTATCGTTAGAGGGAATGAGAGACTGGATAAACTGTAATCAAATTTTATAAGTAGGTATCTTTTTTTTTATTCGGAAGTAGAGCGAAAAATAAAGGAGTTAAAATGTGGTTCTTTTCATCATAACCATGAGTCGTATATAATTGCTTGAAACGTTTCGGGCAACTTTTGAAAGTGCCAGCGGCAAAGAAGTGATGTACCATACGGTAAACCATTAGTACACGAATACGTGTATACCACATGTCGCACTATGTGGAGAACCCCTGCGAAGGGTGGACAAGTTCAAATATCTGGGTCACTGAACATCTTAGAGGCAATTGTGACATTGAAAGGGAGCGTAGGTCGCTGGCTGTCCGTTTTAATATGCTGGCCCGCAGGTTTGCGCGATGTACGAGGGCAGTTAAAGTAACGCTCTTCAAAGCTTACTGTCAGTCCTTCTACACGTGCAGCCTGTGGGTCAGCTTCACTCGGCGGGCATACAGCAACCAACGCGTTCAATACAATAATGCACTGAGAGTACTGCTGCGGCTGCCGTGGCGTTGTACTAGGGGTGATCCAAAAGTAATGATAATCAGTTATTTCTAGTGCACACAAAAATACAAAAAAAATATCAGTCACTTGCTCAGTTACCCACTAGTTCAGGAAAAAAAAATCATTTAAATAGGCCACGATTCCCGGGAGCTACATTCATTTGAATACGGACTGTCAAGGAGTGAACATCAAAATGGAAAAACACGAAATCAGAGCTGTCATTAAATACCTCTGCTTGAAAAAAATGTCTACCAAAGACATACACAGCGACTTGGTGGAAACATTAGGGGACTCTTCTCCTCCATATTCCACAGTTGCACGCTGGGCTAAGGAGTTTAAGCTGGGAAGAACATCGACGGAAGACGAACACCGCGAAGGACGCCCATCGACGTCTCTCACTGAAGAAAATGTGAAAAAAGTTGAAGAAGTTGTATTGGAAGATCGAAGAGTCACTATCAGGCATGTAGCTGAGGTCACAGGGCTCTCATATGGCAGCATTCAAAGAATCCTTGCAAACGAATTGCATATGAGAAAGGTCTCCGCGCGTTGGGTACCGAAAATGTTAAACGACGAGCAAAAGAAGAAACGAGTCGACATGTCAAGAGCAAATCTCGAAAAGTTCCAGGCAGACAAGGATAATTTTTTGTCACGTTTTGTGACCATGGACGAGACCTGGATCCACCATTTTGATCCTGAAACAAAACAACAATCGATGACATGGAAACGATCCGATGAACCGACGCCGAAGAAATTCAAAGTGTCAAGCTCAGCAGGGAAGGTTATGGCGTCTGTTTTTTGGGACGCTGAAGGAATAATCATGGTGGACTACTTGGAAAAGGGGGCCACTATTACAGGCTCCTACTATGCAGAACAAATAAGAAGATTGCGGGAGGCTATTAAGGAGAAAAGGCGAGGCAAACTGCGGGCTGGAGTACTGTTCCATCAAGACAACGCACCGGTTCACAAAGCTGCAATTGCCATGGCTGCCATTCAGGAAGCGGGCTTTGAGCTGGTGGAACACCCCCCCCTATTCACCAGATCTAGCCCCCAGTGACTTCTATCTCTTTCCACGACTCAAGGAACACCTCCGAGGCAAGAAATTTGACGATGATAGCGACGTGATGGCCGCGGTTGAGGACTTTTTTGAGAGTCAAGATAATGATTTTTTTTCTAAGGGAATTTTAGGTTTAGAAAAGAGATGGACTAAATGTATAGACTTGCTAGGAGACTATGTTGAGAAATAATTTTTTTTTTTTATTTTATTCATTGTGTTTATTATTGATTATCATTACTTTTGGATCACCCCTCGTAGTGCATCAGGGATGTATGCGGATAATAATATGAATGGTTTTGCCGCCATTATTAGGAATAGATGTGCATCCCTGATGACGCGTGTTCGCGGCAGCACCAACAGTATTCTCAGTGTGTTCGCAGGTCGGTGGCATTGCCATCGGGCAATCCCACCGATCTCCACCTCCTCATCATCGGATGAGGAGGTGGATTCAGCTCCACGCTGAATTTTGAAGTGTATATCTGTACTAACACTAGAAGTTAAGTAAAATTGTTACTAACCCTATGGACTCCGGTCTGAAATAAAAGTTTTCTATTCTATTCTATAAATAACCTAATCAAAAGTATCCACCTGAAGACTGACGATTTGCTGAATCAAAATGCGAGTTAAAACGTCTAAATAAAATGATAAACACACATAATAAGTACCGTCTACTTATAATACCCAGTGTATTATAAGTAGACGGTACTTATTATGTGATTTTATCTTTGTTTTTGGCTTTGATTTTTTTTTTCACTTTATCATTACTAACGATTGTCACGACTGGAAAACGACTCTTCTTTGTAAAATCCATAATAAACACTGAAATATTGATTAAACCCAATGAGTTTCCTTTCATTTTAATCACCATGAAACGTACTTTCTGTAGGTACAACTTTGATAAATTGTAGGTTTTTTAGTTTTTGAGAAAATCGAATTAGAGTGCCTAGGTAGCGGGTGGCTCGGTTTATTTGCTGACCAGTGTATATTATAAAATAAGGGCAGGCCTTTTCTAAATCAGGAGAGGACTCAGTCATGAGTTCTTTTAAAAAGACTCAGTATTTGAGTTCTTTTTGGCAGGACTGAAGTCTATTTACAAAAGACTCCAAATTCTGTCTGACTTGAGCTATAAGTTTTATTTATAAGGGTCGAGTCTTCAAAAATAACTCATGTTTTTATTAAATAAGACTCCAAGACTCGAGTTTCTTACAACACTACTGGGACCCTGGCCTCCTCTCTGTAAGAGTCGAACATTTGTGAAAATTGTAATGAAAACATTTAACCTTCGTTATATAGATGTTTTAAGTATAATATTGATTTGCCATTCTCACGCCATTCGGCCATTGTTAACACATTCCTTGACCTTTTGTTTTACCGGTTTGTTGTTATGCGCGGCTCATTATAAGGCCGAATAAGGCGTTATTTCGCGTCTATGAAATTCAAGTAGGTAGATAAAGACTACTAGTAGGCACTCAATACTCAGTAATTATATTTATGCATTCCACAATGTGAACTTAGATGGTAGGTTTTACAAAGACATGATCATTGTAGACCCTGTCGGGCACAGCAGAGTACGCGAAAGGAAGAGGGCTTTAACTTGACTCATTAGTTGTTATACAATATATTATTTAAGTAATTATTTTACTTAAATTTAAAATAATAATATTATTAATGATTTATTTTATTTTAAAATTTGTTTGATTGTTGGATTCATTGATATTATAATGTTTGTTTAGCTCTAAATTGAGCCACGCGAACTCCGTTCGCTAACGCAGTCATAAGATCCTCAAGTGCACAGGGGCCGTACTATGACATGTTAATTCCATCATTGTTCCAGCGTGAAAGAGAGACGGAGCTATACATGACCGAAAGCACTATCTCTTTTTCGCAACGGAATCATGATGGTGTTAACACGTCATAGTACGGCCCCTGGTGACGGCATGCGGGGCGCAACATGGAAGTTGGGCCATTGTCTGCGCAGAGACGCCGCATGTACACTTGAGGTGCGAATCGTCTGTAAACCCCCATCTGTCGAGATTATCTTTGCTACGGCCGACTTGGGTTCGTAGTCTATTTAGGGATTCCCAAGTCCGCCACGGTAACGCGTGCCTAGGTGGAAGGCTCTCAGATGGCTCGATAAACCTGTCAAGGAGTTTAAGCAGCTCGCGCCAGAGATCACTTCACGTCTTGCCGTAGAGGCGTTGCCATTAGCTGGACCCACGCACCCGAGAAAGTTTTACAGCTTTCAAGCCTCTGAGGCACTGAGACGTGGTTGTGCATTGGGTGGCGTGAGTCAGCTTGTAACTTTGCCCTCTCATTGCGGCTGGCTATAGTCTACGAATTACGGGCCTTCCCAACTCCGTAACACCTGCGGACATAAGATTTTTTCGGGGCCCGAACTAAGAATGAATGACAACACGATTTGACAGATGTCCTAACTCCCGATGTGTTTTTACCCGTTCGAAAATGTTAATTAAGTGGGAGTAGGTGAGTGGTAGGTAGTGGTAGTAGTTAGTAACCTTCCGTAACAAGCGTTTAATACTAACGGTGTCGTAGGCTGCCGACGAAACCACGAATTCTGCGCCCGTCATTTTCTTAATTTCAAAGCCATCCTCGATGTGTTGAGTGAGGTATTAAGGACCTGGCTGCAACAGGTCTTCCCTGGTCTATACCCAACCTGTTTTGGAAAAAAAATTGGGTCTTCAGGGTTTGTGAGACGAGCTAACAGTAGTCTTTCGAATAGTTTGTAGGTGTAACAGAGTAGGGATATAGGGCGAAAGTTTTTAGGATCATCATGTCTTTTCCAGGTTTGGGTATAGCGATAACTTTTGATCTCCTTCAATAGATATCGCATTCCTTCACAAACTGTTCAATGGCGTTGTTGAATGTAGCGACCCTCTTGGAAAGCTGCAGATAAGTGCCCCGTCTTGCTTGCCGCGGAAATGTACCCAACTATAACCTTCTGTGTGTCAGGATGCAAAACAAACCTCTGACACTTCGCCGTTTTGCCAAGGCTGTGTAGGCAGTATAACGAAGTATCGAAGCGTAATGAATTTGATATTACATGCAAATTATCAAAGTTCAAAAAAGACATACCTAAAAGTAATTTTGTTATTTTGGTCTGTTGTCTTTTATGGTCATTCTTTATTATTCATAGCTTCTGCCCATTCTTCGACAGTTTGACCGTCCGTGTTCGTGGAGTGATAGCCAGAGCTAGTGATATGGCTGTAAAAGTTATCAACTACTATTTTTGTGCGCCGAGTGTTGAGATCAGGTGTTTCAAGTTGAACAGGAGTACCGAGGGTTTATACACAGATGTTACAGTGCAGTTACCCAGTTCAAGTGTGATAATGTCGATATTATTATCATTAGAACATTTTGTGAAGGTGATCCTTACGCCGCGGTGCCGGGAGCAGCAAACACTGCGTTACCGTGCTACGGGTGACAGGTCTCGGCGACACGTGACATTCAAGGAAAGTGAGGCCTGCGTTGGGTGGAGTACCGATGGGTCTCTTGTACACATAAGATGTCACAATGTGTATTGCGAGATAATTCAAAAAGAATTTCTGATTTATCCTGTGAGAACCCTTTGATATTGATCGAGATTCCACATAGTTGTTTTTGTCAGTGGACTATTTGTCCCTGAGAAGGGCCGATTTGAACTTATATTTGCTATCGTTGTGCAAGGATTAGCTAATCGACTACTTAGTCGATTGGCCAGGGTGCGCCGGACGTGTTAGAGGTCGGAGGGTACGCCGCTCGGGGAGGCTCCTTCTGTAATATAATATAATATGAGACAACATCCACACAAGGTCTTCAGGTCCCGAACTAGGTAGAACCTGTACTACGGTAACCTGATGACTGATATACATACTTATATACATATGCACACCCAGACACAGGTCAAACAGACATGTTCATGCACACAAATGTTTGACTTGTCCGGGAATCGAACCCGGAAACAGCGGCTCAGAAGGCAGGGTCGCTACCAACTGCACCAACCGGTCAGTTATAGTATTATATATATTACCCTATTATAGCATTATGAATAGAATATAAAACTTTTATTTCAGACAGGGAGTCCATAGAATTACTATTTTTTTTTACTTTTTTAAATTTAGTTTAAACTTTAGGTTACAGACACAGATTAACAAATACAATTAAAATTTAGCCTGGAGTTGCATCCACATACGCAACATCGGGGTATCCCACCGATCTGCGAATACACTGAGAATATTATTGGTGCCGCCGCCGCCGCGCCGCGAACACGCGTCTTCATGTTTTTTTCAAAACCATCAATATTATTATCCTTGGTTATATTATCTCATTCGTTCCCCAAAGAATGCGACATGTGGAATAAATACATGAATATGTCACATTGGTGCCGATTCTCTTGTCACAAAATTCTCTAAACTAGACTAAAAATCACCAAAATTTTGTTTATTCCTGTCAAACGACGATTTCCCATTCTGAAATTTACTAATGTGACACAACTTAACAAAATTTTTGTTTGACAGCACTAAGATGGCACAGGTTATAATTTAGTGAAAATAGCAATTTTGCTATTCTTCTACGTTTTTCACCAAAAATTTTGATTGTCTAACTAAATCTGCCTATTTTTAATCGCGATTAAAAAGGTTTGGAATAAAATTAGTTGTCATGAACTAAGAGATTCACACCAACACCTCGACTTCAGATGCAAAAACAGTAGGTACTGTATCTATTTTTCTTTTCTTTTGCCTAAATCTCGAAAACGGTGTATCGCAAAAATAATGAAAATTTCGAACCCCTCTATAGAACCCCTAAACCTCTAAAATCCAACGTGTTGGTAATAATTTTTAATTTTTTCCATACAAAAAGTGAAAAATTCCATACAAAACGTCGAGGCTGCAAATAACGCGCGCCTCCAGCTCTAAAAAAAAATCACGTGGTACGGCAAACAAGTACCACGTGGAGTCGCAATTGCCAAGTTTGATTTTAGGTGTGTCAAAATTATTTTTAACCGACTTCAAAAAAGGAGGAGGTTCTCAATTCTACTTGTTGTTAATGTTTTTTTTTGTATGTTTGTTACGCGATCATTCCGCCAATTATGAATTGATTTTGATGATTCTTTTTTTGTTTGGTAGGTCATACTTCAGAGGTGGTCCCGTTGGGCACGCCACAATTGCGGCGATAAGTCCCCTCTTTGAGGAGTGGCTAGAGAGGCGCCATGGCGTCCTCACCTTCCGCCTGACGCAGGTCCTCACCGGACACGGTTGTTTCGGGAGGTTTCTGTTCCGGATAAGGCGGGAGGAAACGCCCGGGTGTCACCATTGTGTGGATCGCCCGGAGGACACGGTGTAGCATACGGTGGAGGTCTGCCCGGCTTGGGCGGAGCACCGCCGTGTCCTCGTGGAGGCGATTGGCGGTGGCGATCTCTCGCGTCCGGCCTTGGTCCAGGCCATGGTACGGAGCGAGAGGGCTTGGGAAGCCGTCACCTCCTTCTGCGAAGCAGTAATGTTCGCGAAGGAGGAGGCGGAACGCGTGAGGGAGAGCCAAAATTTGCGCCCTCACGCCCCTAGCCGCCGCAGGAGACGCCCTGGGCGTCGGGAATCACAGGCCGATTCCCGGCCACCGTAGGCGTGAGCTTGCGAACGGCGAGCAATGGGCAGCTCGCCGTTCGATAAGGACCAGGCCCGGGTCGACGGCGCGTTGTGTTCCACGCGCGCCTCATAGAGATGTCAGCTCCAATGACGGGGTCTGCTAGGACCGATGCCTGCTAGGGTTGCGGAAAAGTCCGAGACAGTCCCTGGCACAGGCAACTGAAGGAACACGGGTGGGTTTTAGTCAGTAAGAGTCTGACACGCCCTTCCACTCTGCCCAGAGCGGGAGAAGTTAATTAATGATTTCCCACCTTCAAAAAAAAAAAACAGGTGGTCCCATATAAATTTTATCGAAATCGGTCGAGCGGTTTTAAAAAAAACCAACAATAAATTTATTATTTTTATATAAAAAAAACCGCCTTCGAACGGACGCACAGTGGATCGTCCCGATTCAAGAGGTGTGAGTGACATAGAATCAAAAATTAAAAAAGTATTTAATTTTAAAAAAAAGTACAGTTGCATTAGAACAACAAAAATTGTTATTACGCTTTTTTTATTTGACCAGCACTTTCGGAGCGATTCGATGAAAACTGTTATTTTTGTATGGAAACGAACACAAATATTTTATTTCACATAAACCTACATGGGCACTTTTGAAATGTCAGAAGCTAGGTGCACGGTTCCAATTGGTCGTTTCCTATGGAGAAGAGCCGGCAAGAAACTGCATGGTTACTCTATTAAAAATAATTGGCTTTTACAATGTTTTCAAATTAGTGTTTATAGGTATGAGAGAACAGTGTAGGTAGGCCTGTCAACAGGTACCTGGTAGGTACATAACAACATAGAAAATGGTCTACAAATCTTAAGCAGAGCCCCCTGCTTCACCCCGCACTCCAACCGATACACGTCCGAGTGCGAGCCTATTGCTTTGACTACTATACCAGTACTTAATATTGACACCATTTCAGGTGGTAACGTAGTTTAACGAAATCGAATGCCCTTGACAGATCCAAGAAACAGCCAAAAATAGGAGTATTCCTGTTTGTATATTATTGAACAGTCTGCTTGAGGCACAAGATTGCACTCTCAGTTGACAGAACTGGGCTTCATCTAGTTCGTGGTGTTGTATAAAAGTATTTAGATACTAGAACTTGTTTTAGTTAATTTATGAATGTATTTAATGTTTCTTCTTTTGGAACTATTTTCTCTAATTTATTGTAATCTTTTCATGACTAGGGTATTTGTTGAGAGCATTTTGAGGTATTTCATTGGGTCAAGTCAAATCTCGCTTTTATGGCGTAATTTTGGAGCATCAATGTCGTATATTCATTCCATCATTTATATTAAAATAGGCGATGACGGTATTAATCAGATTGAATTTTTATTGCTTGTTTTATTTGGCCTATTATTAGCTTGACTAAGTTAGTAAGGCAAATTACAAAAAGAGCCAGTGATTGCCTTTGGTTTGCCACAAAATATTAATTTGTCGGATTCAATTCTTATCAGCAACACTGTCGCCGAGTATAATGCAGTTTGACATTTTGTTTTTCAAAAAGGTTAAATTCTTTTTGTCGGTGTTTCAAAAAACCGAATGTTTCAATGTTTCAGTATTTTTTCAGTCTTAGTTTTTTCCAAAATCATATTGATTCTTTTAACCACCTCTTTCTTTCGTTCATAGTTAAGGTATGCCCATTAAAACCTTTTTGTTATTAAATGCTGGAGGTCGCGGGAAACCACTGGATATTGACGTCAGGTCGAAGTGTCGTGCTGTCTCTGTATAGCATTATTGTGACACATTTTATTTAAACTTTTTAAACTTTTCTCGAAATTAAATATAATAAAACCTATTTGTTTGTCTGGTCGTAGTACAACGGCACATTCGTCGAGTTCGTTCCACGGGGCTCTCGTTCAGCCACGTCGGGTTACTTGGAACGTGCTCGCGGCTGGGACGGCGTCATCGTGCGCGCGGCCGCGAGGGACTACCTGTCTATACGAGGCGCGGCCAGGGCGCTGCATGCTTGTCTCAGTCCCACTGCGCATCCTAGAGAGGTGAGTACAATCACAGACCAATTAGCTTCATACAGGGCACTCTCATAGAGTAAAAATCGACTCGCTCATGGTTCACACATATCATGAATGACAGCTTTTTTTTTTATATCGGGCCTTGTATCATACTCATCAGACTTGTAGACTGGTGTAAAGTAAACAAAATGCTTTTGAATATCAGTAAATGTCACTACATCCAGTTCACTCGCAACAAAAAAGTTCTTGAGAACAAATATTACATAGAGGGAGTTGAAGTAGGTAAAACACCTGTGCATAATTCGCGACCTGGGAGTTCAACTTGATCAAGCGCTAAAGTTCGATGTGCATATCCTGAATATTGTCTCAAGATCCTTTAGGGTACTGGGATTTGTTTTGCGAAATAGTAAGGAATTTAAAAGACCCGCTACAAAAATAAAGCTTTTCAACACTTTAGTCCGTCCAATCCTAGAATATAGTTATGTGGTATGGAATCCGCATTATGAGGTTTACTCCAAGCGCCTAGAGAGTGTTCAAAAGCGGTTCCTTTACCATCATACTACGGAGATCACTTGGCTAAACAACTCGCTAGCTACGCTGACAGGTTGAAGCACTATCACATGGAGACACTCACCAGTCGTAGGAAGAAACTGGATTGCATCATCCTCCATAAAATATTAAGTGAACTCTTGAGCTCATTAGATATTAAAATTCCGACGCGAATTCTCAGGCCTAACACTTTTGACGTATTTTACATCCATGGCTCAAAAACTAACCTCGGTCATTACGCCGCTGTGCCAAGACTTTGTAGGCAATACAACGTGTTATCTAAAACTACGAATTTAGACATCTGCGAGTCTCTGTCTAAATATAAGAAACTCTTCATAGATACAGTTTGAGTACCAATATCTAAAGGTTTTCTTGTAATTATTTTTTTTTTGTTTACGTTTTGTGTCCATTAATTAACTTTTCCAAATTTTTAACTTTGTTAGCTTAGTTGTTTAACTTTGTGCATGTTGTGGTCTCCTATAAGTGAAGGAGTACACTTACTTATTACCTGATGTAACTCTTTATCTATGCGTCATGTATTGTGTACATCTTTTATTGGAGATCCTAAATAAATAAAAAAGTTTAGAATACAGGCACGTTATTTTAATTAAAAAAAAGATTATTTGCCTCTCTTTTTCACAGCTTCTATTTGACACATACTACATATACACATACATCGTATTTTTACAGCAGATATTTGAGGATTGATTCCTGATTCTATACATATTTAATTTAGAAAATATTTTTTAAAGTGTGTATATGGATGGCAAAATAAACATCCTGTGTAGAAATCGATAGCACTTTGGGAGCAATTGGGCAATCTTCTTTTAAAAAATTCAATGCATTTTTGACTCGTAAGTTGAAATTAAGCTGCCTTCTTGACTTAGTGTATTCCTTGTAAAGCCTAGAACTGCGGCAACAGCTTATTTTTCGTATTTATGATACGGCGTCTTCTGTAGATGGAGTACAATGCACAGCTTCTGAAAAATAAATAATTTAATTGATTACCAAATCAAATGGTTTCCCCTATAAAATCTGTCCATTTAGGTTACTATTACTATTGTATTTACAAATAACCAAAAATCTACAATCTTACAAATGAATATTTTTACTTAAAATTCATAAACATAAATTTTTGTAAGTTTGCTGAATTTTTTTATAATAACTCAACTGATAGAATATAAATGATTGCCAGTTGTAGCAAATCTAGTTATGAATGGGTACTTACTTCCCATAACTAATCAATCTGCCTAGACTTTTCCCAACTATGCTGTGGTCGCCTTCAATCTAACCGGATGCAGCTGAATACCTCCACAACCCAGTAACTGGGTAATACGTTACCCCTTGGTAGGACCGGTTGTCAGACTTTCGGGCTTCTGATGACCCATAACAACTGTCAAAGATCCACGAATGACAGCCGGGACCAACGGCTTGACATACTTTCCGAGGCACGGAGGAGTCTTGGTATGTAAAGATGGTCACCCATCCACGGTCTAACCCCGGCAAGCGCAGCCTAACCTGATGGATTGGCCTGTGCGGCTGTTATTACTTAGTTACGTAGTAACCACAAGCTTCCCATAACTCATTTTTAAACAATTTGTATTTCTTGCCTGCTATTGGTTCCATAATGACTTCATGTGTACATCCAGATGTAGAAGGCAAAGGCTGTAATGAAGAAATTACATCCACGTCCATTTTAGAAATGTAAATTTATACTCATTATTATATTAATTCATAATAATAAACAATAGGAAAAACTTTGGTCAAAAACTATTAAACTATCAAAAACATTTTTTGTAACTTTTCATAAGATTAGAATTGAATGGAAACTTACCATTACCAACAATGTTGTCAGTGTTTAGTGTTTCTCCAAAACTTCTAGTTTACAGTAGGTGTGATCCACATGTCTTGTTTTTTTTAAATACTCATGACCAGTTTTGACACTCTCTGAAAAACATTTCACATACGGTCAAATGGGGTTACTTTGATACTACGGGGTTACTTTGATAACAACTTTAGGCTTATGAAAAACTTAATTTTATAATATCTACAACACCAGTTAAAAAATAAACTATCAGTACTTGGCACTACTGATAGTTTCTTTGTATTATAGCGTTGTAGTTATTATAAAATTAAGTTTTTCATAAGCCTAAAGTTGTTATCAAAGTAACCCCGTAGTATCAAAGTAGCCCCATTTGACGGTAACAGTTTGCGTCTTTCACAGCTATTGCACTGTAACCATTTTTTGAGTCCTATCTCACTTTTTGGAAACATGAAAACTGACGTCCTTTCGTCTACTAGCACAGGTCACAACACAGCATTTGTTGTACCTGTTGCATGGTGATATTACATCTTCAGAAATTGAGAGAATAAGTTACGGAAATAAATTAACGCAAAACTGAACTCGATCAACTGTAAATACCTTCAAAAAAGGTTCGACAGACCAACAAACATGGCGTCTTAGAGACAGAAGTACGGAAGGCGGGAGGGGTGGGAACTGTCAAATGAGATATGTGAACCATCGACGATACCATAGACATAAGGTTAGAATATTTTATTTGAAGATTACCTGACCAGAGTACAATGCAGTGTACCCTAACCTGAGTCAAATAGATGGATTTTCTTTCACAGGTAAAATGGAATTTCAGATGTCATGTCAGGTTGTATGTTGAACAAAATATAATTCGCGACCGTAACAAGTATGTATTTACATAATTATAATCATTTACATCATCAGTAAGTTCATATAATCCTATTGACAATTTCGCGGGAAAGCTGCCGCTTTCCCCTTAAGATCTGTGGGGTAATTAAGTAACACAATTACAGTCATAATGCCTTTGATTTTGACAGTTCAATAACATCATCAGTCTCCTCTCTTATCCCATTTATTTGACAGTTCAATAACATCATCAATCTCCTCTCTTATCCCATTTATTTGACAGTTCAATAACATCATCAGTCTCCTCTCTTATCCCATTTATTTGACAGTTCAATAACATCATCAATCTCCTCTCTTATCCCATTTATTTAACAGTTCAATAACATCATCAGTCTCCTCTTATCCCATTTATTTGACAGTTCAATAACATCATCAATCTCCTCTCTTATCCCATTTATTTAACAGTTCAATAACATCATCAGTCTCCTCTCTTATCCCATTTATTTGACAGTTCAATAACATCATCAATCTCCTCTCTTATCCCATTTATTTGACAGTTCAATAACATCATCAGTCTCCTCTCTTATCCCATTTATTTGACAGTTCAATAACATCATCAATCTCCTCTCTTATCCCATTTATTTAACAGTTCAATAACATCATCAGTCTCCTCTTATCCCATTTATTTGACAGTTCAATAACATCATCAATCTCCTCTCTTATCCCATTTATTTAACAGTTCAATAACATCATAAGTCTCCTCTTATCCCATTTATTTGACAGTTCAATAACATCATCAATCTCCTCTCTTATCCCATTTATTTAACAGTTCAATAACATCATCAGTCTCCTCTCTTATCCCATTTATTTGACAGTTCAATAACATCATCAATCTCCTCTCTTATCCCATTTATTTGACAGTTCAATAACATCATCAGTCTCCTCTCTTATCCCATTTATTTGACAGTTCAATAACATCATCAATCTCCTCTCTTATCCCATTTATTTGACAGTTCAATAACATCATCAATCTCCTCTCTTATCCCATTTATTTGACAGTTCAATAACATCATCAATCTCCTCTCTTATCCCATTTATTTGACAGTTCAATAACATCATCAGTCTCCTCTCTTATCCCATTTATTTGACAGTTCAATAACATCATCAATCTCCTCTCTTATCCCATTTATTTAACAGTTCAATAACATCATCAGTCTCCTCTTATCCCATTTATTTGACAGTTCAATAACATCATCAATCTCCTCTCTTATCCCATTTATTTAACAGTTCAATAACATCATCAGTCTCCTCTCTTATCCCATTTATTTGACAGTTCAATAACATCATCAATCTCCTCTCTTATCCCATTTATTTGACAGTTCAATAACATCATCAGTCTCCTCTCTTATCCCATTTATTTGACAGTTCAATAACATCATCAATCTCCTCTCTTATCCCATTTATTTGACAGTTCAATAACATCATCAATCTCCTCTCTTATCCCATTTATTTGACAGTTCAATAACATCATCAATCTCCTCTCTTATCCCATTTATTTGACAGTTCAATAACATCATCAGTCTCCTCTCTTATCCCATTTATTTGACAGTTCAATAACATCATCAATCTCCTCTCTTATCCCATTTATTTAACAGTTCAATAACATCATCAGTCTCCTCTTATCCCATTTATTTGACAGTTCAATAACATCATCAGTCTCCTCTCTTATCCCATTTATTTGACAGTTCAATAACATCATCAGTCCCCTGTTATCCCATTTATTTGACAGTTCAATAACATCATCAATCTCCTCTCTTATCCCATTTATTTGACAGTTCAATAACATCATCAGTCTCCTCTTATCCCATTTATTTGACAGTTCAATAACATCATCAGTCTCCTCTCTTATCCCATTTATTTGACAGTTCAATAACATCATCAATCTCCTCTCTTATCCCATTTATTTGACAGTTCAATAACATCATCAGTCTCCTCTCTTATCCTATTTATTTGTGGTCGGCGCAACATGTCTCTTACTTCCATACTTCTCTGTTAGTCGTCATCTCCAGTATATTTTTAAATAAACTAAAGCTAATAAAAAATTTTTAGTACTTAATTAAAAATAGCTATTACACAGTACAAGAATATCTAACATATAAATTCTATAATAATAATACATAGGTAACTATGAATAATAGATATTTATTTTAATAAGTAAAATAACAAAATAAATATAAAACAATACCTACCTAATAAATATACTACATTAATAACAATTTAAAAAAAATTAAGCGAGTAAAGAAATAAGCAATATTAAATATAATTAAATAAATGATAAATGTATAGATATACCTGCATATAAAATATTAATAGAATAAGTGAATGAATGAAAATATAAATACATAAGTAATATAGGATATAAAATAATTCTAACTTAAGAACAAAGAAAATTAATAAAGCACTCTTCCTCTCTACTTATTTAAAAATTGCCTGTGCCCGACAGGGTCAATAATTGTTTCTATTACTTTTCTTCTATCTACCACCTGTAATTGTACATTATGGATTGCAATAAACGATTTGTGTTTTGAGATCTCGGTATTCTCCCCATTTCTAGCCATAACATCTTTCATACAGTCCATGCATCTTTTCTTTGGTCTTCCTCTACTGTTATACATCCACATTAATACTCAAACCTTTCCTCGCGACATTCCTCCGTATCACATGCCCTTCCCCTGAAATTTAAGGGGAATGCGGGAGTTATACGATTGTTTCTGTGACCTGCCGTCATTTCATCCATCTAGTGCGTTCATTACGTTTCTGAGCAGTTGAATAGCAATTTTCTTTCAAAATATTTCGGATTGTGATTAAAAATGTGTTACGTAATTAGGGAGCAGATTATTGTGTGTTTGAGACGGCACTGAATACACTACTTATCTCTCCAAATTCTCAGGTCTCAAGTCCACATTTCTCATTATTATTAGTCTAGAGGTCGCGACCGCTAAATGTGGTATTGAAGTAATTAGATTCCCAGATTGGATAGTGCTATTAGGTTTTCCACAAAAATAATAATCAATACTACCCCGGGGCCTGGAGTTATACTAGTTCATGATAATCGGCTCGCCCCTAGCCAGCGCTGCGCGTGTCGCTGCGGGCGGCGGCGTACGACCCAATAACATAACTGGGAAAATATGGTTGTAGGTACTAAACGTTTTATCATGTTGCCAGGTAACCTACCAAGAAACAGAGAGCCAAGAGAGCGTGTTTAGTTCCCGAGTCCTCTGTCTACCTCTCCTCACGGTACTGCTAGCCGCGGACGCGATACGTGCAGATTACGTGGTGTTGGGAGGAAACAACGCGCTGCCTGCGCTCACGCATCTGCCGTTTGAGGATGAGAGGCTGCATTTACAGGTATATAACTGAGAAACTGAGTAACTGAAAAAATGAGGATACAGTGAAAAAAAGTAGGAATCAATAAATTTGCTAACGCAACTTCTTTGACACTTCATTTAGCAGTTTTGGATTAGGTAGATACCCCCGGTTTCTCAAAGGTTCTTTATGGTTATGTTGTTGAATCTTATGTCGAGTTTTTCGATTGGCAGTGGTTAATTTGGTCAACCAGTCTTATTAGCTTATTTAAAACGTGCTTGTCAATTAACTGATTATAGACATATTGGAATTTTAAAATCGGGGGGCTAAACTCCAGTTTCCTACAGTTCCTAAGATCCCCATTTTTTTTTTAAATCAGTTCGTCCGTTCAAGTAAAATATAAACTTCAATGTCACCAGTTCCTTAGTTCTTTGCTGCTGCTTCTCCTTTTTTACCTAATTCGATAACACTTTTTACTTTTTACTTCGGACTAGCTCTGGTGCATACGTATCTAATGTTTTTGACGTTCAAAAAGTGCTGATTCTCAGCCTAGTTTGAATAAATGAGTTTTGAATATGATTTTATGTTCATTTTATGCGCTCATTTTAAATAAAATTAACCTAATCCATTCTTCCAATTTCCACAGATGATAGAAGTACAATTCAACAACGACACAACTCGCAACAAGACAACTAACTACCTCCTCACAAAGAACTACACTGTCGCTGCGTCATTCGACACAAGCGTGATGTACGCACTCAAGGGAGACGTGTAAACGCGGTCGAAACACGCGCGAACTGACAGGTGAGCGGGAATGACGATAGGTGGCGTTAGTGGTATGTAGAGTTTAGTTGATGGATAAATTAGTCATTTTGTCAAGAATTTATGGGCTTTAAGTTGGATGTTTTGTATACCGTAATTATTTTTGAATAAAATAGTTGGGAAAAGGCTTATCAAAAGATTTAAGTGATGTTACAATAAATTTCGTTGGATTTTTATGATTCAGTTTGGTTTTCTAAATCTTCTCTAAATCGAAAATAATTACTGTTGTGATTTTATAATCCAAATTATAATTAAATTGTCGTGATTTGTAATTAGGCTCTTGATGCTTAATATTGATTAACTAAGAAAATTTGTTCGACTTGATAATAATCGAATATAAATTAATTAAAATGATTAAATGTTGCAACTCTCACATCACGCTAGCGCCATCTATTGACTAACTCTCGTGTTATGAGCACAAAATAATAAAAAAACGATCCTAACTGTTAATGATTTACTATTAATTTTAACGATTCTCAGTGAACTACGAAACTTCAATTTTAATTTAATATGTGATTTAATTTAGTTGTAATTTTTAAGTGATTTTAATCCAATTAAATTATTATTAATTTAATAATTAAATCGACCTGAATTGATTGTGTATGAAGACTACGAATTAAGGGGTTTGATACCTCTTCGCCATACTTATGCGTTTAGCGTAATGTCCTGAAAGTTGTTAGGTCGAACTTTTAAATCTTCCTTTATAAACTTATGTTCTGTATACACAAAAATCTCGAAAGGGTTTCGTAACCACATTACTAATAGATTTTGATGAATATTAAAAACAAAATCTTGCATTTCTCATGACAATACGACTCATGCCTTTAATAATTATTAAATATAATAACAATATTTTGCTTACGAGACCCTCATAGTTTTAAAGAGAATAACAGTCAAAGTGCCTTAAACACTTGGTTTACAACGCTGTCTTATTGCTCATCGCAACTATTAGAATTTGCACTGTTTTAACTACACCCTAGAATAATGCTAGATGCTAGTTTATCTAGAAATGAAGGAAAGAAAGAATAAAGTCGTATTTTTGATACAAGTTGAAAATGATCTGTAGTGTAAGTTAAGTTAGATTTTTCACCCAATACGCAGTATTTTTTTATTCTATTTTATTAGGTTTTCGTATAACAAAATGAAAATGAGTATTTTTTTGACATGACATGTCTTATTTAATTTATTTAAGTGTGTATTTTTTTATATTTCAACTTGTGTCAATTTTCCTGTAAAGTGTGCGTGTTGTCGGAGTGACAATAATAATATATAAAATAAAGGAAGACTTGTAATAAAGCTAAAATTATTGATGTATCCAGCTATTAGTGTTAACGAATAATAATCTATAATTTTAGTGTTATTACTATTGGCTTCGTTGCGAAAATAGGTCAGTTTCTACAGAATTTTAACAAATTTTCGATAGTGGCGATATATCTCCGATAAAATTAATTATAATCGATCTGTAAAATAAAATCATTCTTAGTATCATTATCAGAGTGGTACCAGTGGATATCACTGTATTTTATTTATTTTGGATCTCCAACTATATGATACTAAAACAAAATAACGAATACCGCCAAAATATCGTTGTGAAAATTATTCATCGGAATTATATCGGTACTGTAGATGACACTTAGTAAAGTTTACAATTGTATAAAAAATGCCAGAGTTATTATAATAAAATACAAATAATTTGTTACAATATTGAAGAAAATGATATAATAATATCAGTATAGATTTGCAAGGTTTGTGCTTGATGGTTGTTATTGAAGGTAGCTTAGTACTATACGTACGTGTACCGCGCACCACACCGCGATTTAGATAGTATAAACAATTATGTATAATAAGTCTCTTTCACTTATTTGTCGGTATAACTAACTCTTCACTCATTGAATTTTGTTAGACTGGAAACTATTATCGGAATGATATTGACATATTCTTATTCCGATAATAATATTATCACTCCGATAAAATATTCTCAATAATACAATTAGGAATAACGAGTGCAACAGAAATCTGCCAGTGAATGATAAATAAATTAGTTAACTATACAATAAATAAGTCAAAGGGATAAAAAAAAATACTCACAAATTCTGAGCGCTTTAGATAATCTCGAATGATTTCACTGCCATTTTATGTCCGTTCAATTATTTCTCCAATTATGTTTTATTATGTCCTACAATTAGTTTATCAATTACAACAGCGTAGTTTTATTTTAATTATTATTGAAAATTAGAGGTATATATAATTTTGATCTGATTTTGTATTTTAAATTAAAACTGCACCATAAGCTATTGACTGTCTTGTATAGAATTAACAATTATAAAAGCTATGATATTTATGGGGCGTTCTCTCAGTTAACAGTATTAAAAATAATAAAAACGAATATATTATCTAATTACTCATTTATTTAAGGCATCTAATGTTAAATAAATATGGTGGTGCAGTTTTCCAATTTTATATTTATTTATTATAATATTAATTATTGTCATGGTATTGAGTATGTTTTTAATAATGATTAATAATTGTAATTACGGTAATGATTGATGTGTCATTCCATTTGATTTTATTTAAATTCCATTTTTTTAATTTTAATTATTAATAAGACTGAATAATATCGAATGTTTTTTAAAATCTCAATGAAGGTTAAGTATTTATTTTCCGAGTTCAGTAGAGATGTCGCGTCAATAAATTACAACTGAAATTAAGTAAATATTTCATTAATTGTATTAATTTTAAGTATATTTTTGTCTAGGCTTAGTTCAAATGCGCTCAATTTTTCACGAATAAAATTTAATGGCTTTAATTATGTTTATGTTTGATTTATCAATACCTACCCAATATGTTTATGGATGTCGCAGTGTGAGCCGAGAACTCGCAACTTCCACATCGGATTTTTTTAAATTAGTTTTACGAGCTTGCATTTGTTAGAACATCGGAGTGGACTGTCTCATTGTCACTCTCAGTATGAAAGTGTTCGTTCGTAAATGGCTAAACAGCGTTTACTGTCCGTGGTTCGACCGCATAGTTCCACTAGTAGGAGCAAGGGTATTGTTCTTTTTGGTGTTTCTATCAATCGGACCATGGGCAAATCAAGTTCTATCAATAGTACTTTAGGCGTTCGTCGCCTCTTAGTATGCAGCGTATTGATGAGGTACTGGTACTGTCGTAAATAAAACAACTCACTGAAGTAAACGGTAAACTTGATGGTACTGTCTGAACTGTGTTTATTTTCTAAAACGCACTACATATTATGTGTACATTACAATTGATACAGTTAGACGCTAGCTTGTTACTATTTACAATAAAATCAACCAATAGCGACGCGCCCGGGGCGAGCCGCACGCGGGGTGCGGGGTGTTGCACACGACACTATTCGCCGCGAAGGCATATATAGGAGTCGCACGCCGTCGTCGAGTGAAGGCTGTCTGCAGAACACGTGTGTCGTCAGCGTCGTGTCCACTTGTCTCGAAGCGTGCCGTGAAGATGCGGAGGGTGCTGGTGCTTCGCTTGCTCTGCTTGTGCTTACAAACTGCTTCTTTCGAAGCGAACCGGCGAACGTGTACGGTGTTGTGATGACGCTCGTGCCACGTCGGAGCTATCTTATTTCTTTGACTGAACTCGTATTTCTCAAGACGATTGCTTCACTGTTTCTTGCGGGATGTCAAAAACGTGGTGAGGTAACTGGTTCGGTGGTATCTGGTAACTGGTTCGGTGGTATGAGGTAACTGCTATTCATAGAGTATAGTAACTAAAATGGCTGCTATTCTGGTGACTGTGTGACAGGTACTGTGTCACTACAGTACTAAGAGCAACTTTGTTTACCCGTGGTTCTATTAAAACTAAAGTGAGTATTTAACCTCTTTGCGTGTTGTTTGTTTGTTTGTTTGGACATTTTGGGAATTGTATGTTCTGACCCGAAACGCCTTTTTTGTTTAACTTTATCGGGTTGAACGACATCGTTCAAGTCTGATATTGGTCAAAGCGTCTGTTTGTCCAATTATTAAATTTGCCAAATACGAGTGGACCTTTTTTTGTGCGCAACCCAAACCACTTATCGCGCCGCCCCTCCGCGGCGGTGCTTGACGGATCATAAATCTGTCAACGGGACGGGTGTTGATCGGTTAAGGCAACACATGAAAGTTGTTGACAAAATCCTTTCCACCAGTCGCGAGGGTGTAAATAGTTTACTGGTTGCCAAATTATTTCATTGGCCCAAAAAGCTTGGTAGCTTGGTAGCTAGCTTGGTAATCTGCGAAGTTTGCCAGTATTTCGCATGAGTTTTTTTGCATAATGTTATCAAGCTTAGCTATATACTGGGACACTTGGAGAAACACGTTGTCATTTATGGGTTCGTAATGTGGGCTTATGGAATTTTGGAACCTAGGATCGAGCAAATACGCTGCCAAATGAATAGGCTGAATACAAAATAATCTGTGTTTTTCGATGTAGTTGAAAATGGCATCTATATTTTTTTTTTCTTTCTTTTTTGGCAACTGAGCCGATGTCGACTATTCTGCCAGTGTCATGTAGTGACAGCAGCACCGCGAGATGAGCCGTCGAACGTTGCACTTTGTGGTAGTTATTTGTTATTTTGTTAATTTATTTATTTATTTATTTAACCATTTATGTACACACTTTTATAAATAGACAAGAAGAAAAAAACAGAAATATTGTTAGTAGCTGAAAAGACAATACAAGTTTTGTTAGTTAACATAATTTTTTATATTAATAAATACTGCACTTCTGGACACATCTATTGGCCCACCTTAGAGTTTAGGTTTCGATAGCCCCTACCAAAATATGATTGCTAGATTGAACAAAAACTGTTGATGCAGTTTTAAACCTGATACATTTTACCATCTTTTTCGATCGTATTGTTTTAAATTTGAATTCAGAATACCATACGACATGGAGCTACGCCTAACAAGTCGGATATGCGCCTTGTTAAAGGCAATTGATTTTTGAATAAAAAACATGTTTTATCAAATAAAGGTTTAATTTAATAACGCGTGTTGCCTCCATGGGCATCTACCACAGCTCTCATACGATTAGGCATAAGGAATGAAGAACCGGTGCTCTTCTTGCGTCCCGGGACTTTCGGGATTACTTGTTGAAGGAACCGGGAGAACCGGGACTTTTGGGTATTTTTTTTACCTACTGCTGGTATTTTTATTTTAATAGGTCTTTAGTATTTATGCATGTACGTAGGTAATGAAAACTACATTGTATTTATTAAAGATATATATTTTTTTAAATCAACGAAAACAGAACCATTTACTATTCTTTGAAAAAATAATCAACAGAAGAAAACAACAAGTCAAATCAGCATTTAACGCTCGCTATTATTATAAATTATATACCAATATCAATCAACAAAAACATAGTTACTTTCCATAAAACAAAATAAAACATAAATCCTTTTCTTAATTCTAATAGTCATCATCAGCATTCAGCAGTTATCATATCATTGAGACGCTTATCTTTAAGGAATATAAAATAATAAAATATGAAAAAGTTATAAAAGAATGAAATTAACAAAATATGAAAACGTTAATTATTTAGTACTGTCTTGCTCATTATAGTGGGTTCTTAAAAAAATAAGTGCGTCTAAGCTTTTATCACTTAAGCGTGATCTTATTTTGTTGCACAGTAATCCTGCTGCAGAGAATATCCTCTCGGGCTCCACGCTGGTCGGAGGGATCGTCAGAAGGTGATCATAAGCTAACGACAGAAAACGGCCACGATCACCACCATTCTCAAAAAGAGCCATTTCTATTCTAATTGTAGTGTTTAAATCTTCTTGATCGCTTCGAACTCGTACATTTTTGGTAGCATTCAGTATTTCAGTATTAAGCTCATCTTTTTTTGTTAATATAGCATCTCTGTGCAGATCATTATTTTCTTGATTTTGTGATGAAGGCTCTTCAAGTAGATGAACAGCTATCGAAGAAACGCTATTTGTGCGTGTTAATAGTTCAACAATGTGGCTGCGTAAAGCATTTATTTCAAATAGGCACATAAATTTCAAAAAATATATCATCACTGATTAGAAAGCTACATTAACTCTTGAGTATGAGTGACATAGACTGCTTTACCGCGGGAAAACGCCTTATTCTGACGGGAAAACGGGCAGCAGTAGCAAGCACCGGGTAAACCGATGAGCGAATCACTATCTAAGTACACTGTAGATTCTACACTATTAGGTTAGGTATTACAAAGAGGAAAGATTTGTTTTTTTTTTTTGTAGGTATTCATACATACCTAATGTAACCAATAAACTCAAAAACTACTGATTATATTTTAAAATTCTTTCACCACTAAAAAGCTACAAGATCCCTAAGTAACAAAGGCTACTTTTGACCTCATTCGCTCGGAAAAACGTGTAGCAGCGGGTGAAACCGCTAGGCGGACCTCTAGTTTTAAATAAAATCTTAGCAAGAAACCTTTCATTATGATATCTGAATGGGGAAAGTCAAATTCTTAATTTAAATTTATACTTTTCAACTAAGTCCCGAAAGTCCCGGGACGAGGTGTGATCGTACCGGTTCTTTAGTCTATACAAAAATCCCGGGTATTCCCGGGATTTTCGGGACCGGGAATTCCCGGGACCATTCCCTAATTAGGCATATAGTTTATCAACCGCTCTATGAAATTTTGAGGGATCATCTCCCATTCCTCTTCTATGGCAGTTTTCAACTCCTGCATCGTCTGGGCAACTGGCTGACGAGCCCTAACACGTCTTTTTAGCTCGTCCCACATGTGCTCAATGGGGTTCATGTCTGGGCTTCCGGCTGGCCAGTCCATAACTGTGATGTTCACATCCCGAAGATATTCCCTGACGATGCCGGCCGCATGGGCTCTTGCATTATCATGCATAAAAAGGAAATTTGGGCCCACATAGTCCGCGTATGGTATCACGTGAGGTTCTAAGCACTCACGAATGTACCTTTCAGCATTTAATGTTGGCAGCCGTGGTCCTGTAACAACCTCAAGTTGAGTTTTGCCGCTCGCGGATATACCGCCCCAGACAGTCCATGAGCCACCGCCATAAGCAACCCTCTCTTCAAAGCAGCATTGTGCGAAACGCTCTCCCTTACGTCGGTAGACCTTCTTCCTTCCATCATTGCCATGTAACACAATTTTAGACTCATCAGAAAAGAGTACACGGCTCCAATCTTGCTGTGTCCAATTTAAATGACTGCGTGCGAAATGAAGGCGCGCTGTTCGGTGGGCTCGCGTTAGTTTGGGCCCATTAGCTGGCTTGTGTGGTACCATATCGCGTTCTTTTAACCTTCTCCGAACAGTTCGAGCGCTCACAGATACTCCGTGGAAGTCGCGAAGTTGGTTTTGTATCTCAATGGAGGTAAGCTGACGATTTCTCAAGCTGGTCGTCACGATGAATCGATCCTGCCTTTCAGTTGTGACCCGAGATCGTGGCCTTCCTTGGCGACGAACAAAGCTGCCAGTCTCTAGGTACCTCCGATAAACATTTCGGACCGCAGATCGACTTAAATTAAGTTGAGCACTCACGTTTCTTTGGCTGTGTCCGGCCTGAATAAGTGCCACAGCTTGGGCGGCGACTTCAGGTGAAGTATCCATAGATTATTGATAGAACCTCACCTTAATGTTAAGAATAAGTAATGTTTGTTGCAAAACCAAAGATATCAATCACTTTTTCAAGAATTAAATCCAAGTAAACCAATAAAACCAAGTTTTCTTAGTATTCGATTGTTTGATATCAACAAACAGGCTCCAAATTGTCTTTTGTTTCTTTAAATTCTGTGTTCGAAATTCAAAAAAAGACTATTGAATGAAATTGTGAATGTGCCAGGTTCAAAACTGCATAAAAACTTTTTGCTCGACCTAATATAAAATTTTAGCTAGGACCAAACGAAACTGAAAATACAAGGTGGGCCAATAGATGTGTCCAGAAGTGTATTTATTACTCTACTATAGAACGACACAGATATTTACAGTTATAATAATTATTATTACACACCACCAAACTACATTTTTATGTTATTGTCATTTAAAAATTTTGATAGAACATGGATTAGTTAAGAGGGAATGGAAATTAGTAGGAAGTGTTATTTTAATTTTGGGAAGTTTGTGGTACAAATCAAAAGATTGAGAATTTAAAGGACATGAAAAAAATATATGGTCCAGAGTACCATCACACATCAAGACCGCATTCGCACAGGGAACTGTCACGAACACGAATCTTATTCAGGAATACTGGACTGCAGCAGTGGCCGAGTCTCAGTCTACACAAGGATGAAACGGTTCTTTTGGATAGTTTAGTACATTTGAAAAACCAAGGTTTCCGTTGGATGTCGGGTTTGATACTGGCGTAGTACGCTCCCTTGAGCTTTGAGCTTACTTGCCACACTCTTAACCACGCTTTATGCATTTTAAGTTTGGTATCAGCCCGTAAGTCACAGCTATGGATGACATAATGCTTTTGGTCAACAGGGTTGGATGAAGCAAATTTAACTAAGGAATCGGCGCACTCGTTGCCACCTATACCCGAGTGACTGGGAACCCAAGCTATTTCAATGTTTAAACCATTTTTATGGCAGGTGAAGAGTAAATGTTGAATATTTAAAATGATGACACTGTGAATTTTTGATTTTAATTGATTTTGACTTATAGACTGAATGCTACTGCGCGAATCTGAAAAAATTACCGAATTTTGAATATTATGACTTTTTATAAAATGTATTGCCTCTAAAATACCAATACATTCACCGGTAAAAACCGAAGCCTCTGGAGGGCACTGAAATAGTAGGGCGATTCTGGAATTCTGGAAATATGTTGCGATTCCTGTGCATCCTGTTGGAGTTAATTTAGACGCATCTGTGTAAAATAGATTCCAGCCCCAATACCTCTCAACGGCTCGATCAAAGTCCCCTTTAACATCCTCGGAACTCTTTGAAATACCAAGCTCCAAAACGACTTTTGGCTTAAAGTGGACCACTTCGTATACGGAAGAAAATACTGGTAAGGTGGAGTATTGACAAACAGGTGAGGAGAGGTTTTTAAGCTCTCTGTATCTATTCATCAACGGGGGAAACGATTTATGTTTCCAATAAGGGGATACCTACTTCTAAAGAGATGTGGATTTGTTCTAAGATGGGGAGTAAGGGATGGGACGAAAGGGCAAAAACTTTTGACAGTCTTCTCTTCTTCTTCTTTCAGGTCTTCGAATGTTAAGGGGAGGATCTGCGCATTCTACCTGGAGAGCATTTATAGGGGAGGATTTCATTGCTCCTACGACAATCCTAAGGCATTTGGCTTGAATGGCGTCTAGTTTGCGAAGCGCCTCTTTATTACAGGGCTCAAGTAAGAAGCATCACACTTCTGCCCAGAGCATTGTACACCAACCTCAGACTGTATGGATGGGCTCCCCACCAGACTCCAGATAAAGCCTTTAGGACTGATACAGAGCGTACACATTTTTGAACTATATAATTGATGTGATCCACACCCGACATTTTGGAGTCCAGGATAACTCCCAGAAACCTGGCCTTCTTGATAGGGATAGCTTGACCATCCTATACTAATGTCAACCTGGGGATACGACGTCTGCGAGTGAAAATAACCGCTGTACTCTTAGGAGCGCTCAGAGACAACCCGTGATCGAGTAGCCATTGGTTTAATGAAGATAAAGAGACATTCAAAGATAGAGCGGCATCCTCTATGGAACTGCCTGAGACCAGTAATGCTATATCGTCGGCATACTGAAGAATTTTACAATTATAATTTAAGCATGAAGGAAGATCTGAAGTGTAAATATTATAGAGGATAGGGCTAATTACGGATCCCTGAGGTAAACCCCGCCAGGTCACCCTCTGCTCAGAGTTTTCCCCAGGAATCCTCAGTTGAAGAGTGCGATTAGACAGGATAGTGCAGATGATCTGAATAATCCTAGCCGGTATTCTCAGCTCATGCAGCTTTTGCCTGAGAACGGGGAGGAGAACAGAATCGTAAGCAGCTGATATGTCTAGAAAAACGGCTACCACAGACTCACTTCTACTGAGGGCCAGCCGGATCTCTGATGTGAGGATACTCACACTATCAGTAGTACCCGGACTTTTCCTAAAGCCAAATTGAGTCGTTGGGAGCAGTTTTCTATTTTCAATTAACCATTCTAGACGGTTTTTAATTAAATGTTCAAGAAGTTTATTAAGAATAGACGATAAAGCAATTGGTCGATAAGAGCAATGATCACTAGGATCTTTGCCGGGTTTTAGAAGAGGAATAACCACTTGAACCTTCCAAGCTGGAGGAATATATCCAGAGATGAAACAAAAATTGACCAAGTCTAGATAATATTGGTGGCATTTTACACCCGCTTTTGCAATGAACGAGTACGGGAATCCATCCACGCCAGGAGCGGTATCCTTAACATAAGTGAGCACCGTTTTAAGTTCGTCCATGGAGAATGGCTTATCAAGCGGATCGTTCGAAGTTACAGAACCTGCAAAGTTTATTTCGTCTGCACCAGGAACATAGACTGGGGCGACTTTAGTGAAGAACTGGTACCCCAACTCTTCGGTTATGATGTTCGTGGGAGACGGTTTCAAACTGTTTCTAAAACTTTTCACTCTTTGCCTGACCACCGACGCCGGCGTAGATGGACTCAAAGAACTACAAAACGATACCCAGCCGGCTCTTTTCTTTTTTCTATTAAAATTCCTAGACTTAGCCAATATCTTATTGAAGGCGAGAAGGTTATCCAGGTTCATTTCAAGGTTAAAAGTCGCTTCCGCTTCATTCCTAGCTCTGATCATGGCAGTGCATTCCCTATCCCACCAAGGCGGAGAAGGGATTTTGCCTGTAGGTGATTTTTTAGGAGGGAAGCAATCATTAGCTGTAGCTGATAAGGTATTGGAAAAGGATGCAAAACATTCTTGTGCATTCTCAGCATTGATAGGTGGGAATGAAGAAATACGTAGGTCTAAAATTTTTGAATAAAGATCCCAATCTACAGAGTTTAGTTGGTACTTAAGTAAGGGAGGGGAAGTTTTATCAGGAAGAGATTTAGAAGGAATTTCAACCTTGATGGGATAGTGATCACTACCATAGGTCATATTTAAACGACTCCAAACAAAAAGGCTGGCAATGCTGGATGAGCAAAATGTCAGATCAACACAGCTATTACTCTGTCCTAATCCAGACCTACGTGTGGCACTGCCATCATTAATAATACATAGGTCAAGATCGTCCAACATATCAACCAGGCCAACACCAGTACTATCACAATAATCCGATCCCCACCGGTAGTGATGACAATTAAAATCGCCCATGACAAGTAATGGGCCGTTTACATTACTTAGTAGATTTTTTATTAAAACTAGATCCTCAAGACGTGGGTGTGCAATATAAAAAGAAAAAAGGTTTATACCCTCAACCTTGACAGCGACCACATTTATGTTGTCACCAACGAAGGGTAGAGGGATCTGGGAGAATGATACTTTGTTATTGATGAACAAAGCACATCCTCCATATCCATCTGATGTGTCATGACGAACACCACTGAAACATGGGATCCTGAAATTGCGTTCAGAACAAAGCCACGTCTCTGCGATGCCGCAGACCGATGGTTTAAATTTATTAATCAAAAAGAGTAGGTCAGGTTTCCTAGGAGAAATACTCCTCACGTTCCATTGCAGGAATGTCAGGGGATGGAACATTATTAATATAATGAACAATTGAATTCAGTTTAGTGGCAACGTGGTCAGGTAAAGATTGTGCAGGGTTAGCTAATACCGTTGTTAGCATATTAGCTATAATATTTAGTATGCTTTCAGGCTTATCAAAATTACTAGCACCTTCACTAGGGAAGGCACACCCGTTTTGGGAAGGGGAAAAGGAGTAATCCTGAGTGAGAGCTTGATGAGCTAGCCTATCGTAACTAGGTGAAAGAGGGGCGTGTGATTATGGTTTGAGTAGGACCGTTTTACGATATGATTTTGGTGTTTGGGGAGTTGGACTAGGGTATTGAGGCGAATTGGTTGGATATTTGGGTTTTTGGGAAACTCTTGACACTTCAGCATACGATCGTGAGACTGGAGGGAAAACCTGACTTGCTTCCGCATAAGAAATAGATTTATATATAGAGCTTTTATGCCCTTCTGCCGACCCAATTCAGGACAAGCCTTATCATTGGCATAATGATTGCCAGAGCAAGATATGCAGATGGCACAGTCAGTGGAGACTTCGCATCCATCACCTGGGTGGTCCTGGCTACATTTGAAACAGCGAGGTTTTGAGCGACATACTGTACGCGTGTGACCGAAACGACAACAGTTGAAACATTGAATAGTCGGGTACATATTTATGTCTCGACCGAAAGAGCAGAATAAAAACAGTAAACCCGCCTAGGTAGAACTTGTCCGTCGAAAGTCAGAACTACAGTTTGAGTGAGCTTCCACTCTGTAATACCAAGAGAAGTCACCTTTCGGCTCATTCTCCTTGTCTTTTTAACGGGGCCACATCCATCAGGAACCTTTATTTTCGATGACCTCATCTTCTGTCCATTCACTTGGTACGTCTCTAACGAGACGCAAACGAGTAATATTAAACTGAGGAATCGTAGCAACAAAGTTATTTTTTATTAATGTTGGACTAACCAAGAAGCTATTCGCATCCTGGTGAGACTTAAACTCAACTGACACCCGGTTCCTTCCTAAACGTTTTACACTACCTAGCAGAATGTTGCTGTAATTATTCTGTGTTAGAAACATTCCAAATTTAACCGGGTGCAGAACAGTACCTGGGGTCTGGCCATCCTTCAAGAAACATGTACAATATAAGGAGGGTTGTCCCTTAACGTGTACGATTGTCTTCCATATTCTTTTTTTAATAATTTTTGAGGGTTCGTTATAATAGTCGGAGAAGTAGCTACTCTTTTTCTACTAGCCGAATCGGAGTCCATTGCATTTTCTAGCACATTGTCGTCGGGAAGGGAGACCGTTAACACCGGAGTGTATTCAAAGGGATCAGGAGGGTCAGGAGGTTTTTTGTTATCCATTATGGATACTAGATAAAATCTTTAAAAAATATATAAAGTTAGAGTTAAAACCATAAAACAAACCTTAGGCTAAAACACAGACACAAAGAATAATCTCGATTAAAGATCACACGTTGTAAAATTCACTAAAATCGAAAAAATTCGTAACACAAACAAAAGCACGTTTATCGCCTTCACCACTACCCACGAAAGTCGGCATCTATATTAGCAGCAAGAATACTATACTACGTAAAAGATAGCTTGATCTCTGCGACATAAGTCAAACTGACATTCCTAGGGTTGTCATGATATAATACTAGATACAATATTAACACTAGAAGTAAAAGGCGGGAAACTGTAAAAGTGTAAAGGCGCTCTTTCTCAAACAACATTTCAAAAAAATTCATTTATTGTATTATTAACATTTTTCTTTGTAAATATTCATATTAAATAGATAGTTGATAGTGTACATAATGCATTAGCACCCCGAAATGGGGAAAAAAAGGCGGAGGAAGGACGAAATGTCCTATCCTGACTCGCAGCAGCAGCAGTCCCTTGAGTCTTCGGATTCTGATTCAGCGGAGTCTGAACAGACAGTAGTAAGCTCCAAACAAAATGACAAGGACGCAAAGGATAAGTACGCCATTTACAAGGTAAAAGGTTACACACGTAAATATCCCGAGGAAACAAAACAAACGGACCTCATTGTATTTTTAACTCGTGTCGAAGAGAATGTGTCATTTAGCGATAGGGATCGTATGGCCCTATCGAAAGGTTTACGGGAGCATGGCGTTTCAGGCGTCAAGCATCTACGTACCATTAATAAGTATAAAGTCGGCATAACATTTGACCTTCCAAACAATGCAAATATGTTTTTACAGAACAAAAAGTTGCTAGATCAGTTGTCTCTTAAGGCAACTATACCGGCTGGAGATACTGAAGTAACGGGAGTCCTTACTTCGGTTCCCGTAGAAATGTCCAATAAGCAAATTTTTTCATTGATTGGTAGTTCCAAAAATGTAATACAAGTCAGGCGCTTCATGCGCAGGGTCAGAAGTGACGCTGGCGTAGCTTTCGTTCCTACACAGGCTGTTGCGGTAACCTTCGCCTCCACTATTCTTCCTCAATACATTTATTTGGACTCATGGCGTCACGAAGTGAGTAAATACATACCACCAGTAAAACAATGCCTTAAGTGTCTGCGGTATGGACATATTGCTAAGTTCTGTCGCAATATTGAAGTATGTTCAATTTGTACCTTAAATCATAATTTTAAGAATTGTCAGGTTGACCCAAAGGATGCTAAATGCGCAAACTGCAAAGGTAACCACGTAGCTATCTCCTCATCTTGCCCAATAAAAAAACAAAAACTGGAAGAAAATAAAATTAAGTCACGAAGCGCCACATACTCTGATCTTTTCGACGTTAATGCATTCCCAGCCTTAACTGCTCGAACTTTAGATATACAGATTAATAATTTAATGAAATCCGATACATTTATAAGTACATTAGTAGAAACGATTACAAAAATAGTTAGTAATAAAGATGTTCCTATTAACTCATCATCAATTAAAGAGGTTTTAAAAACAACTTTAGTTAAAAAATTTCCTTTATCCTCATAATGGATTTGTCAAACTTAAATATAGTTCAATGGAATGCACAAAGTCTTAATAGCAATAAACATATACTTATAAATTTCCTCTATACACAAAATATACATATAGCAATAATTTCTGAAACATGGTTCAGACCTGATCAATCCTTTAGAATAAAAAATTACAATATTGAAAGGAATGATTGTGGTAACAAACACAATGGAGTTGCAATTATAATTCATGAAAGCATTACATACACTAAAATTAACACCTATTTTGATAATTCTTTACAAAACATTTGTGTAAAAATTACAGTTAATAATAAAGAAATAAGTATAGTCAGTTTTTATAGCCCTCTAAACTCTAATCCCGCTTTTAATAAAGGTGACTTTGATTCATTGGTGAAGTCTATTCCTGGTCCTTTTATATTTGCTGGCGACTTTAATGCCCATCACACTTCCTGGGGGTGTGTTTCTGACTCTTCAAGAGGTAGAGAAATCTTAGAAGTCATTGACGAAAATAATTTGGTTCTGCTTAATGATGGTCAAGCAACAACAGTTGGTTCTCTAACTTGGCGTCCCAATGCACTGGATTTATCTCTGGTTTCATCATCGTTGGCACTTAATTGTGAATGGTCTGTACTTGATAGTCCTCTTGGTAGTAGTTATCACATCCCTGTAATAATAAAAGTAATGGTTAGCAGAAATAAAAATAATGATGTTTATGGGATTTGTTTGAATGCTAAACATTTGCCCATCTACCCAAATTATAAACTCGTGGATTGGCAAATGTATAGCAAATGTGTCGAAGAATTGTTGGTTGATTTTCAAATAGATAATAAAAGTATTCTTAATTCATATTTCCAATTTTGTACTATTTTGCGCACAGCAGCTGCAAATTCCAAAATAAATTCCAATAATTTGAATTGTTATGTCAACACAAATACCACCAATCACACATGCCATAGAAATAACATTAAAGGACCTTCCCTTCCTTGGTGGAATCAAAAGTGTACAGAGGCTGTAAAAAATTTCAAAACAGCATATATTAATTTTAAATATAATCCAACAGAAGAAACCTATCTTCAATTTAAAAGGCTTCGGGCAGTGAAGAAACTCATTTTAAAAACAGAAAGACAAAAAAGTTGGTTTTCTCTTTGTGAAACTTTTAATAGATGCACACCATTATCTGTTATATGGAAATTTATGCGTAAATACAATAAGACATATAATAATAATATTCATGAAAATGATGCATGGGTTTTAGATTTTTTAAAGAAATACACTCGACTTTGTGCCACATACTTCAAAAACTTTTACTGATAGTATTAATTCCAAAAATAGTTTTCTACTTAATCCTCTTACAATTAATGAATTAATATCTGCCATCTCCTCTCGAAGAGATACTGCTTATGGTCTTGATGGAATACCATACATCTTATTTAAAAAATTAAGCATTGCCGGTTTAGTAACATTTCTAGAAATAATTAATTTACTTTGGGAAAATAATATTATACCTCAAGATTGGAAAGTGGATTGTCTCATACCAATTTTAAAACCAGATAAGCCAAAGTTGTGTCCTGATTCATATCGTCCCATAGCACTTACTTCTTGTATTGGAAAATTATTTGAACAATTGTTGAAGCAACGTTTAGAGTTTTATGTAGAACAAAACAATATCTTACCTTCTAATCAATTTGGTTTTCGTAGGAATCGGTCTGCTAGGGAAAGTGTTTGTCAATTACAGCTTGATATTCATAACTCTTTCTTGGCAAAAAAAAATTTGGTTGGCATTTTCTTTGATGTTGCAGGAGCTTTTAATAGTGTAAATATAGATATTCTTTGTTATGAATTGTCGCAAATAGGGATTCCTGTAAAAATTATAAATTGGATTAACAGTTTTTTGACCAATAGAGAAGTATTTACTAAATTTAATAGACATCTTTATGGTCCTAGACTCTCGTCAAAAGGAGTCTGTCAAGGAGGTATACTATCACCTTTAATATTTATAATATATATACGAAGATTAAATCTTATTTTAGGGTCTCAGGTCAAAAATCTACAGTTTGCAGATGATTTGGTTGTTTATACATCTGGGAACAATTTATCACAAACCGTTCAAATAGTCAATGATGCATTGGTAAATCTTCATGAATATTTTTCTTACCTTGATCTAAATGTCAATCAGTCCAAATCCAAAGTTGTTATGTTTGGTAAACAGCGTCATAATGTTCCCAATGTGCAATATAATAATTGTGCATTACCCATCTCACTTGAGGTTAAATTTCTGGGGGTTCTTTTTTCATACAATTTAACCTGGAATAATTACACAAAACATATAATTAGTAAAGCAAATAAAGCTTATAATGTACTGAAATCTCTGTCTGGCTCATATTGGGGTGCAGATCCAAAAATTTTGTTACTATTGTACAAATCATTAGTTCGTAGTCATTTTGAATATGGTTTCTATTGCTTCGCTGGAGATGTTAAAATTGTAAATAGTTTAGATGTTCTTCAAAATAAATGTCTGCGTGTAATAACTGGGGCATTCAGAAGTACTCCAATAAATGCAATGCAGATTGATTGCAATGTTCCACCATTAAGCATTCGATTTAATTACCTAAAAGAAAGATTTATACTAAAACTTTATAGTATATCTAGAAACAGTCTTCTGGTCAATTTGTTACATTCAGTAACTCCTTCAGTCTCTAAAGCAATTTTTATGTTACAAGGTCTTCAAAGTTTCGTAAATTTTATTCAAAATTTAAATATTTATCAATCCAAACATATTTTGCCTTGCTATGAAGGAACTTTTACTGGTAAATTTCCAGCTATTAATATAATTTTAAAGAAAAGAAGGGACTTGTCCACTAAAGAGAAAGTAAATGCAATGTTATTAGAGTGGTCAGATCATAAATTTGTTTATACAGATGGTTCCAAGAACGATAGGGCTGTGTCTTTTGCCATATATGAGCCCTTTTCAAACATAGGCATTGGTCGAAAGATTGACAAAAATTCAAGTATTTTTACAGCTGAAGCTGTCGCTATTTTGAGTGCTTTGAAACATATTAAAAATTATAATTCAGGACATAATAAATGGGTTGTGGTAAGTGATAGCATGAGTGTTCTGGAAAACTTGGCAAACAACAAATTGAATGCTAACACAAATTATATAATTTATTTAATAAAACAGTTATGGGTGGAATTATATCAATCAAATATTGTAGTTTGTTTTGTGTGGGTGCCTTCACACATTGGTGTTGTAGGGAATGAAAAGGCAGACTATTTGGCCAAAAAAATTGTTGATTTAGAAGAATTAATTCCCAATTCTGACCCAGATATGGATGTTTCCATACCACCTACAGATGCAGTTAGTCTTCTAAGACAGCGCATGTGTCAAGAGTGGGGAAGACATTCATACCAGTGCACTCAGGTTGAAAGTAAAGGTACTTGGTTTGCTACCTTAGATGTTCAAATAAACTCCATACCTTGGTTCTGCAAGAATAACAAATTCATAAATAGAAAATTTTATTCAATCATCAGTCGTATGCGTTTTGGTCATTGTCGTTTAAATTATCATCTTCATCGCCTTAGAATGGTCAATTCTCCTAATTGTGAGTATTGCCAATCACAAAAAGTTCAGTCACTGCATCACATCTTCTTCGAATGCTCGTCTTTCAACATTCAGCGCCTTGTGTTGTCGGATGAGTTGCTTAAAATTTATAATAAGCCTGACAAGGTCCCGCAATGCATTCAGGAGCTACTTAAGAATGCCTCAGCTTATTTATACTTGTACAAATTTATTGTAGAGACTGTAAATGATATTTAGTTACTTACGTATTAGGTTTTCGTGTTATTAGTAATACTAAGTTTAGGTATAATTCATGTAAAAATGTAAATAAAATAAATAAATAATAATATGTAGATGTACAGTACATGAGGAGATAGCTCGGAAAATAACAATACTAGAAATTGAAGAAGAAATAAAATGAAAACAATCTAGCTTGATTGACATCATTGACTTATAATTTCCTAGCTCAATGATTGACATTGACTCTGACAGTAAGTAAAATGGCATAGATAAAGAATCTGGATTTGACAAAAATAAAATGAAAATAAAATAAAATGACTAAGTTTAAAATGGATTGACTACGAAAGACTTAAAAATAAAATAAATAATACAATGATTTTAAAAACGAAAGACGTTATCTTCGCAAAACTTACTACGTAAGAAATTCTGTACGGAAGACGAGGCGGTATGGTCAAAAGACTATAGCCTGCCCTATTGGGCGAATAAAAAAAAAAAAAAAATGAACACTAGAAACAAGGAGAAACTACGTGCTCCCTTTCACCGGCTTCATAAGGTCCATAACTCATTTGTTGGGCTTGGTATAAACTTTTATAACAAGCTTCCCTCTTCTTTGTTAGAATTGCCTTTTAATGCGTTTAAAGCTAAAGTAAAATCCAACCTTTGTTCAAAGGCATACTATTCAATCAACGATTACTTAAACGATAAAAATAGTTGGTCGCTGTGATTATCTCAAGACAATGTTTATGTTCTTTCTCCAAAATTAGCTTAGCTTACCTACTGACAAGTTATACGAGTTCATATAATTGTTTATTTTATTTGACTATATTAGTCATTTTAGTTTAATTTAATTTTTATTTATTATTGACATAATCTACTCATTTCAATGTTTTTTAATGAGTTGTATTGCAATATATGGTTAGCTAGCGACCTCGACAGTTCATCATATTATTCTTTTGAGCAACCGGCAGCAAGTTCGTCGTGCTCCCTTAGATGTCAATGCTTGCGGTAGCGTCGGGGGTCGGGTTGCCTCCTTCCCTCAAATATGGCGAAGGGGGTAATGGCTGATCTTTGCGTTATGCTCGTGAACGGGTGATGCTTGTGGTGACAGGTCAGCTTGCTGATTATGGTTTTGTTATTGTTATTAGAAATTAATGTTTCTTTATTTTACTTCGAAGGTCCTAGTTTATCATTTGTGGCTACAAGTTACAGCTATATACATATAAAAACATAATGCAGCATTGCACATGTAAGCGGGCACGCCCTTTATGCCAGGAGGCTTTTTATTATGTATTAAGTTCTGTTTGCGTTTTTGTTTTTATTATTTATTTCTGCTTGAGTATAGTTTTAAATATTGGCGTGTGCTAGCTGACATATGGCAAATAATTTTAATATTTATGTGTTTCGTAATGTTAATTACTTAATACAAGATGTATAGAATCCAGTTCTTCTAACTGAACAGACAGCAGTGCTGCTGGGGACTTTGTTCCGCCACTTCTTCTTCCCAGCTAAAGCACTAGGAAGTGGTGAAGGTTGGGCGTTTTGGGGGGACTGTCTTATGTGATTTTGACGTTCAAAAAGTGCTGATTCTCAGCCTAATTTGAATAAATGACTTTTGATTTTGATAAAAAAAATGTCGATAGAAATTATCGACGTTTCTTACTATATCGATACTAATGTAACATTTAATTGGGTTTAATTTAATTACAAACGTTACTAAATTAAACGAATATTTGAATATAAAATACATTTATTCTCGTAAAGGAGTACACCCCAAATCCATATCTGAATCAGTTTCTGAATCGCTAGAACAATCTTGTAAATTTATTATAAACTCTTGTTCGCAAATATTATCAAATCGGACGTCCCGCTCCCAATCTTCTTCCATTAGTTTTCTGCATTTGGTTACCACCTTCTTCCAGTTTTCTGCAGATACATTGTCGACCGCACAATGATTCATCGCCCATCACAGTATGACATTTATAGGTACTGTCTTATACTATGAAATTCAGAACTTCATAGGCGTGATTTTACTGACAGCTGTCGCAGAGATCAAGCTATCTTTTACGAAGTATAGATGCATTTTTTTATGCTACCCTCCATTTTATTAGTACGTACCTACTACGTATTATTACGGAAAGAGTTATAGCATAGAAGTTAAATATATTAAGTAGGTACTTACGTATTTGAAAAAAACAACATGAAAACTTTCCCGTTTCTTTCTTATTCTTCGGTTTTTTCGGTTTTATTGAAAACAAACATGAAATATATAGTGGCAAATTTTCTTCAATCTTTCGAATGAATTTGAAACATTGAAAAAAACAACGGAATTGGAAAAAACGGTAATTTTTCCTGCTTTTTTCAACGCTAACTTCCGAGTGCTTGCGTAGTATAGTGCTTAGGAGAAATGCGTGCCTCACTGTAGGCACTTTACAGAGAGCATAGAGTTCGATGGTAGGAAAACGAATAGGTTTGTGTGCCATAACCTTAAGAACTGCCCTCTGTGCCCGTTCCAGTCTAAGCATTAAACACTTACCAGAGCCACCCCAAACCGCTATACCGTTTATGATTGAGTGCGCCAAGGCAGAGTAACTATTTTCATAGTACGAAAGTCTGCAGAAGATCTAAAATTTTTGAACACAAATATTAATTTCCTGACCCGTGTCACCAGTGACCCGATCTGTTCGTTTCACGACATAGTACCTACTGTCGATACTACTGTAAATGTAGGTACTGTTAATATTAACACCAAGATATTTTATGTTGTTAGTTCGCATAATCAGATTACAGCTACAGGAAGTGTTAGTTATCGAACAGCAATTGTGTGCAGTTAGGCTGTAGGTTGAAAAGCCGGTTGGGACGCTATTCTTGGTGCAAACGTTATAAATTTACTTTTATCCAGGTTCAAGGTAAGGAGATTGCTAGTTGATCATTTCATAACCACCTGCAAGGCAGATTCCGCGTAGGAATGAGTTTCAGGCCAATCATTGCCATGAACAAGTATTACAGTGTCATCTGCGTACATTATCATTTGAGAGTTTATTAAATCACATTTTACAGACGTCATTTACATAAATTAAAAAAGGGTAGGTCCAAGGACACTACCCTGGGGGACACCATAACTGAGGACCTCTTCATTTCTGGTAAAGTTACCCATCTTAACAGCCTGAGAACGGTCACTCAAGTAACTCCTGAAAATATCAAGATACAAGCCTCTAATGCCAATTTGTTGAAGTTAAGTGAGCTATAGGGGGACACAGGCAGTGTCAAAAGCCTTAGAAAGATCAAGAAAGATTGCAATCCTTTAGTTTTTTTAGCAATAGTACCAGTTAGTTTCAAAACAGCGTCTTCTGTATTTTTTCCTGATCTAAAACCATATTGATTCGCGGCGAGAATATTTTGGGAATTAAGATAGTTCAAGAATCTATTGTTATGGACTTTTTCAAGGATCTTTGAAAAGGTAGTCAAAACGGATATAGGTCTATAGTTGTTGACACTGCCTCTGTCTCCGCTCTTGTGTATAGGGTGTACAACAGCCTTTTTGAAAACAGTGGGGAAGACCCCTGACATGAGAGCAAGGTTAACAACATGGCACACAAATGGGACAAGGATATGCCTAGCAGCCCTAATTAGGACAGCAGATATGCCATCCCAACCCCAACCCACAGGGCTATCTAGGTTAAGACCTAAAACGATACGCTCTAACTCATCAAGCCAGCATTGGCACTCGCATAAGGTTCAGAAGCAGCTTGAGTGTTACCTAAACCAGGCGTAATTTTAGATGCCAAAGTTTTCGCTACCCTAAGTTTTCCCTGCATCAAGAGCCTGGGAGGGGTCAGCCCTCAAGGATAAAAGTTCACTAGCTGATGATTTGTTATTTTTAAGGTTAGAAATAGATTTAATAAGTTTCCAGGTAGCCTTTGAGTTCTTGCGGTGCCTCTGAAATTCTGCGTATTCGTATTGCGTTTTAATCTTTTTAGTAGGTTGTTGTTGTTGTTGTTTTTTATACTTATAGAATATATGTCACTTTAAGAATATAGTTGTTTACATCTGTTTTAGACAACAACTGTAAAAATGAAAGTACCTGATGATATTTTTTTTAATAACTTGTAGCAACCCACACACAACTTCCTCCAATACGAGCGTCCCGCGGTCGCGTCCCGGCACGATATAGAGAGTAAGCCGTCTCTTTCCCTCGCGTGCGTTGCGAAGAAGGCGCGTGAAATGCGCGCTAGCCAGTCCGCTGCTAGGAGTAATAGTGTTCTGTGGTCCGCTGCCCACACGCATCCTGCGTAGACGCGTATCTAACGTTCCGCGCCGGTCGCCACGTGCCTCCCTCGTGCCGCCATTGTTACGCGAAAATAATAGTTTTAAGGGTTTCCATCCCCATTGTTTTATACAAGTGTACCTTTGTTAACTTTTGTGTTTATTTTCATTATACTCTATCTCTAAAAAGGTGGTTTTTCTGAGATAACCTCTCATAAACTCATTTATTCAATTAATAATTATCAAATGAAGATAATAAAAATGGTTAGGTTAGGTTAAAACTGGGACCCCTACGCAAGAGCCGAGCGAGCGAAGCGAGCGGTGCTGCGGCAGCGGCCGGCGAGTGCCGTCATGATCACTTTGAGATTGGTTTAGAAAATACTAAATTTAAATCGATCTTATTAGTTTGTTATGGTTTGATAGATTATAACGCATTTTTTGTACATGGACTTGACCAATGGCGTATTTGGCAAATTTCGTAATTGGACAAAAATACGATTTGACGAACTACAGCTTTAACCAATATCATAGGAGAACCGCCAAATTCCATACAAAAACCCTGGCCCGGCGCAAAAGAAATGTATCTTAGATTTTAGAGTAATAATAGTAGAAGATAGAGAGCGAAATTCGGTGGCTAACATAGTTTTTTTGCCCGGAGAAGTTTTATAAGTAGGCGCTAGATGTAAAAATTACATTCATTCAAGACAGTCCGGTCAAATTAGACCAAAAAAATTGGAGCGAAGGTACAAAATTCGCATCCAGCTCAAAATTGGTAGGATTGTTCAAAACACTGTCATAAATGAAATCCAAAAAATCCTCATCGATCCGATGCCAGGAAAAAAAATACTCGGGGTCAAAGGTCACTAAAACGGGTTTTTCGCGATTTAACAAATAATCAAACATGATTGCAACTGTGACCGAATGACTTGATCGTTTACTATGTCGACTGTGACCGAATGACTTGATCGTTTACTATGTCGATTTGTTCCGAGTGTCTATACACCTCGATCTCATATACGCCAGTTCTTTTCGTGAATTCGCTGCAGTATGATCGTGCGGGTTTCAAATGCCTATGGTGAATTTTATGAGTTCCACATACGTCAGCTCTGGAAAATCTGCTAAGTACCTACTTGTGGATTGTTTGCATCCACCCGGGTAAATGTTCCTCTTTGTCTGTTCAAATTATTTTGTAGAACATACGCTGCCAAAAGATTCGGTTTATGTAAGTTGCCGTTTATGGATGCCATAAAACAATTTGTATATCTGCTGTCTTCATAAGGCTCCTGAAAACGGTTTATTAAGGCCGCTGCTATTTTAAAGTCTGTAAAAGTGCTCACTAGGGCGTTATTAAACATTCTGTAGCGGAAGATTTTGAAACCATTTTTGAACAAGATTTACGGTTCTACGACCCAACGACACAAGGTTATTAGTCGTGATTTATTAGACTCTTCTGTAGTGAGCTGAGTTTCATCTTGTTCTTTAGAGGGTGGTAAGCAAGCAACATAGCGGTGCCCCTCCAATGAATTTATTGCATCACGAAACCCCCTGTCTAAGTTAAAAATATCCCTTGTTCAAAAATATTATGTAATAGATGCTTCATGATGTCCGCGTCTGTGGTTGTAACAGCGTCTGATCCTGTTACGTCTAAGATGTGGCCGTCGCCACAACAATCAAAAATGGCTTTACTAAATTGCGGTAAGTAATATGCAAGCTCTGTAGCTCACTCTGTGGAACAAAAAATTTTAACTTTTTTCTACAAATAAATAGGTAGGTAACATTGCATATAATTATCGATTTTGGCGATGCGTCGCTTCCGAATATATGATTACGTAGAACTTTATTTCAGTTAATAACATCACTCCATGCTATATGGTCTAACCCTATGTGCAGGGGAACAAAATCTCCAAAATAAAGACGCTCTCGTCAGACGTATCTTTCTTCTTAATGTGGTCTCAGGAAAACCTAACGTGGAACTAATTCTTGTATAGGGTTACCCTGTTCGTATTTTACACAAGTATATTCCCAAGTCGTGCTGATGGAGAGATGGAACTTCTTGAAGTAGATGTTTAAATTGTGAATGATGCAGACCAGTCCAATAGTGTATATTGTCTTCAGATATTTCTTTATATTCTCGAAATCTAGCCGAGATCCGGAGTCTAGGGCTCTTGTGTATAATATATTGACTATGTGAACAAAGCTATCAGCATTGAAATCAGAATGTTGAGAGGCTGCGTTTTCTGGAAATTCTTCCAAAGAAGTGTTCTGCAAATGTAGTTGACAGATGCGGGCCAGGGTTGGAATATACAATCGAAAATGGCGAGATCGAATTTTATGTAGTTCGGAACAAGTCGTAGCTCCAAGTTATTGCAATGGTCCATCATGCATCGTCGGGACGTATTGGCTACTCGATTAAACTGAGGGACATTCACCGACTCTCCAATGGCAGGTAAGGCAGCAGGTGACGGTGGTTGATCTTGATTACGGAGGTTGGAGTCAATTTGATGCCAACATGCATGACAAATTGATCGGGTATCATTGAATGGAACCTGTTAACAATTATTTTCTTGTTACTTTTTAAATCGATCATTTACCGTTGTTATTTCATATTATATTTGTTATACAGTCCACTATTACTTTCATTTAACTTCACCACGACCTATCGTCGCGATCATTGGTCGATTTAAATGTAACAACAAAATAATTAGGTATCTATAGACGTTAATAAAATACGCAAGCGCAGCCGTGCAACTGACCCGTGTGGTGCGACGGCTGGTTCCCCGGCCGCCCTCGTTCACTGCCGCCAGCGCACGGCAATGTTGAGGAGCGGTCTCAACAATGGTTGATAAAGCTATATATATTATAGGTAAGGTGTGTAGGCAATAGGGTGAATAACGTGGTTGTAAGGTTTGTAAATAAAATCCAACTCACGTTTTATAGGTAGGTACACTATATTCTTCAACAATCCTCACACACAACACATATGATTTAGAAGGCACAATGGGGGATAAAGCACAAGCACAAGCGTAAGCACAATAGTCAGAGAATTAGGAAGATAGACAGAGTTCAGATGAGAAGAGGAAAATAACAATGAACGAATCACAAGCAAGCTTAAGTAGTTCGCGGCAATGCAAATATGCGAGCAAAGGACATACGCTCCGCGCCGTAGATAAGTCTCGACTGGTTTGACATTGCGCAGTGACCGCTGCGCCTATGTGCGCAAGCGACACGTATAGTACCGTTAGATTAGTGATGTCCAGCGGGTCGATAGTTTATCGCAGTTATTATCGATTATCGACTTCGACCAACTGGTGTTATGTATAAACATATCATTATAGAATAAAGACATCTTTATTCTATGATGTAATAAATAAATGTAAATAAACAACAATGTAAATATAATATTAAATATATACTTCTATATGTGAGTAATTGTAACCCAGTGTTGTAAATAAGTACTAAGTATAGTAAATTATTATTAATTACATAAATAGGTAAGTAGTAGCCTACACCACCCCCCTCCAGAGACCGTCAAGGGCGATAAAAATCTGCAAATTTCACTCGGCGCCCGGAACGGGTTACGTAATTTCGTGGTTCTTCGGGTGTAGTTTTTGTATCCTGAACAGATAGGATGAAGGCAGGCTTAAGCCGGTTGATGGTCACTGTCATTTCCCTATTTTTTACCATGATTTTAAATACTTTATCCCCTCTAGAAACGACTTTATGTGGACCAGAATATGCTGATGTGAGTGAACCCCGTGATGCGTCTTCTCGAAGGAAAACGTGATCACAGGTTTCAAGTTCCTTGAAAATGAACACCTTGGAGTAACCATGACGGGAAGCTGGTACCGGTCGCAACTTTTCAGCAAAATTCCTGAGTCTTGCGGTAAATTCAGATATGTCTGTGGTTCCGCTAATAGTAGGCTCAAAAAACTCGCCGGGCAACCTCAATGACTCCCCATACACCAGTTCCGCCGAGGAAGCTTGTATGTCTTCCTTAAAGGCAGATCTTACGCCTAACAAAACCCACGGTAGTGACTCGGTCCACCTATCATTTGCATGGCATACAATTGCGGCTTTAAGTTGACGATGAAACCGTTCAACCAGCCCGTTGCATGCAGGGTGATAAGCTGTTGTCCGCTTGTGCTCGAATGCGGTAATCTTGGACAGGCATTGAAACAAGGCCGATTCAAACTGACGGCCGCGATCAGTTGTGATGTCTGTCGGGCAGCCGAATCGAGATATCCAAGCTGACAACAAGGCTTTGGCGACCGTTTCTGCCGTGATATCTGCTATCGGTACTGCTTCTGGCCAGCGAGTAAATCTGTCCACAGCAGTTAAACAGTACCGGTAGCCCTCAGAAAGTGGTTGAGGTCCTACTAGGTCAATGTGGATCTGTTTGAATCGGGCACGTGGTAAATTATAGGTGCCAAGTGGGGAAGTCACGTGACGAGTGACTTTTGCCTTTTGACACGAAATACATGCGCGTGACCATTCTCTACAGTCTCTTCTGACCCCTGGCCAAACGAACCGCTCAGCTACTAATTTAGCTGTTGCGCTAACGCCAGGATGGCTCAATGAGTGCAGGCTATCAAATACCTGCTTTCTAAAATATTTGGGTACATAAGGCCTGGAAGCTGAGGTACTGACGTCGCAGTACAATGAAATTCGACTGCCAGGGATATGGAGTTTTTTAAATTCTAAAGAAGAGCTCCCACTCAAAAGTATTTTGAGTTCAGGGTCGTCGACTTGGGCTTGGGCTATCTTTTCAAGATTAATTGGATCCGCCAGTTCCTCGATGCGCGACAAGGTGTCGGCCACCACGTTGTCCTTGCCGGATATGTGGCGGATGTCAGTAGTAAACTGAGCTATAAAGTCTAGGTATCTATACTGCCTTGGCGAACAGTTTTTCTTCCTTTCGTGGTAGGCAAAGCTGATCGGCTTGTGGTCAGTATAGACTATAAAGTGCCTAGCTTCTAGCATGTGGCGGAAATATTTAATAGCCTCATAAATGGCGAGCAGCTCCCTATCATAGGGAGAGTACTTCGTTTGGGAAGGGCTCAGTTTCCTTGAAAAGAAAGCCAAAGGTTGCCATGCGTTCCCGTTAAATTGCTGTAGGACTGCCCCTATTGCTTTGTCTGAAGCGTCAGTAACTACTGCGAGCTTAGTGGTACAGTCTGGGTGGGCTAACAGCGCAGCGTTAGAGAGACTATCCTTACAGGCCTGAAACGCTGATAAAGTTTCCTCTGTTAGAGTGATTGGCTGCGTTCCTTTAATCGATCCCGTTAACAAGGCATGTAACGGAGCTTGGATCTCAGCTGCTTTGGGAATAAATCTCCTATAAAAATTAAGCATGCCCAAGAATCCTCTTAGCTGCCGCACGTTTTTTGGTGCGGGAAAATCTTTCACTGCTTGAACCTTTGACTCGACCGGCCTGGAACCGTTTTCAGATATGCGATAGCCTAAAAAAGTTACCTCTTGTGCTCCAAAAATGCACTTCGAGGTGTTGACCAGCATACCATACTCGTTCAGCCTCTTGAATACCTCACGTAGGTGCTGCTCGTGCTCTGCGTCACTCTTGGAAAATATTAAAAAATCATCAAGAAAACAGTATACAAAATCAAGCCCCCTCGTCATCTCGTCAACAAATCGTTGAAATGTTTGCCCCGCATTCCTAAGACCGAACGTCATATAAGGAAATTCAAATAGACCGAACGGGGTCGTGATGGCGGTCTTAGGAATGTCCTCCGGGCTGACAGGTATCTGGTTATATGCTTTTTCAAGGTCCAGAGTACTGAAAACTTTACATCCAGCTATACTCTGGGAAAAGTCATGGATATGCTTAATGGGATACCTGTCAGGCACGGTACGGGCGTTAAGCTGCCGATAATCGCCACAGGGACGCCAGCCGTTATTTTTCTTCGGTGCCAAGTGCAAGGGTGACGACCATGGGCTCTCAGAAGGTCTAGCTGTGCCAACGGCCAGCATGGACTGAAACTCTTTCTTGGCAATCTTGAGCTTGTCTGGAGCTAAACGACGGGGGGGTGAACAAACTGGAGGGCCTGGTGTCGTGCGTATATGGTGTACTGTTTGGTGTGGTGTAGTGTGTTGCTTACCAGCCGGTCGTGTGATATCAGGAAACTCATCAATAATTTTGTGAAACCGAGTCTCACCAGTCACGACTTTAACAGAATAAACATTCTTACAATTAGCCAAAGCAGCAACGGCTGTCACTGATGTTAAATTGTCTATTAAGCGTTTGTTGCGGCAATCTACTACAAGGATGTAAAAATTTAAAAAATCTACGCCAATTATTGGTTTCGTAACATCGGCCACCACAAAACGCCATTGAAATGTTCTACGTAAAGCAAAATCTAATTCTAAATTAAGTAAACCATATGTAGCAATATTAGTACCATTAGCAGCACACAAACTATAACCAGTCCGAGCACGACGATCGTGAAGCATTGACCGTGGGAATACGCAGAGGTCGCTTCCAGTGTCGACCAGGAATTGCGTTTTCGATGAACGGTCCGTGACGAAAAGGCGACCAGTTGCATTTAAAGGGCAATCGCTGGTCGTCATTATCGACCGCCCTTTGCGTTTTCCGATTTGAAGTCGCAGGGTCGAATACACCTATTGGCTTGGTCCGCGTACTTGGCATGGTACCAACAAAGCGGGAACTTCCGGTAATTGGATTGCGAGCGCTGCCTAGACTTACTTCTAGTGTCTCTGGAGGAGCGAGAGCGTGCCCTGCTGTTGTGACCGGACGCCAACTTCTGGAACTGTTTCCTGAGTTCAGCTACTTCCTTGGTCAGATCGCTGAGAAGTGAACCAGGGATAGTGTCGTTAATAGCAGCGACCCTCGGAGTTGTAGCAGCCAGATCGTTTACCCGATCGGCTAAATCGGCTAGGTCTTCTAACGAAGTTGCACCTGGTTGACCTGCGAGCACCGTCTGTATGCCATGAGGAAGGCGACTAGTCCAAATAGTCTTCAAGAAGTCGTCTGGTACATCCTGGCCTGCGAGACTTTTGAGGTGGCGGAGAAATTGGGATGGTTTTCGATCCCCGAGTTCCTCATGCATCAACAACTGCTTGATTTTCTTTTCGTTGGACGCGCTGAGTCTCTTAATCAATTCCATCTTCAGTTTCTCATATTTGTTCGTTGCCGGCGGGCTGATGATAATATCTTTGACCTCCCTGGAGTACTGATTGTCTAGATGCCCAATTACGTAGTTAAACTTGGTGAGGTCATTTGTGATTCCGGCGATGGTAAATTGGCCTTCAACTTGGGCGAACCAGATTTCCGGCTCTTCAGCCCAAAATGGTGGCACACGTACACCAACTTTATATACGTTACTTTGGTCTATCGACATATCGTTCCCCGCACTAGCGCTGGACGGAGATGACGTATCCGAGCTTCGTGCATCTTTATATGAATCCCCTCCCATGTTCTTTCGGGGTCACCAATATAGGTAAGGAGTGTAGGCAATAGGGTGAATAACGTGGTTGTAAGGTTTGTAAATAAAATCCAACTCACGTTTTATAGGTAGGTACACTATATTCTTCAACAATCCTCACACACAACACATATGATTTAGAAGGCACAATGGGGGATAAAGCACAAGCACAAGCGTAAGCACAATAGTCAGAGAATTAGGAAGATAGACAGAGTTCAGATGAGAAGAGGAAAATAACAATGAACGAATCACAAGCAAGCTTAAGTAGTTCGCGGCAATGCAAATATGCGAGCAAAGGACATACGCTCCGCGCCGTAGATAAGTCTCGACTGGTTTGACATTGCGCAGTGACCGCTGCGCCTATGTGCGCAAGCGACACGTATAGTACCGTTAGATTAGTGATGTCCAGCGGGTCGATAGTTTATCGCAGTTATTATCGATTATCGACTTCGACCAACTGGTGTTATGTATAAACATATCATTATAGAATAAAGACATCTTTATTCTATGATGTAATAAATAAATGTAAATAAACAACAATGTAAATATAATATTAAATATATACTTCTATATGTGAGTAATTGTAACCCAGTGTTGTAAATAAGTACTAAGTATAGTAAATTATTATTAATTACATAAATAGGTAAGTAGTAGCCTACAATATCTTATTTAAAAGAAACTACGTGAAAAAATCAGATCGTCCAATGCCTGTTATATAATGAAGCGATTGCAGATGCGGAAGAACTTGGCTTCAATTTTGTAAACTGCTCTATACCGTCTTTAACCAACATACAACACTGTCTGTATAGCATAAGAAATAAGCCGATTAATTGTTAAAAAACTGTATTTATCCACCTAATGAGGTCCAAATACCAACAAATTTTTAATCTTCTTCTGCAGCAGAAGAAGATTAAAAATTTGTTGGTATTCTCCCAACCGCCAGAGAATTAATCCCCAATGTAACGAGACTATTTTTTACAGACGCAACATTTAAATCCTGTCCAAAACCATTCGCCGAATTGTACAATACAGTGGCGCGTACCTTATCACATGAAATTATACCATGTACCTATACTGCATGGTATACTTATACGATATACAAAATTTGAATGAAATCCATTGACTAAACAATCAGCTGTTCCATACATTGTGTCGAGCTACGTGTAACAAAACGTAAGGCACAGCTGATTTGTTTTGTAGTTGTTTGTGTGCTATGTTGTTTTTATTGCTACTAGGTTTGCCGGTGATAAGTTGGATGAAATCCTGTGTAATAAATAGTGTTGTATTGTAATATAAAACAAACAAATCAATAATTAAGTTTTATTCAATACATTTCATCAACATATACAATTATTCCTTGATTCTAAACCACGTCGAAACATCCGCCAATCTGTTACATAAAGTTGAACAAAATAATACAATTACATAATAGTTAATATTATGGGCTATTTATTACAATTGTTGATGATGCCCGTCGGCGATACACCGAGGTGGGGTTATTATTTAAATAAAATCAATTTCACAACAATAATCTTATTATTATGTACACAAAAATAAAATATTTCATTAATCATAATAATTGTGCGAATAATCGTAGTAATGATGACACTCAACACGTAATTATACATTTTATGTTAAGACATTCTAAATTAATACAATATTATAAACTAATAAAATTCGTTTCTATCGATTAACTACGAACAAATGATTTAAACCATAGTTATTGCTTCATAAATCTCCAATGATGAAACCAATGGAAGAACTACGAAAATATTTACATAAGTACATCCCAAATGACAGACTGAGCTCATCACAAATTATTTGTCCACAAATGACAATTAATGACAACAATATTGCGTGAATTAATTCATTTGTGCATTCATTCCAATAGTATAATGAAAAAGATTGATCGGTATCTACTATCGGCCCAACATCATATTGGATGTTACTTCGACGACGAATTTTCAAGCATTTCTTTAATTTGTGATGACGCAATCTGTATGTAGGATGCAACTATACTACAACGGTCGTATAGAAATAACAAACAATTTAATTTCAAAATAAAACTACGCACCCATATTACAGAAGCACTCTTAAACTCATTAAACATAGGTTTGATTTAGTCTCAATCTTTCAAACAGTAAATATGTTTTTGCTGGGCATGGATACAGCTTAAGTTCGCGATACCCAACAACATAGACAGTAAACAACATTTCGACTACATTGATATTTATTCGGTTGTAGAAGCTCCCACAACCATGCTGTGTTTGTAGTGTCTATAGGAGGAATGCCTTAAAAAATAATGAGACTAAATCAAACTGGAAGCGATATCAATCGGCTAATTATAGGTAAAGCGCCCGCTATGCGTGACTACGACCCACAGTGGGCTGAAATTCGATTTTCATAGACATTCAAATATTTTTTTAAAAAGCGCACGTTTGACCTTGGCATGGAGTATGTCAAAAAATCCAAAATAATTCATATATTAATAACCTAATAGGATATTAGGCGCAATTGTGCGATAATGTAGATATCATCATTTATTATGCATAAAAAATTCTGAGTGCGCTGTTTCCGATTATAAACCTAAAAGTTCATTTTATAAGGCATGTAGTAGGTATTCCCAATCGTTACCAAGCAAATAAAGCGACACTTAAAAAAAAAATGTCTAATAACGCGAATATCAGCCCACTGTGCGACCCGGTGAAAATAAATTTTGATACTTTGGTCCCAATTATTGATTATTTTTGCCAAGACGCATTAAAAAAAGTGGTGATTAAATATACATTGATATAAATTATATTTAAATACGTTCTGTTCAATATAGTCGACCGCTTATACATTGTGATATTTTGCGCTGAGTGGTAGAAAATGTACATAATTTGTATAATGTACACAAATAAAAGTCAACTATTCCAAACAGACATTGTAATATTAAGCTGCCAAACACAACGCTTGTAATATAAAAACGGAATGAATTAAATGCATAAATAAATCAGTGCTATGAAATAATGCTTTAAAATTTCAATTATTACATACAAAATAATAGTTTTAAGTACAATAATAATAAGGATATAATATAGTGAATAATCCTACCAGTATACAAATTCATTCCGTATGTCAAACTCTTTTATTTACGTAATCTCTTGCTCGAAATGTAACATTCGTTTCAACATGATTTTGACACCAATGAAAATAACAAAGAAATGTGTCGGTAGCCCCCACATTATTTTTATTTATAAAAAACGTCACTGTCGTTTTCTGTTAAAATATCTACATTAAATAGTCGAAACAGTTGAGCTCATTCATTAACCAAAATACTCCATAACTTGTATTTAAAGCTCGTTTTAAGTAAATGTACGAGCAATAGTTCCCGTTACATTCCGAGCAAACACAACAAGACAGTACTTACATACGTCACTATAATACAATATATTATTAGTTATTGTATAACACTTACATCAAAAACTGTAACACTAAGGGTTTGACACTACACATCAGCTACTTCAAGCAGGTATAAAAAATATTCTATGACCTCGGTTATACACTAGTTCACACTACAACCAGATGTCGTGATAAAATCGTCGATCCTAAAGGACTTTATCGTCGGTAGATTGTTAATTTATTATCTTGATTTTATTGTTGCTTAGTTTCAGAACGATAAAGTCTTTACAATTTGTTAATGCCTCGTGATATTAACTGTTGCTCGATTCGAGGCAGCCTCTTACTTCAATGACGTATAATTTAGCAAAAAATTTAATTTTGACATTCCAGTATTTTCTTAGGTGACTTTCGATCATAATAGATAGGATCCACATACTTTTTACAAGACTGCTATTTAACAGTGACTCGAGGCGTAAACATTGCTATATCTGAGGCTGCCTTGTTTCGAGTAATACATTCACAAATATTTATTGTGATAAGTCTGTTGTCTATCAGCTCATACTCAGTGAGCGGAATACTTAGCTAAAATTTAAACTGAGCCTTATTTATCAGATAATTCCTTTGCAACGGCAGTTCTTATTTATTCTGTAACGGTTTTTATTATTATAAAGATTGCGTGATTTAAGAAGCTAAAATGGGAATTTTGAAAGTGAAAATAAATAGAACATTGTCAAGAAATCTATAATTTTATTAACTTATTAAGTAGAAATAAATGGAAGGAATGTAAAGTGAGCATTTAAGATTACACAAAAGAGGAAAAACCAAAATTTCACAAGCCCAAGATAACATGGCATAGTAAAACCACGGTAATATTATCTATACAGTATTCCAACTTCATACAAACGGACGAAGCGCGAGCTATGCCTACGCGCCTCGATCTCGGCATGCGCTCGGCATGCAGACAGTCGCGACTGTGCCGCAGTGACGAACGGACGGTGTGTTGTTTTTTTAACAATAACCGCGCGATTTTTTCACTAAAAACAAGTTCAAATACACATTTAATAGGATGAGTAGGATATATTGTGCTGTTTTTGGTTGCATGAATTCGTCAATAACGCATCCAGAGATAACTTTTTTTAGATTACCTGGAAACTCTGAAAGGTAAGACTATAAAATAATTTTACTTACTAGTAGGTAGGTACTTAACGCTCACCGCCATATGGTCTGCCGGCCGCCCACATAAATTTCAGTGCAGCAAGCCACTATAGATTTTTAAATTTTTACCAGCAGGCCGTGTGGTCCGCTGTGATCCCACAAATTCATTTATTTTTATAGAGCTTGGCTTGCTATATAGATAATACCTTAACGACGTATCTCGCCGGCCCACCCACATGGCGTGCTGCAAAAGTCTAGCGTGGCGTGGTGTAAAAGACATTGCATGGCCTGCACGCCGCCCACGTGGCCTGCTGTTCTAGAAAAACCAAAAATGTGAATGGCGGTGAGTGTTAATGTGTCTTTTTAATAGATAAGTATTTTCTTTTATCTCCCGAAAAAAAAGATGTCTGGATTAATAAATAAAGTGAATAGAGTAAAGGAAAGTGATCGAGTGAAATAGGTAGTTATAGGCGGTTCATGAATCATGCATGATACGGTAGGTACGCTTGTGTTTAAACCTCGGGGCATGTGTGTTTTGTTTTTGTTAGTTTGTATAATTCAAAGCAAAGACGTGGTATTTTATTATTAATAATAGTTGTTAATTGTACTGTGTGTATGAATAATACTAGAAAAAATTAATTTTACCGTCTGTCTGTCACTAGATAGTTGAAATTTTCTCAGATTAAGTATTCTTGCTGCTGCTATAACAACATATACCTACATACCTATAAAAACCGTTTTTTTTTCTCGGTATTAATAACTCTGTATTAATTAAATCTACCAATCCAAAAACAACACGCATTTGTATGAACACTTCCTATTCAATTCACAAAGTATTTTATTTGTTTATATAAAAAAAAGTATATTTACAATCACAAAACTAAATGGAAACACAAAGTAGGCAAATGTAGTTAAAATGCAGCCCTATCGCATATACATGTACGTACCGCGCGGCTGTAGGTATTTATTTCAAAGATACAGCCGAGTTACAATACTGTAAAGATAATATTACCGTGGTAAAACTGTTTTCTAACAATATTGATAAAAACAAACATATTGCTTTTATAGTAAAACATATCAACAAAAGTAATTGTGGAAGATTTCGATGAACTATGTCAAGTTCTAATTTACTGCGTTCATGTTTGTCACCCGTGTAGACCCAATGTTTTGTAAAGTAAACATTTTATTATACAGGCGATTTAGCAAGAGGTTTGAAAGACAGTGGCTCAACCTTTCGACCTACAAGAAGGTTACATGTTACAGACCGCATTTTGAATACTTTTTAACGATATGCAGGCCCTTAAAAATACTTGCCACATTTTTGTATAACACCGACTCTCTACGAGAAGTAAATTCTTATAAGAATTTACTTCTCGTAGAGTTGTTGTGTAACATATAATTATTATATGTTACACAACATGTATATTTCTTTGTGAACCGCCAAGTTAGGTCGGTCCCCTTAAGTATAACTGGTTTAGGAAAACAGTAGATATTAAATAGTTTTCAAACGTAAATACAGATACTTTGCAAATATAATATGATAGGTCTCGCATTATTCAGCCACCAGAGCGAAACAACACCAATAATATCAGGCGATGTAGTTTGATATGTACGTATGTACATACGTGGGCGCGCCTAGTCTATTATAATATCAAATTCGTATAAAAATTGTTTTTATTTCACTTTTAGAACTAATATCCGAAACCCACTTTAATAGGTACTTTTGGTTTTGGAGCAATGGTACATTTCTATTTGCGTACTAAGCGGTATTCTATGATATTTTGCTATCTGGTTGCGCAAATGCGGTATTAATTTTATTGTCAGATAAAATATTTTGATATTAATTTACGAATAAATTAGAGGAACTTTAGGGATAGTCGTTTATTGAAAAAAAGCTTATACACATGCAAAATTAACGGGATATTTTAGTCAAAATTATATTATATTGTATCAAAAGTGTTTAGTACGAAAACGCACGCAAGATATCAAAATACAGGACATAATCTCAACTCTGAGTGGGACAATTGAGTTAAAAACAAAGGGAATAATCAAAATAAAAAGAACACATCGCTCATTACCATTGCTCCAATCCGTATCTAAATCTAACTCAACCATTCTGGCATAAATCTGCCAGTGCCCAATATCATTGGAGGAACGAGTTTTGGTCGGCGAACGCGGGCGCAGGTCGCATCATATTATTGTTCTGCGCAGTCGGATTAAGGAAGTTATTGTTCATGATATTATGTTGCATCATGAAGGGCCCCTGCGGGGTCCCCGCACTGCGCTGCCGTGCTGGGCTGGCCGCGCCCGCGCCGCCCGCGCCGCCCGCCAGCTGGTTCATGGGCGGCGCCGGGCCGGCGCGCGCGGGCGGCGGCGCCAGCAGGTTGTCCACGTCGATGTAGGTGCCGGCCCACGTGGCGCCCAGCGGGGGGGCGCGGCGGGGGGGGGCGGCCGGCTGCGGGGGGCTTACGGGGGTTGCTTTGGTACCTGTGTGGATTATGATCATGGGTATTTCTTCTGCTGTTTATATGAAAACTGTTAATGTTAGGTACGAGCAAGCGAGAGCGCGCGTTCATCTTATTTTTCAACGATATCTCACGTTTTAACGAAACTCTTACGCTGTCGCGCACTATTAATATATTTACTTGAAGAATGACAATAAATGGGCGGTTTTGCAAATAATTTTGTTTATTTTATCTAGCTCGAACCGAGTACGTGAGCGAAAAGCAAAGAGCGGAAGTGTACTCATTATACAGGGTGTTTGGCGCATGACCCGACACAATTTTTCCAGGGATTTGGGAGATCATTAGCTAGGTTCTACCCATACACCCTTTGTCCCAAACGTCACGGTTGGTTACATATATATTTTTTTTTTAATGAAAAAAACACCCAAAATATTTCCTTTTATTCGAAATAGTAAGTTTTTTGTTTGTGGGTGTCGTGGCAGTGATACAACTAGTTTCAAGAAAATTCCTTACAAGCTTCCAAAGTTTATTTTTATATGAAATTTTACAACTTCTAAATTCATTAAAAAAAAGTTGGGACAAAGGGTGTATGGGTAAAAATGACCCCCCAAATCCCTGGAAACATTGTGTCGGTCCATGCGCCAAACACCCTGTATACGATTCTTTAAGTAAAGAAAAAACGTGATGATTGAATAAAACCACGACATATTGATAAGTATTTATTTTATTGACGGTGGGTATATACAGACACATAGATCATTAGGAATCACTACAATATGCTGTAATAGCATCAATACTTAAAACTAACACAGTAAGTAACATGGAGTCTCATGGCTTGGCCAACTACCACTTACATTAAAAAAGATAATCACCACACTTGAGTATCTAGGATATACGACGTTTTAATAATACTTTCATGTTATTCAGTTTCTGCCAAACTTTTCTCCATTAATCCGAGCACTTGCCCGGCGAATATGGCTGCTTCAGACTTGGGCCCACCAAGTCGCATCGTCAGGTCTATATTATTCAAACAATCTATGAGCCAAGACCTTAGCTCCATCATAACATCGAAAAATTCCTGTTTTAGAATACTAGCGGGCAAAGCGATCACTATGGAAGCTAGCAAAGATAACACAGCCGTCTGTATCTTCGGATCGGGAGTATATCTCATGTATAGCACAATTCTGACGACTTCCCAACAGTAGACTGACACTTTCGGGCAATTTTTCGATGCTAACACTACATTGCCGACCACAGATAGATATTTTAGCAGTAGAATATTGTCTATATCCTGTTTTAAATTGTGGTGGGTTAGGGTAAGCTGTTTGTGGCCGAAACCACCAAGTAAAGGGTAGAAGAAATGATCTGCGACGTTCGCGAAACGATTTTTCTTTGCTTTCGAGAAGGGGTGCGCCCTCATCGTATGGAAATATCTCGTTTTATTAATCAGTCGTCGTCTTATTATTTCCTCAGCCGGCACGTTTTTTTGTGGCTCACATATTATCTCGGTTTTCGGTTTAAGATTTTTCTTCTTTGAGTATACATCGGCTATTCGGTTCACAGCTTCAGATAACACATCTAGCATGAACATCTTCGTCGCGATGGAATACCGGCCCATATCTGTATGTATTTCTTTACATAAATGTTCGGCCGCAACTTCAGGTCTTTCGCAAACGACCGCGACACAAGTTTTAAACTTTATTGAATCGAAATTGTCTATTTGGTATTTAGCCTCGAGGTGTACGAATAGATCTAATAGTTCAGTGGCTACTTTCGCGTCTTCATCCCTCAGCTGTTTGTTAACTAATTGTTCTGATACCTGTAGACTTCCTTCGAATAGTTCTACGTCTGACGCATCAACTATTAGTTCTATTAAATCTCGAAGGTACTTAGGATGTTTCTTCGCGCTGGCTGGGACATCGTTACTCATATCATAAGGTACGAGGTCATCATCCGAGTCTAAATCCTCTAGCTTGCCGTCTAATGCATCTAGCTTGACGGATATAATAGTTTTAACAATTTCTTTTGTTTGTGCAGGCCCTTTGACAGCGCAACTGACTATAGTGTTGTGAACTCTAGAATTTTCGTCATCAGCGAATTTGAGAGCAATACTATCTAAAGTCCTTTTCAGATTCAAAGATTTTGGCACGTACTTCTCGGGACCTTTCCGTCTATGATCTATAAGACATCTGTGTGATAGGTCTTTTAGATTTCGATATATTTGTTTACAAATGTCTCCCATGTCTTCGTATTGAAATTTTAATTCGACTCTATCGGATTCTAATTCGGACATTACTTTGAGTATGATTTCAATGGTGGCAGTTCCAACGCACCGGAACTCTTGGGATAGTACGTCTAAATGCTTACCCATTCCTCTTAGCAGTATAGTTTTAAGCTCATTCGTCTTCCAAACTGATTTACTCCACAAAGACATGGTAACTCTATACCTGACAGCTAGAATAAGCAACTGAGATATGTAGATATGTTCCATCAAGTTAGAAGTATTGGCAAGTCTGACATCAGCCCAAACGGTAGCCAACCGTAAGATCAAATCGTTCATATTTCCTTCAGAGTTCTTCGTATAAGATAGATAATACAATAGATTCTCCTGTGTGGTTGTATCTTTAAAATCTTTAGGTTTAACATAAAATGGGATTTTGTAACTTAGTATTTCTTTCCAATCATTGTTTGTATCGAAATTATCTCCAATAACATTATATATTATTTGTTGATCAGCTTTATAATGTATTGGGCATCTTTTCAAAAGAATAAGGCAAAGATATTCTATAGCTTGTCGAGATAGGTGTCTTAGTAATGTTTGTATGAGCCTACGTTTGACATATTTACTTGGTTCGGAGGTTTCCGTCCATCCTGACAGAATGTCAACGAAATTGGCTATAACGGGGGATTCCCCACTCATATAATAATTCGTAATAATCTTTGATAGAAAGTGAGACAAGAATTTTATATTATACTGAGTGCCTTGATGAAAACTGCTCTCTGACATAAAATCAATCACTCTAATAACGTGAAAGATTAAATATAAAGAATAATTTTCATGAGAAAATCCTTTCGGGGTATCAGTTTGTAGTTTATTGGCAACCCTTTGCGGCAGTGTTGCCAGCAATTGAACATAATTCTCCCACGCATTCTCTCGTTTATACACCTCAGTTGGTTGGTAATTTGGGCGACTATAATCTACTATCGCTGCAAATACCATATCAGTTTTAATATACGCCATAAGTATTTCTGACAACGCTTTTAACGTCACAACTTCTCTTTCAGTCTTCAAGCACCCGCATAGACTGGACAATATTTCATGACTAACTTCAAAACTTTCTTCTACAATGAAAAGGCCAAATATTTCATATCTGCAAACTGGCCACAGTGGGAGTAATATCCTTACGATCGTGGAGAGAACCTCTGTGTACGTGTCTAGAACATCCGGTGCTAGTACGACTTCTTCAATCTTGCTCAGCTTCTGCACGGTGAGTGGTCCAGGCAGAAACAATAGAACTTCTCTCAGGGAGTTTTCAACGTATTTCAGGTCGTTTTCAGTCTGAATGGTTTGTTTGTAGACTAAGCGATGAATGGCGAGTTTCAAGGCCTGCAGCAACGCCGGGTTCGATTCGCCTGCAAATAAAAAAATCCTGAAAGTGTCCAAAACTGTTGGGTACATTTTTTATTTTCACATGCACTTTTGTAAAAAAGAAAAACGAAAAAAAAAACGCGAGGTCGAAGTTTTCTACACCGGTTAACAGTTGACAGATTCAAACACATGACAAAAGTCCATGTCATGAATCTTCAATTGAAATTATCAAAAATCGCCCGTTCAATTTATCTTGTATTGCTACGGGTTCAACCAATGAATCAATAAATAAATATTTTATAAGCGGAAAAACATGAGTAAAAAGTATTGAAATAATCTGTGACATAAAATATGTTGGACTTTGTCTATTTATATATTATTATAATTATAAAAATAACTATATTATTTCAAAAATGTTTTTACAAATAAATAATAACATTACATAGACAAACACAAAGGAAAAAATCAAATTCTACTAACATACAAAACACATAACAGTCATACATCAACATTCAAAACATTAGTCTGAAAGAGACTGATGCATTGAAGTGATTACCAAACGTTTTAGAAGTCCGAAATTATTGTAATGATATCAGAAGGGTCTTAAAGTTAAACACAGTGGAAGGGACATGGTCATGGTAACTTCTAGATTCTGGATATATTCTTCTGGATTCTAGAACTCAAGAACTATGTACTGAATTCATGGTACTTCAAAGTTTTACGATGTTCCTTCCACTGTGTTTATAAAAAGGTTATTTAATTTCTAATTCCATTATCTTAACTCAAAGATTTCGAATCAGAAGCCTCTATGTGAAAAGTTTCTCGGTGGAGAAGTGGGTCCGCATCTGTTCTTGGTCGACGAACGTATGCACAGTATAGAGCGCAGTGTCAATCATGGTGATGCGACGTTAATGGGTACGGTGTACATACGCTCAGCAGACTATGTTGATCATATGGAACATAAATAAAAATTGTTTAAGGCTCTCAAGTAGGATCCACACATACCATGAGTTTTGTAAATATTTTTTTTTCTTTATAGCCAACTAATTTCAAAATGTCCTCATATAACTTGGAGCATAGTCTGCTGTCTGTTGAGCATATTTCCAGGGTAAGCTTTGACGTCGCGAGTCGTTTACACTGCACACACGTTCAACGACCAACCTTTTGTATTACGGCATTTAAAGCAAATAGCTGACGTTCTTTTTTCCCCTCTTTAACCTTACAACTGACAACTGACCTGGCGCGAGCGTGGGCTGCAGCGTGCCGACCGCGAGCTGTGACGTCAGCGCGTCCACGGCGTCCAGGCCGCCCGGTGACGTCAGCGGGCCGCCCAGCGAGCTCAGCAGGTCCAGGTTGGACTTCGCGGCTGTGGGGCAGAGGTACGGTTAGTATCGAACTTTGCAAGGTCAGGGGCCGTACCATGACGTGTTAACACCATCATGATTCCGTTGCGAAAAAGAGATAGTGCTATCGGTCATGTATAGCTCCGTCTCTCTTTCACGCTGGAACAATGATGGAATTAATACGTCATAGTACGGCCCCTGGGCAACAATTGAGGGTATTTGACTGTTTTTTTTTATTTATTTTTTTTAAACCCAGAAAGTAATGAAGCTGCATTAAAAATCTCATAAAAATTACGAAACCGTATGCGTTTTAAGATCTATGCTAGACAGAGACAGCACTAGTAGCATCTGACGCCAAAGCACAGAAACGACACGGTCACTTCGCGCCATTCTGTACAAAGATCGTTTTGCGTGACAAGGAAAGACTAATTTCAAAATAAAGTGACTTCTCCATTTTCGAAGTAACATCTTTATTCATGTATAGTTTTGATAGTAGTCAAATACACTATTACACTTTGTTGTCATCCTGAATTCGGGACTATAGGTACCTATCCAAATTCGGATCAAGGACAGAGTGTACTACGTGATTACACTGAAATACTATATTATATTAAAAAGTCCTAGCGAGCAAGGACGGACCTTGCTTCGCAAGGTTGTTACGTCTTGACACAACATCGGGATTTCTTAATTATTTAAAAGGTTCATATTAATGTAAGGTAAAACCTACACACACATAAACCTACCAGAATTCTCTAAATGAACGAGTACTCACCAGCCGACAGCATGCTGCTCGTATTAACAATATTAGCGCTCGAACTAAGCAAACTGTTGCCCGAACTGATCAAATTATTTCCCGCATCCATCAAATTATTGCTCGAACTCATCAGATTATTAATGTTATTGCTATTGTTGGTAGACTCGGTGAACGCGCTAGAGAAATCAGCGAATCCATCGTTGTTGTTCGCAGGCGGGCCGAACGCGTTGGTGAAGTCTCCGAACTCGGTTGATAGTTTGCGCGGGACTGATGGCGGCTCTTCGGCTCTGAAATTTAATATATTACGATAATGTTAATATTTTTAACCACTACTCCGTTTTTCTTTTGGTAAATTCTATGGTTCATTATCTCGCTCTAATTTCTAAAGATCTAAAGATTTGAATTTTAAGTGCTTGGCAAGTTAACCCTGTCACTGTCCGCTAAGCAAACATAATAGTTTAACAATTGCCATAAATTACAATCGTGATCACGAGAAACGGAAAAATAGCAAAAACATAATATTGCTTTTAAGAATTTTTAACAAACAAAGTAGCAGTTCGTTTTTTTTCGTCTTTCTAATGAAGTGATCGTTAGCAAGTTATCATTCATAAGTCTATTCTGAAACAGGATTGTGAGTGTTGTTTAGTGGCAGACCGTATCGGTCGCTATCCTACAGTTAGCTACACGGTACCTCGGGTCGAAGTCGTCCAGCACGTTGCCGAGCGGGCTGGGCGGCGCGGGACACGTCTTGAACAGGTCGTCCAGCAGCTGGCGCGCTGCCGGGCCGGGCGGGCTGGCCGGGCCGGGCGGGCTGGCCGGGCCCGCCGGGCCGGGCGGGCTGGCCGGGCCGGCGAGGCCGCCCGGCGGAGCCTTGCCGTACGACGCGGCCGCACCTGGGGAGAACCGGGAGATTCAATTGTTAGCTTAAAAAAATCTTTCAATCTTAGGTTAGAAACGGATCGATACTGGATCTTATTAAACGAAGACCTCGTTTTGTGACCCCGTGCTAAAGTCAGTAATTGTATTAAAAACTTTTCCGTGCTCAGAATAGAGTTCGAAATAATAGAACTGGCTCTAATGTTTATTAGGCTTTGACTAAAGATAGATCTCGTTCTGCTCACTACCGTTTGAACCGGTGACTGATTACAACCATTCTCTTCTTTAAAAATCAGAGTAGCATTCAAACAAGTTTTCAATTACGAGAACTTTTTGAGGTGCTTTTTTATTAACGACACGAATATTCTGTAAGTGTCAGTCTGTTTTAAATAATAAAAATATAATTTAAACACTTTTATTAGGGTATTCAGTTTTTAGATGTAAAGCTTAAGAACAAACACCATCACTATAGTTTTTATCTACACCCATGCTATAAATCCTCTATAAAAGTTTCTGAAACAGTTAGCTTATTGCCAACATTAAGAGCGTTTATACCTTATGAGTGGCAACGTCGCAATTTAGTGTCATATTTCGTGGTTTTAAATTTTTATCATTTAATCAGAGTTATATTTTAAAAATCTGTTTAATTAACTTTTTAGAATTCTGTGAAAACTGTGTAAAAGGTAAGAAATCGTTGCGTTTACAGTTCTATTTATATGCAAATAATACATTGGAAACATGCAGGGCGTTATTTTCATTGTAAAATAACTGTAAGCATTACGGTTACTTACTTTTTAAGCACTTTCACGTAATTCTAAAAAGTTAATTAAACAGATTTTTAAATTATAGCTCCGATTAAATGATAAAAATTGAAAACCACGAAATATGACACTAAATTGCGACGTTGCCACTCATAAGGTATAAACGCTCTTAAAACAACCAGTGGTGCCGATTCTCTTGTCACATAATTCTCTAAACTAGACTAAAAATCACCAAAATTTAGTTTATTCCTGTCAAACGACGATTTCCCATTCTGAAATTGACTAAAGTGACACAACTTAACCAAATTTTAGTTTGACAGCACTAAGATGGCATTGAGATTATAATTTAGTGAAAATGGCAATTTTGCTATTCTGAATTTTACGTTTTTCACCAAAAATTTTGATTGTCGTAACTAAATCTGCCTGTTTTTAATCGCGATTAAAAAGGTGTAGAATAAAGTTATTGTCATGAACTAAAATTCACACCAACACCTCGACTTCAGATGCAAAAACAGTACTGTATCTTTTTTCTTTTCTTTTGCTTATATCTCGAAAACGGTGTGTCCTATCGCAAAAATAATGAAAATTTCGACCCCCTTTGTGAAACCCCTAAACCACAAAAATCCAACGTGTTGGTAAAAAAAAAAATTATTTTTTCATATTTTCCATAAAAAACTGAAAAATTCCATACAACACATGTCGAGGCTGCAAAATAATGCGCACCTCCAGCTCTAAAAAAAAATCATGTTTTACGGCAAACAAGTACCACGTGGAGTCGCAATTGCCAAATTTGATTTTAGATGTCGTCACTTATATAACAACACCGCGCAAGTCGATTTTTGGCGGTTATTATGTTTTGATGTCATTGGATAGAGCGTTTTCGCGCGGTTTGATCGACCAATAATAGACTTTACTTTTCCACCAATAAGAGCACGCTATTCAAACAATTCTGACACCGCGCAAGTCCGTCAGTCCCAGAACACCGCGCAAGTCTTCATTCCGCCATATTGTTTGTGGTGACTACTTGTTGCTCCGTGAATATTTAATGACTTCAGTGTATTTTTTTGGCGAAACTAAGTGAAAATTGTTTTATTTGAATAAAAAACAGGTAAGCTTTTGATTTTTTATTATAATATGCCGTAAAATATCCACAAACTTACTGTATTTACTTTTTTATGCAGTTGCCTACTTGAGCGGTGTTTATTGTAAACATTTTTAGTACTTGGGCGGTGTTGTAATTTTGTCAATATGTTTACAGTGATACACCATGCAAGAAATTAATTGGGATGCTATGAGTGATCACAGCTCCGACGAAGAAATAGCTGCAGAATTGCGAAAAGCTGGCCTTAGTGTTTCATGTAAAAGAAAATTTTCTAGTAAAAAGACAGGCAAGGAAAACATTAGGAAGACCAGAGTAGGTAAGCGTTCACAATTTTGGCTCTAACCATCAATGTATTTCTTATGTACAATCACATACTAACTATTATTCTCACGTGAAATCACGCCTATACCCCTTACGGGGAGTGTGTATGGACTGATAATAAGATACTTTCGCTACATCTGTTAGACTTAACGTTGTTAATTTATTTATTTTACATTTCAGAGTCATCCACATCTGAGAATGTTGACTTTTCGAGCCAAAAAATGGACAAAGAAGACTCTAAAAGGACAAAAGGTAAGACATTAGCTTTGTCTACATAGATGAGTCTTCTAATATAGGTACATCTTTTTTCATTTTCACTGCGCAAAAGAAATCATGTCTTTTTTTATATTTCAGATTTATCCGCGGTCAAGGATGTTGACAGTATTGATGTAAATAGTCTTCCATTCCTAGAGAATATAGATGGTCAACTGTATCGTCTGGAAGTGAATGAACAACCATCACCAAAAATGAAACACGTTTCTTCAGCCAATATAAACAAAAAACGTCCTAGAATTCCAGTTTCTGTGCCGTTCAAGGTATTATCGTCTGCTTGGTCTTTTGCTGCATCTCCGGCCCGGACCGATGACCGTGAAGCTATGATTGTGATTGATGTGATTGTTGATTTATAAAAAATATAAAGAATCATGTGAAATCGATTCGAACACACCCGTTTGCCGAAAATTATTTGATGACACATTTTTAAAACTCAACCTTAGTCTTTTTCACCCTAAAAAAGACCAATGCGATCTTTGCGTAGGCCACAAAATAGGAAATATCACTGATGAAGTGTACACGCAGCATGTGCAAAAGAAGAATGAAGCTAGAAGGGAGATGAAAACAGATAAATCTCAAGCAGATGCTGGAAAATTTCATGTCTTTACCCAAGATGTTGAATCGGTTAAACTAGCTCCATTCCTCCAAGCCAGTGCTATTTATTACAAAACTAAATTGTGCGTACACAATTTTACTTTGTACAATGTGAGTACCAAAGATGTAATGTGTTATTGGTTCGATGAATCCAACTGCACTCTTGAGGCATCAGTTTTTGCTACATGTTTGGTGGACTATTTACAAAAAGCTTTGGACAGAGAGCTATTGCCTGTAATATTATATTCAGATGGGTGCTGTGCACAGAATCGCAATTCCACATTGAGTAGGTAATGCACTTATACGCTTAGCTATTGAAAAGCAAGTGGTAATTGTTCAAAAGTATTTGGAAAAAGGGCACACCCAGATGCAATGCGATTCTGTACACAGCGCAATCGAATGTAAGGTAAAAAATAAAGAAATTTACTTACCGGAACAATATGTAAACTATACAAAAAAAGCAAGGGAAGATCCTTTCCCTTATGATGCAAAGATGTTAGAGTATACTTTTTTCATAGATTTTTCCAAAGATTTGGTGTACAAAACCATTCGCCCTGGCAAGAAGACAGGTGACCCTGTAGTCACTGATATACGAATGTTGGAGTACAGGCCAGATGGTACAATATGGTATAAACTTAATTTTAAAGACGAGATAAAGCCGTTGCCCCAACGACCTACTCCTCTTCATCGAATTAAACCAATCAGCTCTCTGCCCAAACTCTACTCGGGTAGATTGCCGATTTCTGCTCGTAAATTTATGGATCTACAGGATTTAAAAAGAGTTATACCTGCAGCTTGCCATAAATTCTACGATGATTTGCCACATTTGTAAAAATATTATTAAGTAGTATTTAATAATATTTAGTCTATAATTTGTTCCTTATTGTTTGCATATCGGAAGGGGTTATTTATAGGATGTTGATCCTGGTCATCTAAATATATAAACTACTCTATGACTTCCCTGTCTGTGGTCTCTGTTTAGCGATCCCAAGGTTTCACACAGAGCCGAAGGGCAGACAGGGTGGTCCTACTTAATATAACCCAAGCCTATCTACTAGAATAATTTACTATTTAAGTTAAGTAATATCAACATAATTTTTGCTACTATAACTTTATAATCTTCACCTTTTTATTTTTGAAAGAGCGAGACCTTTTCGCCACCAGTGTATATAATGCTGTAACTACTTACAAAAAAGCCCCGATAAATACTTTTTTTAGAATTTTTGATTATAAGGTTTCTATTTCATTTTTATTGTACTGATTTGTGATCTCAATAAAAGTCTGATTAACTTATTGCCTTTTCTTATTACAAGAAACACCGCTTAAGTCCTAGAATTTATAGCAAAACACCGCCTAAATCAATTTAAAAAGATCCTATCAATAGAACTTGCTCCATTATATTTTAAAATTATATCTTAACTATACTAAAACTATTTAAAACCATTAATTACTTATTTAGTTGTCAAAACAATTAATAAATACTTTTTTTGTCTCTCCTGAAAAGTCGACAAAATTTACTTGCGCGGTGTTGTTATATAAGCGACGATGTGTCAAAATTATTTTTAAATTTAGAGATTTTATTTTGCTGAATAGCGTTAAGATTCTCATAGCCAAAAGTAAGGAATTTTAGTGATAGTTTAGTTAGTTTAGTTCGGTGTACAACAGAATCGGCACCAGTGCCATAGTAACCATTATAATTATCATCCAAACGAGTGTTGTACTAAATTTCAATTTAATTTAAAGCAATTTACCAGCTAGGTGCTAGAGTTACTCTGAGAGATTTTTTTAAAGAGATTGGTATTCTCACGGTGGCCTCACAATTCATCTTCGCCAACATCTTATATATTAGGCAAAATATACACTTATACACAAAAAACAGTGATATTCATAATATTAACACTAGAAACAAGGAGAAACTACGTGCTCCCTTTCACCGGCTTCATAAGGTCCATAACTCATTTGTTGGGCTTGGTATAAACTTTTATAACAAGCTTCCCTCTTCTTTGTTAGAATTGCCTTTTAATGCGTTTAAAGCTAAAGTAAAATCCAACCTTTGTTCAAAGGCATACTATTCAATCAACGATTACTTAAACGATAAAAATAGTTGGTCGCTGTGATTAACTCAAGACAATGTTTATGTTCTTTCTCCAAAATTAGCTTACCTACTGACAAGTTATACGAGTTCATATAATTGTTTATTTTATTTGACTATATTTATTAGTCACCTTAGTTTAATTTAATTTTTATTTATTATTGACATAATCTACTCATTTCAATGTTTTTTAATGAGTTGTATTGCAATATATGGTTAGCTAGCGACCTCGACAGTTCATCATATTATTCTTTTGAGCAACCGGCAGCAAGTTCGTCATGCTCCCTTAGATGTCAATGCTTGCGGTAGCGTCGGGGGTCGGGTTGCCTCCTTCCCTCAAATATGGCGAGGGGGGTAATGGCTGATCTTTGCGTTATGCTCGTGAACGGGTGCTGCTTGTGGTGACAGGTCAGCTTGCTGACTATGGTTTTGTTATTGTTATTAGAAATTAATGTTTCTTTATTTTACTTCGAAGGTCCTAGTTTATCATTTGTGGCTACTAGTTACAGCTATATACATATAAATATAATGCAGCATTGCATATGTAAGCGGGCACGCCCTTTATGCCAGGAGGCTTTTTATTATGTATTAAGTTCTGTTTGCGTTTTTGTTTTTATTATTTATTTATGCTTGAGTATAGTTTTAAATATTGGCGTGTGCTAGCTGACATATGGCAAATAATTTTAATATTTTTGTGTTTCGTAATGTTAATTTATTTATTACTATATGTATAGAATCCAGTTCTTCTAACTGAACAGACAGCAGTGCTGCTGGGGAGTTTGTTCCGCCACTTCTTCTTCCCAGCTAAAGCACTAGGAAGTGGTGAAGGGTGGGCGTTTTGGGGGACTGTCTTATGTGATTTTGACGTTCAAAAAGTGCTGATTCTCAGCCTAATTTGAATAAATGACTTTTGATTTTGATTTGATTTCATTCTGCAAATGGAACTCGATCCCTTCCTCTTTCAATTCGTGGTATATTTATGAATTTCAATAAAAGAACATTGTCATGCACGCGCGTTTCACTACTAAAGCTACTAATAAAAATAAAAAAACTTATAGGATATTCAAATTCACGTCGTATCCCGCCATTGTTGTTCGAATGTTTTAAAGAGGATTCATAGCATGGGTGTCGATAAAGTCAACTGTACATAATTAGGTATTAAAACACTCATGTGATAAACCCACATTCATGTTTAAACCCCTTATTAGACAACAGTTGCATAAATAACTATTAATCATTTACTATTATTTAACAGAAAATCTATCAGAGAATATTAAGTAGTTGATTTTCACATAATTTTTTAAACAAAATATTTAGCCAAAGTTTATGCCATATATTTATATCCATGCGCGAAATCAACTAATTTTTGACAATTTTGATCACTATTTGTGAAAATATAGAAAAATAGTTTAAACTATTTTTTTTTTGTTATCGTTGAGTTTAATTCTTGAATGTGGCTGCAAGGGATTTCATTGTCGCTACTATGCCTATTGTTAATTCTTTATTACTAAGTTTACACACTGCTGTGATAAAACTTGCCGCAAACGGATATTTTTCATTGAAATGCACGCATACAGCATCTTTAGTTCTTCCAGACATCTTGTTGTACTGATGTTTTTAGTTGGTTTCTGTTTTTATTGCGGTACACACAGTTATAGCGCGGTATTTATTTGCGGGGTAAACAATTGATTTAAATCAAGAGATTATTTTCTCTTGATGTTTAACATGATTTAAATCATCTCAACCCTGCTTTTGACACTAACTTTCTGGGATATATACAGAGTATAGGACACAATCTCAGGGGGAACAAATATTTTCTCCGGAAACTGGGCTGTGAAAGATATTATCACTATGTGTTCCTGAATAACTATATGTCACAAAAACTGGATGACAGTCTTTCATGATATGATGTTTATTTCTGTAAGTAGATCTTCTAAGGCCCACTTGCGTGTTGATGGGTTATCTTAAATAACTCGGAGTTACAGCTAAGTAAATGAACTAAATAATTCCTCTTGCACTATCATTTAATTATTAAACACACCGATGTGGGACAGTCAAATCGATTAACTCTGGGTTAGTTTAAGTAATATCAAAAGCAAAAGGGGGAACTGGGCGATGACTAGGGCTTTCAATACCGGTATTCCGGGATCCCGTAATACCGTGATCACGGATTTAATATGGGCCTTTTTCAATACCGGTATTGACGCCTCAATACCGTGATTACGGTATTACAAACATTAGATTAGATTGATCTTATTAAGTCCGCCTATGTATTTTTTTGTTGCATATACTTACTGATATTATCGTAAATTTACTTGCACGTTTGAAATATAACAATGAGAATTACACACGAAACGCTCAAAGAGACACTGAGACAATGACTGATCATGAACATGATGTGACGATAGAAGAACCTTCTACTTCATTTAATACGAGCAGTGAAAATGAAGACACGTCCATACAGAAACAATTAGAGAGGGAGGTATCCAAATTGCCTAAAACCAAGAGTGGTACTTCAGCTACGAGCACCAATTTTAAATCTATAATAAAAGTCGAGATGTGTGTCTTCGAAACTGCTGGGGGTGGTCGGGAGATATTTCTATCGGCAGCTTACCGATATTTACTGTCTGTGGTACCTACAAGTGTTGAAACAGAGCGTGCTTTTTCTTCAGTAGGCTATTTATGTAACAGGCTGAGAAGTTCGCTGTCTGATTCAACATTAAATGCGCGTTCCTTTTTGCGATCACACTTTCAAAAAAAAAAATATAGTACGTCTAAAATTCAGAAAATTTTATATATTTTTTTGTATTATTGTGTACTTATACTTTTACATTTTTTTTTACTATATTTGTCAGATTATTTTATAAACGCTTGATTTATTTTGTTACTTTTAGAAATTTTTATTGATTTTTTTATTGCATAATTATTATAATGTTGCTAAAATGAACACCAAACGATTGCTAGCTAATTAAGCTATACTTAAATTTTTACAAATATTGATACCTATGTTGATTGATTACATGAGTGAGACATGATGACATTTCAATAATTATTAGTAAGAAGTTTATGTTTTTTGTTATTGTACTTTACAATACAAAGTCTATGTGAAATGCCTTCCTCCAAAAAGACTAGATTAAGGTTAAGTTTTGATTACGTTCCTAATTCCTAGTCCTACATAAATAATTAAACAACCAATACCAAATTGTTATTTAAGAGAGCTATGTATAAAAGGTATCTATAATAAATAAGAACAATAAAGACTGATTTGAAAATAAAAACACGTATTTTAATGGTTTTTTAATGTCCTAATTGCACTTGCGTTCAATACCGGTATTAATACCGTGATCACGGTATTGACTTCCAACACCGGTATTGGTACCGGTATTGAAAAAATCCGGTATTTGAAAGCCCTAGCGATGACTAAGATGAGCTCGAAGTCTCGCAGTCCGCAGGTTCCGATGAGTTGTCGGCAACAGCGTGTCCAGGGAGCCCCCAATTTATTTTGGTATTGCCTTAAAATCTAGACTCGGATATCCTCTCCTCCCCAGAACTTCTCGTTAAACTATGCGGTTAAGTATTTTGTTATCATTTGTTCCTGAGAGAGATTACTGTTAGAGAGAAATTCTTATATATTATTTAGAGATGCTAGGCGAATTCTGTCGTCAACTCGACAAGAAAGATCTCCGCCGCCCGTGAGGTCCACCCTTGTAGGCCGCCCGTGAGGTCCACCCTTGTGGGCCGCCCGTGAGGTCCACCCGTGAGGTCCACCCGTGAGGTCCACCCTTGTGGGCCGCCCGTGAGGTCCACCCGTAAGGTCCACCCTTGTGGGCCGCCCGTGAGGTACACCCGTGAGGTCCACCCTTGTGGGCCGCCCGTGAGGTCCACCCGTGAGTTCCACCCTTGTGGGCCGCCCGTGAGGTACACCCGTGAGGTCCACCCTTGTGGGCCGCCCGTGAGGTACACCCGTGAGGTCCACCCTTGTGGGCCGCCCGTGAGGTCCACCGGTAAGGTTCACCCTTGTGGGCCGCCCATGAGGTCCACCCTTATGGCCGCCCGTGAGGTCCACCGTTGTGGGCCGCCCGTGAGGTCCACCCGTGAGGTCCATCCTTGTGGGTCGCCCGTGAGGTCCACCCGTGAGGTCCACCCGTGAGGTCCACCCTTGTGGGCCGCCCGTGAGGTCCACCCGTGAGGTCCACCCTTGTGGGCCGCCCGTGAGGTCCACCCGTGAGGTCCACCCCTGTGGGCCGCCCGTGAGGTCCACCCCTGTGGGCCGCCCGTGAGGTCCACCCGTGAGGTCCACCCTTGTGGGCCGCCCGTGAGGTACACCCGTGAGGTCCACCCTTGTGGGCCACCCGTGAGGTACACCCGTGAGGTCCACCCTTGTGGGCCGCCCGTGAGGTCCACCGGTAAGGTTCACCCTTGTGGGCCGCCCATGAGGTCCACCCTTATGGCCGCCCGTGAGGTCCACCGTTGTGGGCCGCCCGTGAGGTCCACCCTTGTGGGTCGCCCGTGAGATCCACCCTTGTGGGCCGCCCGTGAGGTCAACCCTTGTGGGCCGCCCGTGAGGTCCACCCGTGAGGTCCACCCTTGTGGGTCGCCCGTGAGGTACACCCGTGAGGTCCACCCTTGTGGGCCGCCCGTGAGGTCCACCGGTAAGGTCCACCCTTGTGGGCCGCCCGTGAGGTCCACCCGTGAGGTCCACCCCTGTGGGCCGCCCGTTAGGTCCACCCCTGTGGGCCGCCCGTGAGGTCCACCCGTGAGGTCCACCCTTGTGGGCCGCCCGTGAGGTCCACCCGTGAGGTCCACCCCTGTGGGCCGCCCGTGAGGTCCACCCCTGTGGGCCGCACGTGAGGTCCACCCGTGAGGTCCACCCTTGTGGGCCGCCCGTGAGGTACACCCGTGAGGTCCACCCTTGTGGGCCACCCGTGAGGTACACCCGTGAGGTCCACCCTTGTGGGCCGCCCGTGAGGTCCACCGGTAAGGTTCACCCTTGTGGGCCGCCCATGAGGTCCACCCTTATGGCCGCCCGTGAGGTCCACCGTTGTGGGCCGCCCGTGAGGTCCACCCTTGTGGGTCGCCCGTGAGATCCACCCTTGTGGGCCGCCCGTGAGGTCAACCCTTGTGGGCCGCCCGTGAGGTCCACCCGTGAGGTCCACCCTTGTGGGTCGCCCGTGAGGTCCACCCGTGAGGTCCACCCTTGTGGGCCGCCCGTGAGGTCAACCCTTGTGGGCCGCCCGTGAGGACCACCCTTGTGGGCCGCCCGTGAGGTCCACCCTTGTGGGCCGCCCATGAGGTCCACTCTAGAGCTCAGGAGCGCACGTATGCCACTCTTGCGCCGTTTTAATGTACTTTAATTTGCGACGCAGAGACACATGCTCAACAAAACAAAAGAAATACCACTAAACCCGCACCACGCGCACGTTACAAGCGCATCAAGCGGAAACAAAGGCATATAAAAATAAATACAAATGATAAATAAACTTAAACTGAGAATCAAGTTTTTTTTTTTAATTAATTACTTAACGCCGAGTTTAAAAACTCTACATTTATTCATTTAACTTGACTAAACGTGCATGTCGGCCTTAGGTACTTTGACAAGTCAATATTTTAAAACTAGTTTGCGCCGGCATTTCGACGGATCCCTGAGACGAAATGCCGAAACAAACTCGATAAGTCCAAACATTATATTATTAAGATATACCGTGAGTATTACGATGCAGGGCCATGAACGGAAATACCTTTTGAAGGAAGAACCATTGCAGCTTGAGTTGACCTGTCCCGACAGACGGCATATTAAGTATTTTTACTAGATGTACTGAGATTCTTACCAAGATCAATCTTTTTGACAGGCGTGCTAGGTTTTTGTTTGGCGGGACTCTTGAGGTTGATACTGAATGGTTGCGGCGGTTTCCGCTCGCTCCGCTCCACTCTGTCGGTTCGCTCCGCTCGGTCCACTCGCTCGCCGTCTAGTGAGCGAGCGCGGGGAGGACTAGAGCTAATGACTTCTGAATCGCGGTATACATTTTCTCTGGAAGAGTAGATGAATTTTTCAAATTAAAACACTTTTTTGGGATCGAAAAGGTAATGGCCCATTTAGTGTGAAAAATATACCCACGGCGTACAGAAATAAAATATGGCGGGAATCAAAGACAAATGATTATACTTTTCAATGATAAGTGGCGCATTGCTGTGGCTCATGGGGATCATGAAAGAATAATAATAAAAAAATGTAATCTACCTAGTATGAAAACATCGAAAACCGATCGAAAAAAAAAATACCGATCGGTTACACGTTACACAGCTATTAAGTCTTTCCATGTCAACAAAATCCAAATCGAGAAGCAAACAATCACTCAAGTAAACACGCCAAAGTAGTTAATTGTATCGGAATAATATAGAAACACGGAGAAAGCACAGATCACAACGACGAATGACGAAGGACTGCGAAGGGCGAGGTCAGGGAGGCGCCGCCGATGTTTTATTACCTGGTGTGGTTGTAATGTGTGCATTATATTATTGCGTGAGCGCAACAAAGCTGGTTATCAACTCGGGTAAGACAGAGACAGCAATATACGTGTATTATATTACCTGACCGAACGAGTTTGCTTTATGTGTGATGATATTTTTATTTAACAAAACAATGGCAAAATAAGTTTGTTTGTTTCATTTTCAAGTCTAAACCACTGAACCGATTTTGATTAAATTGCCGTGTATATATATATTTTTTGATTTGGAGTCGGACATAGTATACTTTTTACCCAAGTGACATGTTTCCATGGATAAAATAATTTACAGACAGCCGCCGCTAAATATTATCCAATTTTTATTGGTCTGCTGCAAGATTTCTCCAACGAATTATTTTTTTCTTTTTACATATAATGAAAAGTGGGATATGCTTGCATTATTTACCACCATTTTCGTTTTTGTACAAAAACATTTTTGAACCGGGTCGGATTATGGGCCATGACCTTTACTTAAATGCCCGCTGGCACCACAAATCACTAATACCAATTCAATTTGCTTGTTGACTATTTGATTTCATTCGTTGTTTTGGTAAATCACTAGGTAACTTTAAAGATTTTTTTTTTTTTAATATTCAAACCCAAAGCAGTTATTACAAATAAACCAATTATAGGCATTTTTCAACTGTCAAGGGGTCGGTCAGTCAGAAAGGTGAAGCTAGATGCCCATTCCAAAGCGTAGTAGGTACCTATGGAGAAGAACGGGCAAGAAACTGACGGACACGCTTAAATCAAAATATGGTTACAAAATATTGGTTACATGATTCATGTTGAAATTATGCATGTGAGAACGATGCAGAGCGCTAAAAGAGTCCGTAATAAGAAGATAAAAAAAATTCAAATATTAAATTAAATTAAAATAAGCCGTGGCAGCTAAGAGCTGACCAGTCCCAACTGCCGGCGCCCGTTCACGAACTTGACGCGTGTACCAGCACCATGCAGCTCAACCATTTTGAAGGGAACTCAATGATCCAACACACGCCACGACCAGCGACACATTAGTGAGCATGACATCTATCAGCCGCCAGGGCACATTCAAGTCAATGAAAGACATTACCCGGTATACGGTATATTACTCACACCTGTGGTATGCAGTTAAACAATAATAATGTTTTTGATATCGAATATGAGCTCAACCGCCGCTAATGAGACACTATTACTTTTCTATTGTTACCGAACATAATCAGTTCGATTGACAAGGGGTTATTTTCGGTTTTGTGAATGTGAGAATGTTGTAGGCTCATAGATCATTCGACTTGTTAGCCATGTTCAATTTTGATATGTATCTAGTACTCGTTGACAGGCCTACACTGTCTTCCTAATCTTCCTATATCAATTAACAGTGTAATTTATTTATTTTATTTATTTATTTATTGAATTTAATTTGAAAAGACTGTTAAACCCAATTATTCTGAAACGGGTAGGCATGGAGTTTCATGCCGGCTCTTCTCCATAGGAATTGGAACCGACGCCTAGCCCACCTTCTGACGATACATAAGTGCACCTGCAGGTTAGAGATATAAAATATTTTGAATTTGAATAAGATAGTATATTATTACAAGAGGTCGGAATTAGGTAGTTATTTATGTACTTGCATCGAAATGAGCATGCACTTGTACTTGCATTTTTAGTAGTAAGTTTTTTTTACAAAAATTGCTCTTGAACTTGATGGTGTGTGAAAAATTAGGGTTAAAATTAGAGAAGAACCAACTTTTTCTTCAAAAGAGCTGAATTTACATAAAAAATCAATCATTCATCAATTTATCATGATAGCTTTAGTATTCAGCAGTAATTAACAGAAATCAAAATATAAAAATTATGGTTTTTGTTGAAACTACAAACAAATTTGTAATAAAAGGTAGAAATTTCGTAAATAAAAGACAAAAAGGAAATATTTTCGGAACCCTTGGGTAAAAATGGTTAAAATGTTTAATTGTTATAGTTAATTATCTGGTTTATCGAAACCTGAATGGTGGACCACTACTTACGCCACACCCTGTATATATATATATTAATAGTCATAAGCAAATTCTCATACTTACACCTCGCCTTTTTTATAAATAAGAAAATACATTTGCTTCTAGCCTAGACTCGTGAGGGTTTGCTTATTCAAACGGCCCATTAGAATCGTTTTCCTTGTCTGATTCATTCAAAGTACTTACCAATAAGAGTTGAAGTGTTCGCTTCGACATTACTGTATAACTTTTTTATTTAATAAATCACGAGATTTTTCTGCTCTTTAAATTTATCTTGGGACTTCATGCATTTCCACTTTATTCTTTCGTTGTATGAAATCAGTGTAAGTACATAAATAACTCTACCTAAATCCGACCTCTGGTTATTACTGATCAAAGCTTTCAAAATCACCTTACACACAATCCATGTTTGTAATTAATATACTTACTTCTGTGGTCTCCGCTCTCGCGGCGGTCCATGGCTGTAGTCTCCGTCGGAATCTTCCCGCTCATAATCATCTTCTTCATTCCTCTCTTTTGGCTCCTCTGGAAAAGGTAAAACAAATAAATTTAGATAAACTTAATAGTAGAAAACAATTCACTCTGTCCAGGAGGCCCACTCTCAAAGTTCGCCAAAGAAGATATGGGCCCGTCAGAAAGTAGTTCGATACAGCGGAAAGAACACCACGCCTGATTAATTAACTTTTCAGGACGGGTAAAAACCACGGAGCAGAAACAAAGAGGAGGTGTTGTAAAGTCATTCTCCATACAAAAGTAGTGTCGCAGCCTCGCGGGGTGCGGGGGGAGCCCAAACAGCAGAAAGCCATCTAGTGGCTAATAGCAAAATCAACTCATAGGCAAATTAGACAGATTGTCGTAAGAGTTCTGCTTTGTTTCATTAAGTGTCACTTTTATTGTAAGGAGCCGGATTCAGGTTTAATAGTTTTATAATATACCGATATAGTTTTATTTCTATTATGTCCGACCGAAATACATTTATTGACTGAAACCGAATTTCGGCAGCGGTTTCAGATTCGGCCGAAACCGAAACTTCCAGAAATTAACGAGTGTGAGGGAAAAATAGAGAAAACGTTTTTATGATCATAGTTTTATTTTTTTATCTTTAAATCTTCTCCTCTTCTAAATTTTTCTTCTGAACTTAGTTACCGAAACTAAACCGAATTCCGTTTTTTGCCGAAACTCGACATCTATTTGACTTCACTTTTCATATAGCATATATGTAGGGTAGGTATGTGCTTATCAAAAAAGTCTGAGTCCGGACCTGCAATTTGTCAGTACTTCCGCTACTTGCCGATAGGGGGCGGCAATTACCGAACATTCGAGAAGAAATAAATTACAAATTTAATTTTAATTTGACTTACGAGTGGAAAGATATCTTTATTGCGTTTGAATTTGATTGATCCGTATAACTTCTGCAAGATAAAACAGCATTTCATGTTAATGCAATGAGTATGGGTCGGGAATACTTTTTAATCGTTTAAAAGACTAAACAAATACATGACAACCTATCCGCTACACAACGACAGTTGTACTGACGAAAGCGCCGCCTGGTCGCAAGTAGTGCAACTACCGTGTGACGTAACGACTACATTGGTGGCTGATGGACTACTTTGATTGCAACACCTCCTCTTTGTTTCTGCTCCGTGGTAAAAACTGTCAAATCGTGTTGTCATCCATTCTTAGTTCCGGACCCGAAGTAATCTTATGTCCGTATGTGATACGTAGTAAGCAACGCCCGTAACTTTGGTCGAAACTATGGATTTCGTGCTTTGAGAGTAGACCCCCAGAGTATAGGCTGCTTTGGCCAGCTAAAAAAATTATTTTACAAATTGGTCACTATTTTGCAACTACTATATTATTTGTCAATGAAACAAAGGGCGTAATTTCATCCATTTTCTATTAAATTAGCGATGGCATATTGCAATAAGGTTTACTGACTAGAGCATTCACTCTGTCTGTTATAAAAATAATTAATTCACTCATTTGGGTAAGACATGAACAACATTACAGACGTAAATCCAAGTTATCGCTCAGTTAAACTTAAATAAAAACAGATACTTATTTACAGAATAACTATAAGAGTTAATACACAAAATTATTAAATAAATCAAGTAAAATCAACAATCAACTAATATTAGCACAAAAAGTTTATTTAAAAATGACGCACCCCAGTTGCCGGCCCCGCGGTCGCTGTAGTGGCCCCACGCGCCCGAGCCGCGCGCGCCCAGCGGGGACGCGTCCGACGACATGCCTGCAGAGCACATGCCTACTGTTTGTTAATATGTTAGTTCTTCTCGGGGAGCTTCCATATATCTGGAGCTTTCTGTCATTCAAATGGTAAATAGAAACAAACTTTATGCGTTACACATAAACTTTTGCATTACCAATGGACGTACCTACGGAAATAATGGTCTTGAAATGGAGAACACTTATTGTGTACGTCGCGCGCGTACTGTGCGGACGTGTCTTGTGTACGTTATCGAAAATTATTATAGCTACGAGTGAAATGTCGCGGAACTGTAGTGGTTGTTGTTTGTTGTGAGGATATTGCAGCTGGCATGCTGTTTATTAAGTGCACTAAAACGAGCTGCAACAAAGTGTATGATTTGAAGTGTATTGGAATACCGACAGAGGAATTTGAAAGTTTGACTCTCGATTATAAAGAAAACTTGGTACGCTCTGAGTGTTTGTTCGCAACGAAAGCCTATTCGCAGTGCAGATACACCTGCAACTCCTAGGTCTGAAGTTGAGAACACCTTTGCTAGCTGCAGTAATAGTATTACTAAGCGCGGCAATCGCTTGAAGACCGCGGAACAACCGAGAGTAGCAGAAACCGAGAGTTACTGCACTTTTTTCGATTCCTTCTTTGTTTTCTAAGAAGAAAGAATGAAAAAGTGCAGTTGTAAAAGACATACATGGACCAGAAAATGGAAGAAATCAGTCTGAAAAATTTTCAGAAACATAGGAGTTAGCATCTCAAAAGGAAGGAAACTGGATAACAGTAAATAAGAAAAAAAGTAGATATCCAAACACTGAAGTAAAAAGAGGTGCACGAGTGCAGTAAACATAAAGGGAACTGAACGTAAAAAGTTTTTGCATGTATGGCGCCATTGTAAGGAAACTACAGTAGAAAACTTGGAAAAATACGTCAAGAATATAATATGTGGATCGTTAGTACCAGTCACGGTAGAAGTAATAAAACATAACACTGGAAGGGATTATGCTTCTTTTATTATTATTGATGTACCTGAAAGCAGTTCGTTAAATTGTTTCGTTGAAATGACACTCAAATGAAATTGTTCTGATTTTTGCTTGTACACGGAGTAAATTCACAAGGATAACATTGTATGTAATAAGTTTTAGAAAATAAGTTGTTATTATTAAGTTTGCTTCACTATTGCATTGGGTTGTACAACCTGTAGTAATAGTTGTAAGTGATTAGATAAATAAATAATAATTTAGTAGTGTGTCCCTCTCGCACAATGTGGAAACATTCATTAATCTCCCGAATAGTAATATTCAGTCATTTGTGAAGGTACAGTCACGAGTCACGAGCATAAAATATATTACCATGAACAGCTCGGCAATAATATCTGGTTTAAAGATTCATCCAATAACATCTGTCGTCAAGATTACGGCAAATATATGTGTTCATTTGTGGAAGGAATATACAAGGGGCAGCACAAATATGAAGAAAGACCAAGACAATCTGACGAGACAAACAAAGTCAAAATATAGGATGATGCATCGGCTTCAAAAATATTGGATTTGTCTTGCGTTATAAATATCTACATACTCAATTGTATTCAGAAGAATGTGATAGTAACAACGAGTCACAACTTGTATTGTGATAAAAATATCTGACTAAGTAAAATCTAAATGCGGCTTGTAAATCTCACACTTAGTGAGACTCTGGGGTAGGTTATATGCAACCGGTAGGCTCGGCGCCAGTGAGTTAATAAACAAGTGACAAACTGATCCTGACCTATATACTTGTCCTTGTTCTTCTTCGCCTTCTTTCGCTCTTCGCGCAGCTTCTCATCGTCCTGAATGAAGTCTATCAGCTCTCGCACTTTGTGCCTTATGTTTATACCCTGGAAGTATATTATTGTCAGTTAATATCGTCTCGCAACAACGATAGGTCGCTACGATATATCGCTACGTGTAGCTAGGCATGTGGAACTATGATTTCTTTTATCTTTTATAGCAGCCGTCATTACAGGGTGTCTGAATTTACATGCTGCAATTTATTTTCTGTACCTTGGAAGGAACTATGTTAAGAGCATGAGCAGCATCTTTCTTTGTGGAATACAGGTATCAGCAATCCTCTTTGTCAAGCTAATATAGCTCAACTCCTAGCATCACATCAACAAGCTGCTTTTAAGAAATCCTACCAGCTCAAACACTAGGAAGCGGCAAAGGGTCTCTTTTATAAGTTTCGATGTTTAAAATATGCTGCGGCCTATTTTAAATGACTGCATGTTTGTTCCTTGTACTCACCTGATCTCTCCCAACATCATCAACGTACGTGTAGTTCTCCAGTGAACGTAGATCGTATATGTGTTCCCGCGCCGATGTCACCACTCTTTCGGAGCCGTTACGCACCAAGTAGCTCAGGAGAAGCAAACACTGGAATTAAATAATTTGTTAGTGTAAGTACACGTTTTAAAAACCCTTTCTAAGTTAATATTTCTAAACTAAATGGCGCCAATATTTCCTTTCTTACAATCTCCGAGAAGAATTTCTGAAGCACAGATGTGGTAGTTACATTAAATATTCATTATTAAACTGCAAATCGTTAAGCAAAACCATGCCATCAATGTTCTTCGAGTTCAATACAACTATTGGAATTAGGCAGTATTTCAATAAAAGTCTTGTTAGATTTCTGTAAACACGATAAAAATATATTTTGCTCTCAAGTGACAATAGTCTATATTTTTGTAAGAGAACGAAGCGCCACAAGCGGCAGAAAAAGAAACTTATCTCAACACATTTATAAAGGCAGTCCGCAACAAAACGTTTACAAAGACACCTAAAACTACTTTATAAATTTATTTATTCAACAACAACAATGCGTTCAGGACGCTGCTGGGGCTGGCACGCTCGTGCAGTGCGTCGGGACGTTCGCAGCGAGCTCACGTGAGGCGGCGCGTGGCCGCTGCAGAGGCCCGCCGGCCAGCTCGAACAGTCTCCTGAATGTCATTGCGGAGGAATTTGATTTCCCTCTCGTCCATTTTTTGTCACCACAGTTATTTAGTTAGATTATTACCACTGTATTACAATAAAAGAAAGAGCTCAGCATGTCCGCCGCATTACAATAAATTGAACATTCTGTTGCGATTGTCCTTACAAATAATGGACATGTTCCAATAGGTAACTATAGTATAGTTAAAATCTCGCTGCAGACTTGGTCATAAATCATAATCGGAGTAGGGATGTGCGCTAGTTGCGCGCGCTCAAGGCCATTATCGATGATGACTCGGACGAAGAATTTTAATTTTCTATTTTTAGTTTTATATATATACGTTCTTTTGTTTATATATATTTAATATGCTTTGTAGTAAATTTGGTAATAAAAAAAAAATGTGTATTTATTTATATCACCCATTTATAAATATATAAAACTATCGATATCACTCATCGACTGCAGTAATACACAGGACTACGTGTGGGCGTGGCCTGCCCATAAGGCCCGTGAGTGGGCAAGAGAGCGAAACACTCGAATGATTTATGACCGAGTCTGCAGCGAGATTTTAACTATACTATAATGACGTGAATGTAAGACATTGTTCACGTGACTTCACAAAATGCCCGCCCCTCAGTTAGTTAATCTTTAACGCCTTCTCATAAAGGGTGAAGAGTTGAAACCCGAAAATACCACAGTATTCTTGGGCATAACTTTGGATGCCAAGCTTCAATGGGGCCCCCATATAGATAAATTGTCAAAGAAGCTTAGCTCTGCAGCATACGCCGTTAGGAAAATTCGTGGTTTAACTGATTTAGAGACAGCCCGTTTAGTATACTTTAGTTATTTTCATAGTGTAATGTCGTACGGTATTCTGTTGTGGGGAAATGCCGCCGATATTCAGACGATTTTTGTTTTACAAAAAAGGGCAATTCGTTCAATTTATAAATTAAGTCCCAGACACTCCCTCAGAGACAAATTTAAAGGGATTAATATAATGACTGTGCCTTCTCAGTATATTTATGAAAATCTTTTGTATGCACATAAAAATATTAATCTGTTTAAAAAGTACAGTGATATCCATAATTTAAATACTAGGAACAAGCACAAATTTGTTGTTCCTACTACCAGGCTCAAGAAAATAGGTGGCTCGTTTAGATGCCAATGTATACGTTTTTATAATAAACTTCCTAGCCACATTCAAGCACTAAGCCTTAATAAATTCAAATCGTTTATAAAAAGGAAATTATGCCAGAATGCCTATTATACTGTCAAAGACTATATTGAGGACAAAAAGGCTTGGGATTGAGTTGCTCCAATAAAGCACAGGCAATGTTAATTTATTTTATTTCGCTAACTATTTTTACTTATAATCTTTGCTATAAGTATCTATACTTATTTACATATACAATGACACTAATATTTACTATTTAAAGTATTATATTATTTTAAATTATTGTGAATGTGAGGACTATGTGTGTTTTTGTTGCAGTTTTAATCATGTTCTGGCAGTTTGAGTACCTGATGCGGCCTACCCAAATGTCCTTTCTTTGGTATTGTTCGTCGAATCGTTGAGCTCCTTAAGTTCTGAGTTGAGCTGCACGGTTACTGACAAATGCGTGCACTGACTGGACAGGTCCACTCAATCTGTGTGGTTCTTTCCTCAAAAGACCATTTCAGACACAAATCTACATGGTCCTCAAAGATTATTATAATATTATTCTAATTATTGTGAATGTGAGAACTATGTCGGTCATTGATTTATTTATATTTATTTTTGTATTTTTCTCAACGTAATCATGATCTGGCAGTTTGAGTAATTTATGCGGCCTACTCAAATGTCCTTTCTTTGGTATTGTTCGTCGAATCGTTGAGCTCCTTGAGTCTAAGTTGAGCTGCACGATTACTGACAATTGCGTGCACTGACTGGACAGGTCCACTCAATCTGTGTGGTTCTTTCCTCAAAAGACCATTGCAGACACCGATCTACATAGCTTTCACATGACCTGACCAAGATTTTGTCTGGACTTTAAAAGAGACTGTGACCTCTGAGTTTGTTTCGGCCTTTCTTCTCAGAGTAGTCAGATAGGAAACGCCGACCCCATCTAGTTTAAAAAAAATATGATTGACGTGTAAAAGTGTTTGTTCAAACCTACTTACAGAAATAAAATCATTTATCATTTATCATTTAACGAAAATGTATAAAGTTATCACCGATATCTTTAGTTATCGTAGCGTGGTTACTGTCCCAACTCTCTTGAACTTGACAAAAACTGTTTGAAGTTGATATTTTCTTTTGAATACTTATTTAGTCCTAAAAGCTCACATGGCGCACTTACAATATGTTCTATAAAACATTTATCAAGCTACTTTGGAGTAGCTTCCTTCGTAGTAGACCTATGAAAGGGTCCAGACGGTTCTAGCAGCTGATTTTCATGCCAGGGGGTGTATTCCCCAAACAGGATGATTGACATTCTTTCAATTGAAAATGTTGCTAGAGTAATACTAGATTCGGCCTTACATTACTTGATACATCACATCGGAATCGCAATTCTCATACTTAAAAAAACGTTAAAATTCAAGTCGCAATCTCATCTCAACGACAATCAATGTAAACTTGTTTGAGATTAGAATGCGAACGAAAGTTCTTATAAATGCGGGACTTGCCCATCTTTTGGCCGGTGGGACTACTAGATGTGTCGTGGTCTCACCTTGTAAGTCCTGCGCCAGTGGCTGCGGTTGTCGTGCAGCATGCGGCGCCACAGCATGGACATGACCTCGGGGAAGTGCTCGTATGTGAACGTGGCTAGTGCCAGCTCTTGCATCTGTTGGCCGGTGGGACTACTAGATGTGTCCTGGTCTCACCTTGTAAGTCCTGCGCCAGTGGCTGCGGTTGTCGTGCAGCATGCGGCGCCACAGCATGGACATGACCTCGGGGAAGTGCTCGTATGTGAACGTGGCTAGTGCCAGCTCTTGCATCTGTTGGCCGGTGGGACTACTAGATGTGTCCTGGTCTCACCTTGTAAGTCCTGCGCCAGTGGCTGCGGTTGTCGTGCAGCATGCGGCGCCACAGCATGGACATGACCTCGGGGAAGTGCTCGTATGTGAACGTGGCTAGTGCCAGCTCTTGCATCTGTTGGCCGGTGGGACTACTAGATGTGTCCTGGTCTCACCTTGTAAGTCCTGCGCCAGTGGCTGCGGTTGTCGTGCAGCATGCGGCGCCACAGCATGGACATGACCTCGGGGAAGTGCTCGTATGTGAACGTGGCTAGTGCCAGCTCTTGCATCTGTTGGCCGGTGGGACTACTAGATGTGTCCTGGTCTCACCTTGTAAGTCCTGCGCCAGTGGCTGCGGTTGTCGTGCAGCATGCGGCGCCACAGCATGGACATGACCTCGGGGAAGTGCTCGTATGTGAACGTGGCTAGTGCCAGCTCTTGCATCTGTTGGCCGGTGGGACTACTAGATGTGTCGTGGTCTCACCTTGTAAGTCCTGCGCCAGTGGCTGCGGTTGTCGTGCAGCATGCGGCGCCACAGCATGGACATGACCTCGGGGAAGTGCTCGTATGTGAACGTGGCTAGTGCCAGCTCTTGCATCTGTTGGCCGGTGGGGCCCCACGCCTCGTCTGATGTCGCTTCGCGCACCTTTCCTTCTACTTCCGTGTAGTTCATTACTACGTTGGTGCTGTAACAAAATTACAAGATACATACTCATTAATTTTCGCGTTCACTTCTTGGATAGGACATTCCTAGCTATTTAGATCGGGTGCCTCTAACACAAGCACACATCTATTTTTCTTTTAAGATTATAAACATGTGATTAGCAGTTTTGTTATACTTAGTATTCCTGTCAACCCACCAACAATGTAATAGGAGTGGGTCACGTGGTACAGGACACTGTTATAATAGTCTGATATCCTAGCCTAGCCGTTAGGCTGTTGATGGATACATAGAAAAATGTTCAAAGGGTGAAAACAAAAACTATAAGCTTTCGTTTAAAACGACAAAATGCGCTGCCAAGCACTTAGCTGCACTGAGATGCAACGAGCACATACATTCATATTAACTACTATATTACATTCAGCGATGCAAACAGTTTATTGCCTTGCATAGTTCTATCGTACGCAATCGCAAATGTCTTTCACGGCCATATAAATAAAAACATCATTGTGATCTCTATCAATTCACAATAAAGTGCAAAAACTGGCAACTTTAATTTCGATAAGACTTTTTCCGGAACTAAAACAAAATTATGTCGAAATAATATTATTTAGTAATCATCTTTTCTATGCATACTTAAAGGCTATAATACGGTTATCTATACCATTTACACAGAAGTTTGCTGCCAATGTCGAGTTCGACGCTAATATACCTACAAATATTCGGGATACACGACGTATCTTCGACAAGAATCGACCTCGGCAGTAGCTTTGTTTACCACAAGTGATTCCGCGATATTACTTCACGTTTGAAACCACCAAAACAAGACTATAACCAGGGTGCACTGTCGACGAAGCAGACAGTAAGTAGTTTAACAAGCACCATGACCTATAAATACGTTGTTCATGGGACTGGGGAAGGATTTAGCCGAGTTACTTTCAGATACGCAACTATGACGAAGTGGAAAGATAGTGTTCTTTCACTCTTCTTTTAAAAACTGCAACAGTTTGGCAGTCCCTAATGTCAGGCGGAAGTTAATTCCACAACCGCACCGCGTGCACAGTGAAGGAGTAGGAGTAAAAGTCGGTGGAGTGGGGAGGGGACTGAAGGAGGTTTCTAAGATGCGAGCTGCAAGGCGCACCTGAAGGTCGGGCGTAGGAAAAACGCTCCCGCAGATAGGAATACAAGGCACTGGAATGGCCTCAAAAAGTACAATTTTACACATACATATAGACACCAGACCACGTGTCTGGCCTCATTGAAGGATCAGCGAAGGCGATGACGAACCTACTACCAATCATAATAACAATGAGAACCTCACAGGTATGTTGCTCTACAGCTTGAACTTATAGTTTACGGCATATTTTACGGTTTATTGTAAGGAAGTACTCAGATACCATGAATGAATACTGATACAAAATAAATGAAACGTGTTTTTTTAGGACAATTTTCTAAGTCAGTATAATAATTGTATAAAGCTATGGATAACTTTAATTGAGATAACTACCTACTTTTATTCTGAATACATTTTTATCCTTCTTCAAGACAAGTGTTCAAAAACAGGAGAAGTTTATTAATTCGAAGAGTTTTTTTTTCATTGATGGGGGTGATTCCTTATTCAAGGAAAGCTGATACTTACTTAATTATTTTGATTTCGTCGTTTCTGGTAAGTCGTGAATGCCTTATTCCTCGTCTGTGAAACTGTGACGTTACAACGTTTATGGAAACCCTTCCAGAATTCAGAACCCCAGTACTTCAAAGCTGCGGGAGCCTATATGCGAATGAACGCGCAGTTTGATGGATTAAATGCTACCCTGATTTTAGTTATGTTATGCGGGAGGCATTACAAACGCAAACAGCTACCGACGTTTAGACGTAATGCAGAATGACTTATCTGCAGGCTTCTAATGCCGAATTGGACGCAGTAACCAAGCTAGGGCACCCTGACCTATTCGTTTAGGTTAGGTTAGAACTGCGACCTGCCTCGCGCGATCTGTGCTACCGAAGCGAGCGGTGCCGCGGCAGCGGCCGTCGAGCGCTACTTCCAAGTTGCGTTGTTGTAACTTTTAAGCTTTCTAGGGATCTGAGTAGAGAAAGCGTTTTAATTATAAAGTCTTGAACACCTGAAACATTATCCGAATCCAGATCGGTCACAACTCTGAATAGCGGAATGGTTTACGGTAACATTCTGTAAGTTAATGCTAGTAGCTCAGAAGTACCGGGGATCTGAACATTGGAAGGGTTTCCATATACGCGACGCTACAGGCATCCAAAGAAGGAGCAAGCCACAAACAGGTAAAATAGACGTTTTGCTTATCATCAAAGTATTGTAGCAATTGGAGATACGGATTCCGATTGTTTAAAATTAATTTATGTTGTTGAATGTTTCTCTTTGAGCAGCCGTTGGGTGTTATTTAAAAGTTGCTGCTTATCCTCAAGGGAGCAAGGCGTGAAGCAATTTAACTTTCTACGTAGCTGTCGGTAATTTAAAACGCGCCTTACTTTCATTATTTTAAATCCATGCTTATTTGGGAGTCAGATTAAATTGAAAGTACCTACATAATTATACAGGGTGGCCGGAACATTGACGTCCAAAAATAAAATTTCGGTCCCTCGTATCGTGGGGTATTCGAATCACCCCCATGTATGTTCCGCGACTTTTCATAGTTTTCGAGTTATGAATTTTTTTCTGAATGTTTGAAAATTTTCGACCTGACCAACCTAAAAAAATTCTAAAAAAAAAAGTAGAGGGTTTTATCGAGTTTCTTTTTTTGCAACTGAATTTTCATAAGTAGTACTTTTATGCATAAAATAATCAGCTTCGTAACTGTGATGAAAGTTATGAAAATGTTGATCTAAAGTGAAAAATTTACGTTCGGTAAATTATGACTCAAATTTTCAACTTTAAATTAAAAATCTTAACAGGTGACTTCATAATTCCTAAGTAGGCTTCAAGAATGCGCCAGACTCTCAGTTTTCATAATCATAAAAAAAATTAAGTACTTAATAGGGCTACTTTGTTTAAAATCGGCCTTCAAAGACAGCGAGGTGGAAAAATTCTTAAAATTACCCATCTGAGTAATTATTTTTTTTTGGCTATTTTCTCGTTCCTAAGGTTAATTAATGATAAGAATACTGAAAACTAACCAACAAATAGTTTCAGAGTTGGGTAAGAAAAGTTTTACGTAAAAAGTGGTTTTGAATAAAACACAGATGATAATGTGAAAAAAGTACTTAATTTATTTTTAACATTTAGAAAAGGTTTTCAAAGTGGCCACCACCAGCAGCAATACACATTCTACACCTACGTAAGAAATTGTCTGGCAATCGTCTAAAAGCGTCTCTGTTCTCTCTCACAACACGTTCAGCTTCTGCAATCAACTGCCTCAGCTCTTGTTCACTTGAACAGTCTCGGGCGTATGCTATTTCCTTGTAATAGCCCCAAATAAAGAAATCGATGGGGTTGAGATCAGGTGAGCGTGGAGGCCACCTAATTGGTCCGCTGCGTCCGATCCATCTGTTGGGGTATGTTTCATCTAAGTAATTTCGGACCTGGGTTGCATAGTGACACGGGGCGCCGTCATTTTGCAACACCATGGTTCGTCTGAGTTCGAGATTCACATCTGCCAGCAACAATGGAAGTTCATTTTCCAAAAAGTTTTTGTATGTTTCTCCATCAAGTCTGGACGGCAGTTCAAACGGACCAATTAGTTCGCCATTGAGAATACCAGACCACAAGTTAACGCTGAAGCGATGTTGAAATGTCGAAGCTCTCACTTCGAGTGGATTTTCATTCGCCCACGTGTGGTAATTATGAATATTGAATATTCCGGATCGCTCAAATCGTGACTCATCTGACCATAAAACTTTATTGAAAAATCCAGGATCCTCTTGCTCTTTTCGTAACATGGTTTGGCAAAAATCAACGCGCAATTGGTGATCTGTAGGCAGTAAAGCTTGGACTCGTCGGATGTGGAACGCGTGGTATTCTTCATCGTGAAGAATGTCTTGGATAGAAGTCCTTGGGATGTTCAGAGCACGAGCCATACTTCTCGTACTCGTAGACGGATTTCGCTGAACTTCTTCCAGCACCATTTCTCTGCGATCCGGGTTAGCTCTAGGGATTCCTTCATGACTGCCGCGTCGACCAGGAATGCGGCCTGCCATCAAAGTGTTGTGCGTGTTAATAAAAACACGATGGTCGGGATATCGCTCAGGTTGCGGCCCACCACGACGTTGAAGTTGTTCTCGATACAGTCGCGCTGCTTCATGGCCGTTTCCTTGTGCAACTCCATAAAAATAATGCATTTCTGCATATTCACTTAACGTGTAACTCATTTTTTACACTTCCACGTAAAAAAAGTCCAAATCAGAATGCAAAACACAGTCCAATAAACGAGCAAAGTAGTCAAACAAGTAGGCAGCGGAGTCCGTGGGCAAAGCGAGTGTGGTAAAGACAAAATGGCGACACGCGTATAGCAGTAAACACAATGTGAGTACGACTGAGGTACTTGTTTTGCGTTGGCTTCGGTTGCGCGCCTTGCGTGAGAGAGATAGCAATAATTCGGTCTCTTTTCCTCTCGGTCCATTGTTATTGCAGGTAAAAGAGTTGCACCCTCGTTTACAACCCATAGTCCACGAGAACGGATCGCGCAAAATTCATTAAACTAACATTTAAAAAAATCTCCGTGTTTAAATCTTAGCTTTCCTGCAGTAATTTTTGGTTAGCAAACTAAATAACCTTAGGAGCGAGAAAATGGAAAAAAAAAAATTATTAATCAGATAGCTAATTTTAAGAATTTTCCACTTCGCAGTCTTTGAAGGCCGATTAAGGCCAAAGTTAGCCCCATTAAGTCCTACGTTTTTTAATGATTATGAAAGCTGAGAGTCTGGCGCATTCTTGAAGCCTACTTGAGAACCATGAAGTCACCTGTTTAGATTTTTAATTTGAAGTTGAAAATTTAAGTCATAATTTACCGAACGTAAATTTTTCACTTTAGATCAACATTTTCATAACTTTCACCACAGTTACGAAGCTGATTATTTTATGCATAAAAGTACTACTTATGAAAATTCAGTTGCAAAAAAAGAAACTCGATAAAACCCTCTACTTTTTTTTTTGAATTTTTTTAGGTTGGTCAGGTCGAAAATTTTCAAACATTCAGAAAAAAATTCATAACTCGAAAACTATGAAAAGTCGCGGAACATACATGGGGGTGATTCGAATACCCCACGATACGAGGGACCGAAATTTTATTTTTGGACGTCAATGTTCCGGCCACCCTGTATGTAAGTACCAATCGATTTAATGTGGTTTTAGTTGGCTTATTCCAATATTGCCCCTGAGAGAATCTCCCTCAGGGGGAAAACTGAACCCTAATGTAAAAAAAAAACAGAAATTCGGCTTTTCATTTTGGCTTATTCCACTTTACCCCTTATTTTTAGTTTTAATTTCTACACTCTTCGTAAATAAAATAAAAATTGTGATTCGACAATATCCTTACTAATATTATAAATGCGAAAGTAAGTTTGTCTGTCTGTATGTTACCTTTTCACGCCTAAACCACTGAACGGATTTCGATAAAATAAGGCAAGGAGATAGATGGCATCCTGGGGAAGGACTTTTGTTCCGGTAGCACGTTCCCGTGGGATAATTTCCGACATCCACGCGGGCCAAGCCGCGGGAAAAAGCTAGTAATATTATAAATGCGAAGGTGAGTTTGTTACGATTTCACGCTAAAACAGCAGAACGGATCTGGATGACATTTGGCACATGGGTAAACCATGACCTAGATTAGGACATAGGATACTTTTTATCCCGATATTCCTACGTGATCGAGACTTATGCGGATGAAACCGCGGGGCGCAGCTAGTTACTAATAAATAAACAACAATAACATGTCTGTCTGTTTAAAGTATTTAAACTCGAATAACATAAAAAAAATCAGCATAAATTTAATATTTGCTTTATTGACTATGTCGACGAAGACCCGCATGGCGGGGCTCCTATTAGTGTTTAAATGGTCAAAATTATTACCAAGCTCGCTCCTGCATTCTAGGTTATCTAAGTAAAATGTATACCGGCCGGCGCCCGCGGTAAATATTTTGGCAACCAAATCGGCGCCCAGCGCCGGTAGCAGACACTCTTCAAATTTTAAGGTCCTCAGTGGGGATTTCTGAACGTGGTTTTTTTATATTCCAGTTTTTCCCCGTAAGGGGGATTTGGAATAAGCAGTTTTAGTTGATGGCAATGTAAAAATCAAGGAATGACGAACTCATTAGTTTTATATAGGATTGTTTTATGATATACGTAACCTGCCTCGAGCGCTATCAAAAAAACTAGAACAAAAATGAAATAAAATTGTTGTAATAAGGACTGAAGGATGATGCATATTTTTTTTAGGTTTTATGACACATTCCCATAAGGCTAGTGTAAAATAGGATAGATAGCTGTATCCTTCCCCATCTCCAATTACAACCATAATATATTATGATACGACATTGAACAGTTTCAATAACCGTCCGTACGCAATACTTACGGAGATCAACCAGTTATTCGCACACGAGGCGTTATGCAACCCGTAGTGAAAGGTTACAACAAGGTTGCCTCGATGCAACCGACTCAGTGAAGTTTTTGGCAGATTGGTAACTGGTAGAATGATAACAACCGAATTTTGGTGGAAGGGGGCAGCCTTCGTGACAGTGGAGTGATCAATCGGTTAGGTCTTGGCATTCTCATAAAGATAACAACTTCAGAGATCTCATTGAAAAAGAATATTTGGAACAGACAGGTAAAACCAAATATTCGCCCTAAGCTAGAATCGAATACGTAGCCATCAGCACGAAAGGTGACTTTTCACCACCGCGCGATTTATAACGTCAAAACTATAATATCTGACAACAAATTACCTACATATTTCTCAAGAAAACCAACAAGACAGCCAATGTACAAAATGACATAGGTAAGTAATATTGAACCAAGGAATCCTTTCCCGCGAACATGACTATCAAAGTTAATAAATTGTATCTACTACAGCACCTTTGGGAATGGGAAATAATGCACAGCTGTTACTGAACTATATTATATACTGTACACTAGCTTCTGCTCGCAACTTCCTTCGCATGAAATTTCTTGTTTTATCTTAAAATAAATATCCTATGACACGGCAAAGCTTGCCGTTACTGAAATCTCACATATAATTATACCTATATACAAGATTATTGATGTAACTAATATTTATGTAACAATATAATTTAAAAGAGTGTCCATGGAGTTTCTTGTCCGTTCTTCTCCATAGGTACCTACTACGCTTTGGAATGGGCAATTAGCTTCATATTTCTGACTGACCGACCACTTGACAATTCAAAAGTGCCTGTAAATGGTTTAATTGAAATAAATGCTTTGAGTTTGAGTTTGAAAGAAATTTCGGAATCGGATCGGGTTCCGAGTATTACCCTACATAGAAACCCAAAAACGTTACCTGTTTATAATATTAGTATAGATTAATCTATAGGGAAACCGTACGTGTAAACTAAAAATATAGTTATAAATAAATAAATAAATAATAATAAATAAATATCGTCTGACATTGCACACAGCACCATCTAGTTCCAAGTTAAGCACTTAATTAAGGCTTGTGTTATGGATGCCAGATGGTTGATACACTACTTAAATACATTTTTTTTTTCGTAAATACATACATATTATAAATATACATCCATGACTCGGGTACAAATGTCCATATTCATCATACAAACATTTGCCCCTACCGGGATTCGAACCCAGGACCATTTGGTTTCGCTGACTACACTTAGCCACTGTAGCCACTTCACCAAACGTGTCGTCAAATAATATATATAGTTGAATGATACCATTACACACACATACAATAGAATGTATTGGGTAGTGTCCGACTTTAAAAATATCACGATCATTAGTTCATTACATTTCAATAGGACGTGGCGTCCTGTATTTTCTGTCTACACCCTTGGGAAAAGCGTTTTTAGTATGTGTAGGATAGGCAGCAATGTGTCTGTGTATGTACTGAATGGGGTTAAGTGGGGGGAAGTTTATAGCCAGCCTATGTTTTCGGTTCGTCTGATTGTTTGTCTAACTGTACAAATATGGTCAAAATTACATTTCAATTTGATTCAAGTGGTTGGGCGAATGGCTGCCGACCTCGACGCAGGTTCGATTCCCAAATAGAACTAATATTTGTATGTGCTACCTACGGTAATATGTTCTGGGTAGGTACGGCGCCGTTATGGTTTTCGGATAATTTGTGTTTTTTTTTTTAAAGTAACAAGTAACGGTAACGAACCCGCGTTTCAGGAAAAACAACATGGGCAGTTTTTTTTTAAATAATTTATTCAAACAACATGATTAAAAAAAAAAAAAACTAAACTAACTTCATTCTAAAAATAATCATTAAATCAAAACTATACTATAACCCAATAATTAAAACAATAAAAGAATCTAAATACAACTAATTTTCCATTGCAATGTAGAACATTAAAAATGAATTAACAACAGCTAAAGATAAGGAAACCAACTAGCTGTGATTTCCTCAAACAATAGTTATTTGCTTTGAAAACAGTTGTGGTCAATGATTACAAAAAGAAATAAACCAACAACATGACTAGCACTTGACATTGTGTACATTCTACATTCATGTTTTCTTTCATTTACCAAGTTGTATACATTGTGAATTTGGTCAAACGTTAGTGTACAGACTGTTCAGTATGATGAATGAAAAAGACAGACTAGAGGGCGAATTTTACCAATTAAACTGAACGCGATTAGCACATCTAAACTACGTCTGCGAGCTGTCAGTGTCAAAATTCCACAGTGTGATGTTATGCATTACGAATTGGAAACTAATGTACCAAATAGCTAATTTAATAATGTAACAAGATGACAGTAGGCAGTGGAAAGGAAGATCTTTGCCCAGCCATAGGATTTTATAGGCTAAATAAAACAAATATGTGTAAGTAATTAATTTTTTGGCCACCTATCTATAGTGGTTCCCACTCTCTATTGACATTTGCTACATCAATGATAGCCAATAATGTTGGTGAACTTGAATTTAATTTCATGCCTTTTTTGAAAAAAGCCCAAAACGCAATTTTATAATAAATGTTGCAAACATGACAAGTTAATATTTGTATATTTCTTATTATGTAGGATGTTGATATCTCCCAAAATCACAATAATCTGTGTAAAATACAAACTGCCGTATATATAATTGGAAGCAAACAATATCATAAATGGTAACTATTGGATAACTCTTGAAGTGTAGCCAAAACTGCACTGTGTTTAAAACAATAAGATGGGCGAGACAAAGACCTTTAGCAGACATTTTGGAACAAAGCCACAAAGAAAGTAACAGCGGATAAAGATGAAAATGTGTGCATTATGCTCTGGTTATTTTAAGATGAATGATATGACATTATGCTAAATGCTTATTTTGTAGCTTGGTTTTCGAAAATATGCTTGGTCATCATAATCCTTATCCCCCTGTCTTTATAGTATAAATTTATTTGAGGTTGGTGGGACACATATTTTTCTTCCATACAACTATAATAGCCGCCATCTCAGTATTCTCCCCCTTTCTAAGTATACACACTATTAATTTATAATTTATTTTGTCTTCCGGGCCTCTTATAGCCATTAACATTTCAAAGATAGTTGGTCAATTACCTACTTATTGATAATTTTTTAGAATTAGGTAACTGAATTACTATCCAATTTAATTTCACAAAAATGAGTCAAGCTAAAAATGATCCAAAATAAATTGATTCATTTCGCTTAACATTACTTATATGGACAGACATGGCAACTCACTGTGTAGGTCAATGGACAACACTTGATTGTGCCTATGGTGAAATTCCCATTCCAACATCAATTTAACAATTTAATGTAACATTAATTTTTTTACAGAAAAAAATGTATAGTTAAGGGAAAAATTTAATGGTTATATTATGACATAAAATTTAGTATAAGAAAAAAAAGATTTTTTTCTTGCAATTCATTTAACAAGTTACTATTACTAAGAACACACCCTTATATAAACTCACGTCGTCTTCCCATGGGGATAGACAGAAACTACAGAATGCCACCTGCTTCAATGCTTACATACTCTTTTTGCTTCATTTACATTCATACATAATTATACTACTAAGAATATCATACCAGGATCTTTAATACATCCCAACACTATTACATAAATTCATGATACAATTTATTTGTACTACTTGTATACTCAGCATCAATACCGGCCTAGTGTGCCCATGTTTGAACCAAGCTTTTGAGGAAAATAGTATGACTGAATGACACTTTAATTGTGTCTTCATATATTATCACAATAAGTAAATATTATGTTTGTATGTTACAGCAGTGAATGGACACTTTCAGTTTTGAAAGTGATGAAAAGGTAAAACTGTTTAACATCTGTAGAACTTTAATATAACAAACCTTTTCTAATTGGGACTGGCCATGATAATTTGTGGTAGAAAGAAGCTCATTTCAGAGCTTGTTAACTTGTGACAAATTACTGGTTATTTTGACTGATAAGTGGGAAGTTTGGACGCAATCTAAAGTTCATTGCATTATTGTAACATATTATTTAGGTAGTTAAATTTTGCCGCCGAAAAACAAGCAGATCCGGGTACCGACCGCTAATCTACCTTATTCATTAGCCGAAGCGCTGATAACATTAATTTACTGTATATTTCGTCCCCTTACTACATATCTTCATTCATTAAACCGACCGAGGCAAAAACACTAGTACATCGTTCGTACAGTTAAATAAACCGAGATTTATGCTAATTTAATATCAAGGTTCGCAAAAAATGCAATAAATAACCACATTATTGAAACAGATTGCTGTAATTTACATAAAAATTAACAAAAATGTTCATGAGACTTACACTTTGTCCGCCAACTCCCGCACCTTCCACATGCTTATAAAACGGTCCATTTTTGCTGTTTAGCAATAAAAACGATATTCAAAACACAAAATCACTGTAATTTAAAGAGCGTTAACAAAACAAAAATTAACTAAAAACTCGCTCTGATGATTTGGCTGACATTCTTGCAAAATGGCGAGTGGGCAAGCAAATGTCGCCAGGTGGTGAAAAGAATAAAGTTGAATGTTAGTAAAATGAGTTTTAGAACGGAACGTTTTTAGAACACAACTGCATCACAGCGGCAGCACATAGACAGTGTCGCCACCCCGAACCAGAAAACGAATTATGATCTGTGCTAGATTCTTATAATTATTATTCTTTTTACCTATTGTGGTACAGTAATTTTATTCTAGGTGTATTGTCTTCACATATAATTAAGTATACAAAATAATAAAACATTACACAACTTAACACATAACGGTGGTGCTGCGATTCTTCTCTATGTGAAACTACCTTTATTTTTTTGCAAATTTTGACGTTCAAAAGCGAATTTTATGTAACTATTTGAAATACCAACTCTTAGAATAATAACTAAATACTAACTATAAACGCTAGGTGCAAGGCATAGAGCACGGAATCGCCACGCCATGCCATGCGCCAGTATCGTCTTGTTTTTCCATCGTAGACAGAGTTAGTTTCTCTGTCTACGTTTTCCATGGTTTTTCCTAGCTCAATGTCTAGACCGTAGACAGAGAAAACGTCTACGGTCTAGACCTCAGAAAAATAACTAAAGACATTTGTGCACAGAACACTATTACTCTTTTGTGTCGTAGTGCTAGATGCGTTTGGTTTGTGCCTCAGAACAATATTGTTCTGAGGTTTGTGCTTTTGCGTAGAACGCATTGAGCTAGGAAAAACAGTAGAACGTGACGCGGTGATGACGTGTTGACAATGCCTAGTTTTCTCTGTTTACGCCGCGGCGTCGATACAGCTCAATCATTAATTTTTTTGTATACAGGGTGGCAGGGACATCGACGCGCACCATGTTACCATGGATTCAGTACATGATTCTGGAGCCCCTGCGTTGAAACGTGTAGTGGGTTATTAAAAAAAATGCTGTTTCGTACATTTTGACCACGTACTAGGCATTGCACTTTACTACGAAACAGCAGATTTTTTTGATAACTGGTCATTATTTTTACGTTAATAATTTTAAATCATGTGCTGAATTCATGGTTACAATTTGTGCGTCGATGTCCCTGCCACCCTGTTTAAATAGGTACGCATTAAAATGCCATCATACATGATGTGTAGGTATTTAGTGTTCTAGGCACTCAAAAAACAAAAATAAGATAGGTAGGTACAAGGGATTACTTTTTATGCGTAAGCACAGCCATAAATGTTAGTTTGTTGAAAATTATAATTTTATTTATTGTGTAGCGCGTGAGGTGCAGTGAGGCAATAATACTCCAGATGTACGACGATAGTATATTTAACAACCAACGAGAGGGAACAGAATAGCATGTTCTTTACATGTTTTTTTTTTGTGTGGCATCTCGCAGTTGGCCTTGAGAGGCCGTGACTGCTTAACCGGTCAATCCTGTGGTGCCTTCGAGCTAACTCAAAGCCTCCAGCCAGGGGCATAATATTAATTATAAACTAAGCGACCATCACTTAAGGGCACCCCCTGTGGGGTACGAACCTCGGCTTAGGGCGTCGCTGGGGGGGGGACAGCAAGTTGGGGACAGGCTGGATCTGAATGGATTCATTATTATTAAGGGGGTTTAAAACTACGCCACCAGCTGGCTCTGTGGATCCGATCAAGGGAGGGGAAGAGGAATTTATCGGGGAGGAACGCGGACGCGAAGGACCTCGGCGGCGAGGTCGGAACTTCGATTTGTGTCTGTGTGTGTATATTGTACTGGTGGCCCTACTGCTTTCCTGGTCGGTCAGTGCGTGCCTTGTACCTACGGCGGATTCTACTGATTCTAGTGGGGACATAACTGGCGGCCTTCACAACCAGAGGGTTGCGATGGCTGCCAGCGGTTTCGAAGAAACGCTTGCAAGCGCGTTTTATGAATTGTTGAATGGTGGGGATTTTCAAATCTAAATGTAAGTTGATGTTACGAACGAACCAGGGGGAACCCGTGATTTTACGTAGAAAACGGTTCTGTAGGGACTGCATCCTGTGGATGTGCCGGGGGTGGGCCTGTGCGAAAACAGCACAGGCGTATGTCAAAATAGGTCGGGTGCATGCCGTATAAATGCGCAGTTTGCACCTGAGTGACAATTTACTGCGTGCATTTAAGACGGAATGTAGTCTACCCAGAGCAAAGGCGGCTCGCGAACGAACCACCTTTATGTGCTCTGAGAAGGAGAGACGTCTGTCCAAAGTCACACTCAGATATTTGGCATGCTTCTCCCAAGGGATCGGCTTGCCAAACATCTTGATCGGGCGGGCGTCGTCATGTCTGCGTTTGACACGCGGTTTCAAGAAAAGAACCGCTTGACTCTTGTCGGGGTTAACTTCGATTCTCCACTTTCTGAACTGCGGTTTGGAGAGTGCGAGATATCGAGTCGGGGACGAGCCCAGTGTAATAAATGGCCGTATCGTCTGCGAACAGAGCCAACTGCGCATTTTTACATTTCGGGATGTCACTGGTGAATAGGGTGAACATGACGGGAGCTAGCACAGAGCCCTGAGGGACTCCTGCGCGGATAGGGTGGGGGGAGGAAAGCGCCCCTTCGATACGACAACGAAAGGTTCGGTTAGCCAAAAAGTCTCGCAGGATGAGTACGAGACGGTCTGGCATACCGAGTTGGTAAAGCTTATTTAGTAAGCCATTGTGCCAGACTTTGTCGAACGCTTTCGCTATGTCGAAGAACACAGCACCCGTCATGAACCCACGTTGGAAACCAACGCTTACGTGTTCGATGATGCGGTGAACCTGTTGAACCATGCTCTTTACAAAATATGTACATGTCTTATTACTAACCATAGGGTTACAAGTAGTGGTCTGCTTACGACATTAATCGACCAATAGGAAATCCAGTTGGAATACTCGGTATGAGATGTAATTCTTAAAGAAATCCGCGCGGTGGCGCGTAGGTCGCCGTCGTGTTATTGTCTGGTCGTGGAGACCGTGCCGACGGCTCAGCGTGGCGATGTTGCACCGCATATAAATATTACAGACCGGGCGCTGAGACCCTAGTATCCTGCCACAGAGTACATTATAAATAGGTATGTATCCTGCGTACAGCGGCGGTGAAAGGATGTATTACAGCTACAATTGTTTGCTCCGCCAGTTTGAGAGCAAGATACATAATATAAAACAGGCGAGAGACACACGATTTTTTTTATATTTATTTATTTGACACAACACATATGCTACATTTTAACAGATCTAAAGGACACATTACAACTTTCTTAGTCTTACATTGAAGGCATCTGTGTCTGAACTAGATATAAAATATCTGTAGGTATCTCTAGACATCAGCGCTCTTCTTTCTGATGACCATTATATTTTAAACGATGCGACGTGTTGCGCGTGTTACTCGCAGCTGCATGGGAAATCGCCAACTCAACAGTAACACCCAATACTTTCAATAAAGAACCATACGCTGCAATTAAGAAATACGGAAATAGAGAGCCGAGATAGGACTTTGTAACACACGGACTTAGATTAGCTAATCATTGTAACTCGGTCAAATTCCATTCCATATTCATACATCGAATAGGCACTTTAAGAGATTCCTTAATGAATGTAATTCTTTTATTTTAAAATAAATTACGAATAATTTTTGTTTTTTTAAGTCCTCCGATTGTAGCTAACGTAATTTGCGTCTCTCGCTAACGCTACTTCAGTCATTCATAATCGTAAACATTCGGCCTCCGCTAGGAATAATATCTAGTGTTCTGTGCATTCGGCGGTTAACGCGGTTGAGATCGCACTACTCTGTCGTGCTCTATCCCTGTCCTTGCCTATCGGTAACTTTAAGTATGAAACTTTATGAAACTGTGATCATAGAGCTCCGCTAGGAGTAATAGTGTTCTGTGTCATAGAGATGTTTGAGTTTCGTTCGTTTCGTTGCACCGAGCCCAGGTATAGGATTGCGATGTTAGAGCGTATCTAAAAAAAGTACTCTGTGGAGCGTACCGTACCTACCGTTTAAGTTTATATACCTAAGTGTGAACGTCATATTTTTCGCTGGCGACTAGTCTCACAAGAAGCTCGCGGCAATAAGTGGAACTAATATTACTAATTATTATATCGTTAGTGACATTCTTACTCTCACCTTAGACACCTTTCTCTGTTTGATTCATTAACCAGTTCTTGTAATAAGATATTGAGATAAATGAATAAATAAAGATTTATGATTCCATCGTATGCTTCTAGCGCCGCGTCTTCGTGACTTCTTTGGTAAGACGGATTTTGAAGTCGCTGCGTGATACCTAGCATAACGTATCCTACATCCTGGGAAACGACAACTCGGCTACCAACTTTGTAACCCGGATCTTTTGACCATTCTCTGCATTTTAATTACTATTCTTATACATTTCGTGACAGATGAATAAAAATCAATCATCATAATTTTATTATTCATTCGAAAGAAGTCCTCGGCTGGACATAGGCCAATCATAGCTGTAACGACCGGTGCTGCGCTTCCCGCAACCAGCGGATTATCGCGACCTTCAGCGGCTCGTTAAAACAAAACAATATATCCTTCATATACCATTTTATTTACATTGTCTACATAGCCAATTATTAAAATATAAAATATGGAATCGACATCGAACTTCACAACACATTCTAAAGGCCGTATTGAATGCCTCAGCCCGAAGCGATGAGCGCTTTTTAGAGGTTTTATGCAAATTTAAGCTTAGTCTTATGTTGCAGAATGTCATAATTTACACGTGTCCGTTTTTAACAGCCGATTTTATCTACTGCTATCTATCTAGAATTCTAGATTAAAAGAATTCCTTGTTTACTAGCTTGACTAAATACAAAACAATCTTACATGGGACTTGTTACTGGCGAAATGTTGACATCTCTGGTTAATTATCCTTGGGGGTGGGGTCCCCTCTGGTTGGGCACCTTATGTGACCCAAATTGATTTGTTTATTATTTATCTCTGCTAAACCTAAGTATTAGGTCATTCCTATAATTAATTATTTTCAAATGGTTTCGATAAGTTATTTACCTGTGGCTATTTGGTTCGCGCCATACGGATCGGGCTCTTGGATTGGCTGAACCTGGCGACACTAGCGCCATAGTTTTGGCTACTCCTCACCGAGCATCGACCAATGTGAGAGATTCCGAACTTTTTCAAAATCTGGGGCGGACCTCTCGCGTAATTTTTTGGTGAGGTTTGCTTTTTTTTCCCCGTGATGGACAGCAAAATTTTTCAAGAAACTCATTGAAATACCCAGCAGTGATTTGACAATCTGTTTTGTTCGTGCGAGTGCTTCACAGTGCTGTGTGACCTGTGGAGAAGCTGGTGAGGCGTTCCTGAGCTGGTCTGCAGGCTAGTGGGCCAATAGTTTTCGGTGCTGACGTCGAAACCATTTAATTTTCTCTCTCAACCACAGGGTGGGTTTCATAGGAATCCAGACTATTACTGTCAAAAACATAATTTTACATAACTGTGTTCCCGCGTGTTGTCTGCTATTTACACGCCGCTTCATCACCCTCAATAATTAAGCTTGATGTAATGTTTTATTAATCTATTGTGAACTTTTCAGACATTCTTTTTTCTGCTTCAAATATTTACAAGTGTTGCCACACCAAAAAAATACAACTTCGAAAAAAGCCATAGCATACAGGTTCTATAACTTCAAAGGCTAAGCTGCCGTAACCTAAATCCAACTTAAAGACAGTCCGTTTTCCTTCTAATGAGATCACCCCATTAGAAGGTCATACATCATTTCTTGGCTAAGGTGTCGCTCTGAGGCTGGGCGCCGTAGTACTGCCACAGCTCGATCGCCTTGTTGGCTACTACTTCCTCACATTGTTCTGGTATCTAGAAAATATAACAATATTAAAATTAAAAGACATAAGTAAGGGAACGAGTTTTAACTACGTGATGGCCACTTGATAGTATCAGAAAGAAGATGAACATATTGCTTAAATAGAAAAGCTAGGTACTTGAGTATATCTAGACACGCGGCAGCGTGTCAAGCCAAGTTCAAGCAAAGGAACTGGCTAGCCAGCGCCGAGTGTAATATTACACGAACCACTTGGTGCCACTTTTGACCCTTCTATAACTCAAAACCTCTTTATCGTAAACACATAAAACTACGTGTGTTTAATTATATCCATAAGGACATCTAGAAGCCCAAATTTCATGAAGCTAGCTCAAACGGTTATAAAGATATGAAGGTCAAAAAGTCGTAAATTTTAGCACTGACTGACATATAGTACCTAAATCTAACCTACTTCCAGATGACCTAGAAGGATGAAATTTGGAATCCAGCTCGGTAATTGTGTGTAAGCATAGGAAAAAATCTAAAAAAAAAAAAAATAGGGTGGGGGTCCCTAAAAAAATTGTAGCGTTGGAACGATTACAAGCAGATATTTGAAACTATCCCAATATATGTATTATTATATTTGCTATATAACAGAAATATAAAAATAAAGTTAAGCAAAAAAATTTGACTTGGCCAGTTTTTATCAGAATTAAAAAATACATATTATATACAGGGTGTCCCAGAACTCAACGTCAAGCCGAAACGGGGCGACAGGATTGATTGTAAACATCATGAGAAAAATCAGAAAAAAAATCTATCCCATGCAGTTTGAAAATTATGGGCATTTAAGAAAAACCTAAAAATTTGGTCAATCTGTAACCATTTTTCGGTTATTGTGGTTAATTTTTATCATTTTTGTTCATTTAAATTTTGGAACCGTGACCCTAAATAATATTTCTAAGAATCACAGTCAAAAATAATGACACAATTGCCCCAAGTTTCCTAGAATTAAGACTTTGTTAAACTATGAATTTAAAATTTTCAAAATATGTCGACTTCGAAAGGCCCTCTTTTAAAAAAAATGTACTAGAGTGCCTTGGCAAGTGCCATTAAAAATTGGCGCATTTAATCAGGATTGTAAAATGGTACAATACTTGTTAGTTTCATACTAAAAAAAACGAGTAAATAATAAAAACCTCAAGTAACCCGATTTCTGCTAACCCATTTTACTCAGTTAAAATGTTTTTTATTCGCACAAGCTCTTGGTAGGTTCTTAATTTTACGGCAAAATGATGAGAGAGATGGATAGTGGACATGTTTGCCATGAGTGAGAGAGACAGATAGTGACGCCACTTTTACCTAAGTCAACAAAAGTAAGTAAAATTAATAAAACAATGAAAAATCTTGACGTAGTTTAGTTTAGATTTATTGGAATATAAAAGTCAGATAGGGAAATAACATTTTTTATTACAACAAATGTTCAAATTGTTTACCATCAGCTTGGTATGGCGTCTGTATCTGTTTCATTCGCACTTGTTTAAACGACGCATCTTCGTCTCATTGCGTGGCGTCACTATCTGTCTCTCTCACTCATGGCAAACATGTCCACTATCCATCTCTCTCATCATTTTGCCGTAAAATTAAGAACCTACCAAGAGCTTGTGCGAATAAAAAACATTTTAACTGAGTAAAATGGGTTAGCAAAAATCGGGTTACTTGAGGTTTTTATTTTTTTACTCGTTTTTTTTAGTATGAAACTAACAAGTACTGTACCATTTTACAATCCTGATTAAATGCGCCAACTTTTAATGGCACTTGCCCAGGCACTCTAGTACATTTTTTTTAAAGGAGGGCCTTTCAGTCGACAAATTTTGAAAATTTTAAATTCATAGTTTAACAAAGTCTTAATTCTGGGAAACTTGGGGCAATTGTGTCATTATTTTTGACTGTGATTCTTAGAAATATTATTTAGGGTTACGGTTCCAAAGTTTAAATGAACAAAAAAGGTTAAAAATTAACCACAATAACCGAAAAATGGTTACAGATTGACCAAATTTTTAGGTTTTTCTTAAATGCCCATAATTTTCAAACTGCATGGGATAGATATTTTTTCTGATTTTTCCCATGATGTTTACAATCAATCCTGTCGCCCCGTTTCGGCTTGACGTTGAGTTCTGGGACACCCTGTATATATGTTGAATAACTTTATAAAATGACAGATGTAATGAAAACTGGCCAAGTCAAATCTAACCTACTTTAAGATCTCACATTTTTAAATAACAGCAATTGTTATAGGTATCCAATAAAGCAAATAAATAGAGTTTAATACTTGTTCATAATGTTATTTGGTTCCTATAAATACATACACTGGACAGCAAATAAACCGAGCCACCCGCTACCTAGGCACTCTAATTCGATTTTCTCAAAAACTAAAAAACCTACAATTATCAAAGTTGTACCTACAGAAAGTGCGTTTCATGGTGATTAAAATGAAAGGAAACTCATTGGGTTTAATCAATATTTCAGTGTTTATTAAGGATTTTACAAAGAAGAGTCGTTTTCCAGCCGTGACAATCGTTAGTAATGATAAAGTGAAAAAAAAAATCAAAGCCAAAAACAAAGATAAAATCAAAAAAAAAGTTTTTGATCAATATTCCGTATTCCCTCCCCTTGCTCGGATAACTGCCAGCATCCTTGTATTCATCGACCTTACGAGCCTGACGATAAAATCTTGAGGAATTGTATTCCACTCCTCTTCAATTGCGATTCGCAGCTCTGGAAGCCTTGTTGGAGCAGGTACCCGGGTTCGAACCCGACGTTTCAGCTCACCCCATAAGTGTTCTATCGGATTCAAGTCCGGGCTTCGAGCTGGCCAGTCCATCGTACGAATGCTGACATCGCGTAGATACTGGGTCACCACATGAGCAACATGAGGCCGTGCATTATCATGCATCAATTGCATATCCTGTCCGATATATCCTGCGTAAGGTACCACATGGTCTGCGAGGATTTCAGTAATGTAGCGATGAGAAGTCAGTCCACGTGTACGGCCCGTCGGTTCGATGAAAACTAACGCCGTATGTGCTGTTAACGAGATGCCGCCCCAGACCATTACAGATCCTCCTCCATAAGCAACAGTTTCCTTGATGCAACACTGAGAATAACGTTCTCCAGGGCGACGATATACTCTCTGACGTCGATCACTTCCATGTAGACTCACCCTGGTCTCATCAGTGAAGAGTACATTACTCCACTGCTCTAATGTCCAATCCCTATGCTCTCGAGCAAATTCAAGTCGTGCTCGACGGTGTGCTACCGTTAATGCTGGGCCTGTTGCAGCTCTTTTTGGGGTCAGGTTCCGTTCAGCAAGTCTCCTTCTGACGGTATCTGAACTTATGACCACTTGGCGTTCGTCACGCAGACTTTGTTGGACTTGAATTGCGTTGAGGTGGCGATTTCGCAGAACAGTAAGGTGGATATAACGATCATCTGCTGCTGATGTAGCCCTAGGTCTGCCCGTACCTGGACGGCGATCGAATGCTCCAGTCTCTAGGTATCGTCTGTAAACTCGTTGCACCGAAGATCTGCTGATTCGAAGCCTTCGAGCGACTTCACGTTGCGCAATGCCTGCTTGAAGTAATGCTACAGCTTGAGCTGCTTCCTGAGGTGTTGTATCCATTATTAATCGAAAAAAGTAGCAAAAACACACGCGTCTGAGCAAACGATGGGCAAAAACTAAAGAAATGATAAGAAATATCCGACTACCCTCATTGTAGAGAAAAAGAACGCTAATTTCAAACTCTGGTGAAAACAGAGCAAATCGTTAGCATTGTCTTTGTTGCTTGATTACAATGTGAGTTGACGGTACTTTCGAATTAATTTGTAGTCATTTTAATCACCATGAAACGCACTTTTTGTAGGTATAACTTTGATAGTTGTAAGTTTCATACTTTTTGAGAAAATCAAATCAGAGTTCCTAGGTAGCGGGTGGCTCGGTTTATTTGCTGACCAGTGTATTTGGATTTTGCATAGAACTTGGCACTCATTTAGATCTCCATTCTTTTTGCGGCGAAGCCCACAGCCAAGCATAATTTTTGTATTGAACTTGGCTCTCCTTTTTTACATTTATGTTTTTGGTGGGATTATTACTATACTAATCGCTTTGCTAGAAATCATCACTGGTTTTTGTTTGCAACTTCCATCGGTTATTCAGAGTTGCTGTGGTTTTTTTATACCTCAGATACGCATTTCAGCACTTCGTCAGCATTCTGGGAGCGCAGTATATTTCTGCGTAACGTTACGATCAGCATAACGGCAGCATAAGACAGTATCTTTGGAGCTCCACTGCATATTTTGTCCCATATTCTGTAGAAGAGAGAAAAACATATTTTTTGCGTGATTGACCAGATGTGAAGTTCTTTATATTTTATTTATTCATCTTTAATTCAGGCACATTACTCATAATGTTTCCCTTATTATATTTGTTTTTATCCACATAATATTCTTACTTGGTAAGCGAGGTGTCGTCCAAAACTCCAGCAAAGCAGCAATTGAACCATTTTGTTAGTGGCAACACTTCCAAAGCATTTATGTCAACCAGATGACTGGAAAAGAAAAAAATAAGTATACTATACACACACCATAGACAGTATTATTTGGATGTAGTTACACGAAAAGGATCCCATTACTTTCCTCTGTGGATTCCATCCAGTCAAGAGGTGGGCAAAGTGTATCATTTTTGCGATTGGATCATTTACATCTGGATCACTAAAATGATCCGAAACACTGATATGTTTCATTTGGATGATCGCCTCAAAGGATATAAAATAAGTACATAATGTTACGTATAAATGATAAATGATTTTATTTCTGTAAGTAGGTTTGAACAAACACTTTTACACGTCAATCATATTTTTTTTTAAACTAGATGGGGTCGGCGTTTCCTATCTGACTACTCTGAGAAGAAAGGCCGAAACAAACTCAGAGGTCACAGTCTCTTTTAAAGTCCAGACAGAATCTTGGTCAGGTCATGTGAAAGCTATGTAGATCGGTGTCTGCAATCTTAGAGCATTAAACCAACCGGAGTGGCCATTGACAGGCGTTCCCCTCTGCCAAAGGTACGAGACCGCCGGTCATAGCGGTTATATAAAACTAGTTGCCGCGCGCTCCGCGCCATTCAGCGAAACATAGTGAGCGCAGAATGACGTGAGCTTAAAATGCCGAATTGCAACGTGTTCTCGTGTAATAAGAGATCAGAAACACCTAGTGTACAAAAGGACAACGTTACTTTTCATCTGTAAGTATTATTACGTTTCAATATTATCAAATAGTGCATTAAAGGACAATGGGAAATGAATGTATGGAGTCTGGGCCCACCCTTCAATAGTAACATCTGATATACCGTTGGATAGGGCTTTTTAAGTGGAACATTAGTTACTAATATAACTATGGTCAAATGTTAGTACTTTCGGAGATACGACGTCTTAAAGTCGTCAGTCTAACATATTCTTTATGGATACTTATAAGGTAAAATAGTAATAATAAGTACACTTTAAAACAAAAGAGATTTATTATTCGTCTTGGACATCAAAGACAATTACATCATTTAAAAAACCCACGGGGGCCACGAATGGTTGATGTCTCCCAACTCCTAGGTACCAAATCAAAGAAATAGTGTGAGCGCAACTTCCTACAGTTCGCCGTCCGGTCAAGCAAGAGCAATAATATTGTGATATCGCGTTTCTTCCAACTTGGTTTCGATCAATTAATATATAGCAATAGTATATTCTTGCTCTTACGTGGCGTGACTGTATCCTACCACGCAGCAACCACACATTCTCTGCTGGTATATTATATTCTATTAAATCATGTAAATCGTTTTGTCTGTACATTTCTATAACGTATAAACCGTCTCGAAGATGTTCACTGCAATATGACTGATCGCCATTTGCAAATGCGCCCGGGCAAGCGGCGGGCGCAGCGGGTAGGGTGGGGGCGCAGGTAAGGAGCAAGCAGATAGGTGCCGTCCGTTTTGAGTCTGGCCATAGTTTATCTTATAACGAAGTAAACTACGGTCACTTTTATGGCAGTATAATAAGTAGTATAACTCCGAAAGTACTGACTTTTGACCTTAGTCGTAATAATAAGTTTTATTCTGCATAAACATACCTATTCATTTATGAGTGTCTTATTCCTATTGAGAGGTGGGCCCATCATTACTCATTCTCCTTTGCAAAAAACTAAAAAATATTGTCAATCTAAAAGTGTTGTCACTTAATGGTACTAGATCTACTTTAGGGTAATTTTTAAAGTTGACTGTATATATATTTAATTATAAGTTCTACTTTACATTCGTTATTATTAACACAATTTATCCAATAAAAAATGGTACAGTCACGAGCTTTAATTTGGGACCCACCTAAGGTTGAATATCGTGTAGCAAACTTTCGCCATTTAGAGCTATTATGTTAACGCTGTCACTGCACAAACAATAAACGTCATAATGTTTACCATCGACAACTTTACGTTTCTAGGGGCTAACGTCAACTGGAGCGAGGGCAAACGATCATTACCGATTTCCGAGTAATAATTACTTTTTGGTCCTGTGGTCCCATAAGAAAAAAGAAACAAATAAAAAAGAACAAAATTATATTGTCAATATATGATAGCTAGTCAACTAACCCGCTTATTCTTCAAACCTATATTAGTTAAAAAGTTTTGTCTCTTTCTCAAACATAAATATCAAAGTGACGGACCAAAACAACATAATTATTTAAAATAAAATAGGTTTAAAGGCCGTTTATGATTATGGGGGCTTAGAAGATTTCAGCTAAAATATTGATTAATAAAATCTTTAGAAAAACAAAGTTTTTTATTCTTTATATTTATTAAGACATTTATGACACAAACCTCAATCTTAACACAATTATATAGAAAGCATGGTTAGCGGTGCACAAAATAAACACTTATCACCGAAGGCTACGACTAAATTAATTTACATCTCTCCAGTAATTTTTTTATCATAAATATTCAAAACCGCGAATATCCACCTTCATTGTCAATCACAGCCTGGAGCCGGTTACGCATGGATCCAATCAATTTGTCACATATATCAGTACCCCTTAAACTTTCCCAGACTGTGAGGCAGTGATCCATAAGTGCTTCTCTAGTTCTTTCGTTTTTATTTGACCATTTTTGAACCATTAAGCCCCATAAATTTTCTATAGGATTTAAATCGGCACACTTTGCAGGCCACGGAATACGATTTAAATTTGCTCTATTATTGTCGAACCAAGTTCTAACGATTCTTGCCGTATGAATTGTTGCGTTATCTTGAACAAAGTTTATTGGAGCAACATCTTCTTGTGGATAATATAGTTGCAATGTTGGAAGGACACTCTCGTCTAATAAATCGACATAATCTTGAGCAGTGGCCCTGGGTGGTAAATTTATTAGTTCTCCAATGCCGGCTGAACTAATCCAGCCAGACATGTTAACTGTAATGCGACCAGACGCGTTGTTAGCTATGACGTGGTCTTCCGTGTATCGCGTCCTGTCAATTCGCCACAAATGTAGTCTGCCCGTTTGGGAAGATTGAAAAGTCTTTTCATCGATGAAAGCCGTCGTCGTCCAATCAAAATTTAGATACTGACGTGCGAAAATAAGTCGAGCAGCTTTATGGGCATCCGTCAACGCAATTTTTTTTGCAGGCCGCCTGTGATGCAGTCCCATAGCTTTAAGATGCCTTCTAACTGTTGAAGGGTGGACTTCAAACGCTTCCGCAAAATGCCTCGTTGGCGTAAATCCATTCATCAGGTATTGCCTTTGCATCAAGCGGCTCTGCTCTTGTGTTATAACTTGCGGGTGATGGTTGTTTCGTCGTAAGTCAATAATATTTTCCTCGTTCCCGTGGCGTCGAACCCAGCGGCGAACTGTGTTTCTTGTCACATTTATTCGTCGCGATATCTCGTGAATGCCTACTCCTTGTTCGTGCAAATCAATAATTTGGAGCCTTATTTGGTCACGATTAGCCGCAAGCATTTTATTAATTGGTAAATTATATTTTGTGAAAATATCACATTAAACTATTTTCTTAAATGACACTGACACGACACATGTTCGTAATTAGAAAATCGTAATGATAGCTTTTTGCAACGAGGTTATCATTTCATAGGTCGATTAGATAAGACATTAGCGGTCTTATTACAAAACAAGGTTTTTCTTTTGACATGGTTTAAACCATCGAGCCTGTTTTTGAAATAAGAACCTAACTGAAATCGAAATACAGTTCCTTTTACAAAACTGACAACTTAGTCCGGTCTTAGATTGTCAATTTTGTATTAAGAACTTTACTAAAGTCGGCATAAAGTTCCAAATACAAAAACTAAATCGAATGTGTAGGTTGGGGCTAAAGTTAGATCGTGTTTTGTAATAAGACGGTTTATGTCTTAACTTGACATTCAACATTTCAACCTTAAAGCAAAGTTTCAAAGTTTCGACCTTATTGCATTATGATTGTTCTAACAACATTTAACGGAAATGGGTCCCAAATTAAAGCTCGTGACTGTACTAACCATAAATAACGTGAAATATAATTGTAGATGCTTAATGAATTAATGATGGATTACTGTTTGCAAATTCATTTATTCTTTTATTTTCAACATGTATTTTTATTTAATGTTTTAAATATAATATGTTTAGGTTGTACTTTATTAATTATAAGGAATTTACGATCGTCACTCTTGTTCCGTAAATAGGCACTTTTAATTTGTTACTCTGGCAACACTGTACTAAGAAAGCTAGTGATGGGACAGCACAAAAACAAATGTCGATATAAACATTATAAAGTTATTCTTATAATTTATTTTTCAGATTCCCAAAAGATGTAATGATTAGGGATGTCTGGATCCGAGCTTGTGGAAATCATGTTTCATGGACTCCTAAACGTACTAGCACTATTTGCTCCCAGCATTTTGAAACTACCTGTTTTATAACACAATCTAATAAAAGAGGAGATTAAATCAGGGTGCCTTACCAACTTTGAAATTAGGTACCAAAGGTGAATCTCATAATGTTATTTAGTAGTTTTTGCCCGTGACTTTGTTCACGTGGAACAGGTCGCCTTAAAACTTTATCTCGCTTTTTTCAAGGTAGCTTACCCAATGAAAATGAATTTACCTAGTCCAAATTAAATGTGGAAGCTTGCTGATAAAACGAGACTCAACCTTAGGCGCCTAACCCTAACTTTTGAAGTAACTTATTGTACTTTTTTTATTCATGTTTTATTTTAAACACGTGTCGCCTTCGAGAACAAACTGACCCTAAGAAATATATTAGGCACATATACACAAAACTTATTCATTTTAAGAATCAATAGTGTTTCCAAAATCATTAATTAACATTTTGCTAATGCGCGCGATGAAGCTGCAATAACTGTAAATAACGCTTAATTTTTACAAATAAACTATTTTATACAAGTTGTTCTCTGGTTCTTTTTTTATGTTATCTCCAAAAGATACAGTGTAAATCTGTCGTGCGTGAACCGAAATTCAGACCAGTCAATCACGTGGAAAAAAAAAACCTGTTATCCTTTTACCGTCTGTCCAAAGATCGTATATTACGTGCATAAAAAGAATCCCTTTTAATAAGTACGTATCATGACATTTCATGTTGTATACATATATTCAAACCACTCGATACCCCTTATATGATATACTATGGCCGCTTTCCATCTCCATCATCAGATCAGCTCGATGGTATAATGCATTGCCATCCGAACTAAACCAACATGTAAAAATTCAACAAATAAACTGATAATGGAAAGTGATTCTAAATCAGTTTGCATGATTTGTCCTAAACATAGATATACTAACATACGTACCAATACAATCATTGCAAGTTAGTAAAATGCTGGTACAGAAACTTGATATTTAATTATTATTATAATTGGCACAAAACAAAATTCATCGACCATGAGATATCGATAAGTTTATTATTTATTATTGACATGTTCCTCGCACTATCAATGTTTACTTTGAGATGACGTCATCTCTTTCACGGACAGGTTGTCTGAACATATGTGTTTGTACACTTTGTACTTGTGTGAGTATAGTTTATGCTGGTGTTTGATAATTTTGTCGTGTGCGTGTATAGTGACGTTATCTGAAAAATGCATTGGTGTTAACACTATTTGTGTGCGTTGCCTCGTCCCCCGCGCCGAAAACGGCAGACTTTTTTTAGATAGAAAAGTGTGCGCGTGTCGTCTCCGGTTGGTTTAATGCTCTAATGCCCGGTTCCTATATTTGAAAAACGATCCGTTTTGGTTACGAATGGTAGTTTAATCTACGAGGCGTAAGCTAAAACCGTTCCTATAATAAACTTCTCGTTAGGCAACCTACAGACGGCTAGTTACTAACGGATGGGAGGGTTACCGATAGCGGACAGTAAGCGTTTAGTATGGATATGTCAGTTTATATCGTTCCTATATATATTTTATCCGTCAGTAGACTGTTTGATTACTATTCGTAATGTCACTTGGTTACCCCTCAATTTCCGTCGGTTAAAAGTTTTCGTTTCACTGCTACAGTAATTTTGAATATGTCCAGTTCATCAGAGAGTGATAGAGAAGTGTTTGATATCATATCGAACTCCAGCGAGATTGATGAAGAAGATAATAGGCGCCAAAGAATATTCAGAGAAAGAGTGAATTATTTGGTGACGCTTGATTCGTATGAGTTTCACGTTAGATTCCGTCTAGATAATGAATCAGTTGAGCAGGTACTCATAGAAATTCATCCACATAGGAGCAAGGTTAGTATCTTGAAGGCTTTGACAACCCTAAATTCAACCTCAGTAAACATAACCTAAATTATGTATTGTTTTTTTTAGGAATCATGGGATATCTCCTCTGCTTCAACTATTTTTGACATTATGATTTTACGCATTAAGTACCTACAATGCTAATAATATCAGTGGCAGACTTTGTTGGCGTCTCAAAATCGTCAGCTTGTCGCATTGTGCGTGACATTAGTTCTGCAATTGCTAAGCTGTATAGCAAATATATCTATATGCACACCGACACAGAAGGGGAGTTCTATAATATAGCTCGGTTCCCACGAGTACTTGGTGCAGTTGATGGTACACACATCAGAATCCAATCCCCATGTAGGTATTAATAAAATTAAGTAGGTTGTGTTACTTCCAAAAGTAGGTGTGTACTTATTCATAATTTCACCAGTATATTACTAGCCTTTTTTTTAACTAGGTGCTCAGATTGGAGAAGAATTCAGTAACCGAAAAGGATACTTTTCCCTAAATGTGCAAGGGGTATGCAATGCCAATATGATTTTCATGAATGTGGTGGCTCGTTGGCCAGGCTCTGCTCATGATGCAACTATATTCAACTGTTCAGAACTGCGTGGTAAAGAAACGATGCATGCTCAGCGATGGCACGGTAATAATATCATAATATTACCGTGGCTCTGGGTTGCTGGGAATGCACCCAATGTCGAGTCAATCAAATGTCGCACTGAACGTTCCGTTCTTGTTGTGTATTGTTTATGCATTTATAGTTTGGTAAGGAAAATAATTATCACGAAGATGCCTGTGACAGTATAGTTCTAATAAACAGCATAAGTTATAAGAACTATAATTACAATTCGTAGGTATGTAAATCCTTATTTCGTCTTGAACTTTATCCAATCATAAAGTTCAATCCTGCTTATAACGAAACGCACATCTGGGAGAGAAGAGGGCTCGTCGGTATTTCAATGACATCTATGACCAACGGATATCCGTAGGTAACAGGTACAGAAAATAAATTGTGGAACGCTATTAACGACTCGTAGTTGGTAAGGGAAAAACGGACAGTTACTTTTACGGATGACGATCCGTTAAATATAGGAACCGGGTATAAGTCTGCAATGGTCTTTTGAGGAAAGAACCACACAGATTGAGTGGACCTGTCCAGTCAGTGCACGCAATTGTCAGTAATCGTGCAGCTCAACTTAGACTCAAGGAGCTCAACGATTCGACGAACAATACCAAAGAAAGGACATTTGAGTATAAGTACATTACGTTGCGTCGCGGGCGTTTACTACTGAGTCAGAGAAATGTTATGTGGCTTATGTGGCAACAGTGCTGAAATTTATTGTATTATGTTAGATTATAAATAAAATAATCGATCTTCCTACATACTTTATCCAGGCTTAGGACTGGCGGCTAGTCCTTAATTTATGGCCAGCTGGCGTAATTAAAACTCGATTCTATTTACAGTGATTTGTTGATTCAATTATAAATTAAAAACAAATTATAAACAATCTGCCGCGTGCCGCATCAACGTAAAAAACTCTGGTAAAACGATAACTTGTTAGTGCAAACATTACCTATATGCAAAAAACGACCGTATAGTATTTGATACGTAAGCACCTTAGTGGTCATTTTTACGTGCATTTGGATAACAACAACGAATAAACGAAAATCTGTGATTGTATGGGTGATACACATCTCATTTGGTACCTATCTCTTTCTCTTTCTGACTTGTATAGTTTAGTTTGTAATTATGTCGTCCACTCACTCGCGACTCGCGAGTCATAAAACTCAGTGTGTCTCTATAGATATTGACGTTTGAAGTTTGGAAGATAGGTTTGGAGGTTGGTCATTGGTATTAATTTTAAAATTAATTGAAATTATGATGTTATGTGTGGAATAATAAAACCTTTTTATTGTTAATAATATAGTCAAGTGTAAATGATAAATGATTTTATTTCTGTAAGTAGGTTTGTTACAAACACTTTTACACGTCAATCATATTTTTAAAACTAGATGAGGTCGGCGTTTCATAACTGACTACTCTGAGAAGAAAGGCCGAAACAAACTCAGAGGTCACAGTCTCTTTTAAAGTCCAGACATAATCTTGGTCAGATCATGTGAAGACCATGTAGATTGGTGTCTGAAACGGTCTTTTGAGGAAAAACCATACAGATTGAGCGGACCTGTCCAGTCAGTGCACGCATTTGTCAGTAATCTTGCCGCTCAGCTGAGAACTTAAGGAGCACAACGATTCGACGAACAATACCAAAGAAAGGACATTTGGGTAGGCCGCATAAATTACTCAAGCTGCCAGATCGTGAAACTAACTAAGAAATAAAATAATGTTACGAGCTGGGGTTCGGGATAAATAAATTTATACCAATTTACACGAAAAACACACTATAATTAAAAATCACAAATACAGTAATCAGAAACTTTAAACACAATCACTTGTAGTTCACTATTAGTCCACTTTTACTGTTATTAGCTGTTCTTCACTGTTTCGCATTCTAAACTGAACTGTCCTACAACGCTGTCAACCCCTGATTTATATGGCGAGTGTAAGTTACTAGAATGTTCTAGCATAATACCAGAACATTCTAGTACTTACGGGAACGGTCCAGTGTAGTTCGGCTATTCGATAACAGATGGCGTTAGGATCTACGTGACACTGCCCCCTCCTAAGACATGCTCGTCCCGAGCATCATTATTCCCGTAATATCGTGCCAATCGATCGACATGAACAATTTTAGGAGTAGTTCGCGTATTCCTTTGAATTCGGTAGGTGACATCGTTGATCTTGGTCACGATTCTGTACGGTCCGTCCCATTTTGCCTGTAGCTTAGGGGACTTCCCTTTGCTGCGGGCTGGGTTATGCAACCATACTAGCGAACCTTCGTCGAAACCACTATTGTTCATCTTCCGGTCATAACGAGTTTTCATTTTCTCGGACATCTGTTGGCCTGATTGTCTGACATGCTCATATACGTCATTCATCTTGTTGCGCAGGTCATTCGCATAATCTGTTAAACTGCGTGGAGTATCAGGGGGGATGCCGGTAATTAAATCTGCTGGTAGCCTTAACTCCCTTCCGAAGTTCGCGAAGGCTGGTGTCACAGTCGTACTCTCGTGAACTGCACTTCGGTATGACAGGAGAAACGGTTGTATGTGCTTGTCCCAATCCTTTTGTCTGCTTGCTACAACTTTTGCCAGATATCTTTCCAACGTCTGATTAAATCTTTCCACCATTCCATCAGATTGTGGGTGGTATGAAGTAGTTCTGGTTTTGTGAGTACCCATCACCCGACATGTTTCCTGAAACACTTGAGACTCGAAATTTCGTCCTTGATCGCTGTGGATTTCTAAAGGTACCCCAAACCGACAGAAGACTTCGTGGACTAATTTATCAGCAACTGTCGTAGCTTCTTGATTAGGAATGGCGAAGACTTCCGGCCACTTAGTGAAGTAATCCATGACAACCATGAAATATTTGTTTCCACTTTCACTTTCAGGGAAAGGGCCAGCGACGTCTAGTGCTATCCGTTCCCAGGGGGCTCCTACGTTGTACACTTTCAATGCACCCCTGCTGCGTGTGTGAGGTCCTTTTACCGCAGCACAACTAGTGCATTTGCGACACCAATCCTCAACATCCTCTCGACAATGGATCCAGTAGAACCGGTCTCTGATCTTCAATAGAGTCCTTTTTACTCCCATATGACCTCCCGAACATCCATTGTGGTAGAGCTGTAGAACCTCTGGTACCTTTGCTTTAGGTACGATCATTTGCAGGTGGCAGCTGTCCCCTCGAGCATTTTCCCATTTGCGGCACAAGACACCGTCCTGGATTACCAAGCTCTCCCACTGTGCCCAATAACTCTTTGTGGTTGTACTCATCGTTGCAACATCACACCATTTCGGTTTAGGAGCATTAGCTTCAATCCACTCGAGAATTGGCTTGATATCTGTATCGCTTCGCTGAGCATGCTGTAGAGTTTTCTTCCATTCGTCGCTAAGGTCCGTTCTTACCATCCTGACAGGTACCGCTTCCTTAGCTTCTTGTCTGATACAATGCTTGCAGTCTTCAGGACAAGGCCTTCTTGATAAAGCGTCCGCGTTACCGTGGGATTTCCCACTGCGATGTTCAATTGCGAAGTCGAATTCTTGTAGCAATTCAATCCATCTCGCTACTTGTCCTTCTGGATTCTTAAACTGCAACAACCACTTCAATGCAGCATGGTCAGTTCGCAGGTGGAATTTACGTCCCAACAAGTACTTGCTGAAATGCTGTAATGTCTTCACTACAGCAAGTAGCTCGCGCCTCGTGACGCAATAATTTCTCTCTGGTTTTGATAAAGATTTGCTGAAATAAGCTATCACAACTTCATGATCTCCTTTCCGTTGGGATAACACACCGCCAATTCCAGTATTACTAGCGTCCGTGTCAACTATGAATTCATTTTCTGAGTCAGGGTAGCCCAAAATTGGGGTATTGCACAAACGTTTCTTTAAGTCCTGGAAAGCCATGTCACAGCTCTCATCCCAACAGAACTGTCTCTTCTCTTCAGTAAGCTTGTGTAGAGGTTTGGCAATATCAGTAAAATTCTTGACAAACCGTCGATAGTACGAGCACAAACCCAGAAATGCTCTGACTTGCGTCTTGTCTTTCGGAACTGGCCAATCCTTGACGGCGACGATTTTCTCTGGATCAGTTTGTACTCCCTCTTCCGAGACCACGTGTCCCAAAAAGCTTACTTGCTTCTTGAAGAATGAGCACTTTTTCGGACTTAACTTAAGATTGGCTCCTCGGATTTTTGACAGTACACGTTCCAAGTTTCGGAGGTGGTCTTCGAATGTGCGGCCTACGATGACGATGTCATCTAAATAGACAAGGCAGGCGTCTCCAATTAATCCGGTGAGTACTAGCTCCATAAGCCTTTCGAAAGTTGCAGGAGCATTGCACAATCCAAATGGCATGACGTTAAATTGCCATAGTCCCTTTCCCGTAGAGAATGCGGTTTTTTCCTTGTCCTTAGGATCTATCTCCACTTGCCAGTAGCCACTTTTTAGGTCTAACGTGGTAAACCACTTCATTCCTGACAGCGTGTCCAATGTGTCGTCGATCCTGGGTAGTGGATAGCTGTCTTTCTTTGTAACGTCATTCAGTCGACGATAGTCCACACAAAACCGCATGCTGCCATCCTTCTTTTTCACCAGGACCACAGGAGAACACCATGGGCTAGATGAAGGCTCTATAACTCCATCCTTTACCATGTCTTCAATCATCTTATCCATTTCCTTTTCTCTTGCCACTGGTATTCTTCTTGGTCGCTGACGAATTGGTAACTCGTTTCCCGTATTAATTCTGTGCTGAACCAATCCAGTCTTCCCTATGTCAGCATCATTTGCAGAGAAAATGTCGGCGTACTGAAGTAGCATCTTCTTAGCCTTCTCCATTTCTCCTTCCGATAAATCTTTGCGACAGTCTTCCAAAAGATTTGACATGTTAAATCTTGCACTTTGGACATTATTCCGAGAAGGCTGATGTTGGCATTTACGCATCCAAGCCACTTCTTCACAGGTACCCATCAACGTACCCTTCTTGATTACTTGTTCCCTTTCACTTGGGTTCAGTATGCGTACGGCTGCAACGTTGATTGCCCTAACCAAGGTCCGCGCCATCTTCCATGGAAGGTTTTCGTCCAACCTTTCAATGAGAATACATCGATTTTTCTGTCCAGAATTATGTGGAAGACCAACTGGAACTATTGTTTCCGACCGGGGAGGAAGAACAATCCTCTTTAAACAGTACACTTCGCCCGATGGTGCACCTTCCATGAACACTTCTTCTGAACCACATTTCAAGACTCCTTGATTCACGTCGATCTCACAACAGTGCTGTCGCATGAAGTCCAAACCTAGGATGCAGTCATCTACTATGTCAGCCATGATGACCTTATGCCGGTAAATTGTGTTACCCAGTTTTAACTCCACCTCTTTCTCTCCTCTGACGGGTATGTGCTGACCGGTAGCTGTTACTAAATTTACGCGGTCATGCTTACCGAAGAAGTCCCCAAGAAAATGATTCTCTAGTTGGGAACTGACAACCGTGCGAGAAGCTCCAGTATCCAATGTCAGCTTACATGGTCTTCCATTCACTTCACCTTTGATGATAAGGCTGTTCCCATCATGGGCTTGTGAGATCGAAATCCTTGGGGCTCTTTTAACACCAGCCAGCACCCGCCCCGCAGTCCTGGAGTTTACTCGTTTCCCCTGCTGCTGGGCGGTGACATCAGCCGCCCTTCTTTCCTGGGTGTGATCTTCGCGGACAGTGCTTCGCTTCGGGCAACTCGACTTAAGGTGGCCCTTTTCTCCACAAGTGTAGCATCTAGGGCTGTACCTAGTGCGGTCACGTCCTGGTAACTCCGCAACCTCCCTGATGCGGTGGGCTCGATGATCGTGCCTTACTGCCTCCACCTCCAATGCATGGGCCAAGGCGTCCTTCAGCGTCTCATGGTGCCCAAGTCTAACAGCAGCTCTAACTTCCAGGTCCCGTATACCATCGATGAATGCTTGAACCAGAATCCCCTCGATGGGTGCAGGCGCAGACTGGTACGCCTTTCGAACCAGCTTTTCAATTTCCAGGGCCCACTGCTGCAGGTTTTCACCACTGCGTTGCACACGATCTTTTAACTGGGCTCGAAATACGTGTTCCAAGTGTGCGTCACCGTATCTGGCTTCTAACGCCTCAAGCAGCTGCTCGTAAGTCACATTCTTACCGAGAGCTTCCAATATGGTTAAGGCCTGGTCGCGAAGGCCCAAAGTAAGTGCGGTCATGGCCTGCCCTTTTGTCCACCCATTTGCTTCCTTGACAGCTTCAAACTGGATTTTGTATGCCGACCACGAAGATGTTCCATCGAAGGGTGGCACTTTAAACCCGCGCACCGAAGGTGCAGCAACTACAGAAGTCGCAGTCCCGTCTCCAGCTTTCAGGTTCCCCAACGCTTTTCTCATGTCAGCGATCTGGATTTCGGCCTCGGAGATACGATTTTCGTGCAGCTGAACCTTCTCCTTCACGGCTGTGATGTCCTTGCCAAACGTCGCGCGTAAATCTTTAATGAGGAGGATCTGCTCTTCCTGGCGGTGGGTCTGCTCCTCTTTGTCACGCCGAAGCTGTTCCTCCAGCCGGCGGGCCTGTTCCTCTTGTCGGCGGGCCTGTTCCTCTTGTTGGCGGGCCTGTTCCTCCTTGTCACGCTGAAGCTGTTCCTCCAGCCGGCGGGCCTGTTCCTCCTGTCGGCGTGCCTGTTCCTCCTGTCGGCGGGCCTGTTCCTGCAGCATCATCATCAGAGCGGAAAGATCCATGGCTGGTGATGCTGTAGGAACTCCAGATGGTACTTCGGAGATTGGCACCGTCGTCGGCTGATTACCACCAGGTGTCTGTATCGGCGAACCTTCAAACCGCCTCTGGTCCACCTCCTGCTGGCGCTGACTCCGGGTACGGATACCCTCCGTGTCGTCCTTCGGAAAAACTGGCATAATTTATCCCTTACTTCTGACACCAAATGTTACGAGCTGGGGTTCGGGATAAATAAATTTATACCAATTTACACGAAAAACACACTATAATTAAAAATCACAAATACAGTAATCAGAAACTTTAAACACAATCACTTGTAGTTCACTATTAGTCCACTTTTACTGTTATTAGCTGTTCTTCACTGTTTCGCATTCTAAACTGAACTGTCCTACAACGCTGTCAACCCCTGATTTATATGGCGAGTGTAAGTTACTAGAATGTTCTAGCATAATACCAGAACATTCTAGTACTTACGGGAACGGTCCAGTGTAGTTCGGCTATTCGATAACAGATGGCGTTAGGATCTACGTGACAATAAAAAAAGTAATAATCCACATAATCTTCACATTCACAATAATTTAAATAATATAATACTTTACAAAGTAATTACTCATGTCATTGTATGTATAAAATTCATCAATGTCAATGTGTATATAAATATTCGAACATAATCTTTGAGGACCATGTAGATTAGTATCTGAAATGGTCTTCTGAGGAAAGAACCACGCAGATTAAGAGGACCTGTCCAGTCAGTGCACGCATTTGTCAGTAACCGTGCAGCTCAACTCAGAACTTTAGGAGCTCAACGATTCGACGAACAATACCAAAGAAAGGACATTTGGGTAGGCCGCATGAACTACTTAAACTGCCAGATCATGATTAAAACTGAAACAATGACCCACATAGTCCTCAAATTCACAATATTATTAAAACAATAAATTGTACTTCTCAAGGTAAGTATTCAAGTCGTTCTGTTATAATAATTATCAATTTATCAGTGTATGTAACAGAAATAAAAGAAAACATTCAGTATGCAGAAAATTGGAACAACTCAATCCCAAGCCTTTTTGTCCTCAATATAATCCTTAACGGTATAAAAGCCTTTCTGGCACAACTTACGTTTAATGAATGATTTGAATTTATTAAGGCTTAGATCTTGAACGTGGCTTGGAAGTTTATTATAAAAGCGTATACATTGACATCTGAACGAGCCACCTATTTTCTTGAGCCTTGTTGTAGGTACAACGAAGCTGTGTTTGTTCCTAGTATTTATATTATGGATATCACTGTATTCCATATTAACAAAATCCTAACTGAAGAAGGTTACATACAAGTATCAAGCTTCTTATTCTATTGTATGATGTAGTGTATTGATGAGTAGTACCTATTTAGAAAAAAACCACTGACTGGATGTTTGTCTAAATAAAGAATATATTCTAAAGTGTAGCTCACAGAAAGTCAAAATTTTGGATTTGTAGCGTATATAAGTAATAGCATCAAGCTCCTAATGCTATTGTATGTTATAAAAGAGTAGTATTTAAAATAGGGGCCCGTTGGCTGGACGTTTGTCTAAGTAACGAATATCTTCTAAATCTAAAGTATAGCTCACAGAAAATCGAAATTTTGGATTTGTAAGGTACATAATAGTTTCTAACTCCGAGCACTACTGGGCGATCTGAAAGTATAATAACAATAAAAATGATCATAAGGGGCCCGCTAGGTAGACACTTCATAGAAACGTCATTTAATCAGAAACTGTCGAGGTACAAAATATATCTTATTTATTTTCTATAGGTACAAAATAATGTCCTTATGTAACCCCATCACCTGTTGATAAATCTCGTTGGGGCCTGCCAGATAGACCCACACCTCATTATTGAATTACTATCATTTCGCGAACACCAGAAGAATGTACACGTATCTTCACTGACTTCAGCCATCTTCTAACATAGGTTAGATTACAAGATGGCTGAAGTCAGCGAAGTACAGCAGAGAAGAAGTACATATCAATAGGCGTGTCACTTTCTACACTGCAGCAAGTCGTCCAACTTTTTCGAGGAACTGGGCCGAACATAAGAAGACCAGGAACCGGCAGACCGAGATGTACTACGGCTCGAAATGATCGATTTATTGTTACGACCTTGTTCCGAAATCGGCACCTCACTCACGGCAGTTGAAGTAACAAATCAACTTCGGGAGATCCGTAGAGAAGACGTAAGCGGACTGTAAGGCGGGGACTCCTTGAAGCTAATTTGACCCCACATAGACCCGCACGTAGAGAGAATGGGCAAGAGTAATGTTTTCTAGCGAATCCAGATTTATGCTGTATGCATGATGGGCGGCGAGGAGTCTACCAACGGCCAGGGGAACATTTTATTCAGATTTTTTTGGAAAAATTGCCGTTCTGCGGTGAATCTGTTATGGTTTGGGCTGGAATCTCTTCAGAGTCCCATGGAGTTAGTGCTGATAGAAAATGGTACGCTAACTAGTGCAAGATATGTGGAAAATATTCTTTATGAGCATGTCGGCCCATATTTAATTAATATGGGTAAAAATTAAATATTTATGCATGACAACGCCAGGCCACATACAGCTCAAATTGTAAATGAGTATTTTCAGGATGTTGGCATGACTCGCATGGACTGGCCCGCGAGACGCCCGGACCTGAACCCAATTGAACACGCTTGGTACAAGCTTGGCAGGTGTGTAATAAAGAGCATGCCCAATCACCTAGCGGCAGTGAGAGCCCGTAGAGGCACCATAACGTATTCATTTTGTTTTAAAGTGCGTTTTGTGTTGTATGTGAGGTAGGTACCAATGATTATTTTTTCAACATAAAATGTATTGATATTTTTTTTTTAAATGTAATTTTGACAATTAAACTAATAATGTTTCCAACATTTGGCGTTGTTTTATTAACTGGTAAATCTACAACAAGTTTCATTCATGCCACTAGCTCTATTATTTAAGAGTAATTTTAGTTTATCGTACTGGCCCATATACTTTGTCTGCAAGTGTATGTATTTCATTGCACAGCCGTACGAGCACCAAAAGATTCTTGTAGCACTCTACAATGCTACAAATATATTTTAATGCTTTAATTTCGGAAGTCGGTCTCTATGGTTTTATATTTTCGTATTTTGCCACCAACTTCCGAAATTAAAGTAATTTTTCGCTTTGCAGTGTTATTTTTTGGAAATCGTTTTTTTTTTGTAAGTTTAATAAAGTTTAATCTTTTTATTTGTGGTACCTAGCCCACAACAATTCGTATACCTTCCTTTGCTAAGTAAATAACAGTGACAGGAAGATATTATATCATCATCATCAACATACACTATAGTCAGCGCATTATAACAAATAACGTTTCACCCCTGGCAGAAAAATAAAATTAATATAGATTTTACTTTTAATCAACATAAATTAGAAACAGTTAACAATTGCACCTATTGCTATTGTTAAACCTAGGAGAGGTTTAACAATAGACACTCATATAAACTGGAAAACACAAACGGACAGTAAAATCAAAAATTTCAAAGTTTTCATATTATGCTCTCCGTGAAATAAAAAGGACTACAAACCTACAAACCGCACTAGTCACATACTACGCGTATGCCCACGCTTGGTTTGACTTTGGCATCATCTTATGGGGAAATAGCACAGACGCTCTCTCCTTATTTACCCTCCAAAAAAAGCTAATACGAATAATTACCAATATAGAACCAACAGATAGTTGCAATCCTTACTTTCAAAAAGACAAGATTCTCACCTTAGTTGGTATTTATATCTTAGAATTGTGTAAATTAGTCCGTAAATATCCAGATTCATACAGCACACGGGGAGACATACAAACAAATTATTATTTTCGACTTAAAAATATACTAAATTTGCCCCCGTCCGTCCCGCCTTAAACTACATTCATCTAGTCCATATTCAATGTCAATAAAAATATGTTTATAAGTAAAATAACAAAATAAATATAAAACAATATAAACATTGATTTAAACAATGTTTATATTGTTACAACGACTACCTAATAAATATACTACATTAATAACAATAAAAAATAAGCGAGTAAAGTATAAGCAATATTAAATACAATTAAATAAATGATAAATGAATAGATATACCTGCATATAAAATATTAATAGAATAGAAATAGAATGAATGGAAATATAAATACTCGTACATAGGTAATATAGGATATAAAATAATTCTAACTTAATAGCAAAGAAAATTTATAAAGCGCTCTTCCTCTCTCTACTTATTTAAAAATTTGCTGTGCCCGACAGGGTCCACAATTGTTTTTATTATTTTTCTTTTATCTACCACCTGTAATTGTACATTATGAATTGCAATAAATGATTTGAGATTTATGAACTGAGTTGTGAGGCCATAAATGTCAACAGAGATAGGAATGTACAGCGAGCCGGGGCTGTTATCAGTAGAAGGCTACCTGCTCACGTGGTGTTGATGAGTCACTAATGATCTGTACGCTTGTATGAACAAGATACGATAATAAACGCTAGGTACTTATCGATATATTTATTTTATTGTTACGCCCTTCATTAAGCGGCTCCGTAAGTGCAAGCGAGATAGACATAGGGAAATTATTTATGGCCTGACTCAGTTGATAATGCGCTTACTATGAGTGCAAAAAATTAGTATTACTGAAGCTAACTCAAAAACCACGCAAAACTTGACCAAATTTACATGGCACAACCCTTTAAGATAACCTTTCAAACAAAAGAAGAATTTTTCAAATTGGTTTATAAATGACGGAGTTCTGATGTAAAAATAAAAAAAATGACAAATTGAGAACCTCCTCCTTTTTTTGAAGTCGGTTAAAAGGAAGATGGCAGTGTTAGTTCCGATTTTGGGCACGCACCAAAATATTTTTAGATTAGCTACAATGTTATGTTCATGGGACAAGGATTATGGTATAGGTTTATGATTGTTTGGACAAAAAAATGATTTAATTAAACATGGGTCTGTAAGACTTACTTGAACAGGTCCCCATCTTCCTTCTCAAGCATGGTGGTAAATGCCTCCTTCAGTTTGGGCAGATCCCTCTGCATGTTACGTACCACATCTGTCAGGCTTTTTGCCAGCCAGTACACATCCACCTCATCATCATACAGTTCTAGCAGAGTATTCACTATCGGTAAGAATGTGTCGGCAGACTGGAAAAAGAAATTGGTAATATTAGAAAAGAGTTTTGAATAATTTTTACTGTCTAAGGGCTGATTTTTCAATGGTCTGATAACTTTTAATCTGGTGAATAACTAAAGCTGTTTGACACATGTTCCATACAAAAGCTGTCAAAAGGTTACATGATTGTATTCCTCAGATAAAGTTATCTGGCTACAGAATAATTTGATGAACTGTCAGCAAAGCATCAAGAATATAGAATAATTTGATGAACTGTCAGCTAAGCATTTAGAATATAGTATAATTTGATGAACTGTCAGCAAAGCATCAAGAATATAGAATAATTTGATGAACTGTCAGCAAAGCATCAAGAATATAGAATAATATGATGAACTATCAGCAAAGCATCAAGAATATAGAATAATTTGATGAACTGTCAGCAAAGCATCAAGAATATAGAATAATTTGATGAACTGTCAGCAAAGCATCAAGGATATAGAATAATTTGATGAACTGTTAAATTATGTAATGATAATGGTATGATATTTGTAATAGTAATGTAATCTAATGATACTAATTTATTTTTTCCTTTTCATACAAACATATATTTTTAATTAAGTTGATGATTTAAAATTTTATAATAGTAATTAATAAATTGATCTAAATAAGTGTAATAATAGTGTTATAAATAATTTCAAATGTTTGCATGCCAATTGGTAAAATGTGGCTGAGCTGAATGTAATCTTAAGAACTATTATGTATTACCCATATTTGCAAAATAAAATTTTATTCTATTCTATTCAAAGCATCAAGAATATGGCTACTTATTCATGAATGAATAACCCATGTTTGCAAAGTAATAAGTGATTTGATTACTGGTATTTTTTGTTCTTTCAGACTTGTTTGTGGTCAGAAACAAAAAGAAGTTAGATAACAGATCTTGAAGAATATGGCTGAAATACCAATAAGGGGAACAAATACCTATAATACATTATTAAAGTTTTAGTTGTTCATAAGTTGTGCCAATATCAGTTTCTCATTATAGCTATACTTATATTATAAATACTACTCACCGAGAAATTAGTCTCTGGGAACAGCGGAGGCTTCCTCTCCTCATTTTCCAGCAGCCACATCTCCAACAGCACCTGACAGCGAGGAGCACCCATATCCACCAGCTCGAACATCTCAACTGCATACAACAAGTCTTGGTATTGCTCCATGCGTTGTTCCATTACATATTGGTGGGAGTCTGGGTAGACAGGTAGTATGTCTGGAAGCGATGATGGTTGATAGATGCCAAAACAGGATAAATATAAATTAAACACTTTATTCAAGTAAAACATATTGGTTGCTAAAGTTGTTTGTGGGTATTTTAAAATAATAAAAAAGGCATTTTCTGTTAAATCAAAACTAACTTCTAACTTGAAACTGGTTGTACCTTTGTAATTCGGCATTTTTTTAAGAAATTATTTGATAGAGATTGGACTTAGTGATCCTAAGGTAACTATGAACTATTTCTTGAACAGTCACTAAATACAACAAGATGCCATCAGCATTTAGTTAAAAGATTGCTGCCTATTCTCTTGCCTTGGTTGACCTTCACTGTTATAAGCAGGGTTGTATTTTCCATGTAATGTATGAAAGATATCGTCTTTCCTCGCCAATAGGCACTATCTCAGACCAGATATCATTATATATATAAGTAAGTATCTATTTTAGTAAACGAAACTTACCCAGTAACACTTTCCATACTAGATTCCTGTATGCAGCTGGCACTGTAAACCTCAAACAGAACTGTTTCAGCTTCACTTTGTCCCAAGGTTTCTCTTTCATTAATATTTCAAGCGATTTCTTTTCCTCGACCCCCCGGCATCCGACTTTTTCGTAATACGACGATCGAAAATTCCTTTCGTCAGTCATCTTGTAATTTTATGGCCACTTTTAGCTTTTCTTCTTCATTCGTATTGATTCAATTTTATTCTCCAGTGAAATTAAAGGTAGTAAGGGATGGTAATTGGAAAATACCTACCTACCTATTTATTTTGAAAACGATGCTGACAATGTCAACTTGACATTGACATTATGATTTGACAGCGCAGCACTACAGGGAGCGTTCCGAGTTGGGTTGTCATTGATTTGAGCTAGCTAACACCCGTACCGAATTAGCGTGAGCGCGATAATTCTGTTCCGTGAATCGTCATTTATATGACGTCATGACATGCGCCATCTTGCGATCACGCCGACCATGCCCTAAATTAATATCACCGTGAGCGCTGTCAAAAATCACAGTTAAGCGTTTTGTTTCGAGTCGCATCATATCTTTATACTAAAGCGGCATTTTCGAAATTGTGCTGTAATACCATGACGTAATAGAATACCTGAAATGAGTTTTAAACTCATGCACATTATGTTTAATTATTGTTGCATCTAGGTTATTTGTAATTCTTGGTAACAATTAGAGTGTACTTGTATTTTTATTAATTATATTTAACATAGCCAATAATATTGACATACATAGGTATACATATTGTACACCCATGGATACAATAATACTAAGTGTAAGAACTGTCTTTTCACCAGTGACCAACAATAAATAAACGAATATTATCATGGTGTTTTTTCTGGGGGTAAATCTTTGCCGGGAGCATGTAAATAGGCTAATATAAGCACTTCGTCATCCGTTTCATCCCTGTATGAATCGTCGTTCTCAAACTCTTTGAGTTACCAGAGTCGATAGAGTGAACCAACAAACTATAAGTGCCAATGCGTTGAACTTCCATTTGCAGAAGAATATCAAATCGGAGGATTTGAGGTTGACGTTAAGCGACCACACTGTGAGCGCGTTCACGAGCGTCCCGAATTGATGACAGTTCTTAGCTGTCATAATCATGATATCTTATACGGAACGCAAAATATCGATGTGATCATTGTGCTAGGCAAAACATGGAGGCGCAGGCGCCGCGTTATATTTGACATACACTTTGCATACAAATATGAGTGAAATACGATACAGACTGTGAAATATCGTTTTGTCTCATTCTTTCTAATGAAATAATCATATGTGTTAAAAGAGACCACAATATATAGGTTGTTCTTCATTATGGTAACATTTTGTCGTGACGTAGGGACAGTTGTAGGTAGGAGTCAATGGATGTGATCGCTGTGAGCGATCATGGTCTAATTCGGAATGCAGCCACAGATGAAGTCTGAAATCCCGTCAAAACGTGACGCTGGCAGAATAGTCGACATCGGCTCAATTGCCATAAAAAAAGTCTGAAATCTCTTACATTCCGTATTTTGGCAACAATAGTTGGCTGCTGCAAGAGCTGAATACCTCAAACGGCGCAAATATAAAAACCTTATAGGGAGTTATATGTTTGAGCCGTTCGGGGTTGGGGCTAATTAAGGCACTGACCTCTATTAAAATACGCAATAGAGGTCAGTGGGCTAAGGTCTTGGGGCTTGGGGTCCGAGTGCACATGGAGTATTTCGTCGACTTAACGTGACCAGAGGGCTGTCCCATAAATTCAATGTACTCTGTGGGGCTGGCCTATGTTTAGCCCTCAGAACAATAACTAAAGCAATTATTGTTCTGAGGTTTAGCCCGAAGAATCATGCCACATGTGGCAATGCTGCCAGCCTTTTGGGCACTTTTCCCATTGACAGCGGTGCAAAATTACTGCAGACGAATTTTTGATGCCCAATGAGCGCTTCCATTTTTTTTTTTTACTATAGACCTTCTTTTACATTTTATTGAAGAGTGTATTCTAGTATGCCTAGTTCGTCATGAATCCAACCTAGTGTTGGCGTAATGTAATTCCATATTCAAAATTGACCAAACAAAATAGTCTGGTTACTATGACTACTATATAACTACGCCAAATTTTGTTGGACTTGTGTCAAACAAAGCAAATAAAGTATTACTATAATAATTTATCCGGTAAAAACAAAGATTATTCTACATTTACACAGTAGAATAACATTATTACAGTAAAAAATGGAGATACCCGATGCTTTGAAGGATCCTCAATATGTAGAGAAAAAACGGGAACAATTGCGAATTTTCTTCCAGAATTCCAAGCTTCCCAAAGAAATTATCGAAAAAGCTATTGAGAATGAGCTCAAACCTCCAATGGTGGGTTTCAATAGACCATATATAGCGGCTACTCATCATGGCGAAGTTAAAACTGAGCAAGAAGTAATGTCTGGTCAGCCTTTTACTAAAATAGATGACCATAATAAACCATTGACTCCAGAAGAAATAAAAGAGATGTTGAAGGACAACCCTATCATTGTGGAGAAAGCGCGCCAAATTCAGATTATATCTCAAAACGAAGGCTTGAACAAGCAAATAGCTATACCCCTGAACGAAATAAACGTAACAAGCTACAACGATATGAGGACGGAGTTAGATGCTGCTAAAGGTGATAGAGAGCAAATTAACAAATTAAATTACAAAAACATGCGTTCTGTAATGAATTCTGTATCTGACTACAAAGCAAAATGTGCACATAAATGCGATGAAACTGATTCAGAGCACAGTGGACGTGCCAGCTCGGATAGTGATGAAAAAGAATACGATGCGATAGAAAAAGTGGTTAGTCAGTACACCACAAAGTCGTATGAGACAAGATTTCAAGAAACTAAAGATATGTTAGGAAAAATGGCTGATAACTATGATGAGGCAGAATCATCTCAAGATCCTAAAGTAAAACGAAATATAGAAATGGAGAAGAACCCCATCCTTAAAGATTCATCTGTGCAGATAATAAAAGGACAAATACGGCGCTCAGCAATAGAGGAAGTAAAAGAAAAGTATGCTATAAACGCAGCCATTAATATACCTTTAGTAGATAACCCTGTGACTCCTGATCTTAGCGGAAAATACAAAAGAAAACCAGATAAACCAAAACGTGAAGAAGACGAAAATATCAACGACGAAGATGTATTTCCTAAAAGTTTTGGGGCAAAACTTAAAGATACTGAGAAAGCATTACGTGCAATAAATTCCGTGCTAAATATTGTACCAATACCATCCACATTGAATAAGACCTCAGAAAACAACAATATTAACAAATCCTCAGACTCTGATGAAAATAAAATCTATGACAAGGAAATACTATCAGAAACTGTTCACAAAAATGAGCTACAAAAGTTTGATGAGGAAACGGAGCAAACATTACAAAACACTCTGGAAAATATATTTGAAGCAACCAAAAAGAAAGAGCCAGAGAATAATGAAATGGAAGTCAAAGAAATGAAAAATCTAGCTCGAAACATCGTTGAAGGTGCTGAAAACTTAAGTACACTTATACGTGAAGATATAACAAACAAACTAGACAGTATGAACGAATTATTGAATGAAGTTACTGAGGTATTAGAAAATTCAAGGAAATCTAATATAGCTTATGACAAAATAAAAGAAGAGGGCGAAACTCTTAGGCGTGGGATATATATTGAGGAAAAAGCAAAGGAAGTTCAGGAAGAAAGAAAACTAACGGACGAGGCAGAAGAAAAACCAACCGATGTAGTTTCTGACCCACAAATAGATAGCATACATCATGCTATTAAAAAACTGAATTCCGAGATAAGACATCACGAAGACAGAGTAAATCAAAGCAAGGCTAGGTATGAACAGAGAAATGATGAGTGCAAGTCGTTCATCAAAGAAGTTGATGAAATACTTTCGAAATCCCATGACATTTTGCACCCAAAGAAGAAAAACATGGAAGAAGGCAGAAAAACTAAACGAGAAGAAAACGAATTTGCTACTGCCGATAAGTCTATTGTTGAAGAAAAGACTGCTACCAAAACCAAACAAGTTGATGAAAATGGTAAGAAGATGCGTAAGGAACTATGGGATGTTGACTTCTCCTACCAAGATGAGAAACAGATGAAAACTACAGAGTTGCAAAATAAACAAGAACAAGAACGGAGTCAAAGGATAAAACATCTTCTTTATAATATTAAGGATAAGATGAAAGATAATAAAGACGTCTTAAGATTAGCGAATAATATGCTTCGGAGGGAAGAGAATAAGAAGAAGGCTCTTGCAGAAAATTCTGGAAAGATTTGCGAGTTACCGCCAGAAGAGATTGATACAAGAGCTCAAGGAGACCATATTGAGGCAGAAGAATCTCAGTCATCGGTTTGCAAAGAAGTATCCTTGCCCACTGACGGAAAACTCGAAGGTAATAAAGTCTAAAACGTATACTCTATTGTGGTAGGGTAATTTTTATTATAGGTGCATCGTCTTCATATATAATTATATAATTAGTGTATACAAAATATTGTAACACATTTTAAAAGAGTAACGGTGGAGTTTCTTGCCCATTCTTCTGCATACGAAACTACCTTTTGGAAGGGGCGACTAGAATCAATTCTATTTAAATGTAAATGTTGACGTTCAAAAGTGCCTTTTATGGGCCTATTTGAAATAAATGCTTTGACTTTGACTTAGAATAATAACACCTATCTCCTTTATAGTTAAATTAAGGGTCTTTGACCTGATACTTAGGTGAGACTGCATGTTTTCTTCACCCAGGCTGCTTTAACATTACGACAATATAGCGATCGACCTGAACTTTAAATTGCTTTCAGTGTTCGAAACTGACGAAGACAAGAAGCAAGCAGAGGAAAAGAAGATGCAACATGACGCTCAAAAAGAGAGACAAAGGCAAAGAGAATTTCAGAGAAAAGTGCAGAGAGAACTAGAGGACATAAACAAAACCCCACGGATGACAAAGGATTTCATCAAAAACCATTGCAGACAACACAAACTGTATAGCACGCCACACCTCAATGATATTCTGTATTTGCATTTCAAGGTAAAAAATATATAACGAAAGCAGGTAAAGTACCTAGTTGTCTAAAGGGGCGTCTAAACGGGCTATATTTTACGACAATTTGTGGCTGCAATTATTGGCAAACATTGCCCAGCCATCAAAAAAACATTTTATTGCATTTTATGGCTGAGCAATCAATTGCAGGCAACATGTTGCAATATGGCTGCAATAGTATGGCCTTCGATTCAGAACCCTTTAATGAGCCGGCTACACATAAAAACATTTTGACATACCAAAAAATATGTGGCTATAATGCCGGGCCATCCTTAAAATATTGCATAGTGTGGCTGGTATTGCTAGCAATGTTGCCGGCCACAGTATTGCAGCCACAAATTGTCGTAAAATATAGCCCGTTTAGACGCCCCTTAAGTAAAATTCACATCGAGGCAGGTATCGGTACGTGGGTCACACTGAAAGTTTTTAGAAAATAAAAAACGGAATGATGTAGAAGCCTGTTAATATTTTTATTGCCTTACGAAGTAGTCTCCGTTCCTTTCAAAGCACCGTCGCATGCTATGGAACCATTGACTGAAGCGGTGGGCCCACTCTTCTTTAGGGATTTCTTCCACGCCTTTTTCAAACGCAGCCACGGCATCTTCAGGGTTCATAAAACGAATTCCTTTAAGTTTATCCTTTATTTTTGGAAATAAATAAAAGTCATAAGGTGCCAGGTCAGGACTGTAAGGAGGATGACTATTACTAACTCCACACTTTCGATAGACAAATATTCGATAGTCCGTCTGGTGAAGTGAGCTGGAGCATTGTTGTGGTGGAGGAGGATCCTGCTTCTTGGGTGCTGCTGTCTAACATTTTCCAAGACAACTGGTAAACAATAACTGACACACCAATCTGCAGTAACAGTATTTTTATGTTCTAGGACAATTGTTGCGAAATGACCCGTCCGTCCCGTCAGCAATCATCTTTTTCCCTTAACTTCTGCCCTTCTTTACTTTGCAAATCTTCGAATGGAAACATCCATTGCGCATATTGTCTTTTGGTTTCGGGTTCGTAACAATATAATATCCAACTTTCATTACCTTTTTTTTTTTTTTTTTTGTGGATGGGAAATCATCAAATAACTTCTCCCGCTCTGGGCAGAGCAGGAGGGCGTGTCAGACTCTTACTGACTAAAACCCACCCGTGTTCCTTCAGTTGCCTGTGCCAGGGGCCACGGTAACCCTCTTGGACTTTTCCGCAACCCTAGCAGGCATCGGTCCTAGCAAACCCCGTCATTGGTGCTGACATCTCTTTGAGGCGCGCGTGGAACACAACGCGCCGTCGACCCGGGCCTGGTCCTTATCGAACGGCGAGCTGCCCATTGCTCGCCGTTCGCAAGCCCGCGCCTACGGTGGCCGGGAATCGGCCTGCGATTCCCGACGCCCAGGGCGTCTCCTGCGGCGGCTAGGGGCGTGAGGGCGCAAATTTTGCCTCTCCCTCACGCGGTCCGCCTCCTCCTTCGCGAACATTACTGCTTTGCAGAAGGAGGTGACGGCTTCCCAAGCCCTCTCGCTCCGTACCATGGCCTGGACCAAGGCCGGACGAGAGAGATCGCCACCGCCAATCGCCTCCACGAGGACACGGCGGTGCTCCGCCCAAGCCAGGCAGACCTCCACCGTATGCTCCACCGTGTCCTCCGGGCGATCCACACAATAGTGACACCCGGGCGTTTCCTCTCGCCTTATCCGGAACAGGAACCTCCCGAAACAACCGTGTCTGGTGAGGACCTGCGTCAGGCGGAAGGTGAGGACGCCGTGGCGCCTCTCTAGCCACTCCTCAAAGAGGGGACTTATCGCCGCAATTGTGGCGTGCCCAGCGCTGGGTTGCGACAATCGCACTCTCCATGCCGCCCTGAGAACCCGCCGGAGCTCTGTCCGCTGTACCGTGATTTCTCGCGGCAGCGGAGCTACGCCCCGGCGTTTCCCCTCCTCGCGCCACTCCCAAACGTGCGCGAGGACTTTTGCCTCCAGATCCCATGGCGGTAATCCGGCAAGGAGGCTAGCCGCCTCACCGGAGACCGTACGGTATCCCCGGACCAGCCGGGTGGCCATGACCCTTTGGGGCGCGTTCAACCAGCGGGCTGGCCGCCGCCTCAAGGAACGCGCCCACACGCGCCCCGTAAAGGGCCATGGACCGTACGACCCCCGCGTAGAGCCTCCGGCAGGAGGCGTTTGGCCCCCCTAGATTGGGCAGGAGCCGCTTTAAGGCAGCCCCGGCCCTTTCCAGTCTGGGAGCCAAACGTCGGAAATGCAACTTTCATTGCCTGTGATGATGTTATGTACAGCATTCGAGTCACCTCCGTCATACTTTTCAAGCTTTGAGATGCACCAATCCAAGCGACGCGGCGTTTTTGATCTTCCGTCAAATTATTAAAATTATTATGATTATTTTTATAATCACTAGGTACATTCCAAGGTTTCCTGGAAGAGATCGCAGACAGCGATAAGGCCGCCCATTGTATATTTTGTAGTGCTCAATAAGTTTTTTGTTATGTGTGTTGTATTTTGTGGTGTACATTTTCCTTATCTATAAAAATCAATGCCACTTTTCGTTGTAATTTTATAACTCAAGAACGGATGGACCGGTTTTGATAATTCTTTTTTTAGAATATTCCTTGTAGTAGGTACGAGGATGGCTCATACAAGAGAAAAAATTTAAAAAAAAATGTTAGACGGTAGGAAGTTCGCGGGGTCAGCTAGTAGTATATGTATATAAATAATTTATGAGGTATCCATCTACTACAAAGCTTTCGAACGCCTAAATGTTCATTTAAGACTTTTTGTACTTGACTCATACCAATGCCTAAAGCTGCCCGAATCTGTTGACATGTCACCCTTCTATCAGCTTCTATCATTAGCCGCACAGCAGACACGTTTTTTTTTTGACGAACGATGCCCCAAACTACGAATTACTCCTATATCGTGGGTGCGTTTACAAACATTTAAACTCACATACACAAACAGCCAGACCCGGAACAACTATCTCCAGGTCATACAAATATTTGTTCCACGCGGGAATCGAACCCGCGACACGCAGCGCACTGTCAATCGCTTAACCACTGCGCCAACCGCGCCGTCAATTCTTCGTCGTTTATTATTAAGGCACATCAACAACACAAACATTTACAAATGACAGAGAACAGAGACATGGACTAGTGTTTACGGCAATTACGGACGTGCACAGCATTCACAACAAAATAGAAAAATAAACACAGTATTCACGTTACAAAAAAAAAACAAAAAAATATATAATAGAAAACGAAAACAATATAAGAACAAAAACTCTAGCTAAAATCTTCAGTAGTCGCCGTAGAAGAACGTCCTTCTCGCGAATCATCAGTGAGTTTGCTTTGACCACGTTTAAACTCATTAAACCAGTAAATAGTGGCACAGGATGGGGGTTCGTCATGAAATGCTAATCAGAAGTCTATCGTAACATTGTTGTTGAGTAAGACCGCAACGAAAGTCGTAATAAATCATTGAACGAACATTTTCTGTAGTCAAATCCATTTTAACGCACGACGCTCTTTTTAAATCGCCGCCAATTTGTAGAAACAAATGACATGAATTATTCATTACACATCTACAGATTCCCAAAGAGTTACTAATTCGAAATCTAAAAATTTTTTTCGCATCGGCTGTTTTTCTTACTGGCCTATTCTAAAATCTTTCAGTGTGAGCCCCGTATTTTATGAGAGTGCGTCAATCAATGCAATTGGAACCTTATGTCCATAAAATAAAATTCCCATTGACCCCGCGATCACCAACCAAGATATGTCTAGACCTTGTTGAATTTATACGATTTATCTGCAGGGTTTCTCCAAAATCGAAAACCTTGAAGAATACACGGGTCTAAAATGCATATTTTTGGAGAACAACGGCATCCAGAGGATTGAAGGACTGGACACGTTGTCTGAACTGAAGTGCTTGTACCTTCATTACAATGTCCTGAGGAAGATAGAAAACTTAGATGGGTGTCCTAAGTTGGACACTTTGAATATTGACCACAATTTCGTTGGAACAATAGAGAACCTGGACGTGGTGCCAGATTTGCATACACTAAGCATTGCTCATAACATGCTCAGCGGTGTTGGTAAGTATGACGAAATTCAACTTCGTATTAAACAGGGTTACTTGTAATTCGACGTATATTCCGTCAGGAGCTAGGTGATAGGGGGGGGGGGGGGGGGGGGGGGGCAAATGCAACAAATTGAACCCCTCATATGTATGGCCGAAATTCAATAGTTTTAGAGATAGGTATTTGAACTTTAAGGGTTTTTTGTTATTTACCCAAAATATAACATTTAATTCCAAATAAAATAAAACTACATATTGATTGGGTACCATTAAATACATATACTGTAGCTGGCATTTCAATTAAGCTATGAACATTTTCCTTAAAAGTAATTAAGCCAACTAAATAATTAAAGGGATGAGCGACGAATAATATCTTACTAATATTTTCATTTTTACGTTTCATAAAAGGTTGTCTCGTTTAAAAAGTATTTATAACATTAATTGGCTATATAACTAACACAACTCTTTTTTCATCATTTTAATTTGTTTGTTGAATTTTAGGTAAGTACTTTTCATTATGTTCATAGCTTAATTGAAGTGCCAGCTAGCGACGAAGTTACTGAATGAAAAACGATGTGTAGGTATACCTTGTATCTAATAACATTTGACAATGTTTCAGACGACCTAGCGCATCTAAAGTTATGCAGAAATCTATCAGTATTGGACTTATCCTACAATCGCTTGGAGGATCCTCTTATAGTCGATGTGCTCGCTGATATGGTTATATTGAAAGGTATTTTATACAAACGAGATAAGTTTTGAGACTTGTTTTTAAATGCTGTACCAGGCGTTCATATGGCACATAGAGCTTTAGAAAGAGACGGTCACAAATCACAATGGTATGACTGAAATGATGATGTTCTAAGTTTTCAAAGTTTTGGCTCTTGTGATACAGGAACTCCTAGTAAAACAACCAGGGTCATAGATGTTTGTGACTTTAAGTAGATTTTTTTCTAAATCTCGAATGAAAAGCATTTACATACAACCATTTGCCACCATTTTTAAACCATTTACAGGTACTTTGAATTGCCAAGGAGTTGGTCAGTCAGAAACATGACGCTATCTGTGCATTCCAAAGCGTAGTAGGTTCCTATGGAGAAGAACGGTCAAGAAACTCCATGGACACTCTTTTAAATCAAAATATTGGTTACATCATCCATGTTGAAATTATAGGTCCGTATTGTGAGAACGACGTAGGAAGACGTCTCGATGTACTCGTACCACATTAACGAACGGTCCAGTCACAACCTTTTACTAACTTCACATGTATATTTCACAGTGCTGGTTTTAACCGGTAACCCAGTGATTCGCAGCATCCCAGCGTACCGCAAGACCCTGACTCTTCGTTTGAAGGAACTGCTTAATCTGGACAACCGTCCGGTGTTCCCCAGGGATCGCGCATGCGCTGAAGCTTGGCAACGAGGTGGTGTGCAAGAGGAGATTGCTGAAAGGAAACGGTAAACGATAATAGAGAATGTGGCTTGTTTTACGTAGTGTTGTGAAGATGTAGTCTAGTCGGGAGTGCTGCAAGGAGCTATACATATAAGATACAATACCCGCACGTTAACATAGCAACCCAAGTTTTAGCCCTGATTTGCATTTTCTATCGCATACTGTTCGACTTTTTTCGCTCGGCTCTACGCCATGGGTTCACAATTCCACAGTTTACAATAAAATAACGCGCCATTAAAAAACACTTTCGTATGTACAGACGCCAGCACATCAAGCTACTACAATCTGTCAAATTTCTTTAATAGATTTTCAACTTTATCGCTAAAGCATTAAGGTTCAAGGTTGATTGGGAAAATTTGACAGTTTCGGGTAGCTTGACCTGCTGGCGTCTGTACAAATGTACCGTTTCCCATTGACATAATTGTATATTATGTACCTACTGCAAACTTAAGTCAGTTCTTCTTTTACAATGTTTGAAATGTATTTTTCAGCTGGATAGCTAAAGACCAAGAGAAAGTGATGCAGAGTGTCCGATACTTAATCAAAATGCGCGACGAGAAGAAAGCAATAAGAGAGGCTAAGGAAGAGGAGGCACAAGAGAAAGAAGGACCTCCACGAAAGGTTAACATTCGAAAATATATTTATACCTAGTTTTACAAAACAGAAGTAGAATTTAAATTAACGACAGTTGCAATTTATATTTTCTCAAAATAGCCACCCTAAAATAATGATTCATTAACAGGAAGAAGAAAACCCCGATGAAATCAATCCAGATGAAGGAACTCACCAAAATAAACCAAAACTGCTGGAAATTGAAGGTCCTTCATCCTTTGAGTTGAAGTATGGACCAGAAGAGGTAAAAGTCAAGGATGGAGTGGCTGAGGATATGCTGTCAGCATCTGAAAAAGATGATTCTACAAGCGAAGACAGTAGTGACGAGAGCGATAATAACGATGGTGGTGAGTAAATAAAATAGGTACTGTTAAGAATAACGGAGAAGGCAAGAGGAACTTCTTAGTATTTTATTGACGTAAAGATTAGTTACAAGCGGTTCTGTTAACTTAAATTATATGTTATGTAGAAGTACCTTTTTTTATTTATTTTTTCTGGGAATCCTTCAAAAGGCACGCGACCCCCCGGTCGGGGAGTGTGGGATTTTTACCTCACTAAAACCACCCTGGTGATCACCATCAGCACATAGAGGGGGCTCGGTTCCTCTTAAAATACCAATTCTGGAACCACCCCTATATAGAAGTACCTACAGTTAAGAATACTATTTATATATACTTATGAGCAATAAGAATAAGATGAAAGAAACCTAACTACCTAGATGCGTACAAAATAGAATAGGTACATAATTTAGTTGATTTTTAAGCTATGCTAAAAGTAAGTTTAGATGAGCGAAAACAGTCCCAAATACAAATGAGATAAGCCAAGCAAATATTAATATCGTCACATAAAATATTAATCACACATAACTCCATCCAAAACCCATCGCAGTATACGTGGTTCTGAATTCAATATTACACGGCGCGCTCGTTCGAATCTTTCATTTTAAAGTTGTCCGTATGAACTTCACCGCCTGCTCCAACGTTGGCGAATAGTGGGCAATACTGGGGTACAATGCGGTACAGTGGGGAAGACTAGGGAAAGCTGAGTAAACAACGTTCGATCTATTATAAACACATTAACGGAAGTGCTGGCTGTAATTTTGTGGTAAGTTTGAGAGGTCGAGATTCTGAGAAGATGTGGAAAATGTGGATTGAAATAGTGTAATGGGGTAAGTTTTGAGTTTTTCTTTTTCTTCCCGTGACGATAATTTATATTTATAGTGACTAGTGATAGTGTAGCAGTTTAAGCAAGCTGAAATGGCAGTGGGCTGACCATGTTTGTCGAAGGAAATGATGGTCGGTTGAGCAGACGAGTCCTGGAGTGGAGACCGCGTATCGGCAAGCGTAGCGTGGGACGCCCCCAGCTAGACCGACGACCTTAAGAAAGTGTCTGGGACAAACTGGATGCGGAAGGCAGAGGACAGGGTGTTGTGGCGCAGCCTGGGAGAGGACTATGTCTAGCAGTAGACTGCGATAGGCTGAGTTGATTGATTGATTGGAGTGATAGTGTGCTATTTGTCTTACATAAACTCTTTTTGCTGAGTTAGGGACTGTTTTGTCTACTAATTTTCAACTTGTAAATAAATTAAGTCGTCTCATTTCAACAGATCATTATCAGACTTTTCCTCAGACTCTTTTGCAACAAAATTTATTACAAAAGTAGACGAGAACCAAAACCTTTATAACTTGTAGGTAACGTTTGTTCTTGCTTGTTCCTTCGGAAGCGAGAATTCCGCCACGTCTAAAATATTACGCGGATATTGGAAGTAGGCGGCGCCTACCTAAAAAGGGGTTCGTGTATTTTTACGTGTGTCCCAAGGGTCTGATGTTTCAACGAGAAATACCTCTCGGTATGCACACGTTTGCCTTACTGCCAGGTTTTTTCCAATTCGTGGCTTAAAATAAAATAAAATAGGTACTGTTAAGAATAACGGAGAAGGCAAGAGGCCTTGAAGTATTATTTCAGTGTTACAAATAATCTTATACATAAAGAGGGAGCGGAGGGCGTTGGCGGTTCGATGTAATATGGTAGCCCGCAGGTTTGCGCGTGTAGTAAGGATATTATTAAAGTCGCGCTGTTCAAGGCATACTACCAAAACTACACGTGCAGCTTGTGAGTGAAATATTCGCAGAGAGTCTACAACGTTCTGCGCGTACAGTATAATAATGGGTTTAGTATGTTGATGGGGCTTCCGCGCTTCTACAGCGCTTCGCAGATGTATGCGGAAGCCCGTGTTGGCGATTTTCATAGTATTATGAGGAAGACAACAGCGTCAATAATGGGTAGGTTGCGCGGAAGCTCCAAGCAGCATCCTAAAAACTTTATTAAAAAAAGTGGACAGTCCCTTTACAAGGCACTGGGGACGGCGGCACGTGTCAACGTGTGTTGGACCATGTAATTTTTAGTTGTTTTAGTTTGTGAAAGTTTTTAAGTCATTATTACTAATACTATGTGGATTGTGAGTACTTGTAGTCCGAAATAAAGAACTACGTTACGATTCAGAATATAAAACTACTTCTGATATTTCCAGAATAACATAATATTTTTACTGATCTGGAAATAAAACCCTACATGAATCATGATTTTCAAGAACCCAATTTATTATTTCCTTTCCATTCTTCTAGGTCCGGAGACCGGAAATATCGAGTGGTCTCAAATAGACCGCAGCAAGCGTTTGGTGCAAGAGATCACAAACGAACCTCCACCACCGCCACCGGAAGACTACTGGTATGGCTATGGAAACATCAAGCCGAAGAATCAAAAACCGTAAGGGTCCGAAGGCCTGTTTACTTAAGTCAATTTGTGTACCTATCGGTTTCCTCATCATCAGTCTTCAGCAGTCTAATGCTGGACATGGACCTCTCCGATCGCACGCCAATTATTTCGATCTTTGCTTGCTCTCATCCAGCTGCTATCAACCACCCTCTGAAGATTGACGCTCCACTTAACCTGAGAGCATTTCCCCTTGTTTAACAATGATATTTTTTAAATTTCATAAACTAAAACATTGGTTGTATGTTTACAGCGACATTACCACTGACTTTCAAGCAATCAACAATCTTTTATTCAATCAGCCACCGCATACTGGAAGGCAGGGCGTCACCAAAATTTTGGAAGGTAAACAATTTACTGCGTGTTACCTTTGTTTTAAAGTAAATTTGTCATTATTTACAATTTTTAATTAATTATAGACTCCAAAAACCGTAAAGACCAACTAAAAATAACCGAAACCAACCCAGTAGAGGAAATAGCTGCAGCTGAGAAGAAACCATTGATTCAAATGATAGATTCAACGGAGAGAAAAGATGAATACAAAAATAAACCCAATTACAGTGACAATAAAGTTATTATTGAAGATGTGACCAATACTAATACTGAAATTATAGAAAAAGGAAAATATAACTATAACAAAAATACTGAGAACGGAAAAGATAAAAAAAATAATAAGAAAGAAAAGGAAGTTATTGCGGTTAGCAATGATACAGGAGTAGTAGTTGAAGGCAATAAAATCATGGATCACGACAAGAAGACTATTACCGAAAAACCAGAGAGTACTAAAAAAATGCCAATTAAAGAAATTCCTTTAGACAAGACAGCAGTTTTGAAAGGCTCGCCTAAGAAAACCGAAGAAGAGAAGGAGAGTGTCAAACAAGGAGATGACAAGAGCAAATATATTAAAGATAAAGGGGACAGCACAGCGTGTACCAGCCAAGGACAAGTGGAAACAAGACCTAGTGGTTAGTTGCTCACAGCTGTGCTGTGTGTTTTTTATAAATAGTAATGAAAATGTTTTTATTTGTGTAACTTGTATTATCGTCGAGAAGATGGTAAATGCAAAAATAAATTTCAAGATTGCAGTGTGAAACATTCCAACACTTAAAAAGGGGTTTTTTGCAAGAGATGACGAGAAGCTAAAGATAGGAATATTGATTTATTTATTAACTAGCTTCTGCCCGCGGCTTCGCCTGCATGGATGTCGGAAATTATCCCACAGGAACGTGCTACCGAAATACCAAAATCATAAAACATCATCATCTTTAGCTTCTCGTTTTTTCACATAATAGGTACCTTAGTGTGCATACACACGAGCGACAAGCGTCGACGACTGCAGTTGTCTCGTTGACGCGTGTCGCTCGTATATATATGAGCACTTAGCCTTTTTTCAACAACTTGGGGCAAGGAAAGTAGGTAACCTCAACCACTTTATGTAACGGGCCACCAGTTCTAATACTAATAATAATAAATACAAATTTTCCAGCACGGTTGGAAGGCGTAGGGGTAGCTCTCATAAACTCCATGCACCGCGTGAATAACGAAGAGTTTGATGATGATGATCTGGATCTGGAGCCAAGTGCTGATGACCTGGAGATCTTTGCTGAGCTGGATCGAGAACAAGAGGAACGACAGGCTAGGATTGACAGGGGAGAACCTGCTGTTGACCCCATGGTCAGTAGTTCTTAGTGGTAGAAGGTATATCATCAGGCCCGTATCCCAATTTGTTTAAGGACGACGCAGTACGTACATTTCTTTGATACGTCTTTGTCAGCCGTTATCTTAGTGTTCACTTGTTTGGCATTTATCTCTTTCACATAATCTGTCCCATCTTTTCTTTGGTCTGCCTATTCTCTTATATGCATCTACGTTCAAACTTAGCACATAATGCTCCATGCGCATGGTAGGAGATATTGTAATTATTTGTAAAATATATGGACGCACAATGTTCCTTCTGAACTCATTAACTTACTCAGTATTGGCTTCCATATTTTTACTCTGATTCCAGAAATTGTACGACAAGAAAAAGATGGACGCATACTACAAGGAAATGGATAGCAAACCCGCGCACTTAGTGAAAGAGAAGACGATGTTTACCACGTATCGACATGACAATGCCTTCGACCGAGCAGCATTCAGCCAACTAACTGCTGGAGACAAACCCGGTAAGATGAAACATATTCACGTTGAATACCTAATCGATGTAAGAAATAAAACCAATGAACTGATAAATGAAAAAGATGATACTCATGAAACTGAAGCACTTTGGTTACCTCAGCAAACGTGATACGCTCTACACTAACATAAATATGAGAAGTCTTAAAGTAGAACAGAAAGATGGAATAATATCCTTCCATTGCAGATGAAGATAAAGTGAAGCTGACGCACGTGCCGGGGGCGGTAATGTTCCAATATTTGGACAACCAGAGGCCCATCACTGGTGTACAATATGAGATTGGAGAGGAGGAAGTAGAATCTGCCTGTAATTAGCGTGATCGATTTGATAGACAATTTGTAGTTTTAACTCAGTTTTATATAGTAGGAGTAGAGTGGCAATCTTTCAAGTGTTGAGCCCCATTTTTTTTTTAGGATGCATATCTCAGATTTTTTTTATTGTGTCATTTATGAAACGAGAGGTAGAGATTTCGTGTGAAAGGATAAAACCAGAAATGCACTTAATAAGCAGTCAGCTCAGTAAGGATAACTTGAAAGGAGTCCCTATTTACTAAAATAATCTTTCAATTCCAGCATCATCAGGTGAAACTGATTCAATAAATATATCATCAGACTCAAGCACAAGTCAAAAAGAATTTAAAGAAGAAATAGCTAAAGTTACTAAGAAGCCCACTAATAGGCCTATCACTGCACCCAATGCTAAGCAAAACCAAAAGGAAGCTGCCAAAGCAACTGCCGTTTCTAAAGATAAGAGCAAATGTGTGAAGGACAATAAAACTGCTGCTGAAAGGAAAACAATTGGAAAGACAAAGAATGATGAGAAAACTGCAGGGCAGAAGGTAGATATAAAGTCTTCTGGAAGACGTCATGGGGAGCAAGATAGTGAGGATGCAGCAGCAGGAGTTCCCATTGATGAAAAGAGACCAGTTCCTAGCGCGTCTGGTGATACTAGTAAGATATTTCTATTTTAAATGAGAATTCTTCACCTTGAATTAGAATAAAAGCCAAATAGGCATTAAGTTTTTATAAGCCCGTTGTTTATTAGATGATTTAATTGTAGATGTAAACTCGGCGTATCCCGGTACTAGTAACGTTTTGCCCTCGTCCTACGATACGATGCTAAATATTGATCGTAGAGAAGCAAAGAAGTCTATAATAAGCACTATCAATTCTTGTAATGATAACAGGTTCCCTTCACAAGGTATTGTTTGAAATATAAATATAGTAGAAACTAGAATGTCGATGTAGTATGCTCTGAAATAGAGATGGGCACGTCACTTGGCATGAAGTTGCCAGGAGAAGGTAGAATTATTATTAAAACACCAGCAGCCGGAAATGGGTGGATAACCTACAAAAGACTGCGGGATAACCCTGGATGAGATTAGCACAGACCAGGGTTGGTTGGTTTCGAAAGGAAGGAGGATCATACTCAGCAGTGGGTGGAACAACACTCAGAAGATAAATAATGATTATAGTAGTATTATTTGTTCCATAGGGGTGGGTCAAAGTAAATATACAGCACCCAGGCGTAAATAATTAGGTCTTTACCTATGAAATTGCCGTTTAGTATACAGGAAGTTGCAAGTCATTTTTATGTAAATACTTTTTATTTCTATCAATCAAAATATGCACCCATACTATCGATGCCAGCGCAGTGGTAATGTTTTTAATGCCCTTCTTGAAGAAGTCAGGTGTACCAGAGCCAAAAATCTCTTCAAAGGCATTTTGTATTGCATCTCGGGTATTGAATTTTTACCCTGCCAAGAAGATGTCCGAATTTTGGCAAAAGTAGAAGTCGGTCGGCGCAAGGTCTGGTGAGTACGGTGGATGACGCAAAACTTCCAACCCTAGCTCTTGTAGCTTGGAGACCGTCTGTTGAGCCGTATGAGGTCGAGCGTTATCGTGTAGTAACAGCGGGGCGAGCGAGAGAGATTTGCGAGCTTCTCCATCATTGTGTCCAGTTCCTCACAGTACACATCCGCAGTAATGCTGGTAACATTTGGTAAGAAGCTGTGATGAATTATATGAATTATCTGACCACCAAACAGTGACCAAGACCATGACTTTTTTAGGGGTAAGTTTTCATTTGGGTCATGCCCCAATGCCTTGGCGCTGAACCAGGGTTTAACTGACATGATGACCGCTTACGATTATAAAAAAGAATCCATTTTTCGCAAGTCACAAAGCGTTTCAAAATCCCTTCGTTTCTGTGTCTGTTAAGCAACGCAATTTAACGCGTTCGTAGCGCTGGCGATCGTTCAGTTCGTGCGGCACAGCACCCACATAAGGTTTTTTTACCTTGCCAATTTGACCCAAATGGACCAATATTGTTTTGATGCTAACGTTGAAAGCTGCTGCTAACTCAGCCGTAGATTGAGTATCGTCAGCTTCCACTATCGCCTTTAATTCGTCGTTGTTGACTTTAGTTTTTGGGCGACCACGGGGTTTATTTTTTAGATCAAAATTTCCATGTCGGAAGCGTTCAAACCAATAACGAGATTTGCGTTCGTTTGTAGTGTTCATTGCGAACACGTAATTAATGTTGCGAGCCGTTTGTGCGGCATTGCTACCGCGGCACTCATTTTCCACAAATAATCATATTTTTATCGTATCCTTAATGATGAAAAATATACCTACAAATGTAGTGAAACCAAAACACTAATCAATAAACAAATGACTGAATTTGAAAATATAATTCCATATTAACACGCTTTTATTAGCTTGGTATGTATCTATGTAATGGATACATAGATACATAATAATAGACATAGGTACTAGACTATAGATACATACTAAAGTAACGGAAATTTTTGAACTCGATTTTCATCCCCTTCAAAACGTCGGATTGATTTGAAACTTCGCACACTTATCAAGGACCGATGACAATGCAATAAACAAAATTAAAATAAATAAAAAAGAAATAAAAAAATTTAAATTTTACAAATATTTACAACAATTGACAATTTCAGTTTATTTAGTTTATTTATTTAATTGTTATTTTCCGCCAAGTGAGTTTTCTTGGGAATTTTTAAAATTTAGACTTGGATAATTGGAGATTGAAATTGAATATTTTTTATCTTCAAATAAATCTGCATCGATTGGTGCAGAAATAAATTTTTGAATAATACAGTTTCGGAGATATGATTAATAAATTAGTACCTATTCGAAAATACTCATGAGTGAAAGTAAATGAGAGATAGTAAACGAGAGAATAAGAAATAGCAAAATCTATATTCAGCGCGCTTTAATGTGTGTACTACCTTAAGTAAGGATTTAAAATAACAAATTTAATTTAACAACTTATAGAAAGTTATTAATAAGTTATTTAAGTGGGGTAATTCAAATAAAAACACTTGTCGACACAGTAACTTATCACTTTTAATCCACTTACTTCTAACACGGTTGGCAACAGACTGCCTCCCAGAGTTAATGCCGGTACACCGGCAACCAACAAGAGTGGGGACCGGATGTAGCGCGCCAACTCTTTTGGTAAAACAATATTATTAATTTACATTACAATCAGAAACAATTCTAAATATACAATCGGAAACAATTCTATAATTCTTTAAAATATTATATTTAACATAACGTAAAATACAGGAATTAATTGATTCACAACTTTAAATGTAAAAACAATGTTTAGTAAAACGGATATTGAACACAACAAGTACCGCCATCTAGTATTATACTCGTAAGATGACAGTCATATCAACCGTAAAAATTACTGTCCTTATACCAACAACAATAAAATGTTATCCGCCAGTAAGCGTAGATAAAAAAAACAAAACAAGAATGTATCTTAAAACTAACATTACAATAAAACTATCACCTATCCATTATCATACATCGTTTTAGCATAATAAGTACAAAATAAATAAATCAGAAGAGGGTAGGTTAGACACAAGAAACAACATAATTTTGAGCGATGAGGGTAGGGTGCAATTTAACAGGTGCATTTACTCAGATCATACCTGAAAGATAGAATAGTTACAGTTCAAGTAAACGGCATAAACTCGTTAGGGTCTGAAATGGCAATGGGCGTTCCTCAAGGTTCGATATTGGGTCCATTCCTCTTTTTAGTTTATATTAATGATTTACCCCAATTACTTCAAAATCAAACGAAGATGGTGTTATTTGCAGATGACACATCATTGATATTTAAGATAGACCGACGATCACAAAATCTTGACGACGTGAATAGCTCTATTCTTCAGGTCCATGATTGGTTTACGGTAAATAATTTGGTACTAAATGCTAAAAAAACCAAATGCATTAAATTTAAATTACCGAATGTAAGAAGTAGCGAGTGTGACATCATGTTGAATGGAGAAAAACTGGAATTAATTTATCACACAGTTTTCCTGGGAATCACGCTAGACGAGAAATTACAATGGGGACCTCATGTAACATCTCTTGCGGGGCGGCTAAGCTCGGCTGCTTATGCTGTTAGAAAGATAAGACAGTTAACAGATGTAGAAACCGCGCGTTTGGTCTGGTTCCCTATCCATTTGCATAAAATTTTAAGACCTAATATAACTTAGCATAATTTTGTTAGGCATCATTATATTTTCGCATATTATAATTACGCATAACAGCTTACGCATAATTATTTTAAGCATAATTTCTCTAACCATAATAATGATTAAGCATAATATTCTAAAGCATAAATTTACTAACCATAAAGTTCTAAAGCATAACATTAATAATAAGGCTTAGTCGACGGAGCCCCGCTTCGCGGGGCCCCTATTTCTGTCTGCAGGGTTTAAAGGAACCTAACACGAAGGGGATGACGGGGCCTCGTTCGCTCGCTCCGCTCGCTCACTTGAGCCCCCGTCATCCCCTTCGAACCTAACCTGTCCGAGTCGGGGTGCCTCAATTCCCGAGCTCGCTTCGCTCGCTCTTGCATCCTAAGTTCTCATTGCCTTTTTACTAAATCGAGATGTGTTAGACCTTGGGGCAAAAATAAAAATACATAGTTAAGTTACATAATGTTATGTATACGTAAAAATAACTCAAATGTGTTTCCGTTATTTCTATTAATTGTATGCCTAAATATTATTATGCTAATAATCATTAGGCCTAGTAACGTTATGCGAATCAAATTTATGCCAACATAAAATGTATGCCTAAAAAAATTATGCCGAAGTATTATTATGCCAAAACAAATTGTGCCAAAATCGTTATGCCGAAGTATATTAGGACAAAGAACATTATGCGAAAAGAAGGGATCCCGTTTGGTCTATTTTAGCTACTTCCACAGCATTACCTATGTCGTATGGCATTTTACTGTGGGGTCGGGCTGCTGACATTGAATCCATCTTTATTTTGCAAAAGAGAGCTGTCAGAGCCATTTATAATCTACGTCAACGCGAATCTCTCAGGGAACTATATAAAAGGATTAATATTATGACATGACGGTACAATTGCTTGCCAATTCATTTGTGAAAATATTATGTACGTAAGAAAAAATCTACATCTTTTTAATAAAATAAGTGATAGACATAATTTTAATACAAGAAATAAAGATAAAATAGATCAATAATTTTTCAGATTAGCTAAAGTACATACATCTTTTATGGGGTACTGTGTTAAATGCTACAACAGAATACCTTGTAATATATTGCAATTAAATGAAAGAAAATTAAAAACTCATATAAAAAGTTCACTGTGTAAACAAGCATATTACAAATTAGAGGATTATATCCAAGATAAGAATGCTTGGAAACATGCTGGTCCAGCTCCACAGGACAATCTAGGGTCTTGACAAAATTAAAACTTGTTGCTACTTTGATTGTATGGTTTGTTATTTTTATGACATTGATTTACATTCTGTGACTACTTTAACTCACACACTGACATATTAATTGGTTACATAATTTGGGAAATCGTATACTTTTACAATGTTTGTAAATATGTGAACACCATGTATCTATCACTTAATTAACTTATTTATCATTGCTACGTTTATTAAATTCTTTTTACCTATTTTGGTAGGATAATTTTTATTATAGGTGCATCGTCTTCACATATAATTATACAAGGTGGGCCAAAAGAAGTCATCCGATGTTGTTTGGCTCTCTTTTTTTTTCTAAATATAAAACTTCGATTCTGTTTTTTTATTATGTATATTTGAACCTTTAGAATTTTATTGGTCAAGTCGAGAAGATTATATCGGCCAAATGGGTGCCGTCACAATTGATTGCCATACGGGCTCGATTTATGGCATTTTTCATCACTTCGGCGAGAACTTCGGGCGACAGATTCTCGCACTTGTGTCGAATGTTGTCCTTGAGGGCTTCCAGAGTCTCGGGCTTGTTCACGTAAACACGGGACTTCAAAAAGCCCCACAAAAAAGTCTGGAACGCTTAAATCGGGCGATCTTGCGGGCCAGTGCAAATCGCCAAAACGAGAGATGAGGCGACCCGGGAACGCTGCCTTCAGAATATCGGTTGTGGCTCGCGCAGTGTGTGCCGTTGCTCCGTCCTGTTGGAACCACATATCTCTCAGTCCTAATTCGTCCAATTGCAGCAGAAAAACTCGGTCAACATGGCCCTATAGCGCGCACCGTCCACTGTTGTCGTTTCGCCAGCGGCATTCTCGAAAAAAAATGGCCCGATGAGTCCTCCAGCGTGAACAGCGCACCTTGCAGTCACTTTGAGCGGGTGTAATGGCTCCTAGTGCATCACTCGTGGATTTTCGGTGGCCCCAGAAGCGATAGTTTTGCTTGTTCATGTACCCGCTGAGGTGGAAATGAGCCCCATCGCTCATTATGATTTTGGTCGAAAAATCGTCCACTTCTTCCTCGAGATTGAGGATGGCTTGGGCGTAGGTTACGCGCGTTTGGCGGTCGTCTGATGGCTAATTGCGTGGCACGGCGTCTGGTCGATGTTTCCGGTGACAGCTCGACATCCTCGGCAACAGCGGCGATATTCTCGGCAGAACGGGCGCTCCGGGGCCGGCCACTCTTGGCAACGTCTTGTGTGGTCCCATACTCTTCAAGGTTGGTGGCCAAACGGCGCAGTGTTTGCGCTGTCGGTGTCGGACGGCCGGGGAATCGGCGACAGAATTCGCGCTGCGCCAACACCACAGACAAATTGTTACGCAAAAAAATTGACACGATTATTCCGCGTTCTTGGGGAGTGTATCGCTCCATGGCTTGTTCACTTGTATTCTGCATCTGTCTAGTCCACAAATATCAAAACAGATTTGGCATTGGCAGCCATTTGCAAAAATGAGAGCATCTTCTAATAGGGTGATTTCTTTTGGCCCACCTTGTATAATTAATGTATACAAAGTATTGTAACACATTTTAAAAGAGTAACGATGGAGTTTCTTGCCCATTTTTCTCCATACGAAACTACCTTTTGGAAGGGGCGACTAGAATCAATTCTATTTAAATGTAAATGTTAGACGTTCAAAAGTGCCTTTTATGTGCCTATTTGAAATAAATGCTTTGACTTTGACAGTCATTGCGTATTTACTAAGGCCTACGACACGGTGCAGAACCAAGCGATTTATTAAATTGTTTTATGTTTTTTATTTTTTTATTTTTCGGTTAATATTTGTATGTACATATTGATTTTATATATTTATGTAGTCTATCATTGTTTATTTATTTTTGATTAATCGAAAGGCAGGGAAAGATCTTGTAATATATGTTTTTTTTAAGTTTTCTTGTAAATGTATGACGATTTGATTTCTTTTATGTCTTTAGGTAGCTTGTTATAGAAATTGGCCCCTTCATACATAATATTTCTTTTTCCATATTTAGTCCTAGGCTGGGGCCTACGACACGGTGCAGAACATAAGCGATTTATTAAATTGTTTTATGTTTTTTATTTTTCGGTTAATATTTGTATGTACATATTGATTTTATATATTTATGTAGTCTATCATTGTTTATTTATTTTTGATTAATCGAAAGGCAGGGAAAGATCTTGTAATATATGTTTTTTTTTTTAAGTTTTCTTGTAAATGTATGACGATTTGATTTCTTTTATGTCTTTAGGTAGCTTGTTATAGAAATTGGCCCCTTCATACATAATATTTCTTTTTCCATATTTAGTCCTAGGCTGGGTTAAGCAAATGTCATTAGCTTGTCTTGTTAAAATTTTATAAGTTTGCGCCCTTTTTGTAAATATTATCTGAGAATGTATAGGTATCTTTATTTAGAATTTTCCTTACGAGTATGCATGTGTTGTACTTATATATTTGATGGAGATTCATAAGTTGTGTTTCTTTGTAGACTTTTTCCGTAGGAGTTAAATAGTTATACCTAAATAGTGTTTTGATTATTCTATTTTGGGCAATTTGGAGTATTTTTAGGTTTGATTTGGCAGCAGTTCCCCAGACCTCAATCAAGTAGTCCAAGCGCGATTTAACCATGGAGTTATATATAGTATAATAACGCACACTTTTAGGAAGACATCGCACTATAGCACGGAGCGAACCTGTTAGTGATGTGAGCTTGTTTTTGATACTCTCTATATGTGATTTCCACGTTAGTTGATCATCAAGTATAAGACCAAGATATTTTTCTTGATGAACTCTCTTTAGTATTTGACCATCAATATGTAAGTTACTGTGCTGACCAATCTTTTTGTTTTTTGCTGCAAATATAATATAATTGGTTTTAGATATATTTATTGTCAGTAAGTTTGATTTAAGCCAGGTATGTAAGAGGTTTAGATCATGTTGAGCTTGTTCTATAATTGAGCATACCGAGGTATCTGAGTAAAATAAACTCGTGTCGTCAGCGTACAGCGCTATATCCCCCCTTAGACCGATTTCATGGATGCTATTTATGTAGATCAGAAACAATAAAGGCCCGAGGATTGAGCCCTGGGGGACTCCGTAGGTGATTTGTCGAGCTCCACTTTTGATTTCACCGATTTTCACAACTTGATATCTGTTACTAAGGTATGATTTTAACATTTTAAAAGCGGATCCTGAGATACCTAGATGCTTTAGTTTTAACAAAAGTATATCGTGACTAACAGTATCAAAAGATTTTTTAAGTCTACATTAACCCAACTCCCTATTCCATCTACAAAAGAAAACAGCCCTTGCACCAGATAATGTTCGCGCCCTAATTGAAAACGATTATTTCCAGGAATGTACACGTCCCCATTATAATCCGGTTCAGTGTGAATGTGTACAGTAGTCAATCCATCTATCATAGTATCTATTGTACAAAAAAGTTTGATTTTATTGATAACCGATTCACTACCGCTGGTAGAAAAGCGTAAGTTGGCACTATCTTTCTCTACAAATATATGAGGTTGTTCGGTATACGTCTGTCCTTATCTCGTTTGGGACAACAAGAATTTCAACGGTTGCAACTACCCCATCAAGGGCAACAGATGCTATACATTTCCCCAAGGGTCTAACTATGGCCTCCCCAAAGCCTTTAAGCACGGGCAAATCCTGACTAGGAACCCAATCAACAGATATATTTTTGGCGCAAGCTAAACTCATCATAGTAGCAGAACTGCCAAAATCGATAAAACAATTTAATAGGATGCTAGTTAACGAAACCTTGTTTGTAATACTTATTGGAGTCACTGTCTGAACTGACTACACACATTACGGTTTTTACTGGTTAACCGTCTGTTGAAGCAGACGTTGTGGATAGAAAGCATCTTTCTACGGTATGAACTAACTTCAGACATCGTGTGCACTTTAGCAGGGGCTTAGGGCACTGTGACTTATAGGGAGTTTCCTTCTTGTAAACAATTATAGCATTTAACTACACTACTTTTATTGTCATCTTTGTCTGTGCTGTCCGTTTTATTGTTAAAAGTCCTAGTTTTCTTTTTATCACAATCCAAAATTATTTCCGCGCAGAGTAGATCAATTTCCCAGGAACAGGCGCGACCAAACCCAACTATGTGGACTTCCCTGTAGGACTGCACTTATGCGCAAAAGTGTTTTTCATATGGCTCCAATTGTTTATAATAAGTTGCCTAAAAGTTGGAAGGAGCTTAATAATGTACACTTGAAAAGTAAACTTAAGACATATTTAGTAAATATAGCATACTATAGCATTAACGAGTTCCTAGAGGAAAGATTTGTTTTGACATAGTAGCTTATTTGATTATTATTATTTTATTTTATTTTGTTTGTTAATTTTGCAATGACTTAGTTTAATTAAACAATAGAAATACTGGTTTTTCTAAACCAGTATTTCTATTGTTTGCGATTTGCAAGGCCTGGACTAGCTGTGAGACTGAAATATTATATAGTTGAAATATTTTTTATATACCTACCATACCTGTTTAAATCTTTGTTAATTAATGTAATTGGTGTTACCGTTTTAATAAACATAATATTAATATATATTAATTTAATCAAAACTCGCACTCTGACACACACATACACATACTACCATATAAAATAGAAAGAGACAGTAAGAAAGAGGAAGGTCGCTTGGAGGGGGCATAACGCTTTTTCGTTACGTGACGATTTCTGCCAGTTCAATCTACTGTAAGCCGCGTAAATGAACTTCAATAAAATAAATAAAAACACGCTTTTGTAGATAACCGAACTAAAAAGTGTAGCAAAACATTTTCAATAAGCTTTAAATAAGAATCGTGTGATTACCAAAAAAAATATTTTATTGTAAAAAAAGCGTGGGGTACTTTATCATAATTGCATGATGACGCTAATTTTATAAATATTCACAAAAATATTTACAACAATTAACATCAAGCACGCTTTTTTACAATACAGTATTTTTTTTGTTAGTCGTTCTTATTTTAACTTATTGTAAATTATTTACTACTTTTTAGTTCTGGATATCTACAAAAGCGTGTTTTAATTAGCTTTTTTAAACTAATATTTATTTTTCAAATAAAATTCATTTGAACTTAGAATTTATTGCCAGCCATACCTACATAAACTAGGTTTCAAATGGCCAGTATTGTAAAACGGCAACTTCATAGGTAAATACCTATTAATCAGTGACATATCGAGCTATAGAGACGCTTGTCTCACAGGCATATACAGGCAATAAGTGACAACAAAGCCAATCTTTTTCTGCCACAATATGTCAATTAACAGCCGGGTACTTTATTTTAGAGTGGCAATGCTCCTTTAGCATCTCAGTACACACCCTTATTGCTTAACACACTTTCAATCACATTCTGAATAGTTTTGAAGGATATTGCTAATCCATTGCTTCAATGTTCGAAATATTTATCTGCTCAACAACGCAAATAACGCAATGCAATGAATGTTGTTGAACTGTCAAAATGAAAGCCATTCCTACTGTAAGCGAGTTACGCAATTACCGCGCTGATCTTCGTTCAAAATTTTCTTGTAGACGATCTTCTCATGAAACTCTTTCCCCTTTAACCCCTGTTTCCAGGAGTCAACCTGTCTGACATGGCAGAGAATGCTCGCATAGAACAGAATGTGGCGTCTGAGATACTGGACCGTACGCTACAGTATGAAGAGCGGGAGTTGTACCGTCAGTGTGACGTTATGAACAGCCATGCCAGCAAAATTGATAATAGGACCAATACTATCATCGAGCATATCTCTGATCAGCTGGAGAATGAATATACTGTGAGTCTCCCTACCGTACCTTCTCATATTCTAATTGTTAATTAGTATTATAGCCAGTTCTGTTAAGCCGTCATCAGACGTTTCACTTTTAGTTCATTGTTAGGGTTCCGAACGTCCGAAAGAAAAAAAATACCGGTCATGTGCGAGTCGGACACGCACACTAAGGGTTCCGAACCAACGTACAACATTTAACGCTACATTTTTTTTAATACGGTGTTTGTATGGGGAACCCCTTTAATTTTTATTTGTTGTTAAAGCAGTAATAGAAATACACACTCTGTGAAAATTTTTACTGTCTACCTATTACGTTCATGAGATACAGCCCGCTGATCGATGGACAGACAGCAGAATGGAATGGCCATAAAGTAACATGGTAAATCTCTCAATATTGTGCGTACAAACTTACATATTTTACATTTAAGTATAGTATGGGAGAACATGTTTTTCAACTACAATGTTAGGTTTGTTCTTGGGATAATTTCATCCCAGCTACGAAACCCTTCATTGTGCGTGGTCCAACACGAACTTGGCCGGTGTTTCTTCGAAGTTTCATTCGAATTGAAACGTCTGAATACAATATGAATCAAAAGTGATGCTGAATTTTGGCACACGGAATCTTTAGGTCGCCACGAATGATCGATAAATTATTTATTGATAATTTAGTCAGTGTCGTGTGAACGTGGAGTGAAACACAAATGAACCCTAACTCGAGTTAAGCGTCGATATCGGCTTTAATGACTAGGGCTTCATAAATATAACCATAAATGCACTTCTGGATTTATGGGAACCATCTTTGAAATAAATAACAAGGGATTTGTACACTACTTACGCAAGTTGAGACCGACACTACCTTACCTACCAGCTTTTGCAACATTCACGTTAAATGTCGTCAGCCTTAAAATGCTAAAACCTCCAATATTATTTCTTGCAACTTTACTGACGGCATACATATTTCTAGCTGCCCGAAGTATCCCGTGTACTCGAAGCTCACATGGACGTTGCCGAACAAAAATGGAGGGCTGGCGAGTTGCTACAGTTCATCCCAGGCAGTCCCGACGAATCAATCAACGAAGAGGACGAGGACAACGAAGCTACCCTCATCCCAAGTCACAACACCTCCTTATCCCTAGAAGATACTCTGACAGATGAGAACGTGAACAAAATGGTGGTCATCATCGAGGATGATTCGGGTATCGGTAATGATTCTAATCTAAGTGATACTACTGAGGTTAATAAAAGTGTCGATGAGAATGATAGAGCTCCGAATTACAATGCTGGTGAAGGTACTCCACGAAATGTTGACAAAGGTGGTAAAAGACGGGATTCAGACATTTGGAGTACTCCTATTGCTTCTGGTTCAGGAGACGCTTCCTTTTCCAATTACAAAGCGTATAAAAAAATAAATGAAGGTAATGCAGATCAGAATGATGTAGATCTACACGATTCTATAATCTACGAATCGACACTCAGTGGTGAAGTTGTCATCAATGATGTATCATCTGATGATGTTTTTGAAGATTGTGTAGATGATATAGAGATAAACGCAGATGGTGAGAAGGATGGCGATGAAGGAAAGTTTGATAGAGTTGAGCAAAATTATTCCTTAGAAATGAAGTTAGCGTTAGGTATTGAGGATGGAAAGTTGTAGATTTTAGCTCTATTATGTTACTACGGGTTCAATATTGTTCTATTGGTGTTAATATTTTGTTTATATGGCTTTCACTAGTTTAGAGATGTGTGTGTGTATTTTTCCCGTGTTTTGGGGTGTATTTAACGTAGGTATTATTCTCCCGGAGTGGAGCACCAATATAATATGATATGAGCACTTATAAAATTAATCTCATAGTTGTGTTTTATTGACACAATTTACTGTACCTTTAGGTAAATTTTCTTTTTGTTGTTTCTGTTTAACTTTTTACTTATGGCAATGTAGTAGACAGATAGTTTAATGTTTGCCGAACTTCTTGGTTGCTTCGAGCTTGATTAGAGATGTCCGTGGCAACGTTCGCTCGAATCGTATTTGTTTGTGTGTGTAGTCAACACTAATTGCTTAGTTTAGAGGGAATTTTTTTGGCGTGAGTTGAAAGTGTTTTAATAAATTATTAAAAGTGTTGTGTAGTTTTACTGAAAAACCTACTCTTCTTCACATGTTAAGGAACAAGCGCCAGGGCAGCCCGCGAAACTCAAATTCAAAATGATTGAAAGTTGAATAAAATATGATTCGATTACATTATTATATTTTTCGGATTCCATATTCTCACCTCGCTTTACATGCATGACTGCACATTTGTCCACACCAAATTCCATCGTGATGGCGCTACTGAAAGTTTCAGTTACCTTCAGTAGCTCCATCAGTCGCAATTTGTTGGGGGCAAAGAGTTTCAAGTCATCCATGTAGAGGAGGTAAGATATGACCTGACCACCAGTCTTCAACCGATAACCTAGACCTGAATCCTCCAGTAGTGTGCTTAGATGATTGAGGGCTAAGCAGAACCAAAGTGGACTCAAACTGTCGCCCTGAAATATTCCCCGTTTAATAAAAAGTCTATACCGGAAAAATATAATACAGGAGTTTTATTTCATCCCGCTTTGTCCTTTAGGACAGAAATCATATTGATATGTGTCACAGTTTCGGCGTTGAATCCACAATTCAAAACAAAGATCTATAAAACAAAGTCAATACCATCACAGCACTATGTTCAATCTTGACGTACTTTCTTGTCATCTTATGATGACAGTGGCGTAGCTAGCAAGGCTTTTAGCGATACAGGCTCATCATTCCCCTGGATCTGTCGACATCCAGGATAGCGAAGAACCGTCCTCCACTGCCCCATACATGACTCCATGAAGGTGCGTAGAGTTGCATCTATCTTGTACGGTATACCGCCGTTTACCCGAATTTTATTTGCCCTAATATCATTTGCCATAATAGTCAACAGCCATAATATCATACGACATAATACTCATTTGCCCTACTCTCATTTGCCATATTAGTCACGTGCCAGAATCATTGTTTCCCATAAAGTCACTTACCATAACATCATTTGTCATAATCATTGTAAGCCCTAATTATCACATGCCATAATTATGATATGCCATAACATAATTTGCCATCGACATCGGGTGTGTAACGGTTGTTTATATCAAGAGAAATTGGATGCAATTGGGACTTTAGGGCACCCCGACTCGGACAGGTTAGGTTAGAAGGGGATGGCGGGGTCGTGTGAGCGAGCGAAGCGAGCGAATAGACCCCGCCATCCCCTTCGTGGTTATTTTTTTATAAACCACACAGAAGTAGGAGCCCCGCGAAGCGGGGCTCCGTCGACCTAGCCCACCATCAACCATGCACAGAAAAAAAACCATGCACAGATTTTTTTTATTAAATATTTGTCTAATACTTGTTATGCCATTTAAATATTATGTCTAATAATTATTATGGCACATAAAAATAAGGCAAACAATACATATGGCATTCGTATCTTATGGTATCTAAAATTCGGGCAATTAAAAGTATGTCTGTTGCGGTTATAGCGGATGGTTACACGCGGCTCTTCGAAGGACCATTGCGCGGGAATGTAATTTTGGGCGAAGAAATATTGACCACACACAGTAATGAGCTGACCAGGGTAGGAAAAAAGGTGGAGGACTTACTTGGATATCCTCTGGATGAAGCGCGTTGATGGTAAGGACAGCCTGAGAAGATGTTGCACGTGTTCACTGAATCTCTTCCTTTTAACTTGCTAAGCACTTCACTTGGTCTGTATTTGTCACACGTGTGTTGGCCAACACGGATAATTGATAGTTTATAGATTTCTAGATATATTAGCGGGTTTTATTATTTTCGGCGCGGGCGCGGGCTTGTAGCTTCGCGGTGGTTTTTAAAGCACACAATATAGCGGTTTTTTTCTCGAATCACAGCGTATGTGCGGTGATTGGTTGCGGTGAAAAACGCCACTGATTGGCGCGTGCGGTGAGCATTTCTTCTCTCTCTGATTTATGGGAATCGGATAGGAGGAATGGAGATACGGTTAGCTCAAAAACTGCTGTCCAATAAGAATCTGTATTTTAATATGTGAGATGCGTTCGGAAATATGATGATAAAAATATAATTAATAAAACTTGCGCAAGCATCCTGCCCGGCTTTGAGGATATGTAATATTCTCAAAAGGAGAGAAATTATATTAAAGCGTACTAAGAAAAGAAAATATTTTAAGTATGTTAACTACAGCTTAATTTGGTTTATTACGCGGTGATGTTATTGAGAAGGTAAAGGACATAGTTTGACAACGGGTCTCTTGAAAGAGCCACTGCATGTCTTCACCATAGCAACGCGGGTTGTCCCATCCTTGCCGGGAAAAACTTCGGTGATTACACCCATTGGCCAACGTAAAGGAGGGACATCATCCTGATGTATGAGAACCACTGTACCAATCTTAATATTGTCTGCGGCATTCAACCATTTTTGTCTAACTTGAAGATTATGTAAATATTCTATACGCCATCTCCTCCAGAAACTACAAATCATCTGGTCAAGTAATTTTTTGCGGCAAGTTAGAGACTTCGTCGTTTCGGGAACATTCACGACAGGCAACGAAGTCAACGGAGAAGCCATTATAAAATGAGCGGGAGTAAGCGGTTCAGGGTACGGATCCTCATTCAGGACACAAAGCGGTCTGGAATTTAGGACTGCCTCAACTTCAGTGAGAACAGTCGAAAGCTCCTCATAGGTAAGAAGTTGAGAACCGATAACACGGTATAAATGCGTTTTAATAGATTTAATATTTGATTCCCACAACCCTCCAAAGTGGGGAGCGCGGGGTGGAATCATTTTCCACTCTATGCGGTAGCGGTTAGCAAGTAGTTCTTGCAACTGAGTCTTGGCTCCAACGAAATTTGTTCCGTTATCGGAATATAAATAAGAGACAGGTCCTCTGCGGGAAATAAATCTTTTAAAAGCGGAAATAAAAGTGTCCGAGGACACGTCGGTAACCAACTCAATATGAACTGCTTTGGTAACGAAACAAATGAATAAACATATGTAAGCCTTCTGACTTCTTTGACCTCGGCGTCTACATAACGTTACTTTAATGGGACCAGCGTAGTCCACACCCGTATGAACGAAAGCTTTAGTCTCCTGTACGCGACAAGCGGGTAAATCAGCCATCTTTGGGCTAGGGTGAGAAGGAGAAACTTTAAAACAAAAGTTACAAGCATGTAATCTTTGTCTGATTACACCTCTAGAAGAGAGGATCCAATATTTTTGGCGCAACAGAGAACTAAGAAGGCTTACACCGGCATGACAATAAATGCGATGATAATAGTTTATTATAACATGTGTAAAATTATCATGTTTAGGTAAAAGAGCGGGATGCTGAGTTTCATAAGGAAGGTTCGCATTTGACAATCTGCCGCCGATTCTAAGTATATTATGCTCGTCTATGAAGAGATCGAGTTTTTTAAATTGTATACGAAGCTTTTTACTTTTAATTTCGTCATAAATATCTTTAAAATGAAATCGTTGAATACAACGAATTAAATAAATTTCGGCGGTAGCTAATTCACGGACAGTAATTATTTTGTGTGATTTATCATAAGGAATAATCCGCAAAAATCTCAGAATGTATACAATTATGCGCAATATTTTATTTAATGATGCAAATTTTTGAGAAAGACTATATATTAAATTAAGTTCTAATGCGGTAGATACCAATGTTAGAGATTTATTATTAAATTCAGGCAATTGTTCGTTGCATGAAGAAACAAAAGGAGTGATAGGCCACTCAGCAGTTGGGCGCAGAAGCCACTCAGGGCCATGCCACCATAAATCGTGGTTTAGTAACTGTTCAGGTAGGAGACCTCGAGACAGACAATCACTAGGATTTTCCTTTCCGTTAATATGATAAAAATGCTTCGGATCAAGATTTTCTTGACATTTAGCGACGCGGTTACTAACAAAAATGTTCCATTTGTGTGGTGAGGAATGAATCCACGAAAGCGTAATTGTAGAATCGGAAAAGGCAAATATATTATTAATAGCGGTACGAGAGCGGTAAGTGTCATAAACTAGTTTAATTAATTTAGACAAGAGAACAGCGGCACAGAGCTCTAGACGAGCTATAGATACGACCTTAACAGGTGCAACTTTGGATTTAGCACACACCAAATTTACGTGTGTGTTACCATTTGTATCAGTGACATGTAAGTATATGACGCAGCCATATGCATTCAAGCTGGCATCAGCAAAACCTAGGTACTATATTTGTCACGCAACCCATAGAAACGGCTACATGACGAGGTAATTTTAAAGAAGAAAGTAAAGGTAGTTGTTCTTTAAATTTTTGAAAGAGAAGTACAATCGAATCGGGTGGAGTTTCATCCCAATCGGTATTTAATTTCCATAATTCTTTTATGAGTAATTTCGCGAATAAAACTACAGGAGCCACAAGACCGAGAACATCCCACAGACGGGCAATAGTAGAAAGTATGGAGCGTTTAGTACAATTTTTATCCAAATTAGATGTGGTAAAGGTGAAACAGTCTTCAGAAGGAATCCATTTGAGTCCAAGAATCTTTAAATTATCCCCATCAGAGAAATTAATAGAAGAGCGGTTGGAATGTGGAATGGCCTCTAGTAGTTCCGAGGAATTACTTGCCCATTTAGTAAGGTCAAAGCCCCCAGCCTTAAATAAGGCGATAAGTTCAGCGGAAAGAACCTTGGCTTCCTCCAGAGAAGGGGTCGAAGTAGCCAAGTCGTCCATGTATAGCTCATGAGAAGCAACAATGGATGCGCGCGGGAAGCGATGTTTTTCATCTTCTGATAGCTGGCGCACAGTGCGCATGGCTAGAAAGGGACTGGACTTGAGACCAAATGCAACTCGGTTAAATTGAAATTCGCGAATAGGTTCAGCGGTATTAAATCGAAACAATATTTTTTGGTATTTTCGATGCTCATCAATAACAGTAATTCGAAGATACATCTGTTTTATGTCAGCTGTAACTGCAATAGGGAACAAACGGAATTTTAAAAGTAATAAAAATATGTCAGCCTGTAAATTCGGCCCTATATATGTAACAAGTCATTCAATGAAAATTCTTGAAAAGAATAGCAAGTTGAAAACAGAAATGGCTCAGTTACATATTCAACACACTGATGCCATAGCAGCCCGGGACAGGCTCCAAGTTGTTGTGGACGGGTTCAGCCAGTGTAGCAATGAGTATGAACAAACTCTTAGCCACAAATATTTTCTACAACAGCAGCTGCATGAGGCTCAAAGTCAGATTGAACAACTAGAGACCACAAATCTAAACATCACTGCCTCGTTGAATCAAAGTCTATTCAATGAATTGGTGCCTATTGTCCCATCAATGGTTTCTGCAATAAACCCCTCTTACACAATAGATTTAACAGGTGATGATTCAAAATTAAGTAAATCAGTGAGGGTAGTTACAAGTAAAAATAAACTTAAAAAATACATAAAAATTAATAAATACATAGCTAAAACTAAGAAAATGGTCAAAAAACAAAAGTTCTTCATCAAAAATGTAAAACTAAATAGAGAGAGGTTACATCTACTGAAACAATTAGATATGTATTCATTTAACCTAGAAAAGAGTACTAGGAAATACCAAATTGACACAGAAGACTTGCAGTATGAGCTTGACCAGCTACAGGAGAAACTTACTTCTATGACCATCAAATATACAGCCTCTGAAAACCAAATGAGGGAATATGTATTGGCAATGAATGAGCTGGTAAGCTCACAAACAAATAAATGTGATCATTGTCAACCACCACCTATTGAACCCACACCGGAACATTCATTGACAATAATATGTAATACCGCCATACCGCAGTCTTCTGCCAGTTTGCCATTCTGTCTCCCTAAACAGAGTGTAAATCAAGAAATTTTACTTTTTTGTGATGAAATTGGGAAGGATTTAGGCCACTTGTTGACAAATAAATATCCGGGACACTCAATTATGAACCACTGTATGCCTGGTTGTTCTTTATTGGACATAATGAATAAAATTATGAAATGCAATTTTAACCAGGATACTACATTATTAATATTTATTGGTAATAGAGGTAATGTGAACAAAGGAGAATTACTCCAATATTATACGTCTTCATTAAGCAACCTGAAGTTAAGAAAAATTGTTATGTTCACATTCCCATATAACCAAAGTTTGCCACAGGAAGAAAACAAGTTTAGGTATGAAATTAATATGACATTGCATAATTTGACAAATAATAACAATTTATTCCATCTAATTGACACTAACAATTATGTTGGTAATCATTTATATTTGACTAAAGATAGATATTTTGTGGATAGGTACTATTTGTCAAAATATTGTAAAAGACAGATAGCTGTGTCGCTATCATATTACTTTTGTATTACAGCCAAGAATTTGGCTAAACAAATTGCTTCTATTGAGCAAAGCTATACTAACATATCAAATAATTCAGCCAATAATTTGGTATCACACATTGACATTGCTAATCATTTAAATTAAAAAATAAGACAATAGAGGCAACCTCTAGCAATAATGTACAGAATTGTAAGAATAATTCAAGTAAAAGCTTGAAATCAGTAAATAGTATCAACCTGGTGCATCAAAACATTCAAGGAATTATGAACAAAGATTTAGAAGTAGAATTATTTATGAACTGTAACAGTATAGATATTCTTTGTATAACAGAACATTGGCTTAAAATCCACCAGTTCTTGTTCAATTTTAATAATCACCAGGTTGGTAGTTCGTTCAGCAGAGTAAATGCTATACATGGTGGCTCCTTAATTTTAGTAAGCAACCAGCTTAAATTTAAAGAACGTAAGGATATTGTGAGCCTATCTGTTGAGCGGACAATAGAAATAGCCTGTATAGAATTGGAGCAGTTTATTGTATTGTGTACAGACCCCCTTCAGGATTGTATGACTGCTTTGAAAAGGTAATGGATGAAGTGTTAAACAAGATTTGTAACTCGAACAAGTCCATTATCACTTGCGGTGATTTTAATGTTAATTTATTAGAAAACTCAGGTTCTTGTAGTAAAATATTAAGTCTGTTTCAGTCCTACAATCTTGTAAACCTATTTTTGGAGCCCACTAGAATAACCCCTACTAGTGCAACATGCCTAGATAATATTTATACAGATGTTATACCAAGCCACAAAGAAATAATAAATTTACTAGATTCTGATCATTGCGGGCAAAGGATTACTATCCAAAACCAAATCAAGAAAGTGGCTAAAAAGGATATCACTGTCAACCCCAAAACTGCAAGTCGCTTGGAAGCTTTTAAAGTTAAACTCATTAATAAATTACCAGTTTTATCTATTAATTTTGATCCTAATCATCTATATGATGATTTTTTTAATATATACTGTAAACAATTTAATTCCACCTTTGTTCCCAAGACTATCTCGGTTAATAGCAACGCATCTTTCAGTGATTGGGCTACCATTGGTATTCATAAAAGTAGAACACGGCTTTATGAACTGTACAATGAAAGGACCGTTTTAAACACTGCTGAATTTAATTTATATGTTAGAAATTATTCAAAATTATTTAAAAAAGTTTGTTGTATGGCCAAGTCCCGTTATTTGAGTTCGAAGATTAAAAACAGTAGTAATGTAATTAAAACGACTTGGAATATTGTTAATAGTGAAACGGGAAGGTCTAGTAACCGAAATACTGACTACAGCCTGTCCATTAAAGACAACATAATAAAATCTGACTCACAAGTCGCCGCGGCCTTTGAAAATTTCTTTTCAGATATTCCCGTTTCAACTACTAAATCACTAAACTCATCACCTTCTGTTGCTGAGTATTTGCTTAAAGAAAATGTTAATGTTTGCGATTCGGAATTTCATTTTGAACATATTACTTGTAGAGATATAATTAAAACCTTTCACACTTTAAACGTAAAAAAGACTGCAGATCTGTGGGGTAATTCTGTTGAAGTTGCTAAGTCTATTATTGACATTGTAGCACCTACTTTAGCTCTTATTTTTAACAATTGTATCGACTGTGGAGAGTTTCCTGACCTCATGAAAAATAGTAAAATAATACCTTTGTTTAAATCAGGTAGTACTACAGACCCCACAAATTATAGACCTATTTCAGTACTACCTACCTTTAGTAAAATTTTTGAGAAATTAATTTTAGCCCAATTGCAAAGATTTTTTAATAAACATAAATTATTACATAGTAAACAGTTCGGTTTTACAAGGGGTCGTTCAACTACTGATGCCGGTGTTGAACTTTTAGGACATATCTATAATGCATGGGAAGATAAATGCGATGCCTTGGGCATTTTTTGTGATTTGTCCAAGGCGTTCGATTGCGTTCTTCATGAAACGCTAATCAGGAAACTCCGCCACTACGGGATCCGGAACACCGCTCTGGATCTTCTTACTTCATACTTGAATAATAGGGTTCAGAGCGTTGACGTTAATGGTAAAAGATCTCCCGGATCTATAGTAACAATGGGAGTCCCACAGGGCTCAATTCTTGGTCCTTTTTTGTTTCTTATTTATATTAATGACTTGCCTTACCTCATAAAGGATAATCATGATATAGTGTTGTTTGCGGACGATACTTCACTTTTGTTTAAACTTAAACGTCAGCAGCTGTTACTGACGATGTAAATAGCGCGATCTCAAAAGTAGTTCACTGGTTCAATGTTAATAATTTACTACTTAATGAAAAAAAAACCAAATGCATTAAGTTTACGTTGCCTCACGTTAGACAGGTGTTAACTAATGTATTGATAAAGGGCAGAGAATTGAATCCTGAAGATAGCACAGTATTCTTGGGCTTAACTTTGGATGCTAAGCTTCAGTGGGGCCCACACATAGATAAATTATCAAAAAAGCTTAGCTCCGCAGCATACGCTGTTAGAAAAATTCGTAATTTAACTGACATAGAGACAGCCCGTTTAGTGTACTTTAGCTATTTTCATAGTGTAATGTCGTATGGTATTCTGTTGTGGGGAAATGCCGCCGACATTCAGACTATCTTTGTTTTGCAGAAAAGAGCTGTTCGATCAATTTATAAATTAAGCCCGAGACACACTCTCAGAGAGAAATTTAAGGAGATTAATGTAATGACTGTGCCTTCACAGTATATTTTTGAAAATCTTTTATATGCCCATAAAAATATAAACTTGTTTAAAAAATACAGTGATATCCATAATATAAATACTAGGAACAAACACAGCTTCGTTGTACCTACAACAAGGCTCAAGAAAATAGGTGGCTCGTTCAGATGTCAATGTATACGCTTTTATAATAAACTTCCAAGCCACGTTCAAGATCTAAGCCTTAATAAATTCAAATCATTCATTAAACGTAAGTTGTGCCAGAAAGGCTTTTATACCGTTAAGGATTATATTGAGGACAAAAAGGCTTGGGATTGAGTTGTTCCAATTTTCTGCATACTGAATGTTTTCTTTTATTTCTGTTACATACACTGATAAATTGATAATTATTATAACAGAACGATCAATTATTGTGAATGTGAGGACTATGTGGGTCATTGTTTCAGTTTTAATCATGATCTGGCAGTTTAAGTAGTTCATGCGGCCTACCCAAGTGTCCTTTCTTTGGTATTGTTCGTCGAATCGTTGAGCTCCTAAAGTTCTGAGTTGAGCTGCACGGTTACTGACAAATGCGTGCACTGACTGGACAGGTCCTCTTAATCTGCGTGGTTCTTTCCTCAGAAGACCATTTCAGATACTAATCTACATGGTCCTCAAAGATTATGTTCGAATATTTATATACACATTGACATTGATGAATTTTATACATACAATGACATGAGTATTTACTTTGTAAAGTATTATATTATTTAAATTATTGTGAATGTGAAGATTATGTGGATTATTACTTTTTTTATTTTATTTCTTAGTTAGTTTCACGATCTGGCAGCTTGAGTAATTTATGCGGCCTACCCAAATGTCCTTTCTTTGGTATTGTTCGTCGAATCGTTGTGCTCCTTAAGTTCTCAGTTGAGCGGCAAGATTACTGACAAATGCGTGCACTGACTGGACAGGTCCGCTCAATCTGTATGGTTTTTCCTCAAAAGACCGTTTCAGACACCAATCTACATGGTCTTCACATGATCTGACCAAGATTATGTCTGGACTTTAAAAGAGACTGTGACCTCTGAGTTTGTTTCGGCCTTTCTTCTCAGAGTAGTCAGTTATGAAACGCCGACCTCATCTAGTTTTAAAAATATGATTGACGTGTAAAAGTGTTTGTAACAAACCTACTTACAGAAATAAAATCATTTATCATTTATCATTTATGACACGCCATTATGCGACTTAGCGCTCGCTTCAAGAACGATGCGAACTTTAGTAGTTTGTTTATCATTCCTAATAACAGGGTGATGCGGTATGTAATAACCTACAGTCTGATCAACAGAACTAGGCGTAATTTCAGTTAAATAATTTTGATCGATATACTCTTGGATTATTTCATTATAACTAGCGCGTAAAGCAGAGTCGCGAAGCTTAGTTTTTCCCAAATTGATTAGACGTCGATAAGCGACAGCATAAGAATTTCCAAGTGAATCTGGATTTTTACAGAATGGTAACGCGGTACAATACCTACCACTGGAGTCACGTGACACAGTAGAAGTGTACAACTGTTCACACTCCAGTTCCGCAGAGCTCATAAAAGGTTTTGAAGGTATTTCTTCGATATGTATTCCAAAATTTATGTAAAGATTCGTCTAAAGACAGAAAACAATGAGAATTGTCTATATTTAGCGCGGTAGAAAAATATGAAGCGGTATTTAATTCAGCGGGACTATAATTATTATTAGATAAACTAGCGGGTACCTCACCCATAAGAATGTAACCAAACACGGTTTCAATAGCGGACGGAGCGGTAGGTGAGATAATTTTATTGTGAAGTAATAAATACGGGAACAGTTTTGCCCCTAGAAGCAATTCAACCTCACCAGGTACATGCCATAGTGGGTCAGCGAGCGGTAAATCAAACAAATGTTGCACTGCAGAAGTGTCAACAAGGTGAGATGGTAAGTTATCCGTGATACAATCGACAACAAGAGCGGTAATTTTAAAAGAATTCATTTTATTGTTAGCAGTAACTGTAATCTCAACGTAACCTATGATAGGCAGCGAAGAAGTTCCGACACCCTTTATAAACGAGTTTGAAAGTGGTATAATGTTTAATTGTAGTTTTTTACAACAGGCGGAAGTAATTATATTATTTTGCGAAGCGTTATCTATTAAACATCTCACAGAAACGTGTTTACAATATTTGTTATCAACGTAGACTTTCGCAGTTGATAGAAGTACCGTAGTACGCGGCGTGTTGGTACCTACGCGAGAGCACGCACACAGCGCCACCTGTTGCGAATTCGCGGAGCTAGTGACAGCGTCATTCGAGACCGATCGAGGCGGCTGAGAGCTGTTTTCTAGATGTAAAAGAGAATGATGCCTTTTGTTACACGTCCTACAAGCATGAATAGATTTACACTGTGAAGCAGTGTGCGTTAAACTAAGGCAGTTTACACATCCACGTTTGTTTTTAATAAAGTCCAAACGCGAATTTGCTGAGAGTGATTGAAATGTTGGACAAGTGTAAAGTTTACAATGATCACCTTTATTGCAATACAAACAAGTTTGGTTATTATCACAAGCAACGAAAGTATGTACTGTACTATCACGTGACTGATTGCGAGAAGAATTATTATTTTTATTAGGGTTGTTACTCACTAACGCGGTTCGAGATGAAATAGTGCGATCTTATATCTTAACTTGCGATTTTATAAATTCAACGAAATCCGTATAAGTAGGAATTTCCTCATCTCTCTTATGCATTTCGAATAAATGTACGGTAGCGGGGTCCAACTTTCTCAAAGCTAAATTTAACAAAATGAAATCCTTTAAATCGTTAATTTGTAATTGTTCTAAAGCAGAAACAGACGCGTGAAAACTTTCAATGAAACTATTTAAAGATGCGGAATTATTAATTGCGGGTTTAATATTTAATATGTTAGACATGTAATGTGAGCCTAGTGCTCGTTTATCCTGATACTTTTTAACTAAACTGTCCCAGATAGCGGTATAATTATCACCTGACGGAATAATTCCGGCGGTAATTTGCAATGCATTTCCCTTTAAATTACCTATCAGATACTGCACACGTTGAGAATCTGTAAGGTTTAAATTACTATGGATATTTGATTTAAATGATTCATAGAAAACAGGCCAGTTATCAATCCTACCATCAAAGGACGGAATTTGAATCGGTGGGAGTTTGACCGCACCTTTATATTGTTTCGCGTTATCATGAGACGCTCGATGTCGATGTCGAAGAAGTCGATGACCTTGAATATTTCGTGGCAATAAGAGATCGTACTCGTTCCACGCGAGTGTAAACACCGTCAAAAGATGTAAGACTGTTAATCAGTTTTCCTGATTCGGAAACAGTATCATGAAAAATTCCGTACAACTACCACACACATTCGATTTTTTCCGTTCGGAATACCTAGATTAGTCTGGGAGTAGCTTCAGTGGAGTGCACACGTTTGGAAGTAACATGGATTTCGACGACGATTTCCTCCTTGCAATCGCATTTTTAATTTCTCAGAAAAAGAAAAAGCGTCGTCGTTACTGGGTACATCCACTAAACACACAAAGATTAACGGAGGGCCAATATTATGTGAAAAGAGCTAAATTACGAGCCTATCCAGAAAGATTTTTCGATTATCATCGGATGTCCATAAACTCTTTCGACGAATTATTTGGTAAAATAAGAGACAAACTGGTGAAACAAGATACTCACATGAGATTAGCCATTCCTGCAGAAGAAAGACTTGTTCTTACTTTGAGGTAAGTAAATTAAAAATTTTGAAATCTTATTATACAGGGTGTAACGGAAAGGGTATATGAAAAAGTGGTTGTGTTTGGATACAATTTTTTTTATTGATAATACGAAAATTGGAAATTTTAATGTACTTAATGAAAAATATAATGTACCAAGTAACAATAATGGGACTGACAACCTTTCCCAAAATTTCTTCAAGAAGGTAAAGTAGAGCTTTTTAACTTATGAACTCTTATCTTTTGGAAGTAGTAAGTAATCTCCAAGAATGTAATTGTCGTCGGCGTCGCCAAGAGTCTGATATTGTGGAATGTTCGTAACTGATTGTATGACAACACGTGGATTATTGGGTGGTGTAGGTGAAGTAATGTTAGTTTGATTAAGTTCTGGAATATTGAGGAAATACCCGTAATTTGTATTCGGAACATGTGGATTACTTGCAGCTGGTTGTGCTGTGTCAGAAAGTGGTGTTCCTGGATTAGAACTTAAATAACTGCTCGAACTAGTAGAAGGGCGGGAATTTTGAAATTCATTTGAGCTTGTTATGTTTTTCATCAGTTGCAGCATGCCAATTTTAAAATCAAGTTTCTGGCTATGATTCATCTTTTTCATGTCACTGCGGAAACTAAGTAAAAATTTATCATCGTCATCTTCTTTACTAGTAGTTATCGGTGCCGCCTGTTGTGTACGCCGTTGTAATATATCTAAAATTGCTGTTGGTACATCTTTTTTCTTTTTAATGATTTTGGTGGAAACTTGACTGGAGCATCCGTGAACTTCAGGACTAATTGGCGAAGCTGTTGAATGTTGCACAACGTTATTTTCTTCATTTTGGATTAATGGATCTTCTTCGGGACTTGGATCGAGATTTGGGACGTTTGCTGCAACATCATGGTTGCCTTGAGATTGTCTTCTTTCAAAAACGGGCCTCAAAAATTCAAGAAAAGGAGCATATGTATACGACTTATGTTTTTTCGCACCAGATCCAGATGGTGTATTTTGAGATTTTTGCAAGTCTTTCCTATAATAGTCGCGTATGTGGTTCCACTTCTTTTTTATGTTATTGCCTGTAAACAAATTTAATTTATGTTATTCAAACTTAACCATTTATAAACTATACATGTGAATTGGCATAGATTAATTAATGAAAATAAATAAATGAAAATTATTCAAATTAATAGTAGTTTATTTTTTCAGATTCTTAGCGACGGGAAATAATTTTGAAGAAATTAATTTTAATTTTCATTTGGGGAGTTCAACTGCATCAAATATAGTTCGAGAAACATGTCAGATTATCTGGGAGGAGCTACAGCCATTGGAAATGAAAACACAGATTTCCACGAACCGTTGGAAAGAGATCGCAGATAATTTTTTAAAACGGACAAAGTTTCCTAGTTGTGTGGGTGCATGTGATGGAAAACATATACGTGTGATTTCACCTCTTCATAGTGGTTCCGCATATTTCAATTATAAAAAATACTCTCTATAGTGTTAATGGCCGTAGTCGACTCTGATTATTGTTTCACTGCTGTGGATGTAGGATCTTATGGCAGGGAAAGTGATAGCAGTGTTTTTAGTAACTGGGCATTTGGGAAAAAACTGGCTGAGGAGCGCTTAAATTTACCAGAACCCCAACCACTTCCAGGCACTGATAGTCCAGCAATGCCATTTGTCTTTTTAGGTGATGAAGCATTTCCGCTGGGAAATAATTTCCTAAGGCCATATCCAAGAAGTAACCTGACCACAAAAAAAAAGAATTTTCAACTACCGGCTTTCATCAGCCAGAAGAATAGTAGAATGTACATTTGGAATTCTTTCCAACAAATGGAGAATTTTTCACACACCTATGACCATTTCGCCAGACTTTGCCATTTTGGTCACTAAAACAGCATGCGTTTTACATAATTTTGTTAGAAGACGTGATGGTTTTCGGTTTGAGGATACACTGTCACATTACTTTGAAAATGTGGAATTTAATACACCGCCCAACCGATCAACCAACCGAGGACGAAGTAACAGAGATTTTTTCGGTGAATATTTCGTTTCACCGGCAGGGGAAGTAACGTTTCAATATAACGAAAGAATAATAGGTAATAATAACTATTGATCAATGTAAATATTTTGTAATACTTAATTATTAACTTAATAATATTAAAAGTTGTAATAACAATTAGTGGGTATATAGCAAATAAAAATATAAATAGAAAAGCAACTTACACGAGTTTAATTTCTGTGTGGCATCTAATGTCTCCCAGTCAGTGTCGATTTCCTTACAAATTTGTTGCCAGGCAAGATCTTTCATATCCCTGTTATGATAATCTTCGTTATTTACATCCCACAGGCATGGGAACCCTTCAACAGCAATGATTAAATGTTCAATATCACTCATCTTCAATAGTCGTATTCGTGTGTCCCCAGCAATGACTACGCTACGCGTCCGCTCAGCTCGATCGCGCTGCGGTGACTGAGCGTTCCGTTCGGAATTTTGGAATGTGTGTGGCGGGCCGTACAAAATGTATGTAGGCTTTGCATCCGTTTCGTTTTTTTTCGTCAGGAATTCCGGATGCATGGGCTTGCATTCGGAAAGAACGGACGGAAAAAAACCGTACGGAAAGTTATCGAATGTGTGTGACATGCAATTACTTTTGTATGAATTTACTGCGTTCGGAGGCCCGGTTTCGGAAAACGGATCAGGAAATCGAATCAGGAAAACTGATGTATGTGGCCGCCCTTATAATCAATTTTATGATCAGGATTTAATTGTAAAGAATAGGTATTTATTTTATCTAAATTGGAACTAAATTCTTGACGAATAACTGAAAGAATCTCCGTGTCCGCCATGAATGTTTCCACGGAACGAAGCTCAATACTAGTCGTATTTATTTTCTTAGAAGTTTCATATAATGACGATAAACGTTCAAAGATTGCTTGATTTTTAGCTTGAAGTAATTTGACTTTTATTTTAAGATCTTCCATGTTGGAATATTAACAGAAAATATCGCGGATAAATATTAGGTAGGTATAGCGGGTAGACTTAGGTTAATAATATTATTTTAAGCGGGTATATCAAAAGAATGCGGTTGATAGGTAAGTTAGCCGAGATAACTCACGATAATAAGCGGTTAGAATATTTACCTATGCTATTTCAATGCAATAGGAGAAATATTAAGTTGATACAGTAATTCTCAATGAATTATGTATTTAGCGGGAAAGTAAGTACGAACCACCAAACGTAGGTACGCGTCCAATATGGCGGTTTTACGAACTTTGTATTTTAGGTATTTTGACCTAAATCCTAGGTATGAGACCTATATATGTTGCGGTAAACTTATGAAAAAGTACAGAAGATCGCTGATTCTTTGAATCCGGCTCGATTGGACCAAATTATGTTGCGGTTATAGCGGATGGTTACACGCGGCTCTTCGAAGGACCATTGCGCGGGAATGTAATTTTGGGCGAAGAAATATTGACCACACACAGTAATGAGCTGACCAGGGTAGGAAAAAAGGTGGAGGACTTACTTGGATATCCTCTGGATGAAGCGCGTTGATGGTAAGGACAGCCTGAGAAGATGTTGCACGTGTTCACTGAATCTCTTCCTTTTAACTTGCTAAGCACTTCACTTGGTCTGTATTTGTCACACGTGTGTTGGCCAACACGGATAATTGATAGTTTATAGATTTCTAGATATATTAGCGGGTTTTATTATTTTCGGCGCGGGCGCGGGCTTGTAGCTTCGCGGTGGTTTTTAAAGCACACAATATAGCGGTTTTTTTCTCGAATCACAGCGTATGTGCGGTGATTGGTTGCGGTGAAAAACGCCACTGATTGGCGCGTGCGGTGAGCATTTCTTCTCTCTCTGATTTATGGGAATCGGATAGGAGGAAAGGAGATACGGTTAGCTCAAAAACTGCTGTCCAATAAGAATCTGTATTTTAATATGTGAGATGCGTTCGGAAATATGATGATAAAAATATAATTAATAAAACTTGCGCAAGCAATGTCATATGTCTTTTAGGGCAAATGAAACATTCGGGCAAATGAAATTCAGGTAAATGAAATTCGGGAAAATGATGATTATGGCATATAATCTTCGGGCAAACAATAGACAACCATCTTGTACAGCTCTAGCACCATCTCTATTAGTATTATAATTATAGTTATATTATAGTATATATTATAGTATACAATGTCGCCCATGCGCATGTGACCGCCCGTAATTTTCTGAATATTCATGAAAAAATGTCGAAAATAAACTTCAAAAGGGGGGGTCTATCTATAACATTTTTCATGTTATTCAATTTTTAATTTTTTAAGTAGAGTTTGTAGATTTGCTTTCTATTTTTTGACACATCTCCGAAGTTTATGGGTCGATTTGGATTCTGTTTATTATTTCCAAAAGCTTGTGAGTTATTTTAACAGGTTAATGAACATTTTTACTAAAAATTATCGACTACGAAAAAAAAGACGGAATCGAAGTAATTTTTTCGGTAAAAAATTGTGTATTTATTAAAAAAAAACTAGTGTAAGTCCATAAATTATCCCGATAGGACGACTTTTTTAATCATTATTTGTAATCTACTACATAACAGCTAAAAATTCACAGATACTGATCTGTGAATTTTTAGCTGTTATGAAAAACCTTGTTTTGTAATAAGACCGTAAAACTCTAACGGTCTTATTACAAAACAAGGTTTATCTTTTGACATGGTTTAAACCATCGAGCCTATTTTTGAAATAAGAACCTAACTGAAATCGAAATACAGTTCCTTTTACAAAACTGTCAACTTAGTCCGGTCTTAGGTTGTCAATTTTGTATTAAGAACTTTACTAAAGTCGGCATAAAGTTCAGAATACAAAAACTAAATCGAATGTGTAGGTTGGGGCTAAAGTTAGATCGTGTTTTGTAATAAGACGGTAAGAGTCAAATTTAGGAAAAGAAAATGTGAAAGTCAATTAAATGTCCCCGCTCTTAGCAGTGAGTACTAAAAGGTTAAACTAATAAGGAGGATGATAATGGAAATAAAAACAAACAAGCAATAGCCAGATTTTTACTTAAAAAAGGGTGTAAGGTCGGGAGATCGCGGCGGCCAAGCAATGGCACCTCCTCTGCTAATCCATCGCGGATAATTTTGATTTAAATAATCACGAACTAGTCGTGCGAAGTGTGCTGGAGCTCCATCTAATTGCAGATACATCCGCCTTCTTGTTTCCAGCGGTGCTTCCTCCAAAAGCAACGGCAACGTATTGACTATAAAATCTAAAAATGCGTGTTGATCTAGTCTGTTTGGTAACACGAAAGGGCCAATAAGTTCATCGTCAATCATTCCAGCCCATACATTTATGGAAAATTGAGTCTGGAAAGTGGTTTCTCTAAAGACGTGTGTATTTTCAGTGGCCCACACATGAAGATTGCGATGATTTGTTATACCCGCCCTTGTAAACGTGGCTTCATCTGTCCACAAAATCTTACTCATAAAATTGAGATTAGCTCTTTGCTGTGCAATTATCCAATTACAAAAAACAGATCTCGCACCGTAATCGACATTTCATAAATGTTCTGCACTTCGGAAATGATAAGGATGCAGGCCTTCTTTTTTGAGAATTTTCCAAACTGTTATTCTTGGTATACCTACTCTTATCGATAGGAGACGAATACTTAGCATAGGGTTAGCGCGCACTAATCGTAACACATCCTCTTCCACGTCTACATCAACAATCACGCCGGGCTCATTTCGTTGCGGAAATAATCCTCTTTCACAAGTTGTTTGCTGGTTTTTTTTTAGAGATAGGTATTAGTAATGTTCTGTGAATTTTTAGCTGTTATGTAGTAGATTACAAATAATGATTAAAAAAGTCGTCCTATCGCGATAATTTATGGACTTACACTAGTTTTTTTTTAAATAAATACACAATTTTTTACCGAAAAAATTAAGTACTTCGATTCCGTCTTTTTTTTAGTAGTCGATAATTTTTAGTAAAAATGTTAATTAACCTGTTAAAATAACTCATAAGCTTATGGAAATCATAAACAGAATCCAAATCGACCCATAAACTTCGGAGATGTGTCAAAAAATAGAAAGCAAATCTACAAACTCTACTTAAAAAATTAAAAATTTAATAACATGAAAAATATTATAGATAGACCCCCCTTTTGAAGTTTATTTTCGAAATTTTTTCATAAATATTCAGAATATTACGGGCGGTCACATGCGCATGGGCGACATTGTATATTATAGTTATAATAATAGTATTATAATTATTAGTGTAGGTATCACTTTTCGGACTGTTTGTTCCCATCTGACTATTATTTTTTTATATCATAATATCTTTACTCGCAGAAAGATTAGGTTAGAACGGCGACCCCCTACGCCAAAAACGACTAGAATACACACATTACACAGTATTAATAAACTGTAGGCGAGTGGTCCATAAATACCTAGTTGAAATATCCAATATCTTTAAAAGTTCCTTAGATTAATCGTTCGTTAGTGCGATTAATTTTAGTTTAATCAAAATTAAGTAATCATGACAAATGTCCTTACCTGTATAGTTATCTATATGTCCGCTTTTTCTGTATAGTTATATATGTCCGTCCGAAATCAGGACCAGTGAACTGAACTTATCCTCTTGCGTCGAGTGGTGCGACAAGGGGACGTAATTTCCCCGAAATTTTTCTCTAACGCATTGGTATCCGGATGAACTTGGACAAGACCCAGGTTATGTTCAACGAACACGTCACTCCGGGACCGATTGCTGGCAATGGCGGTGCTCTCAAGTTTCTGTTTGAGAATACGTTTACCTCGGGCAAACCCTGGGCTGCTTTTGGGAAGCTTCGTCGAGTCTTCTCGCCGCGTATTCCGCAGAGCCTAAAGACTAGTCTTCAATCAGTGCGTTTTGCCCGTTATTACTTACGGAGCCGGCTAGTCCAATAAATTGAAGGTCGCTCAGCAAACTATGGAACGGGGATTGCTTGGAGACTCTCTGAGGGATAGAATCCGGAATGAGGTGATCCGGCAGAGAACCAAAGTTGTCGACATAGCTCACAGAATAAGCTTGCTGAAGTGGCAATGGGCCGGCCATATTAGCCGTAGAACCGATGACCGTTGGGGTAGACGTGTTCTTGAGTGGAGACCGCGAATCGGCAAACGTAAGGTAGGACGCCCTCAGGCTAGATGGAGCGACGATCTTCGCAGGGTGGCTGGTGGCAGCTGGATGAGAGTTGCCGAGCATCCAGCTAAATGGCGTGCAATTGGAGAGGCATACGCCCAACAGTGGACTGCTGCAGGTTGATGATGATGTTATCTATATGTCGGATCTGTTATGATTAGTATGCACTTAAAAACGAGACACAAACACCTTTGTTTGGCGTTGTGCGGGTATGGTGTCGATATAGACCATGGATCGACAGTGATCGTGGAGACGTGGTCGCGACACATACTGGCCTAGGAACTGCGCAGTGTTTCTTTTTTCAGTTCAGAGTATTCGTTCTGTAGTGTTAAGTAATTCCCTATAATTGACTCTATAACAATGACCAGACTGGTTAGTTATAATAAGGAGCAATTTCTCTAGTTTACTCGTATCCCAATTAATTTTTTTTAAACGTTTATTTATTTATTTATTATTTATGTACACACAATAAAATACATGAGATAAGACATAATTATAAATTGAGTACAAAGGTACTGCTTATTTCTTAAGAAATTTCTTCCAGCAGACCTGCGAAAGGAGAAGTAAAAAAGAAACGTAGACAATAGTGCGTGAGAACATGAAGAAAAAATATGAATGTGTGAAGTCTAAAGCTAAAATATTAAATATAGGTACCTAAATAAAAATAATTAACATGTATACTTAAATAAATACATAATGCTAAAATATATAAGCATATATATAAATACTCACAGTATAGAGGAAAGGTAATGCTCTTTTAATCGAAATTTAAATAGAGAAATAGTATTTAAATCACGAATGCTAGGCGGGAGTGCATTCCACAGTCTTACAGCATGGACAGAGAAGGAATAAGAATAGTAGCTGGTTTTGTGAGGCTGAGATTTAAGGAGGGATCTCTGGTGTGATCTACATGGTGCCGCGCTTGAGCGAGCGTAAGAAAAACGCTCACGCAGGTAGGAAGGATAAGACGGGTTGTGTAAGATGTTGAAGAGGAGACATAAAATCCGAGTGTTCCTGCGAAGGCGGATTGGGAGCCACTTGAGTTCCTTGCGAAGGTGAGAAACATGGTCATACTTTTGAAGACCGAAAACAAAGCGAATGCACAGGTTTTGCAAGCGCTCAAGCTTGTTTAATAGCTCCTCAGTAGCATCCAGGTAGCAGGCGTCGGCATAATCTATAATCGGCTGAATAAGTGTTTGTGCCAAAGAAATTTTAGTCTTCAAGGGCAGAAGACTTTGAAGGCATTTCAGCGAATGAAAAGAGAAATGCACCTTTCGGCTGACCTCATTGACCTGAGCACGCCACGAAAGATTGGAGTCAATAACTACACCCAGATCTTTAGCGGTTTCAGTGTAGTCAATGCGAACACCATCGAGATATAAAGGCATCAGTGATTTAACATCAACCGCATTGCGAACGAATTTGCTGCCTATGATCATGGCCTGGGATTTAGTTGGGTTAATTTGCAAACCAAATGACTTAGCCCAATCGCTGATGCAAGCCAGGTCATGATTCATTGCAGCAATTGCAGAACCCGCGTTAGCTACAGTAAAATGTCGATAAAGCTGCAAGTCATCTGCATAGAGATGAAAACTAGAGGAGATTACTCTGGTAACAGAGTTTATGAAAATTGAAAAAAGAAGAGAGAGAACGCTACCCTGAGGAACACCCTCAGTGAGACTACACCAATCAGATAACGAATCCTCCAGGCGAACACACTGAGAGCGTCCCCGAAGATAAGAACTGAACCAGGCTAAAGTGGAAGTAGAGAAATTTATAGATTTAAGGAAACCTAGTAAAATGTCGAAATCTACTCAGTTGAAGGCGCTACTAAAGTCAAGCAGTACAAGAACGGTAAGGGATTTATTCTCCATAGCCCAGCGGATGTCGTCAGTCACCTTCAAAAGCGCGGTTACAGTACTGTGACCCGAGCGAAAACCGGATTGAAAAGGGGATATTATCGAGTTTGACGTCAAGAAAAATGTTAATTGTCTATGAACTATGTGCTCAAAAACTTTAGAGAGAAATGGGAGAATAGAAATAGGTCTAAAGTGTGTTAAAAAGTAGGATTCTTAGTTTTATGTAAAGGTATTATGTGAGCCTGTTTCCAAACTGACGGAAAGGAGCAAGAGGAAAATGAGTGATTGAAGATGTGAGTGAGAACAGGAAGTAATGAAGAAAGGATAAGAGTAATCATTCTTGAACACAACTTATCATTACCGACTGCTGAGGAAGTGATCGCAAGTATAGACTTCTTAACATCATCCTCAGTAACATCATTAAGCTTAAAGAGAGAATATTGTGGTAACGGCAAATAAGCAAGACTCTCTAGTGTCGCAGCCTTGACAGACGGATCAAGAGAAAAGGGAAGGAGAGAGAAATGCTTATTGAGAGCGTTGAGGTTCACATCTTTACACTGATTGGCAGGTGACTTGCCTATGCCTACAGACTTGAGAAATTTCCATACATCGGAAGAACAGCGGTTATTGAGTTGGTCGTGGAAATAGCGTCTCTTAGCATCCCGACACAGATGACTGCAGCGATTACGTAGAGATTTGTAATAAGAGAGATTCAAATCTGAGGGTCTGCGCTTATATCTGCTCTTAGCTTTATCCCTGCGAGCCATAAGCTCTTTAATTTGTAGCGTTATCCATGGTGCAGGGTTATGTCTAACTTTGACACGTCGGATAGGAGCATGCTGATCATATAAATCGAGAACGGTTGCGTTAAAACAATTCACCTTATCGTCGATGTCATCGACCTCAACCAGAGGGGTCCAATCGAGATCGCCGGCATCACGCTGCAAAGCTTCCATATCTATACCCTTGTAGTTACGGAGATATAAGAGCGGTGACTTACGCTTGGGAACACGTATGCGATACGAAAGATAAATGAGATCGTGATAAGAAAAAGTAGCCGTAAGTTGACCATGGTAAGAAACATTACTAGGAGAGGAGACAATCATAAGATCTAGAAATGAGGGTGTACAATTCGGAGAGTAGTGAGTTGCAGAAAGAGGCAAAACTTGAAGATTGAAAGAGGACAATAGTGAAAGCAGTTTAAGGGAGCGCGTGTCATTTTTAATCAAGCAGGTATTAAAATCCCCCATTAAAATAATGTGCTCATACATGGGGCAAAGATCACTGAGCGTGGAGTCGAGAGAATTGAAGTAGTCAATGTGTAGATTAGGACTGTAGAGCACTGCAAGCAAACCTTTTGTGTGATTGACAGTAATTTCAAGAAACAAGTATTCAGCCGACTCAGAATACCGCGAGGGAGACGAACTGACCACCCTGTAGGGTAAATCAGCACGCAGGTACATAGCGACGTTTCCCCTCACTAGTAATTTCTCCTGTATTGTGGGTGCGTTTACAAACATTTAAAGTCACATACACAAACAGCCAAACACGGAACAACTACTTGTAGGTCATACAAATATTTGTAAGTATTTGCGGGAATCGAACCCGCAACACGCAGCACAGCAGTCAATCGCTTAACCACTGCGCCAACCGTATCGTCCAGTGCGCCAATTCTGCGCCCACAGTAGGCAATTTTTTATTGGTAAACATTGCTGTCGACTGGTGATGTGTTCCGTGTAATAAAATAATTTATTGTTTTAATTTTTATTGATAACTAACTGATGCCCGACCTGTGTTGCAATGCTTTTTTTCCTTACCTTCTCCGGCACCCAACAACTTACCAAAGTTTCATCACAATCAGTCGAGCCATTTTCGAGTTTTTGCGAGACTAACGAACAGCAACAGATTTTTATATATAAGAACATATGTAATGAGACGAAAATGCTGAAATTAGGCGAGTTCACCAGGGATTCGAAAAATACAATAATTGTAATAAGTTTAGTATTACAATGTACCGGTTTGTACATCGCCACATGCGAGCTGCGCATCATACTGACGTCACGCAAATCCTGCATCGCACAAGCAGAGTTTACCGCGCGAGTAGCATATACTTAAACAACTTCCCGACATCAATCAAGGGGCAGTTGCCCACCAGACACGACACCCGTCTGGTCGGAGGATTCCCCCGTTTCTATGGAGGTATGAGTGAACTTTACACCCTGTTCCTCGTACCTCTATAACAACATCATTGTGGTGGTGCAGTTACAAAAAAAAAATAGAAACGACACCCCAGTGGTTTCGTTAACCATACATGACAGTAGGTATATCTCACACTATGTCTAATCATGATTCTGTATAGATAGAGGATCCAACAATCATATACATATTATAACTTACAGCCACTGTGTTCGCGTCTGTCTATGTGACTGCGTTGTTTTTCTAAACTACGCATTATGTGTCTATTAATTTAATATATTAAACTTAATTATTATAATAAATAAATCTCGATGTTTTGTTAAGTCTTGTTTTGTAAAAACTGTGCGAAGCTGGGGCGGGTTGCTAGCGGTAAAATGAAGCAATAAAATAAACAAACTATAATATATTTTCCTCTTATAAAATACATTATTGCACTTACAATATCGTGTTCTAAACGTTAATATAAAAATAAATTCTCTTAATTAACAATAAACGTAATTTTATAGTTAAACTATTTACAAGTTAAACAAAATTAAATATTTTTTATAATTTCAACGAATTTTGTGAGTTTATTGATAAAAATTGAAAAGCTTTACCGTTTTTGCGAATTTTTTTAGTAAAGAATTAAGAATAAAAATAGTTTAGAACTAAGGGTTGTCACCAAGGATGTGTTGCTATTTTGATATTCAGCTTACATTCACAACATAGCTGTTATAAGGCTAGGTACTTATATAACAATGGTATAATCTTGTTCAAAACAAACAAATAAATATAAGAAATATAATAGAAAATGTATAAATAGTATGGCAACTGTGATGATATTTAATAGAGAGATCGTGGATATCATATCACACATATGTGCGTTAAAAAAGATTAAGGCAATACTTATTGCATAAACATTAGCCTGCTTTTGGGCTTCGCCATAGTCGGATAAAACTTAAGATACAGTGAAATATTGCCAATTCACCCTACTAATATTGCCAAGTGTCTGTAGACGTGTGGCAGAAATACTATTTCAACCAATCAGATATCATAAGTAGAAAGGGGTACCTACATAGGTTATCTACGCAATATTCGATCTTCAAAAACGATACACTAACGCACACATATACAGGGTTATTTGTAATACGTCGGCAATCCGTTAAGAGGATGTAGATGAGGTCATTTGCAACCAAATGACCCCTTATGACCCCTATGCAGCTGTCAACCATTTTCCAGTAATTTGACATTTTATAAATATATTTTTGAAGTTCTCTGGCATCTTATTGTATCTCGTTGGATAGCTGAGAAGTTGTACATATTTTTGGAATGTTCTGTCGATAAAGTATATACATGACTAGAAATAAAGATAAAATAGATCAAGCATTTTTCAGATTAGCTAAAGTACATACATCTCATATATATCTTTAAGAAATTACGCCACATTGCTGACTTTAAATTAATTAAACAGGTATATTTAGCTTTGTGCCAATCTGTACTTACATACTGCATAACTTCATGGGGTGGCGCTGCAAAGTCTATTTTACTCCCTCTAGAACGTGCTCAAAGAGCAATTCTAAAGGTAGCCACATTTAGGCCTTTCAGATTTCCTACACACCAGCTTTATATTGCATGTGAGGTGCTAACAGTACGCCAATTATTTATACTGCACATCATATTAGAGCAGCACGCTGAACTCGCTTACAAGCCAGTACCTTCTGACAAGAGAAGGAAAGATTTGGTCTGCATAAAGCCTCAAACTAGACATGCCTTTGTAAACCGATTCTATGTCTATTTAGGACCCGATTTATATAATAAGCTCAATAGAATACTTAATATTTACAGTGCCGGTTACAAACATTGTAGTCTGAAGATACGCGAATATTTGGGTAAACTTGATTACACAGACACAGAAAGACTTCTAGAAGTACTTCATTAATGATGTAGTTGTTAAATTGGCAACTTTTATTTGTATTTAGTACCTAGTTTATTAAGGATAGTATTATTGTATATCGCTTAGTATGGAGATGGCCTGAAACACAGGTTTTTATTAACCTAGCTCAGGCAGGTCGCCACAAGATAGAATGTCAGTACCAACGCACCTCTCATATGTAATTAAAAACGAGTAAAACTAGCTTTTATCTAAGTATTTAAGCCAATCTGTTAAGAACTTGGTACTACCTACTAAGTATTTAAGTGTTTAGATGTATTACTTTGTAAAAGGACCTAAATAAAAGTTATTATTATTATTATTATTTATTATTTATTTATCTTTTATGGGGTACTGTGTTAAATGTTACAACAAAATACCTTGTCATATATTGCAATTAAAACTCATATAAAAAGTTCACTTTGTAAACAAGCATATTACAAATTAGAGGATTATATCTAAGATAAGAATGCTTGGAAACATGCTGGTCTAGCTCCATAGGACAATCTAGGGTCTAGACAAAATCAAACTTGTTGTTACTCTAATTCTGTGATTACTTTAATTCACACACTGACTTATTACTTGTTTAAATAATTTGGACAATCGTATACTTTTACAATGTTTGTAAATATGTGAACACCATGTATCTATCACATAATTAACTTATTTGTCATTGCTACATTTTTCATTCTTTTTACCTATTGTGGTAGGTTAATTTTATTACAGGTGTATCGTGTTCACATATAATTATAATTATATAATTAATGTATACAAATATTGTAACACATTTTAAAAGAGTAACGGTGGAGTTTCTTGCCCATTCTTCTCCATACGAAACTACCTTTTGGAAGGGGCGACTAGAATCAATTATATTTTAATGTAAATTTTGACGTTCAAAAGTGCCTTTTATGTGCCTATTTGAAATAAATGCTTTGACATTGAAATGTTTTTTTTTTGCAGAAATCAACCATTTACGTCAAATAATCTGCTCAAAATGATGAAAATTTGGTGCTCTGATGAATTGATAAATGATTGATTATTATATATTGAAGTAGAAGCAGATAATAATAATGAAAAAAAAAACATGTTTTGTTTTTTAAAATAAATTTTCAAACTTGTATACCGCCAAAAAATATAAAATGCTAAATTACTCGGAAATGGTTGACATTTGCATAGGAGTCTGAAGTCACCAAATGACCTCCCCTACATCTCCTTTATGGATTACCGACCTATTACCAATAACCCTATATAGAACGTAATATTATAATGTCACACTATAACACGTGGAAATAGGACAGCATTTCGTAATCGGGAGCGAAAAAGAGACAAGCATATGTTGCTGTGCGGCGCGGCGCGATACTGGTGTTCAGGTTTGCTAACTAGCCAAGTTTTAACGTGCCACTTGCGTAGTGCTACTTCTTTATACTTATAATATCATGGATTCCAATCCTACGTGGTTTAATTTCGTCTATTTGTCCTTAATACTATATGCAACTGAAATGAGTGATAATATAAAATCACCAATCTCAAGATAACAACATTCATGAGGTTTTCATTGCAGCCTATTTGTTGAACATTAGGCGCCGTGCACTAAATAATAGACTGATTTTGAAAAAGTTTGCGCATTATTTTGTGAGAAAGGGAAAAATAATTTAAACATTTTACTTTTTTATTCGAATAGTCGAGTTTTTTGTTATGCATGTGGCTGAAAGGGATTTTTCAAATAAATGAAGTATTCGTGGAAAATCACTAATATTCACAACCAGTTTTCCAAAAAATTACGCGAGACTGACGTTTGATAATTTTTTACTAGAAATTACTTTTGATTTGAATATGCAAAGATATAATCAACATCATTATATGGTCTACTTGCACGTGGCGGGACCACTTTTTTCAACTTCTATGCAAAATATAGCTGAAAAATAATGTTGAAAAAGCCTATTTTTCGATAAAAAAAACCCAGTCTGTAACGGGACCACTTTTTTCAACTTCTATGCAAAATATAGCTGAAAAATAATGTTGAAAAAGCCTATTTTTCGATAAAAAAAACCCAGTCTGTAATATATTTTTTCCTATTATTAAGTAAACGTTTCAAAGTAATTAAAAAAACACACGTTAATCTTCAGCTATTTATAAACTAAAATTAAAATTGTATTTTATAATAATACAATATCTTCATTAAATAAATTAAAGGTAAAATAAACTATATCTTCGAGAGCGCAAAAGTGATGAAACTATTAACAAGTGCTGTGACTGACGCGAATGGTTTAGCGTCACGAAAACTGTACTTTTATAGTCACACAGACACAATGTTTCAATGATTTCAAACTTTTTCAAGAAATGGACAAAAGAGGGTATTTTCCGTGCACGGAGCCTTATGCAACATTGCTTCTTAAACTTATTGAGCTTGAATTTCTTTTAATGCAAAATACGGCCGATGAATCATGGCTGGTCTGAACATGCGACTCTCCGAACTTTCGCGCATGTTCTCTCAGTCACACTCGCCTCATGCCACCATTTGATTCCTAAAAATGTTATTGGGCAGCCTTCTTCGCAAAGTTGGGGCCGGCCATAATTCATCGGCCGCATTGTAGACTGTGAACGGTCGCAATTTGCGTCCAGTCAGTAAAACTTGTCCCCAAGCTAACAAAAGCTACTTGTGAAAACGACTAACACATACTTAATTGTACTTATAATTAATTATAGGCGTTGACTACATAGACATACATACTACTTGTAACACATATGTACACTTGTAAACATCGTGAGAGATCGGACATGTAGCCTAGCCTTACAATTTGTTAGTTTTTTATATCACAAATATTACTAATTTGGCATTTGATTTAATTCATTTTTTATGATATGTCGGTTTGCGAGTAACATCTGTACAAGAATAACGTTTTTTTTAAAATATCTTATCAAATGGAATATAAAAAGAAATCCCAATGGACTGTGACTTATGAATAAATATAAATAATTCCATATATCAATATGGGTACCGCTATTTAGGCCGAAGTGACAGACGGACAAAGAAAATAGAACACAGATTGGTAAACACTGGAGTGTTAGACCCGTTGTATAAAAACTACGGTTTATTCGTCGTGTGTAGGCACGGTCGCCAGTGTTCTATGGATCACTATGGAAGCTTGTTGACAGAGACGTTTTTTTCCACGACACGGTTTATACGCCGTACCGTAAAGAAACCGTGCCGTGTACAAAGGGTCTTAATGTCAACGTCAGTAAGCACTGCTTTTGGCATTTGTTTCCATAAAACTTGTGTAATCATATAATATGTTTAAATATAATCTGCGATTTCAAAATCATAATATTAATTATGATTGATTGACGTTGATTTATTTGCTTATTTATTCAATCTTAATAGATTGAATAAATAAGCAAATAAATCAACGTGAAAGATATATGTATTATGGCTGTCGCACACCAAAACAACTCAACACCAACGCGACCCAAAGTAAAGCATTGAAATGAAATGAAATTATTTATTTTGTAAATAGGACATCGGAATCACTTTTACCTGTAAAAATAAAATAAAAGCTAGATGGAGTTGACATTTCCTATGTGACTACCCACGAGAAGAAATCAAATGGGAGTCGTGTGACTTAAAGCATAAATATACGTGTTACGATATAAAGCTCACCTTCCAATGCTACTCGTAGAAGGTTCGTATTCATGGCAAATAATGGCTGGAAAACAGTTCCTGAATGTTATGAAACAAATGCACCTGTACTATCATTACGGTGGTTGACTTCAAGGCCCGCTTGCACCACAACTCACTAAATGCGTTTAGCGCTTTACGTTTTTAAATAATCGTTCGTTTCTGTCAATCGTTTGAAGATGATAGAATTATGATTTAAATACGTTTAGCGTTAAGTGATTTGTGGTTCAATTGGGCGTGAGTGGGGTTGGTATCAAGTCGTGTCGGTGTGCAACGGCCATTTAACTAACACTCCATTTTCTACCAATCCGTGTCCCGATGTAGTAATAAATACTTATGCTACGTTACCCTGTGTTTCATGCGGCATGGTGTTTGAGGTCGAATATCTCCATCAGCAGAGGTTCTATAGGGTTTACGTCTAGGTATACGCCGGTGACTTCTTCAGCCAACTTGCGAAGTTCTAGAATCTTCTGTATCAGTTTTAGGAAGGTGGATTTCGCTTCGCAGCCTGGGTACACGCTTTCGAGGTAGCGACGGAGTAGGTAGTAGTAGGAGTTCTGTAAAGGAGAAATCGTTTTAGATTAGAATAGAAAACTTTTATTTCAGACCGGAGTCCATAGGGTTAGTAATAATTTTAATTATCTTCTAGTGTTAGTAGGTTACAGACACAGATATAAAATTAAAATTCAGCGTGGAGCTGCAACATCGGGCAACCCACCGATCTGCGAACCCACTGAGAATACTGTTGGTGCTGCCGCGAACACGCGTCATCAGGGATGCACATCTATTCCTAATAATGGCGGCAAAACAATTAATATTATTATCCGCATACATCCCTGATGCACTACAACGCCACGGCAGCCGCAGCAGTACTCTCAGTGCATTATTGTATTGAACGCGTAGGTTGCTGTATGCCCGCTGAGTGAAGTTGACCCACAGGCTACATGTGTAGAAGGACTGACAGTAAGCTTTGAAGAGCGTTACTTTAACTGCCCTCGTACATCGCGCAAACCTGCGGGCCAGCATGTTACAACGGACAGCCAGCGACCTACGCTGCCTTTCAATATCACAATTGTCTTTAAGGTCTTCAGTGACCCAGTGGCCCAGACATTTGAACTTGTCCACCCCTCGTAGAGTTTTGATAAATGTTTTCTGTAGGTTCATTGACGTTCAGATTTGTTCAGATGAGTCTTAGTTTTGAGAGAACCCAGGGGAGTTTTTCGAACTTGTTGGGACTTGTTAACTGTTCGACAAACACCGAATTTATTAAAATCCCAAAGAGATGGGTAGTTCGGTCGACGGTAATCTTAATCCTAAAACAAAGAACTTAAAGAAACCCAAAATCATAAAAAAAAACTAATTTTACCATTGAAAGTTTAAACTTAAAAATTAACAATATCTACGGCAGGGAAAATCCCCGCAAACTTATGTACATAATAACAGATTTAAAAATATTTTGTTTACCTAGAACGGATATTCATAAATTGGTTGTTAATGAATAGTATTTATGATTTATAAGCTTTATAAAGCTATATTTGTAAGCTAAAGTACACATATCTAGGTACTTTAATTGAATTGCTTTACTTGTACATTTATTTAAATAAATGCATACTTACTAATTACACTTTTGTGTAATTTCATGCTTTATCACATCATACATACTTCCAAGTATACAACGTGTAACATAAATAACGCAAGACCTCATACACCTCAATTAGAGTATCGAGTTAAAAGCATAATACAATGACCAAAACATTTTTTTTAAAGCTAACTATTATTATTAAGAAAATTGTGTTGATCCTAGCATTACTTTATGCATTTAAAATTGAGTCTTATTGCCTTCTAATAAGATTTAATTTTCTTTGGCTCAATCGACGGTTAGTATTGGAAAATACATACAATCTAAAAAAAATACCTATATTAATAGTTACTGAAATCGATTCAGTAGTCAATTATGAGCAAACTACTTGCAGGACTTGCGTTTATTCTGTTACACGTTGTATACACTAAAGTGGCGTCACCAGGCGATAACAAACTGATCTCATAATAAAGCTTCCAGTGACGGTCAAGTAGTTTAATAGCAGCGTTTTACCTAAAATAAAACGCATATTAAAATAATTACCTCACTGGAAGCTTTCACTTTATTTCTGCCTGGTTCTATGAGACAATGAACAAAATAGCTTGACACTTTTTACAAGAACTTAAAAACTACCCGCAACCACCAGGTGGCGCCACTGAGCCGGAAGTATAGAGGGGACAAAAGTACGAAAACTGGAAAGAAATCGACGGGAAACGGAAATGGCATCTCATAATAAAGCTTCCAGTGAGCTAAGTATTTTAATAAGCGTTTTATTTTGGGGAAAACGCTGCTATTTAAAGTTTATTACCTGTTCCAATTTAACAACATCGGGATGCACGACCTTCATCCTGTCGGGCGTGAACAGCAAGATGGCCGACATGATGAGTATGACGTGCTCGTCCGTGCGCCAGCGCGGCTCGAAGGAGCGGATGAAGGACTCGTGCGAGCGGTAGATGTTGCCCTTCGCCAGCTTCAGCACGTCCGTGCGGATACTGCCGAACTGCTCCTGGCAGTGCGGGATCTGGAGTGTGGGGGTCATTATTAGGCTAGCTGTGTTTTGCGGTATAACTTCCATCATACAATTAAGGGGGATGCGCTAAGGTAACCCGCGAAATTCAAATTTTCTTACGGTTTTTTGCAATTAACAGCGGGGCGAGCACGGCCTACTGTGATAGGCTTGAGTCAGACATTTTGACGTGACAACGTCTTATAATTCGATGGAGCCGGCTGCACGCACGAAAAAACATGACTCATGCGGCGTTACCTCGCTCTGAGGCGTTCCATTTAAGGCTTGAAGTGCAAGCGAGAGCGTGGAATGAGCGACAAAGAGGCACAATCGGCCTCCGCGTTCGGCAGCGATCGACATCTGTCTCTCTCCTACTTGAGTGAGCGATGCGTCCGCGTGGACAGCTGCTATACAATAATACATTTACATGTTTTCGTCAAGTATAAAGTGCAGTGAAAAGTGAATGTGGTGTCAATTGTTTATAGCAACGATAATTGCGGCGATAAAGGTAAAAATTTACATAATTGTATTTATGCGTACAAATAAATGTAACTTGATCAATTCAATTGTGATTTCCATTTACCTCCTTCTCTATATCCATACAAAATATAAAACAAACAAATAAAATAAATTATTTTTTTTGAAAAATGCAGCCATTCCATCAGTATTTTCTTATGACGTTGTGACGTTCAACTATCGTCAGTAAACCGACTTTACAGACAACCGATTCTTTTTTATCACATTTTAGGAGCAAAAACCGTGATAAAATGCGTGATTCAAGTCCGTAACAAGTATGTATTTACAGAATTATAATCAATAGAAGCATCAATACACCTGTCTAAGTTAGTATTGACCTCAAATGTCTATGATCAATAAATAAGGCAATTTGAACTTAGACGGGCTTACTAAAAACAAGGTTTTTCTTTAGATATGGTTTAAACCATCGAGCCTGTTTATGAAATAAGAAGAACCTAACAGATTTCGAAATACAGTTCCTTTTACAAAACTGCCAAATTAGTCCGGTCTTAGGTTGTCAATTTTGCATTAAGAACTTTACTAAAGTCGGCATAAAGTTTCAAATACAAAAACTGACTCGTAGTTTTAAGCTCGGGCTGAAGTTAGGCCGTGTTTTATAATAAGACGGAGAGTTCAATTTCGCGGACTACCTTAGCGAGTCCACCTCTAACGCACATTACAGCCGCAGCAAGCCGCAGCGCAACGCGCTTTTATCCAAAAAAAAAAGTACGGCGCGGCCTGCGCGGCCCAACTGTAGTGTACGGCGGTGCATAGAAAATGTACGAAAGTCAAAGTCAAAGCATTTATTTCAAATAGGCACATAAAAGGCACTTTTGAACGTCAACATTTACATTTAAATAGAATTGATTCTAGTCGCCCCTTCCAAAAGGTAGTTTCGTATGGAGAAGAATGGGCAAGAAACTCCACCGTTACTCTTTTAGAATGTGTTACAATATTTTGTATACATTAATTATATAATTATAATTATGTGAAGACGATGCACTTATAATAAAAATTACCCTACCACAATATGTAAAAAGAATTTAATAAACGTAGCAATGATAAATAAGTTAATTAAGTGATATATACATTGTAAAAGTATACGATTTCCCAAAATATGTAAACAAGTAATATGTCAGTGTGTGAGTTAAAGTAATCACACAATGTAAATCAATGTCATAAAAATAATAAACTATACAATTAAAGTAGCAACAAGTTTAATTTTGTCTAGACCCTAGATTGTCCTATGGAGCTGGACCAGCATGTTTCCAAGCATTCTTATCTTGGATATAATCCTCTAATTTGTAATATCCTTGTTTACACAGTGAACTTTTTATATGAGTTTTAAATTTTCTTTCATTTAATTGCGAAAGTGATGAATTAGATTTTAGTAATGCGTTACGTGTCGACGCGACCCGCCACAATCTGCGCTAGCTTTAACATTACATCTGTTCCCCGAAGTGTCATTGGTTTTGTATTTTAGTTTTTTTGCCACGGACTTCCGAAATTAAAGTTATTTTTCACTTTGTAATGTTATTTTTTTAAAGTCGGTTGTTATTTTTTGTAATAAAGTTTGTATTGTTCAGTAAGCAAATAACAGTGACAGGAAGTTATTATCATCATCAACATACACTAAGTGGAAAAAATACGTATTATTGAAGCTAACTCAAAAATCACTCGTCAGAACTTGACCAAATTTATATGGGACCACCCTATAACTATACCCTTTCAAATCGGTTTATAAATGACGGAGTTCTGAGGTAACAAACATAAAAATAAAAAGTACAACCGAATTGAGAACCTCCTCCTTTTTTGAAGTCGGTTAAAAAGGGCGATCCTTTTGGAAACGTTCGTTCGTTAACCTGTTAGAAATCAAGATTGACTTCTACTGAGACTTTCAAATAGAAAAACCACTGCGCCAACAACATTAGGGGGTTAGTTAACTTTTCGCAAAAAAATATTGAAATCGCCAATCCATTTGCGAATACCAGTGTTAATTTTTGTTGCCAATAAATTTGAAAGTATCTTACCTTCCACTGGTTTCTCTGTCCGTCATACGTCATAGTACTTCTGAGTACCATCATCTCTATACAACCACCTTTGAGAAGCGCCACCTATCGCAACAATAGAGGAATTTATTTAACATCAAATCAATATCTTCATCAGATTATTATCGATTCCAGAATTGAAATTCACAGACATTGACAAATGTTATTAATTTCTGTAAATTGATTCAAACAAACACGTCAAAATAAAGTATGTTTTAAAACCAGAGGAGTTTGGTGTTTCCTATCCGACTACGCTGAAAAGAAAGACCGCAACAAACTCTGAGGTCACAGTATCTTTTAAAATCTAGACATTATCAAGGTCAGGCCATCTGAGGACCAGATTAGTGTCTGGGTGGTCTTTTGAGGAAAGAACCAACCAGATTTGAGTGGACCTGTCCAGTCAGTGCAACCGTTGTGTCAGTAATCGTAAGCTCAACTCAGAACTTATTGTGTTATTGTTGTAGAAAAGTAAAACATCTACGGTCAACTACTCAAACTCTTACTTGATCTTCTTCACACATATTCTTGAACGAGTTGATTTTCTTGGCCATCTTGATAAACCGCCTTATTGCCACAGCAGTAAGGTTCACTATCGTTATCAAGCGAGGATCGTGTTTGCTGCCGCCTTCCTGAAATGATAAGGATTTTATAAAGTTTAGAAGGAAATTAAAGATTATATTTATTCAGTAAATGATTCTGAACCCCTGCGTTGAAAATGTACGTCGGTTATTTGAAAGAAATAAAATGCTGTTCCATACATTTGACTGCACTTTTGTAGAGAGACGGACTTCACGCCACAGGCATTTTCTACCAATCAACCTTTGGGTAATGCAGACACAAACAGTGGTAGGTGCAATTAATGAATACGTATTTTTAAATTTATAGACACGCATAAACTTTTTAATATTTTTTTTTTACTCTTTTTTAGGAAACGGCTGATTATTTAGTTAATAACCGACGAAACATTTCAACGCCCCCTGCGTTGAAATGTTTCGTCCAGAATCATGTACTGAATCCAATAACTGGTTGTGCGTCGATGTCCCTACCACCCCGTGTACAACCTGTACAGGTTGTTCACCATAATTAGTTTGTTTGCAACAAACACCAGGCTCTGGATCTGGCTCCACAAAAAGCTTTTAAAAACTCAACTACGTATAGAACAGGTTTGATTTTCATCAAAATTGAGCTCATGCCTTGGCCATCTTTTTTCCTACATATCATATAGTTTGGATTTTACCCTGTATACCTAGGACATCGCAAATATATACAGGGTCAACTTAAATTAGTTATCGAAACTCCACAGACGTCATGAGTATCAATGTACACACGGCTGCACATCAAGCTATATTTTTCCAGTTCACACTGGCGTCTCATTGTAAGCGAATCCGGTCATCGATCGCATTTAGTTACTTGAAATTTCAGTTTTTTAAATCTGTTTATGTTCGTGTAAACTTCACAAACGAGATTAGTATCGGTATCTAAACACGATAAAACAAAAGAAAACTGATTTTCTCATCTCCTTCTGCAAGTAACAACACCACCAGCAGTCGTCGACCCCAAAAAAAGTCAATCTATTTTATTTTTATTTTATCGTGTTTAGATATCAATACCTATCACGTCTGCAGTGTTTCGCCAACTAATTTAATGTGATCCTGTATATTTTTATGTAAACTGTTGTCAAAAGATTAACTTAGAACACATAATTATCATCTAATACTACGTCATCTTCATGACGATTCACATGGCAGCCTCTAAACAAGTGTATTTTACCTTGAAGCCGGCCGTACACGCAGTATCCCCCACCAGCTGAGATATGTCATCATCTATGGGAGCGTTTAGCGCCTTGTTCGCTACTATTAACTCGTTTAGTTTGGCACGTTCCACCTGAACATTGAGAACGAAATGTTACTAACAGCTGACGCATCATTTGTGGTTTTTACATCCTTGTAAAATGGTTTAGTCTGTGAACACATTTTTCACTCAATCACGCTTATACTGTCTAATAAAAATAATGTTATACAAAGTGGCGCGTACCTTATTACATTAAATTATATGCCACGTATACTACATACTTAGACGATATACAAAATTTGAATGAAACCCATTCATAAACAAATCAGCTGTGCCTTACGTTTTGTTACACGTAGCTCGACACAATGTATGGAACAGCTGATTGTTTAGTGAATGGATTTCATTCAAATTTTGTATATATTGTCTAAGTATACCATGTAGTATACGTGGTATAATTTAATATGATAATGTACGCGCCACTTTGTATATTATAATGTCACACACAATATACCATGTCCTGGATTAACACAGAATACGTTACTCCGGAAATATGTAGGCAATAGTTGGTATTTCAAAACATGTTAATATTGTTGTCGGATCAGTTATGATGAGTTTGCACTAAAAAACTAGGTGTTGGTGTGAATTTTAGTTCATGACAACTAATTTTATTCCACACCTTTTTAATCGCGATTAAAAACAGGCAGATTTAGTTACGACAGTCAAAATTTTTGGTGAAAAACGTAAAATTCAGAATAGCAAATTGCCATTTCACTAAATTATAATCTCAGTGCCATCTTAGTGCTGTCAAACTAAAATTTGGTTAAGTGGTGTCACTTTAGTCAATTTCAGAATGGGAAATCGTCGTTTGACAGGCATAAACTAAATTTTGGTGATTTTTAGTCTAGTTTAGAGAATTTTGTGACAGCAGAATCGGCACCATTGGTGCCGATTCTCTTGTCACAAAATTCCTGTCAAACGACGATTTCCCATTCTGAAATTGACTAAAGTGACACAACTTAACTATATTTTAGTTTGACAGCACTAAGATGGCACTAAGATTATAATTTAGTGAAAATGGCAATTTTGCTATTCTGAATTTTAGGGTTTTCACCTAAAATTTTGATGGTCTTAACTAAATCTGACTATTTTTAATCGCGATTAAAAAGGCGTGGAATAAAATTAGTTGTCATATGAACTAAAATTCACACCAACACCTCAACATCAGATGCAAAAACAGTACCTACTGTATCTTTTTTTTCTTTTCTTTTGCTATTATCTCGAAAACGGTGTCTTATCGCAAAAATTATGAAATTTCGACCCCCTTTATAAAACCCTTAAACCTTTAAAACTCAACGTGTTGGTGTTTTTATATTTTCCATACAAAAAGTAAAAAAAATCCATACAAAAAAGTCGAGGCCGCACATAATGCGCGCCTACGGCTCTAAAAAGAAACCACGTGGAGTCGCAATTGCCAAATTTGATTTTATACAATGTGGCGCTACAACGGTGACTTTAATTTAATACACGGGTAGGGCTAGTGCCCATTAACCATATAAATATTGATAGGTTAAAATAATACGTAAACTGAAAAAAAAAATTTTTCAAACAAACTAAATAATAAAAAAGTCATTAAAATTGGGATCACCCTTGCAAAAATTCATTCATGAAATTACTTACCTAGCTCGCTTACGTTAACTCGGAGCGGCAACGTGTCGGTTCGCGGGCTGGCAACCGCGCATCGCGTCTTGTACCTACTCGTGATCGGTCCGATTCTTTGACGGCATATTATCAAAGAAACCGAGCGGCGCAAGTGGTACAAACACTTATCACATCACCCTCTCTTGTTACTATTAGTAATAACTGTCATCACTAATCACTGCCATCACGATCATAAGTTTACACAAGCACTAATAGCACAAATAAATGCGTCCGTATCGCAAGAGGTGTAAACGTACCTACTAGATAAGAAAACGAAAACCAATCAAAGTGTCTTTATCGCAGTACCATGATCTAATTACTATCCTAATTACACAAAAAGAAATAAATAAAACAATAGCTAAGAGTCTTTTTCGCGACGTAATTATGCGCACTAGAGTAAATAAGTGCGTCAAGGACACGGGTTCGACTAGCACTAGAAAAGCAAAAAAAGAATTCGTGTTCGGTGCGGCGGGTGGGTGGAAGGGAGAGCGCGCGTCGCCTGCGCTGCTCGCCAACAAAGGAAATTTCCTTAAATTCGCCTACTCTATGCATTTGTTTCATCCTAATAGTATTGCTTATTCGTTTTAATTTCATTGATGCGAAGTTATGATCCGTGACCGAGGGAAATGACCGCTGCGCGACAGTTCTTTAAGTACAGGTTGCTCTAAGATGCTATTTCCTAAATTCTTTAATAAATCTGTAAATAATAACGTTTAATGGAAATAAAAAATTGTCATGAAACGAAAATGTGAAAACGTATATCGTCACTTATATAACAACACCGCGCAAGTCGATTTTTGGCGGTTATTATGTTTTGATGTCATTGGATAGAGCGTTTTCGCGCGGTTTGATCGACCAATAATAGACTTTACTTTTCCACCAATAAGAGCACGCTATTCAAACAATTCTGACACCGCGCAAGTCCGTCAGTCCCAGAACACCGCGCAAGTCTTCATTCCGCCATATTGTTTGTGGTGACTACTTGTTGCTCCGTGAATATTTAATGATTTCAGTGTATTTTTTTGGCGAAACTAAGTGAAAATTGTTTTATTTGAATAAAAAACAGGTAAGCTTTTGATTTTTTATTATAATATGCCGTAAAATATCCACAAACTTACTGTATTTACTTTTTTATGCAGTTGCCTACTTGAGCGGTGTTTATTGTAAACATTTTTAGTACTTGGGCGGTGTTGTAATTTTGTCAATATGTTTACAGTGATACACCATGCAAGAAATTAATTGGGATGCTATGAGTGATCACACCTCCGACGAAGAAATAGCTGCAGAATTGCGAAAAGCTGGCCTTAGTGTTTCATGTAAAAGAAAATTTTCTAGTAAAAAGACAGGCAAGGAAAACATTAGGAAGACCAGAGTAGGTAAGCGTTCACAATTTTGGCTCTAACCATCAATGTATTTCTTATGTACAATCACATACTAACTATTATTCTCACGTGAAATCACGCCTATACCCCTTACGGGGAGTGTGTATGGACTGATAATAAGATACTTTCGCTACATCTGTTAGACTTAACGTTGTTAATTTATTTATTTTACATTTCAGAGTCATCCACATCTGAGAATGTTGACTTTTCGAGCCAAAAAATGGACAAAGAAGACTCTAAAAGGACAAAAGGTAAGACATTAGCTTTGTCTACATAGATGAGTCTTCTAATATAGGTACATCTTTTTTCATTTTCACTGAGCAAAACAAATCATGTCTTTTTTTATATTTCAGATTTATCCGCGGTCAAGGATGTTGACAGTATTGATGTAATTAATAGTCTTCCATTCCTAGAGAATATAGATGGTCAACTGTATCGTCTGGAAGTGAATGAACAACCATCACCAAAAATGAAACACGTTTCTTCAGCCAATATAAACAAAAAACGTCCTAGAATTCCAGTTTCTGTGCCGTTCAAGGTATTATCGTCTGCTTGGTCTTTTGCTGCATCTCCGGCCCGGACCGATGACCGTGAAGCTATGATTGTGCCTAAATCTCTTGCACGTATTTGTAATGACAATCATAACTTACCTATAACTTTTGAAGAACCTCAATCCGCTGCTCCAAATGTACCAGTTCCTGCTACTCCAAATGATATTCTAGCTAATCTATCTGCACAATTAACGGATGCTCATGAATCCTCTTTTCTAACTGCTTCATCAGAACTAACTACGCCTGTTATACTAGATGAGACTAAACCTGCTTCAAAAACCGTTGTCCCTAATGACCTACCTGTAACTCTTGAAGAACCTCAATCCGCTGCTTCAAATTCATTAGTTCATGATTTCCCAAACGATTTTACATCTAAACCGCCGTTTACTGATGAGCTTGGATCCATTGCTACCCCAGAAGACAACGCCTATGAACTATCTACACATTGCTTTGCTAAACTTGACAACGGTGCTTCAATTTCACATGTTTCTACCGGCCCAGAAGTCGTTATTGCCACTCAAGTTACACAACGTGCTTTTGACCATGAAACCGATGCTTCAATTGTGTTAGGGCCTGCTTCCTCAGGAGTTACTGTCGCCGACCTTGAAACCGATGCATCGATTGCGCTAGTATCTGTTGCTCAACCTATACCTGATTCTGTAGGTATGTTGGCTATGCCATCTGCTGCTCCAGAAGCTGAAAATAACAACCCATCTACAAGCTCTCTTAGTGATTCTCCAACTTTATTACTTTCTTCATCGAGTGCTAATCTGAGTAGTACTCAAAATCAACAGAATAGAATAACAATTCTCGAAAATGTACCTTATCACGGAGACTTAACTTTAAATAAAAAGCGCAACAACAAAGCTACCAAAAATTATGATGCAAAGATGTTAGAGTATACTTTTTTCATAGATTTTTCCAAAGATTTGGTGTACAAAACCATTCGCCCTGGCAAGAAGACAGGTGACCCTGTAGTCACTGATATACGAATGTTGGAGTACAGGCCAGATGGTACAATATGGTATAAACTTAATTTTAAAGACGAGATAAAGCCGTTGCCCCAACGACCTACTCCTCTTCATCGAATTAAACCAATCAGCTCTCTGCCCAAACTCTACTCGGGTAGATTGCCGATTTCTGCTCGTAAATTTATGGATCTACAGGATTTAAAAAGAGTTATACCTGCAGCTTGCCATAAATTCTACGATGATTTGCCACATTTGTAAAAATATTATTAAGTAGTATTTAATAATATTTAGTCTATAATTTGTTCCTTATTGTTTGCATATCGGAAGGGGTTATTTATAGGATGTTGATCCTGGTCATCTAAATATATAAACTACTCTATGACTTCCCTGTCTGTGGTCTCTGTTTACCGATCCCAAGGTTTCACACAGAGCCGAAGGGCAGACAGGGTGGTCCTACTTAATATAACCCAAGCCTATCTACTAGAATAATTTACTATTTAAGTTAAGTAATATCAACATAATTTTTGCTACTATAACTTTATAATCTTCACCTTTTTATTTTTGAAAGAGCGAGACCTTTTCGCCACCAGTGTCTATAATGCTGTAACTACTTACAAAAAAGCCCCGATAAATACTTTTTTTAGAATTTTTGATTATAAGGTTTCTATTTCATTTTTATTGTACTGATTTGTGATCTCAATAAAAGTCTGATTAACTGATTGCCTTTTCTTATTACAAGAAACACCGCTTAAGTCCTAGAATTTATAGCAAAACACCGCCTAAATCAATTTAAAAAGATCCTATCCATAGAACTTGCTCCATTATATTTTAAAATTATATCTTAACTATACTAAAACTATTTAAAACCATTAATTACTTATTTAGTTGTCAAAACAATTAATAAATACTTTTTTTGTCTCTCCTGAAAAGTCGACAAAATTTACTTGCGCGGTGTTGTTATATAAGCGACGATATGTGTGTTAAATTAAGGTCACCATAGCAGCGCCACGCTGTATGTGTCAAAATTATTTTTAAATTTAGAGATTTTATTTTGCAGAATAGCGTTAAGATTCTCATAGCCAAAAGTAAGGAATTTTAGTGATAGTTTAGTTCGGTGTACAACAGAACCGGCACCACTATCGCCTTTGTTCAGTTTGTTGTGCAGAGTCTACGCCTCTAGGGGTATGGGTGTCGACAAGGACCATAGAGCGACAGTGATCGCGGAGACGTGGTCGCGACACATAGGTACTTGCCTAGGAACCGCTCAGTGTTTCCTCTTTAAGTTCAGAGTATTAGTTAGTTTATAATATAACTTGACTTTAAATCATTTTTGTTTCAACTGTTTGAACAAACCTTACCGTCTTAACAAGCTACAGATACTTCGAGTCTTTAAAGTACATAATGTGCGTGTGCAATATTTAAAAAATAAAGAAACACTTTTTTGCTCACCTCATTTAATTCTCTAGAAGACCCGCTGCAAGGATTGACGGAGGTATAAGCTTCGAACTCCAGCTTTATTGCTTCACATAATATTGACTCCATGGAGTTCGGTTCTATCCTGAAAAGACGAAACAATACGTGATTGAACTCACTGTATAAAAAAAGTGTTATGGTGATAATATCGGATTGTGTCTTTACTTTTGCGCGGTTAAAGGCAACGGCAAGACACTCACTCGTCTCCTATTATATAGAACCTATAACATAACTGACAAAATGTGGCGTACAGTAAAGTGCCCATCCCGGATACAAAGGCGATGTTATGTTTATAGCTCGATTATTAAATCACCACTCCGTTCGCCAAGCGTAGTGAGCAGCACAATCCGTAATCCAGATCCCGATGGCACATCTAGTTTTAGACAAAGTTCAGCTTTGTATAACGTCGTCTCTGTTACTGGCACCTGTATGACAGTCTCTTTCTAAAGCTCGATGAGTCATACTTACGGCGGGGCACTGTCCAGCCCGTTTCGAGACACGAGTCTTCCGTCAATGGCTGTTGCTAGCCCGATATACAAGGTCTCTTGATAAGCTGATAAGAAGATTATTGACGAATGCGTTATCTACATCATGTTGCATTGACTGTTTAACGCGCAGACGTAAGTATGAATGAGCGTCATCGTGTCGGGCGATTTGAAGTCGGTATGTACGTACGTACTTAAGCCGATATCCGGCGCTTCACTTTTCGTTTATTTTGCCTTATATTCGGAATCTTTCACTCGAAGTGAAACGTCTCAACACAAAATGCATCAATCGTGCAAAATTAATTAATTAGTGATCTGATTCAACGATGTTGGATTTCGGCACTCGGCATTTTTCATTCGCGCACAGAATAATCAAATAATGAAACTTATCGAGATAATTTTGTCGGTGTCGTGTGAGCATGGAATTAAGAAATGAAACTTCACACGAGTGGACCATTCGTTCAAGTGAAGCGTCTGATATCGGCATTAAGGATATTAGGCTACAAAACATTGATACAAGTAGGAAGATAATTAGTGTTAATTAAGCACGCTAGCGTAAATTTACTACTTATAATAAATGTTATAGGATCAAAATTATAGGGACCAAGCCTATTACTATGAACTGAACAGGTAAGGACGAAATTTGGCACACTGGTAGTTAGGACATAGAATAATGGTTAGGACATAGAATAAACAATTTGTATCCCGGTAATACGTTACCGGCCTCCACGCGGGCAATAAACAATTTGTATCCCGGTAATACGTTACCGGCCTCCACGCGGGCAATAAACAATTTGTATCCCGGTAATACGTTACCGGCCTCCACGCGGGCAATAAACAATTTGTATCCCGGTAATACGTTACCGGCCTCCACGCGGGCAATAAACAATTTGTATCCCGGTAATACGTTACCGGCCTCCACGCGGGCAATAAACAATTTGTATCCCGGTAATACGTTACCGGCCTCCACGCGGGCAATAAACAATTTGTATCCCGGTAATACGTTACCGGCCTCCACGCGGGCAATAAACAATTTGTATCCCGGTAATACGTTACCGGCCTCCACGCGGGCAATAAACAATTTGTATCCCGGTAATACGTTACCGGCCTCCACGCGGGCAATAAACAATTTGTATCCCGGTAATACGTTACCGGCCTCCACGCGGGCAATAAACAATTTGTATCCCGGTAATACGTTACCGGCCTCCACGCGGGCAATAGCTAGTTGATTATTATAATCATTACCTTGCTATAAAAGAACCATAAACAATACATGAAGTTTATGTACCTACTCATATTATAATAGGTACAACAAGCCTTTATCGCCCAAACGATGAGTATTCCCTCTCTCTCATGTAATCTAAACAAAGATAACGTATTGTCATCAAAATCGTGAACTATCGTAGCTGTAATCCAGACAACCGAGTCATTTCATTAACGACCGGATCAATCGACACTCAACTATTGTAAGTAGGTACCAGTATTCTAGTCATGCTCTGTGCACTCCACAATAAATAAAGGTCTTTCTGACGGTACAATACATCTTAAAGTGGCAGTGACAACATAAACAGAATGGCGACTTTTTCATTTTATTTAAGTAGTAGAAAATAACGGCGCACGTCTGGCGAAGCGCAGTGCTGCACGGTTTCCACTGGAAAGCAAATATCTACTTTGCTTTTGCCGAAATAAAGTTGAGAGTAAATAGACGTTCACTAGCCCGGGTGCGTGTCAAAGTGGATAGGGGTGCGTGTCAAAGTGGATAGGGGTGCGTGTCAAAGTGGATAGGGGTGCGTGTCAAAGTGGATAGGGGTGCGTGTCAAAGTGCATAGGGGTGCGTGTCAAAGTGGATAGGGGCGCGTGTCAAAGTGGATAGGGGTGCGTGTCAAAGTGGATAGGGGTGCGTGTCAAAGTGGATAGGGGTGCGTGTCAAAGTGGATAGGGGCGCGCGTCTCAGGACTCACCATTGCAGACACCGATCTACATAGCTTTCACATGACCTGACCAAGATTTTGTCTGGACTTTAAAAGAGACTGTGACCTCTGAGTTTGTTTCGGCCTTTCTTCTCAGAGTAGTCAGATAGGAAACGCCGACCCCATCTAGTTTAAAAAAAAATATGATTGACGTGTAAAAGTGTTTGTTCAAACCTACTTACAGAAATAAAATCATTTAAAATCATTTATCATTTATCACTCTCAGGTTATTTATTTTGTTTTTTTTTTTAAGAGACGCAATTCTGATCGTTGTTAGGCAGGGGAACCGCGTTTTACTGCGCTTCGCCAGGTCGGCGCGCGGCGGCCCTAAGCAGGCATCGTTTAGCATAATTTTGTAATATGTGGACAATATCGTGGTTATACATTTACTCACTCTGCAGCTCAAATGTGAAATACTTTAATGTGGAAGTGGAACTGTTTATTTTCCCAAAGAAATAAAATAAAGTAGATCGAAAGTGGCCATCGCCGCCAATGATCCTCATCTGTAGCGCCAGCGTGACACAGCTGAAATGACTAATTTGTCTGTAATTTTAAAGACATCCATAGATATCCTTCAAACTGGAACAGCCACGCTGCTTGGTGCCAGAAATAACATGGTATTGTGGTTATGGTTATGATAGTCGTTTGTGCGCCGCGCTCGGCGGCCTGCGGCGCTTTGTGAGTGCATCGTGGACGGATAAATCTAGCTAATCGCTAAGAACAGGTTTTGCTGAGTTAGTTCTTGTTGTTTTCGTTTTTGTAAGTAATTATATTTAATCACTAGTTTATTTATTGAAAAGTATAACAATTATGTATTAGGTACCTATGTCGAAACTGTTTGTACTCCCCGTCACTTGTCCCTAAAGGTTCATTAGAAAACCAGCGTCAGACAGCATCTGTCTGTCATTAATGCTGAAATGAACCTTTTTGGCGCAGTCGTGAGGCACAGACTATTGTTGTTAAAACATTATTTTCACTTTTTTATTCGTATTTTGTGTGTCATGAATTGTGTCCAAATAAACGTTATTCTTTCTTTCCCGGATGAGCTCCTTCGCAAGTAGCACTACTACTATAAATTATGTCGCGTTTGAGAATTCCTTCGTAAATCTGATCTGAGCCTAGGGTTACCAAATGGTGTGTGGATCGCCCGGAGGACACGGTGGAGCATACGGTGGAGGTCTGCCCGGCTTGGGCGGAGCACCGCCGCCGCCGTGTCCTCGTGGAGGCGATTGGCGATGGCAATCTCTCGCGTCCGGCCCTGGTCCAGGCCATGGTACGGAGCGAGAGGGCTTGGGAAGCCGTCACCTCCTTCTGCGAACTGCGAAGCAGTAATGTTCGAGAGGCAAAATTCGCGCCCTCACGCCCCTAGCCGCCGCAGGAGACGCCCTGGGAGTCGGGAATCGCAGACCGATTCCCGGCCACCGTAGGCGCGGGCTTGCGAACGGCGAGCAATGGGCAGCTCACCGTTCGATAAGGACCAGGCCCGGGTCGACGGCGCGTTGTGTTCCACACGCGCCTCAAAGAGATGTCAGCACCAATGACGGGGTCCGCTAGGGCCGATGCCTGCTAGGGTTGCGGGAAAGTCCGAGAGGGATACCGTGGCCCCTGGCACAGGCAACTGAAGGAACACGGGTGGGTTTTAGTCAGTAAGAGTCTGACACGCCCTCCTGCTCTGCCCAGAGCGGGAGAAGTTATTTGATGATTTCCCACCCTCAAAAAAAAAAAAGGGTTACCAAATGGAAAATTGAAAAGTAGGTAGTGACAGAAAGCCTGACTTCCATAGAAAAGTCCTGAGCTTTTGTCGCAAACGTAATTCCCAACTCTGTGGAAAAATCAGTTATTGGTTTTGTGCACATGAGGGTCACGCCGACTCACGCCACGTGAATCTTAACGGAAAAACCTAAGAAAAACTTTTAACAGTTTCAAGTAATACAAAAAAAAAGCAAGTTTCAATGCAAGTTTTATACATATTTTTAACGTCGTAAAAATATGTATAAAACTTGCATTGAATATTTGGACAAGTGGATAAAGCCTTTAGATGTTTTTAAAGTTTTTAATTCGTTGATGCTGAAGATGGGCGAATTTATTGACTTTGATCAAATTGCTTCATCAATTAACTACCTCAATATAAAAAACATTTTACAAAAAAAAACAACAGACTTCAAAAAAAACACTACAAAGTGCAAAATAACTTTAATTTCGGAAGTCGTTGTCTATGGTTTTGTATTTTCGTTTTTTGCCACCGACTTCCGAAATTAAAGTTATTTTGCACTTTGTAGTGTTTTTTTTTGAAGTCTGTTGTTTTTTTTTGTAAAATGTTTTTATTTTTCACTTTTTAGTTGTGGTACCTACCACACACACATTCGTATAACTCTACTAGCTATGTAAATAACAGTGAGAGGAAGTTATTTTAACTTCATCATTATACACTAAGTGGAAAAATTACTTGAAGTGAAAACAGATTAGTAAAATTTATATGGGACCACCCATGAAGCATACCCTATCAATTAAAAAAATAATTTTCGAAATACAAAAAAAAAACAACATACAGTCGAATTGAGAACCTCCTCCTTGTTTGAAGTCGGTTAATAAGTATCTATTTCAATTCAAACTCAGTCGCATACATTAACCTGTGTTGGTCCCAAAAGTCAAGATTAGGTAGTTACAAATCCTTATACCCCAGTTACCTTCCACAGCTGTAACAAATCGCGCATGATAAGAGTCTTTATGGTAATTAAACATATATTTTTTTCGAAATAGTTTTTATAACCTTTGTAGTGAGTACAGGCGTGATATTATGTTGTGTGATGGCGTAAACAATGCTTAGATATGCTATAGCAACAATCGCGGTTAATCTGCTGGTATCCATTGAAGAGTTCCCCCGATTTCTACAAGATTCCATCATCAGATATTGAAATGGTGACAATGGGACCACACGGGAAGCACCAGCTTTCAAATAAAAAAAGAATCATGAAAATCGGTTCACCCAGTCGCAAGTTATGAGGTAACAAACATAAAAAAAAAAAAAAAATACAGTCGAATTGATAACCTCCTCCTTTTTTTGAAGTCGGTTAAAAAGAGCACACATTGATTTTCTGAAATCGATTTAAAGACTAAAGCCTACTTAATAAGGTGTCAGTGCAAAGCAAGTAGGTACCTACGATAAATGAGGATAAAACTGATTAGTTTACAGATATAAAGTGTTGATTATTATTTTGTGCAATTCACTTAATAAGAGTTTATTCTAAATCTAAAAACCAAAGAGGGTAAAGATTATATGTTTTTAAATATGTTGATAACTTACATTAATTTGTGAATATGTATATCCAAAGAAGATATTATGTTTACATGTGTATGTTTATTCAGATATGATTTGTTAATGTTGATTGTATCTAATAAAAAAATCTGAAAAATCTACTATATTTTATTGAAAAATCGAAATATCCTGAGATTTCCAAAATCCGGCCGCGATCCTGTTAGGAGCCTAAAAATCCTGAAATCTCGGACAAATCCTGAGATATGGTAACCCTATCTGAGTCACTCACTATTATGAATGGCACACAGATGATAGAACATCTGTCATCATCAGGTGTGTCTAAACGAGGTCCCCTATCGATATCGTAGATAACATTATAAATATAAACTTAATAGCGCTTTTACCACAGCTGCATCTTTGAAACGTAATTTGGGGCGATTTGGATCAATAATTCAAAGTGCGTGAGCGGTAAAATACGCTAGAAACAGAGAACTTCAAATTACACTTAAAATACTAAAGACATCCATGTATTTAAGAAGCAACTCAATAATATACTGATAAGTAAGACATACTACACAATTAATGAATACCTGTCTGATAGAAATTTGTGTGTATAATATAAATACATATAATTTGGGTGAATACGTGAGACCGGTATTTTTTTTTATTTCATCATCATCTGCCTAGCCTTTTCCCAACTAGGTATGTTGGGGTCGGCTTCCAGTCTAACCGGATGCAGCTGAATACCAGTATTTTACATGGAGCGACTGCCTATCTGACCTCCACAACCCAGTTACTGGGTAATACAATACCCCTTGGTAAGACTGGTTGTCAGACTTTCGGGCTTCTGACGACCCGTAACGACTGTCAAAGATCCACGAATGACAGCCGGGACCAACGGCTTAACGTGCTTTCCGAGGCACGGAGCAGTGGTGATGAAAATAATTTACACAAAGTAAAGCGCCTGTCGGGGTTCGAACCTACGACCTACAACTCGTAAGTCGCGGCCGTTACCACTGGGCCACCACTGCTCTTTATTTTATTTTTTTTTATTTGTATTGCTAATAATTATGTGTTGACTGTATTAGACATTATTCAATTATCATTCATATTGACATTACATTCATGACTGTATATGGTATTATTTTGAGTTAATGAAATTGTATAACATTAATCTGAATTTATGAAATGGTAATAATTCTAATTTTAATAGTATTTTATTTTAATAATAATTTTGCATGCCTGAATTGGTGCAACACAGCGGTCACTTGACATCTAGCAATGTATGATAAATGATTTTATTTCTGTAAGTAGGTTTGTACAAAAACTTTTACACGTCAATCATATTTTAAAAACTAGATGAGGTCGGCGTTTCCTATCTGACTACTCTGAGAAGAAAGGCCGAAACAAACTCAGAGGTCACAGTCTCTTTTAAAGTCCAGACATAATCTTGGTCAGATCATGTGAAGACCATGTAGATTGGTGTCTGAAACGGTCTTTTGAGGAAAAACCATACAGATTGAGCGGACCTGTCCAGTCAGTGCACGCGTTTGTCCGTAATCGTGCCGCTCAACTCAGAACTTACGGAGTTTTTAAACAGTTCAAGCCAATGCAAGATAATACAATGAAATCTTTTATTGTCCTAGGATACAAGAAGTACGTACCTCTCAACATCCTGCAGTATATCCCTCGCTTTGTTGACATCGGGGTTGTTGCTTGTAGACGGGATTTGCTCACACACGTGCTGTGGCCGCGTCTCTCTGTGCGATGACTTGTCACTATTTGTCAATATTGATCTGTCAATTACAACCATTATATTGGGGCTTCTATGTGAGCGAGTGATGTGTGTGTGGATTAATACAAATGAGAGTTGGAAAACATTTAAAAATAGGTACATATGGCTGAGGTACGGTTTTGTCTGCCAAATGAATATCAACCTTCAGCCTCAACCACATTGACATATTCTTGAAATTAAGTGAACTATTTCCTCAAAAGCAAATAGAACACTTAATTTCAAGTACAAACGTACTAGTGGTTTTTATGTGATTATGATGTATACTTATTAATGTTGATACAAAAACATAGCGCCTCTCATAAATTTTATACATTATTTAGTATGAAATTTTTGTTACAGATTTCTGAAAAGCCAAGAAATAATGGGATACCAGTAAAATTCTAAGTATTTTGCCATTATTTCATCAATATAATATTTTTCACAACTCAGCCTTCAACATTCCAGATTTGAACTTTACCCTATCCTAAGTTGTGCTACAAAAGCAAGTTACTCACAGGCAATGATTAATTATTATTTCAGTTACACCTAGTATTTAAATTATACTTATTTGTTAAAGAAATAATCTTGCATTATCCTTTAAGACAAAAATTATTATTAATTTTACAAATCCATTTATGGTCTAACCTAAAACTGGAAAAGGGTAATTTTGTAAAACCAGTTAAAAAAATAGTAACTTCGTAACTAGTTTTTATTCTTTCAAGCAATGGTTTACAAAAAGGCATTTATTTTCAGGATTAACTGGCCAAACTACCCTCATAGGAAGAAAATGTGAGTTTTGTGCATGATGTATGTTTACTGGCCAAAGCTTTGGAGTGCAAGACCATAGTTATTGACCGTCACCAATACACTATTGAAATAATCTACCAATGGACCCTAATTATGCTGTTCAGATAAAAATTTGTCTAATAAAAAAAATAAAATAGGTAGGTAAGTATATAGGATTACACAGGGGAGGGCAAAAAAGATAATAATGACATGTGACACTACAACTGTACACAAAACAGAAGCAACAAGGCTTAATTAATTCCTATTATCATTATATTCATACAAACCTTATAGTATTCTGTTTCGGTATGTCCCCATACATATTACTTTCACCATTCTCATACATGTATGATTCTATCATTCGTTGCTCGTAAATTGCTCTATTAATTACTGACTTCTCATCTATCGGGTATATCTTCATAGTGTATGGTGGATCATTACTCGTGACAGGCGCAGGTGGTATGTAGTTGTATTGAGGAGACTGTACCGACGTGTCTGGATCGTTTGATAGCGGAGACTGGACCGTACTACTAGGACTACATGTTGTACTTAAAGTATCATACTGTATCACAGTGTCTTGTAACGGAATGAATCCCGTGTCACCTTCATCGTCTCGTTTGACATTCTTAGAGCTTGTTACCGCGTCGTCAGGATCACGTTGCCGTTTTCTAGCTCTGTTTTCTTCTATCTTCCGTCTCTTTTCCGCCTTGTCTTCTTCCGACATTATGAATTCTTTCACCATGCCTATAGACAGACATTTTTCTAGTCGACATTTTTGACAAAACCTTCTAGTTACCACAGTGATCACACAGTTGTTCGTAAACGGACACTTGAACTCCTTGCTGGCTAAGGCGTTGCGTCTGAAAAACGCCTTGCAACTTTCGCACGAGATTGCGTTAAAGTTGTAACCTAGAGCCTTGTCGCCACACACTAAACATATTTTCTGTAAACTCGAGAGCACCTCTTTCTTCTGAGCACTCGTATCATCTTTCTTATCACTGCTATTATCCATTTTAACTAATATAAACACTCACTGAGGTAAACATTGGAATACGACTTCACACTAAATTTTTCCACTTGTTCTCATCGCACGCGCGTCTAGCAGTCACTATCAAGCGTTACGTGAAAGTGATTATCAGTAATATTAGCTGTTTGCTCCGATAACTTTGTATTTCGCTAAAATATTTCCAGATAAATAGCAGATACATATCGGATGACTAATGACATAAGTCATCATGAGCGCTTGACAGCAGTGACGTCAGAAATGTCTTTTTTTTTATTTTTTTTTATGGCCTTGTTGCTGGGACTTTTTAGCCAAGTCGTCAGAAATGTCAAGTGAACTCAAGTGTGGTAAAAATAAAACGTTTTTATCGTAGACAGAGAACTGTCTACGGTTTTTATGATGATGGTCACACTAGCCGTTCTGAGTACAAATGAACTACTCCTAAAAAAGGGAAACATAGAAGTGGACTTCACACTAGGTCGAGCCTGTCTCGTGGACTTCGTGGAGTCCTTGAGAGTTTTGAAAATTTGAATTTGTTACAATACAAGGTCTTGGAAATTGTACGTAAAACTAAATCAAAAATATAGACTAAAAATAAAAAACAGTTGATTGAAATACGGTGCTGTGTTGTAAATGTAGCTATTACGTAGACAGATTAGTTTCTCTGTCTACGAGCTATTATAAGTCAATGGTAGGAATCACAGATTACTTTTTTTATATAGGTAGGAATTCATCGTAGGAATTCATTAATTTTGATGTCACTGATTTCTGCAGCGTTTTGCGAGCGAGCTTTTTTATTAATATAGGAATTGCAACGGTGTCGAAAGCTTTTGCAAGGGCTAGGAATATTTGTATGCATTTTTCATTCTCATCTAAATAAGACGTTACAAGATTGGCTAACAGGCTTGTACAGCATCTTCTGTAGATTTTCCATGTTGAAGCCAAACTGCTTATTGGATAGGTAATAATATAGTGTTGGAATCTAGGTATGAGGTGAGTCGTTTATTTACAATTTTTTCGCGAATTTTGGAGAATATGGATAGCAGTAAATCTATAATTAGTTGGGTTTTGTTTTGAACAATTCTTATGTACTGGAGTGATCTGTGCCTCTTTCCATATTTTGTTAGGAAATATGCCTGAGTCTAAGCTAAGGTTTACAATATGTACTTAGCTACTAATGGATCTATGATTTCACTTTTTATTTGTTTGCTATGTGTTGGTGTAAAATTATCTGAGCCTGGGGCACTGTCGTTTCGCAGATTTGAGATTATTTTGTCTATCTCAAAAATGTCCGTAGGTTGCAAAAAGAAATTTGTGTTTTGAGGTTCTCCTAGCTCAAGTTTGTTTATAACAGATTCCTGGGAGAATTTTATTGGCTAGGTTTTTGCCAACGGAGGAAAAGTAATAATTGCAGGTTATTTATCGAAGTTTGTGCCGAAGATTCACTTTTAAGCAGTTCATTAGGAGTACTTCTGTTGTTGGTCTGTTCGCTAATATTTCTGAGACCTATATAATTTAATTTATTTTATTTTATTATTAGTTTTTAAGCCTATGTACTATATTTGTGAATAAGTTCCTGTAACGATTGTAAATTCGTTTTTTTGTTTGATCTTTAGGGTGTTTATTTGAACCACGATGAAGTTTGTCCCTGTGGTTCATACATCTAATAAGTCCGGGTGTAATGCAGAATTTCCTTTATCAGTGTAGGGAAATTGATTATATTTATTTTGCGATGTTGATATTTCGAACCGGTACGCGTGAGCATGTTGCACCCCATCGTTACCATACGATGATCGGTGATATCAATATCACAAAGTAATCATAAAATAGTCTGATATCTTGATTTAAGGAATATGAAATCTAAGCATGACTTTTGACGAGTTGATTTTGAAATAACCTTTTTCAGTCCGTGTTCGGACATTAAACATAAATAATCCCACTTCGAGACGTCTGTCGACGATAAAAGATTGATATTAATATCTCCGGTCACAATAGTTGTTTGATATTTGCTTATTGAGGAAAGTACTTGATCTAGAGAGGAAATAAAGCTATCTGGCTTGCGTGATGGGGATCGGTAGATGGCAACTACAGAAATATTATTAGAGTGTCGCGACTCCGGGCTAAGAACACAGCGCCCGGACCCGACGGAGTCCCTGGTCGAGCTCTCGTCCTGGCTCTGAAGGAGCTGGAGCCCGAGCTGAGGGGGCTCTTCACGGCATGTTTCGAGCAGGGCTGATTTCCCAGTGTGTGGAAGGAGGGGAGGCTGGTCCTGCTCAGGAAGGAGGGCGCCCCGCGGACTCGCCGTCCGCGTATTGGCCCATAGTGCTGCTCGACGAGGCGGGCCAAACTTTTTGAGCGCATTATCGCAGATCGCCTCGTCAGCCACTTGTGCAGGGAGAGGCCGGACCTGGACGACAACCAATTCGGTTTTCGTCGGGGGCGCTCCACCATAGACGCCTTCATGCGCGTGAGGGCCCTGGCAGAGGAGACGGTGTCCCAGGGTGGGGTGGTGCTGGCGGTGTCTTTAGACATCTCCAACGCATTCAACACCCTACCCTGGCGTTGTATTCGGGAGGCTCTGAAATACCATCCGCCGTACGGTAGGGGCATATCTGGAGGATAGATGCGTCACCTATCGGGGACGTGACGGTGCCGGTCGGCACCTCATGTCGTGTGGTGTTCCACAGGGATCGGTCTTGGGACCGCTCCTGTGGAACATCGGCTACAACTGGGTTCTGAGAGGCGAGCTCGCTTCGGGCACCGACTTGACGTGTTATGCGGACGACACGCTTGTCGCTGCCCGGGGGAGCTCGCACAGGGAAGCGACGTTGATAGCCACGGCGGCGGTGTCACAGGTGGTGAACCGCATCCGGCGCCTGGGCCTGGAGGTGGCCCTAAACAAGTCGGAGGCGATGGTGTTTCATGGCCCCCGACGTGCGCCGGCGCCGGGATCACACATCGTGGTCAGCGGGGCCCGGATAGCTGAATGAGCTGATAGTCCACCATGAAGTATCTGGGATTGGTGCTCGACAGCCGATGGAAATTCGGGCCCCACTTCCGGCGGCTGGCGCCCAAGCTGATGGGTGCAGCGGGCGCGCTTTCAACGTTGCTTCCTAACTTGGGGGGGCCCGAGTGCCGCCTGTAGGCGGTTGTACGTGGGAATCGTGCGGTCCATGGCCCTGTATGGGGCCCCTATGTGACCGATGGACATGACGGCCGGCACTCTCGCTAATCTGCGCAAACCGCAGAGGGCGATGGCCGTCAGAGTCGTCCGCGGGTACCGCACGATTTCCTACGAGGCGGCTTGCGTCCTGGCCGGATCCCCGCCCTGGGACCTAGAGGCGAAAGTACTCGCGTCAATATATCGATGGCGCGAGGAAGAGCGGGCACGGGGCTCGAGGCCGGTGCAGCAGCAGATCGCGCTGCGCCGAGAGGAGCTCCGTCAGGTCTTGGTGGCGGAATGGCGGCAAAGGCTTCTGCGCCCTACCGCCGGCCTCGCTACCGTCGAGGCGATCCGGCCAGTACTCGACGACTGGCTCAGGAGAAGGCACAGCTCCCTGTCGTTTAGGGTGACGCAGGTCCTGTCGGGGCATGGCTGCTTCGGCAAGTACCAGTGCCGCATATACAGGGAACCGGACGCTCGGTGCTACCATTGCGCCCATTGAGGAGAGGACACGGCGCAGCACACGCTCGCCGAGTGTGTAGCTTGGGAGAAGCAGCGCCGTGTCCTCACAAATGAAGTAGGAGGTGATCTGTCGCTGCCGGCCGTAGTGCGGAGAATAGTTGGTAGCGCAGAGTCATGGGACGCGGTGGTGTTCTTCTGCGAGAACGTGATGTCGCAGAAGGAAACTGCGGAACGGGAGATGGAGATCTCGACTCCCTTGTCCAGCCGCAGAAGGCGCACCGGGCGCAGGAGAAGGGCGGACAACGCCCTTTTCCGGCCCCCATGAATGGGTCCAGGGGCGAGGGACTTGGGGAAGTCCCCGCCCCCTATTCGATGGACCCGAGGAGGAGGCGCGCGCGGGTGTCAGCGCGCGCCTCTGAGGCGATGCACGGGGTAAGTTAAACACCTCACTACCCCGTGCAGGAGACGAGGCCCGGACAGACCGGGCCAGCACTAGTGTGGGGCTGCGGAAGAATTTGGATTCCCGCGGCCCCGCGCGCACGTGCGAGGAGAAACCGGGGTGGTTTTAGCTGGTAAGAGTCCGGCACGCCCCTCCGCCTTTTTCCCAGGCGGAGGTAGTTCATGAAGATTTCCCCACGTGAACAAAAAAAAAAAATGGATAACGCCCGGGTACACTCTGCTCGGGTCGTACAAGAATACATTCAGGAGGTTGGTAACAACTTGATGGCTTGTCTATCGACTGGTCCTGATCTCAACCCTATCTAGCACGTCTGAAGACGTCGTCAGAAGCCGCACAACACCACCTATCACCCTCGGGGCCCTAAAACAGGTCCTGATGGATGAATGGGAGAATATTCCCCGACATCGCCTCCAAAACCTCGTCTTCAGTATGCCTAACCGGCTCGAAGCTGTAATCAGAGCCCAAGGAGGCAATACCAGTTATAATAACGTAAATAAGTTATAAAACTTACCTACATACTATATGTTGTTTGAGTTTTTTGCCAGTAAGTTAAAAAAATTTTTTTTGTTTTTTAGCTTTAAGTTTAAAACGTTACTAATTATAGTAAACTATACTTTCAAAGAAAGTTGATGAAATTTGCTATAAAACGTTTTTAATTTCAAAACTCTGATTTCTACAGTTTATGCAATTTTAAGTGTGGTACTAAGTTTTGAAGACCAGTGTAGTTGCCCATTCCAAAGGCAGATTGAGAAGAACTGGCAAGAAACTCCAAGGACACTCTTTTAAATCAAGATACTACAAAATCCTGGGTACAGTAATCTCTATAAATATGTGAGAACGTAAAAAATAGAATAAAGAAACAATTCAAAATATTAGATTAAAAATAAGCCGTGGCAGATAACGATGACCAGTCTCAACCGACGGCGCCCGATCACGAACATGACGCGTGGATCACCACCATTCAGCGCAACCATTTTGTCGGGAACCGAATGATCCAACAAACCAAAAATATCTAAATGAGCATGACATACTCTCAACTGCCATGCTCTTTCATGTCAACATACATCTTAATAACATCGGGACCACACATTTACAAAATTGAAAAAATACTTCTAAAAAAGTCCAAAAGTGCACGCCTCATAACGCTCATTTATTTTAATAAATCGTATATCTGATTAGTACCTAATAATATAAAATAAAATATATAATATAATATATATAAAATAAAATATATATAATATAAAAGAAATATAAAAATATGTCTGCAAGAAAAGTGCTTATATTTTTGTACGACCAAATAAAAAACGGGTGCTAATTAATGCAGCTTCTTTAAAATGTCATTCTCGTCTGCAAATATATTTAGTTGTCTAATGAATGAATAGGTCAGCGACGAACTTTTAGCGTCTAATAAATGGTTTATAAGCGACCATATATTGTAAAACAAGCTACTGTTAATATGACGCAACATGGTGATAATTCTTAAGCAACTAAATTTGTGATATGTCTACTCATTGCCAGCTTCTAATAAGTGTATCAACTTCATCTATAAAATAATATCAACGTACTCTAATTTCATAGAGTCACCTTTATTTTTATACTTTAGCATAAGTAATTGATGAGTGAATCTACTATATTTGAACATAAAATTTCCTTATTATTGTCATCAAATAATGGTCAATGAAAGCTCTAATTTCATGTATTCGCCTATCTATTTATAATGTTACCATAAGTAATTGACTATTATACCTACCCAAATGAACATACAAAAAATATTACTGTACATTGCGGCGTGATATTTACTCATTTTTAGGCAAAATTTTGTATTGATTAAGTAAACATCATACTGTTATAACCTCATCTAACCCAAATGATTCACCAACAATAATATAGAGGGGATCTGGCGCTTGGCGGCCGCTGCCGCGGCACGCTCGCTTCGCTCGCTCGCCTTCGCGCGCTAATGGTCACTGTTCTAACCTAACCTAACCTAACCACCCACATGATTCACCAACCTTATAGGGGATCTGTTAGATGAGGAGAATAAGAAAACATATTAACGTTACTAAGAAATATAGCGATGAGGGGGTTCAATGTACAGCGATTTGAAGTGGGGGCAATAATGTCCCAGTCGCCACCCGGTGGCAACTGGGATTTTTTTCTCCCAATTGCCACCTGGTGGCAATCCATGTGGGGGCGACTGGGACTATACCCAAATGGCCGGTCGCGCCCCTCTGATTCCCAACGAGTGTCAGGTACACTCCCGCGCTTGTGTTGCAAACTTTCACGAAAAAAGAATATGATTTATTAATTTAGTTGTTGAATGAAAAACTTTGATTGCTAACTTTGAGGCTGGAATTTGATTTTATTAGCAGACAGATGTTGAATCTCTAAAATATATAAAGTAGCTCACTTACAACATTAGTCGCTGAGTTATCAAATCAGAAGTAAATATATTTATCGGTAGCTCGGAGTCATATTAATTTACGCTCGTAAATTGACGCTGGTTTTTTGATATTCTGTTGGAATAGTAAAGATGATGAATTAATATAATTGAAGCTGTTCTATTAACTCGTCGCCTACATATAAAAAAAGACGCTAGGTTGCAGGTGCTAAATAAAACTTTTGTTGCTGCACATATAATTTCCCATAAAAAACGTAGACGGAGCGCCGCCGCGCCGCCGCCGGGCTCTCACAGAGAAGCAGTGTAAAGGAACGAAGCCCAATTTGCATTATAAAGCCGCCTACCTGTTTTATTTGGTTTGAGCCAAAAATAAAGAAAATCATTAATATCTATTAAAACAGGATTTAAAAAAACGAATAAGTATCCACATAGGTATAATTTTGCATGTACCTACTTACTTACTTCAGCATGCAAACACCTTATAATTAAATTATGTATAACAATAGCTTATTAATAATGAGATTATTTGATAAAAAAATATCTTAAAAATAAATAATAATTATTATGGCCACTGAAATCATGTGATCTCAGTGTTGGTAGTAATGTCTTCAAATGACCGCTATGCCACCTACGGACAAGAACAATAGGCCGCATCGTGGATGTTGAACTATTTGTTTATCTAAGTACTGATTTAAGAAAATTAAGAGAAACTCGGTAGGTACATGTGAGTGTAGTAGATACTTACCTACCTTACCTATTGGTACCTAATCTCACTTCTGTCTGCCCTTTCAGGAAAATCGTCATAGCATGGTCAGCTTATAATGTTCCTACTGCTGGGACCCAAGCCTCCTCTTGGTGAGAGACAGTGGGCTGTACTCTAGCACGCGGGCCCAGTGCGGGTTAGTAGATGTCACATGTCTTCGAATGTTTTGGTTCTAGAACATGCCGGTTTCCTCACGATGTTTTCCTTCATCGCTTTGAGAGCAGTAGTGATGAAATAACAACTTGTAAAAAGGCGTACATATTTACATTAAATTATTGCATGTCAGGCAACATTGCTTTATGCCGCAGATCTTAGTTTACAAAACTTCCCGTTTTTAGTGCGTAAGAAGGTACTAACGGCTACACATCAAGTTATACCGCCGCGCCGTGCCGTATAGGCCTAGCCGTGCGTACCTTATCTAAGGTACTTAATCAATAATTAATCTACGTTTATCCACGTGGGAGATTAGATCATAAATTACGATCTATTGTCGTAATAGTATTATCTGGTAGGTAGGTAGGAGGAGGTCGTGGCTAAGTAATAGTATTATCTGGTAGGTAGGTAGGAGGAGGTTGTGGCTAAGTAATAGTATTATCTGGTAGGTAGGTAGGAGGAGGTCGTGGCTAAGTAATAGTATTATCTGGTAGGTAGGTAGGAGGAGGTCGCGGCTAAGTAATAGTGTTATCTGGTAGGTAGGTAGGAGGAGGTCGTGGCTAAGTAATAGTATTATCTGGTAGGTAGGTAGGAGGAGGTCGTGGCTAAGTAATAGTATTATCTGGTAGGTAGGTAGGAGGAGGTCGTGGCTAAGTAATAGTATTATCTGGTAGGTAGGTAGGAGGAAGTCGTGGCTAAGTAATAGTATTATCTGGTAGGTAGGTAGGAGGAGGTCGTGGCTAAGTAATAGTATTATCTGGTAGGTAGGTAGGAGGAGGTCGTGGCTAAGTAATAGTATTATCTGGTAGGTAGGTAGGAGGAGGTCGTGGCTAAGTAATAGTATTATCTGGTAGGTAGGTAGGAGGAGGTCGTGGCTAAGTAATAGTATTATCTGGTAGGTAGGTAGGAGGAGGTCGTGGCTAAGTAATAGTATTATCTGGTAGGTAGGTAGGAGGAGGTCGTGGCTAAGTAATAGTATTATCTGGTAGGTAGGTAGGAGGAGGTCGTGGCTAAGTAATAGTATTATCTGGTAGGTAGGTAGGAGGAGGTCGTGGCTAAGTAATAGTATTATCTGGTAGGTAGGTAGGAGGAGGTCGTGGCTAAGTAATAGTATTATCTGGTAGGTAGGTAGGAGGAGGTCACGGCAAGGTCAACGCGCTTCTTTTAATACAAATTCGGTGAAATTTACGAGTATCTGTATATAGTTTGGTGTTAAATCTAAAGTATACAACACTTGCATTAACATTGAATATAAACAATTTGATAATTATACTTCATTATGGTGATTTGTGCGTCTTGAAAAACAAATAAAACAAAAACTTCGTTTTGTGAGAACATCAAAAGTTCGTGTGCAAAAACGCGTAAGTGACGGATTGTGCACGGCGCTTAAGACCTTTTGTGCGCGACGTTTAGTACTGAGGCGATATATTATCAACAGCGGTGTGGGTACGTACAATTTTCGTTCACACAACTACCTGAACCAACAATAATATCATGCCAAAGTGCGATAATTGTAACAAAACCATTACAAATAAAAGCCCTGGCTTAGAATGTTGCAAATGTGGGAAAGTCGTGCATGCAAATACAACATGCTCAGGGCTCACACAAAAACAAATACTAGCGATCCGTAACTCAGACACCCTGGAGTGGACTTGCAGCGAATGTCACCGGCATACTCCTGTTAGGAAGTCATTTATAGTCCCAGAGGAAGACGACGATGAGGTCGACGAACCAACTAAAATACCCAATATATCGTCTAACTTTCCAATAGATATGAAACATTTGTTATCGAGCATTTCTAAGGAGGTTCAAAAAATTGTTCAAAAAGAGCTGGAACCCTTACAGTCTTCTATTGAATTTTGCACTGGAAAGATCGATGATTTTGTGGAGTCAATTAAAATGATGAAACAAAAACTGAAAGAAATGGAAAACAAAAATAACTTTCTATGCAATAAAGTGACCCACTACGAAACCAAAATATCATCTTTAGAACAGCGGCTGAATGAATCTGACCAGGATAAATTAAACAATCTTGTTGAGATAGCTGGAATCCCATACATGCAAAACGAAGAACTTCTGCAGATCTCAAATAATATTGCTGAAAAAATGAGCCTAGATAAGTCTGTGATAAAAAGCGTGAAACGTCCGAACTCACCCAAAAACCCAGACGTGATACAGATTGAACTTGGTAACACAAAAGATGTGGAAAACTGGATGCGTTCCGCTAAGCAATTTAATATGACATCAACTGATATATTGTCTAACTTATCTAGTACACATGCACCTGTTAAAGTTTATGTACGATTTGCGTTATCTCAAGTAAACAGAAAACTCATGTGGATGGCTAAACAACAGCTGCGACAGAATTTTAAATACATTTGGTTTCAAAATGGAAAAGTGCTGGTGAAGAAAGGGGAAGTAGACCAAAATGGCAAAGACAAGATATATACGATTAGGTGTGAAGACGACATAATTAATCTGCTTAAAAATTAATTTAGTGTCACAATATAAAAAACAATAACAAAATCTTTGTCATGTATTTAAATAATAATAATGTCTCTGTTTAGCGATGTAAAGGAAATCTATGATTGCAGTGATTTACCTGCCTACATTAGTAAGCTACCAAAAAACACGAATAATGTTAATGTAGTGCATGTTAATATACGATCTTTGATAAAAAATCACGCTAATCTTATAAATTGTTTAATCTCTGTAAAATCACGAATAGATGTTGTAGTCCTCACGGAGGTGGGAATTTCGGAACAAATTGTACCTATGTATCAATTGGATGGATATACACTGTACAGTATCCTACGTAAGAGTAGGAAAGGTGGTGGTATTATTATCTATGTAAATAATAAGCATAAATTTCAACCGAAAAATATACAAACGAGACATTGTGAATGTATACTAGGTAGATTAACAACGCAGCAAAATAATAATATCTATATCTGTGCAGTGTATAGACCACCTAAAGAAAGCAAACATTTGTTTATTAATGAATTGTCCAGTTTGATTAATGTTGACTATGTAAAAACAAGTGATCTTATTCTATTAGGAGATATGAATTTAGACCTTAAAACTACCAATAATGTAAACAGTTATTATTTGAGTAAACTAGCTGAGTGCGGGCTTGAATGTGCGATCTCAGACTTCACGCGAGTTGAAACCAAAGGTCACATAGTCACCAAAACATGCATAGATCACATTTTCGTGCGATCGCGCCTTCATGACCTATATTCGGCCGCTCTGGGGACTGTCTTAGCGGACCATCGTATGACAATTACCACGCTTGCATCCATGCCTAAATTAAGAGAACCGAAGTTCATTGAGTCGATTGATAATAATAAATTAAAAACACTCTTAGCTAGCACCGAATGGGAAAAAATAGATGAATTAGACAGCGCACACGATATATATAATTACATTAAAGATAATTTTGTAAAGTGCTACAATGAATGCAAATATGTTAAAAAGATTAATAACTCTAGCAAAAGAAATTGTGAAAAATGGATTAACAATAAAATAAAAACAAGTTGTGCCAATAAAGACAAACTGTATATCAAATGGAAAAACGACCCTAACAATAAAACTCTTAAGTTAGAATATAATATAACTAGAAATAAAGTAAACAAAATTATAATAAACACGAGAAATAATTATTTCAGAAAAGAAATAGCAGAGAACAAAAATAATCCCAAAAAATTGTGGGAAATATTAAATAAACTTACGGGAAAAATAGTCAAGTCAGTAGATGAGGTAATAACGAGCGCTTTCTTAAATAATTCAAATAATGAAATGATTATCGCTAATGACTTCGCAATGGAATTTGAGACGAGTGTGTCTAATATTGTGCCCGGGTGTGACACACCCTTGCTGGATGAATCTGAATACATGAGATCACAAGATAAATCTATTTTATTCAAAAAAGCTACACCTAATAAAATTATTAAAATCATAAACAAATTAAACACTAAAAAATCTGCTGGATTTGACACTATAAGAGTGATAGACATTAAAATGATAGGGAATAAAATTGTGAATGCAATAGTGAAACTAATAAATGCGAGTATTCATCAAGGTAATTATCCGTCTGATTTAAAAACCGGTATAGTTAGACCTATTCATAAAAAAGGAAAATTCAATGACTTAGCGAATTACAGACCTATAACAATTTTACCAGTAATTAATAAAATAATTGAAAAATATATCTGTGACCAAATACACTCGTTTTATCGGAACAATGACATCATTTCCAAAGCTCAATATGGCTTCCAAAGTAAAAAATCCACAGCTCAGTTACTATCCAATTTTACCGATGAAGTTAACTACCACCTAGGCGAGAAGAAGCATGTGGTGCTATTGTTTATTGACTTCAGCAAGGCGTTTGACACACTCGGCCACAATATGCTTTTAAAAACTCTAGAAAATTCCGGCATAAGTGGAAAACTACTAGAATGGTGCGCAGAATATCTTCGTAGTCGAAGTTATCATGTCAAAGTCGGCCAGAGCCTAAGCAGATCTGTCTACGTTACACGAGGCACAGCCCAAGGGTCAGTAACGGGTCCACTCCATTATCTGGCCTACATAAATGATTTAGAAAATGTTATAAAACACTGTTCCCTCTACCAATATGCTGATGACACTTGTATACTCTCTGCTAACAAGGATCTTAATCTGGCTGTGGAATGTTTGCAAGCAGATTTTACTTATATGACCAAGTGGGCCCATGATATGGGACTTGTTATGAATCCGCATAAAACAAAATTAATACATGTACATTCAAGCCACATAAACACCTCTCATTCCTTTCAAATCATAGCTCACACCCACGATTGTCTGCATAAAAATGTAACAGATTGCCAATGTTCGCCTATAGAACAAGTTCCATATCATACCTACTTGGGACTTATAATAGATAATCGCTTCAACTGGAGTTATCAGGTGGAATCTGTATGCGGTAAGTTACGTGGAATACTCACTAAATTTTCCATTATAAAGAGGAACATACCTTACAATACCCTACTACAAATGTACAAAGCTCTTGCTGAGTCTATAATCTCCTATGGACTCACCAGCTATGGACGCACTTTTAAAACATACCTCGATAAGATTCATAATCTGCAAACGCGTCTGCTGAAACTGGTAGTACCAAAGTATGTAAGAAATAAATACCGCGACAATTATACAGGTCTATTTAAACATTGCAAAGTATTACCAGTTCAAGCTCGCGCGGAGTACCTGTTCCTCATAGAACATTTTGATAACACTGAGATCCAGATTCCAGTGACATATGATGTGAATACCCGTCAGTCAAAATTAAAATCACTTAAAGTGCCACGTAAAAATAATTTCTATGGTAGGCGCACTGCATCTTTTACAATACCCGTCTTACTAAACCAAATACCTAAAGAAATTCGCGACTCAATGAACAGTAAAACGGTTAAGCATAAGCTCAAAGAATATTACACCTCGATTTTACCTTAACTCCGTAATGTAAATCAGTAGCGCGTTGAGTAATTCCAGATCATGGCATGCTAAGACAGACCCCAGAGGTCTAATAGTGTGCCTTTTATATCTATAAGTATAAATGTGTTTTTAAGTAAATAAAAAAAAAAAAATAAAAAAATAAAGTAATAGTATTATCTGGTAGGTAGGTAGGAGGAGGTCGTGGCTAAGTAATAGTATTATCTGGTAGGTAGGTAGGAGGAGGTCGTGGCTAAGTAATAGTATTATCTGGTAGGTAGGTAGGAGGAGGTCGTGGCTAAGTAATAGTATTATCTGGTAGGTAGGTAGGAGGAGGTCGTGGCTAAGTAATAGTATTATCTGGTAGGTAGGTAGGAGGAGGTCGTGGCTAAGTAATAGTATTATCTGGTAGGTAGGTAGGAGGAGGTCGTGGCTAAGTAATAGTATTATCTGGTAGGTAGGTAGGAGGAGGTCGTGGCTAAGTAATAGTATTATCTGGTAGGTAGGTAGGAGGAGGTCGTGGCTAAGTAATAACAGCCACACAGGTCGATCGAAGGTGAAGCTACGCTTGCCGAGGTCGGTCCGTGGATGGGTGACCATCCATTAAATACTGAGACTCCTCCGTGCCTCGGGAAGTACGTTATGCCGTTGGTCCCTGTTGTCATTTGTAGATCTTTGGCAGTCGTCATGGTAGTCAGGCGCCCGAAAGTCTGACAAACCAAGGGGTATCGTGTTATCCGGTTACACTGGAAGCCGACCCCATCATAGTTGGGGAAAAAGGCTCGGCTGATGATGAGGTAGGTGGACACGTGACCCCAAAATACGCAAGAAATACATTTCCCGAAATTATTCACGAGAAATGAATGCCCGTCGAAACGTGCCATAATGTTTATAACAAAATAAACAAATCATTGTGTAACATTTGCTATAATAATGTATAATATATAAAATGCATGCGTTCAACTATTTCGCTTGCTACGAGAGTCAGCGCTTTTGTGTTGCTGACCGTTATATGAATTCAGATTTTTGATGAATCTTCCATATTTACCCGGATCAGTTTATGATTCTGGTTGCCGGACATTAGGTATGTTGGTGATAAGGTAAATAATAGGGCCATAGTGTGCAATGCATCTGTATAACAATAAATGAAGATTTACTTTATTTATTTATATATTCTTTATTGTACACCACAAAAAACATAACAACAAAAATTAAATTGAACACTACTTAATATACAATGGGCGGCCTTATCGCTTTCTGCGATCTCTTCCAGGCAACCTTGGAATGGACAGAGATTTTCCTGGACATAAAATGGACTTATTATAACTTTATAAACGTTAGGTTATCTCAACTTAGCTACCGATGGATCATATAAAAGTTTATGAAGATAATCCACTCAGTTTCTTGTCAACAATTACATAAATAATTACAGAAAAAGAAAAACATTGGAGAACTAGAGATAGAAATGTATACCGCATAAAATCAATGTCAGTGTAGCCTATCGGCTATCCTCAAGTCCATAGCAGGTCCGACGCTGGACATATATTTTCACCTTAATTTATAGGTAAATCAACAAAGTGCCCAGAAATTATTCTACCCATAACTTCTTAAAACTTTGACAGCAACACAAATTCTTCCTGTATCGTTGTCGATATAAACTGCAATGGAGGCGTGCAGTATTTTATTTCGCGTAGTCAACGCGATGGGGACGACAATACATTTGTTTCTGTTCATCTTGCTGAGGTTTCTGTCCCTGTCCAGTGCAGACACGTACAGCGTGAAGATAAGTACGGAACAACATGAGAATTTGGTTGATAGCAGGTTTTTGAGCTTCACTATTGATCCAAAGTATTTGTTTTCGAGCAGTGAGAATTATAGTAGGTAAGTTTGTGCTGATACAATTTTTTTGCTGGGTTTGTGTTTTACAGGAATGTTTATACTCGTGTGTTATATCTATGTACCTGATTAAGTTCACTTATAGTTAGTTATTCATTTGTGGCACAATATATATTTAATTATGGTAAACTTCATACCTCCTTTTGAAATTAATGTAACGTGCTCGCCAATGTGTGCAGCCTGCAGGGGTTTGAATAAGACACGAAAATATACCCAGTGCTCGGTTGTTTCATATCCGCTTGCAACTGGGGTCTTATTACTTATGGCTGTACCTTTTAATCATAATCATAATCTTTATTTTTTCTCTCTTCACAAAGGTTCACATAGTTACAATCAGAGACAAGAATTATAGTTTTGACAAAAATGCATAAAATATGATCCTTTGTGAGAGACTGGCGTCCATACTAGGATACCCTGTGTGATAGATCACCAGGCTCTCACCCCGAATTCAATCTATTAACATTACAATCTCTAGACAAATTATTTATTAATGCACAAAAAAAAAAAAAAATGTCATGTTTCAATTAATTAAATAGCCAAAAAATTAACTATTTAGTATAGTGTAATGTGTGCGTAGTGTGTGTAGGTAAGTGTAAGGAGAATTGGAATGATAGTGGGTGTGTGAGTCAGTGGGGTGTGTGCTACAGTCTACAGTCAAGAACCCGAATTAATTAAATATTACGAAGGAACAATGAGTAGCTGCTCCGTGGTATTATAGTCCAATTTCTGTAACCAGGTTGAGAGGGCTTTTTTGCAACGTTGTTTGAATAGGGCATTAGTTGACAAAATTCCGTTATTTCTATTATACAAGTAGTTTCCAAGAAAACCAAAATGTCGACGGGAGAAAGCACTATGGAACCGAGTTGTAGGACAAACTGCGTGTTTGCGACGCTTACTTTCAAAGTAAAGGTAAGAAGGGAGTGTTTTCGCAAGATCGTATATAAAATGAAAAGTTGACGTAGATACAGTTAACACTCCAGTGCGCTCATAAAGTTCTCTTGTGGGAAATAAGAAAGGCAGGAAATTACTAACCTTTAAAACGGCCCTTTGTGCACGTTCGATCCGGAGCTTTGATGTTTTTAACGCACCACCCCATACAGTTATGCAGTACGAGATTAGCGATTGGCATAACGCAAAATAGACCGATCTCAGTGTCCGCAACATGACGAAGATTTTTAAACACAAATAACTATTAGTTTACGGATTCTAGTGGAAAGAGCATTTATGTGCGGGTGAAAACTTAGTGTGCTATCTGATCTATCATGACTCCCAAGTACTTTATTGAATCTGTTTTATGAAGAAGGGGACATAAGCAATGAGCACTATGAGATAAAATGCACGATGATGTATGAGCGGTAATTTTGAACTTATCGAGTGAGCACGCAGGTTTTTTTATGTAGAAAGAAATATACTTTGTCTTATCAACATTCAAAGAGATCATATCGAAGAGATCCGTTTTCTTTTTAAAGTCAGCTAGCTGAAGTGGTGGTGGGCTGCTCATGTCCATTGAGGGTGCGATGGCCTTTAGAAAAGGCAAGTCTTTGACGCCAACCTGGCGCCCTTCGACAAGATGTGAGTTTTTTCATTTACTGATCTACATATTTCTTATGTTCCAGCAAAGAATGCATCTGCATGGCCTCTTCTCTCACGCCAGCATACCTCCGCATAGCAGGCCCATCCACCGCCCACATGACATTCCACAACACGACCATATCAATCAACGACGTCGACTTCCCTGACCATAGACAGAACTTTGACATCACAGCCGTAGACTCTGATGCTCCAAGAGGGGTTCCTTTAGACCTCCATACAAGAAACTTGGCTGTGTCCCATAGACAATGGAAGAAGTTCGTTCATTGGGCTAAGTCTACTGGGTTCGATCTGGTCTTCGCTTTGAACAATGAAGAGAAAACAGCATCTGGCATGTGGGATCCTAATACTGCGCTAAATATACTGACGGTAGCTGAGAAGGTCAAAGTTGGTGATATTTTCTGGGAGCTTGGTTATGGTATGTATTTTTTAAATACCCTATACAGGGTGATTGACTTGTAATTTAACATATTCCTTCTAGGAACTGATAGTGATGACCCATTTTCAACAATTAAGCACCCCATAAAGCCTAGGCAAAAATTCATGGAATTCAAGAAAACCCAATTTTTTATTTTATTTTTGGAAGATCATTAATCACTAAATATCTTTAGTGATTAATGATCTCTAAGCTCTCAAATCGAATGGCCTTCATTGCTATTCCATTGGGTACCAAATACTTTCACATACCTTTCGATGTAACCAGATTTTATAAAACATCAAACAGTTAAAATTTTCAAAACTTATCTACGTACATGAACTTTAACTCCAGCTATATATCAAAATATTATTATAGCATTGAGCGTACAAATTACGGAGAAGACATGTTCATTTAATCGGCAATACAATGAGATAAAAAAAATGCGTTGTTCTATTGTAATCGACAATGCTGGTAAAGGTAGAATTTGCCAATAGTTGAAATATTTAAAAAGAGCGTTATTTTTAAATTGTTGAACTGGTTTACATCATCCCTCTACCTTTTTACTACCCAACAGATATTTTTTATTTAAAGACGTAGTAATTTAATTTCAAATAAAAAATGTATGTCAAGCGGCCATTGTTATTTGTAAGCTTTTGTAAAATAAATAACTTTTTATTAAAACGTGCGCTGGCAGTACCAGACGAGTTAAGACGCTCTAACTAACCAACATCAACCACGTTCATAATTTATTAAAGAGCTTGTGCTGCACATCTTTTTATATTTATTTATTTAACACTTTAAGCACACAAATGTATTAGGCATTTTCTACTAGTCAACTTTTGGGTGATGCAGAGACAAACAGTGGCAGGTGTAATTTATAATGATATTTTAGGATTAAATGATTTTAAATATATAGACACGTATATACTTATTTAGTCTATAAATACATATAATACATATACCTAATTATATATTAATATATGCACAAATAAATGTACATAAATACATGAGTATGTTAAAAACAAATAGGACAAACAATGAGAAAACATTACCGCTGTGAAGTGTGTAAGAAGCTGGCAGTATCATACTGCCAGCTTCTTACGAATGTGCTCGCGAACTTTAGATGTAAAGGATAATCGGTTGGTTGCCATCCTGATTTCCTGGTGGAGGCATTCCACAGAGAGATAGATTGAACAAAGAAGGAAGAGTGAATGAAGTCTGTGCGGTGAGTGGGACATTGAAGAAGACGATTGTGTGAAGAACGTAGATTTCTATTGTGGTTGGCGCAAATGTACTGAAAGTGGGGGGGCTAGATAACCAGGGGAAGAGGGAGAATCAAGAAATGAAAACAAGGTAGTCAGCGCCCTTTGCAATTCATGCAATTAGCTCGGTAGAGGTCAAGGTCCAGCTGTGAATCGCGATAGACTGAGTTGATTGATTGGTTGTCCATTGCTACTGGATGTCGTCGTTTGGCACAAAGTTGGAAGCAGCGAACTCGTTTCTTCTATCAACAACAATCACCAATCCGTCTCCAAGATTACGGCCTTGATCTTTCTCATAAAAACACAAAATATGATGTGAATTGCCTGCATTGCAGACTATTGACATGATAAATAAAAGCTTATCTGTAGGTTAAAAAACCGAAGTATGTTATGAAATTAAGAGTTTGTATGCGCGCAGTAGTTTAAAAACACGCGAACTAAGCGACAAGTGATCGGTGATTAGCTCATCGACTGCGAGTAATATTAACCACTTGCGCCTCAACTTGCGACCTAGTCGCAACGACCTGGCACATAACGTAGGAAGGGTTGCTGGGTGGTGAGAAGGTAAAGAGATAACATAAACCAGTTAATTATTTCGATTAAATACCTCAATTTTTAAACATTTCAACATTTAGTAAACTAAAGTAGGTACCACGGGTAACGCTATTTAAAAAAAAGTGCTTCTTTGGTTAGCTGATTAAATGAACATTTGTCTAATGTCCCCGTAACTTATATGTTTTATTAAATTTATACGTGTCCCGCAATTTATATATTTTTTTAAATTTATGTGTCCCTGTTATTTATGTTTGTTTTTAATTTATATGTGTCCCCGTAAATGAGAATCTGCGATGGTAAAATTTTGAGATAACAGCAGTGCTATTCCGTAAACATCTCACCGTGAAAACCTAAGTTAAGTGAGCGTGGAGTGAGCTGTCAACAGTGTCAATCCCTATCCTATCTGCCGGTCGCCACTTAGCTACATCTTAGCCTTGAAATAAAATAGAATGATCAATAGAATTTGGATAAAAAATATTAGTAAAATCTCGATTATGATTGTAAGTGTAACGTTGGTCAATCCCTAGCATCAGTGGGGTGACACTGACAGCTCACTCCACGCAAGTCATCACGGTGAGATTTTTACAGAATCGACCGGCTGGTGGAATGACACCTCACTTCACCTAAGTTTTCACGGTGAGATTTTTACAGAATCGATCGGCTGGTGTCAAAGTTCATGTACATAGATGATTTTTGAAAATGGTTAATAAACTTCTTCCTGTAACTTTAAACTGTGTTGTAGAGAATTTGGTTGCATCAAAAGGTTTGTTAAAGTATTACGTACCCAATTGAATAACAATGAAGGCCATTCGGTTAGAGAGTTCAGAGAAACGAAATATTTATTTATTTTACTTTATTTTATTATTTTTAAGAAGGCTTACAGACTAAGCTTAGTGACGAATTCTGGGAAATTTTCAAAAATACGAGTACATGATAATTGGGTTTTCTCGAATTCCATAAATTTCCGCCTAGGCTGGGGTGGGGTGCTTAATTGTTGCAAATGTTCTATCTATCATCGTGGACTATCATGTACTGGAAGGAATACGTCAAATTACAAGTCACCCTGCATAAATATTGGTCTAATGTGCTTGTTGATCGAAAGATCTTGGGTTCTTTTACGGAAAAAATCTGTCCTTTTGAAGAGAGTAGAGGGTCATGACGTTTTTACGACAACTGATGAGCGCTAAGAGCTTAGCCTAACTTCCGCCTACCCTCTCTTCGGAGTCTATAGTAGCGGCCATTGACGACAACTGATGAGCGCTAAGAGCTTAGCCTAACTTCCGCCTACCCTCTCTTTGGAGTCTGTAGTAGCGGCCATTGACTCCCCGAGCGGCTTCATCATCATCCTACTGCCCAAATAACCATTTACTTTGAGTCGGCACAAAACTTTCAGTGAGTTTACTTCCGATATAATTACGTAGCAAAACTTCGATTTTAAAAGGACTTATTTCCACCACTAGAATGCACAAACCAGTCCATAGAAGAATACCTGAATGACCTGGAGACTCTGCGCGTGATCATCGAGACCTTTCCCCCCGGTCGGACGGCAGAATGGAAGGTGGTCGGTGGTGACGTCACCAAGTGCCTCCAGGCCGATTCCAAGAGTGACTTCAAAGATTACATGACACTGTCCAATGATATGATGGATGCGTTGCTGCTAAATGGGTAAGATATTTTTGCACGAAATTGTGGTTCGTTAGAACTCTTGGTGAACATTCTTATTTCGGTAGGTAACATTAGTTTAATAGTAAAGGAAACGCTCGATCACAGCATAATTTATTTACCACTGCAACACCCATTCTAAAGCAAAAATATACATTATTCTTTTTAAAATTCTATCTCATGCATGAATACATCAGAGCGTTAGAAGTATCTTCACATCTTTGAGTAAATAATCAGTTTAATGCGTTACTGGCATAAAATTCAACGAAAAAAGATTTTCTATCCTTTTAATTTTTAGCACCGATCGCTTTATTATTCTAAATAACTTGCTTTTATTTTTTTATTTGACTTTGACTATCCCACTGCTGGGTTAAGGCCTTCCTACTCTCTTTCCAGCATTTTTTTATTTATATTTATAACAAATCGGGTGCACCGTTCGGCTTTTACCTCGGCAAAAAAGACCTAACATCCCCTATAGGAGATAAATTTTCAAAAATCCATCCTTTGTGCACTTGCAAAATGCTTCCTTAGTGCACTTGCAAAATCCTTCCCTAGTGCACTTGCAAAATCCTTCCCTAGTGCACTTTCAAAAAGCTTCCTTAGTGCACTTGCAAAAATGCTTCCTTAGTGCACTTGCAAAATCCTTCCCTAGTGCACTTTCAAAATTTCCAGCTTCCAGACCTAGTGGTTTAGGCTGTGTATTGTCAGTCAGTGAGTGAAATTACGATTTTTATTGATAAAAAGAAGATACTTAGTACTAAAATACTCTGTAAAATTTTTCAGCAACTCTTCATCCCACGAACTGGAACGCATGACAGAACACGATCGTTTGAAGCTCCTGCGCCTTTTCTCCCGGAGCAAGACCCCCCTCTGGCTGACAGAGACCAATCAGAAGCGATACAATGATCTAGAAAGGGCCGCTGATTGGCTGACCAGTTTGGGATACTCGGCTAAGAACGGTTTTGCTGTGCATTATCGGGAATTGGGGGAAGAAGAGATGTATGAGCCGACTTTGGTAAGTTAATTATAGTATTACTTTTAAACATCTCCTTTGGATAGATTGTATAGCTTCTTAAATTTAAACATCACTCATTTCCTACGTTTGTCCACTTGGGACTTAACATAACTGTGAGATGTGGGTGTAACAGATACACCTCGGCCGAACTGACTTTGACTGACTTTTCGTTATTATAATATAATAACAAAAGCATAAACGATATTATCGTTTATGCTTTCCGGAAAAAAAAAACCACTATACAGGATTATTTGTAGTTCAAAGTATATCCGTCAGGAGCTGATAGAGGGGCCACAATGCAGCGACAAATTGAACCTCACATGTATGGCCGAAATTCAATAGTTTTCGAGATATTTGAATTTTAAGGGTTTTTCGATAATTACCCAAAATTTGACACGTAATCTATATACATATATAAAACAAAGACGGGTTTGTTACAACACTTATAACTCGAGATCTGCTGGACCAATTATCATGGTTTTTTGATTTTTTGGATTTGTCTCCGCCCCGAATAGCAGAATAACTATAGAAACGGGCAAAATTCAAGAATAATATTATAATGAAGATAACATTCTGAGGCGGTACGAAGTTCGCCGGGACAGCTAGTTCCAAATAAAAAAAAACTACATATTGAATGGGGTAGGGCGGCGTTTCCTATCTGACTACTCTGAGAAGAAAGGCCGAAACAAACTCAGAGGTCACAGTCTCTTTTATAGTCCAGACACTTTTATAGTCCAGACATAATCTTGGTCAGATCATCTGAAGACCATGTAGATTGGTGTCTGAAACGGTCTTTTAAGGAAAAAACATACAGATTGAGCGGACCTGTCCAGTCAGTGCACGCATTTGTCAGTAATACTATAAATACTCAGCCTCTCTTAGGAATAAGGCCGTGATAAAATTTTATTAAATAACATTTCAGAGCTTCTACATGGCACTCCTATTCAAAAACTTGGTCGGTGAGCGCGTGTTGAACGTAGAAATGGAACCCGAACAAGCAATACTCTTCGCACACTGTACATCGCTGCGTCACAAGCCAGTGCACGGTGCTGTCACCCTGTTTGGAGTGAACTTGGATGACGAACCTGCTAGGTTCTCGCTCAAACTGCCCCGAAGAGAAGAGGGTGGCGAAATCATGCAGTTTATACTTGGAAATGATCATAATGGGTAAGGAATATTAAGCTAGGATTCTTTCTCCATTGTAAACATAACATTTTTCATCAGCTTTTTCATCCCGAAGGAGACATCTCAGGTGGAGGTCTATGTAGGTACCTCTGCCTTACCTTACTGCTGTACCATATATAGTACACCCTCATCTTGCAAAGTTATGTACACTGAAAACTTCAAAGCTTGAGCTTTAAAGGCTTGACTAAGATTCATTTACTTGATACCGATAATAAATTGTCTCAATTATTTTAATTTTCAATTACAGGAACATCGTAGTGAACGGCCATCCGATGTACTACGAAGGGAACATAAAGCCCGTAGTGAAACGTGTCCATCAATACAAAACCCTGCTCATCAACCTGCCAGCTAAATCTTTTGGCTTCTGGGTCCTCGCTAACACGAAGATTGAAGCCTGTCATAACATAGATAAACAAAATAAAACATTCATCGAAGCTGAGACCGTCAGCAATAACAAGTTTAGGCCCAAAAGATCTATCAACGATGATTTTGATGACTACACACACGTAGCTGATCTTTCGTACGATTTTGAGGACATCGATACTGTTGTCCCTGACAATAATGCTTTGAAAAGTAGAATTAGCGATATGAATAAAAATTTGGATAAGATTCAAAATGCTTTCAAAAGAAACTTAGGTATCAACAGATTTAAAAGAGAAGATTCAAATATTTTTGGAAAAGGAAAGCTTCGAAAACAAGTTTATAGACATAGAGCCGACAGAGGATACCGATTTGAGGATCTTGATTTTGATCCTAGAAAGATTATTGATGATTTATTGGAAAAAGCGAGACAAAGAGTAAATGCTCTGAAAAATCTTCGACCAAACCTACCAAGACTGAACATCAATAGAGTAAGTAAAAGACATTCGAAGAACTCCAAAGTACGACCATTTAACTCATTGAGGGCAGACAGTCAAATTCTTGGAAGAATTAATAGAAAACCCAAACACATCAAAAATATTTCTGAAGATAATGATGACTTCCTAAAAAAAGTTAACAGGAAAAGCAAAACTGAGAAAGATATACATCTTTCTAAACGAACCTCAGACTCGCCGGATAAAAGAAATCAAGACATCAACAAACAATCTGCTGAAGCACCAAATCCTCTAGAAGCAGTAGCAAGAAAAAGACGAAGTATTAGTAATGACATCGAACAAATATCTGCAGAGAACGATAGTACCGACCTTAGTGGTAGAAACAAAGCCAAACTTTGGAAAATGCTAAAGAAATTAAACAAACAATTTGGAGACATTTCTGAAGAACATACCGATAGTGAAACTGATTCTACAGAAGGGATAGTGCTAAAGACTGAACTATCGGACGATAGTGCCACTATAAGAGTTGAGGACTCTAACCACGGAATGATCAAGACTACAATGAAGACTATGCTGAATGTTTTAGAAGATTTAAACAAGAACTTGAACAGAGTTTGGAATGCTATCAATTTATTAGATTAATGTACAGTGAATAGGTTAGGTTGAATATATTTTTTATACTTTTTCTGATGTGAGTTTTTCTTTTTAAATTGGTAACAATAGTACAATAGTTAATCAATCTGTACAATAGGACAGGAAGAGCAAACCACTGAAACTCTTGTTATTGCATACATCCCCATCAGAGTTATTTAGCTTCCAAATTTTTTCCAGAAATAGTTTCAATTCCCAAGTAGAAGGAGGCGAGTCTAGTACCAGCTTCTTTCTACTTTGAGGTTCAAAAAAATAAAAATGGGTTGGGTAGGTCAAAACTCATCCACAAATCTGTAGAAAAACATTCCACGGGGGTGATATAACAGCGGGAGAAGATTTTTGACGTCTAGTTTGAAAAAGGGATTTTTAAATTTTTTTTTGAACTTACGATTGCACCGTTCCAGATATTCTCCAGAGTTCCAGATATTAGCGCGTTCAAACAAACAGAAAAACAAACAAACTCAGTTTATTTATTAGTACTAGCTTCTGCCCGTGACTTCTTCCGTGTGAAGTTTCGGCTCCACACCCGTCGTGTCGCCAGCCCGCTTCGATTTCGCTTAGCTTTCTTCCTGACTTTTATCTTTATGCTCGGCTCCTAAGGGTCGTAGCGTGATATTAAATATTAGGTAGGTACCTAATATTACATTTGATTTTGATTTTGTGCATTTGATAGCCCAATTCTTGATGAAGGTTCATCAAGAATTGGGCTATCAAATGCAAAAAAGGATTGTTCAAATCCGACTAGCAGTTCCAGAGATTAGTGTTGTGGTGTTGTTCAAATACACACACTAACAAACAAACATACTCTTCAGCTTTAATATGAAGTGGATAGAATTTTAATGAGCTTAAAAACTGATAGTGCCCCGGGCTGGGATAAGGTAACTACTAAATTTCTAAAATATATAAAAATTGTAGCTGTTCCAATCTTAACTCACCTGAGTAACCTGTGCTTTGATAAAGGCGTATTTCCGGAAGAACTAAAAAGATCTATTATTACACCTGTACACAAGGGAGGGAACAGAGACGATGTCAATAACTATAGACCAATATCAGTCCTACCAGCAATGTCCAAAATAGTAGAAAAACTAATAAATAATAGGCTCATTAACTATCTAAGTAAATACGAATTACTGTCGCCAACACAATTTGGGTTCAGACAAGGATTATCAACCGAGGATGCAGTAACCGCTCTAACATCACTAGTAGCTGATACTATGGATAGTGGCAAAAAATGTGTTACTGTCTTCTTAGACCTAAAAAAAGCGTTTGACACCGTCTCTGTTCCAACCCTGGTGAGTAAATTAGAAACATATGGAATAAGAGGAACTCCGCTTTCTCTTATAAAAAACTATCTATGTAATAGGACGCAGAGCGTTGGGATTGGAAAGTACACCAGCGACTACGCGGATGTAACTTACGGCGTACCCCAAGGAAGCGTATTGGGTCCGACTTTGTTTTTGATTTATATCAACGATCTCTGCAATTTAAATATCATAAACGCCAAAATTTTCTCGTATGCCGATGATACGGCTATTGTCTTTTCTGGTATCTCTTGGGAAAATGTTGAGTACACAGCTGAAATAGGCATGGCTAAGATAGCCAAATGGTTAAAAACAAATTTACTAACCTTGAATACATCTAAAACTAATTTCGTGTGTTTCAGTATTAGTGCACGAACTGAACCTACGGATGATTTTAAAATTAAAATACACGATTGTGAGGACTTAAAGAATAAAAATTGTAATTGCCCAAAAATAAATAAAGTAAAGCAAATCAAATATTTAGGGGTAGTAGTAGACCAGAGATTATCTTGGTATCCCCATATCGAACAAGTTGCTAACAGGGTTAGAAAACTGTGTTGGTTATTTAGTACACTGAGACATATTGTGCCAAAAAATATATTTAGTTGTAATAACACTTCTAGAAATCTCCTTAATGAGATATACGTCGCTTTGGCTCAGTCTGTCTTAGTTTACTGTATTCCCAGCTGGGGAGGGTCAGCAAAAACTAAATTCATAGTAGTAGAGCGTGCACAACGTGCCCTGATAAAAACTATGTATTTTAAGAAGATGAGATATCCCACAGATAGTCTTTATAGCTTAAGCGAATTACTCTCGGTAAGAAAACTATACTTAGTTCAAACTATATTAAGGAAACACAAGACCCTACCTTACGATGCATCTAAACTAGCAAAACGTAGAAAGCATGCTGTTGCAGAAGTCCCCCAAACAAAAACTTTGGTTGCCTCCATGCAATTTAATACACGGTCTGCTCGGTTATATAATAGAATAAATAAAGAAATATGTATATATAAAAACCAATACCATGAATGCAAAAAAAAAATACTGAAATGGATTAAACCACTTACTTATAAGGAAACGGAAGAGCTCTTGAAATTCACGACATAACCTATACTCTCACACAGGCACACAAGCACACACATACACACACACACGCACAAACTATACTTATTCCAATTTTGTCTACTTACCTATGATAAATTATGTTATTAATATTTTTCTTTCTTTTGTTATGGAAGAGCGGAGTCTTCTAATACAGGCATTGTTTGCTTAAAAGAAGACTCCAATCACAAATTAATGACTGTAATCTTGTTGAAGAAAATAAACAATTTGAATTTGAATTTTGAATTTGAATAGTTAATCAATCTGTACAATAGGACAGGAAGAGCAAACCACTGAAACTCTTGTTATTGCATACATCCCCATCAGAGTTATTTAGCTTCCAAATTTTTTCCAGAAATAGTTTCAATTCCCAAGTAGAAGGAGGCGAGTCTAGTACCAGCTTCTTTCTACTTTGAGGTTCAAAAAAATAAAAATGGGTTGGGTAGGTCAAAACTCATCCACAAATCTGTAGAAAAACATTCCACGGGGGTGATATAACAGCGGGAGAAGATTTTTGACGTCTAGTTTGAAAAAGGGATTTTTAAATTTTTTTTTGAACTTACGATTGCACCGTTCCAGATATTCTCCAGAGTTCCAGATATTAGCGCGTTCAAACAAACAGAAAAACAAACAAACTCAGTTTATTTATTAGTACTAGCTTCTGCCCGTGACTTCTTCCGTGTGAAGTTTCGGCTCCACACCCGTCGTGTCGCCAGCCCGCTTCGATTTCGCTTAGCTTTCTTCCTGACTTTTATCTTTATGCTCGGCTCCTAAGGGTCGTAGCGTGATATTAAATATTAGGTAGGTACCTAATATTACATTTGATTTTGATTTTGTGCATTTGATAGCCCAATTCTTGATGAAGGTTCATCAAGAATTGGGCTATCAAATGCAAAAAAGGATTGTTCAAATCCGACTAGCAGTTCCAGAGATTAGTGTTGTGGTGTTGTTCAAATACACACACTAACAAACAAACATACTCTTCAGCTTTAATAATAGCATACATACATTATTAGTATAACCCATATTTATGTAAAACCCATATTTGCGAAATAAAATACTATTACTATTACTATAGATAGATATATTTCATGTTTATGGTATCCAGTGGATAGTCAATTCAGTTTAGATATCTTATCTAATTGGTGATCTTATCTTGTAGATAGTCACATTCTGTGAAGTGTTGATTCAGATTAAACTGATCAGATAAATTCGAAATGCTGCCTGGACCCGAGTTCGCGAAAAAATAATAATCAGCATTGCCTACATTTTGTCGAACTGATTTTTTTTTCAGGGTTGTTCCGATAATGAAAGTTGTTCATAATGATAAGTACAATGACTCTTTAAGAGATTTTCAGTCATTCCAATTACACCTTGCAGTGCACCGTAACTCTAGCTACGGCGTAGCTAATGCGATTACGGACTCAAGGCTACACGGGCTACGCTTTCGTAGACTCGTAGCAGGGGGCCTACTCTCTAAACACGAAGTTACGGACGTTTCCTACTTCGTGTCACTTACGGACATAATATTAGTCCGGGGCCCGAACTAAAAATTTATGACCAAACGTTTAGACAGTTCTCTTTATTCCCGATGTGTTTTAGCCCGTCCGGAAAAGTTAATTAATCGAGAGTAGGGATCACTTTTAAGTATCGAACTACTTTCGAACGGGTCCGAATCCTCGTTGACGGACTTTGAGAGTAGGCCCCCAGAGTGATATCATTCAAGTGCGTTTTTGTTGAATATTGACAGGTTAGTGAAATAAAACAAAATAAATAGTGGTACAATGTAGTTTATTTATTATTTAACAACATGTTAGATAAACCATTTTCACATTTTACTCAACGTACATATGAAAATGGCTACCTCTAAACTTTTATACAATAACTAATAGGGACCTTGTAAATAAATATTAACAATGCTCCGCAACAGTAATGGCGAACGAAGTGGTAGCAAACAAGCGTCCTATGTACTACAGTGATACAGTCGTGAAAGGAAAACTAACCTTATTTATATAAGAATAAAGTTTAATACGGCAGTTTGTATACAGCCAGAAGATATATAGCCACAGCCATTACGGCCGATTCAATTGTGTTTGAGAATATGTCACTTGATCTAAGTTATTGTAGATTTAATTTACATGTATAGCATGTAGTTGCTTTGAAACTAGATAGATCTTGTGTCGTGAACGTGAAACGTAGGCGCAACAGAGGTCAGAGACTGCATGGCTCGAGGCAGCATTATATCCAATAACTTTCAGACGACGATTTAACGAGTTGCGTAGGTATTTACTTTGAATCGGCCGTATACAGCTGCCTTACTGCAAAGAAACCTGACATATTGTTAACAACAAGGTGACACAGAAGCTCAATCCGTTTTTTTTAAATTACCTAAAAACATTTTTCAACAATAACCTTTTCGTTATTCATTCCATAATCCCTAAGTTTAATTTAATTCTGGATAAACTACTAACCTTTTCTTCTTTAAATATAACAAGACAACATACATATGAACCCCGTTCATATTGAGTAGGTACTTAATGGTTTCATTGAAATTTTATACATTCTGTAACCTTGCAATTTTAACACTATAATGTCACTAATATTAAAAGCTAACGAACTAGTGTGTTGGCCAATAACTATAATATATAATATACAAACAATAAAAACTAGAAGGAATGTGCCGAGTTCTAGTTTACAGCCATATTGGCAGATCTTAGGAGGCAGACATATTCCTTCCAGTGTAATAACATATGTTTTTAAAACTATTAAGAATCACATCGAAAAGACAGCGCGCAGAGAAGGAAAAATAAATTGTTAGCGCAATATTCATAGTCTGTGGCACTTTAAAATCAGTTCTTTGTTCGTCCTGCGCCGCCTGAAGTTTACAAATGAATGTTAACATTAAATGATTACTGGCATTAAGTGTAAAAGCTCTTGAGTGTGTGGTACAGTGTCGTTGTCTCTAATTATCTATGCTATATTGCAATCACCGACCTCATTTCGATCTGTTGTCTTTGGTTGTAACGAACAGTTTTTGAAATGTTTGAGCGTCTCGTCGGTAGGGTTATCATTCGAATGGGTAACAGAGTTGGTGTAATAATCAGTATTTTAACAAGGATGTTTAATAAATGTTACTTAAATGTCTTTTCTTTGTATAAAATGTTCTCTCTCGTTCTTTCTTGCCTCTTTTCTCTTTATAATAACGATTTTATGACATTTCTAAGTTCAGATGATAAATCTACCGACTATTCTCCCCGTCTCTGTTTATCTGTTTAGTAAATGATGCATTTGTACTGTATTAGTCTTATCTCGTCTCACTGACAGTATATTCACGTTCAAGTGTATGGTCGCGTGTCTCTAGAACAAATGCACCATCACATGACGCCCCTTCACATTAAATCTAGTGCAACTATCAATAGGCTAGTTTATTTAATAAGTTTAACAAGTTACGTCATAAAATGTTATTTAGTCTACCATTTCATAACTCCTCTAAGGATTTAAGAACAACAGTGAAATATCAAGAAGTTCTACAGTTGGGTCAAAGTGTTAAATATAGAGGAAGAAGTTAAGAAGAAAGGTTTAGTAAAGCCTTCGTAGGCCAAAAAGTCATACATTTCATACCTAAATGATCTAAATCATACTATGAACAAATAACTAATAGTATTTACCCTGAGTGTGAGAGTCACAAGATTGAAAATATACAAGTGTTTCATTAATTTATCATCCTCGTGGCAAAACATATAAAACATTGGTCGTGACATCTTGGATTCCTTAAAATTAACACTACGGGTTTTCACGGAAACAATTATTTTATAACCTTTTCAAAAATTTTGATTTTACAATTATTTTCTTTATGTCTAAACTACACATCTACCTTGTATAAACCTCTTTATAAATTCTCTAGATAATATTATAAAAAAGAAACATACATTGTAGTGTGAAGAGTAATTACATTATGAAAGACAGATAATGCGAAGAGATCGATGTGTTACATTTGTTATTGTTATATTAATTATATGATAAAACAATATCCGTAGAAATTCGTTCGGTTCTACAGAAAAAGGATTCAACAACCATTTGATATCACCCAAATTCCTTTAGAAATGGCGCAGTTAAGCAACGTTAATAACTATCAACTATACACTGAACATCGAAAGCTTAAATATACACATTAATAGAAGCGTCTAAATATTATGTTTAACAAACAGCTCGAAACAAGACTAATTAGGAGAGAACGACACCAACACGCCAAGAGCACACTTCTCAACACTGTCATGCAAGAAAACCACAACTTATTGCATGAAACCATCGATGTTACATGGTCTCCACGCTGCAACTCAGTTCAAATACTGCCAGACAAGTGTTTAAATACAAATGACAGTGACATTTCGAAACGTCAATGTCATCGTGACAGTTAACTGACAGCGCAGAGAATATAAGTTTCGTTAATTTTAAATTAGTGACAGTAAGTCCACACTCCCGATTACAGATCGTTCTATACCAAAATAACGTTTTATCTAAACTATCAGCTACTTGAGAGTCAACAACGTAGAACGCAGACTAAACTACGATAGATAGAAGATATAGACAAAGGTTATAGATTAGTATTCTAACACACAAGAGGATGTAAGGAAAGATAGATTCGATCGAAATTTGGTCATCAGACAGGTCCAATAGACTTAACAACTATTATTGTATTGAATGTCTACATACAACCATTTAGCTAGATTTGCCATGCACATACGGTAGAACTATGTTTATATAATTATTACCTAGTCTAACCACACATACATAGTGAAGATTTAAATTTATATATTTTATGACTTACGTTAGTGATGTGGCCGGACGGGGCCTTAGGAGTGATGCCCATCTTACAATACAGCGGTGCGTGCTCCAAACAAGAGAACTATGAGAACTATGAAACGAGCTATGAAAATATATGTGGTGCAGTACAGTGCGAAAAATAGTCGATTCTTATAGTTCAGAAAAATAGTAGCATTCTCAATAAACAATCTGAAATTATTACTTTTTTATTTACATGTTTGTATATTGAATAGTATATGTGTGACGAGAAGGTAAGTGTAATTGACAGGACGTCAGTATAACGTAACACAAAATAAGCAAGCAGTAACATTACATGTGTAAGTGAAGTATCTAAAATAATCTTAGTATTTAACACGCGATGCGATTTGTTGCAAATCGATAGATCGACTAACTGTCGGACAACTCGACTTGTTAGTGATGTGCCATCGATTTAAACTATGGAGATTGGTGTCAGTGTCCTTAGTCCTGTTGTACTTAAATAACTGTATAATATTACGATATTAAATTAATAAATTAACCTATAGATACCTATGTTTGTGTAAGCCAGATAATTATCATAAAACGGACACAGTGCACTGGTGAATTACATTAACATCTGTTACATAACCTTCGAACATGTATATGTACCACTTCAACTATCACACTGAGATCTATACATAAGATAAGTCTACTTCAAGAACTTACTAAACTATACCAAAAAGCATCGCGTGTGAAGAAGATACAAATAAAATATAGAAAATACATGATGTGCTGATTGAAGAGATTGTAATCCGAATAGGTACGATCTACAAGAAGGTAGAATGACAGAGTCGTGTCGAACATTGAACATTGAAAGATTGAAGAAGCTAAGAGCGCGAGCGGTCGTCGCATTGCGCGCTTTAGTTTATTATATTCATATATCACAGCTTTTGACGATAACAAATCTTTTGCATTTGCAGCTTTATAACTATGTGGACAACATTGTTCGAACAATTAGCGCGTCATGCCTTCACCACGCTCTTCTCTTCCAGTCCTGCCCCATCGACCAGCTGCCCATATGTGTCAACGTTCTTATTTAGTGCATCGATATTATACGATCTTTGCTTACGATTTCTACGCTCCAGTATGTATCTATCGATACCTAGTTAATAATCTATCCATAACAAATGTTTTCCCATCACTATTTCAATCCAAGATGGCGCAATCGCTCGAATAATTTGCTCACACCACAATGTGTTATTTAACTTTAATACCTAAGCGTAAAACATCGATAAAACATTAGATTAGAACAACGCTCCTCGGCGCGACGGTAACACAACGCGAATTACTTGTTTATCTACAACATTTTACACATTAAACACTAAATGAACATTGACTCTTATATTAAACATGCAAGAAAGTATTGGACAACGACAGCCGACGCGGCGTCACGCGTCACGCGTCACCGCGCCACCATAACAATTACCTATTATATTCGATGTGGATATTAAGGCTAGGTTGATTACAGGTATGTACACCAAAAAAAAAATACATTGACACATAGATTAACACTGCATAAGCACGCATGCAAAAGATTTAGAGGCAAAAGTCGAAGAGCGCAAGCAATTCGTAGAGAACCACGGAGTTCGGCTGGTCGCCACACAAGCGTGGAATTTGGATGAAACAAATACCCTGAGGGACGAATACATTGTTATTTCAATGTAAGTGCGAAATAGAGAAGATAAGGCGATGAATAGTCGAATAATCGATTGTCGAGTCTACACGCGTGCTAGAATCCTTATAATAATTTTGCTGCCATTTTAAATAGATTACACCGTTTCGTTCTAGTTGTATTTATATTATTTCAACTTTACACTTAAATAACAATATATCACAAGCTTCAACATATAAAACGGATTGTTTTACGACTACGACTCGTTCGTCTGCCGCTCGGTAGTTCATGACTTTTTGACCATACGTTCTGAAACGTTCTGGAACGTTCTGAAACGTTCTGAAACGTTCTGAAACGCGCTTCACAGTTGTATCGAGGGCTGCCTTCCAAAATTTTTTATGAATGTATAAAAATATTATTGCTTATTATCAAGCACCAACGCGCCACTAGCCAACTACGTTCCGAAAAAATTTAGAATTCGAATCTCTCCTACAAACATTTTGAGCGCGAATGATTGATACGTCCGAACGAAATTGTTATTATTTTTGGTTGTTTTTTATATTCGCTATTCGGGGGTCGTGTGGGGGTGGTGGGGTTATACAGGGGTTATGAAACATCGTCGTAACAATGACCTTAGCTCAGCTACATCATGTATTCAGATAGTTTACAGTGGTCGAGAGGCGCTCACTGCATCACGCACTTGCTCTCGATCTGCGACTTTAGTTCATTCACTTGCGTTTCGATGGTGTTTTTCAGTTCTGAAAAGCGAAAAATGGTGTTTCAGTAACATTTGAGTATCACTACTTATACATGGCATGGGAAGATAAGAAAACTCACGTTTAATGGGCAAGTAAACACTTCTAGAAACATTACTGAATTTGGTATTTTGTTTTGGAATATTATAAATTGCATATCAAATAAATAATCGCCTATCAATACATACTCATCATTTATATTCTTTTTTACATCAAATAACTTACTTCACTACAAATAAACTAAATGTTTAACAAAACTCAAACTGCAGATAATTCGAAATTTTACATCAATATGACATTACTTTTTTCCTCATAATGCAATACAGTTAAATTTATTTTTGTACAAAAATACTACATACATAGCATAAATACTGACTGCACAGCAAATTTTTCTAATGTAATAGCTTAAATGATACCCGAGACAAATTACCAGGAGAAACTGGATGCAATCTGGACTTTAGGGCACCCCGACTCGGAAAGGTTAGGTTAGAAGGGGATGGCGGGGTCGAGAGACCCCGCCATCCCCTTCGTGGTTATTTTTTTATAAACCACCCAGAAGTAGGAGCCCCGCGAAGCGGGGCTCCGTCGACCAAGCCCTACCGTCGACATATTATGTCTATCAATCGATCCGTGGTGAATAAGAAAACTACTACTAAGCGTGGACGCCCCGCGAAAGCAAGACCCGCTTTAATAATTCAATAAATTGCAATTTTGTATCTAATTTTATATATTTTTTGCTGATCTCATTATGTGGTAATTAATAAATAATAAGACGACTGTGATTAATAAAATGCTGTTTTATTTAGAAAAACTGCTGTAAATAATATAAAAATAGAAGCTATATTTAAAAGAAAAAGAGTTAACAGGTATAATGTGCATTAAGATTATTAGCTGTGCATTGATGAAAAAGCTTTTGCTTTAGGAAAAATCGCTGTACGCTGCGAAAATAAATTGTAGTGTGTTTAGTGATATTTTGAGTTGAATATTATACTGTGCAATCAGTAATTTTGATGGGAATTTGGAATCTTATTGCATAGAAAAAGGATATTTTTTGATTTGCGTTTAAATACTACCCTTTTGTTTTAACGGCATTAGTGTAAATATGACCCGTTTCAGTCTTTTGTATTATTATTTAGTTTTTTCTTTTAATTTTGTCTGAATCTATCATTATGCTAAATATTCTTCCTTCTAATGTTTTATTTTAAAGCAAACAGAGGTAAATTACTGTACAGTCTTAGCACAACAGGTTACACGAAACTGTCAAATTTCTCCAAAAGATTTTAAACCTTAAAACGTTGAAGGTTAAGTTCAAAATCGAATCAGAAAATTTGACAGTGTGTACATTTTTAGCTAGATTAGAATTATAGATATCCTGTAACCATCCACGTTATAAGGTTTAGAAACCAGATACGTAACCATGAGGGTAGTATATTTAGTCGGAAGTGGCAGTTCCCAACAGAAGCTTCATAGAAAATGGTACTTACTGGTGAACTCGTCCTGGTCTTCAAGCTCGGCCTCGGCTGCCAGTTCTTCAGGAGTCTTCTTCTTCCTCATGAGTGGGTTGTCGGGCTCCATGAGCTGCTGCTCCACCACCTCCTCCTTCTTCGGGATTTTGTACTGGAAGCAGAATGAAAAGGAATTTCAGCTACCACACAAAATCATCACGTCTGAACTCCCTAACATTTTGCTAAGTCCAAGGTAGTAGGGGGCGTATGTGGTCACAATCCTCAGGGAATTACAAAGAAGTAGAAAAAAGAATAGGGGGTGAGCCTATTGCCATCAACCTGGCCGTACATAATACGGTCATTTCGATCTAATGATTGATACATTTACTTATATTACTGCGAATTATTTTAAAAGCGACTAAACATTGGCAATGTATCAAACAAAACAGAGTTTGTACTCTGCTTTGCGATTACGAGTAGTGCTCTGCGATAGCCTAGAGGCAGAATTCTCCGAGTTTCAAAAGCGAATAACGATGCAGCATTCCCGTCGATATCGTCCGCCCAGTTCAAACGAGTATTATTGCATCCCATCAAACTACCAGTTAATACATTATTCTGTCGTAACAAGCTATGACGGCTCCTCAGCGGAACCTTCGGGTTGCCAGCCGTAATTTCCCAAAGGTACATCGCATTCGATTTCCGAACGCTCTGTGTTGCCACACTCAAATAGATTGGCTTCTTTTCTGTAAACTTGCGATTTATTCCCGCAGCTGGGACTAATGCAACCTTTATTTTATTGGAACTGTTTTCTTTGCATTTTTTTCTGCTTGTCGTCAAATAAATGTTTATTGTTGCTTTATTTATCGGTACTTTTTGTTTTGTTGACGGTGTAGTTTCACAACGATATTGAATCGCAAATTATTTGAAATGAATACGTTTGGTTTTATACTAAAAGAAGGCAGGACTAAGTTAAGCGCGATTGGATGAATCTATGCATATTATAGGTACATGAAAGTCGCTTTTCGTGTCTGTCTGTGTGACCGCGTGTTCTTCTAAACTACACCACAGATTTTGATGTGGTTTTTCAGAGATCATTCAGAGAATTTATTCCGGAGGGTTTGTATTAAACGCACATTTAATAAAGACATCATGATGTTTTGTCAAGTCGTAAAAGCCGTGCGACCCAGGCGCGGGTCGCTAGTCGCTACAATTTGATATTTTAGGATATAAATACCAATTCATTATATCAACCCTATAATATCACAATAAGCCGTAGCCAACATTAACAGAATTCAAACTGGACCTAAACATTCAAACGTTTGTGTTACATCGGGCCAATTGGAAATTAAATTGTTTATTCTGTAAAGGGCATGGGAATCGTTTTACAAGTGATATAAAAAAAGTTTGCTAGTTGGAGTCGACGTTTCCTATCTACCCCGAAAAGAAATGGCGAAACAACACTCGGGGATCAAATTCTCTTTTAAAGTCCAAACATGAGGAACATGTAGATTACTGACTGAAATTATATTTTGAGGAAATAACCACACAGATTTGAGTGGACCTGTCCAGTTAGTGCAACCATTTCTAGTGATCGTGTAGCTCAACTCAGAACTTAGGCAATACCTCTCGGATATCGGACATGCAAATTGTCAAAGTAAGTTTGCACCTATAATATTCCCGACATGCTTGCGGTACATCCGGGCCCAAGTACATCCACTTAATTGTAATCCACGCCACTAAACCTCTAAGCCACTCCAGATCGACAACACAAAGCGGCTTAATTATAAAATAGAAAATTACACCGCGAAGCCTCAGAGCAATCCTCTTGCCTTTAATCTCCAATTGATTACATGCAGCGGGGACAGTCTCGGGAAGAATTTATTTTAATTTTAAAAGATTTTTTTCCGCTGACAACCCTCTAGAGATCTCATTAGGGCTGTCTCAGTGGTAGCTGGAGATTGAGCGAGGCTTTGCGGGTATCAGTCTTAAATTAGATTTTTATTGTGATTTTAAAAAGCTTCTTTGTATTTTGTCATGATATTACGATGGCAAGGATGTTGAAATATACGTGGATCTACATAACCTAAGCTAGTATAAAATAACTGTAGTTTTTTAACTCTATACAGCAGACGAGACCACGTAGATCATAACCCTATTATTAAGACCATTATCGTACCATGTTTTAATACAAATATCCCATTTTATTCTCTTCTATTCAGAGCATATTGAGTTTGTTAGCAGAATGAAAATTTATTTTTACTTAAAAGCATTATTTAGTTGGCAACCCTCTGGAGATCTCATTAGGGTTGTCTCAGATATTGAGCGAGGATTTGCCGCTATTGATTTTATATTGTACATTTAAAAGCTTTCTCGTACTCTGTCATAATGATTTGATGGTTATAGAACTGAAAAAGTTATGAAGCAACATGTTCAGTCAGTGATGAAAATAAAATGTAGCTAAACAAATGGTGATTTGATATACATAATAAATTGATTAACATATTACAAGTGACCAGATGCTCAAAGGAGACATACAATAATGACATGGTATTTACTATTACTTTTACAAAATATTCGTTTTGTAAAAATAATTGTTCTTGGACCCATAGTGTATGTAAATATCAAAAATACTGACAAAAATGACATACTCGTATTATGTACTGAGCACAGGAACCAACAATAAACATAATTTCAGTTTAGTATAATATTACAACAACGAGCTTTATATTTTACCTCTGGCAACATCACAGCGAGTACGAAATTATAATATTTTCCATAATCATGTAGATGGCACAATTTAAAATAATCACCGGCTTAGCGATACCCAGGGAATCCCCGGGATTTGATTAATTAAAATGAGGCTGAAATATAGTCGGCTTTACTCGCAGTATAATATTGTAAAAAGAGTATAATATTTTTGGTGGTAAATTCTAATTTAAATTAAATTCGCTATGAGAAAGTTTGGATTTAAATAATAATAAAACACTAGGTACTTGAAAATAAACTTAAAATGGGAATTTAAGCATTGATGTTTTCAATGGCAATGGTGGAACAAAAACAATTCGTTAAAGGACAAAAATAATAAAGTATGAAAGAAAAACCTTTGTGGGAACCAACATAAACATTACAATTTCACAGCACAATGAAACAAACAAGTCTTCTGTCTTCTTCTCTTCTCCTCTCTCCTGTCGTCTTCTGGCGCAGTGTTAGCCTCAAAGAAGTCAACCTGACTCGATTAGGGAGTCGCGCGTGTATACGGACTCCCTACTAGAGTCAATTTAACATCCAAGAGCTGTGTCTTCTTTCTTCTTTGGCTTTCTGTCTTCTGCTCGTTTCTTCTTGATGCTAGGTTTATGTAGGTACAGTGCAAGGTGGTACATTTAAGCGGCATGTAAAATCGTACAAGCATAGAATTCGTGATTGAAAGTACAGCTAAGCATTAGCTCAGACGTCAAATCAAATATTTATTGAATTTGTACCATTTAACGATTTCACGATCATTCATAAATATGTCGATAGAAATATACAGCGTGGCGCTGCTATGGTGACCTTAATTTAACACACATATACGTTTTCACATTTTCGTTTCGTGTTCGTGTTTTTTATTTCCATTAAACGTTATTATTTACAGATTTATTAAAGAATTTAGGAAATAGCATCTTAGAGCAACCTGTACTTAAAGAACTGTCGCGCAGCGGTCATTTCCCTCGGTCACGGATCATAACTTCGCATCAATGAAATTAAAACGAATAAGCAATACTATTAGGATGAAACAAATGCATAGAGTAGGCGAATTTAAGGAAATTTCCTTTGTTGGCGAGCAGCGCAGGCGACGCGCGCTCTCCCTTCCACCCACCCGCCGCACCGAACACGAATTCTTTTTTTGCTTTTCTAGTGCTAGTCGAACCCGTGTCCTTGACGCACTTATTTATACTAGTGCGCATAATTACGTCGCGAAAAAGACTCTTAGCTATTGTTTTATTTATTTCTTTTTGTGTAATTAGGATAGTAATTAGATCATGGTACTGCGATAAAGACACTTTGATTGGTTTTCGTTTTCTTATCTAGTAGGTACGTTTACACCTCTTGCGATACGGACGCATTTATTTGTGCTATTAGTGCTTGTGTAAACTTATGATCGTGATGGCAGTGATTAGTGATGACAGTTATTACTAATAGTAACAAGAGAGGGTGATGTGATAAGTGTTTGTACCACTTGCGCCGCTCGGTTTCTTTGATAATATGCCGTCAAAGAATCGGACCGATCACGAGTAGGTACAAGACGCGATGCGCGCGGTTGCCAGCCCGCGAACCGACACATTGCCGCTCCGAGTTAACGTAAGCGAGCTAGGTAAGTAATTTCATGAATGAATTTTTGCAAGGGTGATCCCAATTTTAATGACTTTTTTATTATTTAGTTTGTTTGAAAAATTTTTTTTTTCAGTTTACGTATTATTTTAACCTATCAATATTTATATGGTTAATGGGCACTAGCCCTACCCGTGTATTAAATTAAAGTCACCATTGTAGCGCCACGTTGTATAATTTACAGAACGAACTGATGCCCAACCGAACTCAAGACAATAGTATCTACATATAATATGGCAATGAACATGTGTGATTAGATGTGAACTGACCAAACCGATTCTGAGAAGAATATAGGAACATCTCCATGTTGGGGAATTACCTATAAGCAACAAACTAGTTTTTTAAACATTTTTGAAAAGTTTGCTTAATTCGACCAGCCGCTGACGTATTCATTATTTGTTAAGTAAACAACAAAGCCAACAATTCGACCAGCCGCTGACGTATTCATTATTTGTTAAGTAAACAACAAAGCCAACAATTCGACCAGCCGCTGACGTATTCATTATTTGTTAAGTAAACAACAAAGCCAACAATTCGACCAGCCGCTGACGTATTCATTATTTGTTAAGTAAACAACAAAGCCAACAATTCGACCAGCCGCTGACGTATTCATTATTTGTTAAGTAAACAACAAAGCCAACAATTCGACCAGCCGCTGACGTATTCATTATTTGTTAAGTAAACAACAAAGCCAACAATTCGACCAGCCGCTGACGTATTAATTATTTGTTAAGTAAACAACAAAGCCAACAATTCGACCAGCCGCTGACGTATTAATTATTTGTTAAGTAAACAACAAAGCCAACAATTCGACCAGCCGCTGACGTATTAATTATTTGTTAAGTAAACAACAAAGCCAACAATTCGACCAGCCGCTGACGTATTAATTATTTGTTAAGTAAACAACAAAGCCAACAATTCATAATTAGTTGTCGAAAACATTAATAAAAGTTTCAGATAACCGATAGTTTCAAATACCCTTCAACAAATTATTAACCGATAATCCTTTTCCACCGCTCGTTTACAACAGAAGTGTATTTTCGCAATTCATTAAAATACTAGTGATATTGGTCACTACAGTCAGTCTGAAGTTTTGGCAGCCTGTATATTGTTAACACCGCATATGATGAAAGAAGCTAAAAGAAAATGTCAATGTTTATGATTAATGCTACAAGCGATTTTGTGAAATCGTTTAGTCACCTACCTATGGAGCAAGGGTTCAGCATATGTTCTCTTAAAACACAGGGAACAGTATATAAAGCAGAATCTACAAAGCGGAGAGGACAATACAACAATAAATGAAAACACATGCAATACTAATGTATAAAAGTATTAGAACTATCAATTGAAATTAAAAAAGTGATTTTTTCAAATTAGCTTAATAGTAGTGATAGGCCGACTATAGGTTTTTTTTTTTGATAGTGGGAATTCATCAAATAACTTCTCCCGCTCTGGGTGGAGCGGGAGGACGTGTCAGACTCTTGCTGACTAAAATAAAATAAAAAAAAGGCCGACTATAGGTTTTGTCAATCTTTGACTAGCTACAGTGACTAAACTATTATATATTTGGTTAAATGTTTGTATGAAGCCTGGAAACGTCATTAGATATACCTATGAAGTTTAATTTGTTGTCGTATTGTCGTCTCTACCTTGTATACCAAAAATTTCTTACCCCATTCACTAAATAACCATAAACTAAACAATAAATAACACTGGGGATAGTGATAAAAGTTTCGAATATCGGCGTCCTGTAGATGCTATCATTAGCCGTTGTGATGCTTCCAATTTGCGCAAGATTGCCGCGTTGGGGCGCGCTAAACGTGTTACGAAACTCATCTGGACAGAAATTGAGCGGCCACCGGTGTATGTACTTGTGTATATAGATAGGCCACGGCTTTTTATTCAATAGTTGTAGCGATGAGCGATGGGTAATGTTGGGTAGAATAGTGCAGTTGCGTTTAAAGGGTTGAAAATTATTGTCATCTTGATGATAGATATTCATTAAGTATGCAATTTGAGTCTTAATGTAGTTAGGGTTTAATGATTTGAAGAATTCCGTTATGCATGCCAATACAAACATGAGCTTTGCAAAGCTCAGCGGAGTTAAGGCGATAAAAATGTCTAGAGTTTATGTTTGCTGAAATGAAAAGTCTTTGTTCTTTTAAAGCTGTAAAAAAAACCTTAGACAATAGCTTTCTATTTAATCGATCGTCTAAACTACTTTATTGTTTCCCAGCTATCCATGTGTGGGATAAAAACATACACAAACAAACACGTGCGCACAAAGAAATGGTGTGTGTGTGTTCGTGTGTGATGCGGAAAATTGCTATGAAGAGTTATACACTTCGTCACCCATATTATTATAAGTTACTGGTCGCCGTGGTATATTATTGTCCTCGTTATTATTTTGACTCGGAGGTTAAGAATTGCTTTTTTCCCACTACAATAAAATATGTTATTTTTCACGATTTGACTACAGTACTGAACCGAGTTTGACTTTGGCTTGTGGTAGTTATCTGGAGTTTTTTTTCAGGAACGTTAACGTATTTTCACACTGCAGATGGAGTCACTTTTTCTTTATGTCGGTTACTTTATGATTCTAAACATTTTTTTTTTGTTACAGGGCGAAGGCCGGCCCTTTTTCCTTCCAAACCTCTCTATCTTGAGCGATCTATGGCCATGTTGGCCCTGCAAATGTTATCAGATCGTCACACCACGTTCGCCATGGTCTACCTCGACGGCGATGACCTCCCTCAGGCGTCCAGTGAGTGATGATATTTGCCCATCTCTTCATCATTTAAACATGAATTGTGATTCAAACCTCAGATCATATTATGATCTGAGATTAAAACTCTCATTAGAAATGAATCTTGTAGGTAGGTATTAATCTCTCTATAAGTACAAGTACAAACGCACCCTTTCTGTTGCATGACGCATAATTGCTACAAGACCTTTCAATACACTACACATGTACACGTACATACACATACGCAAATGACGTCATCATTGTTTGTATAGAAGCACAATAAGAAGTTGCACGCACACATAGGCATACAATATGTACCTAAATGCCTGCGTACATATGCAATGAACCCCTGTTAGTGTGCGTATGTCGTGCTAAATCGCTATTTATGATCGTTTATTCACACATTTGCACTTCTATAATGCATGTGGGTGTGTGTGTGTGTTATGGTGGAAAATTGCTATAGGGAAGTTTATGGGGCGCATGGCTTCGGAAAATGACGTGTTAAACGTTCGCAAGTACGGTTTGCATAAACAGGGATTTTCTACGCATTTTTATGGGGATCTGAGTCTCCCGAGACGTATCCTGTGTACTTATTTTGAAGTAAGCGGCGTTTATTAAAGTGTGAATGTAGTTTGATGCGTCTGTTTGACGTATATTGGGCTGTTTGATAACGTTAGATAGTGTTAATGCAGTATATTTATCGTGTTTTGTTATTTTAGTAAGTTGTAACAAATAAGTAGCAAATGCTTGTGCAGTCCTTAATTTTCCCTATCATCGATTATGGTGATGTGTGCTACTATGATCTGATCTGAATGCAGATCTCCTCGACAAACTTGACCGTGTTATAACTAACTGCATTCGATTCGTTTTCAATCTGCGTAAATATGATCATGTCTCTGCGCATCGGTCGCCTCTATAGTGGTTGCCCATAAGTCAGCGCAGAGGGCAAAAGGCGCTGACTACCTTGTTTTCATTTCTTGATTCTCCCTCATCCCCTGGTTATCTAGCCCCCCACTTTCAGTACATTTGCGCCAACCACAATAGAAATCTACGTTCATCACACAATCGTCTTCTTCAATGTCCGACTCACCGCACAGACATCATTCACTCTTCCTTCTTCGTTCAGTCTATCTCTCTGTGGAATGCGCTCCACCAGGTAATCAGGATGGCAACCAACCGATTATCCTTTAAAGCTAAAGTTCGCGAGCACATTCGCAAGAAGCTGGCAGTATCATCACAACGGTAATGTTTTCTCATTGTTTGTCTTAGTAGTTTTTAGTATATTCGTGTATTTATGTGAATTTATTTGTGCTTATATTTATATATATAATTAGTTATATATGTATATTATATTTATAATCTTAATAGGTTTGTGCGTGTCCTTATATTTAAAAATATTTAAGTATTCCAAATTTTTCATTATTAATTGCAGCTACCACTGTTTGTCTCTGCATCACCCAAAGGTTGACTGGTAGAAAACGCCTATGTCATTAAGTCCGCCTCTGCACATTTGTATGCTTATAGTATTAAATAAATAAACAAGTACTTTAATAAGTGCTTTGAGTTTGAGTTTGAGTAGGCTATGAATATTGTTATTTGCTAGTAGCACTTATAGGTAGTGTGTTATCATGGACAAATTTTCTCAGGGCTACTGTTTTTTTATTATTATTATTTTTGTTTTTTAAAAAACGTTGCCCCACACTAGGAATTTCTCCTGTATTGTGGGTGTGTTTACAAACATTTAAACTCACATACACAAACAGCCAGACCCGGAACAAATATTTGTAGGTCATACAAATATTTGTTTCGTTCGTTTTTTGTTTTGTTTGTTGTTGTTTTGTTGTAGCTTTTTAGCTAAGAAATTCTCACAGCAGGATTGTCCATTTTTTCAAAACAAGATCTATGTAGGTACAACACAAAACCCACTTAAAACGGCTCAACAAAACAAAACCATCGTCTAATCATATTTGCGGTCGCTACCGACGTCGTGTGGCGAGCCTAATGTATCGGAAGTATTGCCAACGCGTCCACTGCGACACTTAGCGATACTTTGTTTTGCTCACACTACGAGTACCTCTTCCGGTTTCATGGTCTCCTGGTACATTGACATGGTTATGGAAGAATAGTTATACCAGTAGCTGTCCAAAGTTTCGTATTTTAGGGGATTTACTTAGTATGTGTTAGTTAACCCAGCGGTGTGCCACCATACATATTCATCACCACGCGTGCACTTCCCGAAAGGTTCGGCAGAGATGTACTAGTTAGTACACATACATTTCGCCAGTTGTGTTTAATTCCCATGTAAGACGGGGGCGAGCCTATTACACACAAGCACACATTCAGACTTTAGGCTACTGCTGAGAATATCTTAGAGGAAAATCCTAATTACACTACCCAACCTGAGGATCGAACCCAGGACTCCATGCACAACAGTCACACTTTGAAGAACGAGGCAGTCATTCAAATCTAGCACTGTTTGGGACTATTTAACAATTATGTAACTTACACCGTTCCACTTAGCGGATTATGTAAAGTAATTGAAACCCATATCCAGCAAAGGGTCACCTATCGTCTATAACGACTAGGTATACTAGTTCTAGAATCATAAAACTTACTAGGTCACAAGGCCCTGCCAATGCCGATGGCTGGGTCTTTATTAGTAATTCTCCGGCCGAGCGATTATAGACCGTCTGTCCCAGCTGACGGTTATCCGTTTTCCGATCAATTAGCTTTAAATTGCCTATTAACATGGCCCTGTTAGATTTGAAATTTTATTTGTTAAGGTTCTGTGGGGCTGTTCGTTGTTTATGTACATGGTGGTCGAAAATAAAATGGCTGATTTGGTTAAGCATCGACAGTAATACACTGCAACAATGATTTCATGGCGTATGACTGATGTTGAGGGGGGCGCTGTTGGTCAACAATTGCGCAATTATTTTGTGAAATTGTAATATAGAAACAAGATGGCGGTGTTCGTTTCTGATTTTTGTCACGCGCCAGAAATGGTTTTACTACTGAAATTAATAATACTGCCACCTAATTCTAGGCAATTTTTAAATACCACGCAGTTCTGCCAGTTTTCACGCCCTGCAACCTTTTAGATATAGTGGGAATGATACAAAGAGCAGGTCGTGTTAACGTCATGTCTGTAATTATGATAAATGATTTTAAATGATAAATGATTTTATTTCTGTAAGTAGGTTTAAACAAACACTTTTACACGTCAATCGTATTTTACAAAATAGAGGAGGTTGGCATTTCCTATCTGAGTACTCTGAGAAGAAAGGCCGAAACAAACTCAGAAGTCACAGTCTCTTTTATAACAATTCCCTATTAACTATCTCATTAATAATTCCCTCACTGATGCCTGTCAATAATTCACTGATACTATTCAATAACTCCGAATAATACATAATGTAAATACGTCTATCATAATGAAAATTATTAGGCTGTCTACTGCCAGTCCGTAGCCAATAACCATTTAATAAATAATTTACGTAAAGGCTGGCAACATTCACGCACTGTGTTGCCAGTCACGCGATAACAATTAATGTTTTACGTCGATATGTTAGTAATTGCCGCTCTTGTAGTACATTTAGGTCAATGAACTATTTACTAACGAATGAAGGGTTAGGTATACTGGCCACCAACTTAATTAGCCATCAAAAAATATTATAATTATGACAAATTCGATTCACTGTTTAGCCGCTTGCCAAAAAGCGTAGGTTACTGGACTCTGTCGGCCTTATTACAAAACAAGGTTTTTCTTTTGGCATGGTTTAAACCATCGAGCCTGTTTTTGAAATAAGAACATAACTGAAATCGAAATACAGTTCCTTTTACAAAACTGTCAACTTAGTCCGGTCTTAGATTGTCAATTTTGTATTAAGAACTTTACTAAAGTCGGCATAAAGTTCCAAATACAAAAACTAAATCGAATGTGTAGGTTGGGGCTAAAGTTAGATCGTGTTTTGTAATAAGACGGTGTGAGTTCTATTGTTGAACTTTTAGTACCTACTTAATCATGGTTTTATTGTTCTACTAGCGACCCCCCCGCCTTTGCTTCTGACTGGTTTTACGACTTGACAAAAAAAACATCGAGATTTGTTTATAATACGTCAATTTAATTTGAATGTATCCATACACATTATAAATCAAAGTCGCTTTTCGTGTCTGTCTGAGTGTCCGCGTTATTATTTTAAATTACGCTACCAATTTTGAAACAGTTTTCACCCTAATTTAGAGAATTTATTCCGGAAGGTTTATGTATGTAATACATTCATATTAAACTTACATAACATAAAGGAATCTACATTTTTTGTCAAGTAATAAAAGCCGGGCGAAGCAGGAGCGGGTCGCTAGCTATATTTTTTTTTTTGAGGGTGAAATCATCGATAAACTTCTCCCGCTCTGGGCAGAGCGGAAGGGCGTGTCAGATAGGGCATGCAAAAACCGGGTTGATTAAGAAAACCGACTTTTTCGGGTTTTTTGTTTACAAAACCGGTGAAACCGGTTAAATCGGTTTTTTCGGTTTTTTTTTTCAAATTTATTAAAGAAATGAGAAATATGTGTGTAAAGAAATGAAAATGCTGAAGTCTAATCAAAATATGTATTTTTAAACATTAATCTTACTTATTTTTATAATAATGAGCATTTTTTGGACTGAAATAAGCTAAAACTACTAAGTTATAACACTACTAAAAGTTTCTTTTCTTTTAACATAGAATAAAGCTTATTATTTAGGAAAATAAAAAAAATAAAATATTAAAAACATAAATATAACATTTGGTAGGTACGCAAAGGTCTAAAATCACAGAATATTAATTAACAATTTAACTGTCATAAAATACTCACAGGCAAAATCAACAGTACGTAAAAAGAGATAAAAATAATGATTGAAATAATACTTAAAATAGAAGTCTTATTCTTAATTTACCAAAACAACATAATCAGTCATTCTTAGAGATATAGATTAAAATTAAAGTTACACAGCTAAACCAAATTACTTTGATAGAATGACCGTAAGGATATAAGTGCATCAAGGGAGTCATCATTTAGGGTACTACGGATTTTATTACACATGAGACCCGCTGATGAAAAGGCTCTCTCTGATTCCACACTTGTTGGAGGTATAGAATTCAAAGCTTTATATACTTTTGATAAGTGCTCTCCCATTTTTCCTCCACTGTCGTAAAGTGCCATTTCCACCCTGATTTTAGTTTCTAAATCAAGTTCTGTAGATGGGTTTGCAGTTGCATCAGAGGTATGTAGTTTAAGCGCCTTCTTTATTTCTTGTCCGAGTTGGTCCTTGGTGTTTTGTGAAACATGGAGTACTGTATGGTCTACGTTTTCCTGTGTTATCGTCGCCGTCGGTATAGTAGTCGAAAAATGCTTATTTATAATGTTAACTATGAAACTTCGAATTTGTTCGTTATCGAGAGCTATAGTGTTTTTTATTACACCATCCAAAAGATCTTTGTAGTATGTAGCTGGACTATGCAAATATACAAGGTGTTGTTTTGCATCCTCGTCAAATTCGAGAGGGTAACTATGCTAATGATTCTCGGCGCGAATCAATAATAAAATAAGTAGGTATTTATTTTAAAATTTTGTCATTTTCGGAAATCGGCATGTGTAGGGTCCGTGTGATACCGCCCTGTAACTGTAACGCATGCACACAGTGACATAGTTGTACGACACTGCCTACCACATACGCAACGGGGCGATTCTGTTCTTTGAAAGTAGAGTATTCTGAAATACTGTCAAACTTAAATATCTAAAAAAACAAGTATGTATTAATTATTGAGCAGGATCGTAATTTTATTTGATTATTTATGTCTTTCATAACAGCCTCCTGAAATTTGACGAGGATGCAAAACGACACGTTGTAGAAGTATTCCGGTAAGATTTGTCAATCTTTCTTCTATTCTTGACTCTAATGAATTTGCCAATTGAGTGCTGATGGGAGAGGAATCTTCTTGCAATTTTTTAAGCATAAATTTAATTGCTGCTACTGCTGTAATTAAATTAGCATCACGCTGGCATATAGCTTCTACAGTAGCTTTTATGACAGCTAAAGAATCAGCTAATTCGGTGAGATTCAGTAACTCTGCATCATTAAATTGAATATTATACCGAAAAACAAAATGGCGGCAGCGTAGCGTGGCATAGTAGTGCGACAAGGATCTAAATTAACGTGGCCGAAAAGGGAACTAACGCTGCCTCGCTGTCCTGTTCACGTTTGTCAGTGATAAATTTAATATTTTGTGCGGGAAAATTAAAGTAATATTAAATCAATAACATTGGAGAATCAAAACCGAAAAAACCGAAAAAACCGGTTTTGTTAGCCTAAAAAACCGGGGTTTCAAATTAGTCGGTTATCCGGTTTTTTCGGTTATCCGGGTATCCGGTTTGCATGCCCTAGTGTCAGACGCTTAGTAACTAAAACCCACCCGTGTTCCATCAGTTGCCTGTGCCAGGGGCCACGGTATCCCTATCGCACTTTCCCGCAACCCTGGCAGGCATCGGCCCTGGCGGACCCCTTCATTGATGCTGACATCTCTTTGAGGCGCGTGTGGAACACAACGCGCCGTCGACCCGGGCCTGGTCCTTATCGAACGGCGAGCTGCCCATTGCTCGCCGTTCGCAAGCCCGCGCCTACGGTGGCCGGGAATCGGCCTGCGATTCTCGACGCCCAGGGCGTCTCCTGCGGCGGCTAGGGGCGTGAGGGCGCGAATTTTGCCTCTCCCTCACGCGTTCCGCCACCTCCTTCGCGAACATTACTGCTTCGCAGAAGGAGGTGATGGCTTCCCAAGCCCTCTCGCTCCGTACCATGGCCTGGACCAGGGCCGGACGCGGGAGATCGCCACCGCCATTCACCTCAACGAGGACATGGCGGTGCTCCGCCCAAGCCGGGCAGACTTCCACCATATGCTCCACTGGGTCCCCCGAGCGATCCACACAATAGTGACACCCGGGCGTTTCCTCCCGCCTTATCCGGAACAGGAACCTCCCGAAACAACCGTGTCCGGTGAAGACCTGCGTCAGGCGGAAGGTGAGGACACCGTGGAAGCATATACTCCCTGAATTTGCATGACTGTAAAAATAGTGTATTGAATTGGCTTAAGACGAAAAGCTATGATAAAGTTGAGTCCATGGTATCACCGATTCAATAGAATACTTTTTATTGTACACCATCAAAATTACAGGTATAAATATAGAAATTTTACATGGGTTGTACTTCCGATCCCAAGACCCTGTCGCAGGGTTAACCACAATACCCAAATTAATTCACACTCATTACTGTACACCTGTAATCATTTTCACACACTCACACACCCACCCACACACACACATAACCTTATACTACACTTCACTCAAGCGCGCATCTTTTTCTTTTTTGTTCAAATTTACTTGCATGTTCCTGTCTTAATACATGCTTTTCAATTACATATTATAATAATAAGTGGAAGAGCGGAGTCTCCTAACAAAAGGAGATTGTCACGGAGCAGGTCCCTTTTGTGGTATCGTGTGCCTGATTTTAATAATAAACTAAAAATATTACAATTTTTTTTGTGTACAGGTTATTTTTTATACGATTTCTTTCACCCTGGGAATAAAGTTAAAGTTAATTAATCGTTGTTAAACATTACGTCGACATCCGTTTGATTCAATGTAGTCTGTGGTTTGATTGGTAAGAAAAAGTTGCCAGGTATCAAAGAATTAAATAACTAATGCCATATTTTAATCAATTGAGTAATCGATATAAAAATGAAACGATTAAACAATAAAAAAACAATAATTTATTTTAAAGTTTATATAACCTTTAAGAAATTAAAATATGGCGTCGAAAAATTCCTCTGCATCGCTGTCGACTGGTAAAGTACCCAAGAGACTGGCGGCATTGCCACGTTGTATGGCAATGCTAAGCCTCTGGCCAAGGTAAAGGCCAGCCCTTGGATCCCGGGAAGTGTCAACAAGCCGTTTGGAGATTTCGTTGAACAAACCGTGAGCACTCGGACCCCACGGCCCGAGGGTTTCAACCCCAAACGGCTCGAAAATATAATTGCCGATAAGGTTATTATACTTTCGCCGTTTGAGGTTTTCCGCAGCCGCAGCAGCAGCGCCTGCACAGCACGCCGAGTCAGGAAGATGGGATGGCGCAAGAGTATCGACACAAGTTGCGTCCCACACTAAAGGCCTACCCACCTTCCAAGGAAATAAAGACATGCCGTCCGGTCTCTTGCCATCGTCGCGTGCCAAGCCATTAGGTTCTAATACAGCTGGAACGCCGACGGTGACAAGAGCTCGTCGGATGATGTCATTTATGTTCGCGTGCCGAGCTAAGCGGCCCGCACTTCGGCTGCAAGACAGGCCATGGTGTCCAAGTCTGTTGACAACTTCGCCACAGTGACAGCGATGGGGAGAACAAGAAGGAGCTCCTAGTCGTAGGCAAGCAGCGAGGCGGAAAGTAGTGTCGTCTAACAAAGTGCCTATGTTCGACGACGGTAGTGCATGAAGCCAAAGACCCGACTCCCACTTACCCACAGCAAGCAGGCGCGCACGCTCCGCAGTAGTAGCAGACGTGTTAAGTAAATTGTTCTGTACTACTCTGCAAAGCGGCTCATCCCACTTTCTCTGGGAAGATGGATTATCGGGTTGATCTGAATTCGGACAAGCGAGTCTCCAGGCATGCATAGCTTCGGTGAAGCATGGCACATCAAAATTAATCAGTGTGGGGGTTAGGATTTTCCTGATTAATTTTTCAGTGCCGTAGACCGAGGATATGAAAGCCGGTAAACTAACACTAGAAATTTTGCGGACGCCGAGGCCTCCCATACGAATGGGTAGAGTAGCTTGTGTCCAAGCTCGGTCGTCCATGGCCACATTTAAAATCGAAGTTAATGTATGTCGAATAATTTGGTCCATTTTTTCTAAAAGGTGAGTGTGCTTCCATAAATGGGAAGCGCGAAGGAAATATGTTAATTTAGGGCCGAAACAGCAATAACGGATTAGGGTTAAGGCCGAATGCATGTTAATTTGGAACAATCTTTCCGAAACGTCTTTGAAATTTTGTATTTTTATTTTATTTTTTTTTATTTTTTTTACCTTTAAGCAGCTTACATCTTTAAGAAGATTTGCATTGGGATCCTACCAACTAAAACAGGCGAGATCCTATTATGGGGAGCACATAAGAACTAATGGTACTTATAATATTGAAGTAAGCAATGATATTTTGGAAGAGGATTTGCAATTAATATTGGGTCAAAATAATTATTTAATTAGGTATGGCTAGAATTAAGTCCCGCCATGTGAGCAATAAAACTTATTACTCTTAGTTATTGATTAGTAAAGATGAAAATCGGACAAATACTTTACTTAGTATCATTGCTTACTATTGTAACTGTCAAGTGGGTAACCGTACAGTAGGGTGTTCTGCTCATACTATGACAGTATTATGGTATCTGAGCTGGGGCCGCTTCAACGATGTATGTGCTCCAGCTCAATTCTTGGATGATATATTTTATGAAGAATAAATGGTTCATTCAAGTTTTGATTTGTTTTATTTCCTTTGGTACTTAGACATGAACTACCTATCAATATCGTTAATTATGAAAGTCCAATGCTGAAACTGTTAATTATACATTTTTTATCATATCTAAACGGCGCTTTTACACCATCTATGACTACCTATCTACTTTTTATTGTGCTGAGACTTAATTCCATCCCCATATTGATGTATAGTAGATAGGTAGTAGAAGTAGGTACTTAATCTAAATAGAATAAGAAGGAATTGTCAATATCAATTTCTAATTATAACCTAGATTTTTAGAACAGAAAAACAATGATATCTCTTGAACCAGGGTGAATAAATGAAAAATGGTTTCTGATTATGAAAATACTATGTTTTTACTATTATTTAAAATAAAATTCTTCAGGGCACAGCCACTTTCCACTGGGACCCAACTTTCCTTACAAATCGGGCAATCTCCTTTCCTTGCTTCAAACTCAAAGCATTTATTTCAATTAAACCATTTACAGGCACTTTTGAATTGTCAAGTGGTCGGTCAGTCAGAAATATGAAGCTAGTTGCCCATTCCAAAGCGTAGTAGGTACCTATGGAGAAGAACAGGCAAGAAACTCCATGGACACTCTTTTAAATTATATGGTAACATACATTTTAGTTACATCATTCATGTTGAATATAGGTATAATTATATGTGAGAACGATGTAAATAAGACGTAAACGTTGAGTGTCCAGTATACAGCAAATATAAATTTAAACAAAACAAATCATAATAAAATAATTAAAATAAGCCGTGGTGGCTAAGAGATGACCAGTCCCAACTGACAGCGCCCGTTCACGAACATGACGCATGGATCAGCACCATTCAGCTCAACCATTTTGAAGGGAGCTAAATGATCCAACACACGCGCCACCGTCAGCGAGACATTTGAGTGAGCATGACATCAGCCGCCAGGGCACATTCAAGTCAATGAAAGACATTACTCGGTAAATGGTAGCTCGATAGTACATAGTACTCACACTTGTCCTATGCAATTATATAATACAAAGGAGATTCAGTTTATACAAAGCAAAGGTAGTCTTACAATCTTCAGCAGCTCCAACAGTATTTTCAAATGTTAATCAATTAGTTGTGGTTGTGGAGCAGGACCAGCATTGAGCCAGGCATTTTTATCAGCGATATAATCCCCCAACTTATAATATGCCTGGCTGCATAGTGTGCGTTTTATACAAACTTTGAATTTCGTCTCATTCAGTTGAAGTATGTGGGGAGCTATTTTATTGTAACATTTTAAACAGTACCCCATGAAAGATGAGTCTACGTTAGCCAGTCTGAAACCTGGTTGAACTAATAGGTCCCTATTTCTGGTACTATAATTATGTCTATCACCTCTTTTAGTAAAAAGATGTAAATTTTTTCTTACGTTCATTGTGTTTTCATAGATATATTGACAAGGTACCGTCAAGATCTTAATGACCTTAAACAGTTCCCTTAGAGAATCGCGCCTGCGGAGATTATATATGGCTCTGAAGGCTCTTTTCTGCAGAATAAAAATAGAAGCGACGTCTGCAGCCCGTTCCCAAAGTAAAATACCGTAAGACATGATACTATGAAAGTAACTAAAATAGACTAGCCTCGCGGTATCTACATCGGTAAATTGACGGATTTTTCTGACAGCATATGCTGCTGACTTAGCCGTCCCGCCAGAGATGTTAAATGAGGACCCCATTGTAGCCTCGAGTCCAGCGTGATCCCCAGGAAAACAGTTTTATCGACGAATTCTAGTTTCTCTTGATTCAATACTATCTCACAATCACTACTTTTGACATTAGGTAAAGAAAATCGTATACCCTTAGTTTTTTTTTCCATTTAATACTAAATTATTAGCAGTGAACCAATTATGGACCTGCAGTAGGGCGTTATTAACGTCGTCAAAATTTGTAGCACTTCTTTCTACATTAAAAATTAAAGAAGTATCGTCAGCAAATAACACCACTTGTGGTTGATTTTTAATAAATGGAGTAGATCATTAATATACACTAAAAAGAGGAAAGGACCCAATATCGAGCCTTGTGGAACACCCATTTCTACTTTTAAACTAAGTGAATTGACACTATTTATTTGAACTTGCTGCTGCCTATCATTTAAATAAGATTTTACTAGACTGAGCGCAAGTATTCCAAGTCCATAATGCTCAAGTTTCAAGAGCAAGGTTTCGTGATTTACGCAATCAAATGCCTTGGAGAGGTCACAAAAGATTCCTATGGCGTCTTGGGCCTCTTCCCACGCCGTAAATATGTGTTTTAATAAGGTGACCCCGGCGTCAGTCGTACAACGGCCCTTGGTGAAACCATACTGTTGATTGTGAAAGATTTTATTGGTGTTAAAATGAATGAGCATTTGATTAAGCATTACCTTTTCAAATACCTTGCTGAAAACTGGCGGGTCTATAATTATTAGTGTTTTTACTGTCCCCGGATTTGAAAAGTGGTATCACCTTACTGTATTTCATTAAATCCGGGAAGACTCCTTGATCCACACACAAATTAAATATGAAGGCTAAGTAAGGCGCTATAGTGTCAATTATGGATGTACAGACTTTAATGGACATTCCCCAAAGATCTTCAGTCAATTTGATCTTGATTTGCTTAAAAGCTTTTATTACTGTTATGGGGTTAATATGCTTAAAGTTAAATTCAATCGGGCAGACCGAAACGTTCGCCCTTACTAAATCAAAAGCGAGCGTGGGCGAGGAATTTAAAGTGTCAGTAGTTTTAATTGGGATACTGGTAAAGAAATTTACAAATTCTTGAGCAATTTCTTTACTATCGCAAATGAGACCACGTGTCGTCTCCAGTGTATAATCAGAATTATGCTTTTTGTTCCTGTTCGTTTCATTATTGATAATTTTCCAAACAGTCTTTATTTTATTGTCTGCTGATTTGACCTTGTTGCTAATGTATAAGGCTTTGGCTGCCTTACAAGTGTTCTTAAAAATTACTTAAAAGGAGACTCCAAACCATATAACCAAATATTATGTTAAATGAAATAAACTTTTTTGTTTTGCTTAATTTGTGTTTATCAGGGAACAAAATAAATTAAAGAAATTGCTTTGCGATTCAAGCAATCCATTGAATAAAAATGGCCGTTCGATCGATTTAAAAGGTAAACTACCAGGCTCTCATCATCGTGACGGAGCTTACTTGCTTGGTTAAACTTCATTTAGAGAGAACGGGAAACCTTCAATTGATATCGAAATATCAAACAAAAAGTTATCCCAATAAAACATGGGTTTATTAATCAGATCAAGAACACCAGGGTACCATAATCCGAACAGAGCTCAGCTACACTTAATTAAGGACTCGTCATCAAAGTCCGTCCGTCACGTTCGCGCGAACATTTGCGGAAAGTTGCGACAACTCGCGTAAAAGTTTCGTTACTGCAAGTTTTAATTGTAGGGTCAGGCCGGGCCCCAGTGGGGGAGGGAAGCGTAATGTTCATAGTTAAAGGGAATTCGCAGGAAAGTGCTTTTATTAAACGTCGTTGGGGAGTAAGAATTGCAGCTTTTTTGGAGGGTAGCATTCGATTTAATTAGGAAGGGTAAGTCGCTTTGCGCATTATTGTATCACCGTTTAAAGAAACGATGCTCTAACTCTAATTATTGCTAGAAATAGCACGTTCTTCGTACGTGTTTTGCATAAAATCGATTACTGAACAAATGAGAATGGCGCTCATAGTGTCCTATATTTAAATGACCTATAGGTACATTTTTACTTCGATAGTCTTCTACTAAATGACTCTACACGTTCTGAAAAACCATTATAACCCAGTTTCTTTAACTCATTACTAATTTAAGTTATAGTTGTCGTGACGGACGGAAATATAGACAGAGCTGCTTTTCAGCCTTGAGTCTATAGACGCAACATGAAAGGTATCAATGAACTGTCAATAATTGGCAGTACCTACCTTCTGCCAAGTGATAGGGACGAACGGAACTGTCATAATATGATCATGAATCAATTTTACTGACGATCTCAACAGATGGCGACACTGCTAATTGTGTGAATTGATTTATGCCAATCGTATTAGGAAATATTATTTTAGATGATACTTTGGTGTCTGGTGTTAATAAAAACAAAAGAAGATTTTTGGCCATAAACTATCACAAAACGGACGTCTCTTTCAGATAAAAGACTATACTACAATAAAAGCTACTGCTAAAAGATTTATAATAAATGTTTTATCTATACGTATTGCTTTAATCACCGCGTTTCATATATAGATCGGTGACCACAATATTATAATCATCACTTGCTTTTAAAATATATGCAACGTGATTGTTTCTACGTAGGCAACGTGGGCAGGATATGTGATGTATAAGATGTCTTGCTTTACATGATGATTATGATTCTTTGGGTTCTCGAGAATGGAACTATATGTGTCTTAAAAGATCTATTTACAGAAATAAAGATTTCATTTCCTATCGTAAAATATAAAGAAAATAGGTGATTTGCCATCAAAAAGCCCGCCATGGCAGTTTTCCTCTACGATACGGCATTTAAACGGCATCAACATTATTTGTTTAGACATTTGCGAGGTCGCACACAAGTGAAATGTATCCTTTTGCCTGAAGATCGGGTTTCTGAACGTAACCTTCATTTTAAACCAACGTTTTCCTCAATTTGGTGGTGCATTTTATAATAACTTTGTCTTAAACTTTGATTACCCTATAAATAACTGCAGGCAGTATGAGATTCTTTATTGAGAAGTAGCTTCCTTAAGAGTCATAAAGGTATAATAAGGTTATAATTATTAAACATTATTCTCTTAAAGTACTCTTCGTAGCTGATTTATTCATACGATAATACATTGATTGCCCTATAGTGCATATCTAGAAACCAATGTCTAAAACCTTAATTTATTTGTGTAAAAATCTGTGAAACAGTAGGTTTTTATAATTAAAAAAAAAATTGTTTACATTAAAGTTTCCTTAGCCCTTTGATTATCAAACTATAGAAAGTCCAAAGGCACTATTTTGCCAAAAATACAGAAACTCCGTTGTAACCAACTCTAGATATTCATTTCTAATAACTATAATAAATCATTTTCACAGGTCACTGGCCAATCTGGATTCGCAAAATCGCTGGCGCTCATACCTGTGACCCCCCAGGCACCCAACTCGAAATTACCGAGGGTCCTTTGACGTAGCCATTTAGGGTACAAATTTTATTAGTGAGGGAAAGCGAACACGGAACACTTCAGCGGAGCGGCGGCGACGTAATAGCTAAACTAATAGTCCGAGCCGGGAGTAATGCAAGTGTTACAGTTTGAAAGTGTCGCCAATTATGAGGGCGCCGTATAGATTTTTGTATAGCGACAGTGTTTTGTTTTGAGACAGATTTAATAATGTTGTGTCTGCTGAAGCCGTTTTTGATTTAGTGCTAAACAGGCAACTCATATTTTAAGAGGAAAGCATTTAAGCTCAAGTCCATCCAAGACGTGTCAAATAAAAAAATCAAAGTATTTTATTTCACATAAACCTACAAATGGGCACTTATGAAACTGCCATCGCATTTCTGCTTTCACTCAAAAACAAAGCTGAATAGTTTTGTGTCTTAAACTGTCAAGGTGTCGGTAGGTACTGACGCTCATTGCAGCTTTGCTGCATATATATGAAAGAATATTTGTGGTAGGTACTTCCCAAGACAAATCCTTCAAAGTGAGCCTCTATCAAAGGTATAAGTAGATCAGAGGACCGCTACAGCTATTGGGACGTCACAACTCAACTCAACAAAATAATATAAAATCGACACCAACCCAATCATTCGCCTAGCCAATCTAGTCCTAATTCGAGTCACTTTTCTCGCGGCAACTTCTGGGCTTTTTACGCGCGTAAATTGCTCGTAATTTGACGCGAGAGCTTCACAATGGTAGCCGCGGTAAATTACGCGCGTAAAGTGGCACTTCGTCTTTACGCCGGTTAGGAAAGTTAGGGAGGAGAGGGCAGGGGGGGGAAGTAGGGCGTTTAGTGGTACTTATTTTTATGGAAAAATGTGGTGAATATTGTAGTGCATGTAATGGGGTTAAGTGGGGGTAACTGGTGTGTGCATTTTAGTTTTTAGAACGAGGAAAAGTGAATTTAAAGTAGGAATTTGAATATAGCCTGAGTGTTCATGTCGAAGGGCTGATGACGTGAACTTTGATGTATATCAGATTTTAAACAGGAATTAGAAAAGTTAACAGTTCTGTAGTAGCTAGTTGTTGCCTGTCGTTGTTAATACTCTTATGAACAACTTTTAAATTAGGTAGAGGTCCCTTTTTCGAGGACTTTCCTACCTATTGTAATAATAGGGGTTAAAGTATGAAATTGCCGTTTTATTGTATTAGATACTTCGAATTGACATAGAACCTTCATGGTTTGAGATTTTTGAGTAAAACTTATTTCACATGGTACCTATGAAGTTTTTCTTTTAAAAAATGTGCAACATTCGATTATCGAATTTCAGTTGTTTTTTTTTATTCAGCTTAGACAAGAAAGCTGGATACTTCGAAAATTCGAGTTATTTTTGAATACGAGTTCCGACGCGGAACTAACGCGGCACAAACAGCTCGCAATATCAATGCTGCGTTTGGAGAGGGGACTGCTAATGAACGCAGACGTGCGATTTTGGTTTAAACGCTTTCGTGATGGAAACTTTGATTTGAAGAACGAACCACGTGAAAGACCACCCACACAGATGAATAACAATGAATTGAAAGAGATGGTGGAAGCCGATCCGAGCCAAACTACCCAGGAATTAGCGGCATGGTTTAACAACAATATTGCCTCATATGCGTCAAATCAATAAATAAAAAATATGAGAAATGGGTGCCTCATGATTTGACTGATCTGCAGAAAGAAACGCGTGTTGAAACTTGTGTTGCCGTGTTGAATCGATACAGAAATGAAGGAATATTGGATCGAATTGTGACATGTGATGAAAAGTGGATTCTTTACGCTAACCGTAAGTGAAAAATGCAATGGCTGACCCCAGGTCAAACGCCGCAACAGTGTCCTAAAGCAAAGCTTACCAATAAAAAGGTAATGGTGACTGTTTGGTGGTCTCAGCATGGTATTATTATTATTATGGTGGTTTCTCCGATCTGGTCAAGCAATAACGGCAGATGTCTACTGTGCCGAACTCCGAACAATGATAGCAAAACTAGCAGTGAAACAGCTCCGACTCATGAATCGATCTTCACCATTATTGCTCCATGATAACGCGAGACCTCATACAGCACAAGAAACCGTTTTAACTCTACAGGAACTGCAATTAGAAACTATTCGTCACCCTCCGTATTCGCCAGACCTTGCTCCAACGGACTACCATTTTTTTCGTGATTTGGACAATTTTATACGTGAGCATTTTGTACTGCCTCCTGAGAAGAAAACTTTTTAGTTTTCTTCTCAGGAGGCAGTACAAAATGCTTTCACACAGTTTGTCGAATCTAGATCACGAGAGTTCTATCGCAAAGGTATAAATGACCTTCCTATTAGATGGTAGCAATCTATAGATAATAATGGTAATTATTTTGATTAAATAAATATGTTAAATTAAAAAAGAAACGAATTAAAAATTTTCAGTACAAATCGGCAATTTCATACTTGAACCCCTAATATTAAGTACTAGCTTCTGCTCGTGACTTCGTCCGAATGTAAGTCAAATAATTATACCATAAAACATATCCTACGGTACTCGGCAATAGTGTAGCTTTCTATCAGTGGAAGAATGTTTGTCATCGGATCAGTACTTCCAAAGATTACATCCTAGAAACAAACAAACAATTTTACCTCTTTTTAATTTTAGTTTAGATTTCCTAACTTTCTGGGTACATTCATACCTTTGAAGAAATCCCAATCTACAAAAACTTACTTTAGAAAAACCTACTCCTTAATTTCAAATCTAATATCTCTCTCTACATGGGTACGCTACGCATGTGTGTTCTAGCAGACAATACGGACATTCAAATATTAACATATACACGCTAGCCTACTGCATTGATATTGTATTTGTGTAAGCCTGCAAGGTGCACCAATTATGTAAATGGCAGACGCTACGGGCGTAGTTTGTGATTCCATTTATACAATTGCATCTATGTTTATGTCCAATTGAAATTAGTGAGACTTGTGTGTGCTCCTAGCTCAAGGAAGGTGTGTGTAGGTCGGTGTTTGTACGTAATTTCTTGAGTTGAATTTGATATGGAACATGGAATCGAATTAGGAAGGAGGAAGGAGACGCAAGTAATTTTATAGTCTTGGGTGAAAGTGAAGGTCTATATTTAGTAAAAATAGACAGAAAATCAAATAGTTTATTTTGCAATATAACACACACACACTACAGCTCACCCCTTCGGGGAAAAAAAAACAGGCGTGATATTGTGTGTCCATATAGAAAAATAGATTTTATGAAGATTAGTGTGTCCTAAACTAAAATTATACCTGACACGTTTTTTAAATAATCAGTTATTACTTATTAGTGTTTTACTCTTGGATTACCGTTAGCCGTAACTTTCCTTTTCTTCACTATCTTGTTTGACAAGTTGAAAAACTCGCCCGTGACCACTGGCACTGAAACCATTCAAACTAGAACCGGAGCCGTAGACAAAGTTCTCCACAAGAAGCTAGCCTTATCTAATGAGTTTATAATTCATAACATAACATCACGAAATACTTCGGCGGATAACTTTGAGCACAAAGTAGCTACTCGTAAGTTTTCAGCTTAGGATTTATTCAAAAGCGCTGAAACGCTAAAAGCTCCGAAATCCTGTTTTTAGAAAGCACTCTACGTGTTTGCGGTTATTTTATTTACTTTATATACGGGTTAATGTTTTATTATAATATGCGAAAGTGAGTTACTCGTTGTCTTCAGTTTATTTTGGTTGTTTTTGGTAGAGAGCTATTTGGTACTTTACCTTTTTTTTGTTTTTGGAGCTTTGGTGTTTGGTACTAATAATATGTTAATATAATACTAATTAATTACGTTGATGTGGTAAGCTTGATTAATGCTATTCAATCGTCTGGTTGGTGGGTGTAAAAAGGTAATATGTTTCTAGAAACCAACGACAATCAATAACGCACTCCTTGTAACAAACAATGTTTGGCTGAACATATTTCCTTGAATTAAACAAAAACTACAGGCAATCAAACTTTGTCTTCTGGTTGTAAACCCTACATTATCAATTAAACAAAGACAGTCAAACTTTGTTTTCTGGTTGTAAACGCTACATTATCAATTATCAGCTACTTAAAAAAAAAATTGTTTACGAACGAAGAATGGTCAGAGGAAATAAAAGCCATTTTCATTTTTATTTTTACGGGCCATACTGTCTAGTTTGGTTGAATAGTGCAAAGGTTATGATTTTGTTAATTTACCTATACTGGCCACTATATTGCAAACTTATTTTGACTTGGTTCCTTCATCAGGTGAATTTAAACGTTTCTTTCCTCCACGGACATTTATTTTCAAGTTGATCCCTGACATACATGATGTTGTTTGTAAACCGTCGCCACACCGGGTGTTTACTTAAGGCCGGACCAATCGGGTCCTCTTTCATCTCATGTGTAAACATGGTGTGCGTAGATTATATTGTTTAGTATTAATAATGTTTTGCACACAGCGTGTGTAAAAAAGATTTTTTCGATATTTAATGATGATAATGAGCAGGTTTTGGCAGTGAATAGTATATTATGCAATTAGTGAATATAGGACGGATTTAAAGCGAGGGCCATAGATGAATCACGAGCTAGTGAAGGATTCTAACTATTAATGATGATTGAATCACGAGCGTAGCGAGTGATTCAAGTATTAGAATCCTGAGCGACGCGAGTGATTCATGGCCCTCGATATAAATCAGTTTTATTCAAGAGTTGCATACTATACTTTATACCATGACTACGAGAAAAAGAAAGATTTAAGCGAAAATAAACATTTAATAAAGAAAAAGGAAGCTTAAATTAATTAAAATGCACATTAAAATTGGAACAATTACTAAAATTAAGAGTAATTTTCTTGTTATTATTATTAGGATGGTCAACTTGTGTAGCGATATAACAGTGAGTAAAAGTGCTTTTTATTCACTGTTTTCAGTGAATAAAATAAGCTTTTTAGAGGGGGAATGGTATAAAGGATATTATTGTGGGAATTGATGCCAAAAGGAATATAAAGAATGGAATGTTAGTGAAGGAGTGAGTGAGCGCGAGAACGAAGGAGTCCGGCAGATCCAATTTGCCTGAACGATGTGAGGACGATGTAGAATATAGTACGGTGTCAAGATCGTTTGTAATATACTTAAATAAACGTGAGTGATTGTGTTGGTAATCCATTCTCGAACACTACTTTACTAATTACTTAACACTAAGTATAGTTGAGGGGTGTATGACAGGGCACGCCACGATAGCGGCGGTAAGACCCCTCTTTGAGGAGTGGCTAGGGAGGCGTCACGGCGTCCTCACCTACCGCTTGACGCAGGTCCTCACCAGACACGGATGTTTCGGGAGGTTCCTACACATCATCAGGCGGGAGGAAACGCCCGGGTGTCACCACTGCGATGATCGCCCCGAGGACTGCCCTGCATGGGCGGAGCACCGCCGTGTCCTCGTAGAGGCGATCGGCAGCGGCGGTGACCTCTCACGCCCCGCCCTGGTTCAAGCCATGGTCCGGGGCGAGGGGAAGTGGGAGGCAGTCGCCTCCTTCTGTGAAGCAGTCATGCTAGCGAAGGAGTTGGCGGGACGGGAGATATAGAGAGTCTCCCGTCCAAGCCGCCGCGGTGGACGCTCCGGGCGTCGGCAGCCGCGTGACGACTCCCGGCCACCGTAGGCGCGGGCCTGCGGGCGGTGAGTAATGGGTAGCTCACCGTCCGATCAGGACCAGGCCCGTGCTGGATGGCGCGTACGTATTCCACACGCGCCTCAAAGAGATGTCAGCATCGAAGAGGGCCCACTAGGGCCCAAGCCTGCCGGGAAAGCGGGATTGTCCGAAAGGGGTACCGCTGACCCGGAACATAAAGGGCCAAGGAAGGAACACGGGTGGGTTTTAGTCAGTAAGAGTCTGACACTCCCTTCCGCTCCACCCAGAGCGGGAGGGGTCGTTTGATGATTTCCTATCCTCAAAAAAAAAAAAAAAAGGTGTGTATGACATGTCTCTCTATCATATTTATAGGGATTGACTGGCTGGTTACCGACTTCACAAGATCCTATTATAATTGGCAAGCGTGTTTAAATTAAATACAAATTCTTTACTCTTCATTTTCTAAACTTCGTCACATAGAAATACCGTTTAATTATTTATGTAAACCCAGAAGCATTAAATTAATGAACATAATTAGTTTAATGTCCACCACTTTTTCATTTTTCATATTTTTATCTTCCTCCTTCCGCCCGGATGAAAAGTGATACGACCAAAATAAAAATAAAAACTGTCAGGAACGACTTCATTAAGTTGAAGAGTTCCGTACGAAACAGATTTATGAACTGTCTTCAATTTGGAAATAAACTATCATAGTTCAACTTGTTTTCTGCAGTCTATATCTAGTTTTTTTTTTTGTCTTTCAATGAATCTAATATTAAAAGTAAAAAATTACGCCAGATGACGAAAAGTAAAAAATAATAAAAGGTTGTTCGTTTTTGGGGTTGTATTTAGATAAACACAACCCGAAAACTAGCACAAGATTAAACTGAAAACCGACACGTATTTCACATCACACTTCGGAAAATGCGAGCAATCCATAATATTCTATATTAAATTCCGCACCGATATCACCCCTATTATGTACCCGAGAGCCTTAATAAAGCGCTGAACGGAATCTTCAATTACAATCCTCACACTGCGGTACCACGAAACCCCATAAAAATGTCGTGGTCCGCATACCGTGGCCTGTGAGGATTATTAGAATTTTTTAATTAAGAATAAGTGAACCCCACCCCGAGGTTCTTTTGTTTCATAAATGAGGACGCGATTTTATTTCGCTCACGATTTATGTCAGTTTTAGGTCAATTTAAATGTTATAAAGAGCGTCTTAAAGAGATTTTTGAATTAGCCGGACAGCCTGGCGAGTTTTTAATTAGCCGGATAGCCTGGCGAGTTTTTCAACGTTTTAAGGGTTTCGCGGGCAATATTTTCATTGTTAAATTATCCTTGACATGCTTGTGCTGGTTTAACATTTATTTTCGGAGTTTTTGAGAGTTAAATGAGGTATTCTGGATTATGTTCTTGTGCAGGCAATCTGTCTTAGTTCATTATGATTTTCTGAACTTATTTTTAGCTGCTTTTACATAGCTTGGATCTTACACTTAACTAAGAGCAAAACCCAATAGCAATAACTTAACTAAACTTAAAAATTACTCACAAAGACTTAATAAAATAATAAAACTGACACAAAAGGCAAAAAATAATCATAGGATAATGACATCAACAAACAAATCAAAGGATACATGGAAGATCATAAATGAAAATAAATACTGTCCTCCCCATGAACACATAACGGAAATACGAAGGAACGGTGTTACAATAACAAACCCCTGCGATATAGCGAACGCATTTAACGATCACTTTGTGGATCAAGCAGAATTACTTGCAAATACCTCAAAATCTGCAAGTTATGAGACTCCAAATTCATGTTGCGAATCAATGTTTTTAGCCCCAACTACACCTGATGAAGTCTATCGAATAATACAGAATTTAAAAAACAAAGTTAGTGTAGGATATGACAATATTTCAACAAAGGTATTAAAATTTGTTTCCGATGTTATAGCTGGCCCCATTTGCCACATTATTAACGTTAGTATCTCTTCTGGAATATATCCTGATAAACTCAAGCCAACAATAATTAAGCCCTTATTTAAGAAACATGATAAAACTGATATCAATAACTACAGACCCATTGCTCTGATACCAGTAATATCAAAAATATTCGAGAAAGCTATTTATCACCGTATAGATTCCTTTTTCACGAAACACAATCTCTTAGTAAAGGAACAGAAGGGTTTCAGGAAAAATAAATCCATAAATCTGGCTATCTATGATTTCCTTAATATTATAATGACAGATATCGATAAAAGAATTCCTATTAGTGCTATATTTATGGACATGACTAAGGCTTTCGATTTAGTTGATCATAATACTCTCCTACGGAAACTTAATGCGCATGGAATAAGGGGAAAAGCACTTTCCCTTATACAATCTTACCTGGACAGTAGAACACAGTGTACGGAAATTAAACGAATTTCTATAAAAGAAAAAAAGGAATTTAAATATGTATCCGAAAAACGTGAAATCATTTTTGGCGTACCACAGGGCAGCGTATTGGGACCGCCATTATTTTTGGTTTACATAAACGACTTCCCAAAACATGTCAGTTTTCCTATGGTTCTTTTTGCTGATGACAGTACGATCATTGTTAGACAAAATAAAAATAGTGACTATGAATGTGACATCAAAGACTCATTGCAACAATCAATTAATTGGCTTGACCATAATAATTTGAAATTAAATTTAAGTAACACAAAAATTATGCAGTTTAGACAGAGAGTAACTACTCCTGACATAAATATATTAATTGACGATAACAAAATTGAGGAAGTAGAACATATAAAATTTCTAGGCTTGACTATTGACTCTAAACTGACTTGGAAAGAACATGCATCAATCCTCATAAAAAAATTAAGTCGCTTCGCCTTTGCTCTATTCAAGCTTAAGAAAGTCGTAAGTCAGGCAGCTGTTATAGCTGCATATTATGGCTATGTAGATTCCACATTACGATACGGAGTAATTTTTTGGGCAAATTCATGTGAGAAAAATAACGTTTTTAAAGCTCAGAAGAGGTGCATTAGATCGATGTGTAATTTAAAACAAACAGATAGTTGTAAACCTCATTTTAAATCCCTTAGGATATTGACATTACCTTGCCTTTATATATACGAGACTGCATTGTTCGTCAAGAAAAACAGTAAATTATTTAAAAAAGCTACTGAGGAACGTTATAGATCAACAAGACCGGAATATCGACACGAACTATGTCTAAGAGCCTCAAAGACGGCCCTTATGCATAAAAGCATTATCTGCATGGCACCAAAAATATATAATAAAATACCAAATGCTATCAAAGATTTGAATTTGATACAATTTAAACGAAAACTGAATGATTTTTTAATTGAAAAATGCTACTATACCATTGGCGAATTCCTTCTTGACAAAGTGTAAAAACTGACAATTATATATTTATGCTTGACTAACTGATTGTATTTTAATTTTTGTAATAATAATTAATTGTAGGTATTCTAATATGATGTTATCTCAATTTTGACATTTTTATTTAATATATCAATTCTCTTTTGTTTGCATTTCAATGTAAATCAATTTTGACATTTTTGTTTGTATTTCAATGTAAATCAATTTTAATTTCTGATATTGTTAAAACGTGTATGCCTAATGGGTAGCTTTTTGAGTTTCCATAAAATTACTGTAAGACCTGTTGTATCACCAAAAAGCACACGAATAAATACTTTGACTTTGACTTTGACTACACGTTTGGATCGAAATGAACGGATGTTTTATTGAATAAAAATGTGTAGATTCACCACAATAAACGCTTATTAATCAAACCAGTTACTAAAAAATATTCATAAACTCAACACTCAATTTATCCGACCACTCAATTACCGAAAAACAGAAATATAAGGTGGTCCCATACTCGCGGCTGGAGCGCCCTCGACGCGCGTCGAACAAATTATCTGACATGTGTGGAAGGGCTTTGAGGACGCTTGACATACTTCCGCGCGTCTGTATTAATTGTTGACTTGTTTGTGTGACGGCACAGGCGAGATGTTGTGTGAGGATGATGTTATGTTAGCTTTAGGAGAAGGGTATACAATAAGTTTTACGAGTCGAAGGATGTAAAATCAACGACGACAAAAACATCACGTTTTATCTCTTTACACCCAATTTAAACAAGTTCATTTATTGCCCCTAGCATAATTTTTCTTGTTATCTTAAGCCTGGTTTCCTTACTCTTCAGTTTCAGACCCTTTGTAGTCCAAAACATATAAAAACTAACATATCTGTAGTATGTCTGTGCTAAACTTGCTCGAATTATGCTTTTTTTGGTTCGATTTCTATATTTTCCCTTTTTATACAGTTTCCCTGCGTACCTTATACCTGATGATGATGGCGTCTTCTCGTTTTATCCTCGTGTATCAATTGCTCTCTACTGTTACCTTATCCTTGATCTCCTGAAGCATCTTCTCGCGTTCCTCCCCCATTTTGCAGTGCTTCTCTTTGCACCGCTCCTCGGCCTCCGCGTGGGTGTCTTCTTGTCGTTATATCCTCGTTTGAGAACTGCTCTCTACTTTTACCTTATACCTGATCTCCTGGCGCATCTTCTCGCGCTCCTCTTCCATCTTGCAGTGCTTCTCCTTGCGTCGCTCCTCAGCCTCCTCGTGGGTCGCTTCTTGTCTTTCTATCCTCGTGTGACAACTGATCTCTACTCTTACCTTATCCCTGATCTCCTGCCGCATCTTCTCGCGCTCCTCTTCCATCTTGCGGTGCTTCTCCTTGCGCCGGTCCTCGGCCTCACGGATGGCTTCTTGTCGTTCGCGTTCCGCTTCTTCTTCCTTTTCCTTGTCGTCGCTGTCATCGCCATCACCACCGACTGCCCCTGTAACAAGGAGGGGATATGGGTTAGTATTTTTATTTTTTATAAATATTTATTTATGCGACCAAGATGGAACCACACGAGAACCACAAAACATGCAAGGAATCTTTCAAATTGTCGGCTTTCTTTAACGGTTATTTTTTGCATTAAATAGTAAGTCAGTAGTCCAAACGTAATGTTTTAACAAAGAATACGTTCAACGTCGTTTAAAGACGCAGAAAAAGCAGATGTCTTAAAAATATTTCTAGCTTCACTATTTAATTTAGCACTCCTACATAATTCTGTGAAACATTCAAGTAAAACAAGAAACTCAGGTACCCGGTAATGTTTAAATTAGCAAAGCCTTTGTAACTACACTCTTGATTAAGTGACTTTTGTTCTTAAATAAAAATCTTTATCACGTAATCTTGGAATAGAACTGCTAAAACATTGCTACAGCAACACTGTTGTTTAGGAGTCTAAATAAATACTAACATGAAAATGTTAGGTGGAAATTGAGGGAACTTTTTGTGAAAATGGCTAGGGTGCAACTAAAAAGGAGTATGATGTTACTAGCTGACATATTTGAACAGAACTTATCAGTTCTGTTCAAATATGTCAAGGCAATAAAGGAAATAAGGACTGGAGGAACTTTTGCTAGTTTGAAAGTTTTTGCTAGGCATCGCATAGATTGTAGGCCTATGTCCAGAAGTGGACTGCGACGGGCTGAGCTGATTGTTTGATAGCATAGATTGTAAAATATCGAGAAAATTCAGAAGTTTCCATTTACTGATCCAAAATAATTAAAGCTATAGTAAACTAACACGGCTCACAAATCCTACGTAAAGTAAAAAACTACTACCCCATATTACTAACCCTGACTACCCCATATCCAAGACAACTTAAGAAAAACTAATTTAAAAACAATTCCCCATAACAGAAGAACGTATTGGAATTTTATTAGAAAACAAATTTGCACCGCTCCTAACCGCTCACGGTCGGTCTGAACCGCCTCAAACCGGTTCCATCCGGTCGAGTGGTCGATCTAACAGGGCTGCTATTCAAAAATCCATTTCACGTCAATCTGAACAATTCGCACGTCGAACGCACACGTTGGTGCGAACGCTTGGCATACAATTTTCTATTCTGTTGAAAAAAATAATGGCGGATTTTTTTGCATCGTCTGTGGCTCCTGTTTAGAATTATGGCGATAAATGTACTGGAGCGTGTGCAGTGTTGATTGGTTTGTTTAATTTGCATGTGCTGTAAGTAAAAAACTATAACTAGTTGGTAAAAAAAAAATATAAAAGTCGGTGCCTAAAAAAGACAATACCTTTGTTGTGATAACTAATCCATACCATAAGTCCAACTTTAAGATAAATTATGTCAAAAGTAGTGTCTAGTGAATACTGCAAAAAATTTTGTATCATTTCTTTACGTCTAGGAATATAAAAATGTAACTTGAAATAGGTTTTTCATAAGCTTCTTACAAGAAATTCTTGAAAGCTTAGACCTGTCTGTCGTTTAATAAAACTAGTTTTATTCAAGTTCCACAAGATGATATTTGAATTTACAAGTCCAAATTGTAGTTTGGACTTAGAACAAGAGATATTTTATGGACAAAGTTATTTGATATAATTGAAAAAGATGCAATATCAACGTAAATACCGGACTATTTACGTTGATATTGCATCTTTTTCAATTACACAATTAACGCCCTTAAAACATAAAAAAAATTCAAACGGAAGTACTTAAGTGTCAAAATCTTGACATTTCCTAAGTGTGTCCTAAGCCATTACCTCTACACTTTGGCACTTTGTCAGCCTCTATAGTATCCCTAACCACCTCCTATAACACCAAGCTCACCTTACACACCACACACGCGCACTAAGCCATTACCTCTACACTTTGGCACTTTATCAGCCTCTATAGTATCCCTAACCACCTCCTATAACACCAAGCTCACCTTACACACCACACACGCGCACTAAGCCATTACCTCTACACTTTGGCACTTTATCAGCCTCTATAGTATCCCTAACCACCTCCTATAACACCAAGCTCACCTTACACACCACACACGCGCACTAAGCATTCCGACCGCCAAAAGAGTTCCACTCATTTCCATATCGGGCACCGAACAATGTCCCCCGCATTCAATATCGAACGTAAACGAATTCCGATGGCGAGGCGTCTCAACAATTCAATTTGCTCTCGCCTCCCCAATAAATGATTCCCATTAAGAAAAAGGCGGTCGTACATGGGCTATAGAACCTCTAATTGATCGCATCGTGTCTCTGACAGAATAATGAGTTCGATTCAACAATTCAAATTCAATAATTTTCGAGTGGAACTGTGGAACGGCTCGCGTTCGGGCTTCTTCGGCGTTTTTAAAATTAAATATCCTTCTAACTTTACGTTCTGTGAATATTAATAGGTTATTTTTAGATTTAAATAATAATGAATTTCTTGTTTATGTTTCGTTATGAATATATATTTTTTTGCAATGGTTTTGTGTGAATAAGGTGAATGTATTGAATTGGATTTTTACTTGTATATTTTTGTGGAATAATGTGACGTAATAAGATTTTTTGGACGGAAAAAATGTTCGAATATACTACAAGTTCATAAATATTAAGTTCCAATGATAGTATATATAATATATATATCTATAGTATATATATATAATATATCTATCTTTATTCAGAAAGTTGCCTTTAGCCACAAAACGATAATTATATTTGATTTTGCACTAAGTTTGTTTTTGCCTTATATAATTTCATAGTCTTATGAACACCCAAATGACATAAACACAAATTCTACAAGATAACATGACTATACAAGAAAGCACACACTCAACACAGCACACGAGCATTTACAACAAGATAATTACATAACCAGCGATTGAGCAGTACGGCTTCCCCTTATAATTGAATTGGTATCCTCCAGCTCTAGTAGACTGACTGAGTCTAGACCTATCCTTGTTCGCTAGTTCGCGACTTGTTTGTTGATTCAGACTTGATTTCTGTATTATCGTGTTGGGAAGTAGATTTGGATTTGGTGAGTTGGGTTATAGTTATAATATGTAAGGATTTGCTATAATTAAGTGAGTTTGTAGGAACCAGCTATGCCTAAACAAGACTGTATCCTGATGAGACGGACGAATTTTGTCGAGGTGACGAATGACAAACAGTTAAATAAAAACTTATCATGCACAATCAAAATTAAACATTATAGTTAGTCTCAATTGAGTTTGAAACTGGCCCGTCTGTGAAACCAAGCTATATCTTGCTATGTGCTAGCTTTGCCATCTAAGCAAATAAAAGTAGGTGGTGTTGACACTATTAATTTAGAGATATTCTGAAGTATTTTCCTTATATGGTCTTCCCAAATGACTCTTATCACTCTTCATATTCCTTAAAAATTGCTAGCTCACTTCACACACTTTTCCTATCCAAAAATCAGTTGATCAATGTTGTACAAGATGCTATCCATATCCATGATATTCACCATCACTTAGCAAAGCAAATACAGTCATAAACTGGGCATCGGTAACGAGGTCATTATAGTAATGGCGGAGCCAGTAAACAAACTCGTAAAGTTAATTGGAACGGAACGGCGATGTTGTTATTATCGCCATTTTTGGGAGATGGGGGCGAGATTTGGGGAACAAGTGCAGGTTGAACTCAAACTCAAACTCAGAGCATTTATTTCAATTAAACCATTTACAGGCACTTTTGAATTGTCAAGTGGGTCAGTCAGAAATATGAAGCTAGTTGCCCATTCCAAAGCGTAGTAGGTACCTATGGAGAAGAACGGGCAAGAAACTCCATGGACACTCTTTTAAATTATATTGTTACATAAATATTAGTTACATCATTAATGTTGAATATAGGTATAATTATATGTGAGAACGATGCAAATAAGACGTACACGTTGAGTGTCCAGTGTACAGTAAATATACATTTAAACAAAACAATCCATAATAAAATAATTAAAAATAAGCCGAATGCAATGCAGTACAGGTTTAATGAAGTGTGACAAACAGTTGGGGGTTTTAATTTGTCATCTACAGTGAACCGCACCGCACGTCCATGATGTTTTATAGCGATGATTATTTTGTAGCGGAAAAGGCGGTTTTCGTAGTGCAAATGACATGCGGTTGATCGTACAGACTGATAAGTGTAGACCAATATTTTCTTAAATATGAGTTTTATTCGACATTAGAAATTTCGCAGTACGGCCCGAAGTCTACATTTATGCCCATTTAATGGCATAAGACTCGCTGCCCAATAAGGCCCATTCAGAAACAAACTATTGAAAGCGCCAAACTCATAGCCGAATTTATTCTGAGCCGAAACAATGTAGTTATCTATCGACACACTTAAAAGACTGGTACATAAGAGTTACAACTAGCTAAATTTTAGTTTCTTTTAGGAACTGAACATGAATTCGAGAAAAATTTAATAATCGTGAGAGTGCTAGCTTCCTATCAGTATTGTACTGCATTCGATGTTTGCTTGCTTGACTTGCTTTAAGAAATATTAAAGAAGATATCAATGAAAAGTTCACACAATTGATAGCGTTCCTATGACAATACTATTGAGGTTCTAACAAAATTGAATTGTGCTAGAAATAGTTTGTAGTATGACCCGAAGGGTTATGAAGGTCAGACGGTACTCGTTGCGAAAACCTAGAACTTTTTATTAATAAAAAGGTCTAACCGCTAAACCCTTTACCGTCTCTTTAGTCATAAAAAATTAAATTAAATAAACGCTAGCCAAGCCATTGTCAAAAAACGTTTGACCATTTTTCTAAGAAATTGGCTCTTAAAAGCATCGAAACCCTAGGATACACCTACAGGTTTTCAATTTAATATGACGAACAGATTTACAGAAAATACATGTGTTAAAATGGACCTGTAACGATTTTACGAATATTCGCACGAGTATCTCCAGCTTAAGATATAAATAATATGCTGCCACGTAAAAGGAATATGTTTTTATAGCAACTTAATGTTTATAGCCCCTCAGGGATGCAGAATGAAATATAACTTCCTTTTGCTACGAAATTATATAACAATGAAGATTATTATGCTTGTAGGTAGTCATTGGAAATAAAATTGTAAAGATAATAATGACGTCATTCTGTTGCAGCCCCACTGCGGGGAAAAGGCTTTTTGTCATACAGAACAGCCGGTCGATTCTGTAAAATCTCACCGTGAAGACTTGCGTGGAGTGAGCTGTCAGTGTCATCCCACTGATGATGATGCTAGGGATTAACCAACGTTACATTTAGGTCCAATCTTAATCAAGATTTTAATAATATGTTTTATCCAAAAAACTCAAACTCAAAAAACTCAAAGCATTTATTTCAAATAAACCAATTACAGGCACTTTTGAATTGTCAAGGGGTCGGTCAGTCAGAAAGATGAAGCTAGTTGCCCATTCGAAAGCGTAGTAGGTACCTATGGAGAAGAACGGGCAAGAAACTCCATGGACACCCTTTTAAATCAAAATATTGTTACAAAAAAGTGGTTACATCATTCATGTTGTAATTATACATGTGAGAACGATGTAGAAACACGTGCACGTTAAAAGCGTCCGTAATAAAAAGATAAAACTTGAGAGGTGTCAAGGGACACCCGGATGGAACGAAGTTCCTTTCGATTAATTAGTGAAGGAATTGTAATAAAATTTTATTTTTTTTAAGTTTTAATAATATTTTTTTTTTATATATATACGACAGTTGTCACGACACTTTTTGCTATAGTAAGCTATATATATATATAGCTATATAAAAGCCATATAAAAAAAAAGCTATATAAAAAAAAATATTATATAACTTTTCGTAAGAACAAAAAGTGTCGTGACAACTTTTCGTAAGAATTTTTTCCGTCTAGCCCCCGTTCAAAACGCGCGATAAGGAACTTCGTTCAAAAAAAAAACAATTATGGAATTAAAATAAGCCGTGGCAGCTAAGAAATGACCAGTGCCTACTGATGGCGCCCGTTCCCGAACATGACGTATGTCAAATTCTATTTACCATTTTATATTATTTCAAACCTAGTTTGTAGTTAAGTGACTAAGCATTGCTATTTAGGGGTTTTAAAATAAAGTAGCAAAACAGAAATTCAGTTAGAAACTCAACGTTGTTTTTTTTTATAGTCCGTGCGTGAGACGCTCTCGCCGAAGGCATTTTTTTTTTAAAAGCGACTTTGTGTTTCTGACTGAATTTCTATTTCGCTATTTTATTTAAAAACCCCCAAATTAGTAATGTTTAGACACTTAGATACTAGCTTTGAAATAATATAACATTATCAATAGAATTTGCATATTTTTTTCAAATTAATTCTCGACTATTATTGTAAATAATTGGTTGGTCAATCCCTAGCATCAGTGGGGCGACACTGACAGCTCACTCCACGCCCACTTCACCTAAGTTTTCACGGTGAGATGGGTACAGAATCGCACTGCTGGTGGTTTCAGACTTATATTTCATTCGAAAAGATATACCATGAACACAACTTCTTCAGGAGTATCGCACATTTTGTTATTAAAAGATTTAGCAGTGAGCCAACCATTGCCACAAATCACCAAACATATTATATAAATTCCAAATGAAACCAGCATAACAAAACATATTTCAGTCAAAATAATAAGTTCATGAGTAAATCTGGAAAGAGAACAAATTATGGACATTAACATGCCCATGTAACCCATTACAAAGATACAAGAGTCATTAAAATTACCCCGAGATAACCCCCATTAATTCCGTCTCTTTCAAATGTAAATAAAAAGACAAGGACACAACATACATCCCTTTTGTTCATAAAGATGTATGCTACGTATTATACTTGTTATGTAGTAGATAGTACCTATACCTACATGACATGGGGCCTAATGTAATACCTCTCCTTTGCCTATTGGGACGACCCTAAATTGATACGTTAGGGTCGAATGTTGTGATAAGCGAAGCGACGGGATGCGAAAAGCGATTTTCCTGATATAAACGAAAAACTTTAATGATCAATTATAATCTTGACTTATTTACTGAATTAGAATCCTGTTAAGTATTTTTTGATAATTTTCACAAAGAATTTTAAAGTGAGCATAACTACAATAGATAGTTTCCGACTTATATTATTATTATTAATATTATATTATTATTACTTATATTATTACTTTACTTACTTACTTTACCAATCATTACTAATCTTTAACAATATCACACGATACAAATAACTTTTAGAAAAACTATCCCCACTTTATCTACCCTCAATCAAATAACAATCCGCTGCCAATTTTCCGCTTCAGCCACTCAGCCCGCTACCTAACGCTGCTAAACTCGAAGGGACTGAAAGTAATCACGGACCGAGTTTTTCAGGAATCCTTATCGCTCACCTAAGCTTTCAGGAAGGTTTTATTTTATTATGATAACGTGTATTACGTGTTTCTTGGCTGACTTTTTTTAGAAAGCCTTTTTTAATATTGTGTTTTTTGTTTTGAGATTTTTTTTAAGGTGGTGTTGTTATCTGTCTGTATTGTAAGTAAATGTTTGTATTTTAGAGCACTGATATGTTTTATTATTATTGGTACAGTGTTGTTAGAATTTTGAAATATGAGCTACCATTTCGTATACAGACGTATAAAGAAATACACCGGCATCCAGTTTTCTTACATCACATTCGTTGTTCGTTTGCAGCTCTACAACATAATGACATACATTTTATTAGTCTAACGAAAAACGTTGCATTTTGACAGGCGCAGATATCGAAACTGCATTTACAATTCCAAAATATGAAAACATGATATTATACTCATTGATTTTTGCAAAAGAAACATTGATTCTATTATTTCATAGAAATAGAAATCATTTATTTGCCAATAATCGGTATGCAAACAAGCAAGGTGTTAGGTATGTGAACAGTCTCGGTACGTGTTCCTTAGGGCACACAAAAATAGGTTTTATTTTGATTTACAATGACGATGATGGCGAAAATTCACCCTTGTCCTGATGATAAAAGTAAACACATAGGTGGTACCAAGTGGTAGTGGCGACAGGCGGCGCCGGGCGGCTATTATTAGCGCGATCGATAGCCGCCGGCTCCGTTACAGTTTGTTGAACTAAATCCACCGAGCACAACTACTGCGCTGAAAACAAAATGGTGCTTTACGATTGGTTCAGCTATTGTAGGTTTTTTGGGTTTTAATGAGTTGAGTAATAAGTTATTTATTTATTTAACATTATTTTCCTTTACATAGCTAAAACATAAGAATATAATTGTATCCCTACTAAGTACCTATCTTTAATTTTATTTGTATCGTGCTACCGAACATATTTATGTAATATAGGTTTAAAAACAATCAACTGTCAAATGACTGAGCTATAAGAGGCTGAGTTTAAAATCAATATTTATATATTTATTTAAACTTCAAGTACAATTGTTGTGCATACGTGCAATACTCTCACTTTAAGAGTTCTTACGATAAATGATTCGAAAAGTAGCAGAAAGAAAGATTACTTATTGTTTTAAAATATTCAATCATTAGTTCATTCGTGCATAAATACTTTAGAACTTCCGTATTTCGTAGGTGTACTCATTTCCAAAAGCATAAAAGAACATACCAAAAAGTACATTTATTCGTATTTGATTACGCCACACTCAATAGACGCCTCAAAAATAACAATACACAAAGAACACAAGTAACTCACCGTCATTTCAAAAGCGAAAACCCTCAGTTAAGTAGCACAAAGAGCGCTCGTTATCATAATTGTGGAACTGTGTCAACTGAACTCCCCAAGTTACTGTTAAGTTCAAACCTTTAATAACTTTAAGTTGCGTCACTCTTCCAACTTGACTTGAATTATTTACTTTGATTTGAGGGACTCAAGTCTGGAGGCTTTATTTTGTGTATGAGTATGTACATAAGTTGAAATTGTTGGCGTAGCAGCGTAACGCTACGGCGTAGCATTGTAGCAGCGTAGTAATGTCGTAGCCTTGACTTGTATTTGTAAGATGTTATACTAAGAGCAATGTGATGCGATTGTGTTGTTTCAGCTATTTATTTCAAATAGAAACATTAATTCGACTAAGCTGCTAGTATTCATACTATTAATAATGCATACTAATCTTATAAATGCAAAAATAACATTGTATGGGATAATTTTCGACCTCAACGCGGGCGATGCCGCGGGCAAAACATAGTAGAAAATACAGTATTTAATAGTTGTATCAATGACCATAAAATAATACAGTCGACGATTATCCATAAAAAGAAAACTCACCTAGTACATAATCGATGAGAAACCCTATAGAAGTTCAATAACCTCCAGTTACGCAACGATGTGGTCAGAGACCTGTGTTTACTGCCTAGTATTATACGTGTTTTACCTTCCATGTTCATGCGGAACGTCACGATTCTTGAAAGAAGTTTTTTCAAGTTAAATTACTTAAGTTTTTTGGTTAGGAAATGTATTGTTGTTGGACGAGTTAAAGTTGACCCCTGAGCATACGTGGACGGTGGTTGTTGTATTATAAGAAACAAATGGATTCAACAGTTTCATATTACTCTATAATATTATCAGAAGGTACTTGAATTCAACAGACTGCTAAATGCATACTGTTATATAAGAATCTACATAGAATAAACCAGTAGGCCAATTCTCGTACCTACTTAAAAAACGTTCAAATTCAAGTCGCAATCTCATCTCAGCGACAATCAATGTCAAAAACCTGTCAAAAATGTATGTAAATTGATTGTAATTTTGACAGATTGAGACTGAGATTAGAATGCGAACGGTCTTAAAAATACGGGAATTGCCCCTCTGTATTGCAAGAAGAATTGCATATTTTTTATACAAACCGTCAAATCATTGACGGTGAAAAAGTAACTACATAACCATCACATAGCGCTGCATTCACAAACCGGACATATCTAACAGATCACTCGCCAATTAAACGCAAAAGGAATTCTGAACTTTCAGAATTTTCAGAAGAAGTCACAACTTTTTGCGGTTAATTAAAAAAAACCGTCAGAAAAGTTCTTGAAGAACAATGTGAAGTATGGAATCATCCTCGAATTGCTTTTTTGAGGAAATTAATCTTATTTTTGAGAAAAGTTATTTAACTTTTTTTAATTTGTTTTTTTTTCTTGAATAGTTTAATTGCTTCGTGCTTTGTAGAGGCGTTTATGGGGAAAGTATTTTGGGGAAGAATAATTGAGGGGGCTGTATCCACAGTAAAGGAAAATAATATAAAGAAATACTGTTGTAAAAGGCTTTCTCATCAAGGTGAAACAAAAGCAGTGGCTATAGTTACATGTAATTATCTCATTCTGAATAAATCTAGCATCAAAAGGAAAGCTGCATTTTCTTATATCTTATGTCTCGCCAAGTTCAGAGGTAAAGTTGGAAAGTTTTACATGCAGTAATTTCCTAGATGATGAAGAAAATGTACTCTGCGATCTGCCATCGATAGATATTTATTAGACTTGTAATAGTCGGTACTACTCTTTTCTGGTACTATTTTATTAGGAGTTCTAAGACTACTAGCATTAAGTTTACTCAAAACCACATTGTCAAGCAACAATTTATCTTCTACCTAAAACCTTTATATCGTTATATCCGCAACTGACCCGACAACACATAAACACCGTCTACCAACCGTTAGATAGCAATATTAATACATCGCCGGCCGCGATACAATCAGACCTGCCAACATAAATAATGCGCGCTCGTTCAAATAAGCTATTATTTTCAGCGTGGCAACACTGTAACCTAGTTCTCGGAATAGATATCGCGAAATAAAAATATGGACATCGATTGTTGTTTTAAAATTGGGGATTTGCAGCAATTTATTGGAATTTTATAAGGTTTCAACGATGTTGTGTTAAATTCGGTAGATATTTGTATTTTTTTTTAAGTTTCCGGGGTTGTTTTGTACCAAAAGACAGATTCGTTTTTGAGGAAATATACGGTACTAGCTGACCCCGCAAACTACGTACCGCCTAACATATATTTTTTTTATTCTTCTTTCCGTATGAACCATCCCCGTACTTCAAGGAATATTCTTAAAAAATATTAGCAAAATCGGTCCATCCGTTCTTGAGTTATAAAATTACAACGAAAAGTAGCATTGATTTTTATAGATAAGGATTGTGTGTGAAGCACTTTCAAGTATGTTTATACATAAATAATGGTTTTTAACTTTCTTCTGCGGTAACAATTCTGTGTGTTTTAGAGTTTGGTATAAAAATAATATCAGCTTGTTTTATTGTCCCACTGCAGGTACCTTACAGAGGCCTATGAGCACTGGTCAACACGTGTTATGATTTCCTGTCAGATCGTGATTTAGAACGTATACATTTTATTTGTCTAGGGTTTCCTCACGATGTTTTTGTTTACCATAAAACTTTATGGTAGACAGTCTGCTACAGTTTGCCATAGTAGTGGTTCGTAGTCAGGTGTACTTTAATAGAAACCGACGCATTTATAAATCACTATTTACTAAAATCCACTAAAGTAGAAAATACAAAACGCTTTAACCAAACATAAGTTAGTTAACAACACTGATTAACTCCGTAGCCTCCATAGCGCATGTCGTAGCGTCGTAGCACCGAGACGTAGCGCCGTAGCAGTGTCATAGCACTGTCGTAGCCAGGCAAGTTTCGTAGACATCTGCCGTAGACATCAATACGGAATTATGTTTATTATTGTCGAATGCAGTTTTAGAGGTGTTTCGCTTTCAGTTAGATAACTGATCAGTCTGTTATGGGTAGTTGTTGTGATATATAGATTATTGGTCTAATTTTACTATTATTGCAAGCAGGACCAAAATATGGCTTATACTTGTCATCGACTATCATTCATCATTTTATAGAAACATTTTACTTTAGGGAACATAACATCACGCTTGTGTATCCCAATGGTTTAGGCAGAGGTGTATAATACACTCACATTTCCCTATTTCCTCATGTTATTTTCTCTCGCCAAATTCTTGAAAAATCAAATATAAGATTGGCTATTTTACTTTAGGCTTTAGGCAGGTCGTATAGCATGTAATCTTTCGTTTAATAAGAGCTGTCTGTATTGCCATTGATTACCAAAAGACACCAGTCTAAATGTGAAAAGGGGAGAAGTACTTAACGTTAATACAAATACATACATAATGATACCATTTCCTAGAATTCACAATTATAATTCAGTCACGTGAAACGATTTACAACAGAATGAATAGAACAGATACCAAGTCACTGGAAGTCACGTGTTGCTAGTAATGAGCCTACATAGAAGTACTAACGTCGCACACGGCAAGGCAAGGCAAAATAATACGGCTATTTCAGGCAATTAACTAAATAATGTTGATCAGAATCTATTTCCATTGCTTGAAATTGATTTATTGGAAGTTATGTAAATTATTGGAGGAACTCTATGTTTGATATCTCTCTCTATTTGATGTCTATCAGCTGATGGAAATTAACTGCTTTGGTAGGTCTGTGTTTTTAGAAATAATTCGGGGAACAGTTCTTAGATATTGCGATTTGTAAGATAAAATACGAAAATCAGTGCTCACTACAGAATTGCTTTCTTGCACATGGAAACCATAAAGTTCACCAAATGCTTCACGTTTTACCATCAACCTCAACCTAAGGATCAACATAAGAAATCGTTCTTCAATGAAACAATTTTAATACCATAAAGACTGAAAACTTTAACCGAAGCATAAACACACGAACAACAAAATTGGAATCTCGGAATAGTTTTCACCCCCCTTGCAGCTCGCCACCGACAAGACAGAACACAGTTCATTAATCTGGGGGCGAACGCGAGAGGGCGCTGGTGTGCTTGTTTTTTTAATTTTCACTGCCAAGCATGCACACAACATGGGATATAGGAGATACTAGATGTGGTTGCATTTTTATGTGTTGAGATAAAATGGGGGTGAGTTTATTAAATATGTTTATGGCATGAACAGCTGATTCAGCAAAGTTGTTCATCTTCTAAAAAAAATTATTTCATAAAAGTTTTTAAGAAACTCGATTTACTCTGATTGATGAGACCGAGAAATTATTGTTTCGCAGCAGATACAGAACCATTCAGTTAATTTTAATTATTTATTTTATAGTTGATTAAAGATTTGAAACATTAGGTTATGCTACAACATTATGGTTACAACAGCTAAGATTTTTTTTTGTGCTCTGACTTTTTTTGTAATACACAACAACAACTATATTACATCGTAAACTTTTAAAGGCTTAAAATATATACGGCATTAAAAGTCGTACAATGATATTTCTTCAATGTAAGATTATTAAACATGCAATAAAAAGTTAGTTCTTTACTTGTTTAACTTTACTATTTTCCCTAAATAAATCTGTTCACTAAATAATCCAGTGCAATCTCTTCTAGTCTCCCCTACATCTACTGCCACACACGGCTTTTTACTTAATTAAAAGTTTCCGCGACGAGCAAGTCTTTTATTATACAGTTGTAACTTGTACCCCAACTATGTAGCTACGTGTGGGGTACATGCTCTGGTACGGGTTTCTCATTTTGAGAGAGTAATAAAGAATGTTGGTTTAGTTTTGGGAGAAGAAATATTTTGGGTTTGTACGTGTAAGTGAGGAGGTGTTATGTTCAGCTGAGGTCAATGATAACAATATGTTACTAATAAACTTATTTGTTTAGTTTTTACAAATGTAAAAAAAGTTGGTTGAGGTAGAAGTAGGAAGTATTTTAAGGCTCTGTAACGAATCAGTGGGGCAATTCCCGTATTTTTAAGACCGCATTCTAATCTCAGTCTCAATCTGTCAAAATTACAATCAATTTCCATACATTTTTGACAGTTTTTTGACATTGATTGTCGCTGAGATGAGATTGCGACTTGAATTTGAACGTTTCTTAAGTACGAGAATTGGCCTACAGGCATCAATACTTTATTCTTATTTGTCCAGAATAAAGGTTTTATTTTCCTTTTTTTATAAAGCAGAACACAACAAAGCTTACGCATTAGTCGATAGAGGACGGTTGCAGTCACTTTACTCCCCATTAATAGTATCTACATGTTTTTGTAGGCTTTGGCATTAATAATGGCTTATTAAGATATTAATTAGGATTACGACAGGCCATTAAGGCAATCTATAGATGTTATCATAAATTGACATGTAATGTTGTAGGTTATTCTTGGATTGGGAACTGGTTTCACTAGATTTTATAAGAGATTTTTACCTAATTAAGGGGATTATATGTATTTACTATGTGTTACAAAAACTTGAATTGACTTTGTAAAGGGCAAGGTTGTTTATAAATATTTGCGTATTATGGCTAGCTTCTTAAATTTGTCAAAGTCTAGAGTTCTAGGCCATCTAATCTAATCTTAAGAGACAATATACCAACAACTGAGGTCGTATTGGTGATTCAGAGGTCGGGAGTTCAAAGCCGTTGCATGCACACTACACAGATGACGTGAAACCACATTTAAAAGAAGTAAAAAACAACAACAAATAGTAGCAGTAAAGAGTATAGGAACCGCTGTTCTATATAAACCATCCTATCCAACTAAAATATGTCCTGGACTTTAAGAGCTTCAGGCCTTAGTAAGCCCTTTCAGCCACATTATGCTGGGACTTTCAAAGAGACTGGGACCTCTGAGTTTGTATCGGCCTTTCTTTTCAGAGTAGTCGAATAGGAAACACCGAACTCATCTAGTTTTAAAACATACTTTAATTTAGACGTGTAAAAGTATATCTTTGAACCAATTTACAGAAATAAATATTATTTATCACCAAAAAGTATACCTACAGCTAAGGTTTTAAACCGAATTCCAAGTTACCCATCCTAAACAAAACTCAACTCAAAGCATTCATTACAATTCAACCATTTAGATGCACTTATGAATTTTTAAGGAGTCGTCGTCGGTCAGTCAGAAAGGTATAGTTACTTTTACTCCATCATTATTACCCACACTTGATATTTACTACAATTTATTAACAACCGATACAATACTAAGCGATTAAGCCTATTTAACATTGCTTGGACTATGCTAGTTTACATTTAGAATAAGATCTTTTTGTTAACTTGTGTTTACCTTTCTGTTAAAAATAACCTTTAAAAATAAACATAAAATACCAACCAAGCATAGTGCCTATCATTTATTGCCCGCCTACGTGTCCCGGGACCTAGCAGTGTTTTACGTTAGCATGGCTACGACTCAGCCTAATTTTCCTTCGTCTGCTGAACTCTAAAGGTAATTTAATTAATTAATTATTTAATTTAATTACACGGGTAATTCAAATTGTTTAGGTAAATTATGATGGCGGGAGGTTTTTTTTTTAATTTCTTTTCCCCCTCACTAGGTATTTCTCATGTATTGTGGGTGCGTTTTCAAACATTTAAAACTCACAAACAGCCAGACCCGAAACCACTACTTGTAGGTCATACAAATATTTGTTCGAACCCGTGACACGCAGCGCAGTAGTCAATCGCCTAACCACTGCGCCAACCGTGCCCCTTATAGGCGGGATTGGTCCATATTGGCTCAGGATCCAGTTGAGTGGCAACTAGAATGAGAGGTATTTGTCATGCAGTTGGACAATACAGGCTTATTATTATTATTATATGGAAAAATAAACAAGAGAATAAGTAATTGATGGATTGGTTACTGGTGGTTGGTGGTTTCAGTGGTTGGTCGCTATGGTTGTTGGACATTTAGTTACTGGATAAATATGCTACAATATTACTGCGATGGTACCATGTATGTAGCAAATGTTGCGAGAGACATCGCTACACCAAATTGAGCGCAACACATTCACAATTTGTAATACATTTTGTGAATGTATTGCCTAGTTTTCGATCAACTAGCTCCGAAACAAATGAAGTAATTTAAAGGAATTAAACTAGATTATCCCCAATAAATGCTCTGCCACCTCCGGGCAATAATACATCTATGTAAGAATGCCCCGTGTAAGCGCAGTATTACCTCAGCACGTTAACTACGACTAGCCTAGTTTCCTTCGGCTGAGCTCCACAAGCGCGGTGTTAGTGAACTGCACGCGATTCTTACTGCTACATGTAAAATGTTGCGGAAGCAACACAACACGCAACACAGCAACACAGTGAGCTGTACACCGATTGTAGTTTATTATTTTCTTTAGTTTGTAAAAAGTCAAACCTTGCTAAGGTTTGAGTGGCTGGAGCAGCATCTGTAGCCGCATGTTGGCCGCTTTCACCCGAGAACATGGAAGTATGGGTGAGATATAAGTTTTCTTGCATAACATCTGGCTTGTATTCACCTGACTAGTAGGCTGTTGTATAAAGCCTGTTTCCATTTACCGGGCACAAATGCAGATCCCGGCCAGGAATCTACTGAGTAGAGATAATTTATTAATCGTAAAACCCACTGGGATCGAATCCAAGACCTCACACTCAGCTGCACTCGCGCTGGTAACCACTAGACCGATGACGCAAGTATTTAGTCGTTGTAATTATATGATTGTAAGTGTACACTCATTTTTAAACAAAGGACCGATGCAAACATTTTTAATCTTAATATCTCCTTAATCATTTATTTATTAATCTTAACATTGTCGTATATTTTGTACAGTTAGTCGAACTCGCGTCCGCTTGAAAATCAAGCCACGGTGATTTAAAGCAATTTCGCGGCCAATTCGTGACCCAAATATTGATTTTCAGCGTACAACGAACAGTTATAAAAAAGAACGACTAACGTTCATTGTATGTAGCCAGCAAGCCACAATAAAATAGGATTTTATTTCGCTCTCTTTTGTTTTTCGTATTTTAATTGAATTTGGACTATATTGATGTAGACTTAAGTTTGGTTTTGGTTTATTTAAAGGCTTTATGTTTGGCAAACACGCGAAGATGGAAGTCGAATTGGTGGATGGTAATATTTTTTGTATCGAAGGATGGTTTCTTAGAAGTAAGGCTCCGAATTTATGTGAGGATTGGCGGCGGGTTATTGACTTTGTGACTCACCAGTCTGGTTGTGCCAAGGTTCTGTATTTTAAGTTCCAAGGCTTCATCCAAAACCGTTACAAAATCTACTTAAAAAATTGCGAAATTGCATCATAGTTGCGGTTGGAGAGACCTATGATCAGCAGTGGACTCTCAGTTATATGATCTGTAAGTGGACTGCTATATATATATGATGATAGTTGTGATTAGGTTGCGATTGTCAATTATTTTGTATCTTGGATGTCTTTTCATGGCTAAAAACTTTTTGAATTTCGCTATTTTGGAGAAAACTACGCAAAAGGGGTTCAACTAAACCGCGAGCGACAGGGCAATTGGCGATCCAAGAATTTAAAAAAAGTGCAAGCTTATCAAGCACAATAATGTTACAAGTCCACTCTAATCTAACATCCTCATGTAGCTACCATAATATGCAATAACGATAAATCTATAGATTCATCTCGAAGTTACTTTCCACTGTAATTACATCTAGAGTAACATTTACGTTTTGCATAACTATTCTAGGAGATACGCTTGGTATACATTATACCTCCGAGACCAAGCAAATAGGATAAAAGGACTATATGTTTCGACAGTGCTGGTTCCTTCCCGGTGTGAGAAGGGGCATTTGGAACGCAGTGGGGCGGTTACAGAATAACATTAGTTATTATTTTGTAATTCAATAGACAGAACTTGAATAACATTTTGGGATGAACTGGATTAAATATGCATGGTCCATGTTAGCTCTGGATCTAAATAAATATACCTCATGAGATGAGGCAGTACAGGTGGTAAAGATAATTATAGGTCAGACAAGTGAGTTTAGAGACTAAAAAACAAGTTAATAGAGAACCTTGATTTGATACATGAAAGAAGAAAGAAAGAAAATGCGTTTATTTGCGGTAAGCATGACGCAAAAAAATAACACAAACACAAAAATATGAAAAGGTTGGGGGAAACATGCGTCATATCCACGCAAAACGGCTATCGCTCAGCATTATGCCGCGACCCTATGCAAGACAGAGCCCCAGTGCTGGTTTTCAGCGACAGCCGGCGCTGACGTAGTGACGTCGTCCGGTGAGGCAAACAATAGTTAGGACGCTGTACCAGTACAGCGTAGGTACTTACGAACGTTGCACTTAAATAAAAATAATATAGTTAAATTTAAATGTTAAACAGAAATTTAATGTAAAAGGAAATAGACATACATGCTACGAGAATATCATCCTCAATAAACGTTTTACGCTTTATGGCAACATTTCAAAGCGTCTTATTTGACGTACACCCAACATATAACGCTAGTTGAGCCCAATGCATGTCAATAACAGACGACTATCGTAATAAAAAGACAAAATTGCTCCATCGAGCTCCTCAAACTAGACTACGAGAAACATTCACAGAGATTTATTTAACAGTGTCAAAGCAATCACAGGGCACTAAAGCATCACTTTATGCCAGAGAGCTGGCAACACTCACGGGAAACTGCGGCTCATTTGACGAATATTGCCAGGCGCACTGGCAGGCTGTTAACTATTTTAATTGGCTACTCGTGCATGTTTATTGCACACTAGCTGCGCCCCGCGATGTCACCCACATAAGTCTCGATCCCGTAGTAATATCGGTATGAAAGTATCCTATGTCCTAATCCAGGTCATGGTCTACCCATGTGCCAAATTTCTTCCGAATCCGTTCAGTCGTTTTAGCGCGAAAGCGTAACAAACTTACATACAAACAATCAAATCTTTTCTCTTTATAACTGAACTGATGTTGAGCTTGTAGCAATATGCAATTTATAATTTATTGTTACGCAAAATATATATTTCTACCCTCCAAGCATTGTGGTCAGTTAAGTTGTCAAAAACTGTTTAGAAAATTTATATTTCTGGTTGCGATAGTTTACAGTGTTTTTCAAGCAAAAATAAGTTCTACTATTTGTTAACACCTCCCAGTTACATGGATCGAGTAGGCTGGCACAGACTGAATCCGGAAGGCTGCAAACCGGGTGACGCATCGCAACTTGGGCAAGCCAGTGTCCATCATTGGACTTCGATTGATTAATTTATTATTCATTTATAAAGTTTTATATTTTGTCAACTGACGACATATGTCCGAGTAAGTTTATAGTGTGTTCGTTAGTTTTGTGCGTTTGCGACGAGTTCAGTGAACTGTTTATAAATTGGTTTGATTGTATACAGAACTATGTAGGAAATATAATTTAAACTAGATTTTTTTCTCTGTGAATAACTGAATTTTAATGTGAATAACTGAAATCTATTTTTGATTGATACAACTTTTTTGTTCACTGAGAGGATTTCACAACGGTCCAATACCATTTATTGGAATTAAAAACGGCGTCGATATTCAAATTATAAGTATTGTTCCAAAGTAACTCTAACTTGGATAATAAAAGTTATGTCTACTTAAATAAAACAGCTTCTTTGGAACCTACATAAACTATGACCTCTTATTTTAAAACTAAATCTTTGTTCCCTCATTCTCTCCACATAAAATAAAAACGTGTTCTAATCCCCATAACTCAAAAAAACACAGCTTTTAATCCTAGCAAATAATCCAGCATTATTATGAAGTACTCGCACATTATCCCAGACATAATCCCGCTGGCCATCTAAAAGCATAACGATGTATGTTTGGTCAGCACACCATTCGTTTAGAGTGTATATCTGTTCCTTTCACCTCTCATACGAACGAGAGAGACGAAAGACCGGTAATGGCTAGTACTTGCAAGAGGGTATTTTTTACGCTGTCGTTAAAAAGTTCGCCGTCTCTAAGATTTGTGGAAGAATGTGTCTCTTACTGAGAGGGGTGAAGGGGGGGGGGGGGGTTAGTAGCCTAGGCTCTGTAAGTACACATACTTTAGAGAGGAATAAGTTTGGAGACTTAGAGAAAGTGAAAGACTTCGAAATATTCAAGTTTTCTAGGAGATTTTTTTTGTTTGGGTTTGTGAATAGTCTGACTATTTAACTGACGAAAAGTGTGATTTTTGTCAATAGATATCTCATAACTGGCGAAATATGGGTGTACTACAGGTACACTTCTGCCTAGCCTTTCGGGGATTACCAGCGTGATGTTATGTAGATGTCTTCACTACCAGAACATTTCCATACACAGTGCAATGAACATCTCAAGTTCTCGTAGTTTCACTGACTACACTAAAAATATGTGTAACAATGAAAGTTACTACAGTTTATTGATTTCACTGAATGAAATGAATAAGTTAGCTATAACGTATAAAACTCCAAGAGTCCTCATTGTACAGCAAGTAAGCTAGATTCGTCTCATTAAATAGCTCGTAGTGTGAATATGTGGATTTTATTTTAGACCCCTTCCATGTGTATTATTTAAACCGTTTCATTTACACACCAACAAGATTTGAATATTTTTTAAAGTAGAAAATTACTAACAAGCTCCTGTAAAAAAGTTAAGTTACAAGCCACCTCAAGATAATAATTTTATCCCCAAGAGAAACCCTCATTTAAAATACAAGGCACGTCCAACTTACACAAAATATGAAACCTCCCTGATGTAACTTGGCACAGTGCCAGCCATCCTGGCAATACTGGCATCAACTGGCATGCTCATTAGATTAGCCTCCGAGGTGTAATTCAGTTACCGACCAGAGGAGGCTTTGTGTTCGACCGTAGGTAATGGCGAGGGTGATCAAAATGGGAAGATGTTATGATTTTGGATACGTCGTTTGATTAATAAAGAACGTAGTTTTTGCCCGCAGCTTCGCCTGCATGGCGTTCGGAAATTATTCCATGGGAACGTACTGCCGGGATAGCAAAATATCCTGTGTCCTAACCCATTTGTGATCAGTCTGTGTGTTTTCAATGGACTGAGGGCTCCAGGGTTCGACAGAGGTGAACAGTACGCCCACATTTCGCCAGCTCGTATGCTGTTTAGTACGTTTGCGATCATTTACTTATATTTCCGCAGATTCATATTCAGTAGGAATGAGGTTCCAGCTTTGGGGTCTTTCTAAGTTTATATTAGGTCCTTACACATGAAATTGGCGTTTCAAACTGGTCATTTTGCTCTCAAATATTTGGCGTTTGTTTAGAAATTCCAAATTCAAATTTATGTCAAACCTAGGCTTGTTTATTTGTGTTTCCAATTTAGCGATTCATTTGTATTAGCGCAATTTGATTTTTCTTTGACATCTTTCTGTTCACAATATGGAAAACTTAAAATATCGGACTATTTACGAATACGAGTTCCACCGTGGCACCAGCGCTGCAGAAACCGCTCGAACGATGTATATGAAGAAGCTACCGTAAAAGAAAACGCGGTAGGTTTTTGGTTCCAACGTTTTCGTTCTGGAAATTTTGACCTACAGAACAGACCCCGTGGACGGCCGGAGACCCTAGCTGATAATGAAGAATTAAAACTGCTCGTGGAAGAGGGTCTATCGCAAACCACGTCAAAGTTAGCGGCGGGATTCGGTGTGAGTGATAAAACAATTTCAACAATCCTGCCCCAAGCGAAAGTTGACGCAGAAAAAGGCACTGGTAAGTGTCTGGTGGACCAGTGTTGGTGTCATCCACTACAGCTTCCTAAGATCTGGCCAGACGATTACGGCAGATCTGTTTTGTTAATTGCAAATAATGATGGAAAAGCTAGCCGTTAGACCACCGAGACTGGTCAATTACTCTAGCCCATTGCTGCTTCAAGACAACGCTAGACCACACACTGCACAATAGACGGTCGCTAAATTACAGGAGCTGCGATTGAAACGTCTCCGACACCCACTGTACTTCCCGAACCTTGCTCCAACAGATTAACATTTTTTCCGGGATTTGGACATCTTCTGGCAAGAAAAAAAATTCAATTCAAATTTTATTGATTCTCGCTCCCACAATTTTTTCAGCAAAGGAATCAATTAACTACCGATAAAGTGGCGAAAGTGCATAGATAACAATGGTACAAACTTTGATTGATAAATTAAAATTACTTCATAAAAAAAAAAAATGCTTTCTCTATACGAAACGCCAATTTCATAGATTTCATATATGTAAGGACCTAATATTAGGTGTCTGTGACACACAAGGAAGGAAAACATTGTAAGAAACCCGAACTTATAAAACTAGTGTCTTGGTTTCTTTGTAAAGTAAGTCAATGATAGGCTGGTATTATCATTTTAGAGGTCTCAAGGACTACCTTTTCCAATAATACAGGGCGGCAGGCGCGCAAACTGTAACCATGAATTCAGTACATGATTCTAGGGTAGACATTATTTATCGGCTATAAAAAAAAACCAGCTGTTTCATAGAAAAGTGCAATACCCACGCGGTCATAATGTTTGGAACAGCACTTTTTTTTAATTACCGACGAAATATTTCAACTCTTCAGAATCATGCACTAAATCCTGGTAACAGGTTGCGCCTCGATGTCCCTCCCACCCTGTATAGTTCAAAGTGTTATAATGAATCAGTAGATTGATAAATGATGAATAAAATAATGAGGGAACCTCTGCCTACCCTTTTCGGGATTACTAGAGTGAAAATTATGTATGGATGATATATCAACCCAGTCCGTCTGTAATACTAAAAATTCAGAACATCGTAAAATATTTCGACATAAAATGTATTATTGTCAGAATGTAAAAGTCGTCCAATATAAGCGAATTTATTGAATATTATATTATATAATCCATGAATACATACAATTTTATATAACAACAATAAAACGGGTGACCCCTTCAGTACAAGATCAATATTTTTTATGTTAATGTTCAAATTCTTGGCTACGAGGCTACGGCGTAAACCCGTAGCTGCTACGAATATAATGTAGCGCTCGTAGCAACTACTACGTGCCGGAAAAGTTTTTTTTTTAAATCGTTGAACTGTCGTAATTGTTTTTATGCGGAAACGTTTGATAATGTTCAAGTTTAGTGTTTAACAAAGTTTTAAAGTTAAATGTTTGGTTTTATTAAGAAAAATATTTAGCTTGTCGAGTAAATACTTTCTTGTTTCTAATATGGTAAGTAAAAAGTTTAAATTTAACCCTATCTTCAAAGATATACCTACTAGTTTACATAAGAAATATTTCTATTACGGATAAAAGAGTTGTGAGATCTTTAATGAACGCAAGACTGTTTATTTTAAGTAAAACGAAGTTTTTCCAGGACAAAAACCCAAAAGAAAAAAAGTTGTTGAGTTTTCCAGCTTCCTGCTCAAATATTCAGAATTCTCATCACCAGTCTCAGATACTCATTTAAAAAACTAACCAATATTTTCCAAAATAAGTCTCCTTAAAATAATACCACCAATATTTTAAACTAGCATATTTTCATGAACTAAAAGAGATTTTTCCTTTTAACTAGGTTCATGAAACTGTCTGCAAATAGCACATACGTCCTGAAATTTGTGTTCGTGTAAATTTCAATGAAACCCTCGTGAACTCTGGCGCTCAGCCGCCTGAAATAACGACGGTAATTATTAGAGTTGTGCCCATTTTGACTACAACTGATTTTTGTTGATAAGTCGGGTATTATTTTAGTCGACATTTTAAGATAAAAGAGTAGGTTAGACGTATTGGCTGAGATTAAACATTGTTGAATAAATATTTGTTAAATATTGTTGTTGTTGTTAGTCATATATCTTATTTTTGTCTCTGAGTTTTCTTAGACCTAATGTTAACATTTTATGTCTAAGTTTTCACCATTCTAATTGTGTTAAAGTTTCAACGGTGGACATATTTCTGTTAATATTTTGAAAAGGTGAGAGCGGCTTATCTTTGTTTTATCTCTAAAAAAATAAAGTTGAGTTTTGAATATTCTCCGATTTACTGAAACCACTTTTAAAAGAATGCCCAAACCAACAAAACTTCACTCCCTCCTGCTCAATACACAACTTACCCCAACTCTCATACTTCGCTTCCTCTAAACTATTCAACTCAACATTCCCTAACTTGGCTAAATTATTTATATAGTCTACCGCCTGGTTCCACTGTCAACCTATTTCGGGTTCTGGCTGGGCCAACCCAGTTGGCACGTTGCCAATGGCCTTGAAATAAGTCGGTCAACGCGTATGGCTGCTTCAAGCTCGCCCAGGACTGCGCGTCAGCAGGGCACGAGGGTTTCCAAGGGAAAGAAAAAATTTAATTGATATTTTTTTGTCTTCGGGGGTGAGAAAAAATTGAATATTATAGTGAATGTCGTAGATTTGGCAAGATTTGTTCTTTGTAAAGGTTGGCTTGAGGCGTTCTCAAGGTTAGGATAGCTTAGATTTTTTTCTAAAATGTTTGATTTCTAAAGTAAATTGTACGCTAGATTGTCTTATAAGATGAAGACAAGAAAAGGTTTTCTCCCTGAAAGTTTGTGTTTGGCTCAAAGGATCACCATAATGAAACCAGTTGCTGGAATCCTTATCGATTAAAAAGTACTGCAGTGGACTATATTATTATGTTCCCATTGGTTGGGCTACTAATTCTAGATGATGAATTTTTAGTTTCTGCATGATAACTTTTCAGTAGTATGTAAGGAGAAATAGTGATTTACTCTATTGCAAGGTAGGTAAAAATATTTGACTATGAATATAAAAGTCCAGCGTGGTTTTCAGGGAAAACTACGAAAAAATATAATGTCGGCTCGGCTTTGTATGTTCAGAGGTTATTTTATAAAAAGAAGGTAATGTACGTGCTGCGAATACTTCAGTGAACATGTAAAACCCGCATTTTATGTAACCGTAGCGAAAATGCGAAAAAAGAATTATTCGCTGAAACGAGGTTTGACGTGAAAATATGCATTTCCGGAAAAGTTGAACAGGATACACTTATATACAGATTTACTTAGAATAGGATAACTTGAAACAAAGCTTAGACAAATCAAATCGAGAAAGAAAAGCTACGAAAAATGACAACAGAACCGAAAAATTCAAGAAAAAGCGTTTAAAAGTGCATCAAACTTACCGATGAAGTTCATCTTGCTGCTTCTATCACACTTCCCGTACCAAAAATATAATATTTAATATATATCCTACAATCTAGTAACAAGTCGCCATAAAGTCCGTATATAAAAAATACTTTTAATTTGTAATATTGAGCACCAAATTACGCCTACATTAGAAAATACATGATACGTATCGTTATAAGAAGAAGAAAGAGAAGTACGTAAGAAGCTATGACATGTTTGAACGGAGAGGTACGTCTGAGCGACGCGAGCGGTGGCAAGCTAATGCTGCCCGGCCAGCGCCGCGCGCCTATTTAAGCGCTGTGCGCACTGACGGCGTCGCACACAGACGCACACTCACAGCTCACAGGCCCCTCTCACACACCCGCACCACTTAAGAGGGCGCACAAGGGAAATCGTTCCGCCATTGTCGTCGTAATGGAAATGGTAAAATTGATTCCCGTCAAATTGTACTTTTAATAATGATCGTAATTATCTTTATTGAGGGTTTTTTTTCCTAGATTTTTGAGCGAAAGCCTCATCCCCCCGGGAAAAGATAGTACCAATTTAAGAAATCAAAGCTTATCTCTGGTGAGAGGAAAAAATGTTGCGTATTTTTTAACATGAAATAATCGTTAAAATCTAAAATTCAATCGGCAATACGGCGGAATGACGATAAATAAAATGTAAGTAAGAAAAATTGGATGCGTATTTCACCCCACTTAACGCACACATGGGAGGTGGGCGCGGTTTGCGCATGTGTGGTGGTGTAAGAACAAAGGCTGCGCGGCGGGGGTGTGGCCTGCTGCGAGTGTGAGTGTGTTAAATCTTTTATAGGTCGATGCATTAAGTAATTTAGTATTATACCATGCATTTGACAGAGGCCGGTTGAAATACGCGTCCTGCGCCCGGGCACGCGGGCACGGGTCGCTTCCGTATTTTTAACCTTTTCCGTGTCGGGAAGGTTTGCTTAGGACTTTGTTCTTTTCTTGGATACTCTTTGTGAAGATATAAGGTGGTTTTGAGTCGTGAATCTTATAGTGAAAATGCCAATTTTCTTACGAACATGATCCATTATGGTCAACTAAATAAGAAAAAGCTTGCGGTATGCATATATTAAGTTCTGACTGGAATATTTTTAAACAAAACAGTACTTTGATTAAGTTTAATGACGGGTTATAATCTACTTATAAATCAATTTCCATTGTGAAACTAACAAGCGCTAAGTGCTAGCAAATTATGATATTAGCATACTCTAGGTAACATTTTACTCGACAGGGCATTTAAGCGATCCACTTTGGTATTGGGAAGTCAAAATAATCAAAATTAGAGCACACCATTTTCTTTTTAGCTGTGCCATAAGAACAGCGTTTTCATGTAGGCAAAGAAACAAGTATAAGTTTTAATTAAAACAGCCAGGAAATCAATTGAAACAGGCGTTCATCTATCCGAAAAGAAATACAACATAACACACAAAACCTTAAAAACAACTACAAAACAATCTAGAACCTCAAACCTCATTAAACACTACTTCCATTCATCCAAAAGTTCATTTACCCTCATCCACATCCACAATATTGACATTCTCAAGATTCCTGCGTTCAGTAGGAGACCTCATAATCCATGATTAGGATTCAGGCGCGACTTCAAACTACCCGCGTTATGCACTCATTTGAATATTATATTAAACGGTGACATAAACACGGATATTATAAATAGTTTCTCCATTTATTATTATTTATTATGTCATGTTGTGTGGAGGAAGGAGTAAGGGACGGAAATTTTAATTGGTTTTAGAGTTTTAATGGTTTAATTATAGTTTGCGTAGTTTAATTCTTGTTTAAGTTTTAGAGCCGGCCTGTGTTATGGTACCTTTATTTTCCAATGGGAACAGTCAATAGGTTTAATACAGAATGTGGTGAAGTAAGTGATGTTATAGGGGAAATTTTCTTATGATATTTGAATGATTATGGGGTTACGCAATACGACTGAGTAGGAAGTGCGTCCACTAGATGGTAAAAATGTTACAAAATGATTTTCATCATAATAAAAAATGCAAATAAAAAAGTTAGATAACAATATACAGATAGACAAGATCCTAAAAAGAGGGAAACGTCAAATATAAAGAACTTGTTCGTCACAAAGTAAAGTAACAACAACAAACGGTTGTCAGCAGGAAACAGATTTCACGGGTAACCACCCTTTGCCATCAACAATAGGGACAAAAAGGGTCACTTAAAAAAACGCCAAAAACGATCGTCATCATAAAAAAGTCATATAAACTTTTTTAATCCGCGTCTCCAATCGTTTGCAAGTAAAAGCCTGAAAGGGGGCAATATTCAAGAATTATGCTTTTCATAAAACCAACCGGTCCACTTCACTCAAGCCCACCCAATAAGTCCCGCCAAAGAAAGTATGCATTACCGTAAAAATAAAAGTCGAAACCTCTTACCGGGGTTGTACGCGCAAATTGTGCTTGCCGCGGGCTGACGAAAATATGCCTGTCTCTTTCCTACTTGCAAGTAATCGTATAGGCTGTGGTGAGTAAGTGATTTTTGACAAAGGAAAAGATTCCGAGCGCGTGATTGTAATACTGAATATGACTAGTTTTAAGAGAAATCGTGGCTTTTTATAGTGATTTATGTAGTGCTGTTAGATTGTGGAAGTAGGAAGAATATATTACTGGAATACTTGCATTTAGAGGAATATCATTTGACTTATCTTAGGAAAAAGGGACGGTCTTACTTTTCGATGACGATTTTTAAAGTATTCATAGACGTAGCGTTTTACCTGAAAAAGAAGAGAAATTTATCGTTCATTAGTCATTCATATACTATTTTCAATCTTGGAGTAATTATTCTCCAAAGTATTAAATTTTTGTTTTGATTGAAATGTATAAATGCAACTTGTATTTTTATTCGAAAATGTTTAAACATACTTTCAATACAACATTATTAAAAAATAAAATGAAAGCTTTACACACGGTTTAATTTTCATACTATATAATTTACTCTTAATTCAATAGACCAACATTAAACAATCAAGAAAAGTAAATTTAATCATTAAAAACAAAAGAGATGCAACAATCCATCCTACGTAGGTACGAATCGTAGCGCTATTGCTACGTAGCTACGGCGTAGCAGTTGCTACGAAAGCGTAGCGCTCGAATAAAAGAATAATGCAATGCACTTCGTTGCCTTTACATTGAAGAATTCAGTTTGTTCTATCCAATTCTTTACTATTTTTGCAATTTCATAAGATGCGGGTAGTTTTTTTAAAACGGTAATTCCAACTTGAGGTATGAAGGGTTTTTGTTTAAGCGGTGTTTTGTGGAGTTTTTTGAAGTTAAGTAGATTTTATTTTAGTTCGTTTGTTACTATGTTTGTGAGTAACTGAAAGTACGAGTATGCTTGTTTTCTGTATTACAAAGCAAAATAATTATATAAGTACATAATATATGTTTTGAAACTTATAACTTAACGTTGAGGAAAATGTTTTTTTTTTTATCTTAATGCGTTGCAATTTGATTCTTGAATTGTTTTCGTTGATGTTTTCGAGTTATAATATTTTTTTTTAATTCTTGGAAATGTTATGGGACCCACTTTTAAAAAGTTCTAAGTATCTTTATTTTTTCACGACTTTTCGACATATGTATTTTTTTTGAAATTTCCACTTTTTGGATAATTTTTTCAGACATAAAATAATCATCTATCTATCATTAATTCAAAATACAAAAATTTTGATCGAAAAGGAGGAATTTCCGTTCGAGTGATACAGCGTCGTTAAACCGGTTTTGTTATGACGAGTACATGGGACTGGCGTCGTCGATTTAACACATTTGTTACTTATTATTTTTAAGGCCCACTTACACCGACAATGACTAAACACGTTTAGCGCAAATCAAGTTTTAAACATCATTCTGTCTCTGTCATGTTCAAATATTTGACAGAAACATATTTATTATGTTAGCAATAAATGTGTTTAGTGACTGGCGGTGCAGGTGAGTTTAAGAGTTTAAGTTTATTATGATAAATTGACGTATCTAACGTTCCTCTCAATCCAATTCGATCGATTTCTGGTTGGTTAGTTGGTTCTAGCTTGAAAGATAGAATAGTTTTGGACCTGATAGGTGGCACTGTTGTCGCGATTTGCGCGGACAAAGTCGCGGTTGAAGTACTAGTACTTACATATAGAAAATTATCCCTATTTTTAACATAAGCAATTTTAATATCAAGTGCTTAAAGTGTAAGAAGGATGTTCACGCCTCAGGATTATAAGAAAGTATTAAAATTCTATGTAAACGTAAAATTAGTTCATTTTAAGCTTATTTTTGAAAACGCTTTTACTTAAATTTGATTTTGTACTTTTAGCATTACAATTTGTTTAAATATCTGTTCTATCACCTTCAGTTGAAAGGTACCTGTATAGAAAAATCCAACAAACCCAAACACGCCTTTACACAAGGCATGGTGTGAAGCCAACCGAGGTGCACTTTTCAAGTCATGCCATACTTTAGAACAAAAGAAAAAAACATAATTGAAAGAGTACTTGTACAACATTTAATGCCTGTGCTGTTGACCGCTGATGTGATCTCTCGTATGGAGCCAATCCTGGGTCAGCAGACAGGTCATGGTGTATGATGGAGCCAATCCTAGGTGCAGCACCCTAGTCATGGTAAATTTTAGAACGGACTATAAAAATATAATGCGCATATTACATTTCGTGTCTGTACCGTTGGCCGTTAAGGAGTTCCTTCGTCTGGAGCTAATCCTGGGTGAAGTGTAGAAACAGATCATGCATCATAAAAATGCATTGGATTTGAAACATAGCCAAAAAGGGAAATTGTAGTGGTTTTAATTCAGCTTGCAAGATTTGACCTAAACAAACTAACATACAAACATTGCAAGTTAATAAAATAATAACTTAATATCGAGACTCTCCTCCGGGCCTCGGAAAGCATGCTAAGCCGTTGGTCCCGGCTGCCATTTGTAGATCTTTGACGGTCGTCAGTCAGAAGCCCGAAAGTCTAACAATCAGTCTTACTAGGGGGTATCGTATTACCCAGTAACTGGGTTGTGGAGGTCAGATAGGCAGTACCTCCATGTAAACATGCTAACATAGTTGGGGAAATGCTGGGCAGATTGATTGATAACATATCTATATTATATAATATTACAGTTTGCGTCGCCCTACTGTCCAAAAAAGTGCGATTATAAATCATCCTCTCACCATCACCCGATTACGATTGCCATTCCCACCACACCGCATTATGCAGAACACGACCTGCCGCGGCACACGAGCGGTATGCGGTACGTCAGCGGCACACGAGCGGTAGCCGGTACGTCAGCGGTACACGCGCGGTAGCCGGTAGGTCAGCGGTACTGGAGCGATAAACCCGGGCCCACTCGCGTCTGATTTCATTTACAATTCATTTGATATACTTAACGCGGATCTTTGATGGACGCGCTAGGGCTGCCCCGCGTGAGTTCTGACGTGGGGAAATAAAACGGGTATTTGTTTATATGGATGAGGTGGGTTTGCATTTAATTTTGTTAGATTTTTGTGGAATGTGGGTATAAATAAATTACAATTTATTATGGACTTTTCTTACTGACATAGATCTTGTTGTGTTAGTATACTTTCCATGATTTGGTAATGGTTAGGTACTTAGGTAATAGGTAATACGGGCTAGTGTCCGCAACTCCACGTCAAAGCGCGTGTTTCGTGTAGGTAGTTGCATCGAATATGGCCCCACATCTAGGTAAGCCATCTTTAAAAATCAATTAACGCAGTTTTAAATACTTAGACCGGCTTGCATCACAAATCATTAGATACATTTAGCGCTAAACGAATTTAACCCATCGTTCTGTTTCTGTCAATCGTTTGAAGGTGATAGTGACAGAATGATGTTTTCAATAATATTTAGCGCTACGCGCATTCAGTGGTTTTGGTGCACGCAACTGTACTAAGTCAATCAAAAAACGTAATGTAATTTAATGCTATATTACAAAATCGTAAATATTAAATAAAATGTTCTATATACGTTTTCCATCCAACAAAAAACTACCTAGTCTACAAAACCCTACGCACCACAAAGAATCCCAACCCGACAGCCCTACCACCGTTTAGGTATAAAGTTACGTCGGAACGCAAGTGGTCCGGGGTAAATACGTTTTCTTATTCTCTCTCTTCCCTTCCCAGGTCCTCCTCGCTCCCCCTCGTTCCTCTGCTGACCCTCGAGAACGTGTACACATTGGAAACGGTTTTCCAGTAAGTGTTAATGGTTTGTTTGGATTTGTAATTAGGAGCTTTTCAGGGTATCCAAAGGGGAATGTGAGGGGAGTGGTAGTGCATTGTAAGGGGAATAATGTATTAAGGTATTGTTTAAAACGAAAGTCAGGTTATGTTAATTAGTGCTGGTTACCGTGGATTGTGTTGAACACTTGGAAATAAAATAATATGTTGTGATTTCAACTAAACGTTATAAGTAGTCCACTGAGTTACATTATGGTTCGATCTTCAGAATTATTTTGCAGTAGTTATTTTGATTTCAATGAAAATGACTATGGTTCGTCAACGATATAAAAAAATACTAAGAGTTGACGGCTTACAAAAAATATAATTAAAATATTCCACAAGATGCGACATGCCTTTTAACTACGATTTTAATCAATCAATTATTAAAGAAAGTGTAATGCAATTTCATTTCAGCAAAAAAATCTTTTTTACAAAAAAAAACCAATGGGTTTCCAATAAAAACACTACAAAGTGAAAAATAACTTTAGTTTTTGTAAAAAAGCTTTTGTTTTTCACTTTTTAGTTGTGGTACTACTACACCCCACACACATTCCTATACCGCTATTTGCTTTTAAATAACAGTGACAAGGACTTATTATAACATCATCAACATACAGTAGGTAACTGAAAACTAACTATCCAAGCAAAGACATAAAAAATTAAATAAATTAATAAAAATTAATACATTTTTGACATGTTAATGTAATTTTTGTAATGTAATGTAATTTGCTTCTTTGACTATATTGTAATCACAAATCATAATTAATTATTTAAATCTGAATTATTTTTGACCTTTTTTTACATATCTAATTATTTTGACTTTTGTTCTTTTATTAATCAAATAATACAGTCATTTATGTAGTTGATTTGTAGTTTAGTACGAGTAAACTCTTTATTTGCATGTGAAAATTGTAATTAATTCTTTTTGTATGCCTATAATAGGCTGATCATAGCGCACATTAACCTAAAACAGGTCCAACCTATGTATCACAAATAAAATATTTCTGATTTCTGATTTTTGAAAGATAATAAAATTGATATGCATATCCTATCCATAATAAAATAATTGTTGAAATCGATCCACAATTGACGTAGATATCGATTATCATACAAAAAAAATACAGACTTATTGAGAACCTCCTCCTTTTTGAAGTCGGTTAAAAAATAACTTCCCGAGACTTTTCTCCCTAATACGAGCCACATCAAGACAATCGAAGTGATTCTCCTTTTCAAACAAAATGGAAGTTAATTGTGCGTGGCATGTAACGGCTAACTAAGTGAGCGGTGGCTATTAGCTTACGTCTTACGGCCAATCCGTGAGTCAATCCAGACTGTCAGTGCCGACTGTCAGGCCAGACTGGCTGGAGGCTGCGGCTTTAAGTAGTGGATTAAGTGATGGCTGGGTGTAATATGTGTGGTTGGGTGTTTAAAAAAGAAAAATGTTATTGCAGTTCGATTCTGTTTGTAAAATAGTTGTTGTTTATTTTGAGAATCCTGTGTTTTTCAGTAGCAGTCCGGAGTCTTACTTAAATACAAATGGTGAAATGTGGGTGTCCTATAGGTATACCACTACTTACCCTTCGGGGAGTACAGGCGAAATACTACTGTTACCGGGGTTACTGTTACTGGGGTTACTATTACTGGGGTTGCTGTTTTTTAAATAAAATAAAACAAGTCTACGCTCTAGACAAACAAGTTTGTAACTCACACCTCGCCTTAAACTATATATACAATAGCTTCATTTTATTGACGTAGACGTTGAATCAGAGAGTATTTGCTTTCCATCGTATTTACTCTCTAAGTTGCATAGCGTTTTACAATACTACAATTAGGTTTTTATTTAATAACTTTGCGTAAATATATTCACATTACGAGTTAGAGAGTTGTAAATGAACTCACCCGGAAAACTACTAACATAAAATCTATTTCTTGCTGCCAAAACTGATTATAGTATTTCAGTTTTTTAAACAGATTTAAAATACAATATTGCTGCCTCATGGAACGTATAATTTTTAAGGTATTTTATAAGTAAGGACATAAATGAATACGTTTAAATAATTTTAATGTAATCAACCTTGGAACCAACGAATAGTGGAATACTGTAGTTTATTTTTGAACAACTTAAAATGATAGCTTATAAGTAATTTGGGTTCAAAATGGATATTACATTTACAGTTTTAAGTTAAAATCACATAGTTATAAGTCCGGACTTACGAAACTGGATTGCTACAGTATTAGGAGTATACGTCGACATCCTTTTGCCAGAGACAAAGCTTTGAGCTCCTCCTGCGACTGACAGCCTCCCGCAGACAACTGTGAGTTCAGGCCACTTCCAGTCAGTTGTACAGATGATAATATGCATTTTTAGATTTAATTTACAGATATGTTCTAGCTCTTCAATGGTGAAAACTAAAGGTTTCACTGCTGATTTTCATGGGGTTTCTTCTCAGAAGGTGAATAAATGGTTATTTCATATATACTTCAAGAGGTTATGATAAAAAAATATAATAAAAGAATAATTGATTTATTTTCAGACAACTAAGGCCCATAGTTATAGACACAAAATAATAAACTAATACATATTAATAACAACACTACAAATCTATCATCTACGTCGGGTTGACGATGTATTGTGCTGCATCGTGGTGACATGTAGCCTTCCGCGAAAACGCCGATACACGCCACCTATCGGCCTAAATTCCTCCTTCATGAAAGTCTCCAGGTGATGAGTCGGAACCCGCACCATAACAGATCTGAAGTTTATCTTACGGCGCGACTCGCAACTTATCGACTCTCTAAGTGAACTTGGTCTTCATCCTGATGTACTCCTTGACCTCCTCTACCTTCGTACAGCTGCTTCGATGGAATAGCGAGACGCAGCAACTTGTCGGGACCAGTCAATGCAGCCCGCACTTATTGTATGGACCAGTCAATGCAGCCCGCACTTATTGTATGGACCAGTCAATGCGGCCCGCACTCATTGTATGGACCAGTCAATGCGGCCCGCACTTATTGTATGGACCAGTCAATGCGGCCCGCACTTATTGTATGGACCAGTCAATGCGGCCCGCACTTATTGTATGGACCAGTCAATGCGGCCCGCACTTATTGTATGGACCAGTCAATGCGGCCCGCACTTATTGTATGGACCAGTCAATGCGGCCCGCACTTATTGTATGGACCAGTCAATGCGGCCCGCACTGACTGCCACAAGCGGGCTTCTTCTTCTTTTTTCCACACGAAAGAGAAAGAACCAGCTTGCCGCAACCAGCACACACGTCACAGCACACAGTTTCTTCATAACTGCTAGTCACAGTACATTGCAATCATCCGGATGTTTCTCACACGTTGTTAATCTTTGAAACAGTTGTGTTCATAGAGTAAAGCATTGTATCTATGGGACCACTTAAAAGTAGTTTTGTATCGTCAAGAAGAGAGTTGCCCATTCAAAAAGTTAAATTACAACGGCGTAGCTAACTCGATTTTCTTGACAAAGTAGTTTTACGGGAGAACATAATATATCTGTGCTAAGATTCTCTAAAGTTCTTAATTATTTTGGTAAAGATAGGTAGTCTGCAAGCTTAAGAAAAACTGCTTGCTTAGTTAAAAGTAAATTACAAACGAAGAAAAACTATTTCCAAAGTTCCTCAACACTGCTCCAATATAATAACAAATTGATATCGATCAGCCGCGTACGAACAGGAAATAAGCTAAAACAGCGGACATTCGATAATCGACTATTATTATTTATTGAGAGGCGGATATTATCGGATATTGGCGGATATCGGGAACGCCTCTAGTGGTGTAGTTAGGAGTTCAAACGTTTAGGTGGTGTTCGAGGGTTAAGATTAAATTCTTGGAATGAATTGTAGAATGTATTGTCTTTTATTGGAAGGTATTTGCTTAGCATGGTTGACGATAATGGGGTTAAATAATAATTTATAACCAAGATGTTAGAGTTCCTAAAGATTTTTCAGTTTCCTCAGTCTCATTTCCAAACGCTGATCTGCATCAAATAAACGGTGAAAGTTTGTCGACAGTAATTTAGAAATTCAGACTTCAATTATGTTTTGGAAATAGCCCTGTTATATATAGTTTCAGTCGAAACCTGCAGGGGTACTGAATAACTGAGATAACAATATGTCGGGAATTTTTATGTTTCCTGTAAGTGGTATCTCATGTTTGTCGACGTCGGAATTGCTTTACCACCCTATGGTTGAGTGGTTGTGTGTGCTCGAGTCGCACGTCATAAAACGAAAAGGTCTATTTTTTGTGTGACAGTTTGATAGATTCAGCATTAGTTACATGTCAAACGTGGAAAGGCAATTACGTGGTCGTCTATATTTGAAGTAATAAATGACTTTACTTTAAACAAAACTACCCTACTATACAAGCACCGCACGCTATTTCATTTCACCACCTGCTATTAAGGGAATCATCCCATTTCTTACACCCCCGGCTTTTCACCGGCCAAACGAATGGAGTCCGAATGATTAGCATACATCGACCGAGTGACGGATGCCGTGTCCGATTCGGACCGTGACGGATCCGGCTCGCTCCGGCTGATATATAACCGGAATATTTTACGAGCACGTTTTTTCTGTTGGATGTTTTTTCGGTGTAATTTTTCAACACTGAAACAGATTGTTTGTATTCTGTTTTATGTTAATTTGTGCTGAAGTGAATTTGTTTGATGGTTTTGTAAATTACGAATCCTATTTGATTGATTTTCAGTAAAAAAGCTTTTGGTAGTAAAGGATATAAGGTGATAGAATTAAAACCTTTAAGCTCTCAATACTGTATCCCTGAACTTTCGGAGCAGCTCCATATTTATGTATTTACAGTTCTATGTCATGTTTACAAAGCAATCAAACTATAACTTTATGACATACAAATGAAGAAAGAAAACATCAAATAAATAGACGTGATGTTGATGTTGTTGATGATGTTTGCGTTAAGTTTTATATTAATACTGAAGAGTTACATACATAATAGTATGTATCTAGAGTGCAGAAGCATCACATTTACGATATCTATTGTCATCTAACGACATTATTTTAAATAACAACGAACCCATTCAAAAACTCCTCGTCTAAAGTTAATCTTATAAATACTCGTAATTAACTCCGACTAAAAGCAGTGCACAATTAATTAATGTACGACTGACCAACGAGCCTGCAAACTATGCCACAGTGACTTGCAGACTATAGCAAGTACATGCACGATGACTTGCAGGAGTTTCGCCTACAGTCAACCACATGTACAAGGAAACAATTCGATATTGACATTGTCTTTATGTCGTAACAGTAAGGGTGGTTTTCTTAGTTGTAGTGTCACTTTGACATGCGGTTGATGGTACTTGCATGATGACGCTCTCTTCGTACTGGGTAATTACTTGCGTATTCAGTGATCGAGGGGGTTGCGCGGTCGGGGTGGATGAAGGGTGTTTCTAAGACCTACATTGGATAAAGATAATGTTGTAGTAGGGCGTAGGATGAAAAGATCTATCTAGGAGGGTTTGAGTGTAAATCTATGATCATTATCTACTTATAATGATAGCATCATCTGGCTAGCCTTTTCCCAACTATTTTGGGGTCAGCTTCCAGTCTAACCGGATGCAGCTGAATATCAGTATTTTACTTAGAGCGACCGCCTATCTAACCTCCACAACCCAGTTACTAGGTAATACGATACCCCTTGGTAAGACTGGTTGTCAGACTTTCGGGCTTCTGACGACTCGTAATAACTATCAAAGATATCTATCTACTTATGATAATAGTAGACTGAAAATAAAAGGATATAGTGTTGTGTGATAGGCAGTCGCTTCGTTTAAAATACTGGTATTCAGAGACATCCGGTTAGACTGGAAGCCGATCTCAAACTTAGTTGGGAAAATGCTAGGCAGATAAATGATGAATTGAAATGCTAAATTTAAATAGACTGAAAATAAATATAAAGCTTGTAATCCAAAGACTTATATATGTCGGATCCGGTCATTAGTATAGACACGAAACGAATCGCAAGCGCATCACTGGCAACATCACGTGATCTACCTACACCTACAGGCACAGCGCGCTTCTACAGAGTCGTGATGTTTTTAAGCTGACGGCGCGGCAGACACTCCAGTGTCAGATCGCATCTGAGTGAAGACGTCACGGAACTGTACTCGGTTCGTTGTGCTGTTATTGTGTTAATTTGTGCTTTTAATAAACGCTGCGCGTCGCACGCAGTGTGTTTTCGTTGCACGATACCATATTCTGCCCACGTGATGTCTGAATCGAATGGAGTAAATCATGACGATCCTACATATATGTCTGCCTGTACCTTTCCTACTGCGAGATTATTGCTCAAACAGGAAAATAAATTTCCCTTCACTAATATTCAGTGATTATGTGTAAGTTACACATTACACATGAACTGATAAGTTAAATACCTGGCTGTATTAAGGCTTCGAAATGTTATGAAATTAAATGATGTTGATTTATAATATTTATTTCTGTAATTAAATGTTTTAAGACACTTTTACTCTGTCAATGATGGATCCGCCACGTAACTTGGATCCGCAAACTGTGCTTACTTAGTAGGTAGTAGTATGATAAACTTCCGTACTACCGTTTATTTGATGCATCTAATGAGATGCATCCTGTTGGCAATGGACTACCGTAGTTAGGCAATGAGTTACGAAGTTACTACGACGTAGCGCTAATGCAACGAGAGCACAGTGATCGTAGCAAATCACTTCTATATAACTTATTCAAAATATTATATGGCTAATTGTTTCTTCACTAAAATAAAACACCATGAAATTCAACACAACATTTGCATACACTACTTTTGCTACATAACTTTAATTAGTACTTTCCAATAAGAGAGTTTCCGTCGAAAAATGACGAGACATCATTTTGCATACGCTACTGTTTCACCTAAACAGCATCCAAATTCAATTCAAAATACCTTAATCAACAATCAATTCAACCAATCACCGTCGATTGTTCGCCCCAACAATGGGCTCCTACTTCCCATTGATCATCTCAGGGGTGGGGGGTGCCCCAGCAATGTTCTCCGATTAATAAAGGGTTGCTGCCCTTAAGAAAATGCCGCTCATTCACAAGATTGATCTGCACATACGTCTTAATGACTTGCCCTTAATTATGAGTTATATTGTGTAATAAGTGGTTTGTAAGGTGAAATGTTTTTGTTATTATTGAGGAGACCCGCTTATTATCAGTATTGTGAAAGTTTAGTTTATTACAGGCAATAATTAAGACAAGACAATCCCGTGAAGTTTGCTTTTATGAATATTAGGTATATCATGTATCGAAGTTAGATCAGGTCAATTTCAGTGTTCCTGAATCTTAGTCATCTATTTTTGGACTTTACTACGGAATACCAAACTTGAAAAAAGGTATCAGAGCCCTGACCCATCATAATGAATTTAAGATTTTTAATCTATCATTACAAATTGTTATGATACCGATTAGATTATGTTTACATTAATTTCACCATGATTACTTAAATCCACAATTGCGGTGGAATTTTAGAATTGATAATTCAGTTATGATCTGCAATATGCTGAATTAATTATTAAGGTATTGAATTAAACCGCAAACAAAAAAATCACAAATGTTTAGAATTCAACTCGCATAGGAAAATACGAGCTGCATACGAAACATGCGTTAATTGAACGAATCAATAGAGTCAGTCAACCAAATAGTACTGGACAATCAATTACTGATGTACACAGGGAAATCAGAGGACTATTGTTTTACTAATATTCGTAATATTTTTTTTTTAAACGTTGCCCCACACTAGGAATTTCTCCTGTATCGTGGGTGCGTTTACAAACATTTAAACTCACAAACAGCCAGACCCGGAACAACTACTTGCAGGTCATACAAATATTTGTTCCGAGCGGGGATCGAACCCGCGACACGTAACGCAGCAGTCAATCGCTTAACCACTGCGCCAACCGTGCCGTCTAAATTACGTGTACAGAGAAAATATCTATGATTTAAAACAATAATCACGTTCCTAAGTGGTGCCTACGGACAGACAAACAGAGAGACTTTCTGTATGGAAATAGTAAAGAAAAAAAAAATGGCTGTTGCGGGGACTGCCGACACAAGTGAAAAGCCCAAAATGTACACAGGCTGCTGCGCGTCGCCACTGTCGCCAGTCTGGCGCAACACGTCACATGAGCATGTCGGAGACGCGAACCCATAAGTTTCGCCGCGACTAACAGTCGCTCGACGCGGCTAAAGAAGTTTTCACATCAAAAACATAACATCACGCCTGTATTACTTGAAGAGTCAGGCAGAGGTATGCCTATAGTACACATACATGTCACCTGGTATGTTCAAGTCCCATGTTACAGGGGGCGAGCCTGCCGCCATCACCTGGGCGCTAAACCTGACTCCGGGCTGCTACTAAGAAATTCCTGATGGAAAAACCATATCTATGGAAAAACCCAATAACACTTTGTTCGACCCGGAAATCGAACCCAGGACCTTATGCTCAGCAGCAGCGCCTGCGACTTCTACAGCAGCGAGACAGTCCATTGAAGAAAAGAATTTCTTTCGAACAAATACGAAGTCATATAAAATGAACCGTGTATGCTGCAAAATATGTATTAATGCTAGCAATGTGGGTTTCACTTGAAAATTCATAATATACAACGTGTAACAGAATAAACGCAAGTTCTGAAAGTAGTTAGTTCATAATTGACTACTGAATCGATTTCAGTAACTATTAAAATAGGTTTTTTTTTTTAATTTTATGTATTTTGCAATACTAACCGCAAATTGAGACAAAGAAAATTAAATCTTATTTCAAGGCAACAAGTCTCAATTTTAAATGCATAAAGTAATGCTAGGTTCAACACCATTTTCTTAATATTCAGCCAATAATTTGGTACACATTGACATTGCTAATCATTTAAATTAAAAAATAAGACAATAGAGGCAACCTCTAGCAATAATGTACAGAATTGTAAGAATAATTCAAGTAAAAGCTTGAAATCAGTAAATAGTATCAACCTGGTGCATCAAAACATTCAAGGATTTATGAACAAAGATTTAGAAGTAGAATTATTTATGAACTGTAACAGTATAGATATTCTTTGTATAACAGAACATTGGCTTAAAATCCACCAGTTCTTGTTCAATTTTAATAATCACCAGGTTGGTAGTTCGTTCAGCAGAGTAAATGCTATACATGGTGGCTCCTTAATTTTAGTAAGCAACCAGCTTAAATTTAAAGAACGTAAGGATATTGTGAGCCTATCTGTTGAGCGGACAATAGAAATAGCCTGTATAGAATTGGAGCAGTTTATTGTATTAAGTGTGTACAGACCCCCTTCAGGATTGTATGACTGCTTTGAAAAGGTAATGGATGAAGTGTTAAACAAGATTTGTAACTCGAACAAGTCCATTATCACTTGCGGTGATTTTAATGTTAATTTATTAGAAAACTCAGGTTCTTGTAGTAAAATATTAAGTCTGTTTCAGTCCTACAATCTTGTAAACCTATTTTTGGAGCCCACTAGAATAACCCCTACTAGTGCAACATGCCTAGATAATATTTATACAGATGTTATACCAAGCCACAAAGAAATAATAAATTTACTAGATTCTGATCATTGCGGGCAAAGGATTACTATCCAAAACCAAATCAAGAAAGTGGCTAAAAAGGATATCACTGTCAACCCCAAAACTGCAAGTCGCTTGGAAGCTTTTAAAGTTAAACTCATTAATAAATTACCAGTTTTATCTATTAATTTTGATCCTAATCATCTATATGATGATTTTTTTAATATATACTGTAAACAATTTAATTCCACCTTTGTTCCCAAGACTATCTCGGTTAATAGCAACGCATCTTTCAGTGATTGGGCTACCATTGGTATTCATAAAAGTAGAACACGGCTTTATGAACTGTACAATGAAAGGACCGTTTTAAACACTGCTGAATTTAATTTATATGTTAGAAATTATTCAAAATTATTTAAAAAAGTTTGTTGTATGGCCAAGTCCCGTTATTTGAGTTCGAAGATTAAAAACAGTAGTAATGTAATTAAAACGACTTGGAATATTGTTAATAGTGAAACGGGAAGGTCTAGTAACCGAAATACTGACTACAGCCTGTCCATTAAAGACAACATAATAAAATCTGACTCACAAGTCGCCGCGGCCTTTGAAAATTTCTTTTCAGATATTCCCGTTTCAACTACTAAATCACTAAACTCATCACCTTCTGTTGCTGAGTATTTGCTTAAAGAAAATGTTAATGTTTGCGATTCGGAATTTCATTTTGAACATATTACTTGTAGAGATATAATTAAAACCTTTCACACTTTAAACGTAAAAAAGACTGCAGATCTGTGGGGTAATTCTGTAGAAGTTGCTAAGTCTATTATTGACATTGTAGCACCTACTTTAGCTCTTATTTTTAACAATTGTATCGACTGTGGAGAGTTTCCTGACCTCATGAAAAATAGTAAAATAATACCTTTGTTTAAATCAGGTAGTACTACAGACCCCACAAATTATAGACCTATTTCAGTACTACCTACCTTTAGTAAAATTTTTGAGAAATTAATTTTAGCCCAATTGCAAAGATTTTTTAATAAACATAAATTATTACATAGTAAACGGTTCGGTTTTACAAGGGGTCGTTCAACTACTGATGCCGGTGTTGAACTTTTAGGACATATCTATAATGCATGGGAAGATAAATGCGATGCCTTGGGCATTTTTTGTGATTTGTCCAAGGCGTTCGATTGCGTTCTTCATGAAACGCTAATCAGGAAACTCCGCCACTACGGGATCCGGAACACCGCTCTGGATCTTCTTACTTCATACTTGAATAATAGGGTTCAGAGCGTTGACGTTAATGGTAAAAGATCTCCCGGATCTATAGTAACAATGGGAGTCCCACAGGGCTCAATTCTTGGTCTTTTTTTGTTTCTTATTTATATTAATGACTTGCCTTACCTCATAAAGGATAATCATGATATAGTGTTGTTTGCGGACGATACTTCACTTTTGTTTAAACTTAAACGTCAGCAGCTGGTTACTGACGATGTAAATAGCGCGATCTCAAAAGTAGTTCACTGGTTCAATGTTAATAATTTACTACTTAATGAAAAAAAAACCAAATGCATTATGTTTACGCTGCCTCACGTTAGACAGGTGTTAACTAATGTATTGATAAAGGGCAGAGAATTGAATCCTGAAGATAGCACAGTATTCTTGGGCTTAACTTTGGATGCTAAGCTTCAGTGGGGCCCACACATAGATAAATTATCAAAAAAGCTTAGCTCCGCAGCATACGCTGTTAGAAAAATTCGTAATTTAACTGACATAGAGACAGCCCGTTTAGTGTACTTTAGCTATTTTCATAGTGTAATGTCGTATGGTATTCTGTTGTGGGGAAATGCCGCCGACATTCAGACTATCTTTGTTTTGCAGAAAAGAGCTGTTCGATCAATTTATAAGTTAAGCCCGAGACACACTCTCAGAGAGAAATTTAAGGAGATTAATGTAATGACTGTGCCTTCACAGTATATTTTTGAAAATCTTTTATATGCCCATAAAAATATAAACTTGTTTAAAAAATACAGTGATATCCATAATATAAATACTAGGAACAAACACAGCTTCGTTGTACCTACAACAAGGCTCAAGAAAATAGGTGGCTCGTTCAGATGTCAATGTATACGCTTTTATAATAAACTTCCAAGCCACGTTCAAGATCTAAGCCTTAATAAATTCAAATCATTCATTAAACGTAAGTTGTGCCAGAAAGGCTTTTATACCGTTAAGGATTATATTGAGGACAAAAAGGCTTGGGATTGAGTTGTTCCAATTTTCTGCATACTGAATGTTTTCTTTTATTTCTGTTACATACACTGATAAATTGATAATTATTATAACAGAACGACTTGAATACTTACCTTGAGAAGTACAATTTATTGTTTTAATAATATTGTGAATTTGAGGACTATGTGGGTCATTGTTTCAGTTTTAGTCATGATCTGGCAGTTTAAGTAGTTCATGCGGCCTACCCAAATGTCCTTTCTTTGGTATTGTTCGTCGAATCGTTGAGCTCCTAAAGTTCTGAGTTGAGCTGCACGGTTACTGACAAATGCGTGCACTGACTGGACAGGTCCTCTTAATCTGCGTGGTTCTTTCCTCAGAAGACCATTTCAGATACTAATCTACATGGTCCTCAAAGATTATGTTCGAATATTTATATACACATTGACATTGATGAATTTTATACATACAATGACATGAGTAATTACTTTGTAAAGTATTATATTATTTAAATTATTGTGAATGTGAAGATTATGTGGATTATTACTTTTTTATTTTATTTCTTAGTTAGTTTCACGATCTGGCAGCTTGAGTAATTTATGCGGCCTACCCAATGTCCTTTCTTTGGTATTGTTCGTCGAATCGTTGTGCTCCTTAAGTTCTCAGTTGAGCGGCAAGATTACTGACAAATGCGTGCACTGACTGGACAGGTCCGCTCAATCTGTATGGTTTTTCCTCAAAAGACCGTTTCAGACACCAATCTACATGGTCTTCACATGATCTGACCAAGATTATGTCTGGACTTTAAAAGAGACTGTGACCTCTGAGTTTGTTTCGGCCTTTCTTCTCAGAGTAGTCAGTTATGAAACGCCGACCTCATCTAGTTTTAAAAATATGATTGACGTGTAAAAGTGTTTGTAACAAACCTACTTACAGAAATAAAATCATTTATCATTTAATAATAATAGGTAGCTTTAAAAAAAATTGTTTTGGTCATGGTATTATGCTTTTAGTTTGGTAATTTTTGTTACACGTTGTATGTATGTATTGCCTTTCTCGAGTAATAATTGAATCAGCTGTGTGCACGAAACGGACTATTTACTTCTGCCATCCGTTTAAACCACCATGCAAACAAGCCAAAATAACCCACCACCAACAATTACCAAGAGTACCTATAACCCTAAACAGTTGGCTACAATTTCACTACAAACACTACTACACAGCGAGCCAAGGGTTAAGTCCATACATATTAATTGTGCGGACAATCGGGCGAGTGTCTCATACATATATGTAGTGCCTAGCGTGAAGAAATGAGAGAACGCTTTCTGAAATTATTCTATAGGAATGTGTTATACGGGGGGGGGGGGGGGGGAGCCGTACATTAATTCGGGTTAGTCGGCCTTTGTTCCTTGGGGTTTAGGTGTCTTGGTTTTCCTTCAGTTTGAATAATTCTTATTGCTTGTTTTGTTTGGCGCGTAAGAATACCATTGAAAGAGTTAAGAGCTTTTTTTCTACCAATGGTGCCGATTCTCTTGTCACAAAATTCTCTAAACTATAATAAAAATCACCAAAATTTAGTTTATTCCTGTCAAACGACGATTTCCCATTCTGAAATTGACTAAAGTGACACAACTTAACTATATTTTAGTTTGACAGCACTAAGATGGCATTGAGATTATAATTTAGTGAAAATGGCAATTTTGCAGTTCTGGATTTTACGTTTTTCTCCTAAAATTTTGATTGTCTTAACTAAATCGGACTATTTTTAATCGCGATTAAAAAGGTGTGAAATAAAATTAGTTGTCATGACCATTCACACCAACACCTCAACCTCAGATGCAAAAACAGTACTGCATCTTTTTTATTTTCTTTTGGTTATATCTTGAAAACGGTGTCCTATCGCAAAAATAATGAAAATTTCGACCCCCTTTATAACCCGTAAACCTCTAATATCCAACGTGTTGGTAATAATTTTTCATATTTTCCATACAAAAAGTGAAAAATTCCATACAAAACATGTCGAGGCTGCAAATAAAGCGCGCCTCCGGCTCTAAAAAAAAAATCATGTGGTACGGCAACAAGTACCACGTGGAGTCACGATTGCCAAATTTGATTTCAGGTGTGTCAAAATTATTTTTAAATTTACAGATTTTATTTTGCAGAATAGCGTTAAGATTCTCATAACCAAAAGTAAGGAATTTTAGTGATAGTTTAGTTAGTTTAGTTCGGTGTACAACAGAATCGATACCATTATGTAACAAAATAGTGAAAGCAACAAAAACATTCATGGTTCCTTCTTTCCATATAATAAATTGGATAAATTCCTCTCTGTTCACGTCACCTTGTTTATTATTTTCCAATACGTGTAAGAAGATCTTCAGTCTTTTTTCTTTGACTTTGTTTACTTTAGCTGTCTGAGTTATTGTTGACATACCTACTATTAAAAAATAAATGCAAACTGAAATCTTCTACATATATGTAGGTATGTGATAGAAGTTTGAGAAGAATCAACAGGTGTCCTTTCGATCGCAGCACAACGAATTGCATTTCACACTTCCCGTGCATCTTGCACGTAACTTGTATATTAAAAAAAACTGTTAAAATACTGACATAAAATAATATCCTAGATACAGTCACGAATAAGCACGGAATTAGTATGTACTCTTGCGAATAAGTTTAATTTTTGACCATTCCTGGCAACACTGAAAAAAAAGAACTGGAAGGACTGTGTTCCAATTTTAAATCTGTCAAATAGCAGAGGAACAAATTATGTCTGAGAATTAAACGTCAAAGTGATACTGGCAAAGACAATCCACCACTATATTTCTTTTCGTAACTAAAAGCCCAACTCTTCTAAAGTAACTTTCCAAATAGAGCGCAACTAAAAAAACCCCGGCACAGAGACATGGCGGCCATATCTCAGCCGCCATTATCCGGCTCTTCGCGCTCATTCTACTCGCACCTACACTCGGCTGTTATTAGGAAAATTCTAACTTATTGCTGTACTAGCCGTGCTCTCGGGATGTCTTGCATTGTGGTCCAAAGTGTACGCGGGCACGAGTTCAGAAGTAAATTATATGAAAACACGAATATAAAACGGCCGATACTAGAGGGTTTAGTAATTTTGCGTACTCGAATTTCAAATAAAAAAACAACGAATTGTGTCTATTTGCACAGAGTATAATAAAATCAGTTTTCATATTAAAAAACCCCGTGAGTTTTGTCCAGCAAAAAATCGGATAAAAAAAATCTAAAAAACATAAAATTGGCTTCGGCAATTGATCTCACGCAAACAACGTAATTAAATAATTATTATAATTAAGTTGCAATAGATAATTGGAAATCATATTGAAGAAAGGTGCTTCGTTTATGAACTGTTAGAAAATATTAATTTCTGAGAGGATTATGAAATTCTTGCGTCTGATTCAGTAGCCCGTGGTAGTTACAAATCAAATCAATCCTTATTTCAAAGCATTATTACTGATTAAGGTCTATTTTCTTGTCCGTTTTTACTCGCTCCGCTTCCTACCATGACTCAGGCCACACAATCGTAGTGCGAAGCGTAATGCATCGTGAAAGGGGCGCGCGTGACTGTCGCCGCGGATCTAAAGCGGAGCAGATCTCAGATCACTTGTAAAAATAATGTGCTGTATTATATGCAATAGTAGAAATGATCGCTGAGTTATATGCGTTAGGTGCGACGGGGTATATTTGGAATATTTGTGTGTATTGTAAAATGTGAGAACAATTTTATAAATCCACGACCCGCCCCCGTTTCATACGGATGAATTATAGATTTTTCATGAATAGTAAACCTAAAAACCTCCTAGAAATCAATGGGAAAAAAGTGGCCAACAACCATTCAAACCAAAATAACACCTTAAAAGTTCTATCCCAATACATTCTCATTCAGTGAAGGAAAACATCGTGAGCAAACCGGCATGTTCTAGATCCAAAAATTCGAAGACGTGTCATCTACCAACCCGCACTGGGCCCGCGTGGTAGCCCACGCCCTCTCATCGAGAGGAGGCCTGTGTCCCAGCAGTGGGAACATTGTAGGCTGATTATATTTTATGATTATGACATTCTCATTAATTTTTCCACATTTCTCCTCAGTCACACGTTCATGGAAGTAGCCGAACCATGACCCGAGCTAACCCTCCTCGTGTCTTGATTAATTACCGCACGATTAATCAGAACATGACTGATAGATGACATCGGCGGAGAGAGGGTTGACGATAACATTTGTTAGGAAACCTATTTTGTTTTGGTTATAACTACGAGTATGTTAGATTTTGATTTATGATGCCTAGGATTTAGAATGATTAGGATTATGATGAATAGGATTTAGACTGACTAGTTTGGGTATGAATGGTTATGTTGTTGTAATTAGTTAGGTCTTAGTTTATTAATAATGTTTTTTTGTTAAACACAAACGATTTTATTACAATACAATGCGTCAAGACTGGTAACTATTTCAGTGGTTGATAACTCAAATTCGTTCCAAGCTATTCATTTTGTTCTTGTTTTGTTCAAAGCATTAAATTCAATGATTTCTAGCGATTAAAAATGTTAACAATCACATATTTTTTTATTTATTGTATGTAGCATCGAAATAAAACTAAAGTATGTATTTGTTTGAGATGATATGGCTAGAGAAGGGGTGACTACTGAGATGGCGACCAATAGAAGTATGCAACAAGAAGACATGTTGCGCCGAGCGCTAATACTCGCACATTGTTGTCAGAGCAAGAGAAGTATGCAATAAGAAGACATGTTGCGCCGAGCGCTAATACTCGCATATTGTTGTCAGAGCAAGAGAAGTATGCAACAAGAAGACATGTTGCGCCGAGCGCTAATACTCGCATATTGTTGTCAGAGCAACAGAAGTGTGCAACAAGAAGACATGTTGCGCCGAGCGCTAATACTCGCACATTGTTGTCAGAGCAAGAGAAGTATGCAACAAGAAGACATGTTGCGCCGAGCGCTAATACTCGCATATTGTTGTCAGAGCAACAGAAGTGTGCAACAAGAAGACATGTTGCGCCGAGCGCTAATACTCGCATATTGTTGTCAGAGCAAGAGAAGTATGCAATAAGAAGACATGTTGCGCCGAGCGCTAATACTCGCATATTGTTGTCAGAGCAAGAGAAGTATGCAACAAGAAGACATGTTGCGCCGAGCGCTAATACTCGCATATTGTTGTCAGAGCAACAGAAGTGTGCAACAAGAAGACATGTTGCGCCGAGCGCTAATACTCGCATATTGTTGTCAGAGCAACAGAAGTGTGCAACAAGAAGACATGTTGCGCCGAGCGCTAATACTCGCACATTGTTGTCAGAGCAAGAGAAGTATGCAACAAGAAGACATGTTGCGCCGAGCGCTAATACTCGCATATTGTTGTCAGAGCAAGAGAAGTATGCAACAAGAAGACATGTTGCGCCGAGCGCTAATACTCGCATATTGTTGTCAGAGCAACAGAAGTGTGCAACAAGAAGACATGTTGCGCCGAGCGCTAATACTCGCATATTGTTGTCAGAGCAAGAGAAGTATGCAACAAGAAGACATGTTGCGCCGAGCGCTAATACTCGCACATTGTTGTCAGAGCAACAGAAGTGTGCAACAAGAAGACATGTTGCGCCGAGCGCTAATACTCGCATATTGTTGTCAGAGCAACAGAAGTGTGCAACAAGAAGACATGTTGCGCCGAGCGCTAATACTCGCACATTGTTGTCAGAGCAACAGAAGTGTGCAACAAGAAGACATGTTGCGCCGAGCGCTAATACTCGCATATTGTTGTCAGAGCAACAGAAGTGTGCAACAAGAAGACATGTTGCGCCGAGCGCTAATACTCGCATATTGTTGTCAGAGCAACAGAAGTGTGCAACAAGAAGACATGTTGCGCCGAGCGCTAATACTCGCATATTGTTGTCAGAGCAACAGAAGTGTGCAACAAGAAGACATGTTGCGCCGAGCGCTAATACTCGCATATTGTTGTCAGAGCAAGAGAAGTATGCAATAAGAAGACATGTTGCGCCGAGCGCTAATACTCGCATATTGTTGTCAGAGCAAGAGAAGTATGCAACAAGAAGACATGTTGCGCCGAGCGCTAATACTCGCATATTGTTGTCAGAGCAACAGAAGTGTGCAACAAGAAGACATGTTGCGCCGAGCGCTAATACTCGCATATTGTTGTCAGAGCAACAGAAGTGTGCAACAAGAAGACATGTTGCGCCGAGCGCTAATACTCGCACATTGTTGTCAGAGCAAGAGAAGTATGCAACAAGAAGACATGTTGCGCCGAGCGCTAATACTCGCATATTGTTGTCAGAGCAAGAGAAGTATGCAACAAGAAGACATGTTGCGCCGAGCGCTAATACTCGCATATTGTTGTCAGAGCAACAGAAGTGTGCAACAAGAAGACATGTTGCGCCGAGCGCTAATACTCGCATATTGTTGTCAGAGCAAGAGAAGTATGCAACAAGAAGACATGTTGCGCCGAGCGCTAATACTCGCACATTGTTGTCAGAGCAACAGAAGTGTGCAACAAGAAGACATGTTGCGCCGAGCGCTAATACTCGCATATTGTTGTCAGAGCAACAGAAGTGTGCAACAAGAAGACATGTTGCGCCGAGCGCTAATACTCGCACATTGTTGTCAGAGCAACAGAAGTGTGCAACAAGAAGACATGTTGCGCCGAGCGCTAATACTCGCATATTGTTGTCAGAGCAACAGAAGTGTGCAACAAGAAGACATGTTGCGCCGAGCGCTAATACTCGCATATTGTTGTCAGAGCAACAGAAGTGTGCAACAAGAAGACATGTTGCGCCGAGCGCTAATACTCGCACATTGTTGTCAGAGCAACAGAAGTGTGCAACAAGAAGACATGTTGCGCCGAGCGCTAATACTCGCATATTGTTGTCAGAGCAACAGAAGTGTGCAACAAGAAGACATGTTGCGCCGAGCGCTAATACTCGCATATTGTTTTCAGAGGAAGAGAAGTATGCAACAAGAAGACATGTTGCGCCGAGCGCTAATACTCGCATATTGTTGTCAGAGGAAGAGAAGTATGCAACAAGAAGACATGTTGCGCCGAGCGCTAATACTCGCATATTGTTGTCAGAGCAAGAGAATGAAGACGATGATGATGTATTTGTGTATTATAAGATTTTTTTTAAACAATATCAGTAACGTTTTCTAAATACACGTATTCATCCTCTCCATGACGTAATTAATGTTGAGATACAATAGACACCCATTTCTTTAGAACCGTTTGCAACTTGTATTCAAGTTAAGACGCTCGCTAGTCTCACAGTACAAAATGTTTATTATAACTAAATCAAATAGGACTCGGGAAGCGACGCTTTGGTACGTTTTGATTAACCCTAATAAATCTGCTGGCAGTATTGTGCTGCATTCAATTGGGTTAGTGCGGAGGCAAGTAGCGAGTGCGAGTGAATGGGGCGTGTTAAAGAGATTTGTGTTTCAGACACTTCCTTGGTTTGGTTTAAGACGACAGTGAAGCGTTGAATCATTTTCTTTGAAAAGTTTTTAGTTACAGTTCATTCACAGTTATTTTACCTTTGGCAGCAGGAACCCAATAGCAACCTTACTGTAACGATTTTAAAGATTATTGTGAATTTGACAGACTTGTCAATAGCAGCAACCTTATTGCAACAGTAATAAAGAACACCTTGATTTCGACAGTGATGCAAACTCAGAGGTCAAATAACTGAACGAACTGTAGTCAACAGCTCTATTTGCGTTCTGTATTTATTATAGGATTTTCTTGAACGTTGTTATTCTTTTTTTGTGAATATGTATGAAGTTAAGGTCACTTCTGTAAGCGCTATGGATACAAAGTGTGATGTTTTAATTCGAGAAATAATGTAAAAATCTACACATACGATTCGAGACTGAAAACAAAATCAATACTGAACTTCAATGTCTGTACCTAAAACTCATATAATGTACTGCGCAACCCAGAAACCGTATATTTTCTGTATTAACATTAATCTATTTGTATGATTATGATGTCGTCTGTAATATTTTTTATAGTAAACCATAAAAGCTATAACAAAAAAAATGGTTTCCCGCAATGGATAAATAATTAGTTAATTACTGGTCATTACACTATTGTAATATTTTATACACAGCAAAGTGGTTAAATACAAACTAATAAAGTTGTTATCAGATGGATATGGTATTTGATATTTTTTGTTTTTATTTTTGTAACGGTCAATTATACATTTGTTGAAATATTTTGTCAACGAAGCATCAGGTTGGTTGGAACCTATATTCATAATCATCTTTAAAATATTAACAAATAAAAACTGAAACAGTGTGTTATTTTGCTGCACAAAAACAACATATTTTGTTCTATTTGTATATTTAGCATTGTTGTGCACAACAATTCCTGTTATAATTCGGTATCAAAATATATATTTTTGCAAGTATGAAATCGTATGACCTTCATATTTTTCACATTTTATATGTTTTTGAACACTGCTACCGCTACAAAGCAAACCGTTAGTTACCTTTGACTGTTTGTTACATCCAAAACTGATACCAGATTATAAAGGAGACGTTTTATTTTAGTATAGTACTCCGGCTATAACATGTACGCTTTACAAAACATAGGAAACGAACCCCTGAGTACCTTAAAGACCTGTTTTGTTTCATAATAACTAATATTTTTAGGCACTAAACAAAAACTGAAAATGTTTGACATTTGTCACGAGAGTTACGAACTTACGACCATCGACAAAATCAAAATCAAAAGTCATTTATTCAAATTAGGCTGAGAATCAGCACTTTTTGAACGTCAAAATCACATAAGACAGCCAGCCAGGACAGGTTTGAGATATGACATTTACATAACCTAGAATTATCAAAACTATATTGTTGTTTTCGTTATTTTATGTTTATTTTATTATGACATTAGACAAAAGTGGGCCCACCAAGACATGGTCAAATCATTTGAACCATTTCTGGGTTTCAGCTCATCTTGATTAAAGGTTTTAAAAGTGGTAAGTACCCGTTATACAAAGCCAAAGTCGTTAGAAGTTAAAAAGAAAGAAATCAAACTCAAAATCCCTCCGAAAGCCACGAAGTCGAGACTAGCGAGACTGACAGATCGGACAGATCAGATGTGGTGTCAAATATCAATACAAAAAATAAAATATGTTTGAATTTTTCGTCCAAAATTACCTACAAATCTACAATCCACAAAAGTAGTTTTTTTTAGTTAGGAATCACACTTTCTTATAAATCAAAAAAGTTTTGTAAGATAGCTATCTTACTATCATATCTTAGCACTTAAATTATTAAAATAATAATAAGCCTTTCATATTTATATTAATAACGTCTACGTGATATTATTATGTTTTAAAATAACATGTTTCTTTTATTTTTTTATTTATGATGGGTTTGCTCTTGACTCTCGTCTAGGTCAGTGGTGACAGAGACAGAGTCGACGATGGAGTGAGCTTACCCAGAAGATATTGAGTATTGAGTATTGAAGTTGCAGATTTCTGTACGAAAGCAGTTTGCAAGTAAGACGACGCAATGATCTATAGAATATGACAATAATTTAAAAACTATTATTTTTTGTGCCGAAGTAATCAGGGGAATATTCAGTAAATAATATTTTTCCTTGATTCGTGGATTTTTTCCCTCTTGTTTCGTTACTGTACAATTTGCACTTTGCATGCATAACGCCGTCCTTAACTCGTTTAATTGTAAGTCACTTAAAAGGTCAATGCAGGGAGTTAGATCTTTATGCAAGGAAGTGGACATACATGCTCTTCAGGAGACATGGCTGCTGCCACATGACCTGTCGACCATGGAGTGGGGCGTGAGGCAGGGGGGCTTAACCTCCCCAACTCATTGATCGGGGGACTCAGCAGTGCGCATGTGGGCTGTTTTGTGGATGGGTTGTGTTTTAATAACATCAGCTACGCAGATGTACGAGTATGGTGCCGTTGGCTCCCTCGGTCAGTGCACTCAGAAAACTTGTAAAAATCTGTGAGAACTATGCTGCCAGCCATGGGTTGCTGTATAATGTGAAGAAGTCCGAACTCATGGTCTTTGAGGCTGTTGGCAAGAAATGTCCAGTAAATGTGCCACTAATAAAAATTTACGATTTCCCGATTCGTCGGGTACATCAGTTTAAATACTTGGGACATTTGATTGCTGAAAACCTTAAAAGATAATGCTGATGTTGAACGGAAACGCAGAGCATTGGCGGTACGGGTGAACATGTTGGCACGTAGGTTCGCTCGATGTACAGAAGCGGTCAAACATAGGCTATATAAAGCATACTGCACATCTCTGTACTCGAGCGCCCTATGGATCAGCTGTACCAAACGTGCCGTCAATGCGCTGCGCGTCCAATACAATAACGCCTTCAGGGCACTGATGCGGCTGCCACGTTACTGTAGTGCGTCAGAGATGTTCGCAAAAGCCCGAGTCGACAGCTTTTTAGCTATCGTACGGAAGAAAAGTGCGTCTCTGCTCGCCAGATTGCGTGGCAGTGGCAACAGCCTCCTGAAGGTGATATCTGACCGGCTTGATGAGATCCCCATAATGGGACATCTCATCAAACCAACACTGTCTGTCGTAGTGTATAAGTATTAACATAGATCACAAGCCACATTGTTACTAACATCTTTAATGTATATTTTTTTGTTTTTGTCTGTGTGGACCTTATGTTGTCTATCAAATAAATAAATAATAATTATTATTATGGCCGGAAAAGAAACATCTAATCCTATTTTTATAAAAATCTGAGAATATTTGTATACTTTGTCATTTTCATCATACATTGTCATCTGTCAGATAATCAGTTTTATTTTTCCATAAAGCTAACATTATAGATCTTCACTGTAAGCCGTTTTTATTGTTTGTGGCCAATAATTAAATATGAAGTAATTTGAATTATGTTTGAAATGTAACACGCTCACACACACACTTACACATACTTCCAGAATGTTGGACAGGGGCTATAAAAAGCGGCCGTCAGTAATGGCAAGCGCTCATTCTTTAACCAAGTTTGAGTTCAGTTCTTATCTTAATCTTTGCTATGATTGTATTTTCTGAGCCGACTAAATACAGCCATTCACGGAAGAAACTTGTTTCATTGTCAGAAAATCTCTATAAATATTGTGTATGTGACCGATTCCTTGCGCGGCTTCCACGAGATGTGAGACACCAACGTGGCCATATTTAGTAATCTGTGACGTGGCCCTCCTGCCGCCGTGAAGCGCTATAAAACGCTGTGACGACGCCGCGAACGAAGCGTTACATACAAAATATTTCTTAAGATTTTTTCTCCTCTGAACAGTGATGGCGACAACACGAGATTCGCCTGATCCTGTTCGGCGTAAGACACCGCAGCCCCCTCCTCATCCGGCTCCAGTACTCCCTGCCAATCCTGCTTCATCCTGCTGATCCTGATCCTGACTCCGAGCCTCCCGAGCTGCGCGAAAGTTCAAGTCGACCTGAAGCTCCTACACCCTCACACGTTTTATCCCTTATGTTACTTATTATTCTTACGTGTGACCTACAACTAGCCCTTCGGCTAATCGTAACTTTACAATAGGTGATCGTTGATTGTGGGCTGGTGGTTGTTGGTAATGTTACGAGTACTAAAAATCTTAACGTACCGAGTCTATCAGCCACCGTAGGCAGTTTTGTACGTAAGTACGAGTATTACTATTTCATTTATCGACTTAAAACTCATGACACACGAATTAAAAGAAACATCTAAACAAACTCCCACTATGCTCCAGTAACCACTCGCCAGCTTAAGCGCAGCACAATACAAGAAGGCAGCGACATAACGAAATTAGCGCAACCGTACTCGCCTTAAGAACAGTGATTTACGTAATCAAAGAGCGTCTAAACGGATTACCGACGAGAAGGCTCCTTTTATTTAGTAACTAAACTTTACAAGGGAGACTGGGCTTTTGATTTCGGTATTGTGAAGGATACAATTGGCAAATGGTTCGGAATTGGAGTTTCTGAGAATATATTTATTTGACTGACAGATTTTTTTAAGTTTATTTATGGATGTATATGTAGGTAGGGACGTAAATATCAGATGCTGAAAGAAACAATCTGTAGGCTATAATTTGTCTTTTCTGTAAATTTGTATCCTGTGGAACCAGATACATCACCTTTCAGCCCATGTTACACTTTTCTTCCACTCTCCCCTGTCAACCGTCACGCTTGAAACTAAATACAACATAGAAAATTCTCATAAGCATAAGGCACACCTTATACCACCACACAAAACAATAACAAATCCCCCCCCCTCCCCCCACCCCCCACTAATTAACAAACAATACGTGAACCGAACAGTACACTCACCCGCAAAAATGGAATATGCCAAGTATAGTCAGAGGGCTCCAATTATCTGAGCAAAGGCACTCGAGGCGCGTCAAACGCACTGGGTGACTCAAAGTGCGCCAAACGGAAATTGCCCGCGCCATCTTGCGCGCCGACCGGAAACCCACCAAATTATCGGGCTATGGGCTATACATGTAGGTACTCTCGGACCCTAAACTTATGGATATTAAATTATTTTTTTTTTTTGTTGGTTTCCGTTCTTGGTGATTATTGTCTTTTCTTGGTATTCTTGTGAAGCGAACGAGCTTTTAGAAGGTGACATTTCAGTGGGTATTTTCATTTAGAAATAACTAGCTATATCTGCATTCAGGTAGGTACCTATTGCAAATGCTGGGTTCCCGGAAAAAAATAGGTAACCTGGTCTCGCGGCTGTCATTAACGTTGTTTATTATTGCATTTAGATTTGCAAGAGGATGTGTAACATAGAATAGAAAACTCTCGATTATGTACACCATAAAAATTACAGATATAAATGTAGACATTTTGCATAGGGTGACACAATGGGCGGTCTTATCGCTAAAAGCGATCTTATACAGACAACCTTTGGATGGATTAGAGGCAGGAGAGACAATACTGCAGGTAGTGTCTGTGGTTATAACATTTACATATACAATAACTAAATACATACATAAAACATATACTTATCTACATTTATATATTATACAATAATAAACATGAAACAAGGGCATGGAAACTATATTATTTGTTGATGATGTTTAACATACATAGATAGAGTCACGCATTATCCCAGAAATAGATAACAGATGAGTATATTATATATATTAGTGTTTGCCTAGATAATAGGACCTATAGCAACAATTAAAATAAGAATCTAGTCAAGTGTGGGCAAAATTATCCTTCCCTCATTCCGTTTTATCAGGAGTTCGTGCAGTAAAATGTATGGAATAAATAATTTTGTTTCTGTTTTAGATGTATAAAAACATTATATCTTTATTATGTGTGTAAGCAGAATCTCTAGAGACGTTATAAGAAAGAAAGGCATAAAAGGCTGGAACAAGCACAAGCATGTCATAGAATTTCACACTCACGCCAGGTTGGGGTTTAAATTATGGATGTGGTGTGGTCAACTAAGTGGTGGGCCTATCTATGGAGACATGATGTTGTCGAATGGATAATTTGGCCTCGTTCCATTCTAAGAAAAGTTTATCATGTATCTGGAAAGGCACTAAAAGCCTTAATATTTATCTAAGCATACCCGTTAGCGTGGATGGTAGGAGTGACCACACGGAGATAGCTAATATCTTTTAAGAACAGGTTATAGTGAGCTCACCTCTTGACTCTTTGGTAAGGTGAACGATGCTGAGAGCTGTCAACCAGGAGCACCCATTCGGTTTAAGTGTAAATAAATCAAAACAGTAATTATATGTATGAAGCGGGGGAAATCTCCTGGTCATTATGTACTGAGCATCGAGCATCTTCATAATGCTGGATTGTACTTGCCAAAAGTATTGACTATTATAACACGACGCCTTACGCCATCTATTGGAGTCTGTGCACAACACTACGCCACCCGATTTTATCGCAACACAAAAAAGATCAATCATCGATAAGACGATAACAGCAACAGTACCTACAGACTACTAGCGACATCTAACATTCAACGTGTACATAAAGTGTCCATGACGTCAACGAGGGTTACAACCACATACAAGCTTGAGATGGTGAAGACACACACTAATCTATCAAACCGACTATATAAACGGTCAACCATGGAGGAACAGTGCCCCCAACCTATCCGCGCAGGTGTCCCTCAGGGCTCTGTGCTAGCTCCCTCCATATTCAACCTATTCACCAGCGATATCCCCAAGAGTAAAAATGCGCAGTCGGCTCTGTTCGCATATGGCGATACGGCCATTTATTACTCTGGGCTCCTCTCAGACCCGATATATCGTACTCATATCGTACACCCGACCGATCGAGATGTTCGGCCAGCCGATCCCTTGGGAAAAAGCAATCCAAATATCTGGGTGAAACACTGAACAGACATCTCTCCTTCGCAGAGCACATAAAAGTGGTTCGTTCACGAGCCGCCTTTGCTCTAGGTAGACTCCATTCCGTCTCAAATGCATGCAGCAAATTGTCACTCAGGTGCAAATTGCGTATCTATACAGCGTGCATCCGCCCCATCATGACCTATGCCTGTGCTGTTTTTGCACAGGCTTACCCCCGACATGTCCATAGGATGCAGACCCTACAGAACCGCTTCCTCCGTAAAGAAACGGGATCCCCTTGGTTCGTTCGTAAAAAAAAAAACCTACATTTAGATCTGAAAATTCCCACTATTCAGCTGGTGGCGTAGCTGAGCCTGTAGCTTTAAATTCCCCCGATAATAATAATGAATCTGATTTGATCCAGCCTGTCCCAAACTTGCTGTCCTCCCCCAGTTACGCCCTCAACCGAGGTTCGTACCCCACAGGGGGTGCCCTTAGGTGATGGTTAACTATTATTAAGCCCCTGGCTGGAGCAAGGCAACACAGGAAAGATCGGGTACTCACGGCCTCTCAAGGCCAACTACGAGATGCCATACAACAAAAAAAGGAACAGTGACTCGCTACTTAGAAGGCACAGTGGTCGATAGCCCCGCAGTCACCACTGTTGTCATAAGCTTGACCTGAGCGGAGGCCCCGTCGCCCTCAGGAATAGCCCAGCTAGGAGGTGAAGGAATAGGATAGCCCCGCAGTCCATCCTTAGGACCACTTATAGGTTTAACCTCAGTCTCACTTTGTTTGCTAAAGTATGTAAAGTGTTTGAAGTAAAGAGAATAAACCCCTATCTGTCATCCAACTTTGGTTTTATTCCATACTCACAGCCACCAATAGACAATATTTTTAAATCTATGCGTAGGGCATTCTTACATGCCATAGAAGATGCTGGATACATTAGTTGTACCTATTGTTAAATTCGGACAGGAGACATAGCAGACAAAGGTACTTATAGGCCAATCTCACTGGCTACTGTGATAGCCAAAGTGTCTTACAGAGTGCTTGACACGCACCTCAGTAGATACACAAAATTACACGACACAAAATTTGGTTTTCGTGCTGGGTTGTCTACTGAGTGTGCAATACTTGCGTTGAAACACACTGTCATCATCAAATATTATACGGATAGAAAAACAGCAATGTAGGCTTGTTTCCTGGACCTTTCCAAAGCCTTCGACCTGGTTTCTTATAATGTCTCATGGGAGAAGCTTCGGGAAGCGGGAGTGCCTGCTGAATTAGTGTCAACATTATCTTTCTGGTGTGACAAGCAGAGGAACTTTGTCAAATGGTTCAATGCGTTGTCTGACCCGTATTAAAATCAAAATCAAAAGTCATTTATTAAAACTAGGCTGAGAATCAGCACTTTTTGAACGTCAAAATTACGTAAGTGAAATCCCCCAAAATCCCCCAAAACGCCCGCGCTTCACCACTTGGTAGTGCTTAAGCTGGGAAGAAGTGGCGCAACAAACTCACCAGCAACACAGCTGTCTATTCAGTTAGAAGAACTGGATTCTAGACGTAGTAAGTAATTAACATTATGAAACATTCAACTAAATTATTTGCCTTATGTCAGCTAGCACACGCCAATATACCTCCCAACGAAAACATTGAAAAATATACTCAATCAGAAATAAATAATAAAAACGTAAACAGAACTTAATACCTAAATAAAAGCCTCCAGGCCTACAGGGCCTGCCCGCTTACATTTGCAATGCTGCATTATGTTTACATAGCTGTAACATGAAGTCACAAATGATAAACTAGGACCTTAGACGTAAAATAAAGAAACAATAACTAATAACAATAACAAAACCATAGTCAGCAAGATGACCTGTCACCAAAGCAGCACCCGTTCACGAGCATAACGCAAAGATCAGCCATTTTTCCCCTCGCCATATTTGAGGGAAGGAGGCAACCCAACCCCCGACGCTACCGCAAGCAGTGAAATCTAAAGGAGCATGACGAACTTGCTCAAAAGCCGGTTGCTCAGAAGAATACGAGTAATATGATGCATTGTCGAGGTCGCTAGCTAACCATATATTGCAATACAACTCATTAAAAAAACCATTGAAATGAGTAGATTATGTCTGAATGAAAATAAAATTGAACTAAATTGACAAATAAAGTCAAATAAAATAAACAATTATATGAACTCATATAACTTGTCAGTAGATAAGCTAATTCTGGAGAAAGAACATAAACATTGTCTTGAGGTAATCACAGCGACCAACTATTCTTATCGTTTAAGTAATCGTTGATAGAATAGTATGCCTTTGAACAAAGGTTGGATTTTACTTTAGCTTTAAATGCATTAAATGGCAAATCTAACAAATAAGAGGGAAGCTTGTTATAAAAGTTTATGCCAAGCCCAACAAATGAGTTATGAACCTTATGAGGTCGGTGAAAGGGAGCACGTATTTTGTCCTTATTTCTAGTGTTTAGGTTTTAAGATATTTATTCTCAAAAAAGACACAAAGTCACTTACATGAGAACAATGCTTAAAATAAGTTATAAATAAAGTTCGTCACAGACGTCACGGTAGCAATTATGCTAATTAGATATTATGTACACCCATCCAGTGCATTCAGATTTACGGAAGGGTGTTATTTGTGATCAAATATTCAGCTAATAGAGTTTTGAATGCATTGAATGAGTGTACCCTTTTAATACATGAGGGTATTTTGTTGTACAATTGTGCTCCTTCAAATGTTAACATTTTTTTGCCAAACTTAGTTCTCATCTTCGGCAAAATCAGGAAACTAGCTCGGCGAGTGCTACGTTGGGTTACTTGTTTCACTTTAGTAAACGATATATTAGTTTGTATACTTTTGTTGAGTGCCTTACGAATGAAAATACATGTATTGTAGATATATAACTTTCTAATGTTCATTATTTTGGTTTCTTCATAAATTTTGCTTGTCGATGTTAAATATGGGTAGTTAAAAATCATTTTTATTAATTTGTTTTGTGCAACTTGGAGATTTGCTAGCTTTGTCTTGGCCGCACTGCCCCATATTTCAACCAGATATAGTAGGTGAGGTTTTACTAAGGCGTTATAGATGGTGTGGCGCAATCTATGTGGAATACATCGAACTATATTTCGGAGGGATCCAAGTAATGACGTAAGCTTCGTTTTTATATGATCCAAATGAACAGTCCACGATAGAGAACTATCCATTCTTAAGCCAAGATATTTTTCACAAGATTTTTGCTGCAGGGGTATACTATTAATAACTAATGGATTATGTGGAGGTATTATTTTATTTTTTGCTTTAAACAAGATATAGCACGTTTTAGAAATATTTATAGTTAATAAATTATATTGAAACCATGAAAAAAGGGTATTTAAATCGTCTTGAGCCTGGGAAACTAAATCATGAATGGAAGGTCCGAAATAAAATAAGCAAGTGTCATCTGCGTATAGAGTAAGATGGCCATGTAGTTGAATTTCCTGAATGTTATTTATGTAGATCAAAAAGAGTAGGGGCCCCAGGATTGATCCCTGGGGAACTCCACACGTAATAGGTAATGTGTGACTTTGATTATTATTATCCGTTCTAACTAACTGCGACCTGTTTTTTAGATATGATTTCTAGTGTTAATATTATGAATATAACTGTTTTTTTGTGTATATGTGTATATTTTTCCTAATGTATAAGATGTTGGCGAAGATGAATTGTGATGCCACCGTGAGAACACCAATATCTTAAAAAAATCTCTTAGAGTTACTCTAGCACCTAGCTGGTGAATTGCTCGAACAGCTCGTTTTTGAAGAACAAATATAATTAGAATATCAGCGGCTTTGCCCCGCAGCAAAATGCCGTAGAACATAACGCTATGAAAATAACTAAAATAGACTAGCCGAGCTGTATCAACGTCAGTGTATTGTCGGCGTATCGGCGTAGGTGGCCAAACTGAGCCATCGCGCCAGGCTTAATATATGTGATCCCCACTGAAGTTTGGCATCAACTGTTATGCCCAGAAAAACTGCCGAGTCTACAGTTTCAAGCACCTCTTTATCTAAAACGATGTTGGGTCCTAGATTTCTAACAATAAACTCAAATGTGGTGTTAGGCAGGGAGGTCTTACGTCCCCGAGGCTGTTTAATATTTATATTAACAACTTGCTTGTTGAGCTCAGCAGCACACATGTCGGACGCCATTTAGAAGGAGTTAGTTAAAATAACCTAACCTGCGCAGACGGTGTGGTGCTGCTGAGCCCCACAATCGGTAGAATAAGGAAATTGCTCACTATTTGTGAAGGATACGCCGAGTAGCATGGGCTAAAATATAGTTAATCCTACAAAGAGTGAGCTGTTGGTATTTAGAGGAAGAAATAAAAGTCCCGTAGAACTAAATGGTTCACTTTTGCAGAGGGTTAAACTATTTAAAAATGTAGGCCAAATTGTTACGGAGGATCTTAGAGATATCTTCGGAAAGGGAGCGAAGGGCGATGGCCATGAGCCGAAACATGCTAGCTCCCCGGCTTGCTGGTTGTTCAGTGCCGGTTAAAATAACACTTTTTAAGGCCTTTTGGTGCACATTCTACATTAGTAGCCTGTGGGCTAATCATACCCAAAAAACAGACAATACCCTGCGCATTCAATACAACAATGCCTTCAGGGTGCTGTTGAGGCTTTCTCCTTACTGTCGGGCGTCACAGGTGTTCGCTGAAGCGCACACTGATGATTTTTTCGCGATCATGCGGAAGAAAGTGGCGTCAATAATACGCCGAGTGAGAGGAAACAACAATAGCATTCTGAAGGTATTTTCTGAAAGGTTAGATGGGCCTACAATTGATAACCTGTAATTGGATGCTTTGTGTTTTTTTGTTTTTATAATGTTTTAATGTTGTATTTGTGTGCCTTTTTGTTACTTTTAACATCTTTTTTGTTACTACTTACATAGTTATTCTTACTACTAACATAGTTTTTAAGTTACTTGAAATACTAACACACTATGGGCCTACGATGCCTGCCAATAAAAGATTATTATTATTAATATAAGAATTTCTTTCTTTAAATTGACCATTTATTGTAGTGGGAAATGAGTGAGAAAAGTCTTAAATATGACGATGTGAGTACAAGGAAATAGACAGAATCATGAGAAATAGTCTTGAGAAAATTTCATCACAAACAAAAAGAATCTTTGAAGACATTTTCCGCCAAGATTTTTCACCAAAATCATGCGCACAATCTTCCCATTAAAGCCAAGGCAACCATTTAACTTTTCAACAAATACCGTCAACAGGGTCCACATTATTACTGGCACATAAATACGGAGACGCGCGGCGAGGCGGCGAGGCGGCGAACCGGCGCTATCGCCCGCGACAGCCCTGCGCGCTTCACTGCCGAACGTAATTGTTTTAGGGTTCTGAAGCTGCTTTTAATATTACGGATATGGTGTTTGATTTGATTTTTTGGGGCTTAAGAGATACGACGGTCTTAAATAAACTAGTCGAAATACTCTATACCTTGAGAACTTACTACCAATTTCACAAATAAAACAAAACACGATGAGCTCAAAGGTTTTCTTGTTATTTTGGAGCTAGAAAATTACGTCAAATTAATAATAATTGGTGAAACGAGACTGAATATATGAAGATCAAAAAAGTTACGAAACGCCATTTTTGTTTAGGTATTTCGTTTGGGTGGTGAATCGGGTAAGTGACGAATCGGGAAGTACCCATCTAGCCGTCAGTGTCATCATTATGGTTGAATAATATTTAGATGTGCGGACAGTGGGTCGTCTTAGTGAGCGTCATAAGTGCAGTGTCTGACTAATTCACTTCTGCGACCGATTGAATGTATTTTGAAGAACGCTGATGGTAGTGCTGTGTCAAACTAAAGTGTATTTATGACGTTTTTATTTTGCCTGTAAATGTAACAAGCAAGAAAATATACTAGTGTTGCGTTAAGAAAACTTAAGGTCATGCTTCACGCTGACAAGTTACTTGTTAAATTAAACCTAGTTTACTTATTAACTCAAGTCACAGAGGTAGTTGACAGAAGATTTATTTAACGGCCGCCAGACCATTAAGTTTAACTTTTAGCCGCAACTAGTTGTATTTAACGGCTTGTACAAGATATATAGCCTGTCATTGCCTACATATATATAGCCTGTCATTGCCTACATATATATAGCCTGTCATTGCCTACATATCAACATCGACATATCGACATTGGAACTTTTCGATTAATTGACTGGTTTTTTAAACTTTGTTATTTATAATCCTCACGTATTTTTGGCTTTGTCGTAGCTTTTGCTACACCGTAGCTGTAGCTCGTTTTATCTACTCAATACGCAATTCTTTATTGCTCCAATCTCTTATCTAATGGTGGCCAAGATACAGGCAGTGCCTAGTTTGGGACCAACGTTATCTCTAAATTGTATTTTTTCGGTTGTGATGTTGCCAAGTAAAATTAAATCGAAACAAACGGCGCTACACTAACCCATTATGATTATTGGATAGGTACACTTGTTCTGGCCAAAATACTGTATTTGTTTTTTTCACACACAACACTAAATACCTTCACTTCACTATAGCGAAAAATACATACAAACAACTATTGGAACGTCGAACAATTGCCTTACAAATCTCGTCGCACTATTCACAGTCGCGATATCCGCGTATCCGACCCATATCCGCTTAGTATCCGACCTTATCGCTCGCAAACCGTGAGTTATATCCGCGGGTATCCGAAATAATCCCTGTTTATGACCTAAGGATTGTCCACGTATACATTTTTATATCGGCGCGGATCAGAAAAGAATATATCTTTGTAAATACGGTGACATGTTTTTATGCATTAAATTTCAATTCGACTGTATTTTATTTGGAGGATTTGATGTTTTTAGAAGATTTATATGGGTTACACAGTTGTTGCTTTGGACTACTATAGCTATCCACAGATTCAACTAGGTACCTACGAGTAGGTACAACTATATAAATAAAAATGAAATGCTGTTCGTTGGCACGCGCATCACTTGAGAGCAGCTGGATCGAATTGTTAAAATGTTAGTAATAGTCGAATTAGGTTTTTATGGAAATAAACATTGTAAAAGTTTCCCGGAACATTTTGAAATTCGAGAAAAAGTGAATGTCCTGTTTTCTATGGGACAGGACAACATCCGTCGGGTCAGCTAGTTTTAAAATAAAAGTGAATGTCCTGTTTTCTATGGGACAGGACAACATCCGTCGGGTCAGCTAGTTTTAAAATAAAAGTGAATGTCCTGTTTTCTATGGGACAGGACAACATCCGTCGGGTTAGCTAGTTTTAAAATAAAAGTGAATGTCCTGTTTTCTATGGGACAGGACAACATCCGTCGGGTCAGCTAGTTTTAAAATAAAAGTGAATGTCCTGTTTTCTATGGGACAGGACCACATCCGTCGGGTCAGCTAGTTTTAAAATAAAAGTGAATGTCCTGTTTTCTATGGGACAGGACAACATCCGTCGGGTCAGCTAGTTTTAAAATAAAAGTGAATGTCCTGTTTTCTATGGGACAGGACAACATCCGTCGGGTTAGCTAGTTTTAAAATAAAAGTGAATGTCCTGTTTTCTATGGGACAGGACAACATCCGTCGGGTCAGCTAGTTTTAAAATAAAAATGAATGTCCTGTTTTCTATGGGACAGGACAACATCCGTCGGGTCAGCTAGTTTTAAAATAAAAGTGAATGTCCTGTTTTCTATGGGACAGGACAACATCCGTCGGGTCAGCTAGTTTTAAAATAAAAGTGAATGTCCTGTTTTCTATGGGACAGGACAACATCCGTTGGGTCAGCTAGTTTTAAAATAAAAGCTATTGTAAAATATGGACGCTGTTCTGAAGATAGACTAAATGAAACTTTGACGAAGTTAACATGCTTTTCATCTTCTATTTTAACGGCCGACGGAAAAAGAGGGCTGTTATAAGTTTAACTTGTGTTGTTATCTGTGTCATTGTCTGCGGCATCGTAGTTCCCAAACGGCTGAACCGATTTTATTTTGTTTTTGCTTTGTTTGAAAGGTGACCTGCCAACCTATTCTGTAAAAATCTCACCGTGAAATCTAAGGTGAGGTGAGCTGTTATTCCACCTGATTCTAGGGATTAACACTATTGACAACTCACTTCACCGAAGTTTTCACGGTGAGATTTCTACAGAATAGGTCCACTGATCGAGTGTTCTGAGCTTAAAAAAAAGAGGATATAATCTGTTTAGCTGTTTTTAGAGGTTTTTGTTTGTGTCGGGGGGTTTCTTAATTTTAAATATATATTATGTTTCTTTAAATCAATTTTGTCTTCTTTGTTTCAAAGTATATGTATATAAGTATGTATATCAGTCATCAGGTTACCGTAGTACCTACAGGCTCTGCCTAGTACGGGACCAGAAGACCTTGTGTGGATGTTGTCTCATATAAAGTGGAGGAGTTATTAAGGAGGTACAGGCAAGAACATAATTCGTTTTAGTTCTTGACTTTGTTAAAAACATACTAAAATATTCTTATCATAAGCAATATTTTATAAAAAAAACAAAATGCAGAAGCTTTACGCGTCACAAGATAATCCTTTCAAATCCTCTTATTTGAAAGTATTAACTTAATGAAATTAAGGGATGATTAAAAAGTGGAATTCTGACTTTTAAATTCTTTATTACTTTAGAGATTTTTTAAGATTGTTCAACAATCTAATTTAAATTGACATTTTATTCTATCCTAACGACCTGTAGACCTAGCATATTATTCATCGAAAAAAGTTTGACGAAGAAAATATAAAATACTAACTTACACCCGCGGTTTCGCCTGCGTGGATTTCTACCGGGATTAAAGTACCCCAGGTCTTAATCCAGGTAATGGTATATCTGAATGCCAAATGTCATTGAAATCCATTCAGCCGTTACGAGCGTGCAAAGGTTACAGACAGACAGAGTTACTTTCGCATTTGTATATAGGTAAGTATGGATTCAGCTGTCATTTATTCTATAATTATATAAGAACAACTTTTCATAAGAATAATATGAAGTGAATACTCGATAAACTTTTAAATAAAATATGAAAAAAATACTTTCAACATACCGCCATCACTAATGTAATGAGCAATAAATAAACCATCATTCTTTTTACACCTTTACTATATCTTTAACATTTGCAAAAAAAAAAAAAAAAAAATAAGCGATGGTTCTACATATATTATATGCCGATTCGCTGAGGAAATAAAATAATAGTGAAACGTTGTGTCGGGATCGGTTGTAGCCGGTGTGGCTGTACAGGAGATCATACGGGCGAGTAGTTGGGGAGGGCGCGCGGGTTCAGTTTTCTTATCTTTTATGTGAAATAATGAACACAATATATACATAATTTGACACCTGTAACCCCCGACGGGTTAGGCCGAGGTGTACCTATAGTACAGTGTACACCTACATTTTACCAGCTATGTGTTAGTCCCATATAATAAGGAGCGATCCTATCGCCATCTACCAGCACAAATCCTGACTCCCGGCTGCTACTGAGAAATTTCTGACGGAAAAACCCAGTAACATTTTGCCCAACCTGGAACTCAAACCCAGGACCTCATGCTCAGCACTAGCGCTCGCAGCCACTAGGACGACCAGAAGTAAGCCTCGAATAAACAGAACAACGAGGTAGTATTTATTCAAGGCTTATTTTGTATGTGAAATAGTTAATGTAATATTGGGGACATGTGCTTCCAACTAGGAGGTTCCACTCTTTACCTTGTTAGCTTTATCAATAACCACTTTCTAAAATATAAGAAAGTAACACGTAGGTAGGTAATCGTATTTTTTCTCCTGTGCGCAATAACAACATGGTGTTTTGTGAGCAAGTCTTCTTTCTAAAACCTACAGCCAAAGTTAAATCATGGCTAATTTCAAATAGACTAATGCTTTTAAAAGTAAAAATGAAAAAGAATAGAGAATTGAACGGAGCAATCATAGTACATAGTTTTCTAAGGAGTAGAATTGGAGGAACAAACATCGCGGCTCGTCTTTAAAAATTAATATTTTTTAAATTTCTTATTCTTTTATTTTATTATTTATGTACACACAGTAAAACAGATACAGATACGACATTATTAGTATTGTGCGTTTCACGAAAGAATTCCCTTCGCCGTTATATTGGCACACCTGACTGTCAAGAACGTCAAACGCTAGACGCATCGTAGGCTTTGTTGAGTTTTTCCAAGATTTATAGTTGTTTTACGGTTTTAATCACGCCGAAGACACTTAAAAGTGGCGAAAGAGAGTTGGTGTTGAAAGTCAAAACGTTTTGTGAGAGTGAAAAATGTAACAAAGCGCCAATAATTCCATTAGAATGTGTGAGACTTCGCGTCGCCGCCATAAAATAGGGTTGCCATTGCCAGAACTAGATGCTTCCTAGTCCCCGCTGCTACCCCGTAGGTGCCTACCTACACCTTTTAAAATAATTAAAGACCATAAAGAACCACCTATCTACGAAGTCGATTCATTGTTAAAAGAACACGGTCATAAAGTTGTAAGACTTCCTCCTTATTATTGTAACCTGAATCCAATCGAACTCATATGGAGTCTTTTGTAAAGGTGGATTGCTGAAAAAAACGTGGGCCAGGAAGCAAAAAATATTGTAAAAATAACTGAAGAAGCAATTTGCAGTAGCACGCCAGAAGAGTGGATAAAAGAATGCAGCCACGTAGAAACCATAGAAGATAAGTACTTCAACAATGGAGTAACTGTTGATAACAAAATAGATCGATTTATAATAGAAGTAGGAGATGACTAGATATACTAGATATACTATAGGAGATACTTCAGACGATACTGACCCTGGAGATAGTGCTATATCGGGTGTAGGTCCTTTGGAGGAGCACAGTTATTTTAAAAAGTAATTTTGTTGTTAATCATTACAGCTTATTAAGAAGTTTCGCAAATAAATAATTATTATGGTTATATTAAGAGTTTAATTTTATGAATACTTATCTTTACACGTAAGGTATAATTTTCTATAGACCTTTGTTGAAAGGTGACCAAACAAAAAGAACAACCAAAATAAATTTTCGTTTTCAATTTATACTGATTTATTGGGTAATATAATTTTCACAGCCTGGCAGCACTCATTTAAGCGCTACCAACATTACAGCGAAGGGACTTCTTTGATGAAACGCACTATAGGTACTGCAGAACTTTTTCTACGTCAACAAAGTCGACGCGTGTGCGTATGTCTCTTATCTATATTGACATTTTTGTAATATTGTCTTTGTCTATTTAGGTATTTCCTTTATAACTATCACTGTTCACCCTTATGTTATTTCAAAGCATACTAAAAGCATTTTTCGCTTAAACTTCCTGTACTATTTCACAAGACTATCAATCGATTAAAAAAGTGCTCAAGTAGGTATGTTCTCCAGTTTGCCCCGAACCATCACATTAAAAAAATACTTTCTTCAAAAACCACTCGCGCCCGCCTTAGATTCCGTCTCCCGTATGATTCGGGCACGCGGGTGAGTTGCGCGGGTTGTCACGGCAACGACACGTCTAGACACACCCCCTCATTATAGATAGTGATGGGCTGACGTCGATCTTTAAAATATCGATGATAAATATTTTGCAATATTGCACTACTTCTGTATCGGCATATGACTTTGTTTAGTCAGCGATATTGTTTAGTACTGATTGAGGTAGAAACTAAATATTTTTGGAGTTTAGGCCCTCATCCTCATCATTGTTTGTTATACTTATTAATAGTAGCAGAATATAATAATTCATTTTGTACAAAACCACTTACAAATAACGATGAAATTATTTATTCTCTATATCAAATTACAGCAACTATAACTAAATTAAAATCGGTCGAGTTCTCTAGTTTAAGACTTAAAAAAAAAATCATCTACGTAACTTGTTTGCAAACAGTTATATTACAAAACTATTTATGACAACTTCAAAAGCACCACAAAGAAATAATATTCAACAACTTTTACACATTCATCATGGTTTCCTCAACATGACATAATCATCATGACCTATCTACCTAACTCCTGCACACTTTACCCTCACCTTTCACCTATCAAATATTATAGCCGTGCAATCCATTACATGATTAGATATAAAAAGGGGTTTATTACAAAGCACTTTATGGCTCATAACGTGTCGAGGAATGTGAGGTGTCGTGACTGATCGGAACGGATCGGGACGGCTCGGAACGGGAACGAATACCGGAAGAGAACACCGTAAGAATATCAACTGGGGTTGGGTTAAAGGGTGGATGTTGAAATGCATTCTTTACTGGATTTCATAATCTCTTTAATCATTACTTCTTCGCTACTACCTCATTTTCACGTTTTTTATTTAGACAGATATTGAAGTTGTTGACTGGCAGTGATTAATATTGTGTACTAGCTCCTGCCCGCCGTTGCGCCCGCATTGATGTCGGAAATTAAACGACGGGAATGTGCTACCGGGACAAAAAGTAGCCTATGCCCTTTCCTAGGATGCCATCTACCTACTTGCCAAATTTTATCGAAATCCGTTCAGAGGTTTAGGTGTGAAAGGGCATTGTCCACCTTGTATGGGAATTTGGCTTGGTATGAACAGGCAGTTTAAGCATAAATATAATACAGGTTTAATAGCTAATACCAGTAGGAAAGAGAATATTGTACTATGGTTGTATCCAGATGCTTGTAAAAATTGTTTTGCTTACTTGTTTTTTTTTTCTATAAAATACATTTTTATTCTGACTTATAATGGTCATAAGTTAATAATATGTTCTCTAGGAACTGGGCATGTGGATATTTATTGCCTTGGTACTTCGACCGGCTTAAAAACCAAATTATTGTGATTACACGAGCGCAGCAATCCACTGTTCTTCAGCCCACAATGCAGTTGCTTGAATTTGCTGTTGATTGAATTTCGTTCCTGACTGTTGTTTTAATTTTCATGTAATATGTAGACAAAATTCACTTTTTTTTTCTTCTTATATGCCTACTTTGAATATTCCCCCGCAATACCCTACAATTTTCGAACGAAGAAAAACCGCCCAGTAACTGGTTGTATCCCTGCACACTTCTATTGTATAGGTGCCATCATTCATTGTGTGTTCCCCATAATACGAGCGCGCTTGTTTCAGTTGGTAAGTACCACATGAAAACGAGTAAAACAATATTCACGATGCCAAGAAACAAGTGAATGACAACTATGACAAGTGACTTGAAGTGGCAGACAACTGACATTGACATGCACTTTTTTTTTAAATAATCGTTTGAATAATTGACTAAAAATTATTCATTGACCAGCTTCGATACTTTTAAATACTTTCATTTTGCAGATATATGAATAAAACATGCTCGAAATATTGTAAGTGATTATAAATAACAGCTTTACTGTAATCGACTGTAAACTCGAAACTGTTAAATGAATGTGGAGTACGAAGATGAAGTTCAAATATAACAATTAGAATCGATTTGTAAATAATTATTTTAAAATAGACGATTCATTGTTGACTACACTATGAATTAATGATGGTCGATTATTGTCATTAGGTCGAAAAATAAAACAATTTCGGTACTTATTAAATAAACTATTCGTGGGCGCAAGTTGATACAAAAATATAGTATAAATAATCGTTTAAAAACTAAACTTTGTTTCTTTTCTAGCATCGTGTCCACGCGAAGCAGAAAATGGACAAAAACTCTTTTATTTTAAATTTAATTATTTATTTTCTAAAATAAAAGTAACCTTAGTTACTCCTTATAACATCAGCTATCCAGTGAAAGTCCCGTCAAAGTCAGCCCAGCCATTTCGGAGATTAGCCGGAACAAACAGACTGACAGACATAAATTAAAAAAAAATGTTATACGTACTACGGTACTTATATAAAACATTTAGTAAAAAGCCGTTATTTTGACATTACAAATAGACAATTCAATTTTATTTATTTGTCAAAATCAATATATTTTATTTCACATACCTACATGGGCACTTATGAAACGTCAGAAGCTAGGTGCACGGTTCCAATTGGTCGTTTCCTATGGAGAAGAGCCGGCAAGAAACTCCACGGTTACTCTTTTAAAAATAATTGGCTTTTACAATGTTTTCAAATTACAGTGGTTATAGGTATGGGAGAACAGTGTAGGCCTGTCAACAGGTACCTGGTAGTTAACAAGATAGAAGATGTTTTACAAATCTATAGTATACAAGTTAGGCCTACGACGTTCTCACATTCACAAAATACAAAGAATCTATCATCAGAAATAATTAAAAAAATAACCTATTTATGGTACAGATCAAACTATATATTTCCAGTATAAGCTGATCTCGCATTGTATAGGATTTCCTTACAATGAGAGATCAGTGTAAAATGGAAATGTATAGCTTGATGTGTAGTTGTGTAGCCGTGTGTACCTACCCCACACCTATTCAAAAACGATCGTCTTACACGTCCACGTCCGTTTGAAGGCGATTTTTTTATTTAAAAATAATTTATTGTTATGTTTCTCGGAAAGCGCTGAATCAATTTCGATATAATTTATATGGGTCCACCACTGAAGTATGACCTACTAAACAAAACAAGGATCATCAAAAGCAATTCCTAATTGGCGGAATAATTGCGTAACAAACATCCAAAAAAAAAACATAAAGTTGAATTGAGAACCTCCTCCTTGTTTGAAGTCGGTTAATAAAAGCCTATACAAATGACATGATAAAATATATATATACTAGCTACCTGATAAAATATTTATATATTCAATATAAAAATAATATATTAACACAACAATTTTTCTAAAAAGAATACCTATATGTCAAGGTCAGCAAATATTGTTTTTGTTTTCTAAAAAAAGACTGTTGTATAACAATTTTGAGACCTTTTGGAATTGAAACGATCTTCAATAATTAAAGCAGAACGACACAAACGTATTATATATTTGTTTTCAGACTGTGTTGTCCCACTGCAGAGTAAACGCTTTCTCCTTTCTAATCATTTTTCCTTTCTTTCTTTCTTTGTATTAGATTAGATTCAATTCTAAATTGATTGAATGGAAATAGTGAAATCGTAACATCACTACTAACTACACTACTCAAATGTAATTTGCAACTAACGAGGGGATTAACATTTGTGCCTATGAATGCCTACGAGTTCAAATTGAAATACGGTATTCGCACGCAGCCGCAATACATACGAATGTAAATGAGCCTTAATAATCGCTCATAGTCGATGGCTTGCGTGTGTTTTGCAAAATAGTGGAAGAAGTAATTAAACGGTACGAGTAGTTACAGTGCAATAAGTAATGTTTTATGACTTACTTTGTTATTGGTACGGAGTATATAAGGTATTTTTTTTTCCATTAATGACTAGTACAGTCATGGTAGTTAGGTAAAAGTAATGCTAATGACTCATTGTATTATTTTCTTTAGTATTCTTTGTCATTTGTTTTAATTAAATAAAATGTAATAGAATATTAATTATTAATTGTTACATATACAATGACATGAATATTTACTGTATAAAGTATTATATTATTTTAATTGTTGTGAATGTGAGGACTATGTGGGTGATTGTTCCAGTTTTAATCATGTTCTGGCAGTTTGAGTAGTTGATGCGGCGTACCCAAATGTCCTTTCTTTGGTATTGTTCGTCGAATCGTTGAGCTCCTTAAGTTCTGAGTTGAGCTGCACGGTTACTGACAAATGCGTGCACTGACTGGACAGGTTCACTCAAACTGTGTGGTCCTTTCCTCAAAAGACCATTTCAGATACCGATCTACATAGCCTTTACATGATCTGACCAAGATTTTGTCTGGACTTTAAAAGAGACTGTGACCTCTGAGTTTGTTTCGGCCTTTCTTCTCAAAGTAGTCAGATAGGAAACGCCGGCCCCATCTAGTTAAAAAAAAAATATGTTTGACGTGTAAAAGTGTTTGTACAAACCTACTTAAAGAAATACAATTTTTTATCATTTAATTATTGATGCTACAGGTATAAAGCAGGTCGAAATTAAAGAAGTGTCTCGGCAGCTTATTTCTTTGTCGTTATTTTCTTAACCATCATGTTTAAACTAATCTTCAAACTAATTTATAGTTAAGCAACAATTTCCTTTATCTATTCTCTCACAAACAACCTACATCACAAAAAAACGCACCACTTATAAAACCAACCGACACCTCGAATTTTTCTCCAATTTATAAAATATTCCATCGCAATAACGGTATCGATAATCCGGTCACGTCCCTACGCGTCAGTGGCATTCCTCGCATAGTGAAGTGCGGCGCTCGATATTTGCCGCACGCATATTAAGATGGCATTCTTCGCAGTGTTGGGAGACAATGCTCGGCTATATGAGATATTGATCGAAATGATGTGCTTTCCAGTTAAATGGAAGGATAGTGGGGTTTATTGAATGTAGTGCTGGGGCAGTGGGTTGGCAGTTGTGTCTTTGTTGAGCTATTTGCGATGGATTTTTTTAGGGTTCCCAACCGATGAATAATTTTATTAGGAATAATTATGTTCATATGAAGTGGTGTGATGAGTGCTATGTAGGTAGTCAGATACTTTTTATTTCTTTTTGTTTATCTACATTATTGTTAATTATTGAAAGCGATTCGTGGTTCTTATTTAGTAAATTAATTAGTGTTAGCCAAGCAAACACTTCAAAGTAATTGAATTACTAGCAATTCAATGAAAATTTATTAGATTTCTTCACAAAATATGGAAATCCAAGACTTGACTTTACGTAATAGCCTTATACTAAGTACCTTATGAGGAAGAAAGTATACGTTGCGTTTTCTCGGTGACTTTCATAATCACGAACTTACCTGTAAAGAAGAAATACATTTTTTAGTAAATCAAAATCCTAATATGTGTTAAAACTGCAGATTACACTTATTATTATTTTAAACTGTTAGCAGATTTTCGCCGCCAGATTAATTCAGGAAGCCGGTATTTAAAACAGTTACACGAACTAACGTTTCGTGCAGCCAACTTTATATTTTAAGTTAATAACGCACATAAATTTTTGTATTCAGTTACCATCCTACCTTCGACAATTTTAAGTTCCACTCGTTGTGAAGTGAATCTGCTACCATTTCTATTAATTATTGATCATAAATAAGGTCTACTGCTGAGATATATTTCCGCAAAAATCGTGCAGGGAATACAAAAAAAAATTTTTAGACAGCCCTAAAACGCGTTAGCTTTTACCAGACATTATTATTCTTCCTCAACATCGAATTATTCAATAATGTAGCAAAAAGTATCGACGTCTTCATGTTACAACACTAAATCATGAATTGAGACCAACGGATAGCTCACCGCACTGGACTGACAAGTTGCGGTGGCTTAATTACAGCGGTCAGTTATCCCGAATACCGTCATAGGAGTAGACAGGTCAGATTGGAAGCCATGATCAGCAGTGGACATTTGCCGACAGATGGTGCTATTTGATACATAGTATTTGGTTTGAGTGGACTTTGTTAAATATAGGAATTTGAAATCATCCTAATTATCCCCCTGCCTTCATTCCAATTTCAAATGATAAATTAATTTTAATAATAAATTCTTTTGTGCATATACTGGGTTACAACAATGTGAAACCCTGACTCGAGTTAGGTTCAAGTACCTGTTTTTCTTGAGTTATAATCATTTTTGCCACAAACGTAACACTATTTACGTTTGGTTCAATCCCCACGTGGTACAGTTATTTGCAAGGGATACAGAAAGCTGTCCCGATTCCGGTTTCGATATTAATTTGTGAACGCACTTTTTATTATCTGTATATTTTTTTGTCTGTTCAATTAATTTGAAGACTGTGATTATTTTAAATCTCTACTACATGAATTCTTGATTTGAAATACCGTTAGATAAGATGTACATATAGAATTTATAGAATAATGGTGTTTATTGTTTATTCTCCGCAATTTCCTAGCGCATGTCTCAGGAATCGTTGGGAGGAATGTGAATATTATTTCAATTAGAGATAGTTTTAAAATGAGCACGCTTAATGATTTGATTGTTTCTTTCTCTCTCATTATATACGGTAAGGCGTATAATTTGCAAGGTAGATGTGCCGGGCATAGTCAAGGTGACAGTTAACAGCTGATCCGCACAATGCACATGGCTTATAATGACGTGACACTAGAAGTGGTCTTACTGTCTGATGATCACTAGAAGTGGTTCTTAAGACAGCATATGAGCTTCAAACTGATGTAACGAGAAACATTAAAATATGGAAAACACTTACATATCGGCTTACACACGCCTTTGCCGAAGGGGGCAGGAAAAACGGATGGTAATTTTTTTTTTAAATTGCTGAAGGCAAGTACTTACGCTGTTATATGTAACGACATTTTGTATGTTTGTTAGCAATGATACAACTCTGTACCTCTTTCCTTAGGTGTTGAAAATGTTGTCTATAGGTTTAGGAAGGAAATCACAAGAACGTCAATTTTACATATCGTGACCATCGAAGCCCTGACTTTTCAGAGGGTTCGCAACAATTTTTACTGACCAATGACAAAATATATCAATTCTGACTTACCCTACACTACTGAGGATGAAAAACGGTGGTCGGTTTTAATATTTCTGCTTTCCATACCTTTCGTTTTTTGATGAACCCTTTGTGAATAGGGATTTTTCCCACACCACTTTCCGCTGTCTTTAACATGACTCCGTGGGTGTTTCCATAATAAACACATAACATACAAGTTCAGACAACGATGGTAGACAGTATACAGTAATTTAAAAAAAAATGGGAAGTGGGATTTACCGTCAGGAATTTCTCTGTAGCAGCCGGAAATCTGGATTAGTGCCGGTTAGTGGCAATAGGCTCGCTCCTTAGTACATGGGACATAGATGGTGAATTGTGGGTGTACTCCGGTACCTACACCTCTGCCTAACCCTTCGGGGAAAACAGACATAATATTATAAGATGTAAATATTTACATAACATAATATTATGAGACGTAAATATTTACATAACATAATATTACGCCTAATTAAAACATTTTCATTAAGTATTTTAATTACAGCATAGCTACATAGGCGCAAAGCATATTATAATTATCATCTACATTAAACCGAGTGCCTAGAGCTGTGTGTACCCAAGTTAGTTCCAGTGAAGAGAATATAACCTAAATAGCTTTTGCCGCTTGCTTTCTAAACCAGTGAAGGAAGAACAATAGGTATTACTAAAACATGTGCACATCAGGCAACGATAACCTAACCAATCTTTGTTAAGAGGGACGCACCAAAGTAGCCCGCGAAATTCAAATTTAGTTACGTTTGCATTTTGCCGGCCAGTGTCAGGTTGTATTTTTGTTTTATTTCTTCAGGATGACAAAAAATGCGCCATAACGCTTAATGTTTAGGTACAGATATTATACAAAACACTTTAGTAATCACGCAACCAGCATCGTTATCCACAAATTAATCTAACAGCACCTTCAAAATTAATTTGATAGATGTTGGTTTTGTTCAAAGCATATTATCAGAGCCTGTCTCGAGTGCAGCTATCTTACTGTATTAAATAGTATATAAGGTTTTGAAATCAGAATAGTGTAAAGCCTTTATTGAATTAGGTTATGATGGGGCTGGCATGGTCGTGTTGTGACCAAAAGCCCCTAAATTTGTAATAGATACTAAAAATAAAAATCTAACAGCGAAAATAAACTGGGCCGTAAAGAAAGGCAAATGTTATAAAAAATTCGATATGTTTTAAAATATTCGAGCAATCATTATAAAATAAAAACTAAATTAAAGTATATTTCATTACGTTAATATAGGAAGAATTAAAAACTTTTTATTTCTTTTTGGTGATTGTATTTAAAACCACAAATAGAAAATAAACATGATTTTTAAAATTTTAACAACTTTTAACGCATTTGTTTTATTTTTGTTTCTGTTTATAAATATGGCATTTCTTGTGCAGACATTCAATAATATAATCGGAAATTAACCGACCGATTTGTTTTTTAATTATTAATTTAATTTAAAACATGCCAATACACGTGTGAGCTGGAATTTCTTCCGAAAGCCACATCATGCTAGTGGTGATAGAAAATTGCACTTTAACGCAGAAAGATACGCTAATGAAATCTTAAATGAGTATGTTGGCCCATTTTTAATAAACATGGGTGTTGTGTAGGTTAGGGTTCAATTGCGGATGCTAACATTCCTATACCTTTTCTGGCATTGTAGTAAGACGCAATCATTGTATTAACTTTCACCTTTTCTTCTACATCTGCTTGGGTGGATACTGTCGGCGTCGGTTGTACTGCTTCAGATGATGCTGAGGTGTCCGTCTTCTTTGTAAGATGTATCAGAGTATGATGACGTCTTTTACACATGCGACAGGACATTGGAACACAGCATTTGAAGAATGAATGTCCTGATGCCAGGCAATTAAAACAGAGCTTGTTATTCTTTACGCAGTCAAATCATTCTGAAGATTGCATCTTCGCAAACAACTTGCAGTGAGACAGGGTATGATTCTCTTTACACATTAATTAAGTGTTTTCCTTTTCATTGGTTGGAACATGGAATATACTGCGTTTTTCCCGCGTTGCTGACGTTGAATAGGGTGGCATCAATTCTAATGCACGAAATTTGCCATCTAGAAGTGTCTTCAACTCATTCCACGTATGTAAATCCTTTGAATTGTACTTGAAGGCGTACTCTTCTCAGTCCTTGTGAGACTCCGGATTCAGCTTCTGTAATACCAGAAATATGATTATAGGATCCCCGGAGTCGGTGTTCACGTTGGAGTTTTTAAGATTGTCTAAAATTTCAGATCTTGTATCCATAATTTTTCTTCATATATATTTCAGAGGACTCAAAAGGTGGTTATCAATGGATTCGAGACTGATTGGCTGGTCGTCGAATCAGGTGTGCCTCAAGGATCTGTCTTAGGCCCATTGCTTTTTATCTTGTTTATAAACGACATAAAATCCTGCATAGTCAACTCGAAATTCCTAATGTACGCCGATGACATTAAAATGTATAAGGCTTGTGCGAACTCCCAGGATTGTTTGTTACTACAAGAGGACTTATGCAGGCTTTCACAATACTGTCTAGTCAATAAATTTCATCTTAGTCTTCCAACATGTCACTTTATTTCTTTTACTAAAAACCAAAATACTTATAACTTCCCATATACCTTGAACGACATACAAATGAAAAAAACTGAGTGCACACGTGATCTTGGCGTGCTGCTTGATTGCAAATTACATTTAGACGCCCATATCGACAACATAATTAACAAAGCCTTTCAGATGTCGTGTGGTTTTGTCATGCGGTCTTGTAAAGACTTCATAAAGCCTTCTACTTTTCTTCTTTCTTCTTCGTGGACAATAGTGTGGGTTATACGTTTTCTCGACTGTGATATAACTACTTTCTGTAAATGCTGTAATAAGCTTCCTCTCTCCTACTCTTTTGCTGTGCCCTACAGGGTCCATAATGATCTAAATTATACACGGTGACATTTGAATCACAGTTTTGCAGTTTTGCTAGAACAAACGTTGTTTAGACCATGGTCTACTACCATTCTACAGCATCAAATATGCTATTAAAACAATCTAATCTAGGAGTTCTCAAATTAGTCTTATGTTGCTCAAACGTGTTTGAAACATTAACCGTAACTTCAAAGTACTCATCACGGTAGCGATATTGCATTCAAGACGCGAGCGCCGCCGCTCGGCGCAGCCGCAGTGTCTGTGTTGTAGGGCGTAACGATAATCCCGACATTTTTAACAATGCCTTTTTTGTGTTTTTTTTAAACCAATGACGTTTTGTTTTCTATTGGATGCTATAGAATGGTTGTACACCATGGTGTACAACCATTCTATAGCATCCAATAGATCACAGTTTTGCTAGAACAAACGTTGTTCAGACCATGGTCTGGACAACGTTTGTTCTAGCAAAACTGTGATTCAAATGTCACCGTGTATAGTTACCACCTAAGCACACATTATGGCAAACCAATAAAGATATTGAGATTGAGAATAACTGTTTTCTGGCCAAAAAAAAAAAAAAAAAAATTGGCTTCGACTTCAGTGGACTGGCCGATTGAGTGCTTACCTTTTTTTGATAAATTAATCTTTTCAACAGCAAGTTAACTATCAATCTTCTTTTCCCGTAATGATTCTTCAATGTATCCCATGCTTGTAAATAGTTACTTTCAGTTACTTGTATATGTTTAAGTAGGGTTGCTGCTTCACCGCTGATGCTAGTCTTCAAATAATGCAATTTTTGAACGTTGCTTAGTGACTTGTTATCGTGCACTAACGAAACATACCAATCTTTAAACGCAGGCCAGTCTTCATAGGTTGCTGTTAAGCTGCAATTAAGCTGGTTAGGTACGTTCAACTGCAAGAGTGTCGTTAGGTCGGTGGAATGTGTGAGGGGTCTCTGTCGGACGGCGGACATTGTGGCATTACAGGAGACTTGGCTTTTGCCTCACAACGTACAGTTCCTAGGCAGCATTGATGACGCATTTTCCTTTACTGGAAAGTCTGCTGTTGATACATCCGCTGGAGTGCTAAGAGGAAGGCCGTATGGTGGAGTCGCGTTGCTGTGGAGGAAGGCGATGTTTCCAACGGTGTCTGTGATCGTGTGTACTAGTGTGCGTCTCGCTGCGATAAAGATAGTGCTTCAAGACCGGTCTATGCTAGTGATATCAGTGTACATGCCTACTGATTCGATCGAAAATCTGACCGAGTTTACAGAGTGCCTCAGTGAGTTAAACGCGATTATTGAAAGTAATGATGTGGAATCAGTGTTCATTCTTGGAGACTTCAACGCGCACCCAGGTGAGCTGTTCGCTAATGAATTGTTAACTTTTTGCACGGAACAATCGTGGTCGTGTCTAGATATTGAGTGGCTGCCTCGCGATAGTTATACATTTGTAAGTGACGCGCATGGGTGCCAGCGATGGCTCGATCACTGTATAGTGACAAGTGCGACGCGGCGCGCAGTCGTGGATGTGTGCATACTGTACGATACATACTGGGCTGATCACTATCCGTTAATGATTGAATGTAATGTGAATATTATTAAACCTAAAGTTACAACCAGTCCAAATACTTTCAATTATATAAAATGGGGACTTAGGGACAATAATCAGCATCTGTGGCACATCGGATACGACTGGGTGCTGCGCGCCGACCTCCCTAGCGGCGTCAGCGTGGTTTGTTACGCTGACGACACGCTGGTCCTGGCGCAGGGGAGGTCGCACCAGGCGGCGGCCGAACTAGCGACACGCGGGGTTGCGACAATCGTCGAGAGGATCCGGCAATTGGGACTCGAGGTGGCCCTGCACAAGTCCGAGGCCATGTGTTTTCATGGTCCTCGGAACACGCCACCGTCGGGTTCCCAAATAACGGTAGGAGGGGTTCACATCGGCGTCGAATCGACGATGAAGTACCTGGGACTCGTCCTCGACAGCCGGTGGAACTTCGTGGAGCATTTCCGACGTTTGGCTCCCAGACTGGAAAGGGCCGGGGCTGCCTTAATGCGGCTCCTGCCCAATCTAGGGGGGCCAAACGCCTCCTGCCGGAGGCTCTACGCGGGGGTCGTGCGGTCCATGGCCCTTTACGGGGCACCGGTGTGGGCGCGTTCCTTGAGGCGGCGGCCAGCCCGCTGGTTGAACGCGCCCCAAAGGGTCATGGCCATCCGGCTGGTCCGGGGATACCGTACGGTCTCCGGTGAGGCGGCGAGCCTCCTTGCCGGATTACCGCCATGGGATCTGGAGGCAAAAGTCCTCGCGCACGTTTGGGAGTGGCGCGAGGAGGCGAAACGCCGGGGCGTAGCTCCGCTGCCGCGAGAAATCACGGTACAGCGGACAGAGCTCCGGCGGGATCTCAGGGCGGCATGGAGAGTGCGATTGTCGCAACCCAGCGCTGGGCACACCACAATTGTGGCGATAAGTCCCCTCTTTGAGGAGTGGCTAGAGAGGCGCCACGGCGTCCTCACCTTCCGCCTGACGCAGGTCCTCACCGGACACGGTTGTTTCGGGAGGTTCCTGTTCCGGATAAGGCGAGAGGATACGCCCGGGTGTCACCATTGTGTGGATCGCCCGGAGGACACGGTGGAGCATACGGTGGAGGTCTGCCCGGCTTGGGCGGAGTACCGCCGTGTCCTCGTGGAGGCGATTGGCGGTGGCGATCTCTCGCGTCCGGCTTTGGTCCAGGCCATGGTACGGAGCGAGAGGGCTTGGGAAGCCGTCACCTCCTTCTGCGAAGCAGTAATGTTCGCGAAGGAAGAGGCGGAACGCGTGAGGGAGAGGCAAAGTTTGCGCCCTCACGCCCCTAGCCGCCGCAGGAGACGCCCTGGGCGTCGGGAATCGCAGGCCGATTCCCGGCCACCGTAGGCGCGGGCTTGCGAACGGCGAGCAATGGGCAGCTCGCCGTTCAATAAGGACCAGGCCCGGGTCGACGGCGCGTTGTGTTCCACGCGCGCCTCAAAGAGATGTCAGCACCAATGACGGGGTTTGCTAGGACCGATGTCTGCTAGGGTTGCGGAAAAGTCCAAGAGGGTTACCGTGGCCCCTGGCACAGGCAACTGAAGGAACACGGGTGGGTTTTAGTCAGTAAGAGTCTGACACGCCCTCCTGCTCTGCCCAGAGCGGGAGAAGTTATTTGATGATTTCCCACCCACAAAAAAAAAAGGGACAATAATCAAATACGAGACTATACTAGTTACTGTAATTTAAGATTTAAGCAGATTGACTTCCCATCTGAGTTTTGTAATTGCGCAGATGGAATGTGCAGTGATCGGAACCATAAAATGACAATAAATAGGATGTACTCGTATATCAATATTGTAAATATTTTGACTGAAGCCGCTAAAAGAAGCTGCATTGCACCTGAGTGCAACCGTTTTAAGTATGTAACGGGGTGGAACAGGCATGTTAGTGACGCTCACCGGAGGGCCAGGCTTTGTTTTCAGACGTGGGTATCGTATGGACGTCCTAGATCTGGCCATGATTATAATAATATGTGTGAGTCTAGGAAAATATTTAAAGAAAAATTAAAGTACTGCCAAAATAATGAATGTCAGATAAAGATGGACATCATTGCGGAACATCATGCGAATAAAAGCTTTGGCGATTTTTGGAAAAATACCCATAAACTGAATCCAAGGTCGGGCTCTCCGGCGAGTGTTGGTGGTGCGCATGAGCCGCGGGACATAGCCTGCGCCTTTCGGCGGCATTTTAGTGTGGTATCACCATTCGGGTCCGCGTCGCAGGTGCTCGAAGCTGAGGATCGGCCTGGGCAGGTTAACATTAGATTCTCCGCCAAGGAAGTGGCCCAAATAATAAAGAAGATGGTGAGAGGCAAGTCCCAAGGTCACGATAGTCTTAGCATCGAGCATTTGAAATATGCGGGCGTACACCTGCCAAGAGTCCTTGCACTATTATTTAACTTGTGTGTTAGTCATGGTTATTTACCCGATAATTTAATGCACACAGTCGTAGTGCCAATTGTTAAAGACAGGACGGGTGACTCTTCAGATCTGTCTAATTACAGGCCGATCTCGCTCGCGACTGTCATAGCTAAGGTGCTGGATGGTTTGCTTGACCGACAGTTGGAGAAGCACCTCCACTTACATGACGCTCAGTTTGGGTTCAGACCCGGTTTGTCAACTGAGAGTGCTATCCTATGTCTCAAGCAAACTGTTCAGTACTATACGGACAGAAACACACCAGTGTATGCTTGCTTTTTAGATCTTTCAAAAGCTTTTGATCTGGTGTGTTATGACAAGCTGTGGCAGAAGCTACAATGTGAAACAAATGTGCCACATGAGATTGTGTCTTTGCTCCGGTACTGGTATAGTAACCAGCAGAATACCGTTAGGTGGGCGGGTGCGCGGTCGGACGTGTATCGGTTGGAATGCGGAGTGAGACAAGGGGGTTTATCTTCGCCTCGTCTCTTTAACCTGTACATGAACCGGCTGATCGGTGAGCTCAGCAGCACTAATATTGGATGTTCCATAGACGGAGTGTGTATAAACAACATTAGTTACGCGGATGATATGGTGTTGCTGAGCCCATCGATTGGTGCGTTACGCAAACTTTTGCGGATTTGTGAGTCATATACGGGGGCCCATGGGCTCATTTACAACGATAAAAAGAGTGAATTTGTAATCTTCAAAGCCGGTACCAAATGTTACTCATCCGTACCTCCTGTCACTCTTTGCGGCATTCCTTTAAAAAGGGTGCAGCGTTTCAAGTACTTGGGCCACTGGGTCTCTGACGACTTGTCTGACAATCTGGACATTGACAGGGAGCGCAGGGCGCTGTCTGTCCGGTGTAATATGTTGGCTCGCAGGTTTGCGCGATGTACTAGACCTGTGAAGGTGACTTTATTTAAGGCATATTGTCAGTCGTTTTACACGTGCAGTCTGTGGACCAACTTTACGCAGCGGGCGTACAGCGCACTGCGCGTACAGTACAACAATGCCTTCAGGATACTATTAGGGCTGCCGCGGTTTTGTAGTGCTTCGACTATGTTTTCTGAGGCGCGGACCGATGATTTTTTCGCGATCATAAGGAAGCGCAGCGCTTCACTATTGAGTCGCTTATGAAGCAGCTCGAACAGTCTCCTGAGGGTGTTGTCCGAGCGGTGGGACCTGTCCCTGATACAGAGGTGGATGCAGCTTCATGTTAGCGCGTCTCCTCGTATTATTTGACATGCTTTTAGTTTATTTTTTAATGTGTAATGTTCTTTATATATTTTATTTAACTGTGACATTGGATAAGTAATGTAATGTGTATGTGTAATTTTATTTATTGCTGTTTATTTTAATGTAATTTGTTTTTATTTGATTGATTTTTTTATATAATCTATGGACATGTCTGAAATAAATAAATAATAATAATAATAGGTTCCAGAAAACGTAGATATTGTCATACTTGGCAGTTTCACCTGTGTTTGTTGGTAATATTCGTCACCATTTCTAACATATCGCGTAATTCACCTAACAAACACAAATAAAGATCTTCGTAACTATGAAACTCTTCATTATCGAAATACGACAACCAATTACGTTTAACTCTCGGTGTCAATCTCACTAAGTTTTGATGCTCAACGTTGAATGCTTTCCAGTATTCTTCGGGGCACTGAATTCTAGTTTGTATGTATCCTTTTGTCAAACGTTGTTTAAGACATTTTCGTAAGTTAATTTGTGTTTTCTTTGTTAACTCTGCCGTATCCTCTAATATACCCAGTGCTTCTTCGCTATTTAAATGAGCTTTAACGCCATCTTTTTGCAAGATAACGGTCGTCCCCATTCAGTTCGGATAGTGTTTGACTACCATGAAGAAGTCGCTATCACACGCATGGAGTGGCCAGCACCTAACCCAGACTTAAACGTCCTCGAGCATGCCTGGGACGAACTGGGAAGACGTGTACTCCAGCGAAATTTCCCTCCAACCACGCTTCGTAAACTGAAAGAAGCACTGATAGAGGAATGGAAGAATATTCCTCAGCATCGGCTCAGAAAACTGGCGGAAAGCATCTCAAACCGTATAAGAGCTGTATTCATAGCTCGTGGTGGCAATACAAAATGTTAAAATGTGTAAAAATTGCATATTTGATACCGTAGTACATTTTTTGAAATCTAGTGATAATTGAAAAATTTACAAAATAAACTTCATATTCTTGAACTTTTATGACATTGATTTAAGCACTATACGATTTTTATTTCATAAAGCTCTTGGTATTTTGGAAGTTACCGAGGTTTTTGTTACTGACCCGCTTTCTTTGCGGCCCAGTTTGAGTAAGGTCTAAGCGATCTTAGCAAACAATTGTATATCATAGATTAACTATTAAATCTTGTGAAACAACGTGTGATAAACTAGATGTGATAATATAACGACTGAAATTATGTGGTATTTTAAACTGTGTGAGTGACAATGCAAGTATGTCAATATCAGCAACATTTTCGTTGTAACTTTTCATTAGTCAACGTAAAGGAGCTCCTTTTCTTGCGATGGTTTTGCACCGCTTTAGCGCAAAAAGTATAAGAGTGTAAGTATCACGAATAAGTTGGGAACGATTAGATATCCGAAGTTATATATGGTTTATTAGGTTATTACAATTAAATTTATTTGTTGTGCCAAATCTTGTATAGGAACGATTGATCATGACACAATCTCCTTACTTAAGGAGTTGACACGGAATATTTTTCTAGAAGAGGGTGATATGATAACCACCTCTTAAATAATTTATAGTTAAGAAACCTAAGATATTTACATTGCACTGATTCAATTTGGTCATTATATTTATTGTAGACGGGGTTCCAAACACGAGTGGTATATTCCAGTTGAGATCTAATGAGTGCTTTGTATATTAATAAAAATGTAGATGTTTTCCTAAATGGGTTGCAGGCTCGCCTTACAAAGCCATACAGTTGAAAACCTTTCGCTGTGATGCGATCAACGTGTGCATCAAAGTGTAACTTTGAGTCAAAGAGTACACTTAAATCTTGAATTAGGGAAACTTTTTCCAGAGCACTGTTACAGAGAGAGTATGTGAATTGAGCAGTATATTTTTTTTTTGTAAAAGAATTATACTTACATTTGTTTAGACCTAGATGTAGTTTATTGGTCAGACAACAGGCAGAAAATCGATTAAGGTCCTGTTGCAATTTAACACAGTTTTCAACGGTTGTTATTTTACGGAATACTTAAAGATCGTCAGCACATTGGAGGAAACCACAAATTTTAAAACATGCGTATATGTCATTTATGAATAGATATATGATAAAAGTAATGGACCCAGTATGTACCCTTGTAGAACACCAGATGTCACGTTGATCACATCTGAGGAAAATCCATTGAGCACAACCATCTGAGTTCTATTTTTTACATAATACGTAAGCCAACGAAGCAAACTCCCATGGGTAGAATTAAATTCGATTTTTGTAAAAGCACGATAAGGTCCGCCTAGTCAAAAAAAAGCCTTACAGACATCCGTATAGATTGCGTTATCTTGTAGTTAATTGTACATATTTTCAAACAAAAAGTCAGAATACAAAACTATTAACTGTGGAGCGATTTTGAACAAAACCATGCTGTTCAGGGATAATATTGTTATGTAAGATGGGTTAGATTGCATTATGAACTTATCGCTCCAAGACTTTTGACATGGTAGACAACAATGATATTAGACAATAGTTAGTCACATCATTTTTTGCGCCGCCTTTGTTTAGTCAGTAATATTGGCAGTTTTCCACGATTGTGGCAAAATACCCTCCCTCAATAGATAACATAAAGGTACACTCTTTAGGGGTACCGCTGACCCGGAACATAAAGGGCCAAGGAAGGAACACGGGTGGGTTTTAGTCAGTAAGAGTCTGACACTCCCTTCCGCTCCACCCAGAGCGGGAGGGGTCATTTGATGATTTCCCATCCTCAAAAAAAAAAAAAAAAAAAAAAAGGTACACCCTTTGACTCAGCTGTGTGTTTTAAAAATAGAGGAGGAACACAATCGGGTCAGCTTTTGGTGATATCCAGGCATTTAAGTGAATTAGCTATCGTATCATTAGATAAGGACCAATTGGTTATACTTACTTCGTTGTTTAACGAATACACAGAATATTTACTACCGTTGCTACGAGTATCATTGTTAACTGACGGCTCATACAGTACACTAAAAAACTTTGAGAATAGTTCAGATACATTCTCAGGTCAGTTAAATACCTTATTATAATTATATTCAATACTCAATAGTTTTATTGCTTCACCATAATGTGTACTTGGGTGGTAACTATATAATTTAGATCATTATGGACCTGTAGGGCACAGCAAAAGGGTAGGAGAGAGGAAGCCCTGTTCTAGGAGATAATTAAGTTGTTATTGTGGGAACGCGTTTTAACCCACATATAATAAAAGTCAGGAGGTCGCGATTAAAATACTAACATTTCGCTTATCAATTATTTATGTATTATTTTATCTGCAAAATGTACTTACATATTTTAGATTATTTTTATATACCTGTACACATGTGTTATAATTCTGTGTATTTATTTAGATAAATTGTGTTTCAAATCAAATCAAATTATTTATTTTTGCAGAAAACACTGTTACACTGGTGTTTTTGACTGTACATGTCTCAAGTGATTTGACCGTAAGGCATGAAACATTTATCAATCATGGTGCAAAATCAAGATCGACATTGAAATATTTATAAAATTAGACAAAAGTATTTAAACATATTAAATTAATGGAGTGTCCTTCATAAAGTCATATTAATACAGATTAATTATTAATGTAATAATAATATTAATAAATTATTTAAATGTCATTCCTAGAAATACAATACATTAACAGATTAATTATTTGGAAATGCATGCATAGAAATTGTTTTATTACTTGATGTCACAGTGAGTCTTGGTTTTGTTTCTTTGAATAATTATTATTGCTATATTTTTTATTTATTAATATTGCTATTTAATTTAAATATATTATTGTTATATTATTTATTAATTGCTAGTATTATATTATTTATTAATATATTAGTAATTTACTTTACACACCCATACTATATAAATTACATTATTATTGATAATGTTATTGTTATAATTATTATTAATACTTTTTTTCCATATTATTTATGTTTATCATTTAAATATTCATCTAAGGAGTATTAACATTTGTTCATCAGTAATTTTTTAAGTTTTCTTTATAAATATATTCATCTTATTTTCTTTCATTATTATGTCAGGTAGCTTGTTATATATTTTTATAGACATTACGTAGGGGCTTGTAGAATACATTTTTAGCTTGGGCGTTGGTATGCTTAGCCTCTATCGGTGCCTAAAAGTCGAACTTGTAAATTTTTATGATTATAATTCTATAATTAAATATTTGTTAAGGCCGCGAATCATATTTAGATCAATATACAACCTGATGCTGACCTGCAAATTGCAAAAAACGTAAGAAAATTTGAATTTCACGGGCTACCCTGACGCTTCGCATTAAACTTAGTAAAACAGCCAGTCGGCGAGTTTGATACTCGCTCCCGTTATTTTACAACTTCGACTTTCACAGAATCTTTATCTTTTACAAACAATTGTTTGTTTCTAATGACTGTCTATAATGTAATGATTAAAGGTTAGTAGGTAAGTAGTTTTAGTTGCAAAGAAACGTTGTATTTGAAGATTATTCGTCGTTGCTATAATTATAGACATCGTTGGTATGTGTCTGTGTTTATACAGTGTGAGTCTTTATAATGTGCACATATCGAAATGAGGGAATCTATGCTCAATTTTATCGACGGAAAAAATATTTAAAAAATCTATATATATATATAATTTTTGTTTTTTTTAAGTGGCTATTTACCTGCTAAACATGCTTAGCAGTGCGCTGGGCCTTTCTTTAACTGTCGATAAGAAATGATGGGATTGAGTTAAAAACATACAATTTTTACTATTAGGTGGCTAATACGATGAAAAATAACTTTAAGCAATAAAAATTATAGATAATGACTTATTGAGGAATTCTACGATTATTTTAAAACAATATGAAAACAAAATCATGTTTATTTTCAATTGAGGGTAGTTTTTTCCACAATTTTATGAGGACGCCCAAATACTTCCAACCATTATGGAGTTTGTTTGATCGCGATAGATCATTTAGTTTAAAAGTTTTGTTTACACCGGGGTCACAGCACAGTAGTGAAGAAAATATTTAAAAATTCCATAAAAAGTATTTAGATTTTTTAAGTTTTTCTTTCGATAAAATTAAGCATAGATTCCATCATTTCGATATGTGCACATTATAAAGACTCAAACTGTCTAAAGGAATGTTTATGTTTTACGGAGTGAGTCATTTAAAACCCGTAAATTGGTAGGATTGTATGTCGAACAAAGTGTTATTGGGTTTTTCCATCGGAAATTCTCAGCTGTAGCACGGAGTTTGGACTTAAGCCCGGTTAACAAAAAAACTCGTGCAGGCTTAGGCTTATTGTAAAATTTCTAGGAATTAATTATTTAATAATTAATAACAACCTACTTATTTGCACGGAATCTACGTACGTAGGTTATTTTGATAAAAAATATATAGAAAAAGACCAGGAGCAAAATGTATACGTGATCGATAAGTATATATTTTCTACATCGTAGCACTTTTCCGACAAACTGTACCCTTGCAGCTGATAGGCATATAAAGAAGCGGCGAGTTGGGACTAGGGATGAGTATGGACGAAGCCGAAAAATGTCGCAAAGAACTTCAAAAAAATTGTTATCCTGGGATCCTATTTTTTCCTTGCCTCTTTATCGGCGTGACTAATACATATTATCTATATCCATGTCAAATTACAGCTTTCTAGTATTAAGAGTCTCTGAGCCAAGCTGCGGACCGACGGACAGACGGACATGGTGAAACTATAAAGGTTCCTTGTTGATTCGGTAAAAAGGAAGGAATATGAAGTGCTTTATCTTGACCGATACCGCTATACCGCGCCCCGGGTATGTGCGCGGCGAGACGGAGGGGGGGGGGGGGGGGGGGGGCATCCCGCCCCCCGCCTCACCGCGCGTTTCTAAACCGCGGTACAGCGATATAGGTCAAATTATACCTCAAATGATGACAACTGCAACTTTATTGCAGCTGGCAACTTATATGCTGCTGGGGAGTTTGTTCCGCCACTTCTTCTTCCCAGCTAAAGCACTAGGAAGTGGTGGAGGGTGGGCGTTTTGGGGGGACTGTCTTATGTGATTTTGACGTTCAAAAAGTGCTGATTCTCAGCCTAATTTGAATAAATGACTTTTGATTTTGATTTTTGATTTTATTGTCATGGTTAATACCCTAATTACAAGATTATTACTAATCATTAATTAGCACATTACTTGAAAATGTTTATACTGGGTACCGAGCCACAAATTACCCTCATTAACAAAGCCGACTTAATAAGAAAAAAAGTAACTACTTTCAAATAATCCCAACATGTTTTAGTATTTTTCTGTAAGCCTCCGTCTGGTAAGCGCGCTGGGAGCTCCCGAACATTGACGGAAACATACGAAGTGGGTCTCATTAGGGGATGCGCAAACGCATAACACCATTGCCAAAACAAAAACCGACCTCAGTTACTCGGTGGTCGGTTAAGAGGACTGAGGGACGGTTTTGAAAGAAAACAGATTTTTACTTTCTAGTTATTTTTTTTTCAGTGTGACAGATAAGCGGTAGCGGTGTACCAATTAACGAAATATTTAGTTAGTGTTCTGTGTTTTTTGGCGAAAATGGCGAAATCTCTGCTTTATTATTATGAGGATGTGGTGTTTCAATTGGTAAGTAGATACATAATACTTTTTAAATATAAATTAATAATCAAATAAAAAACATATATTGTTTTAAATAATCGTGGAATATTCCTACATGTTATGGTGTTTACTTTTGGTGTTTCAGAAATTGACAAACTATTTATAAAAAATAAAAATTTAGTGTTTTCCATTACATCATTAATCCACACGATTCATATCGCAAGGATAATGGACATAACATAACATCACGCCAGTATTCCCACAAATGTTAGGCAGAGGTACAGCTTTGCCTAACATTTCTATAATATAACTATAGTGTACTCACGTTTCGCCTTGGACTATAATCCTCGAGAAAACTCTGTGTTCATTTTGTAAGACTTATGTATGTGATATGTATTTTACTCAGAAGATGCAGTGTGTGTCCTGTCATAGGCTGTTTTCTGAAGATAATCGAGGAGAAATTTGGTCCAAAAGCCTCACGTGCGAACTCTGGCCACATGATGCATTCGACCCCTTTTTTTTTGAGGGTGTTAAATCATCAAATAACTACTCCCGCACTGGGCAGAGCGGGAGGGCGTGTCAGACTCATACTGACTAAAACCCACCCGTGTACCTTCAATTGCCTGTGGTAGGGGCCACGGTATCCCTCTCGGACTTTCCCGCAACCCTGGCAGGCATCGGCCCTTGCGGACCCCGTCATTGATGCTGACATCTCTTTGAGGCGCTCGTGGAACACGACGCGCCATCGTCGGCATCGACCCGGGCCTGGTCCTTATCGAACGGCTAGCTGCCCATTGCTCGCCGTCCGCAAGCCCACGCCTACGGTGGCCGGGAATCGGCCAGCGATTCCCGACGCCCAGGGCGTCTCCTGCGGCGGCTAGGGGCGTGAGGGTGCGAATTTTGCCTCTCCCTCACGCGTTCCGCCTCCTCCTTCGCGAACATTACTGCTTCGCAGAAAGAGGTGTCGGCTTCCCAAGCCCTCTCGCTCCGTACCATGGCCTGGACCAAGGCCGGACGCGAGAGATCGCCACCGCCAATCGCCTAGCGCCTCCACGAGGACACGGCGGTACTCCGCCCTATGTATTCGACCCCTGGATTTGCGATTATTTCAAGTAGTACGAGTAAAATTTTATATTTGACCATAGTTCCTAAATTAATTATCTCACAGAAATTGAGGTTGATTATTGAGTGATTTGTAGTGTTCCATATTTGAGGTAGGTACCTACCACGGAGTTTAGAAAGAAGGTGCCTACCTATTGCATCATCATTAGTTATACCTTTATGTTGATTTTGTTTTAGAGAAATTTTGGTGCTTTTAATTAAACAATATAATACAAGTCTGTTGGTAATTACAATAAAAAAATGGTATTTTATAATTTGTTTTTTATGCGCAAAAAACAAAACTGTAGGTATTCCATATTTAGTTACTTTCCTGTATACAAATAAATACAAAAACAAAAGGAATCTAGGACATCGAAGTACTCTTACACAAAACAAAAATTAATAGTTTTCTATGCATTTTTGCGTGGTTAACTACATAATAATCTAAATTATAAATATGCTTTTTAAATCTACAATAAACCTAATATTAATCTGACCTTTACACTTTTTATTTTATTTCCAACAGGAGTTGAACTTACAAACCATTCAACAAGACCTGATCAGACTGCTAGATGAACACAAGTTCCACGACTGCTTTGCCTGCAACCGCCTCAAGTGTCGCTGTTCGAAGAAATCCTCCCTCCGAAGCACCATCGTCTCAGTGGCTAGCAGTGACAGCGACGCCCGAGCATCCAAAGACAACTACTATAACGCCGCTCCACCAGCAGATACGCTACCAACACCGCGATGGCGCGAGACTATAACCCGCAATGGACACGCAAAAGCTGTTTTAGAAAAAGCCTCGCCAATCTCTCTCAACATCTGGATAAGGGCATCCATACCTAACGTAACCCAATCAACTTCGAGGGTTCGTTTCCCCGTGCCGAGAAAAGTGCTAGATCACGTCAATTATTCATGGCCCGCTTTCCCGAAGTCAATATGGAGTGACGAAAGGCTGAAAGAGACGATCGCGAGGGAGCGGATCCTTTGCTGCGAGCCAGAGAGGGACGGCAATAGTTCTGTCAAAGCCTTCTTCGAGTACGTTAGCTGGAATCGAGCAATTTTCCTAAGACCGCGTTCGTATGTTGATGGTTAATGATAAAAATGGATTACAGAGTACATTGCGTTGTTTTTCTAAAATGATTGACAAGAGTGGCCATATAATACGTACCTAGTGTATAGTCAAGTACTGTAAATTACGGTTTTCAGGTGGTGTAATGGTGATTGGGAAAATTTAATTTGACCATGTTGTATACCTAGTTTTAAAATTTTATATCTATGTGTTTATTTTTAAATGTGAAGTAACTTATTTTTACTAACTTGTGAGCCACTGCACTTTAAATAATGAAATACAAACAAAATGTGCAATCTAAAAAAAACCATGGGTCAATTTACTAAAACAAGATAGCTATGAAATAAACAATTTTATCGTGTTGATAAAAATATAAAAAACAATAATTGTATATTAATTTCTTTCTATATGTGTCTCCTCAGAAGTTACTAAAAATAACAATATAATTGTGTGCCTACAATAATATATTATGTATATTACAATAATGATGTATTACGAGTGCGTGCATTTGAACTTGCGTGTGTGAACTTACCTTAAGTTAGGTCAGACTTGATAGTTCCTATGCCACTGCCTAGGTGGCAGTGCTATTAATTTAAAAATGTTTAATATTTGGATTAAAAAGTAACAAAAACAAAAATGTCTGATAATAAAATGTTTTGTTTATAAGATATGACTGTAAATTTATCTTAAATAACTGAAAAGTTATTTGAAACATAATTATAACTGCATGTATATAAAAACAAAACCCTACAATGAGTAAGTAAAATACCAAAAAAAGTACGAAATTTAATCTTACCGTTATGGCAAGTAAAAACAAAAATAAAAGCATACATTGGAATCTTACTCCTTTTGTAAATAAAACAAAAAAAAAAATGCAAGGTCAATTATATTACAGACCATCTGCAAACCTACAAGATTATTTTCAATAAGAAAATACAATAAGAAGTATGTAAGGACCATAGCAGGTGGGGTTCTATAGTTTCTGCCTACCCCATGAGAAGAAGGCGTGAATTTATGGATTTATTTATATAAAATACAATAGTCAATGCTGGTCCTGCTCCACAACCACAACTAATTGATTAACATTTGAAAATACTGTTGGAGCTGCTGAAGATTGTAAGACTACCTTTGCTTTGTATAAACTCAATCTCCTTTGTATTATATAATTGCATAGGACAAGTGTGAGTACTATGTACTATCGAGCTACCATTTACCGGGTAATGTCTTTCATTGACTTGAATGTGTCCTGGCGGCTGATAGATGTCATGCTCACTCAAATGTCTCGCTGACGGTGGCGCGTGTGTTGGATCATTTAGCTCCCTTCAAAATGGTTGAGCTGAATGGTGCTGATCCATGCGTCATGTTCGTGAACGGGCGCTGTCAGTTGGGACTGGTCATCTCTTAGCCACCACGGCTTATTTTTAATTATTTTATTATTGATTGTTTTGTTTGAATTTATATTTGCTGTACACTGGACACTCAATGTGTACGTCTTATTTACATCGTTCTCACATATAATTATACCTATATACAAGATTAATGATGTAACTAATATTTATGTAACAATATAATTTAAAAGAGTGTCCATGGAGTTTCTTGCCCGTTCTTCTCCATAGGTACCTACTACGCTTTGGAATGGGCAATTAGCTTCATATTTCTCACTGACCGACCACTTGACAATTCAAAAGTGCCTGTAAATGGTTTAATTGAAATAAATGCTTTGAGTTTGAGTTTGAGTTTGAGTCAACCTATTATATATATTTTTATAATTGTATAATTTTTGAATAAATTGTATGAGTGTCTCCTAAAATGAATATACTACTTACCTACTGTCCGAAAAAAGCTAACTTTTAACAGAAACTATGTAGGTATGACTAAAATGAGATTTATCAAACAAATTTATGTTTTCTTTCATATAAATAGGTACCCGTACGTTTCAAGAAGATAAAACGACTAATAAGATAAAACGACTTTTGGTGTGACAATTCGCTATGAACGTTAGTGCACAACGTAACGCACAACCAACATTGTGCTTTGTACAGGGATCGTGGGGGTATTTAAAGTAATAACATTTAAAACGTGTTGACGTATACAACGTCACAAGAAGTTGACCTTCAATATCTCCGTAACCAGAAGGTTCCCAGGTACGGTCTAGTACAAAAAAATATTATAGTAACGGGAAGAACAAGTGACTCTCGGCTTCGTTAAGGGTATTTTTATACCCGTTATCTAGTAGGCCATAATACACCACGCGGGCCCAGTGCGGGTTGGTAGATGTCACATGTCTTCGAATTGTTGTCTCTAGGACATGCCGGTTTCCTCACGACGTTTTTCTTCGTTTTGAAAGCAGTGGTAATGAAATTATTTACACAAAAAGTTAAAGTGCCTGTCTGGGTTCGAACTTACGACCTACAACTCTAAGCTGCGGCCGTTACCCCTGCTCGAACCTGGAGATTAAGCCTTTTAAATTACGCTGCAATCATTAGCAGATCAACCCTACTTTGTTGACCTTCCGTTGATATTTTTTATAATCATCGTAATGAAGGGTACGCTACAAACTGTATGAGAATTTCACCCACAATTGATTATTATTTTTTGAAATTATTAAATAACCGTGGGTATATTGCAATGTAATAAAATATTTTTGTCACAAAATCTGTAGGTAATCATTTTATTAGACAGAGCTTGCGATTGTGCAGCTGACACGCAACCGACACGACATTAATACTAATTTTACTTACTTTAATTACATCATTAACTTATTGGAATCATAGCTAACTAATAATAAGTATCATTTGTAGTAGTGAGGTGATTCGAGACACAGATTAGAAACTGGTAAGTAATTTATGTTATTTAGTGAGATATGGTTTCTTGTGGTATCGTGTTAGCCAGTAATTTGGTTATCGAGGTCAGATAGGCAGTCGCTCCATGTAAAATACTGGCAATCAGTTGCATCCGGTTAGACTGAAAGTCGACACCAACATGGTTCAACGCTTTCCATCAGGTGTGATCGAGGTCACGAATAGGCCCTTTCGGAAATAAAACATAGGCAAAGGGCTGGGCAGAATGTAATTAAGTGATAATATAATAATATAGTGAGATAGGGTTTCTTGTGTGTCAATCTTTCTAGGGAGCCTGCAATAGTCCGCTGTTCGGCTGTTGTTCCTAACTATATATTATAAAGATGGGTTAGTACACATAGATATGACGATGGGCTGGTCATCCTTGGCCGACCATCCTATAAGTTATGTATAATGGTGAATGGAATCCGCTCTTTCACTATTTCCATTATACTAGTTGCTATTTATCAGTTTAATAGTGAAGGAGATACTTTCAACACTCTCTAAACTATAATGTGTTTTAAGCAGTTGTTTATTTAATCAGAAAAAAATATTGTCTTTGTGTTTTAAGTGTTTTATTAGTGAATTACTGCAGGTAGGTACCTACTTACGTTCTTTAACAACTTTTGCAAGTATAAAATATTCGGTGAATAAAAGTAATAAGAAGTGATAATCAGAAGGCCAATTCCCATGATTAATAACGTTCTAAATCAAGTCGCAGTCTCATCTCAGCGACAGTCAAATGTCATAAATATAGGCAAACGCTATACAATTTTTGACAGTTTGAGACTGAGATTAGAATGTCAACGTTTTAAAAAATACGGGAATTGCCCCCCTGTTTCTCAATTCAAATATCGAGTAAAAGAGCAGTACCGTTCCTTTTAACTGTGAGAATATATGTATGTATTTTTATATACACACATCAAAAGTGTCTAGGGATCAACATATATTTTTGCAATAACTTTTCTCCTGATTGATATTAATTAAAATTTTCTTTAAGGATTCATAAAATAAAGTGTTTTCGTTTGTCACAGTAACGATAAACCAAGTCACCTTTGCATTAAAAAAGAAATTTGCCATTTTCCTAATAAAGGGATTTTTGACATTTGAACCACTAACACAAAAGTTCGAAAAAAAGACTGAAATAACAGTTTTCTTTAAAATTTTATTGGGTAACTTAAACAATTAATAATCCGTGTTTCTACCGCGAACACTAACAACACAAGAACATCGGTTTGGCATACTCAAAATGAGTTCATCCAAATCACGCTGTGGAATGGCCGCCCATGTTCGTTGCAACAACAAAAAAAGGTCTTCTTGCGACTGGATACCCTCCATATTCGGCAGAGCTCTTCTCTGTAGCATATCCCATGCATGCTCAATCGGGTTCAAGTCTGGCGACTGAGCAGGCCAGGGCAGGACATTGATGTTAGCTGCGGCGAGAGTCTGTCTTACAACTCTTGCGGTGTGCGGTCGTGCATTATCATGCATTAACTGAAATAAGGGACCGATTTGCACTTGTAGAGGAACGATGACGTCTGATACAATCGTCTCAGCATAAATTTGAGCGTTGAGGTTGCCTCTGATCCAAATCAACTCAGTTCTTCTGCCGATCCAAATACCCGCCCATACCATGATGGTTCCACCACTATAAGGATGGACTTCCTGGCAGGATTTTAATCGCTGTTGGCGTCCAGGGGTTCTCCAGTGTCGTATACGTCTTGTATCCGGTCTCATACCAAAACGAGACTCATCAGAAAAGCACACGAAACGCCATTGTTCTTCTGCCCAATTTCTGTGTTCAAGAGCCCATTGATATCGAATCCTACGATTGTGCATTGCTATAGGTGGTACCCGTAGCGGTCTTCGGGAATGAAGGTTCACTTCATGCAAGCGGTTTCTGACTGTTTGGTCGCTAATTAAGTTCCCTGAAGAGTGATGAAGCCTCACGGCTAACATCATGGCGGTTATTGTTGGAGCTCTTCGAGTTAAGATTTGAATGTATCGGTCTTGTCTCCGTGTGGTGCAGCGATACCGTCCTCCATGGCGCTCAGCCACGGTACCAGTGCTTCGGTAACGTGTCCAAAGTCGACTGATAACACTCTGACTTGTATTCAGAGCTAAAGCCACAGTACGTTGCCGGGAACCAGCTTCTATCATTCCCACGGCTCTGAGCATTTCTTCCCTGCTTAAATGACGTCGCCGCTCCATAATAACGTTGGTTTTAATCAGTAGTAGGGAAACAGTAGCACTAATAATGTCTTCAATGCGTTGTATGTTTTTATAGGGAAAATATTGACAGCTGATTTTCATCTTTTACTCGAATTTGATTCACAGTTCCTGATTCAAATTATGAAATGCACCAAAAAGGATCCATATAAATTTATAAAATCATAAATTTATTACAAAGCCACATCTTAATCTCAAGAAATCCGCATAAAAATGCTTGATCCCTAGACACTTTTGATGTGTGTATATATGTTTATTTATTTTAGCATTACCTGTTTATTTATTTAAGTAAGTACCTACATGTTATTTTTTTTGCATTTTAAGTAGGTATATTTAATATTCTAGTGACGTCACAAAACCAAATTCTTCTCTTCTTGTTCTCACACACTATTGTCTACATTTCTTATTCATTTCTCATTTTGCAGATCTGCTGGAAGAAATTTCTAATAAGCAGTACCTTTGTGCTCAATACTAATATGTCGTATCTGTATTTGTTTTACTGTGAGTACATAAATAAATAAGAAAGTCTAATCACAGAAATAAGTAAGTACTTAATAATTGAATATAAAAATGATTTTCATAGGACTTTATAGATTTAACCTTATGATTAGAAGATTGAATTATAATCTTATTAGTTGGTTGTATTAGGTATATATTATTATCGATTTTAAATCTTATTAGTTGGTTGTATTATGCTATCGACCCTCAATCTTATTAGTTGGTTGTATTATATTATGGATTTTAAATCTTATTAGTTGGTTGTATTATGCTATCGACCCTCAATCTTATTAGTTGGTTGTATTATGCTATCGACCCTCAATCTTATTAGTTGGTTGTATTATATTATGGATTTTAAATCTTATTAGTTGGTTGTATTATGCTATCGACCCTCAATCTTATTAGTTGGTTGTATTATATTATGGATTTTAAATCTTATTAGTTGGTTGTATTATGCTATCGACCCTCAATCTTATTAGTTGGTTGTATTATATTATCGATTTTGAATCTTATTAGTTGGTTGTATTATGCTATCGACCCTCAATCTTATTAGTTGGTTGTAATATGCTATCGACCCTCAATCTTATTAGTTGGTTGTATTATATTATCGACCCTCAATATTATTAGTTGGTTGTATTATATTATCGATTTTAAATCTTATTAGTTGGTTGTAATATGCTATCGACCCTCAATCTTATTAGTTGGTTGTATTATATTATCGACCCTCAATATTATTAGTTGGTTGTATTATATTATCGACCCTGAATCTTATTAGTTGGTTGTATTATATAATCGACCCGTAATCTTATTAAGTTTAATTCAAAGAATACATTTTAATTTATTTCAGTAATAAAATAATATCACGCCTGTAATCCCTAAAGAGTTAGATAGATGTGTATCTATAGGACACCCACATTTCGCCAGTTATTTTATAATAAGTCGCATGTAATAGCGGGCGAGCCTATTGCCACAAATCCAGACTCAGAGCTGTTACTGAGTAATTCCTGATAAAAAAACGAACCTGCCCTACCTTGCAATCGAACCCAGGACCTCATGTTCAACAGTAGCGCATGCGGCCACTAGACCAGCGAGGCAGTCTGTACTAATAATAAAATAATAGTTACTGAGTTTTTACTAGCTAACGAATTGATTGAGTATTCTAAGTACTCAATCTCAACAGAAAAAGATAATCCACAAACAGAAATAGGTAATATTTTAATGATTTGTCAGTAATTTATTGAGCAGAAATTTCTATTACAAATAAGAGTGTTTTAACCGGCTATCAAAGTAAAAGTCAAAACATTTCCGTCAAATTAATACGAGTACCTATGTGCGTAATCGCGAAAAATTGGCTTCGTCCATACTCATCCGTAGCACCAACTCGCTCGCTTTTATTTATGCCTATTAGCTGCAAGGGTACAGTTTGACGGAAAAGTGCCACGATGTAGAAAATAAATATAATTATCACGTATAAATTTAGCTCTTGATCTTTTTCTATATAAACATTTTTAACAAAATAACCTACTAAGATTCCATGCAAATAAGTGGGTAGTTATTCATTCCTAGAAATTTTACAATAAGCCTAAGCCCCATGTCCGAACAAAAGAGTCATAAAATTCGATAACCGCAGTGAGCAGTCGGTGGCATGCATTGATGCTTTTGTTATAGCGGGTTTTGGTAACTACATAGAGCTCTCTCTGTCTCTCTCTCCCTCACACATTTGTTATGAAGAAAAATTGGTTTTAATATCTCTAAGATAAGAAGCATCCCTTCCTTTTGGCATTACAATGCTGCCCCAGTGCAACCGATACCAAGTAATTTTACGATAGTTTAAATTATTTTATATGCAGACTGTGATTTTTTGACAGAAAGTGTTAACTATTGTAAAAACCGTGATTCCTTAGACGATAGTTTAAATTATTTTATTTACAGACTGAATAAAAATAAATGCAAACCAGCACTTTTCCTACCATCAGTACTTTTGCGCCTTCTAGCTATGCATGTAGTAGATTTAGACGGACCGAGCGAGTTGGGACTAGGGTTCAGTCGGGACGAAGCTAAAAAAATATCAGCCAACCCATTTGGGTCGAGTAGGTATTGAGTGTTGTAATAATTGATATTTTTTCGCGATTACGATGTTGGTCCCACGGAGAAAGTTGATCAGTTTGATGGTCTGTACCACACCCTTAAACATGACCACACCTTTCTGATACACGCTGTATATGGTAGCTTGTAAAGCCTTTCTGATACACGCTGTATATGGTAGCTTGTAAAGCCTTTCTGATACACGCTGTATATGGTAGCTTGTAAAGCCTTTCTGATACACGCTGTATATGGTAGCTTGTAAAGCCTTTCTGATACACGCTGTATATGGTAGCTTGTAAAGCCTTTCTGATACACGCTGTATATGGTAGCTTGTAAAGCCTTTCTGATACACGCTGTATATGGTAGCTTGTAAAGCCTTTCTGATACACGCTGTATATGGTAGCTTGTAAAGCCTTTCTGATACACGCTGTATATGGTAGCTTGTAAAGCCTTTCTGATACACGCTGTATATGGTAGCTTGTAAAGCCTTTTTAAGCTTTAAGGCGAGTTTTTTGATCCGTAGTTAACTCACTATTTAACCATAATTACTATTATCAACTATTGGTTGAGTTAGCGGTTTAATTTTGGCAAAATGTGTTGATCAACAATCACACATTTTGACAAAAAAATGTTTTTATTAAATGGTTGAGTTAACTACAAATCAAAAAACCGTTCCTTAGCAAGTACATCTGCAGTATTCTAAAACAATACCATCCCTTTCGCCAGTATCCATAAACTTAATCTTTACTAAGAACAGTCGAAATCCTTCCAATTGTTACAAAGAGGTCGTAGCTTTGCCAAAGTTATAAACAAAATTTATGGATACCTAGCCCTTTAATTTCGAAAAATAACTTGCTACACGATTTCAAACTTTACCACTCGAGAATAACGGCTGTAAGTACTAGAAACATCATTCATTTTAATGACCGTACCTGAAATGTTTTCAGAACGGTAACAGTAGATCTTAGCGATCATTTTTAGTGTCAAACTTATATTTTGTTTATTTGCATAGGTAGGTACTCGTACAAATTGAACTATTTTCGTTTGAAACAAACAAATTTTATTGTAGTCCGTTTGCTGTTTTATTTTGTAGATCTTAATAGTTTCATAAAAGAAAAAGAAAGCTTTGATGGCCGGTACTGAATGACTGTATATTTAAGTAGTGTTGTTACAAATTCAAGTGTTCGGTAAATATTTACAACTCATTATTGCTTCTTGTTATTCATTAGTACGTATTGTAATTATGTTATCTACTTTGATCTTGAAACTATCACCTTTGTGATGTTATTATTATTATCTAGTTGCCGTCTTTCCAACAGTTTTCATTTGGGTTTGATTGCTGTGATTATAGACAGAAAGCGCTATTGGGATCTTTTGAACTCTTGCAGGCGCATGACGCACTTGAAAATGTAAAATCTTACGATTTAAAATCCCGGACGCACCCTTGACATCTTCAAAATTAGGACAAACCCGTGAAATCCGTCTTAATAGTAATAATAGTAACATAATTTATTTGCTAAAAACATGGTATAAAAGATGGTACGGTCAAATGGGGTTACTTTGATACTACGGGGTTACTTTGATAACAACTTTAGGCTTATGAAAAACTTAATTTTATAATATCTACAACACCAGTTAAAAAATAAACTATCAGTACTTGGCACTAGGTACTGATAGTTTCTTTGTATTATAGCGTTGTAGTTATTATAAAATTAAGTTTTTCATAAGCCTAAAGTTGTTATCAAAGTAACCCCGTAGTATCAAAGTAGCCCCATTTGACGGTACTGTTAATAATGTGAGCAAACATGTTCTGAGCGCGCAAATTGTACACCACCACCAAACCTTTTTTTTTTTTTTTGTATGGCATCTCGCAGTTGGCCTTGAGAGGCCGTGACTGCTTAACCGGTCAATCCTGTGGTGCCTTCGAGCTAACTCAAAGCCTCCAGCCAGGGGCATAATATTAATTATAAACTAAGCGACCATCACCTAAGGGCACCCCCTGTGGGGTACGGACCTCGGCTTAGGGCGTCGCTGGGGAAGGACAGCAAGTTGGGGACAGGCTGGATCAAAGTGGGTTCATTATTATTAAGGGGTAAAACTACTGGCTCAGCTACGCCACCAGCTGGCTCTGTGGATCCGATCAAGGGAGGGGAAGAGGAATCTATCGGGGAGGAACGCGGACGCGGACGCGGATGCGAAGCACCTCGGCGGCGAGGTCGGAACTTCGTTTTGTGTCTGTGTTTGTATACTGTACTGGTGGCCCTACTGCTTTCCTGGAGGAGGGTGGTGGGGTCGTCGGGGTCGGTCAGTGCGTGCCTTGGACGGCGGATTCTACTGATTCTAGAGGGGACATAACTGGCGGCCTTCGCAACCAGAGGGTTGCGATGGCTGCCAGCGGTATCGAAGAAACGCTTGCAAGCGCGTTTCATGAATTGTTGAATGGTGGGGATTTTCAAATCTAAATGTAAGTTTATGTTACGAACGAACCAGGGGGAACCCGTGATTTTACGTAGAAAACGGTTCTGTAGGGTCTGCATCCTGTGGATGTGCCGGGGGTGGGCCTGTGCGAAAACAGCACAGGCGTATGTCATAATAGGTCGGATGCATGCCGTATAAATGCGCAGTTTGCACCTGAGTGACAATTTACTGCTTGCATTTAGGACGGAATGTAGTCTACTCAGAGCAAAGGCGGCTCGCGAACGAACCACCTTTATGTGCTCTGCGAAGGAGAGACGTCTGTCCAAAGTCACACCCAGATATTTGGCATGCTTCTCCCAAGGGATCGGCTTGCCAAACATCTTGATCGGGCGGGCGACCACCACCATACCTATACCACACCGTATTTTATACCCTACGGCCTCCACCACCACCATATTGTAGCTTGTAGTGCATACAGAATAATGTTCTGAAAAGAGTCAGGATGGGATCACTCATTACATAGGTAGGCAGAGGTGTAAACCATAAATAATTTTAATAATAATGAGAACATGAAACTTTATAATATGCTGTGCCTATAACTGTAATTTACGTACCTATGTTTTGTCACCACTACTCTGAAAGTGTAACCAAAACTTCATTGACAAATTTTCGTTTTACAACCAACGTTTCGTATACTATTTAGTTCGATAACAACTTATTCCGCAATAAATTGTTTTATTTTATAAACGCTCGTTTTACAAACATTTATTTGGAAAACAATTCTTTTAACAAATGCATCATATGATATTTAATAATAATACATTTTTCATTTCTCAATTAGATTCATTAGGATAAATCACGTTTCTACTAAATATCATTTCTTTACCTCATCATCTTTCATTTTTTTTTTCATTTTTTTTCTAACCTAACCGAACCTAACTCCCCGTGACCACAGATTATAATAATAGTTTGTCGTGACTTCGACCGTCTAGGGTTAGCGTTTCCGTCAGCAGGTCGACGGAGCCCCGCTGTGCGTAGCTCCTATTTCTGTCTGCAGGGTTTAAAGGAACCTAACCAACCGAACCTCGGGGTGCCCCTGACGTCGACCGTCTAGAGTTTGCGTAGCGTTTCCGTCAGCGTGGGGGTCGTGCGTTCCATGGCCCTGTATGAGGCCCCGGTGTCGGCCTCTGACCTGACGGACGGCAGCATCGTAGTTTTGCGAAAGCCGCAGAGGGCGATGGCCGTCGAGAGTCATCAGGAGGTATCGCACGATCTCTTACGAGGCGGCTTGCGTACTGGCCGGATCCCCGCCCTGGGACCTCGAGGCTAAAGTACTCGCGTCATTGTATCGGTGGCGCGAGGAAGCGAGGGCGCGGGGCGAGGGACCGATGCAGCGGCACATGGAGCTGCGTCGGTCTCAGCTTCGCAAGGTCCTGGTGGTGGAATGGCGGGACAGGCTTTCACAGCCTACCTCCCTCCTGCCTCGTCACCATCGAGGCGGTCCGGCCGGTGCTTGAGCGCTGGCTCGGGAGGAGGCACGGCTCCCTGTCGTTTCGGGCGACGCAGGTGCCCTCGGGGCATGGTTGCTTCGGGAAGTACCTGTGCCGCATAAACAGGGAGCCGGACGCCCGGTGTCACCACTGCGTCGACTGTCGGGAGGACACGGCGCGGCATACGCTGGCAGAGTGTGCCGCTTGGGAGGAGCCGCGCCGTGCCCTCATCTCAGAAGTAGGCAGAGACTTGTCGCTGCCGGCCGTAGTCGAGTCGATGGTCGGCAGCGAGAGTCTCTTCTGCGAAACAGTCATGTCGCAGAAGGAGGCTGCGGAAAGGGAGAGGGAGATCTCGTCCACTCACCCGGCCCGAGGAAGGCGCACCGGGCGTTGGCGGAGGGCGGATAACGCCCTCTTCCAGCCCCCCAAAATGGGTCCAGGGGCGACGGACTCGGGGACGTCCGTCGCTACCCACAAATCAGGACCCGAGGTGGCGACGCGTAGTGTTCCACGCACGCCCCTCTTAGGCGTCGCGGGGGGAGTCAAACACCGCACTCCCCCCCCAGACCCGAAGAGGCCCGCAGTGGCGGGCCGGCACCAGTCGGGGGTTGCGGAAGGATCGTACGTTCCCGCGACCCCCGGCATAGGTGTGAAATGGAACACCGGGGTGGTTTTAAGTCAGTAAGAGTCTGACAGACCCCGCCGCCCGCGCGAGGGCGGCGGACATCCACGAGAATCTTCCACCACGGAAACAAAAAAAAAATGGTTGAATCGAATGAAAAATCAAAATGTATTATGAGTTTAAATAATGGTAGTAAAACTTAAAATAAAAAAATATAGAAGGTTAGTACGTCTTTAGGTAAGTTTGACATATTTGAACGCTTTTGACATGATCTGACAGCACAGCCAGGTATTTTCACGGAGCTCCGCGCGCCTTAAAAACGATGTTTGGTGAACTGACTGTTCACCCATCGTGAGGGATGTCCAAGCAAGAATAAACTTTTTAAGACATGTGACATCCACGCACTCGCACTGGGCCTGCGTGGTGGATTACGTCCCACTCCCTCTCACCGAGAGGAAGCTTGTGTCCCAGCAGTGAGAACTTTATAGACGGCTTATGCCTGTACCACATCAGTATACTATTGGATTCCTATGTCCAGAAGTGGACGCCCCTCGACGGATATGATGATGATATTATTACTCCAACACACTTTCCACAAACCCTGACGCGTTCCGTAGAAGATTCTAATGACGCGACTTATTTCAAAATTTTCCAGCACAATGATGGCCCACTTTTCCCTTCTGCGAAATGACAGCAGCTGCCACTTACTGCTGGAGCCACCGTCACCGTCATACACCACCGTCACCATGAGAAGGGCCTTCATCGTGTGGCTGCAGTGCGGTCAGCAGAACGAGTTCCGACACGTGTGCAACTACTTCCATAGCCTCGAGTCTATGGTGAGCTCAACATTACAATTAACATAGTAAATAAGCCATAGAGTAGACAATGTGGGGACGAGCTTGCATCCCACCGGAAGGACAGACCCACATCGGCAGAGAACATATATTATGTGTGTGGAAAATGTAGAGGATGGCCTTTGTCCTGGAATAGGACAATACAGGCTAGTTAGATATATAGACAGCTACAACAGAACTGTGCAAGTATGCAGATGATTGTGTAGTAACACTTTCAAACAAAATGTGACCCGTGGGGGGTCTAATACTAATGATTTTGCTTTCAAATTCTAGGAGGACAAGTTATCAGCGGAGGACCGCGCGACCAGTCGCGCCCATGAGTGTAACCTGCTCTCAAGCCTTCCACCGTCATCTCACTACCTCAGTGAACACTTCCCCAAGCTATACCGACACAACAAGAACAAGAAAATTAACGTCAAGGAAATACAAGAGGTCACACTCGAAAATTGTGTCTTCAACCTCGAAGGGTTCCACGATATGAAGATACAAAAAGTTGCGACAACTAAAGATATTATCAAAACCAGTCAAATGATCAGACAATATTGTAAAACGCATTCAAAATCCTTAAGAATTTTGTTCGTAGAATTTCAAGAATTTGCCAAAAAAACTGAAGTTGCAAACTCTGTAGATAACATCGCAATGTATGTCACAAGGAAATACTTGAAAGATGAATTGGTGACGTGGAGTAATATACCGAGAAGTTTCAGTTTCTTAGAAGATTTGGAAGATACGGACACAATTAATGTCAGTGATAAAAAAACAGCGGATTTAAGAGATTGTACGAGTCCTACTTTTACTGTAGATCACACATTCATTGCAAACAAAAATGCCGATAAAATAAAAATATTGATTAATGAGTCTAGAAGAAAAAATCTCTATAAATATGATACCTAATAATTATCAAAATGTAACAGCAGCCAAATTGTAAAAATTGCAAAAGCTAAAAGCTGTGAAAAAAAAATGTGATTGTATACCTACTCCAATATATCATAGATGGCGTTGTTACCAAAATAATACAATTATGCACTGTGCAATTTAATTATACGTTTTTTTTAGTATCTAGGTAATTCTTATGAAACCAATTGGTTTTGGTACATTTTAAGACTTTAGTTACATATTATATAAGTGTACTTTATTATTTTTTAATATATAAGTGACAACGCAAGATGTTTTGTGTGATACGGACATTAAAATCGATTAAACTAATAACTAACAAGAGTGTTTTATTTATACTTATTTGGCAAAAAATACACTAATTCTCTTGTATAATGTCATCTTTATTTGGATTATTCACTGTGGCTACAAACACAACAAACCCTAAATAAGCAAGCTTTACAACGTGTCGCAATCCTTAAAAAAAAGAGAAAGATCCCTAAATAAATAATTATACGTTATTATCAGCTACCTATACCTATTTTATTGTACTAAGAATTCATTTACACAAACTCATTATAGTAGTTATCACAATTCATCAACTGGCCATACTACTTATTGTCAATCAATCTACATTTATTATCTCTGGCAACTTGGCAAGCAGTCAAAGACTACTATAGTATACTGGCAAGTCTTGCGCCAACCTCGACTCAAAGCGGCGCGCGCGCACGCACGCTCCTCCCACAAAGATAGAATTATAACCTGTTTTATAATGGACGACGTAATGTCAACACCGATAAACACGATTACCAGAGATAATTTAACAGTGTTGATAGCTAATAACATACTGAATAATTCATTGGAATTTATTTCGGACTGTGATACGGTGAGTTTTATTTTTATTGTGTTAATAATTCGTGGCGTTTTGTTGTGTGTGTGAAATTTGAAATAACGGTCTTGTCTGTCAAAGGTTTGTTAAATCCTCTTCCTGTCGAAGTTTTGTGAGAGGATTTTTCGTGTTAGTGATCTGTAGATTTTGGGTTATGTTATCAAATGCGTTATGAGTTCTATGTAAATAATAAGTAATAAGTGGCATTATGTAGGGTTGAATGAATCCTAGAACTATGACGAAAACATCATTCTATTTATTTCACACAGTCGTTTTAGCGCCCAGTATATATTATTATATTTTGTCTAACATTCGTAAATTAATAGCTATTCAAAAACAATATTATAAATAGACCGGTTTCTGTGGCACTTAACGGTGGTTTACTATGCAATAGCACTATTGGTTCGATAACTTGTGAAAATGCGTTTCTGAACACCGCAATGTAGGATAAACTCCGTATAAACAACTGACTGGTGTGTGATGTGTGCCGTTTATAGCTTCGTTATCTACATAATTATACTACTTAGTTATCAAGAAAATCGACCTACCAATTGTTTCACAGATAAGCTGTTGAACACAATGTCGATATAATGAATGACTGACGTTTTGATTGTTATAAATCTTATTGCCCATAGTAATGTAAAATTACTTCAATAATAAATAAATTAACTCCTGTAATAATTTTCATAAAAAAATAGTTGAAAAGAAAAAAAAAGTTAATAAATTAACACTTATTCATTGTTTTTGCTGATTGTAGAACAAACGGGCACTATTTATTTATTTTAAAATAAAAATGCAATGTAATTCTTCGAAATAATAGCAAAGCAGCGACTTCCTAATAGTAAATTAAGCCATTTATTTACCCTTGAAAAATATAATTATAAATGAAACTAGTAAAAAGATGAATTAAATTAATAAATTAAATTTTAGACGCGATCTCAGATCCATCTATTATACCTACATCTCATCAGTAGCAGCCTTGAGTCTTGATCGTTGCCCGGTTGATGGCAATAGGCTAGCCCCCTATTATATGGGACTGTAATGTGGGTGTCCTAATAGGTACACCTCTGCCTTCCCCTTCGGGGATACAGGCGTGATGTAATATTACATTATATTTCTATTTAAGTACTCAGACACACGCTAAGTACAATGTGAGAGTAACTTCAGGCCAGTTTGTTAGAACAGGGTCAAAAATAAACCTACCTGTGTTTTTATAGGTAGCCAGGTAGCTTCCACAACGGAAAACACTGTATCAAGGTGACCGCACCTTGATATAGTGTTACTGGAACTCTTGGAGACTCCCTCAGAGACAAATTTAAAGGGATTAATACATATAATGACTGTGCCTTCTCAGTATATTTATGAAAATCTTTTGTATGCACATAAAAATATTAATCTGATTAAAAAGTACAGTGATATCCATAATTTAAATACTAGGAACAAACACAAATTTGTTGTTCCTACTACCAGGCTCAAGAAAATAGGTGGCTCGTTTAGATGCCAATGTATACGTTTTTATAATAAACTTCCTAGCCACATTCAAGAACTAAGCCCTTATAAATTCAAATCTTTTATAAAAAGGAAACTATGCCAGAATGCCTATTATACTGTCAAAGACTATATTGAGGACAAAAAGGCTTAGGATTGAGTTGCTCCAATAAAGCACAGGCAATGTTAATTTATTTTATTTTGCTAACTATTTTTACTTTTAATCTTTACTTTATGTTAATCTATACTTATTTACTTATACAATGACACTAATATTTAGTATTTAAAGTATTATATTATTTTAAATTATTGTGAATGTGAGGACTATGTGTGTTTTTGTACCAGTTTTAATCATGTTCTGGCAGTTTGAGTAGCTGATGCGGCCTACCCAAATGTCCTTTCTTTGGTACTGATCGTCGAATCGTTGAGCTCCTTAAGTTCTGAGTCGAGTTGCACGGTTACTGACAAATGCGTGCACTGACTGGACAGGTCCACTCAATCTGTGTGGTTCTTTCCTCAAAAGACCATTGCAGACACCGATCTACATAGCCTTCACATGATCTGACCAAGATTTTGTCTGGGCTTTAAAAGAGACTGTGACCTCTGAGTTTATTTCGACCTTTCTTCTCAGAGTAGTCAGATAGAAAATGCCGACCTCATCTCGTTTTTAAAATACGATTGACGTGTAAAAGTGTTTGTTCAAACCTACTTACAGAAATAAAATCATTTAGGTAAATTAATTATCTCCTTTAAACTTTTCATAAAAAAAGTTTAAGAAAAAAAAACAATATTTCAAAAAAAAAAACACTGGCATTCATTGTTTTTGCTGATTATAGAACAAACAGGCAACGACAATTGACAACGTTCTGAAAGAATGATACCTGTTCATTGTACCTGTTGGGTAGCAGGATATTCATTGTTGTTGAACTTCTTTGAGTAGTTATACTCTGCACACTTGTATTTAATTAAACCTCAAATAATTCCCATTTTGCTTTCCTAAAACATTAATGAACATTAATTAACTGTAATTTAATGAATGCGTCTGTCTTTGTGCACCTCAAATAATTCCTTTATTGGTGTCCTAACAATAATAAATAGCCAAGGAAGCGACTCACATAGATGTACCGGTTTGTCACAGTTCTAACTAAACCCATTTGGTCGACGTGCCCTAGGTTGGTTACTGCGACCAAGCAACTGAGAAAAGCCAAATAGTTTTTAAAGTTCATTCATTTAATTATGCGTACATTATTTGCAGATAATTAGAATTAATTGAGTGTCACTCGCAAGTCGCAATGCAAACTTGACAGCCATAGAAAACTCCACCCCATAAAGGATAAAAGCATCTAAATAAACTCCTAAAAAGGTCCCCAACATCGCATAAACTCCCCGTAGATAGAACCCAGAGCATCTATCACGATCTAAAAAACTACTTACAACATAAATTGTAATGAAAAACTATCTCCTTCCAGATGGGGACGGATTCACCAATAAGAAAACCGAGCGGACAGCCAATCAGTAAAAAGCTATTCCATTCACCGATGGCCGACAGCCCTAACGAAGCTGCATTCACTTGGACCACGAAACGAAGCAGAAAGGCGAAAAAGCGAAAACAAATACTCATACCCGATAACAGTGAGAGAATCAAAAGAGCGTATGTGAAAGAGTGCGAGCAGGACGGATATAGCCCCGACGTACATGGCGGAATGAGAAAGAGAGTTTTAATCAGCCTCTTTCATAATAAGGAATACTGCATGGATTTTGGCAATTAAACTTAAAGTTTGAACCTTAATATTAAACTGTACATTGCTTAATTCTGTTTATCGATATTAGATCTATATTATTAGTGGCAAGCAATGTATGTTGAATATTTCGTGGGTGTTTTGGTAAACCAATATTTTGATAAGGGTCACAGTCATTAATGAAATACCCTAAAGCCATATTTGGGTGTCCGATGTTAATATTTTGTAACATAGTTTAAGCTAGTATAGTTTACTTCATAAATATTGCAATATTATCTGAAGCTCGAATTGGCCTTACAATTTTAAGCGAGACACAATAATATGGGTGATCCTGCTCATTTTAAGAGTGTCAAACTGACTGGAAATGATAATGATAAACTTACAAATAATTATAATAAGTACAAATTAATTAAGGAAATCCGTTACTGTACCTAATTGGTTGTTATGAAACAATGAAGCTACTATAGTGTATGGAATATTATTTATGGGACTGTTTGATCACGTTTTTGTACAGTCAGACAGACATCAGTGGTAATAATTTGACATTGACAGCGCCTTTATGTTGTAGCTGTAAGGGCTATTTTTGCAGTGCAAGTGTTACCACTGATTTACTTAACAGGTAAGGTTGGCCACCTACCAATGCTTCCTGTAGTTATTTATATTTTCTAGATTTTGTATAATTGAGTTTTGTCTTCCTTCATTATATACACTCCATATCAGTTTTTATTTACTGATTGGTTCTTTTAAAAGTTACTGAAGACTCAAACAAAAAAAAAATATCGTTATCCTGTAAAATTGTGCGTAGCGTAGAATTAAGATAGATAATTATTTAAAGATAAATAAAATATTACGTGCCATTACATCAATTTACTCAGTGTAATATCCAATTTATTAGTTCAATAAAACAATAATTTTTAATTTTTTTAGGCATCCAGTACTTTACTGTCAAAGTATACGTCAATACGGCGTCAAGAGAATCAATCGATGTATTTTCTGTCTTTCTTTAACCAATCATCTCAGTCCATTGCTGGCTTTAAGAATCACACTAGTTTGCACCACAAAACAACGACGAATCCTAATTTATGGTAGTGTTCATCAGCTCAAATACGTCTCATTGAAATAAATATATTACATACCACCACAGCTTGCAATAATAAGTTAACATTATTATAATAACCTGTGTTCAAAGAGGAACCGTTATAAAGGAGTCCGCAAGTTCCCCGGGGAATGAAATAATACGCCACGATACTAATACCGATACCGTTTATAAATGGAGGAATCGAGTGATACCCAACCGGTATCAATATAGGTGATTGTTGTTAGGCTTAGTCATGCTGTAGAATGAGGCCGTTCTTTATAGTCTATATAGTGATTTCCTTTGATTGTCTGTCGTCTTACAACCCTCACTGGGCCTGCGTGGATTGCAGCCCGCTCGCTCGCACAGAAAGGAGGGGCAAGTCCCAGCAGCGGGAATATTATAGGCTGGTTATGTAGTGTTTTGTTTGGTCATGTAAATTGTAGGACAAAGGTCTATTGTAATAGGGGGTGTGTTCACTGCAAACAACACGCATAAATCCAGATTCTGGCCATCTACTTAGAAATTCTTAATGGGAGTACCCAATAACACCCGGGGTTCGAACCCAGGACCAATACACGGATGGTTCGTTAGTTAATATGTATGATGACAGTTTCAGAAGCTGTCATTATAAACTAAAGTCATGTAAAGTCGCTTGTCCTGTCTGTCTGTGGGGCGTGTTGTTCTTCTATACTAAGCAATGGATGTTCATGCGGTTTTCAGCATTATTTACAGAATTCATTCACTGGCAGATTTATGTTTATAATTAGATAAGTTTTATAAATATGAATGCATATAATAAAGAAATCGCGATTTTTCTTTAATTAAGTCGTAAAAAACCGAAGCATTAAGGCGGACCGCTAGACATACATATTTGCAAGTTAACATAACACCTTTTACATCATTACTTTACTAACCATCTTTATCGCACAGAATAAAACGTAATCTTCCTTTGTCAGCACGAAAAACTACAGCAATATCGAAACGCTTCGGCAAAGATCACAACACGGCAAGTTTTCTATTGGCTCAATAATGCCGACGGCACGGCGCGCAACGCTTGTTACGACTTGCGACTTCTCTCAAACCGGCATAAAGCGATACTTTTAAAGTTTACTTAATGAGTTTTAATGGTAGCTGAAGATTTTATATCGGTTTTGATTGTGGGGTGAAGAGTTAAGAGTTTTGTGTTAAACTCTTGTTGGGGAAGTAGGATTCAAGTTTTTAAGGTTAGGTTTATGGTTGCAGGGGCCCATTTAATAAAACTGACAATGCGGCTTATTTGTCAAAAACTGACAAAATTGTCATATTAACACGACGTGTGTTGTGTAATCCGAAAACTAAAAGAACGACAAAGTTTTAAGGTTGTCGCGTGTAATCTGTCGGTTTGATTAAATAGGCCCGGGTCAGGTAGAAGAAAAAGAATATAAGTTTTATGGTGTTTTACTGCCCAGACCCACTCTCACTCACAGAGAGGCCTGTGTCCCAGCCAGCCTCACTCCCTCTCACAGAGACGGGGCCCGAGTCCCAGCCAGCCCCACTCCCTCTCATAGAGAGGTGGACTGAGTCTCAGCCAGCTTCTCCCTCGAACAGAGGGCCTGAGTCCCAGCCAGCCCCACTCCCTCTCACAGAGAGGAGGCCTGAGTTCCAGCCAGCCCCTCTCCCTCTCACAGAGAGGAGGCCTGAGTCTCAGCCAGCCCCACTCCCTCTCACAGAGAGGGCCTGAGTCCCAGCCAGCCCCACTCCCTGTCACAGAGAGGAGGTCTAAGTCCCAGCATTAGGAATATCATTGGCAGGTTCTTGTTACCTTATGAATCTTTGTGAAATGGTGTGGCCTTCTCTAAACGCACGGGTCTTATAATTTTTGTTTTCACAATCAAATAGGTAAAATTGTTTGTTACTTTGTAAGCGGTTATCTCTGGAAGCACTCGTCCGATCAAAATAATTCTTTCACAGGCAGAAAGCTACACTATTTTCGAGTGCCATTGGATTTATTGTTTTAGGGTTAAGTTGATTTCCACACGGACTGAAGTTACGGGCTAGTCATATAAATCAATAAGTATAAAGTAAGCCTTCCATTTCATGTAAATTGAGCCATCACTGTAACCAAATTGCAGTTTATAGCGACTACATTGTTTCTGCCAATAGTTGGCGATAAAATAGGCACTAAATTGAAAAGGTCTGAGTTTCAAATACTAGGTATTTAGATTTCTATCTTAGAATTCTGCATTCTCTGTGAGCTACCAAGATATATTGAATAAACTGCATATCCTAAATCTAAATAATAACCGACTTCTTGACATCAATAGGTGGTATAACTAACGTGACCATTCGTCCCGTTTTGAACGGGACTGTCAGTGTATGCGGTTCTTCGTCCTGGTGTCCCGAAAAAAACATGGGGACGCAAAATTGTCCCGTTTTTCAGAAACCGCGCGATAATTAAAAGACAGAAGTATTTGACGAATTTTCGTTAATTTGTAAGTTCTAAACAGTATCTGGTAATGCCTTAGATATTAACTTGTCTTGTAAATTGTAATCAATAAAGTTGAGTGACATTAAAATGTGTTTACCCAAAATTCATTATAATCTGGGCACCATTCTCAGCTAGAATTATAATGCAACATTATAAGTACCTACCACAAATGCGATAAGATCTGGCTGTAAGTTTGTTATTATATAATATTGGTGATAAAACATGTGCTTATATGAAAATGTATATAAATAAATACTTATTCTTTCACGTCGCAAAAAGTAACCGAATAGAGTAATCTAAACGTTTCGATGGAAAGTCGTTGAGTGGAAGTGTTCCAACACATTCACACCAGCAACCTTAACCATGAAACCTTTTGTATAATAATTGAATATTATGTTTTATGTCTGCCCGGTACAAAAGCACCAGTAGAGTCTTTTCTTTATTGAATAAATTGTGGACCTCTGAAAATACCCAGTTGCAGGTTTCGGTCCTTAAGGCGATATTGATAAATAAGGTGAATATTTAAAAAAAAACATGACGTGTGTGATGCCACTGTCTACAGATATCTGCAGTACCAGAGACAACGCTTGGGATTGTGGAGAGGCTATCTGCAATATTGTCATCAACTGGGCACACGGTGTATTCTTCATTATTGTCTATTATTATTAGTGTCATGTGATCTGTACCTATGTATTTGGGTTATATATATTTTATAACAGCATTGCGATTCTGTAACCATCTCACCGTGAAAACTTAGGTGAAGTGAGCGTGGAGTGAGCTGTCAGTGTCGTCCCACTGATGCTAGGGATTGACCAAGCATAACATTTACAACCATAATCGAGAGTTTAAATATATTTTGACGTGACAGCGTCTTATAATTCGATGGAGCCGGCTGCACGCACGAAAAAACATGACTCATGCGGCGTTACCTCGCTCTGAGGTTCAGTGATATATTGTCGAATATTCGTGCTTTCATTAAAATAAATAGCATCGGTCCGCTAGTGCAGCGGTTGTAGGTTATGCTATAATTTACAAAACTATAACAATAAGTTCTCTATATCCATACAAAATATCTATCAAACAAATAAAATTAATATTTTCTTTTAAAAATGCAACCATTCCATCAGTATTTTCTTATGACGTTGTCACGTTCAACTATCGTCAGTAAACCGACTTTACAGACAACCGATTTTTTAATGTTAGTTCTGTTGATCATTTTATATTATTTCAAAGCTAGTATTTCAGTGTGTAAATATTATTCTTTAGAGTATTTTTTTATAAAACAGCAACACTAACATTCAGTCAGAAACTCAATTTTGTTTCACTTTGACCTCACTAACGACAAAAACGACAACAATAGTCATATTAAACAAGAGGTCCTTATCAAACAAAGTCCATGCGCATTTTCTGTAGTAGCTAGTTTTGGGAAAAAATAAAAGAACTTATTTGAGTTTCTGACAGAATTTCTGTTTTGCTGTTTTATTTAAAAAAAAAAACCCCGTAAACAGTAATGTTTAGCCACTTAAGTTCTAGCTTTGAAATAGTATAAAATTATCAACAGAATTATCATAAAAAAAAAAAAAATAAGTTGGTATCTCGATTATGATCGTAAATGTAATGCTTGGTCAATCTCTAGCATCAGTGGGATGACACTGACAGCTCACCCCACGCTCACTTCACATAAGTGTTCACTTCACGGTGAGATTTTTGCAGAATCGACATACAGCACATACCTTTGACAGCACTCAGTTTGTTGCCGACCATCTGCTTCGCCACGAACGCCGCCATCTTAGCTGCTTACTGCTCTACTCTCTCAACTGAAACAATACAAACAACTATGTTAATTATATTTAATAAAGTCTAAGTCTTCTTAATTATATTGAGTGTTGTGGGCTCAACCGCAACCCGCGGGGTAATTGTGGACTCAACCGCAATCCGCGGGGTAATTGTGGGCTCAACAGCAACCCGCAGGATAATTGTGGGCTCAACAGTAACCCGCGAGGTGATTCTGGGCTCAACAGCAACCCGCGGCGTAATTGTGGGCTCAACAGCAACCCGCGAGGTGATTGTTGGCTCAACAGCAACCCGCGGCGTAATTGTGGGCTCAACAGCAACCCGCGAGGTGATTCTGGGCTCAACAGCAACCCGCGAGGTGATTCTGGGCTCAACAGCAACCCGCGGCGTAATTGTGGGCTCAACAGCAACCCGCGAGGTGATTGTGGGCTCAACAGCAACCCGCGGGGTAATTGTAGGGTCAACAGTAACCCGCGGGGTAATTGTGGGCTCAACAGCAACCCGCGGCGTAATTGTGGGCTCAACAGCAACTCGCGAGGTGATTGTGGGCTCAACAGCAACCCGCGGGGTAATTGTGGGCTCAACAGTAACCCGCGAGGTGATTCTGGGCTCAACAGCAACCCGCGAGGTGATTGTTGGCTCAACAGCAACCCGCGAGGTGGTTGTGGGCTCAACAGCAACCCGCGAGGTGATTGTGGGCTCAACAGCAACCCGCGAGGTGATTCTGGGCTCAAAAGCAACCCGCGGCGTAATTGTGGGCTCAACAGCAACCCGCGAGGTGATTCTGGGCTCAACAGCAACCCGCGGCGTAATTGTGGGCTCAACAGCAACCCGCGAGGTGATTGTGGGCTCAACAGCAACCCGCGAGGTGATTCTGGGCTCAAAAGCAACCCGCGGCGTAATTGTGGGCTCAACAGCAACCCGCGAGGTGATTCTGAGCTCAACAGCAACCCGCGGCGTAATTGTGGGCTCAACAGCAACCCGCGAGGTGATTCTGGGCTCAACAGCAACCCGCGGCGTAATTGTGGGCTCAACAGCAACCCGCGAGGTGATTGTGGGCTCAACAGCAACCCGCGGCGTAATTGTGGTCTCAACGGCAACCCGCGAGGTGATTGTGGGCTCAACAGCAACCCGCGGCGTAATTGTGGTCTCAACGGCAACCCGCGAGGTGATTGTGGGCTCAACAGCAACCCGCGGCGTAATTGTGGGCTCAACGGCAACCCGCGAGGTGATTGTGGGCTCAACAGCAACCCGCGGCGTAATTGTGGGCTCAACGGCAACCCGCGAGGTGATTGTGGGCTCAACGGCAACCCGCGAGGTGATTGTGGGCTCAACAGCAACCCGCGAGGTGATTGTGGGCTCAACAGCAACCCGCGGGGTAATTGTAGGGTCAACAGCAACCCGGGGGGTAATTGTGGGCTCAACAGCAGCCCGCGGGGTAATTGTAGGGTCAACAGCAGCCCGGGGGGTAATTGTAGGGTCAACAGCAGCCCGCGGGGTAATTGTAGGGTCAACAGCAACCCGGGGGGTAATTGTGGGCTCAACAGCAGCCCGCGGAGTAATTGCGTAACACACATAAAATGCCCATCGATCGCATGCCTTTCATTTTAACAGTTCAGCCTCATTCATTGCGCTAATTACGTTGTTGAGCAGATCAAATCTAGTAATGGATGTCAAAATGAAAGGTACTCGTATTGCGATCGTTTGTCATTTTATGTGTGTTACGCAAAAACCTCCGATGGAATTTGGATGTGTACCAAATTATGATAATAGGTTCGATTTTGGCGAAAATAACGGGCTAAATGTTAGTGTCAAAAACTCAAACTCTAAGCATTTATTTCAAATAAACCAATTACAGGCACTTTTGAATTGTCAAGGGGTCGGTCAGTCAGAAAGATGAAGCTAGTTGCCCATTCCAAAGCGTAGTAGGTACCTATGGAGAAGAACGGGCAAGAAACTCCATGGACACTCTTTTAAATCAAAATATTGTTACAAAAAAGTGGTTACATCATTCATGTTGTAATTATACATGTGAGAACGATGTAGAAACACGTGCACGTTAAAAGCGTCCGTAATAAAAAGATAAAACAATTTATGGAATTAAAATAAGCCGTGGCAGCTAAGAAATGACCAGTGCCTACTGACGGCGCCCGTTCACGAACATGACGTATGGATCAGCACCATTCAGCTCAACCATTTTGAAGGGAACTCAATGATCCAATACACACGCCCGCGCCACCACCAGCGACACATTTGAGTGAGCATGACATACTCTCAGCCGCCAGGGCACATTCAAGTCAATGAAAGACGAACCCAGTAAGCTTTATAGTGGGTACATAGTGCCCACACATGTGCTATGCAATTATACAATACTAAGAGATTGAATTTATACAATGCAAAGATAGGTTGTACAATCTTCATCAGCTCCAACATTATTTTCGAATGCTAATTAATTAGTTTACGCGCCCTTGTGGAGCAGGACCAGCCCTGAGCCAAGCATTTTTGTCAGCGATATAATCCCCCAACTTATAATATGCTTGGCTGTATAGTGTGCATTTTATACAAGATTTAAATTTCGTTTCATTCAGTTGGAGTATGTGGGGAGGTATTTTATTGTAACATTTTAAACAGTACCCCATGAAGGATGAGTCTACTTTAGCCAGTCTGAAACCTGGTTGAACTAATTGGTCCCTATTTCTAGTCCTATAGTTGTGTCTTTCACCTCTTTTACTGAAAATATTTAAATTTTTCCTTACGTACATGATGTTTTCATAAATATATTGACAAGGTACCGTCATGATGTTAATGTCTTTAAACAGTTCCCTTAGAGAATCGCGCCTGCGGAGGCTGTATATTGCTCTGATAGCTCTTTTCTGCAGAAGAAAAATAGACTCAATATCGGCAGCCCGTCCCCATAATAAAATACCGTAAGACATGATACTATGATAATAGCTGAAATAGACTAGCCTCGCGGTATCTACATTAGTAAATTGACGGATTTTCCTTACAGCATAAGCTGCTGAACTTAGCCGTCCTGTAAGAGATGTCAAATGAGGACCCCATTGCAGCCTTGAGTCAAGCGTTATCCCCAGGAAAACAGTTTCATCGACAAATTCTAGTTTCTCGTTATTCAATACTATGTCACAATCACTACTTTTAACATTCGGTAAAGCAAATCTTATGCATTTCGTTTTTTTCCCATTTAATACTAAATTATTAGCAGTGAACCAATTATGTATCTGCAGTAGGGCATTATTTACGTCGTCAAGATTTGATGCACGTCTATTTATCTTAAAGATTAAAGAAGTATCGTCAGCAAATAATACCATTTGTGATTGGTTTTTAAATAAATGGGGTAGATCATTAATATATACTAAAAAGAGGAAGGGACCTAATATCGATCCTTGTGGAACACCCATTTGTACTTTTAAATGAGGTAAATTGACACCATTTATTTGCACTTTTTGTTGTCTATCATTTAAATAAGATTGTACTAAACTAAGCGCGAGTTTACCTAGTCCGTAATGCTCAAGTTTTAAGAGCAAGGTTTCGTGATCAACGCAGCCTTGGAGAGGTCACAAAAGATCCTTATGACATCTTGGGCCTCCTCCCACGCTGTAAATATGTGTTTTAATAAAGTGACACCGGCGTCAGTCGTACAACGTCCTTTGGTGAAACCATATTGCTGACCGTGTAAGATGTTGTGTCAGCCTCTGCCTACGTCTTCAGACCATACAAGCATGCTGATGTTACTTACTTTTTATTATGTTTTTATCTGCTTTATGTTACCTATAATAATATGTGGTTTTAGTCTGTGATAAATAAATTTATTTTCATTGTTTCTTTCCTACGATTAGTAAACAAAACAATTCGTAGTAAATTATACCGGAAATAATAATCCACTTTCATTAATTTCTTAAATATGTGAAGAAAAGTATTGAAAATCTTAATTAACGCTCCAATCGTCATAATTCTTTAGTATCGTATAAAAAGCTGCGTTTCATCAGGAGTTGGTTGATGAAATAGCAATCAATCGGGATCTGGATTACGTTTTGAGCGCTAAAAGCGATTTATTGTTGGAACACAATTAAACGTAAATATAGGAGTACGCTTTATATTTTATTGGTTGTTCCAATTTCAGCAGATTGAGCCGAGTTGTATGTGAGGATTAATAGATCCGTAAAGTTAAGCTGCGCTTGCTAAGGTCAGTCTGTAGATGGGTGATAATTTTTTAAACATCAAGATTTATTTAGCAGTGGATTTTGAAGGGTGCACATATAGCTGTAGGTTTAGTTGTAGACTACCTCGTTGGTCTAGTAGTCGCAAGACTGGCTGTTGAGTGTGCGGTAATAATAAAACACCTAGACTTGGGATCGAACAGCGATACGATAGTTACGAGAATGGTTGGTAAAGAAATGTTGAAGAATGACTCAATAAAAATATTTAAATGATAGATACAATGGTGATATATTAAAATGCGAAATTATATTATCTATTGAATTATGAAAATTTTAAATACCAAAGATTTTTTTTTTTTTTAAATAATTAAGAGTGTATGTGTATAATAATTAATGGATATGATCTTTATTATTGCTCCGTTTATTTCATATCATCTAATATTTGTATACCATAAAACATGTTGAATTATTGTTGATTGTGTGAACATCCTCAATACCATGTTTTTGACAAATAAAATTACTTTGACTTTTGACTTTGATCGAACACCGATCTCCAAGTCTGGGTGTTTCATTATGATTGGGTGTTTCATCAAGATAAGTATTGACTGTAGCACACTGAAGTCTGAATTTGAAGCCTGGTCGATGCTAGTAAGCTTGCAACTATTTTATATGGGAATGTGTGTGGTTATACAGGGTGGCAATACATCGACGCGCCACCAGTTGCCATGGGTTCAGTACATGATTGTGAAGCGCCCGGCATTTAAATATTTCGTTCGTTGTTAAAAAAAACTATTAGCTGTTCTATATATTTCTACCGCGTTGGTATTAGACTTTTCTATGGAACAGCATTTTTTTTTTGTTAATTGAAGGAAGTGTCTCTTGGAGGTCTAGAATCTTGTGCTGAATTCATGGTTACAGTTTGCGCGCCAATGTCCTGTCGCCTGTATAGAAACAATGTCGATAACATTATGAATCTCTACATCATCCAGCATAAGGTCCTACTTGAGCCAGAATCAACATCAGTTTATGAACCCATTTCTTCAGTGAGCTGTGACTATAAAAAAAGAAACAACAGAATATTTCATAACAAAATTTCAGTCGTATTTCAGTTGAAAGAAAAGTTTTTACGTGGATTGTAAATCTTAAAGTCGGGATGCGCACCCACTTTAAAATTGTTCCAAAGGTTTGCATCACCGTTATTTATGTTCAAAAGTATTTATTTATAGATATAAGGGAATTCATCTTATGGCGACATGGTGAAAAACTGTTTCAGATCTGGATGAAAAGGTTAAGTAACTCGGTGAAATAATAAATTAAGATATGAACGGCTACATCCCGATTGGCCACTTTCCCGATTCACTATCCTAAACAAAAGTGGCGTTTCGTAACAGTTTTGATCTTCATACTTTCTTGTAAACGGGTAATCCTGTGTCAACATTTATTTAATTACATTACATTCCTCTATCACTTACGGACATGTTGTGTCGACCCCAAATAAATTAGGATATGGGCAGGAGAATGATGATGATTATATTACAGTCTTCTATCTATTGTTTATACTTGTTTATCAATTATTCTATCTATAGTTTATACTTGTTTATCCATTATTCTATCTATTGTTTATACTTTTTTATCCATTATTCTATCTAATGTTTATACTTGTTTATCCACTATTCTATCTAATGTTTATAATTGCCTAGCCATTATTCTATCTATTGTTTATACTTGTTTATTCATTATTCTATCTATTGTTTATACTTGTTTATCCATTATTCTATCTATAGTTTATACTTGTTTATCCATTATTCTATCTAATGTTTATACTTGTTTATCCATTATTCCATCTATTGTTTATACTTGTTTATCCATTATTCTATCTATTGTTTATACTTGCCTAGCCATTAAAAATATTTCACTTTAATAGCCTACCTAAGGCACTATTAAAACGTTAGAATGTACCTAGGCGCACTGCTCCAATTCGTCGTTTCAATAAAGAAAATCATGGAAAAAAGAAGGAAGGAGGGAGAACTGTGCATGTTACTTTGCATATTATTCAAATCAACATAAAACTGCAAAATATTAAAATTCGTAAAATACCTCAAGTACATATTCACTACGCGTTTCAAGCTAAGCTGACAAAACAAACAAAAATGCACATTATACTTCCTTTTTTGTTTTAATCTCTACCCATTACTATCAACTAGGTGCAAAATATTATAGAACTCCTGAAGTGGAACGGTTCTGCAGTAAATCAGCTTTATAGCCTAACTTTATGATCTCGATCGCTAGCGGAATCGCAAATGGAGGGTAGGTTCATGATTACCGCGGCTTTTCCTCTAATTGCTACAGGAAAATAGGTGCTTTTTTTGCGTTTATTATTAGTTAGTGCCAAGAAATGCTTTAGACCCTTGATTAGTGCGTGAGAACGATACTGAAAATATCAGGTCAATGGGTCTAACGTTGAATTTTTTAACCAATTTCAAGAAAAGGAGGAGGGTCTCAGTTCGCCTGAATGAAGTTTTTATTTTTTTGTGTATGTTCCCCGATTACTCGAAGACAGCTGGCCTGATTTTCAAAATATATATTTTGTTTGAATGTGTTTGCTTTTCAGGTGGTACAATTGTCATCAGGTCAGGATCTGATCATGGAATCCTGGAGGAATCGAGGGAACTCTTCAAATATTGTAGGCACACCGATAGCGAGTTGGGTATTTTTTAGTTTTCACCAAACAGTACCAAAAACTACTACAGTACTAGTTTTTCCTTCAGTTGCATATTGTTTAAGTATATTATAGCTGTAAGTTTCCCGAATAAAATAAAATAAAATAAAGTGAAAAATAAATAACCGACTTCCAAAAAAAACACTACAACGTGATTGATACTTACCTTTAATTTCGGAAGTTCGTGACAAAAGCAGAAAATGCAAGACTAAAATGCACAGACTTTAACGATATTTTTCACTTGTAGTGTTTTTTTGGAAGACTGTTGGTTTTTTGTAAAAACATTTATTTTTAAGTAAGTACCTGTATACCTATTCATCTAGTCTATCCCTCCACTCAACATTAATATCTATAGGTAGGTATTCAGCCGGTCTATTCTGTAAAAATGTCACCGTGAAAACTTAGATGAAGTGAGCTGTCATTCCACTTGATGCTAAGGATAGCTGGGATTGACAATATAAATAAATAAAACCTTTATTTCAGACTATGTCCATAATATTTACAAGTAGGTTTACAACATTTGAACACGAATTAATGTTTTCAGGATATTTGAGTCCTTTTCATCCGCAATGACCTGTAGGATGCTGTAAGTGCTACCCCGGACTCTGCTTAATAACGACGCGAGCCGCTTGCGCACGATGGCATGAACGCTGTCTACCCTGGCCTCCGCAAACATACCGGAGGCACTACAAAAGCGGAGCAGCCCTAACAACATCCTAAATCCATTTTTATATTAGACACGTAGGGCTCTGAGCGGCCTCTGCAGATACCTAAATCACAGGCTGCACGCGTAGAAAGTCTGAGAGTAGACTCTAAATAGTGTGACTTCAACGCGAAAACCTGCGGGCCAGCATATTACTTCTGACCACCAATGCTAGGGCGTTGCCTTATCTTATGGTTCGTTCTTTTCCGTCTCCTATGGACAGCTCACTTTGCTTAAGTTTTCACGGTGAGACTTTACAGAACATACCGGCTGTTAGCTGTTATTAAGATAGGCTAGACTGAGGTCTTGTACTGTATCCCAGGGAGTGTTACAGGCTTCAGGCGGAGAACTATAAGTAGATAAAACCTACTATTACTTGGAATAAAATAGGTCTTCCATTTTTACTAGTATAGTAGTGCATTAAAAGAGCCTGTAGGTAGGTACTGAGTGAACTTTGACACTGGACGTCCAGCACGCCTTGTGCGGTTGTCTCTGCTCTGCTGAGAGGCTTGCATATTGACCAGACGTTAAGCTGGTACGGATACTGGGCAAAATCTGCCTAGTGTCATCTTAACCTAATGTAGCCTTTTCCAGATAGGTTGAGGTCAGATGCCAGCCGAATATAAATAAAAAAGCCTTTCCTTACTTCAAACTACTACAAAAATAACAAAAAATTAACAGGACTCGTAAAACTACTTCTGTACCCTATTAATGGAACAAAGTATCAGTCATTAGTGTAGTGGTCAAGTGCAGTGGCGACAGTGGCGACAGTGGCGGCGAGCGGTCGAGATTGGAACCAATTTTATGCAATTAAACCTGCGACTTATCTAAAGATGATTTGCTTTTTGAGGTCTGGTTTAAGTAGAACATGTTGGGATAGTGACAACAAAATAATATTGATACTGGGAAGACACCAATAAAAAATGATAATTAACTGTAGATAATTTCAGGTAGGTGAGTTATTATTTAGATTTGAAATAAAAACTTCTTATGTACCCATCAATCTATTCTAGCAAAATTGTGAACTCCATGCACTCTTTTACGGCACGGTTGTCGCGGGTTTGATTCCCGCACGGAACAAATATTTGTATGACCTGCAAGTAGTTGGTCCGGGTCTGGCTGTTTGTATAAGTGAGTTTAAATGTTTCTAAATGCACCCACGATACAGGAGAAATTCTAAGTGAGGGGCAACGTTTAAAAAAACAAAAACCGTAATGATATCAATATACAAGGTAGAGACGTATACCTAATGGCGTTCTCAGTCTGCATACAATCACGAGCATAAATATATTAGGTACTATGAACAGTTCGGCAGTTAAAATTGGCCTTCCTTTCATTTATGACACTATGTTGTTTGGCAAAAACAATCCTTATTTAAGATGAAGCCTTTCGATCGGTATGATAAAGCTACAGGATGATTATTTTTCTCGTGTAACGGGTTCGATTTCCGGTTCAACCATGTAATTATTTAAATATCTATGAATGCAGTTTAAATTGTTTATTAAATTCAAATAATGTCTTCTTTCAGTAAAATGTTCCATCTACAATATTCAAGGTACTTTCCCTCCATGTAGCATATCCGTGGGACGCCCTGTATTCTACTCAGATTCAGAAGAATGTGATATCTCGTTGTGATCAAAAATATCTGAAATCACTTTTATACTCACCTACTTTAGATGGATAAAACTTTACTGGCAGGATAGTCATCAGAAAGTATAAAAATTTCAAAATATTCTTGTGTTTTCATTCATTGTACGTGTCACACTGAGAGTTTTTAGAAAATAATAAACGGAATGATGTAAAAGCCTGTTATTATTTATATTGCTTTTCGAAGTATTCTCCGTTCCTTTCTAAGCACCGTCGCATGCGATAGAACCATTGACTGAAGCAGTGGGTGCACTCTTCTTTAGGGATTTCTCCCACGCCTTTTTCAAACGCAGCCACGGTATCTTCAGGGTTCATAAAACGAATTCAGTAATTAATAATCTAAGTTTATCCTTTATTTTTTGGTAATAAATAAATTCACAAGGTGCCAGGTGAGGACTGTAAGGAGGATGACTTACTAACTCCACATTTTCGATAGACAAATATTCGATAGTCCGTCTGGCGGACTGAGCTGGAGGGTTGTCGTAGTGGAGGAGGATCCTGCTTTTTGGGCGCTACTGTTTAACATTTTCCAAGACAACTGGTAAACAATGACTGACATACCTACCAATCTTCAGTAACAGCATTTTTATCTTCTAGAAAAATTGTTGCAAAATGACCCGTCCGCTGAAAGAATGAGGCAATCATCTTTTTCCCTTGACTTCTGCCCTTCTTTGCTTTTTTCGGCAAATCTTCGAATGGAAACATCCATTGCGCAGATTGTCTTTTGGTTTCGGGTTCGTAACAATATATCCAGCTTTCATCACCTGTGACGATGTCATATACAGCATTCGAGTCACCTCCGTCATACTTTTCAAGCATTGGGCAGCACCAATCCAAACGACGGCATTATGAGGTATTCATCTAGTACAAAGCTTTCTGACGCCTAAATGTTCATGTAAGACTTTTTGAACTTGACTCATACCAATGCATATAGCTATTGATATGTCACCCTTCTATCAGCTTCTATCATTAGCCGCAGAGCACAGTCGTAATAAATCATTGAACGAAAGTTTTCTCTAGTTAAATCCATTTCGACGCACGACAGACACATTTTAAATTGCCGCCAATTTGTAATAACAAATGTCATAATAATATGGATGCATTACATATCTACAGATTGCCAAAGAGTTCCTAATTCGAAATTTATAAAAAAAAATCATCGGCTGCTTTTCTTACTAGCCTATTCTAAAAACTTTCAGTGTGACCCCCGTATACCTATCACACTAATCTAGGAATTTAAATTATCTTCTTATGACTTAAACTTTGGGTCCAGAATTAGCAGCCGAATTTGTAATAAGGCACTTCAAAGGTACTTACGTTACCTCCCTTACCTAAGTACCTAAATAAATAATGTCCAAAAAGTAAAAACACGAAACCTTGTCTCAAGGGACGGGACGGTTACCTACCCGACCCAGATTTTAATACAATAGGATAAGACATTAAAATATAATTAATTACTTTTTAAGCCGATTAACACGTAATCCGATAATGTGTTCAAAATTTACTGTTATTTTTATATAATAGTAAGAAGTAGTCAGTTAACTATCATAATTATTATGAAAGGAAATGAAATACAAGCATTTTTCCAAATGTAACGATATTAATGGCAGCGCCATCTATTGTTCACAATATAAACTAAGATGGAAGAAAAGGTTGTCCGTAGTTGATGCCGATTTCCGCATTCTGGCGCTGCCGTCAACTTAAGACGCTATGAGTCGCCATGGCAACCGACATTGATATATGCAAAATGGAGGCGGCACTTTCTTGAACGAAAATGAGGTTTTCTTAGAACGTATTTTTTTTCCGCGTAAATAACGAACAGACTCATCTTGATAATGGTATAACTTAGCTTATCTAAAGAAAGGCACCTACTTATGTGAGGAAAATACTAATATGCTAAATATGCCCTAAAACTCCAACATTACCCAGGTCAGTATGATTATACTGACTGAAACCTAGCCATAAACTATGAAAGAACTTATTGTTCCGCAGCAGTACCTCAGTAACTTTGTATGTAAATGTAACAATAGCGAGCAACTTTGATGAGGGAGCTAACTTACACACATTGTTACAGTTTCCTTTATATGAATGGATGTAAACTCCTTTCTGTTTCAGTAGGACGATACATTTTATATTTTCAGGTATTTTGTGTTGGTAGATTGGAACAAAGACTACCTACGCTTTATTTTGTTGTGTCAAATGTGTGTCCCTAGTTGTCTTACAAATACTTAACTAGGTATGTATTTTGTGCCCTAGGGTAGAAAGATCTAGTTAACTATCTAGCATTTAATCTTTATAACTTGGACACTACAAACTGTCCTTTATTTTATGAAAGTATTCTTCCATAAGATACTATCCATCACATTGTCTGAAAAAAAAATGTTTTTCACACCAATGTTTGTACCGTTCTGAAGTATGGTGTGACCTAAGTATTCCACCTTTCAATGTTCGTTAAAGAATATACATTTATGTATCTATCTCGCAGCCACACTATAAAGTACTAATATTCAGCTATTTTCTGAGAAAACTACTTTTTTTAATTTTTCTTAGTATTACCGCGTATTACTGGCGTTAACTTTTCCAATTTCTTTGAGAACTGTGCATGCTAATAGTACTGGTGACATTTAAATATTCATCTACCCTCATTATTCATTGTTTGTCGTGGTTAAAATCATATAACGATTTAAGTGTACAATAATAATTCATTTTATTTCAGACAAAGTCCAATATATTACATTGAAAACATAAAATTGATATTAAAAACATACGTACACAATTCAATAATACTCAAACATTAAAATCAAATAAAATTAAAATATACACACATGTCAATTAAATCAAATCAGATATAAAATACAAACAAATGGAATCAAAAATAAATTCAAATACAACCAACACAACAAACCATAACCATAACCATGTCAACCATAACTAATAACATAAAACACATGACATCAAAATATTACATAACACGAGGGGAGCCGCTACTATGAAGCTGCATCCACCTCTGCAACACGGGCAGATCCCACCGCCTCGCCTCGGACAATACTTTCAGGACGCCGCGCCGCGCCGTTCGAGCTGTTTTGTAGACGACTTATCTATGCCCAGTTTCTGAGGCACTTTTAACGGTGGTTTATCTATCCAATAGCGCTATTGGTTCGATAACTTGCAAAATACGTTTCCGAACACCGTAATGTAGGACAAGCTCTGTTTAAACTTAAGTTAACTTAACTGACCAATATTTGCCGTTTATCAGTTCGATAACTATACTGGTCATCACAAAAGTCGACCCACCCATTGTTTCACAGCTAAGCTGTTGAACACATGTTTCATTTTTATTTTCAGGGACGATATGATGATTGACGTCTTGTTTGTCATAAATCCTTTTGCATTTATTTAAGTAAAATTACTTTTTTGAGTAATTTATGCAGCCTACTCAAATGTCCTTTCCTTGGTATTGCTCGTCGAATCGTTGAGCTCGTTAAGTCTAAGTTGAGCTGCACGATTGCTGACAATTGCGTGCACTGAATGGACAGGTCCACTCAATCTGTGTGGTTCTTTCCTCAAAAGACCATTTCAGGTACCGATCTACATAGCCTTCACATGATCTGACCAAGATTTTGTTTGGGCTTTAAAAGAGACGGTGACCTCTGAGTTGGTTTCGGCCTTTCTTCTCAGAGTAGTCAGATAGGAAATGCCGACCTCATCTAGTTTTTAAAATACGATTGACGTGTGAAAGTTTTTGTTCAAACCTACTTACAGAAATAAAATCATTTATCATTCAAAGGTAAATTAATTAACTCCTTTAAACTTTTCATAAAATAAGTTTAAGAAAAAAAAATATTAAAAAAATAACACTGTCGTTCATTGTTTTTGCTGATTATAGAACAAACAGGCACTATTTAATTATTATAGAAATAATAGCAAGTCGGCGACTTTAAAATAGTAATTTAAGCCACTTAATTACCCTCGAAAAATATAATTATTAATAAAACTGTTATACAGATCCATCTAGCGGCAACTAAAAAACTAGCTATCGGTTTCATAGTTATTGAATGGTTGGTTGCGTATCCAGTAACGCAGTAAAAGCGTTTATACCTTATGAGTGGCAACGTCGCAATTTAGTGTCATATTTCGTGGTTTTCAATTTTTATCATTTAATCGGAGCTATGTTTTAAAAATCTGTTTAATTAACTTTTTAGAATTAGGTGAAAACTGTGTAAAAGGTAAGAAATCGTTGCGTTTACAGTTCTATTTATATGCAAATAATACATTGGAAAATTGCATGGCGTTATTTTCATTGTAAAATAACTGTAAGCATTACGGTTACTTAATTTTTAAACACTTTCACGTAATTCTAAAAAGTTAATTAAACAGATATTTAAAATATAGCTCCGATTAAATGATAAAAATTGAAAACCACGAAATATGACACTAAATTGCGACGTTGCCACTCATAAGGTATAAACGCTCTTAAGCGACGTTTATCTTAAGCTTAACTTTATTCAACCAATAGCTAATGAGAGTTTATCTGGGAACTTCAGAAACCGGGCATTAGTAGCGAAACGCTCCGTTTCCTTAAGATCACGAAAAAATTATCAGTCCACGCCTCAGCAAACATAGGCGAGGCACTACAGCAGCGCGGAAACCCTAACAACATCTTGAAAGCATTGTTGTACTGCACGCGTAGTGCGCTGTACGCCCGCTGCGTTAAGTTGGTCCACAGGCTGCACGTGTACAACGACTGACAATATGCCCTAAATAAAGTCACCTTCACAGGTCTAGTACATCGCGCGAACTTGCGTGCCAACATATTACCTACACCGGACAGACAGCGCCCTGCGCTCCCTCTCTATATCTTAATTATCACACAGGTCGTCGGAGACCCAGTGGCCCAAATACTTGAATTGCTTCACCCTGTTTAAAGAAATGCCGCAAAGAGTGACAGGAGGTACTGATGAGTAGCATTTGGTAACAGCTTTAAAGATCATAAATTCACTCTTCTTAGCATTGTACTTGAGCCCATGAGCCTTCGCATATGACTCATATACGCGCAGAAGTTTACGTAACGCACTGATCGATGGGCTCAGCAACACCATATCATCCGCGTAGCTGATGTTGTTTATACACATCTCATCTATAGAACATCCAATAATAGTGTTGCTGAGCTCACCGATCAGCCGGTTCATATACCGGTTAAAGAGGCTTGCTTGCTTCTCCAACTGTCGGTGAAGCAAACTGTCCAGCATCTTAGCTATGAGAGTCGCAAGCGAGATCAGTCTGTAATTAGCAAGGTCTGAGGAGTCACCTGTCTTATCCTTAGCGATTGGCACGTTACTACAATCGTGTGCATTAAATCATCGGGCAAATAACTATGAAATATGAGATAAACGTACAGCTGTGGTACGATATTTTATTTCAAGAAATGGGTGCCGCATAAAATGTGTTTAACTTGTGTTCGTGAACTACGTAAATGGTCACGAGGAGAAAAACATTCTTACATTTTGAAAACTCCAATGGTTTGGATGGAACTGAATTTTTTGGGAAACAAAAAAAGGGACTATTATGAAAATTATTATAGTAAATAATATGCTCAGCAATTTCCATAAACTGGGTTGAAATATGAGTATAAAGTTACATTTTCTGTCCTGAAAATCTTGGTGCCGTAAGTAAAGAACAAGGTGAGTGCTTACACCAATATTGTAAGGTTATGGAGAGCAGATACCAAGGAAGGTGGGACACAAACATGATGGCAGACTACAGCTGGATTTTGAAGAGAGATGAACCGGATAGAAAGAGGATTGAACAGGAGTTTTAAAGGAAGTAGAAAAAGATACCATAAGTCTTTTTGTTTTACTTGGTCTCTTTAGCATTATATTTGACTAATACTGTTGGTATTTTAAGTAATACTTAATTTTATTTAACATTAATAGATTTTTGGGTTTTCAAGAAAATTGTTAAAAGAATCTAAAATATGCATGTCATCCATAAAAATAAATCTCGATGTGCTGGAAAATAAAACAAAGCTGTATTTTAATTTAACATACCTAGGTAGTTAAATAAAATACATAATTATTTGAAAAGGAAAAAAAAATGTAAAATTTCGCAGGCCTGTGAATTATTAGCGATAGTTTAGTTTACTTTAATCTATCTACTTATATAAAAATGAAATGCTGTTAGTTAGTAAGCGCATTACACGGGAACAGCTGGACCTATGTGGCAATTTTATTCTTTCAAAATGTTTTTAATAGTCCGAATTAGGTTTTTATGGAAATACTAAATTATAAGTTTCCCGGACAGTTTTCAAATTTGGGGAAAACTGAACATTATTTTTTCTATGGGATTATGTATGAACTATTATTTGGATAGGACAACGTCTGTCGGGTCAGCTATTAATTAATACTTTTAAGTCTTCAAAAAAGTTTATGAAGATTAAGTCTATTCTATGTAATTGCCAGTGACGTGACGACTATGAGCCCTAAAGAATCACTTAAAACATTCCGTCCGGGTCGTTAAAATGTCGTTAAGAGACGTTCGACACTTTTTGCTCTCGTTGGTCTGCTCCACTGGTTTCGATGAGGACTACGTTTCACGTTTTATGTTGACCTGTACACTTTATGTGGGCATTATTTTACTATAAAACGAAGGAAGTATGTGGTATACGGAGATAATTCATCTTCTTTCCAGCTAAAGCACTAGGAAGTGGTGAAGGGCGGGCGTTTTGGGGGGACTGTCATTCTATTTATGTTCAATTAAATTATTTTTTTATTGGTTACGATAATATCGAAATTAAAATCTTGGTCATGCCGCCATGTTGAGCGTGGGCATTTTCGTATTTTATTGTATGATATACTAAATAATATATTAAAATATCGATTGTAATTTAGTTTTCACGTATGTTGATTCTGTATAGTTTCAGCTATATACACGTATTTTTTATTTTGGTATAGCTGCAGTAGTATAGTTGCTATAAGCTTTAAGTTGGAAATGGCACGAGGCACTCGCGCAGAGAAATGCCGATCGTGCGGCCGGAGTCCGGCCGCCGGACGTTTCGCGGGGGTGCAGCGGCTTTGGGCGGACGTTCAAGTGGATACAGATTTTTTTTTTAATCTGTGCATGTTATGTTAGTTTTTTTTGTTATGTAGATCAAAAAGTTTCAAAAGGTTAAGGACAGTCTCCTAAGACCGTTTTCTGGTAACGACAACGGTTAAGGTACCTGCCCTTGTTGCCCCGTCTCAAAAATCCATCCTGTGTATGTTATGATTGACTGCTTGCTCCACAAAGGTATAGCGTTTTGATAATGATTTAAAAGGTTAAATCTGTAACTATCTGCAATATTTAAGCCTTTTGGCTCGCCTTTTTACAATTTGCGGTTAACTATAGAAGAATACGAACAAATTGCAATATTGCCCATCCCCCATGTGATAATTTATAACCTACAGGTTGAGGGAAATATCTATGCAGAACATTATCTATCTGGCAGTATTTGCATGATGCTGGAACATACATTCAGACATACAGACAGATTCAAAAGTAAAAAAATATATATATTTTCGGCATTCGAATTGTTCCGCGACGATATACTACGATTTTATTAGATGTATAGATTTATTACAAGCCTGTAATGCTCCACTGCAGGACAAAGGCCGCAGCACTCTCCGTTCACTTATATTGAAAAAGAAAACAAACTAGGTCACATGCTCCAAACCACAATCTGCTTTTTGTGTTAAAACGTTTAATTAATCTGCTTAAACCGGCGATTTAACTTAAATAAGCAGTAAACACTAGGTTTTGGCTTCTTGTAACTGAATAGTTTTAATTTCCATTCTTGAAAAGGCTTGGTTACTGTTACTGCAATGCAGTGAAAACCGGTTTCTTTTCATGGATGTTATTAGTTCATTCGAAAGATACTACTGTGATGGTCTGGAAAATGAAATTTAAAAAGAATATTACAAAAATCTACGGTTACTATACTTGTTTCTGAAAATGCGTTTACACGGTGCAATTTAATTATTCTTTGAAAGCCAACCATTAAAAAAGAAAGAAAAAACGTGTGGGGTCGGGGGACCTCCGTCAGGAACGGAGTTCCTTACACTTTTTCTTTTGAGATTAGACAGTATGATGATTTTTTTAAATTTTTGCAGCCGCCATCTTTGATTTTAATTTTGACCTCACTATCGGTTTACGCACCCTCGAAAACAATTAAAACTATCTCTCTCTGTCTGTCTCTTTCTATTATATATAATAAAAACTCATTTAGACGCTTTTTCATATTGTGACTCCAAAAAAGTTCTTAGATATGTCTAGAAGGTAACAGTAATAGGTTTAATAAGTTAACAGTAATTTTAAAAAAATAATTAAGAGCGTTGCTACTGCTTCATTGAAATGGCAAAAGAACATATGCATAAGCATACAGTTAGGCTCGCCCCCTATTACTTGGGATTTAAACATAACCGGCGAAATGTGGGTGTACTACCTATAGGTACACCTGTGCCTAGCGCTTCGGTGAAACAATGTGGGTGTACTACCTATAGGTACACCTGTGCCTAGCGCTTCGGCGAAACAATGTGGGTGTACTACCTATAGGTACACCTGCGCCTAGCGCTTCGGTGAAACAATGTGGGGGTACTACCTATAGGTACACCTGCGCCTAGCACTTCAGCGAAACAATGTGGGGGTACTACCTATAGGTACACCTGCGCCTAGCGCTTCGGCGAAACAATGTGGGGGTACTACCTATAGGTACACCTGTGTCTAGAGCTTCGGGGAAACAATATGGGGGTACTACCTATAGGTACACCTGTGCCTAGCGCTTCGGGGAAACAATGTGGGGGTACTACCTATAGGTACACCTGTGCCTAGCGCTTCGGCGAAACAATGTGGGGGTACTACCTATAGGTACACCTGCGCCTAGCGCTTCGGCGAAACAACGTGGGGGTACTACCTATAGGTACACCTGTGTCTAGAGCTTCGGGGAAACAATATGGGGGTACTACCTATAGGTACACCTGTGCCTAGCGCTTCGGGGAAACAATGTGGGGGTACTACCTATAGGTACACCTGTGTCTAGAGCTTCGGGGAAACAATGTGGGTGTACTACCTATAGGTACACCTGTGCCTAGCGCTTCGGGGAAACAATGTGGGTGTACTACCTATAGGTACACCTGTGCCTAGCGCTTCGGGGAAACAATGTGGGGGTACTACCTATAGGTACACCTGTGCCTAGCGCTACGGGGAAACATGCGTGATTTTATGTAAAACTAAGCATTGTTTGTCTAAACTTCATTGATCACCAATCGCCCTTTGCATCAATAAACCAACGATTGAGCACCAATTGCCCTTTGCATTAATAAAACTACAATTGATCACCAATAGCCCTTTGCATCAATAAACCAACAATTGATCACCAATCGCCCTTTGCATCAATAAACCAACAATAGATCACCAATTGCCCTTTGCATCAATAAAACAACAATTGATCACCAATCGCCCTTTGCATTAATAAACCAACAATATATCACCAATTGCCCTTTGCATCAATAAAACAACAATTGATCACCAATCGCCCTTTGCATCAATAGACCAACAATTCACAATATTCCCGTAATTAAAAACGTTCAAATTCAAGTCGCAATCTCATCTCGTCGACAGTCAAAAAACAAATCAAATGGTAAAAATATAGGCAAACGCTATACAATTTTTGACAGATTAAGACTGAGATTAGAATACGAACGTTCTTAAAAATACGGGAATTGCCCGTCAGTAGTCTGTGTATTGAACAACGGTCATGAAGGTGAAGCATCGGTTTCAGTAATAATTAACATACTACTTTTGAGCCATTAAAGCCCATCGTTAAGTCAAGAATTTAATACTGCGCTCAGCAGTGAGCAAAAACAGCTGTTTGTGCTTTCAATTTAATTCGGAATTTTTATGAAGTAAATTTTTCCGATTGGATGCAGTTTTCGTTTGAGTTTTGGATGTAAAGTTTAGCACCTATGGTAAAGTTTAGCAAATAAACAGTAATTTTCTCGTATTTGCGAAGGAATCGTTATTCATTCCTTTGACTTGCAAGGATTCATAATGTTTTCTTCATCCCCGCTAAATATTTATAAGGAGCTTTATTTCAACTTTCAACCTACTTGAAATGAATGATCTGACTTTCATTTCGACAACTACTAAGCAGTCAGAAAATTTAAGAACCTCTTAATTCTACAGCGTGGCAAACTATTAGTCGTACCTATTCACTATTAAAATCACTATCCAGCCACTAGCAGAAAGCAATGAGGCAGCCATCACTGCACAGATGGCGTGACCATCGCATCTGAACATGTACAGTCGATCGCACGACCATCGTAACAGCTTGACTTTGACAGCGTCTTCATTACCCAGTAGTAAGGGTAGTTTTCGTGCATAGTTCAAGTGTCACAACTGACCGCGTTTGACCGTAACTTCACGTTTCGTTGCAGAACCAAAGCCGGGCTGAGTGACCGCAGCCATGAATGCGTTATTAATTAGCAAGGGATTTACGCCTGATAACTTAGGTGAAGTGAGCTATCGTTCCGAGTGCTGCTAGGGATTGACGCTGTTGACAGTTGACTTCACCTAACATTTCAGGGGTGAGATTTTTACTGAATAAATTGGAACGTAAACGAAGCAAAAACAGTATATAAGGATCGTAGGAAGTGGCTTTCTGTAGTTTCTGCCTACCCCTGTGGGAAGAAGGCGTGAGTTTATGTTTGTATGTATGTTTGTTCCTACATCGTGTCGCGTTACAAGCCCAGTAGTCCACACGGACGGCGCTTTCGTCATCGTTCATCAATTAATTATTCCCCCTGGCTGCAGGTGTTAGGGCATGATGAAAACGGTGTGACGTGCGCCATAGTTTGTCAGAACCTTGTGATATGTTAGGTAATGTGACGAACTACCTCTATGGAAGGATATACTCATAGCGTGGTGATTAACCAGTCAGTAAGGTTGGTAGCCGGGCTGTCAGATATTTAAATCTCCTCACTCCCAGGCCTTCTTTTAATACATTCCTATATTTTCTATTAATCCTGTACCTACACAATACCTACATACATGGGTACATAGCTGTTTCTGTCCCCTAAACCAATACCGTCCCTGTACAAATAGATACATGAATCACAAACGTATCTAACATACCATCAGCATGCGGGAAATCGAAGTTTTTATCTTCCACAGGCTGGCGGCCATTTTTTGTGGTACGACTGTTGTTTGGCCGCTAGTTGGGGTACCGTACTCAGAGTAAGGCTTCACTGTTCGTCCGTCCGTCTCTCTGTCACATGGCTGTACCTTTGGAACCGTAATATACACTTGACATTTTCAGAGTGTGTACCTACTACTATGGCCGCTATAACAACAGATAATAGAAAAAAATTAAGTGTTAAAATTGTACGTTGGTAGGGAACCCGTCATATGCGAGTTTGACTCGCACTTGGCCGCTTTTTTAAGCGGCTGATATTCGAGCAATATAGATTGTGGGCTTTTAGTTCTGAACCGGAATAATAAAACGGTTATGAAAATATTAACGTGGTTTTATTTTGAAAGCTATTTAGCATAGAATGCTAAATGAGTTTCGTAGTCTGTGACTAAATGAGTCTGGTGGTCACTGACTAAAAGGATAGAGGTGTTTTTTAGTTATCAGAAATTTGTTTTCTGCGTACTTTGCGGAGTAGATGAAGCTGTTGTTTTCAATACATCTTCACATCATTATTTCAGCCAAGAGACGTCCATTGCTGGACATAGCTTCCCCCAAGCACCACTAATTTGACCGGTTCTGTGCTTCTCGCATCCAGCGGATTCCTGCGGCCTTCACAAGGTCATCGGTCCACCTTGTGGAAGACCTTCCAACGCTACGTCTTCTGGTCCGCGGTCAGCACTCCAATCCCTTTCGGCCCCATCGGCCATCTGTTCTGCGAGCAATGTGCCCTGCCCACTGCCACAAAAGCTTGGCAATTCTTCAGGCTATGTCAGAAACTTTGGTTCTCCTGAGGATCTCTTCATTTCTGATTCGATCACGTAGGGAAACTACAAGCATAGCCCTCTCCATTGCCCTTCGGGTGACTTTTAGCCTTCTGATAAGGCCCATTGTGAGCGACCACCTTTTCAATTGTCAGATATAACATAACACATTACATCAGACCTGTCATCCCCGAAGAGGCAGGAGCAAGTGTCAAGCGCAACCGTATTACGACAATTACGTTTATGTTCCTTATACATCAACCAGACGGACTACGGGCTGCTACTCAAAAGTGCCAGATGGAAAAACCCTTATATGTTGAACTGACCATGAATTATTTTATCGAAACCAAAGCTTTGCTCGAGCTTAGAAATTATGTGTTTTAGTCGCATATTACGTGTTTCGGATTTGGATCTACAAGCACGTTTGGTTCCAAAAATTCAATTCAACCAAAAAGTGAATTAATGAAACAAGCTAGCATGTTGTCCAACTGTGGCAGCATTTGTGCGGAACCCGCAGGTTCCACTGTTTTAATGTTTCCATACATTTTCGTATATTTTCCGAACGTTTCGGCAGAAAACTGGGTCGGCGCGTGCCAATCATTTGGGTTGATGCTGTACATTTTATGTCTTAGTGTTTTAGATGGATAAAATATGTTTATTTTCTACAGAGGCAGCTCATTCTCTATTTTGGCGTCAGTGGTACTTATTATTTGGAATTGTATGAAAATCAGAACTATATTTTTCTTGTGTTGTCTATGTTTACTGATTGAGGTGACTATGACTATAATCCCTTTTCAAAGTGCCTTATTTCTGGAAACTCACTGTCGTATTTTAGTGTAAAGTTAATTTACCCGCTCCCTGAGCATCTCGCCATATTCTTGCAACGTTGGCTAAGTTCCTACTGCATCTACTGCAGTTAATTATTATCAGTAAGTGGAAATAAAGCGCCAGCCTCACAGAAAAAGCAAAATATACCTACCTACGTTTTTCGCAATAAAGTATCTGTACTAACACCTGTACCACAAAGACCAACATCAAAATCCTAGCGCAATTCGACCAAAACGGGTCAAAATCAAATCAAAAATATTCCGCATTTCGCCTACAGTGCCAATAAAAGTAATGTACCATCAAATTTACTTTGTAAGCTTCTGTAACAAAGGGTCACCGCATTTGCATTTATATAGGAACCCTGTGACATCGGCGCCGGCGTACGTAAAAATGTTGATACCTTACTGCAGAAGGGACACTAATGTATGTAAACGAGCTGTCGTAGGAGGTCTTGGGAACATTGGTACTATTGTGATATGGCCGGTAGTTGCGGGTGAAACCTCTTTTCATTTAGGGAATAGGCATTAATCAGTACGCTTACTCAGTGCGTGTTAGCGAGTTCAGATTATTGTAAGCCTAACGGCCTATGTAATATAACTACTCTGCAACTCCAAATTATGCTATATGATAGGTAAAATGTAACACATTTTTTGTCCACACTGCGATATTTCAATATTTGAAAAGTCCAGAGAGCAGAATGCAGACTTGAAAATGGAATAACTACGAATAGGTTCCAAATATGTTCATGCTGTTTTCCATTCCATTCTTAAAATCAGTGATGGCATAATTCCACTTCATATGGAACCAGAAAACGCAACCGCTATAGCTCTTTAAAGAACAATACCTAACTGTCTATGTGCTAATCTTCAAAGGGACTACATAACATGATGCTCTTCTTTAAAATAATATTGTCCAAATCGTTTTACAAAATTTTCAAAATCACTAAGCGTTTCCAGATGTCTTAAGTTATGCGCACAGAAAAAGAGTGAAACTCTCTACCTGCGTCTGTGTTTCCAAACGCACAAAACCCTAATCTCTTCAAATAAAGAGTGAACAGGCTTCTTCTGGGTAAGCTCACTCCATCGTCGACTCTGTCTCTGTCAGCACTGACCTAGACTAGAGTCAAGAGCGAACCCAACATAAAGAAAAAAAAATCGTTAGCATAAAACGGAACCTATCTTGATGAATAGCGGTATGGGCCCGGCCTTATCTTGTTTCTCAGTACGTGTCAAAGAACTCAGTTTAAAAGAAGGATTACAGTGAAACGGTGATGAAACTAGTTAGCTTAAAGTTCTGACATTTTCCTTAGGTGAGTTTTCAAAGAACAGGGATTGGAGGCTTTCTTGTACACTGTATGGTTTGTTCTAAGAATGGCTTCGGTTGAATTTCTTAGTATAGGTATAGTACTCGTAGTAACACGATGCACATTATATAACCGACGGCCGTTGGACGTGTTTTTGTGTTCTCGGAATCGACAAACGTAGTGTGGCTCACCCACAGGCTTCCTGGAGGCAGGGTAAGATTGAAAAGTCCCGAATCCAATTTAGTGGTTAGTAATTCGAGATGTATATGACTTATGTTACACTGGAATAATATAGGCTGAAAACGAAAGGCTAAAGACGAGTTTTATCCGAGATATTACACTTAATGTATTAAAAGCTGTGCTCCAGAAAAAACTTGGCAACTTCCACTTTCTGTCCAAAATGTGACTTTTTGTGTAACGTTACATTCTGTCTCGCCGATATTCTATTAAATCGAATTCAATTCTATCCAAAAAACTGGAAAAGTAAACTAGGAATTCCGTTACTAGGATTTTCAGTAATCCGTTTTCCAATTAAGGTTTGATACCCCTAAAAAATAATTAGATTTTTCGAACGCCACAGATACGAACTGCGTATTTCCCAACTTCGCTAAAAAATAAAGGTTTGCACGAAATGAAATAAGGGAAACCTGAACATTTCAGTAATGATTGCAAGTTAAGCGAATGGTTGGCAAGTGACGACGCGCGACGGTGAGATTTGCAACGTCGGCATTTCCTGAAAATTGTAGCGGAATAAAAGTAAAGCAATAAGATTTGATAATAAAACGGGCTGCTGAGTGGTTATTAAATTGACTTTTTAATAATGTTTCTGGCTTTAATTTGTTATGAAACGTTTTTAAACTTTTAATTTCTATTTTAATAACCGCACCTTTCACATTCGCCTTTAAAAATACGAGAAGTGTGTCGTTTTTAATAATATTGGCTTTAATCCCTGTTGCACTAATTCGGGACTGCGTTGCCCTGTTCGTCGTATGGTGGAATCTTATAATCACAACTTCATTGACATTGATATTTCTGTATGTTCCAAATCGAAATTTAAGTCCAATGTTTTTAAAATCTTATCCAATGATAATAAGAAATAGTGTGAGTCCTTTATTCTAAATTTATCTAAACCGTTTTAATTCTTTTTATTAATGAATTGTATTGTACATTCCTTTTATTTTATAATCTATCAATTTTTTTTATAGAATTAATTTTGTATTGTATTTCAATAATATTTTTTTATATTATTTATCTGAGTAATGCTAATCTAGTGGCACTTTTTTACCTTATCTTAATTTTGTTAACATGCGGATAATGTAGTGGGCTGCAATATTGCTAATACTACTTATGAGCCTGTATAATTATTTGTAATGTTTTTATATTGTAGCTGTTTATTGACCCATAAAAAAAAACCTTCAAGTACCACTTATTAATTTAAGCGTGACTAGTGATGAACTTAACATTCTCAATTCAGGAATCGCGTTGGTTTAATAGTAGAGTGACTAATCGTTTAAATATACGACGCAATGTAATTTGTAGAACTGTCAAAATCAAATATATTACCAGTGTGTTAAGTAATCAGTCTTTTGGTTCAAATCCAGATTGTTCTGAATGTAACAACTTTCCTACTAACTGTTTGCTCAATTATCTATTTAACTTAAAGTTAAATCTAATTAATTATTAATCAGAACTCTGAACTAGCAGTTTGCAAAGCTTCTCAAGTACTTACTTAGATACTTTTCTTATTTCTTTGACTTTTGAATTATCTAAATGTCAATGAGATTTAAGAATTTAAATTCGTAATAAACTTTTACTGGATTGAAATGTCTGTAAACGGTGAATTAGAGGTAGGTATTTTATTTTTGTAATTAGTTTATAAAGCTAAAAAACACCAGAAAGGTTATTTTGGAATGAAAAAATGATTTCGAATGATTCAATCTCTTAGTATTGTATAATTGCATAGCATATGTGTGAACACTATGTACGTAATATAAAGCTTACTGGGTTCGTCTTTCATTGACTTGAATGTGCCCTGGTGGCTGAGAGTATGTCATGCTCACTCAAATGATGATGGCGCGTGTATTGGACCATTGAGTTCCCTTTAAAATGGTTGAGCTGAATGATGCTGATCCATACGTCATGTTCGTAAACGGGCACTGCCAGTAGGGACTGGTCATCTCTTAACTGCAACGGTTTATTTAAATTCCTGAATTGTTATTTTTTTATTTTATTACGAACGTTTTTAACGTGCACGTCTTTCTACATCGTTCTCACATGTATAATTTCAACACGAATGATGTAACCAATTTTTTGTAACAATATTTTGATTTAAAAGAGTGTCCATGGAGTTTCTTGCCCGTTCTTCTCCATAGGTACCTACTACGCTTTGGAATGGGCAACTAGCTTCATATTTCTGACTGACCGACCCCTTGACAATTCAAAAGTGCCTGTAATTGGTTTATTTGTAAATGCTTTGAGTTTAAGTAGAGTTTTTTATTTTGCCAATTTTAAAGCTTTCAAACCTTTTCTTTAATGTTGTGGCTGTGTTTACCTGTAAAAACAAAAGAGAAAGCTGTTAACAACTTATTAAACAGTATTACAAGACGGTATAAAAATGTGCACTTTTGAACTTTGCTGATTGAAGGATAATGGGTGAGTTCAAAAAATCATAAAACGATATTACTTGCAATGAGAATAAAACCATATCTAAAGGTAGTAAAGTTGCAAATTCCTCAGCATGTTACATCTATTATTCAAAATGATCTCCTCTTTAAAATCTTAAAGCAAGGTCGTCTTAATCCTCACAAAATCCAAGAGAATTTCAAGGAAAACTCTACAAAGTATGTAGAGTACGTCTGAGAGATACAGTCTTCTCTCCGTTTATTACGTGACTCTATCAACGGCTGACGTCGCTCTACTAACGAATTGTTTGCACGTACTGAAACACTTTGAATTTCAACGAGTATTATGACGCTTTCACCCCAAAGGGGTTGATTGTCATCCTGTTTCATCCTTGGTTGGTGAGTGGTGGCCCTGAGGCGAAATTGGTTGTACAGTTTTCAGGTTTCAAGATTTTCAGGATTTCTGATGGTTTCATCCAAATGGGGTAAAAATATTGTCAACAAGTTTGGTCGTTCGATAGAAGAAAGTGAAATAAGGTTGTGGAATTCTTGACCTTAGTCTTAGTATATCATTTTTGTGAAGAAAACTGTTTATGTTGAACCATAGTATTAGTTTAAAGCTTAAAGGTGTTCAGGAGTAGGCGTTCCCCCTTTTTGAGCCCTAAGGTATCGCATGGGCATTTAAATTTATGTTCTTTGTCTAAAAGATTCGCAACTAATTTATTTTTTATGATAAGAATTAGAATTATATTTATTTGTAAGAATGTAGTTTGACATAGTATGGTGTTAATATTTTTTACGTTCTATACATTCTACCACAACATATGGTGTACCAATTTTCATGTCATTCTTAGCTATTTAAGTACAACACAATAAAGATTTGCGATTTAATATAAGTCCAATATGAATCAATATTATTATAATTATTTATTTAAACTTTTCGCACAAAAGGTACAAAGGCGGACTTAATGCCTTAGGCATTCTCTACCAGTCAACCAAGGGTGGTGAAGAGATTAGATGGCAGGTGCTTTAATTGAAAGGAAAGGAAAGGATTGATTTTGAGCGATGTTTAACAATGATAAAAAAATTAGGTAATCGTTAGTCAAAATTAAGTACATGTAATTTAGGATTTTTACAATATTCCATATATTCAGCAACGTCATAAAAGCAATTATCCAATAACCAGCTCGTCAGCTTTTTTTTGAACATGGGGATCGGAAGTTCTTTGAATGAGTTAGGCAACTTGTTATACACCTGAATGGCATTAATATATACATTCTTCCTAAATAAACTCAATCTACATCGAGGTACATTCAATTGTGATGTGTATTGATCTGATGTATGTACAGAATGAAGACAAATATGAACCCACCAAAAACATTTCATGTAAAGTAGCCAAGGCTTACGTAAAGCTTTCACTGTTAAAAAATTATCAGATTTGGTGCCCCTAACTCTACAAGGTCTAATACTACAAACCTTACATCTGGGTTAAAATGTACGGCCTGGCCGTTTCGTAGGCGTCGCACAGACACTCCTATGGGCTTATGGTAACACATTAAGTCACTGGTCTCTAATTTTAATTTTATGTTATGCAATTAGTTCAATAGAACGGCCAAGCCATACATTTACTTACCACTCCACTCGTGCCTCCAGATCATTGTTTCCAAATCTCAGTAAAAATAAAATAAACATGAATGTGAAACTCGACAGTAGGTTTGATCGTATATTCATGAAAGTAAACGTAGGCTCGTAACGACCGCAAAATTCTTAATTATCTTACAAAATTAAATACTCCAACTTTCCCGAATTAAAACGAACAAAATGTAAGTATAGAAAACTTCGCATGCTTAACTTGCTACGATTATTTCTACATCACCCTTCCTATTGCTCACACCCATCAATTTACTATACGAAAGAAAGAGACAGACATATTTTGTCACGGAAAATCAGAGATTGATTGTTTTCTCCCACCTGGCATGTGGATTGATGTCTTTTGAATATTTACGCTGTTGCTGTAAGCGTTTTTCTTGTTATTTTCGGGAGAAATTTCAGTCTTATTGCGTTGGAGATAAGGTGTGATTCAGGTTGTTGTTCCAGAGATAATTTTTCATTGTTTATCACGCTTGCTGATACGGTTTGCTGATGCGGAATAAATTCGGTAAACGATTTAGCTCTGCTCTCATTGTCGGAGTTTCCCGGAATGTTGGTTTCGTGGCCGGAATTAAGTACGGAACATAAATGTTACATGAATTTGTGTAAATTTTTCCGCTGAATAAGTAAAGTAATGCTTACGCGCGAAAATTACTGAAATGGGAATTGAATTCAGTCGTCTTGAATCTTAATATCTAAATAGATTATACATATGTACGTCATTTATTAGTTCTAAGATGAAAATTCACTCCTAAAAACTTACTTTGCATAACAATAACGAACCGTAAGAAATTGGAATGGAATTTGGTATCATTATTGGCCCCCTTTTCTTGGCAGAGACTTTCGTCAAAGTAACTTATTTCTTCAAAATAAGTAACAACATACTTTCCTAAATTCTCCCAAGCTTTTGAATAGGACACACGCGAACAGTATTATAATGTCACTCTTTGATGTCAAAAACTTCACAAATTAAACATTCTGAAATGTAATTAGTTACATGTAGGTAATTAAAGTTAATTTCCAACACGTATAATGTATATACATTCCCTTGAAAGATCTCTTCAAAACAATCGTAATGAAAGACGAAGTTATTTTACGACAAGTACTTACTCGTAGAGCTTATTAACACTGGCAATGTTTGTAAGTTCAAATCCCAGACAAAAAAGTGACGTCATAAACGAATAAAACTATAAAGGCATACGTTTACGGCAACACTGACCATTGAGTGTTGCCGTGACACGAGAGGCTAGTAAACTTATTTACGTTTACGTGTCCTGAAATATTTTTACGATTCTCTTTATATTTCCTTGAGCTTGAGTTTGAGCAATAGTAGGTATCTAGGAGAAAATCGTTTTAAACAATGTTTGCACTAGTTTAACTATACAAAAAAACAAACAAAAAAAACAACAAATAAACCTCAATATTGTTACTCCGTAAAACTAAAAGCTTTAAAATGTTTACAAAACTCAAACAGCTTAGCGCTATCTGTTAGATGATACCGGAACTAATAGTTCAAAGCGTAGTGCGCGACATCTTTTGTTGCTGACAGGCAGCCTTCTTTGCAGTTATCGGCAATAGATGTCATTACTGAGGTATTTTGAAACGGGCAGGATACCAGAAGGGCAATTCCCGTAATTAAAAACGTTCAAAATCTAGTCGCAATCTCATCTCAGCGACAGTCAATGTCAAAAACTTGTCAAATGTGTAGGGAAATTAGATGTATTTTTGACATATTGGTGCCGATTCTGTTGTACACCGAACTAAACTAACTAAACTATCACTAAAATTCCTTACTTTTGGCTATGAGAATCTTAACGCTATTCTGCAAAATAAAATCTCTAAATTTAAAAATAATTTTGACACATCTAAAATCAAATTTGGCAATTGCGACTCCACGTGATACTTGTTTTGCCGTACCACGTGATTTTTTTTTAGATCCAGAGTCGCGCATTATTTTGCAGCCTCGACATGTTTTGTATGGAATTGTTCACTTTTTGTATGGAAAATATGAAAAAAAAATTTTTTTTTTTACCATCACGTTGGATTTTAGATGTTCCGGGGTTTTATAAAGGGGGTCGAAATTTTCATTATTTTTGCGATAGGACACACCATTTTCGAGATATAAGCAAAAGAAAAGTAAAAAAGACTACTGTTTTTGCATCTGAAGTCGAGGTGTTGGTATGAATTTTAGTTCATGACAACTAATTTTATTCCACACCTTTTTAATCGCGATTAAAAACAGGCAGATTTAGTTACAACAATCAAAATTTTTGGTGAAAAACGTAAAATTCAGAATAGCAAAATTGCCATTTTCACTAAATTATAATCTCAGTGCCATCTTAGTGCTGTCAAACTAAAATTTGGTTAAGTTGTGTCACTTTAGTCAATTTCAGAATGGGAAATCGTCGTTTGACAGGAATATACTAAATTTTGGTGATTTTTAGTCTAGTTTAGAGAATTTTGTGACAAGAGAATCGGCACCAATGACACTGAGATTAGACTGCGAACGTTCTTAAAATTACGAGAATTACCCCTCAGTTTTCTAAAAGTGTGTAAGCATTTTGTTTATAAAACGATGCTTTTCGTTTAAGTATGTGTGTCCTTACCAGATTATGTCGGTTAACAAACCGTTTAGACTTGATATTTTAAAATCTACAAACATTTTAAAGACCCTAACTATTAAAATACCATATACAGGGTTATTTGTAACTCGACGTATTCCTTGCATTGCATTGTTGCATTGTAACTCTACTATGACATCCTGCAAGGAATACGTCGAGTTACAAATAACCCTGAATAAAAAGTCATTCTTATTATAAGGTACCTACACATTTTCTTACCTGCGTCACTTGTTTGTTCACTTCGTTAAGCAGGCGACAAACTGTCAAGAGTATAATAAGGTAACAAAAAGGGGTTTTTTTAAGCAAAATGTTCTACAAAATAAGGTAGAAAAGGGACAATTATTTTTCTCTGAGAAACTGGTCTTGTTTTCGTCTAGTGGCCGTTGGGACTTGTTTTAATGTCATTAGTTTCTGTAAGATGTAGCCCTAGTTTTTTTGATAATTCTATTAGGTTGTCAGTAGTCTGATTACTTTGTACCCGGCTACTGGCAACAGGCTATTTATTATATGAGGCTTAAATACATTTGGCGACATATAGGTGTGCTGGGATAAGCACACGTATATTTTGCCAGATGTATTTTGCTTCTTATTGTGCTGACTTCTTTGGGGAATAGGGGGCTTGTGTTTGATTATCTTGAAAGTCGTATTTATTTATTTGTAGCCAACTTATATTTATTAGTTCGCACCACACATAAATGTTATCGGTCAATACTTACTAGTATTTATATATACAATCATAAACATACATATATATACAAACTCACGCCTTTTTCCCATGGGGGTAGGCACATACCTACAGAACGCCTCCTGCTACGATCCTGACATACTCCTTCTGCCTCGTTTACGTTCATACATCTGGACATACACGCGCTCCGGGTTCGAGTACTACTGTACTATGCACCTGACCTTTCTGAAGAACATTACCAATGAGGTCATTATACTCATATATTCTCGTAGGGCGCCCCCTGGCGACGCGCGACGTGTCCACTCACAAGTGCGCACTAAATACTTTTTGTTAGTCGCCTTTCATTCTTCCTCTTAACATGACCCAATGTTTAAAAACCGCACCGTAAAATTAGGTTAAATTATATAAAACTAGACAAAATTAGATGAAATTTGAAAATAATTTAGCCTACTAGACATCTGTTTAGACCGTGTGTCGGTACCTGACCACACATACCAGACATACTACTACGGTTAACCACTTCATTATTTTATTAAAATGGCTTCATTTGCATATGTTATTACAGCTGCATAGCCATTACCAGTTAACCACCTCGGTTATTGCAGGTCGGTTATTGTAATGATATAGGGACGCTGTTGCATAACTTGGGACTATTACATTTCTAGATCGTATTTCAAAAAGGAATGACTACTTTATGAAGCATATCTTATCTAAGAGCTTGGTGTGGTTGAGTAGTTGCAAATTGAAATAAACTTTTTGTTTTCTCATATGTCTCATTTAAATATCTAGACATTGTTACGTTTTATTGTGATTTTCCACCACTTATAACTGGCAGAATGTGGGGTACCATTTACCTCTGCCTATTCGTTTGCGAAAAACAGGCGTGATGTTATGTAATGTGCATATTCGGGGAAACTCAGACCTGCCTGAGTACGAGAAGGAAAAACAATTGAAAAAGTAGTTTTTCCTACTGTGGAAATCTAAAATCTTGAGCAGGAGAAAAATATTACTACATGATTGATCAGTTCGGTGAAATGATTAGGCCGAAATATAATAAAGTTATTCATCATTTAACAACTTATTTCTTTTAGCTAAACTACCTTCTATGTAGTTCGCACATTTTTTACTTAATTTTACTTTGATCGAATTACTCTTGCGGACACAAACCAGCAAAAAATGGCTTGTAGAATTACGACTAACATTAGATTCCAGAGGTTTTAATCTAACCAAAGGTTTTTATTCCCTGAAGCACATTTATTATTACATAAAACATTTCAAATTACACCTGATCTATGAAAAATAAAAAGTTAGGTGTGAAAGCATATTATTTTTCATCCCAGTGATAATTTCTTTTATTTTTTTCATCTAAAATGTTATGAAGAGATTAATTTCTTTTGAAATGTGATATTTGACGAATGGCTGTATTTATGTACAGGGTCATGTAATTTTTTACGGTAAATATTTTTAAGCTCACTTTGAGAGAAGTGGGAAATAAGATTAATCTTTTTTTTTGTTGAATGAAACTTGTTATAGTATATCAAACTCTTTTTTTTTAAAGAATGACATTATACCTATATCTTTTCTTTCGATCGTAATAATAATAATGTAAAGTTGACAATTTCCTTACTCGCCTTTTAGCAAGTTATAGGTATAGCATATTCTCTAAAGTAAATGAAAACGTCGTGCATTTTATAAATGTACCGTAACCGTTCTCTCAAACCGTTATGTTACTACAATAAGATAAAGCCGTTAACATTAAGCGTGCAGCCGCGACTGATAATTTAAAATAATTTACGTCCAAACTCGGACGATAAATTGCACCTAAACATTACTTGAACTTTTTCTTGTACAGTGTGGCTGAAATATGTTCTCATTTACCAAAATAAAAAAAAAAACAATTTTCGGATGGTGAATCGATATATATATATATATATATATATATATATATAAATAAAAAAATGAGTATGTGAAGGTGCTTTAAGCACAACACCTCTTCGTTTCAACGATTCGATGCTTTACACGAGACAGTCATTGTTGTTGGATCTCATTAAGAGTAGAAATATATATATATTATTACTAAGTATACTTATTATTGGTGGGTAATAATTATTATAGTTAACATCTAACAATACGAGTATTACCTACAGCTATTTTACACAATTAACTTTGCTGTGTGGCCTTCGCTGTACATTTTTAACGTGGTTTTTATTTACGTCGTTTGGGACATAGGCAGTTGTTTTGGGAACGGGTCGACAATATGTCACTACGTGTAATTGTCTTTTAAAAGAAAAGTATACCGAAGCTTTGGCAAATAAAGGTCTGTCCAAAGGAACGATAACGATGGTTCAGTTAGGTTTTTCTGCTGCTTCGGTTAAACTGGGTGACTTTCCGTTTGCTCCTTATGGAAAGTGCACAATTACCGACACTTGTGCCACTTCTTGTGACTATAGCGTTGTGAAGTGTGACTAATCGTAGATTCTTTACATATCTTATCTGTATGTAAATTCACACGCACGCTTTCAAGCCACAAGTAAAGAATGCTGCTTGGTTAGAGAAATAAGTGTATTGATATTACTTTACCAAAAGCATAATTAATGTTTGACGTGTGTGTTTAAAAAAAATCAATTTACATAAATAAATATCATTTATCATTATCATTTATCAAACGACCACTGTAATACTTGTCAGAAGCATTGTAAAGTAGCCGAAACATAGGTATAACCAAACAAAACTTATTCTACAAACTAAATACAATCACATACGAGTAGGTACAACATTATTACTAAAGCACATAATATGATAGAACCGCAACGAACATTTAATTCGATTTGCGTTGGAAACGTAATTATTTCTCCATTCTATTGTTCCGAGCGCGTTTCGCTGCGGTTTTGTATGAAACATGATATAGTTGGCATAGCGGCTAGTTGGACCGTGCTCCGTATTGTGTTGGGGATGCAGGGATATTCCGTAATTTTGGCTATTAGTGTCTGTATGAAGTTGAATTGAGTGAGATTTGGTTTATGTTTGGTTAAAATTTTAAATATAACACATCAGAATATAACGTCCGTATGCGCGAGTGGAGAAGGCAGAGGACAATAGTACACCCCAAATTTCATTGTCTAGCCAGTTGGTGAAAGTTATAAAACATAGGTCGGTGGGTGTTTCAAATCAACGACTTTCGATGAAATTAATAATCACGCCGGTCATACAAATTGCTACCTAATCGTAGTAGGTAAATGATAAGATCGCACCACAATCAGGTCATGTCACATCTAGAGATATAACAAAAAAATTAAAAAGTTATTAAGTATGTCAAATTTGCACGCCGAAATTAAATGCAGAATGAGATACATACTCGTATGTAATTATATCTTTAAGAACTTTATGTATCTTACTACAAAAAATATTTAAGTATAGGTACCTAATTGAACGTTCGACGTTAAATGATTTTATTTCTGTAAGTAGGTTTGTACAAACACTTTTACACGTCAATCATATATTTTTTTAACTAGATGAGGTCGGCGTTTCCTATCTGACTACTCTGAGAAGAAAGGCCGAAACAAACTCAGAGGTCACAGTTTCTTTTAAAGTCCAGACCGAATCTTGGCCAGATCATGTGAAGGCTATGTAGATCGGTGTCTGAAATGGTCTTTTGAGGAAAGAACCACACAGATTGACTGGACCTGTCCAGTCCGTGCACGCATTTGTCAGTAACCGTGCAGCTCGACTCAGAACTTAAGGAGCTCAACGATTCGGCGAACAAAACCAAAGAAAAGACATTTGGGTAGGCCGCATAAACTACTCAAACGGCAGAACATGATTAAAACTGGAACAATGACCCACGTTAATTAATAACTGTGAAATAACATCCTATATTTATATGCCAAAAGGTTTTCACTTGATATTTGAATTAAGACTAAAATCTTTCTTTACAATTATACAAGTAGTACAATACTTTGTAATTTTAACAGCTCACCTCCCGTGAGAATAGTAAATAACTCAGTCCTGAGCTTGAGCATCAATTATTCCGATTTGAATCCGGCCCGGATCCGATCCGCTCAATTTGTTAATGGTTTCAGATTTGTGAGCGGTATTCATTGATCTTAGTTCCGGACGGATTTAGTCTTGTGGTGAGCTAACCTAGTTCCAGTCTGGGTTTTAGTGCATTTGCTATAATGGTCTGCATTTTAAAGCAAGAATTCTAAAACTGTTAAGGCGGTCTATTAGTTTGTTTTTATTGGTCTTCCAGGTAATTAAAATATAACTTATCCGGTAGGTAGTGGTAAAACCGACCTTATTCAATGATAAAAGTTTGTAAATGAAACAGCATATGTTTAAAAATATCAGATAGATAATACGTCAACCGTAACTTTTTCGGACAGAAATAATTATATAGTGGAATTCCAAAACTTCAATTTTGAACTCGTGTCAACTGAAAACCAGTATCAGCATCGGGTTTTATTACATTACTTCGAATTCAATGAAAACTGAAACTAAATATATACGCCTAGTGTATTGCCTTTTTAATGTTTTCGTTTCTAGCACTGAAAACAAAACCGAACTAACAAGCTGTCACAAATATTCCTTGTAAAACTCGTACATTTTTGCTTTGTAAGTAATTTTGAGTCCTTTGGCCTCTGAGTCTGACATTCTTCCCTTTTGCCACGCTGTGCTTTGATGTGAAAAATAACACTAACATTTTGAATTTGGTTTTAGGTCATATTTTTATTAATGACTTTAATGATTAATGATTTTTTTGGATGGAGTCATAACTTGGCTGTCGAAAGTAATGGCTAACCAACCATACCATAACAAAAATCCATTTTTACTACTGGCCTGTCGCATTATTTGGGCAAACAACAAAGTAGGTTTACTATATACCTACCGGAGAGACGAAAATTAATCTACATCAGCTTATCTCCGCTGCTGATGAATTTCTCAATCAAAAAGTTCTGTGACCTTTGTATGCAGAAGCACAAAGCAAACTTCGACTATCAGAAAGTGTATCCATTCACAGCAGTTAGACCAACAATAAGACAATACATTTACAAATCTGTGACCATCCACCTAATTGTCCTGTCCCATAAGATTTATCCCCCACCCACATGTCACCCATGATTACTAGCTGGCGTCATTATGTCGCGTCAATTTGTCACCTCGTGTGGCGTGTGTCGCACGGCGTATTGTTCCGCGGCGACAACTTGGACGCACATTGTCAGTGGCGCCATCTGTTGGTGGACAAGGAATGCTAATGTGCTGTTGAGTGATTGTTGTGGCTGTATGCATCCTGTAGGCCAATTCTCGTACTTAAAAAGCGTTCAAATTCAAGTCGCAATCTCATCTCAGCGACAATCAATGTCAAAAACCTGTCAAAAATGTATGTAAATTGATTGTAATTTTGACAGATTGAGACTGAGATTAGAATGCGAACGGTCTTAAAAATACGGGAATTGCCCCTCTGGTATATTACTTATGGTGAGAACTGTGACATAGTTATTGTGAAATAATTATTGTGACATAGTTATTGTGAAATAAGTATTGTGGCATACTTATTCCACGTAAATGATGTATTTCCACAATATTATCATAACATATCACCTGTATTCTTTAAAGTGCTAGGCAGGGGTGAACAGCGCACCTATAATTAGCTAGTTATGTTTAATTTAATAGCTCAGGCACTAATACAGGTTTCGGGCTGCTTTTTACAAATTCCTGATGGAAAAACCCAATAGAACTTTACCTGACTTGGGAATCGAACCAAAGACCCCGCGCTCAGCTGTCACTTGCGACCACTAGACCATCGAGGCATTAATGTTTTTCTATGTCGTTTTGTTTAAATATTCTGAAAGTCGCGCGTGGTAATACTTCAATAATAATGACCTTGCGGCCACGTTACACTGCTATCTAATTCCCGAGCTCAATTCCGTTTCGTAATTCAATCCCCAGCACCTGTTAACTAGTTATTACAAAGCGATTACGCAAAGACCTCCCGATAAGTCCGAACTAAGAGTATGCTAATTCTGCGTTTGATTGGCCGCGAGCAGCTTCCGACCGGCCACAAACTCCGCCCGATTGGCCACCAACTTGGCTCAATTGGCCGACAACTCCGCCACTGTGACCAACTTGCGACTGCACTTGTAAGCCGACTCATTGTCATACTACAATCGTTCGATTTTGGAATAGTGATGGCCGGTACAAGTATTTACGAGTTTTAGTGTTTGTGTTGACTGCAATCAAACAGAATTCTGCTTTTAGCTTTCTGTTGAAAAGTCTATGTTTATTGTGTTTGTAATTGCCCAAGTTTGCTAGGTGAAGAGGAAGCTTAATTTGTTGAGCTTTCTTTGTACAATTTGTCCGGAAATGCACGTGGGTAAGATAGGATAAAAAAGGTCATTGTTTTTATATTAAAATAAGCGTCTCTAGTACATTATTGAGGGCAAAAATCGCACTCTTACACAGTCAAAAACCAAGTTAACAAAAGACAAAATAAATACAACACAGCCAAATGCATACAGCGCTAACATTCTCCAACATAATTCTATAGCTGCAGAATGTCGAGTTACCTGTCTAATAAGCGTTGCATAACAGCTCAGCTAATACATTAACTACACACTGTATGTACCAATGAAACAACAAGCAGCACTGCTATGCGATGTAATCTCACTACAACGCGATGCATTGCTTATGTAATGTATTGTAAATCTTGTTTATTCTGTAAACTTGCATGTTTGAGCGTGTTTACTAGTCAACAACGGTAAATTATTGACGTAAACTGCTAGACCAGATAAGCACTTTGTGCTTTTAAAAGACAAGACCGACAATAATAGATTACAATTGTAGATTAACTTAGGGCTTTTCAAAATAAGAAGCGATTTCAATAATATAAATACACGTGGTAAACATGAAACTGTGATACCCAAATGTAGATGAACTAAAACAAGCAAGTCAGATCTTATAAACAGTATCCGCTTTTATAACAAGTCGCCAAAGTCGGTTACAGAACTTAGCGATGGAAGTTTAAAACCCACATCAAACGTATCCTTATCAAAAAAGCATATTATAAGATTAAAGACTACATTGAAGACAAGGAAGTTTGGCAATAATTCCTTCTGCACATGTGGCTTCCCTGGTACCTCATTAACGGCATCACTATGTAAACCCAAATCACGATGTTTTTTTTTGTGCATACTTCTTTGACATAATCCAGATTTGTTTTAGTTGTAATGGCAATCATGTCATTTGGTTTAAATAGGCTTTTATTTTTTATTTATCATAAGACGTATAGATTCTTTGTATTTTGTGAATGTGAGAATGTGGTAGGCCTAACTTGTAGACTTAAGATTTGTAGACCATTTTCTATCTTGTTAAGTACTGTAGTAGTACCTATAAACACTGTAATTTGAAAACATTGTAAAAGCCAATTATTTTTAAAAGAGTAACCGTGCAGTTTCTTGCCGGCTCTTCTCCATAGGAAACGACCAATTGGAGCCGTGCACCTAGCTTCTGATGTTTCATAAGTGGTATAACTGAAATAAATTATTTTGATTTTGTTTCATAAAAATTGCTTTACCTACATAAATAGGTATAGGTATAATTTTATTTCTCAAAAAAACTTAGTAATATTTTACAGAAAAGTTTGGCAATATCAATTTCTAATAAAATGGATGTAGAACTGCAACCGAACGCATGTACGTACACGGTACGTATCTATGTTTACTAATATAAATAATTTGTGAACTAAGTATTTGATCAGAACTAGGAGGTACCTAATAATTTTTGACTAACGCTTGCGACAAGAAAATTGCGGAGCGCGAAGTACGTTATTTATTTTTACTGAATGATTTAGTTATTTAAGCGTATCTCGGTTTTAAAAGCAATACACAGTAGGTAAGCAGCAATGTGATCAGTGTTCACGCAACCTCAATGTTCTGCACAAAACAAAATTTTGCCGCAATATTTGTATGTCGAGCTAGCGATTATCTAATAACACAAATTCGTTGATTATTAATCATCGGGATAAACTTTATTAGGAAAGTCAAGCTTTATTACGTGTTCTATATATCTCTATTTAGGTAGACAGTGTAAGCTGTTCAAAATTCTAGTGAAATATGTGCTGCGAGTATTTGAAATTGGATTTTCAAATTATTTCAAAGATTCGGCAACTGCAAGCTACCATCACCATTACATTAAGCCTGTATTCCTCAAAGGTAGCATTATATATAGTAGGTACCAACACTCAGGTTTCGCCAGTAATCTTATTAGTTTGTATTTGATCCATAGTGCACATAGAAAGCGTTTTGCAAGTAGGTTCGGTAGTTGCAGTGGTGTTAATTCAATATTTAGGCAGGTTTTTATCTATAGAAGCGCTCAAAATGTATGAACAGACAAACCAGGATACTGCCTGGTTATTTTTAGAAAAGCTTTCAAGACCCCATAAAACGGCACCTATCTACATAAATGCAAAATCAACTTCGTTACAATTCTATCGAATGTACAGAAAAACCGTCTCGCTTTGCCCAAATCCCTGACGTCGTTAACTGTTGTACTCCGTCTGTTTTCTCCGAGATATTCAGGAACATTTGCTATGTTCAGGGACATTTGCATATATCTGGGAATCAAGGCTAAAGTAGAGGAAAACCTGCACGACATTGTTCGTGTTTTATGTCAAATGCAGAACGAAATGTTATCGTTTTAGAACGTACAATTCTGGATTGTGAATTGATTGATAACTATGTTATATTGTATCTGTATTTGCCAACGACGTCGGTGTATATTGTATATAGAACATTCACGTTTTGCCAGTTGTTGGACGTGCGAGTCTATTGTTATGAGAAGGACGTGCGAGTCTATTGTTATGAGAAGGACGTGCGAGTCTATTGTTATGAGAAGGACGTGCGAGTCTATTGTTATGAGAAGGACGTGCGAGTCTATTGTTATGAGAAGGACGTGCGAGTCTATTGTTATGAGAAGGACGTGCGAGTCTATTGTTATGAGAAGGACGTGCGAGTCTATTGTTATGAGAAGGACGTGCGAGTCTATTGTTATGGGAAGGACGTGCGAGTCTATTGTTATGAGAAGGACGTGCGAGTCTATTGTTATGAGAAGGACGTGCGAGTCTATTGTTATGAGAAGGACGTGCGAGTCTATTGTTATGAGAAGGACGTGCGAGTCTATTGTTATGAGAAGGACGTGCGAGTCTATTGTTATGAGAAGGACGTGCGAGTTTATTGTTATGAGAAGGACGTGCGAGTCTATTGTTATGAGAAGGACGTGCGAGTCTATTGTTATGAGAAGGACGTGCGAGTCTATTGTTATGGGAAGGACGTGCGAGTCTATTGTTATGAGAAGGACGTGCGAGTCTATCGCAGAACTGGCCACAAATCTTCGGTATGCTACTGAGAATTGGTTATTACAGTTTATTGTGACAGCACAGCAATACTTTGATGATAATTATGTTATCATCACGCCTGAACTCCGCGAAGGGCTATGCAGAGGTGCATTTATAGTACCCCTATATCCCGCCAGTTATGTTATTTGATGATGTTGCTGTCTATGTGACTATTATCTTCATAACACAGGTAGGTAATCCCTTCTCATGAGAAAAATCTCGTTATTAAAGAAAAACACCAGTCATTTAAAAAATATCACAGGTAGCTTTCATATATTTATATTGACGTGGAAAATATTTATCTAACATTTCAGGATTACAATGTGAATGGTATCAGAATTTTCCTGACAGTACCCAATTGATACAATGATAAAGGTGACAATCGCAAATTCTTTAATCAACTGGTTCATTGAACACTGTCCAATGTATATTTACAAAATATGCTACATTTGTCACTCGACAATAAGCCCCCATCATCGAGAAACTTTAAAACGATATTACGTAGGTATAACACTTCGATAAAATATACCAAATTTTCATACACAAGCACACACATCAACTCTTATCTCTCATCCAATAAAGGTAAAATTTGCTTGCCTTTTGTTTGCATGAGCGTAAAATATTAATTGGGGTTAGTAAAATGGAATTTCAGAGCCAAATTCGTCGGTTAAATCCGGTTCGATGTGTCGGATAAGCTGTATACTCGGAGGCTATAAATTTTGGGCTGCGAATGTGTGGTGTGTGTTTACATGGGATGGTCGTAATCCTAATGTGGATGGAAAGCATGGACACTCCGTAAGCTGATTATGATCTTGCATCTCACTCTTACTTAATATGATAGCCAATGGGCTTCTTATCTCACTGGTGGTTAATAATTCTGAATTAATTATTTTATGCTAAATTTAATATAATGTTTCTATGCTTTCCATTTTTTAGATCACAGTCATTGCACAAACCCATTCAAAAGGCATTCCATATGTTGGATATAGTGATACCTATGTTTATTATTTTATTACGAGTAGATGAAAGTAAACATAAACATATTATAACTCGACACTATTTCAACCACAAAATGAAACTGAAATATTAAACAATACACTAAACAATATACTGAGACCAATAAATATAATAACAACTTTTACGCGACCGGTTTACAGCGCGCGTAAAATTGCGCAGATGTGACGCGTAAAACCAGTGACGATCGCGTTATGATGTTTAAATTTATAGTTTATTTTTTGTTTCTGCTGCTGAGTTGTTGTTTAATATTTTATGGGTTCAAGATAAAATTGTTATTAGGGGTTATTATTGAACCTTGGTAAACTTTAGTAAGCGGTGTAGCGTGTGCTGACACGTAAGCAATACTTTTTGTTGATAACGTTTAATAAATACTTATTTAATCTAGGCCAATTCGAATATTTTCAGGTAATACCTTAAGCCATTGACTTTTTCTTCAATAATAAGGGCTTATAGTCAACTTGTAGTAGGTCTTAAATGGTTAGGATTGGTGCTCGACAGCCGGTGGAACTTCGAGCCCCACTTCCGACGGCTGGCGCCCAAGTTGCTGGGAGTGGCTAACGTGCTCGCAACGCTGCTTCCCAATCTGGGGGGCCCAAGCACCGCCTGTAGGCGGCTCTACGTAGGGATCGTGCGATCCATGGCCCTGTATGGGGCCCCGGTGTGGGCCTCTGACCTGACGGCCGGCAGCATCGCTGTTTTGCGAAAGCCGCAGAGGGCGATGGCCGTCAGAGTCATCAGGGGGTATCGCACGATCATCTACGAGGCGGGCTGCGTACTGGCTGGATTCCCGCCCTGGGACCTTGAGGCGAAAGTACTCGCGTCATTATATCGGTGGCGCGAGGAAGCGAGGGCGCGGGGCGAGGGACCGATGCAGCGACACATGGAGCTGCGTTGCTCTCAGCTTCGCGAGGTCCTGGTGGTGGAATGGCGGGACAGGCTTTCACGCCCTACCGCCGGCCTCGTCACCATCGAGGCGGTCCGGCCGGTGCTCGCGCGCTGACTCGGGAGGAGGCATGGCTCCCTGTTGTTTCGGGTGACGCAGGTGCTCTCGGGGCATGGTTGCTTCGGGAAGTACCTGTGTCGCATAAACAGGGAGCCGGACGCCCGGTGTCACCACTGCGTCGACTGCCGGGATGACACGGTGCAGCATACGCTGGCAGAGTGTGCCGCTTGGGAGGAGCCGCGCCGTGCCCTCTTCTCAGAAGTAGGCAGTGACTTGTCGCTGCCGGCCGTAGTCGAGTCGATGGTCGGCAGCGCCGAGTCCTGGGACGCGGTGGTCTCCTTCTGCAAAACAGTCGTCTCGGAGAAGGAGGCTGCGGAAAGGGAGAGGGAGATCTCATCTACTCACACGGCTTGCAGAAGGCACACCGGGCGTCGGCGGAGGGCGGATAACGCCCTCTTTCAGCCCCCTTAAATGGGTCAGGGGCGACGGACTTGGGGACGTCCGTCGCCCCCCACTCATCAGGACCCGAGGTGGCCGCGCGTAGTGTTCCACGCGCGCCTCTCTTAGACGTCGCGGGAGGAGTCAAACACCTCACTCCCCCCCAGGCCCGAAGAGGCCCGCGGTAGCGAGCCGGCACCAGTCGGGGGTTGCGGAAGTATCGTACGTTCCCGCGACCCCCGGCCTAGGTGTGAGATGGAACACCGGGGTGGTTTTTAGTCAGTAAGAGTCTTACAGACCCCGCCGCCCGCCCCAGGGCGGTGGACATCCATAAGGATTTTCCACCCCGGAAACAAAAAAAAAGGTCTTAAATGGTTATGTTCAACTTTTAGTAGGTCTTTTTTGTTTTTCACAACACATACCATCACCCTGTATTCATATGGAATGCAATAAAAATTGAGTATTGAGTAAGCAGAGGTGTGCCTAACAGCATACCCACATTTCGCCAGCAGTAATTGGTTTTCATGGTACTATATTTGTTAAGTTATGAGCCAATAAAAGATTTCATACCTTTCTTTTCTTTCTTTAGCTCAAAATATTATCCTGTCCAAGCTAATAAGATATATTCTCCACATCTATCTATGAGCACCCGTATCTTAAAGTGACAACACATCTCTTTCCACTGATCCTACTTTAAAACCGCCGAACAAAAGACGCTTACGTAGGCGCTTACAAATTGCCGGCAATGAATCCCGGGACCGTTCGTGGCAGAATTGCTTTCAGAACATTTTAGCTGCCCGGATGAATGGAACGGTTTTAACAGAATCGCTTTTCACGGCATTTTAGCTGCCCAGATATCGAACTGTTTGCGTCTCAATTCAGATTTTGACGTTTTCCCGAGAACTCATCGGTTATTTGAGAATTTATCGGTTATTCGATAGTGTGGAAACGAGCTAGATTGATAGTGTGGCAGTTGAACTTATTTGAGTTTCGTAGACGGGGATGTCTTTGTGGTGAAATGAATATGTTTGTAGGAAATGTACGTTATTCGTTATGCGTTTGCGTCTTACTTATCGTGTTTTGGTATGTGGTTTTAAATTACAATAAACAGTTTTTTTTTTGTAGGACTTCTTTATGTATCATTTTCATATCAGTTATAATATTTTTCATGAATTATGGTTATCCTTCGAATCCAATCCCATTTACTTTTGCAATGGTGTAAACAAAAACCAAATATATATATATATAATAATATTATATATATATATATATATGTATAAGAAACCTTGCTCTTAAAACTTGAGCATTACGGACTAGGTAGGTAAACTCGCGCTTAGTTTAGTAAAATCCTATTTAAATGATAGACAACAAAAAGTCCAAATAAATGGTGTTATTTTCATAGTATCATGTCTTACAGTATTTTATTATGGGGACGGGCTGCCGATATTGAGTCTATTTTTATTCTGCAGAAAAGAGCCATCAGAGCAATTATATACAGCCTCCGCAGGCACGATTCTCTAAGGGAACTGTTTAAAGACACTAACATCGGTGAAAGACACAAATAAAGGACTAGAAATAGGAACCAATTAGTTCAACCAGGTTTCAGATTGGCTAAAGTAGACTCATCCTTCATGGGGTACTGTTTAAAATGTTACAATAAAATACCTCCCCACATACTCCAACTGAATGAAACGAAATTTAAATCTTGTATTTTTTTATTTATTTAATTCAGACACGGCGATCCATATTTATGTTAGTATACCTGAAAACTATGTTAGTAGGTAACCCATAATACTTGCATAATAAATAAACGCACACTCATATTATAAGTTGGGGGTTACATCGCTGACAAAAATGCTTGGCTCAGCGCTGGTCCTGCTCCACAATGGCGCGTAAACTAATTAATTAGCAGTCGAAAATATTGTTGGAGCTGATGAAGGTTGTATAATCTATCAAATATAGTTTGTATAAATTCAATCCTTAGTATTGTATAATTGCATAGCACATGTGTGAGCACTATGTACCCACTATAAAGCTTACTGGGTTCGTCTTTCATTGACTTGAATGTGCCCTGGCGGCTGAGAGTATGTCATGCTCACTCAAATGTGTCGCTGGTGGTAGCGTGTGTATTGGATCATTGGGTTCCCTTCAAAATGGTTGAGCTGAATGGTGCTGATCCATACGTCATGTCCGTGAACGGGCGCCGTCCGTAGGCACTGGTCATTTCTTAGCTGCCACGGCTTATTTTAATTCCATAATTGTTTTTATCTTTTTATTACGGACGCTTTTAACGTGCACGTCTTTCTACATCGTTCTCACATGTATAATTACAACATGAATGATGTAACCACTTTTTTGTAACAATATTTTGATTTAAAAGAGTGTCCATGGAGTTTCTTGCCCGTTCTTCTCCATAGGTACCCACTACGCTTTGGAATGGGCAACTAGCTTCATATTTCTGACTGACCGACCCCTTGACAATTCAAAAATGCCTATTATTGGTTTATTTGAAATAAATGCTTTGAGTTTGAGTTTGAATATTATACAAATAAAATAAAAATAATTAGTGTTAAAAATTATTATATGCAGGCCAAATATCCATATCCAAAAAAGTGACAGTAGAAAATATAAAAACGTAAACATAGACACATAGTCTTAAAAAAAAGACCAATTCTTTTGTCATTTTTTGTTCTCGCTTAGGTGAATACAGCGCACAAATATGAGGCTTGATAGGTTGCACGAGACCACCCTCAAAATGCTGTTACTGGAGCGTCTCAAACTTTGCCTTAAAGACGCGACCTTCGACCTCATGATGGCGCAAAAGTCTGGGACCCTCGCTTCGGCAAACATGCTCGAGGCACTGCAGTATCTTGGCAGTTTCAAAAGGGTTCAGTAAGCATCATTGTACATAAGAATTGAAGAAGAGTTGAAGGATTGAGTAAGAATTTGCGCAACGGCGTTTATCTCTACGTACGGAAGTCTCCAGCACTACAGACTAAAATAAATATACGTTAGCAAACATTCTACTCGAGAGAAGAAGTATTTCTTTATGCTCTACAGTAGGTACGGAAGGCGAAGCATGCTTTCCAGAAATCAAAACAAAGCAAGATCCGACATATAACTAACATACACTTAACAGCGTAAAGACAAAAAAACAAAACGACTTTGAATCAGTTTCCTCGCAACCCCTAATTTCTATTGTAGTCGGTCTGAGTTTCAATCAGCACCGATTCGTCCGACGCGATTGGCTACTATTGGTTACCACTGGATGCGATTGGACGCAATTCAATCGACGCGGGAATTGGATTGGTTGAACTGGCCGCTAGAGTTAACTTCGTCGCGTCTTGAGACAGTTTTAGATAGCTTGTTTATTTTGGTGTGGAGTGTTTATAGGTTTAGCTGCACGCTGGCTTTGGTGAAATCTCTGATTGGACCGCTAATAAGCGGTTGACAACTAAACAATTACATAACGCCCAAAAAATTAGACCAGAAATCAAATTAAATGGGATTTTAACTAAGGAAGTTGTCTTTTATTTGTAGCAAAAAATCTATGCTCATGCTTGCCAAAGTTAAAATAACGTATTTGGTCGGAGACCGTGAGTAAATACTTAAGTTACTGAGCGACATACACGTAGTTTTATAAACGAAAAGCGTTTGTTCCAGTGTTGTGTGCACTTGATTCTTAATGTCAGACTAAACAAGTCCGTTAGTTTCCTTGCTTCATTGATTTAACCCAATTCCCTTGAACACAACTGCACTGCGACTAAACGAACAAAACAAAACGAGCAACGCTACGGTAAATCATTGAATATCCCTTGTTGCGAACATTGTTTAAAAGTAGTCTAACTGTGTAACCGCCTAGCCCCACACTACAGAGGGGATAACGGGGACTTTGGGGCTAAACAAATCGCGTGCGGTCGAAACTCGCCGAACAAAAGTTGCGATCCGCCCCGTGCGCCGCGTTCTATAGAAAACTTTCCGCTCGGAATTTTTAAGGATTCCTCGAAAAGATTCCGAGGTATTTCCCGGTAATGTCAGGTATTTTCTAAGTAGGATTACTTGCGTTGTTTGAAGTGTTTCAGGTGTTATAATCCGCTAGGGTGGTTTTTAGAAAAGGGGTGATTGTTCGATGTTTAGGAAAAGTGGAAGTTAATTGAAGTTTGTATTTTTTGTTAATTTTTTGTGGTTCCCGCTTACCTCGGTTGTTCTGTTGTTGATTTTAATTTACAATGTCCTAAAACAATCGTGGTGGCTTGTGACAATCAGTAATGCTTATCTTTAAACGTCACTTCATCGCACATCCACATCACTCGAACGATGTGGAGGTGCAATTCCTTGATGACCTATTAAAACACGTGACTGCGCTTTCTAATACTGTTTGGTCTATTGAATTTCACGTGATTGCACAACTTAATTATGGTTGTTGCAACTCTCATCAGAAAAACTGTAAGCTTATTAAGTATTTTGAATAAATAAATAAACCAGAGCCGTCGGCCATCATTTGTTACCATAAATTATCATTTACCATTACTTAGCGTGCTAGTAAAAACATTAATTTCAGTGTATCCTATAAAATGTTACTCCATTAAGACAGCTGTTAGATACAGCATGCTGTTCAATAGGCAGACTAGTACACAGGCTGGTTTTACCTAACATCCTTTAAAATAAGGTGTATCATAATGATAATACTTTTTAAATGAAGGACACTCTGCTAAAACACAATGGTGTGTTAAAACGTCTATAAATTAATTGTAGATGACAGGGAAGCGCTGGAGGTGGACAAAAAAAGGCTTTTAACGGACAGTATCGAAGTGGATCTAATATAAGAACATGAATTTGTAATGTGGATTGTTATGACGTGCGAGTATATCGTAAACTGTCGGTCACCAGGAATCCAATAACTTGCCGACTGTTGGTAGTACCTACAATTAATGTTCATTGTCAACGCTAATCATCGTTGTAATAACTATTATAAGTATTATTCTGTGATCGCATAAACTGTGGCTGTGTGACTCAAACCCTGATTTTCTTGTGAATGTAATAATTCAGTGTTAGTTTCAATAACACAGGTGTTCTGGTAACGGCAGACCATTATTCTTCCTCCAAGAAATCGGAGAAACTTGAATAATAGAACATTATTCAACTGCAGAAACTGTTTCATTTGGAATCCCTCCATATTTCAATCCAAACGGTAGAACTAAGTACCATATCCTACTGGACGTAGCACATGTGGGCTCCGCTCGGCTTAGCTCGGGTTCGCTTGGTTCCACTCGGCTTAGCCGCGTGGTTTCTCACACTGGCCCACGGCCCCACACTATGGCCACGCGTGGAAAAGCTCAGCCGGATTGTCACTATCGCCGCTCCACAGACGGCGGCGGTGATTTATGAAGAATTGAGAATTTGAGACCGTGAAAAGAAAGTTTGGGATGTTTTATTAGAGTTTTATATTGAAAAAGAAGTGTTGTGAAATTGTTTGACATTACCGGAGTTCAGTAAACGAGTTTTCAGATAGTAGAGTCGAAATCAGAAAAGCACAAAAAGCAACGTCACCACCCACTATAGGCGCTATACCACCTCTAGCATGAAGTCACTAAGAAATGAAGTCAAGTGGATGTGCAGTAGCGTCCTTCTGTCTACTAATCATATCATTACAATTCAATTAGTCTTGTCCTTATTTAGTACTATCGAATCGGTATCATGTAAACTAAGACAATCAGATAAGTTTCTGCGAGGTTGAACAATATCTTAAAACTTCTTAAGGTTAAATAAAACAAACGAAATACACGAAAAAAACCAAATGCTTAAAACAAATGAAAGTGTTAAATAGGTACTACTATGTCACAATTTGCTAGAAATCCTTCATCCCTGTCTAAGCACTTTAAACTAAACTATTGACAATTCCAAGTCTTCAAATTGCAGGTACACGTTGTAAGACTCTCAAGAGCCCTGTGAATAGAGGTCAACCGCTAATTAGCATGCCTCATAAACAATTGGGACCACTTCGACCCACAAGTTTAGGGTCCAAACTCAACCCTTGTGTCGACGGTTAGAAATTTTCTAAGTTGGGAAGAATTTTTATTGCTTTTTCGGGGTCAATGTCGGTCTTACTTAGGAGTTGAGTTTCGCTTTCGGTAGCTGTGCTATGTTTGGGCTCTATTTTTAGTAAATAAACAAAAGTTGTTTTTGCTGGTAAGAATTTGGGTTTCCGACTAAACGTAAAGATTGAATTTCCAACAATATCGGTGTTTTTACCTGCGTTTTTAAAAGGCACGGAAGGTTTACAATTTTTTATGTAATAATATGTAATATAATAGCCATCTATCCAAGAATTGGTCGTAACTACGAGTAGCTTAGTTTTATTGTAAGAAAGTAAATTGAGCGATCAGAAACATAGATAAATTGCTTATAGAAAATCCCTTAATGTATAATTTCGCTTGCTCGAATAAGACACCATAGAGTACACAATGTACTTTGTATACTGTATAGTGTATAGGTACTAATATCAAAGTAACGAGCTACCCCTAACAGTCCCGTGCTAGTCCCGGGACAGATTTGCAAGTGCTTAATACACCGCCGACAGTTTATAAACATAAAATGATAATTGCTTCGCGCGCCGGGATTAGACGCTGGGATTCTGTTACATAATCCCGGACTCCGGGATATATTGATGTTGTTGTTGTGTGGCAACTAATTAATTTTCTATTTTTATGCTAATCTGTGAAGTTTTACAATAATATACGTATACGGAGAGAAAACCAGGTGTTATTTATATATTCATTCATTTATTTCAGATAATTAAAATCCATATCTTGTTAGTATATATTAGCAACAATATTAGCTTACAATTATATTAGGGTTGTTAGTACTTATCTTTAAGCAAACTACTATATAAAACCATTCACTACCCTCACCCAGTGTGTTTGAATGGGGCAGTCAAAACGAGCAGCAATGACTTTCAGAATGCCATTTTTAGCCCCCCGTAGACGCTGCAGCAAAGAAGCCGATTTTTGCGAATTATGGCCTTGAAGCCGTCCGTGTGGGCTTCTGCAAACATCCCAGTGGCACTGTAGCGCCACGGTAGCCTTAACAACATTCTGAAAGCATTGTTATATTGAACCCGCAGGGTGTCATAAGATCGTCGCGTATAGCTCACCCACAGGCCACTCGAGTAAAAAGATTGATTGATTGATTGATTATGGTATAGTTTAGGAGGTATGTACCTTGGTGCACGTATGGTGTATTAAATATATATATTGTTAGCAGAAAAGTGATGTCACAACGTCAAGAGGAAGGGATAGCAGATACTCGTTGCCGCGCGTCTATATAAGTCGCTGCGCACGCTCATTTGGGTCACCCGACTCGATATCTCGCACTCTCCAAACCGCAGTCAACGAGCTTGGCGAATGGTTCAGAAAGTGGAGAATCGAAGTTAACCCCGACAAGAGTCAAGCGGTTCTCTTCTTGAAACCGCGTGTCAAACGCAGACATGACGACGCCCGCCCGATCAAGATGTTTGGCAAGCCGATCCCTTGGGAGAAGCATGCCAAATATCTGGGTGTGACTTTGGACAGACGTCTCTCCTTCGCAGAGCACATAAAGGTGGTTCGTTCGCGAGCCGCCTTTGCTCTGAGTAGACTACATTCCGTCCTAAATGCAAGCAGTAAATTGTCACTCAGGTGCAAACTGCGCATTTATACGGCATGCATCCGACCTATTATGACATACGCCTGTGCTGTTTTTGCACAGGCCCACCCCCGGCACATCCACAGGATGCAGACCCTACAGAACCGTTTTCTACGTAAAATCACGGGTTCCCCCTGGTTCGTTCGTAACATAAACTTACATTTAGATTTGAAAATCCCCACCATTCAACAATTCATGAAACGCGCTTGCAAGCGTTTCTTCGATACCGCTGGCAGCCATCGCAACCCTCTGGTTGCGAAGGCCGCCAGTTATGTCCCCTCTAGAATCAGTAGAATCCGCCGTCCAAGGCACGCACTGACCGACCCCGACGACCCCACCACCCTCCTCCAGGAAAGCAGTAGGGCCACCAGTACAGTATACAAACACAGACACAAAACGAAGTTCCGACCTCGCCGCCGAGGTGCTTCGCATCCGCGTCCGCGTCCGCGTTCCTCCCCGATAGATTCCTCTTCCCCTCCCTTGATCGGATCCACAGAGCCAGCTGGTGGCGTAGCTGAGCCAGTAGTTTTACCCCTTAATAATAATGAACCCACTTTGATCCAGCCTGTCCCCAACTTGCTGTCCTTCCCCAGCGACGCCCTAAGCCGAGGTCCGTACCCCACAGGGGGTGCCCTTAGGTGATGGTCGCTTAGTTTATAATTAATATTATGCCCCTGGCTGGAGGCTTTGAGTTAGCTCGAAGGCACCACAGGATTGACCGGTTAAGCAGTCACGGCCTCTCAAGGCCAACTGCGAGATGCCATACAAAAAAAAAAAAAAATCATTTGGGTCAACTTTTTCGTGCGGTGAACTTGCTAAGGGAAACCTATGCCCGTTTGGATAGCCAATTCTGCCTTTTTAATATTGTTCTTTTGTAATTAAATTAGTTCGTTTGATTTTCATTTTGTTTTGTTAAATTTAAATAATAAAAGTTAACCGTCATTTCCGAACGTTGTTTTTTTTTAATTTATTTAGTTCAATTGTACTAAGAATATATATTGTTTTGGTTTTTCAAGATGTAAGTAGCATCATACTTGTTGGAGTGCGCCAGCTGGACCAAGGCAGTGTATCAAATATTTACGTAAAGTTTGGTAGGACCAATAATTTACTTTACTAAACTCTACTTTTCAGTTTTTTCTCTATTATAATCAGAATCAGAAATGTATTTGCTGTGAATGTAGGTACAGATATAAGATGTTGTACATAAATTCATGAGATCGGCTACAGTCTACCTTACGGCATGCAAATTATTACATAAATTAAAATATTAATACAAAAAAAAAAAAACGATGTCAACAAAAGCAAACAGAAATTAAAGTGATGTCAATTAATAATATTAGAGTCAGTTACATGTCTTTCGTGTTCAAATTTGCAATTCATTATAACTAGAACTAATAGTACCCTACTGTTATAGGCACCGGCCTCTTTTCTGACTACCTGACTCTGTGGCGGTTCAAATGTGACTGTAAACGGTTTAATTGAAATTAATGCTACGAGTTTGAATTTTTAACATTATGTGTTGGGTGTAGTGTTGTTAAGGTTATCAAATTCTATAACAGCGGACGAAATATTTTATTCTTGCGACGGAGCAGGTTACGAGTTCTTATTGCTTAACTTAATATGACACGTACACAATACTTGCTTACCCACATAATTGTTTCTAGTAGATCTTTAACGATCATTCGCATAAAAATAGCCAAAAGAAGTAAGCATGGACGAGTATCATTGTGTTTGGAATTTATGATCGGTTTTATCGCCGCCATTTGACGTGGCTTGTTACAAACTTGTAAGAAATAGTTTGTCGGATCGACGCGACTCTTATCTTGCAACGAGGGGTCACATTTTATGAGTAACGTAGTTACGGGCTTTGTGTGAGTTCCATGGAGGATATGGTGATGTGTAAGTGATACCTTTTTAAATAAGGAGTGATAATCTTTATGTTGGGTAGTCAGAATTAGAATTTATCGAAAATATTGTTAATATTCTGTCGCATCAGGTTTCAGTTGTATTTGACATTCACTTTGATGGGAAATGACCCAGATTGCCGATGAACGGTTATTTATAAACCACAAATGGGCCTCCAATGATCGCTATTATAAATTGAACGCGTAATGGCAAAATATGTTGGAAATGAATGATAACGGCAATCTCATATAGCCAGAATGATACCCCTGCCTACTCCAACACATCACAAAACACAATACTGGTGAAACGTAGATGTACCACGTATCGTGTAGGTAACAAAACTAATTAATTGACTTTAAATAAATTAAGAATTACAATACACCAAACACCAACATAAATTCCTAAAACGAATGGTGCTAATGCAATCCTCGCCCAACCAAGATGGCTTCCAGCACCTTCAAGTAGTAAGTAAAAATATCCGACTATCCGACACAAAAAACTCAAATAAGTCTCTTTCAATCCGGCGAGCAATTTCTTACTCTAACAATGGGAGGTACCTTATTGTGATGACGTCACCGCAAATGAAGTGGCCACGGTACTTTTTGGTAATCTTTGGTACTTTTTGTGCCATTCTGATATCTTTGTAGATGTTAATGAAGAACTTCTGATTGGAATGTGGTTTCTTTTGACGCTAGTAAAGGGTATGTTGTGTTAAAATTAAGATTTTACAGATTTTTTGGTTGTTTGTTTGTTATCTGTTTAATAGTTTTAGCTTTTATACATTCAATTATTTATTCAGCCAAAAGTATTAAACAATTAGATCAGGGAGAATTAAGTATTTTCCTTGATGGAACTACTATCCGAGTGACTGCGTACTTAATAAATAATTAAAGCTAAATTTTTGTGCCTTTTGCTTTCTCTTGATTATTAGCTACTACAACAGGCTAAACTAACAAAAAAGAAGAAAAATAAAAAAGGAAAGTATTTATTTTCTTCAATTATCAGCATAATTGCAAGGGTCGACCTTTACAAACCTTTTTTTAAAACAAATAGCGTAAATACAAATTCAACGCTGTCTAGAACTCATTTGTTTTTTATCCTGTTTTTTTAAAACGCGCATTTAGAGAGGAAAGGGAAACAAACGAATAGTTTTGTGAAGCTTCTTACGTAATAGTTTTAAGTGTAAACGTCCATTATGGAACGTTTACAGATAGTGCTAAAGTATTTTACATTAAACGCTAAAAGGTACAAACGACAAGAGATTACAGTGTTGATACAATAAAGCTGGTTTTTGTGAAGTTATTTCTTTAACCTATTTAAGTATGCCGAAATGAGTTTGTACTGTTACACTTCCACTTAAATCTTTGAGGATTACAGGCGTTGTGTTTTAATGATCTGTGTTATGATACTTGACCTTTTCTAATTCTGGGCAGGATTGGTTCCTCGCGTAAACTATGTACAAAACTGATTAAGTACGTTCATTATGTATTTTATTTGTGGCATTTGAAATTTTATATATTTTTTAAAAGATAAGGCGCTTGGTCAAATGGAAATCCTTAAATTGTCTACGATCACTTTTGCACGGTAAATCGTTATTCAACGCACAAATAGTGTACGGCTGCCGGCTGTTACCAGTACGTAATCCGACGCTTTGTTCCATTTTAAGTAATTTACTTTTGTATGATATTATGTATAAAATAGATAAACAAACATAAACATTTAACTGCAAAATAATATACCATCACAAAAAGCATCGCAGGAAACCGTATGAATCCACCCCTTCTCATAAATACTCAATGATTCCATATTATTTGCTACATAACGTTATGTATATAAATAACGAAAAGCCAGTGGCTCGTGAAAACCTACTCGCCTGGAAACTGAAAAGATGTTTTTCAGTAAAATACCTAATTTTCAAGCACTTATTATTCGCGTACCACTATTTATAAGAGGCGATGCGATTGTTCTATAAGATAAACGATTAAAAAATTAACTTTACTACGGTAATGGGATCTATTTCAAATAGATTCCTTCAAAATTCAAATCAGGAGCTGATAATATTATCAGCTCCATTGTACGCACAAATCGACAAAATGTTGGGAACAACTGATTTTTTTTACGATTTCGGTGTTGTACCCATAATGACAGTTCGTAATGATGAGTAGGTACTGTGGAGGTTTTTATCGTGATGGCTTTCTTTTCCATACTCCATGAATGTTCGATATGTTAGTGGCATAATTTTAAGAGAAAAACGCTATTTCATATTTAGATAAGAAATACAGATTCGACAGTCAGCTCGGATAGCACACAGCCCCCATCTCGATGTAATAAAATAAGTAGCTTAATTTATAGAAACCATAATCCATAGTATAATTTGTAATACGGCTTTTACGGTCCCAGTACTGCAAGAGTGCTAAGTTTTTGCAGTACAACGAGCCCTTAAGAATGTGAGCGTACTATACGCCCGCGTATGCTTCTGCCTAACTCATCGGGGATCACTGGCGTGATGTCAGTGTGAGCGTACTATACGCCCGCGTATGCTTCTGCCTGACTCATCGGGGATCACTGGCGTGATGTCAGTGTGAGCGTACTATACGCCCGCATATGCTTCTGCCTAACTCATCGGGGATCACTGGCGTGATGTCAGTGTGAGCGTACTATACGCCCGCGTATGCTTCTGCCTAACTCATCGGGGATCACTGGCGTGATGTCAGTGTGAGCGTACTATACGCCCGCGTATGCTTCTGCCTAACTCATCGGGGATCACTGGCGTGATGTCAGTGTGAGCGTACTATACGCCCGCGTATGCTTCTGCCTAACTCATCGGGGATCACTGGCGTGATGTCAGTGTGAGCGTACTATACGCCCGCGTAGGCTTCTGCCTAACTCATCGGGGATCACTGGCGTGATGTCAGTGTGAGCGTACTATACGCCCGCGTATGCTTCTGCCTAACTCATCGGGGATCACTGGCGTGATGTCAGTGTGAGCGTACTATACGCCCGCGTAGGCTTCTGCCTAACTCATCGGGGATCACTGGCGTGATGTCAGTGTGAGCGTACTATACGCCCGCGTATGCTTCTGCCTAACTCATCGGGGATCACTGGCGTGATGTCAGTGTGAGCGTACTATACGCCCGCGTAGGCTTCTGCCTAACTCATCGGGGATCACTGGCGTGATGTCAGTGTGAGCGTACTATACGCCCGCGTATGCTTCTGCCTAACTCATCGGGGATCACTGGCGTGATGTCAATGTGAGCGTACTACACGCCCGCGTGTGCTTCTGCCTAATTCATCGGGGATCACTGGCGTGATGTCAATGTGAGCGTACTACACGCCCGCGTGTGCTTCTGCCTAACTCATCGGGGATCACTGGCGTGATGTCAATGTGAGCGTACTACACGCCCGCGTGTGCTTCTGCCTAATTCATCGGGGATCACTGGCGTGATGTCAATGATGTTATAAAAATTAGAATCCATATTTTATTTCATAACCACCCAGCTCCCTTATTTCATAACAACTAGCTCCTTTAAAAACCCGCTTCCTCCCACAATTTAATTTATATCACCACTCACCAGTCTCCACGGCATTATTACAGAATATTAATTTTAGAGCTCTTGAAGTAATGATGCAGCGCACCCCGGTGCGCGGCGGTGGAGAGCATCCATGTTAATATTCGAAGAACTTGGAGCGTGACGCTGGAAGGAATTGAAAGCGACTGCGGTGCTATGCAGGGGAGTACAGAAGGTTAGTACAGTGACGTCATCGGTGGATGAGGTAAGAGTGTGTGGAATACTTTGTTGTTTTACGAATATATGATTAGTTGATATTGTAATTTGAGTTTAATATAATGAGATGTCGACAGTGGTGAAAGTTTCATGTACTTAATCTTTTACCAAGTTATCTATGGAACTTAATTTAAGCATATTCTTTCAATCAGGAATTATCCAAGCATTTTTAGCTAATGCCTATTTTTTATTTGCACTTGTTTTAATCTAGTAAAAAATCGTAAAAAGCTGTTATGCCGCATGATTTCTATGGCGTGTGTATTGTTTTAGCTAAAGAGTTACTTCAGGAGCTATATTTCAAGTAATGTAACAACATTTATATAGTAATACATCAATATAACTTTTTATTAGATATAAATGAATTCAAGTTACAACACTGAAAGGGGCCTATAAGATATTGTAAAACCTAATTTTCACCAGTAATCTTCAAATTGTTTCAACTGAATCTTCTGCTCGTCTCCCTGCCCCGCACCACAACCTACGTCACAGGCTCTCGCTATATAAAAACGATTCGGCGACGACGCAGAAAATTGGAAGATTGGTTAAGCGTAGTCAGCAGGATTCAATGTATCCTTCACGGGCAGCGGAAATGATCAGATTGTTATTATGACGGCCAAAGTGGTGGAATGCATTTTTAAGGCCTTCTTTTGGTAATTTGTATAATAAATTGTAGTTAATGGGTGGAAAAACATTAAATATTGTTAATGTAACAAGTGAAATATTTTTGTATTATGAAAATATTTCACTTGGTACTTTAACAATATACATTACTTAACTTTCTGACCTAGTTTTTAGTATTTTGAAACACACTCCAAAAACATTGTTTTCGTAGAGTGAAGGTCTTCAGAAACATGACATTTTATATGGTTCATGTTTTTTAAATCATATTTAATCGAACATTCGAGACGTAAAGTACAGTATAATTTATAGATAAGCTTAACTGTAAGAATACGAAAATAATCTTCAACAATTCGGCTTGTTTCATCAAGCCTTCAAGAAACATACCTAATGTAAGTAAAGCCTTACAGCGTTGGTACATTATGACTAAGGAGCCATAACATCTAGTACCACAAGTAGAAACAAGCTCAAACCGTTTCGCGACTCTCATAAAAAAGTTTTCTCGCTCGTAGCACTGATTTAACGTTATGTGCCCCGCCATATGTTACTGCTACAATATTACGTAGCAAGTGCTACGAGCGCTACGAGTCGTGTAGCATCGCTTAACTACGTGTATTTAGAGCTAACGTAATCTGTTTTTGGTGAGATACAATTTAGTAGGTGGTTGTAAATACTCGAGAAGTTGTTGTTGTTGTAATAGTTACAGTTGCAGCAAGATTAACCAAACTGTATTTTAGTTCCTTTTTTTTTAACAATAAATTCTATACGTATTTTATGTGTCTGTGTGAACGAGTTGTTCTTCAAAACTAGGCAACGAATTTTGATGCGGTTTATACCATCACTTAGAGATTTTTTTCCGGAAGGTTTATGCGCATAATACATTATGTTAAACTGACTTGTAATAAACCATATCGATGTTTTGTCAAGACATAAAAACTATGCGAAGCAGGTGCGGGTCTCTAGTAATAAATAAAAAGGGAAATGTAGATTTCTAATTGCCAGCGTCACTCAAAAACAATTTTCAAAGAAATATGACATTTTAAATCAAAGACATATTCAGAATACTCAGAAAAACCAGTTACAGCTACATATAGCCTACAAACCATCGGGTTAAATATCGTTGGTTCGGAAAATTGAGTTTAAAGCCCAATAAAAGCATACCCAGAATTCGATCTCAAATTGTCGCTACGACGACTGTCCGTAGAACTACTACGTTGGTGCTACGTTGGTCTACGCGAATATGCTACGAAAATGCTACGCTGGTTTTAGTACCAAAGATCAAAGGGAGGAAGGATAAATGTTAATGCATGCTGGTAAATGGAATAAATATTCTTCAAACAATATAGGCTTTAAAATATTTAAATGAAGAAAATATGAAAGTAAGAATAGAATTCCAAATGATTATTATGGCAGTATCTTCTTCGCCTCGATAAATGTTTTAGAAAAGAAAACAAAATTAACAATTTACAGTGAGATAACTACAGGGAAATAACGAAATAAAATACGTTTATTTGCGGTAGAACATAACGTAAAGAAAAAAAAACAAACCCAAAAAAGAACAAGTAAGTCTACATATTTATTATTAAGTTATGCTCGTTACCCATCATTACGGTGTTCCATGTTTGAAAGTAGCAATAAGCTCTTACAAGCAAACTACACGACAAGTTCAGCAATTAAAATAAAACGGTCCCACAAGAACTACAAAAGTACTGAAGCTAGTCGAAAACTATAATTAGTCTAGATTGTTACTTATTTAAAGTTAACCGCAGGTAATTTACTCGCGCACAAACGTTACGATGTAGAGGTTGCTACAACTAGTAATAAGTATAGACCTAGAGGTTCTCTCGACTGTTCTCTTAATAAATTATTACCTACCTATGTTATTATTTGGTACTTAACATGATAAATTGCTCTTCCTACACACCCTGTTCCACTGTACTAAGGGTGGATTTTGTTACTAATTATCATTAATCACTATCGCATTTCAATGGGCTTTACCAATTTAAATTAAAGTGGCACCGGACTGGACTGGACTGGGAATTGAACCAACGCCTTCACTCGGATTTGCAACCACTTGACCTTAACCTATATCTATTCTATAATGTAGAAACACTGATGTACACTTAACTGTTGGCACCACCAACAAACAATAATTCAAGGTTTTTGTGTTCATTTTCATGTCCTTCTTTGAGATTGGTTTTTATGTCAAAGGTCAATTCAATAAAAATATAGAATAATAAAATTCAACCGCCGGGTGTCAAAACCCTGCCGTTTTATTTTGCTTCCTGCTCCATTTCTACCACGAACCATAACTACGTCTCCCAACTCTATATCTTTGTAAAGTTCCCAACATGTCAATATAATCTAATTTCAAGGCACTTCAAGCCTTCAAAACTGTCCTCAAACTCATTACTTCAGTATATAACTATAAATCAACCAAACTGTGCTCCCTATAATCAGAGCGTGATTCCCCCCCCCCCCCCCCTACTACATGAATCATATTAGTCACGTCCCCATCGGTGGACAATTAAAATTAATGGCCTTCAAACAACCTTAGAGATACTTTTTATTCGGTAATTTTTCACGTGAAAAGATTAGGGGATTTTTTTTAGGGAAAGCTGACTACCGCTTACCTTAGGGTTCAATCGTGATTTTCTATAAGCACACGTAAGTTATAATTATTCCGTATAGATATCACATATTAATAAAAGTTGATAGCCGTACTATCGAATTACGTCTACTATCTGTAAATGTAGTTTCAATATTTCACCAAAAAACAGTCCCTTAGTTGTACCTCAATCCGAATTATCAATTGAGTAGGATGCCCCTTAACTTACGCTCAATAAGAATACCTATACTTAACTTTATCAAGATTGTACTTAACATTATAAGCTGTAGCCTCCAACAGCTCAAAATATTTAGCTTTAAGAAAAATGCTTTTAGTTTCACAGCACTCGACTTCAGGAGCTGCTATCAGCTGTGTACCCTAGTGAGTGCTTCTTGACTTTCACGGGCAGCTTAGCGTTCTAAAAACATCGCTGACTTTATGCAGCTGAAACTAAAAACAAGGTTTTGTTAACGTCAGCGTTTTTGTGCAGTTTTTAATGGAAATGGACTGACAAGAGGTTTTTAGGGCTCGCTTGTAGTAAGCAACAAAATAGCTGCCCAAGCTTATGGTTTGACGTCTAAGTCTTCGTAATTGATAGCTCATTGAACATTAACAAATGAGTATTCCGGGACATCGCCAAGCGGTTAAGTCGACTCTCACGTGACCAGAGGGCTGGCTTTCTTTAGGCTAAAGAATCAGTATTACCATCCAACGTACCAATGCTGCCAGCCTTTTGGGCACTTTTCCCAATGACCGCGGGACAAATTTCTAAGACCCAATGAGCTTTTCTCTTTTTGTATACACTTGTACATAACGTTTTAGTGTTAGCTTGTTTATTGTATTTAAGATTTATCACACGTATAACTAAATAAAAACAGCAGTTTTAACTTTAGCCATTAAAATTCACAAACGAGGTAGAGGATGAACAATTTAAAAGAAATCACTACTACACAGTGTTAATGGTGCACATATTTCCAGCCTATTTGTAAAGCAGATCCTATCAGACTGAACAATAGAAACAGAGCTATATTTCTTGGTCTAAATTGACATAAATACAAAAAGGTGTGTAAATTGCCAAGTCGTCGAAAATCCTAGAAAATTACCTTAAACCATTAAAAAGGCAAAACTCATTCGGTCTTATTACAAAACACGATCTAACTTTAGCCCGAGCCTAAACCTTCGACTCAGTTTTTGTATTTGCAACTTTATGCCGACTTTAGTAAAGTTCTTAATACAAAATTGACAATCTAAGACCGGACTAAGTTGTCAGTTTTGTAAAAGTAACTGTATTTCGATTTATGTTTGGTTCTTACTTCAAAAACAGGCTCGATGGTTTAAACCATGTCAAAAGAAAAACCTTGTTTTGTAATAAGACCGATTAAGGCTCTGAAGCCGATACACGCTGTCGATAAATGAGGTCAAAGTCTTAATTCAAAGAGGCGAATAAATAGAAAAAGTACACAACTAAAACAGACTTGTGGCAGCGGATTATCTAAATAGCAGTTTGCAAAGAATCGGTATGCTAAGCATGAAAACTTTTTGGTAACAGAACTTTTCTTACATGGGACCGGTTTTCCTCTTACTTGGTTCATAGGGTGTTATGTCCAAGATAAAGTTTAATTTAAACCCAAACACGAGAAGATTAATGTATCTATTCATTTAAAAAGTTTGGGCAAAATTGAAAGACAAATATGGGAATGTCTGCCGCCTGTAAAAAAATCAAGCTGTAAGGGTTAGCAAGAAGGACTATAAGAGGAGGAGGAAGATGTAAGGCTGTTAATAATTTATATGAAAAATCCGGTTACTACAAGGAGCAACTGGTTCACAAACGGTTTGCAGTTGTGTTCTGGCAGAACCAAAGTACTCAGTAAAAAAAAAAACACATTAACTGTATACGTATAGGCACTACGGTAAAGTCAGAATTTAGGTATTTATTTACCAAAAACAGTAAGCATTTAGGCACAAAACACAAACCTTAGAATAGGCGACAGTAATACCATGTAGAAAGAAATATAAAGACATTTTGCTCAAACAAAATAAATGCCGCAGTCGTTCGAGCGAATTATCAAAACACATTACGGCTATAATACCTATTTTATTCTGAAAATGTCGGCTGAAAATGATGTAGTGTCCCATTTACCGAACCGAGCCAAGTAAATGAGGCTTACGTGTGTAAGCTGGGATTATTTTTAATGTATTCACGTTCAAGTTTGACGGTTCATTACGTTCACTAAAACCTCTTTGTAGAAAACGTTTTCATTTAGGAAGATTTAATAGCAGGGAATCGAACGTAAATGGTTTCTGATAGTAGCTCCATGTATTGATCGGTGATGGTAATTTGGTGGCAAGTTTCGTCGATAGATGGCCGAGTCATTTTGAAAAAGAACCTGCGCAATCATCACGCATCTGCGCAATCACCAAGCGCGAAATCGGAATTTTCCAAAATTATAAACGGTTCTTCATGCATTAAGCCAAAGATAATGTTCTAGAAATGCATTTCGAATAGCATGTTTCCATTTAAATTTACAGAGCACAGTTGAATTTTAAACATTTTAGCTGCCGTTCGTCCGAACGGGTTCAGCCATTAAGGCTTTAGATAAACAACCACATTCCCAAGCGTGGAAACGCGATGCTTTTTTTAACTCCAGTGGAACTAGGTAACAGTATTTGACTCGTATTCGGGTTAAGAGTAAAAAACAAAGGCGCGCTGAAAAGTAACATTTTTATAAACGGACGCAAGTTTAATGCTGTATAAACTGTGACGCGGCAGATGTTGTGAAACAAACATCTATGGTTATAGTTGTTTTACAGAGTGTTTCACTAAGAGCTCTTATTCTACGTTGTAACTATACCATGCCTAAATAAAAAAAGAATCTATAAATCATAAATTATACCTAGTAGCGCTTTTAGTCGCTCTTCTTTGATTGCAAATACTTGAATACATGATTGAATTTAAATCACAGTGTAATTCAGTGCCAAAGTAGCATTTTCATCGTGTTAATATTTGGCGGGTCGCCAGCGTGGCGTCCGTCGGCTTGTGGGCAGTCGGTACGAATCAGACCTATTTGTAAGTTATAGGTGACCTCGGACTGATATTAATCAAGTTTAGTGGGTCATAAGTATTTATGGCTTGCAGGTGTCGGCAGTTACTTTTGGTTTGGGCAAGTTAAGGGATAATATTTTTTTCAGGGACTGTAATTTGTGTTTTTACATTTTAGGCCTTTTGGAGCAAGTATAATTTCCGAGAGTAAGACTTCTTGTAAGTTATCTACCATGATAATGAAAAGAGGAAAAATAATATTTCTTGTGTTAAACGTTTGTCTCTGGTTAGAGATTTCAAGAAACATAGCTCAAATATTCAAACGCCAATGTTATACTGTGTTTAACGCAGCATAGGACAATAATATTATTATTATGTATGATCGCTTATTCGGCAACGTTACGCAAGCTCTACCGTTTTAGTGCCCAATTTCAGTATAGCCAAATTATAAATCAGATAATTTAACGATTAGGTACGTTATTTCAAATTCAAATATAGATTCCGAAGTTAATTTGTATTTTATCTCAATTCAATTAATTCAGAATCGATATTATATTGAGAATAATGATCAGCCACGTGACGGTTGTTTGATTTTCTATTAGAGATAATATGCAAATGTCTGACATAGAATATTGAATTTATTCATTTTGGCTGGAATTTACTGTCGGGAAGCGTTGTGGCTCGCAGCTTCCAAAATAACTGCTGTGGAATTTTCAATATCGAAATATTTTTAAACAAGGGAAATATATTATGAATTATAGAATGGAAAGTATAGAGAACCTCTCTCTGGCAGAGAATACCTAAGGCATTAAGTCCGCCTTTGTACCTTTTGTGCGAAAAGTTATAAATAAATAAATAAATTATGATATTAATCTCAATATGTTAATATTCAGCACTAACTAAATTATGTTCTTAAACTGTACAATAAACTTCTTTCCGATTCAAGTATTCACGAATAATCTTTTTTTTTAAGTTTGGACAGATTATAAAATATGAATTAAAAGAGCCTCTAAAAACCAAACTCAAGTAGGTACATCTAACGCAACATTGGCAGACAACTCCGCCACTACGTTGTTGAGTGGCTAATTTGTATCAAAACTGTCCTCATTATACCTCGTCCCAATGCGATACTAATAGGTAGAATGGATAGTATATGACATAAACGACACAAGTAATATCTAATACTTACACCTCTAGTTTCAGAGCTCTGAAGCTATACGTACAAAATTGACGACGATCAAACTTGCTAATAGTGTTTTGATTGCTAATCTTGTCTCACCTTTGTTCACTCGCAGCGAACACACACACACCATCACTGACACAGGTATAAACACGCACTATATAACTTTAAGAGTTGTCCTGAGTTGTAAATGATAATTACAATTCTTTGTACAATACTTAATTAAATACTTTGATACAAATAAAGGTGCAAAGTGATCGCAATTTCTCAGTAGAGATTACTAGTTATTAGTATTTTTACAATATTTCTGTTATTTTACGATTTCTCGTAGCCTAACCATCCAAAGTTTAGTTCGTATCGTTCTTAGCGATAAGACCACCATAGTCCCTTAAATGGCTTTATATAAACGTTACTCTTTTGTTTTCAATAAAGCAGCTAGTCTATCTATCCCCGTCAAGCACTGACCTCTATTAATAGAGGTCAGTGCCGTCAAGTAAGTACGATGACAAGTCAGATTGTTTCGTTTCAGGCCACGCTGCGTGCCACATGCAACCGCATCTACAGTGTCACAAAAAGGATACACACACCAAATCTGACACACACACAAAACCAAACCACAAACTTACACTCCCCACATATCAATACCTTACAACCTAGCTGATCAGGGGGGAGTGTTGCCGACAGCCCCCTCCCGCTTCCCCTTCCGGCGAAGATTAATTGCCTACCCCTCCCCTGGACCGGTCACCGGCTAATAGCCATCGGATATCACTGATTGTTTCGCCAATTGCCGATTTCGTTTATAGCCTAATATTGCAGTTTAAAGCGTTTTTAGTTGATTTTTATGGGTCTTAGTGAAAAAGGGAAAATGGTGGCAGGTGTTGAGTATGAGTATTGTGTTTATTTTCTGTAAGAATGGATGTGTTTGTTTATGGATAATTAAGCTTAGACAGTGATTATATAAGGGGCGAATGACAGATCGAGAATGAGATTATAATGTGTACGGTCTTAAAAATACGAGAATTGCCCCTCTGAGCTGGTATCACGAAAGTTGTGCAAACTTATCTCTTCTCGTCAAAATTAAAGTTTTTTTAAACTATTTTGGTGCAGTCGACGTTGGCCAAGAAACACCGAATGGATGGAGTAAGTGGTCCCTGTGTCTACCTATCTGTAATACCAGAGGCACCCCAGGCACGTTCCAATCCCACAGAGAACGCTGAAATGTCTTGTGGCTACATACTCTTTCATGTTTTATTTCTGTTAACAGGACAATAACAACCACCTACACACAAATAAAAACTAAGTAAACGTGCCAAACATCACGTAGTACAAGTCAATCAATAACTCCCTCCACTTAAGCCTAGCCTACACTAATAAAACAGGCGGCAGGAGTACCTCCTGACATCTGTCGTCTGGAGCGAATTGAATCACTCGCCTCATTAATCACTGGCTGGAACACCCATGTACTGGACTGGAGCCTTGAGGTGGGTTTGAGTTTGTAGAGAGTAGAGACTTACAAGGTATCGATAATCAAAGAAATTAATGCTAGTAGTAGAGTGAAAATGTGTGTGAGACCAACATCATCCATTTTAAAGTAAAAAATGGCGTGTAAAAGGGAAAAATTTTACCAATTAACAAAGAAAAGAAAAATTTATGGTAAGTAAAAAACTTTTTTAAATTAGCTTTTATTTAATTGCCTTAAAAGGAAGAAAATAAACTTTAAAATAAATCGCGTGTGTCTCTTTGTAGAGGATCAAGTCGTCCCTGTCACTCATGCGTGTGTCTCTTTGTAGAGGATCAAGTCGTCCCTGTCACTCATGCGTGTGTCTCTTTGTAGAGGATCAAGTCGTCCCTGTCACTCATGCGTGTGTCTCTTTGTAGAGGATCAAGTCGTCCCTGTCACTCATGCGTGTGTCTCTTTGTAGAGGATCAAGTCGTCCCTGTCACTCATGCGTGTGTCTCTTTGTAGAGGATCAAGTCGTCCCTGTCACTCATGCGTGTGTCTCTTTGTAGAGGATCAAGTCGTCCCTGTCACTCATGCGTGTGTCTCTTTGTAGAGGATCAAGTCGTCCCTGTCACTCATGCGTGTGTCTCTTTGTAGAGGATCAAGTCGTCCCTGTCACTCATGCGTGTGTCTCTTTGTAGAGGATCAAGTCGTCCCTGTCACTCATGCGTGTGTCTCTTTGTAGAGGACCAAGTCGTCCCTGTCACTCATGCGTGTGTCTCTTTGTAGAGGATCAAGTCGTCCCTGTCACTCATGCGTGTGTCTCTTTGTAGAGGATCAAGTCGTCCCTGTCACTCATGCGTGTGTCTCTTTGTAGAGGATCAAGTCGTCCCTGTGACTCATGCGTGTGGCTCTTTCTAAAGCTCCATGTACATATTTTTTCCTGGTAAACTACATACATATTTCTACCTCTAAGCATAATTGCTAAGTTTTGATTCCCAAGGTATCAACTTTACCTCCCAGTTTGATTTTTGTAATTGTTTATAGGCGTCGGTAAAAGGAAAGCTATCAAGTGAGATATTTGTCCAAAGCGAGTCTAACAATTATTGTTTTTTTTTAAACTTTGCCCCACATTATGAATTTCTCCTGTATCGTGGGTGTGTTGGCGCGCACATGCGCCCCAACCACGCATAAGCGGGACTCGGGAGGAGGAGGACAGCTGATCCCGCCACGGCAGCGGCTCTCACACGCGCGCCAGGGCCGCCGGCCGCCGGCACCGCGCGGCAGTGCGACCCATAGAGGAAAGTAATATATCGGGTAGTGCGGCCGCAGCCGCCGCTCAGAGCGGGTGTTATCACTACGTTACGTGCGATCCACATATTCACTGTCGCGTGGCGGTCCGGACATTTCATGTAACCTTTCTTTATTGAGTTCTATCATTAAATATAGAAGCAATATACTCCAAAAAATAAGTATTCTTTATCTCCACACACTATCCTCAAGCAGATCACAAAGGGAAGAGGTCACAGCCCCAACAGGGAGCGTTTACAAACATTTGAACTCACATACACAAAAAACCCGGAACAACTAAGTGCAGGTCATACCAACATTTGTTCCGTGCGGGAATCGAACCCGCGACACGCAACACAGCAGTCAATCGCTTAACCACTGCGCCAACCGTGCCGTCAAAATATCAATCGCGACACAAGATACGCTTTGTCTAACATATTACTAAAAAATCGAAGGCTAATTCAAAATTTGGGATATCAAGTCTTATTTTATGAAAAAGCACCTGTTCATCAGCTAAGTAGTACTTATCAATATTGAACAGAAAATATAAACATTAAAAATAAGTAAAATATATCTATTCGTAAATTCTTAACCCAAGGGCATAGGCCCAAAGTATTTGAACTCACGAACCGTGCTCCCGCACCAGGAAGACACGTGCGAGGCGTTCCGGTCAACGGTGTGTGTAACATTATCGAGAACATGTCGGTTGTACCGGTTGTGCCTCACAGGTTCCGCGGCACGTGTCGAGTAATCCGACTGTTACAAAACATACAAGGGATGGTTTGGTTTGTGGCTGTCTTTCTAAGATTTAGATAGATTAGAAACAACATAGGGTTAAGCTGTTTTTTGTTTCTTATTTTGTTAGTCCTTTAGAGGATGGTGAATAGAATTGACAATACGACGAATAAAATTTTGTTTAAAGAAATTAAATAAAACCAATTGAGCCCTTGGTGTTCATATTGTAACATAATTACTTCAGTTTGATCAGCTGTGTTTTAATAGTCATGAGGTTTTGTGATATGTATCTATGAGTCTTTTACCAGTACAATAACTTAATTTCTCCATTAAAATTGAGTCCAGCTCTTGCCTACAATGAGTTTTTTGACTAGGTTTTAAAACTGGCTCTTTCACACACACTCCCCTTAGTGATTTAGTAATTGATTTCTTTGCTTTAGTGTCTGGGTGGGTAGCACAAGGAAGAAGCTGCATGGCCAAAAATAAAAATATTATAGTTCTAAATGAAGACAAAAGAGAATGAATAAGTGCATTTTAATATATACCTACGCATAAAATGTCACAATTCCATTAGTGTTTCTGACAGCTCCACCACTCTCTCTTTAAACCACATTTTAAAACCTGTCGATTGTTGAAAAGTAAAACGCAATACCTTTCAACTGTCATGTCTTTCCGTCAGAACTCAAAGCTTTTAAGTGAGAGCAGTACATTCACTTTACCAAGTGTACTCGAGTACTCCGGGGTTTACCTGTACTTCTTGTACGTTTGTACTTGGGAGAAAGTTTAAGTGGTTTAACTTTAAGTGGCCGCTTAAATGTAAGAGGAATAAAGTTGTTTGTTTTATTATTGGGGAATGACGACATCATTTATTTTATTACTATCTATAATTTCCATAGAGTGGTAAAGGCAGCGTAGTTTGGTTCGAGAGTCGATGGTTGGGAGGTTGGTGTTGAGTTTATGGTAACGATTGTCCATAGCAAATATTATATGTGTAAGTCATTGTTTGTATAAGGACTTTACTGCCACCTCTTGCAAAGCTCTGGTTAACTTATACATAATCAGCCTATAATGTTCCCACTGCTGGGAAACAGGTCTCCTCTTGGTGAGAGGGAGTGGGCCGCAATCTACCACTCGGGCCCAATACGGGTTGGCAGATGTCACATGTCTTCGAATTTTTGGTTCTAGGGCACCGAAAATACGATGCACACGGTGTTTTCCTTCACCTTTTTGAGAGCAGTGGTGATGAAGAAATTTACACAAAGAAAAGCGCCTGTCAGGGTTCGAACCCACGACCTACGACTTGTAAGTAGCGGCCGATACCACTGGGCCACCATTGCTCACTTATGTAGGCTACTATATGTTATAGTAGCAGATATCAAAATTCCTAAAAGTCGGTGTAGTATCTAGTCTAAGTGCCTACCCAGACTACTATATTATTAATTTTACTCTCTAAAGTATCTACAATGAAAAATATTCGTTTACTGAATAATACAAATATTTCCTCGCATCGGAATAAAAACGTGCACCTTCGCCCCGAGGCAGAAAAAACAAAGTTTTTAAAACAACCGAACGTTATTTTACAAAACTCGCTTTTTTCTCCCAAAAGCAATATTTTACAGTAAGACATAAACACATTTCACCGTCTATCTCACTCTCCCTCGTTGCTTCATGCTGTGTTGGAGAGGGACAACAAATTACTTGGGTGGCGAGATTTACGCTTAACCGCTGATAGTTCGTGTTTATTGTGGGGTGGGCAGAGTTGTAGGGTGCAGGTGCATTTGTAGGTTGAAATGTATTGGTTGTGGGAGTAATGGGAACAAATATTACAGGCTTTCGATCTTAGAGTACCTACCTAATATCAATTTGAAAATATGAATTTCTAGCCAAACAGATAATGTATTTTCACAGCTTTATCAACAAAATCATGATAAAAATAGATATTAAAGTAAAATTAGTATTAGTAGAAAACAATACTGTTTAATTTTTAAGAGTTTGTTTAATAAATTACTTGCTAATTACTCCTTTAATTACTTAACCTTTTACCTACAATATTTTCATATTAGTACATGTAACATAACGGGTATTTTTTACAATTTAAATCGTCAATACAATTCTCTAAGTTCAAATTGGTTGAATATTAGCACATTTCATCTATCTCTTACAGTGTTATTACAAAAAGCGGTTTAACTGAAAACTCCGGTTTAAAGCTCTATAAACTACGGTTTAAACCAAAATGACATTACAAAACTTGGTTTTTCGAAAAACCGTGGACCATATCATGGTCTAACGCTAAACCTCGGCGGCCCCTAGTTTAAACGATCAAACTATGGTCTAAATCGTATCAGTCAAAGTTTCTCTTGTATTTTATAGCATCTTTTTCATTGTGTTGTGTTGTTTTTACCCGAAAATGGATCTTGACATGGTCGATTTAATTGATATTGAGGATATTGAAGCCGCTGAGTTGTTGGGAACGCCACGCCGACACAACATAAATCGTGTTCGAATCAATCAAATAAATTAAAATTAAATTTGAATCAATTAAACACTGATTTCAAGTTAATCGAAGTAATTTATGTTTATTTACTTTTTCCTCGGTACTCCAATTCTCAGATCGATGTTTCTTTTGTTGGTCCATCACAATATGATATTAAAATTACCTACTATAGAAGGTAATACTATACAAAGAGGCAATTGTTCTATTAGAAACTTCGATAACTTAAAAATTCCAATGCTAAATGAACTTTGTTCAACTTGCGATGGTTTTGTTTATTGTTATGGTTTCATATAATGCGCGAAAATTTTACGTTTCGTTACACGTACCTAGATGTATTATTAGTAAGTACTTAAAACGACATTCAGTCATATGATTAAATATAAACAAAACTGCAATCGACGAAATAACTAATATTCCATGCAAATTAACACTCTCAATATTTTTAACACTCCTAAACATCATAATAATCATTAGCGTATTAACAAAAAGTTTTCATTTCTGAGCATACGGAACGTTGCAATAGAATGATAACACGGTGAACGAATAATATTTGTATTACTCTGTGGTTGTTACAAAGACAATGGTTTTTTGTAATAAGACTGTAACAGTCTTATTACAAAAAACTAAATAAACCTTGTGCTTGTGCTGTGCTACGAAGTCCAGGCTTATCTGCAGAACCATGGTCTAAATTTGTCCGTATTACAAAACTTCAAAAAACCGTGGTCTTCTTAGTGCCGTCATTTGAACCATTGTCTTTGTAACAACCACAGAGTAATACAAATATTATTCGTTCACCGTGTTATCATTCTATTGCAACGTTCCGTATGCTCAGAAATGAAAACTTTTTGTTAATACGCTAATGATTATTATGATGTTTAGGAGTGTTAAAAATATTGAGAGTGTTAATTTGCATGGAATATTAGTTATTTCGTCGATTGCAGTTTTGTTTAGGTTTAAGCACATTACTTATTGTCGTATTAATTACTTACTAATAATACATCTAAGACGTGTAACGAAACGTAACCTTATCGCGCGTTTTATGAAATCAAAATAATAGGTGTGATGGGGAAGTTAAATTGGCGTGGAAGAGAATGAAGCTTACGGCTAAAGCTAACTTGTCCGCTCATAGGCATTACCAGATGTTAAATTGGCGTGGAAGAGAATGAAGCTTACGGCTAAAGCTAACTTGTCCGCTCATAGGCATTACCAGATGCGGACAGGGGGTGGCGAAAAGCCCAAGTCGCCTTCTCAAGAAGATATGGCGCTTATGGCTATTGCTCCACACGATTTTGTTGTGGAATTCAACGACTACGACAGTGATGGAATGAAAACCGTAGTTAGCATAATAATGTTCTTTATTTATCATTATAAAACACTGTTTAAATTATTATATATATAGATTTAATAATCAATACTTGTAGGTTGAATTAAACCCCCCAGAAGATAGTGAAATAACAGCTGGGCCTAGTACAGACTTTTCTCCAATAATCACACCTCCTGACTACAATGATGTGGTAGAAGTTATAATGGACCAAGGTAATAATAATTCTTGAAACTTATGGTTGAAAGAAATTTTATTGTAAAATGTTAAGTGCAAAATGTTTATTGTAAATTATTTAAGGTTTAAAATATATTATTTTAATTAAAAGTGTCTTTCAATGAATTGCCGTCTCCTAATATTGCCACGTACATTGTTTTCCACTGGTAAAACTACTGCTTCAGATGTTTGTGTGTTAGCTTCATTGTCATCAAGCCCACTATGAAACACATCTTCCTTCATATCTATGGCAATATTGTGCAATACAGCACATGCCACAATAGTTTTTTTTGCAGTTTCAATGTTGCAGTAAAGGCCTCTTAATAAACAGCGGAACCTCTGCTTCCACAATCCAAAACATCTTTCCACTGCATTTCTGGTGTGAATGTGAGCACTATTGTATCGTTCCTCTTGAGGTGTTGTAGTATTCAGTAATGGAGTAAACAAATAGTGAGTGCAAGCATAGCCGCTGTCTCCTAGTAATATGCCTGAGAATGCACCAGCCTCAAATCGCTGTTTCAAACGACTTTCTCTAAATATTCGTGAGTCATGAACACTCCCACGCCACCTAGTAACAATGTCCATGATTTTTAAATCTGCATCACAAACTACCTGGAACAATAGTTAAATATTTTAGTATCTCTTACTCACATAAATAAGCATGACTATTCACTATTACTACATATTATAGAACAGTAACTGTCCACTTCTGTCTTTTTGTCCTATCACTTCTAAACCAATAGATTTTAAAATGGTTTTCATTGTTATTTAAATATTTTTTAAGAAAGTTCTGTATGCACAAAACATCCTTAATATACTTTTCCACTACATCCATATTCCATGCAAAGCTAGAGCGGGTTGTCATTAATGATTGTATAGTAATCACACTACACATGGACACCCTGAACCCTGTAGTAGGTTAGACTACTTGTCAACACTATAATCAACGCCTCATCAGAGATCGGGCTGTGGAAAAAAGTCATTCTTCCTTTATAAAATAAATACCTGGACATTAATTGACGGAAATCCTTTGCGGTTAATATACAGTTGACCACCATCTTCACTTAACTTTTTTATTTTGATATGAGTACAGTCAATTGCACCAATTACTGTAGGGAAATTTGCGATTCTGCGAAAATTTTGCATTGCTTCCTCTTGTTCTGTCAATGTTACAGGCATTTTTATAAATCTATGTGATATTCGGGCTATGGCTTCTGCAACTTTTTTGCATATCTGACTTATAAAAGGTTGTGAGACTCCGTGCAAATCGGCTGTGTCATCCTGGATCTATTAAAACAATAACAAAATATTAGTTTGGGATTTAGGACATAATAATATAATGTAAATCGCTACCAATGTTTTGATAAATGCAAAAGCTTTGAATCTACTTACTTCATGTCGAGCCCAGCTTCGTAATGCGCAAACCACTTGTATTTCAGGAGACACAGGGCATCCTCGAGCATCTCTAGTTAAATCTTCTCTTAATAAGTCCACTATTTTCATCGCATAACGTTTATTAAACCTATACTTTTGCCTGAAATCTTTATCGGTTAATTCCATGAAAGGATTGATTCGAACACGATTTATGTTGTGTCGGCGTGGCGTTCCCAACAGCTCAGCGTCTTCAATATCAATTAAATCGACCATATTAATATCCATTTTCGACTAAAAACAACACAAAACAATGAAAAAGATGCTCTAACCTAAAATAGAAACTTTGACAGATACGATTTAGACCATAGTTTGATCGTTTAAACTAGGGGCCGCCGAGGTTTAGCGTTAGACCATGATATGGTCCACGGTTTTTCCAAAAACCACGTTTTGTAATATCATTTTGGTTTAAACCGTAGTTTATAGAGCTTTAAACCGGGGTTTTCAGTTAAACCGCTTTTTGTAATAACACTGTTAGAGTTTGTCGTTAACGTCTCGATGATTGGAATGATTATGCGTTTTTTTTTTTTTTAAAGTAACAAAATTTAAACAGGCTACCCTAGCGCTTTAAATCACACTATTTGTGTGTTTGCAACGTGCTTTGGCCGAGTTCCATTCATCAGGACATTAAGAACATAACCAATTTATTTTGAACTTTAGTTTTATATGCGAAAATACTGCATCTTTTCTCAGTGTAAACGGAGTGTCCATGAGGTAAAGTACGTCTGGCGCCCCCTGGGAGTATATCCATGTTACCAATCTAGCTGACTATATACAAGGTGGTGACGACAGTAAATTTAACTGCGTATATGTACCTATTGAAGTTCCCAGTCTGCATACGAAATCCGATCAAATATATCCAATAGTTTAGTCACTACAGCTAGTCAATGATTGGCAACACCCATAGTCGGCCCATCACTACTATGTATTTAGTTTGTTTGAAAAAAATCACTTTTGATAGTTCGGTGTTAGGATTAATTTGATTGTTCCAAAATATTCCTATGCATTAGTATTGCCATTGTTTTCGTATTGTTGTCGCCACATTGTATAATTTATCTATAGACTCGACTTTTGTTGTATGTATATTATATAGATTGTGCTGACACAAGAGCTGTTTTTCTCTTAATAGAAAACTTAAACATTTAATTCTTTAGTCTTATTTACCTCTAATGAACCTCGCCATTTGTTTGTAAACGTTCACTGAAGAACAATAAATAATAGACTACCAATTTATTGGCACAACCATTATATAGTACATAGCGGGCTCTTGGTAATAAATTATGTTTAATGACCAATAAAATAAAGTAGATATTGGAAAAATAAATTGATAGTTCGGTGATTATCTCCTTGAATATGTATTTAATTTCCATTTGGACATTTTACGACTCCTAAAGAAGAGACGGAAAATTCTTTATCTATTTTTCATTGTACCTATATATATAAAAAAAGATTTCTCGCCCCTAATGTTAAAGAACGAGTGGCAAGTAAGGTTGTACAATACGTTTTGACAATCACGTGTTTTCTCCAATTATACACACAGACTATTTTTAACTCACCACTTATCACCCACTAACGATGGTAATGCCGAAGTCCCTGTTACGTAGGACCCCTTCCAAGCCCCCCATGGGTGTTGTAACAGACGAATAGAGTTGTAAACCAAGGGAATGAGCAGCTGTATCTACTCTTATTTGTGTGCATTGTCACTGTGGGAGAAACCTCCTGCTAGGTGTGGTGATTATAGACTATTACATGGGCTCCTTGTTGTTAGCGCTACTTTTAAAAGCAAGGTTTTGCGTTCAATTGAAGTGCTTAAAAAAGTTAAATTCTATATCCGTGACTACGTCTAATACTTATAAACTATCTTATCATTTACTTAACTATTACGTACTCACGAACAGTATTTTTTGATTATAAACTGGTAAAGTCACCGCGTACCTGAAAAAGAAGAACATTTATTAATATCATTCGATGTATATTAAAAAGAGAAATTTAAAAAATAAATAAACAGACAGTTCGGCTTTAGCCAAAGGCTCTCCACAGGGAGTGCTATTTTATGCCTCAAGCAGACTGTACAGTACTATACTGACAGAAAAACGACTGTGTTTACCTGTTTTCTGGATTTGTCAAGGCATTTGATCTGGTTAATTATAAAGCACTGTGGCGTAAGCTACAAGAAGAAACTGCCTTGCCTAGTGAAATCATAAAACTGTTTAAATATTGGTGTAATAATCAACAAAACAGTGTGAAGTGGGTCGTTCTCTGACGTGTATCGGTTGGAGTGCGGAGGATTGAGCTTGCCTCGACTTTTCAATCTGTACATGAATCGGCTGATCGTTGAGCTCAGCAACACTAATATCGGTTGTCATATATATGGAGTGTGTGTTAATAACATTAGTTATGCCGACGATATGGTGTTGTGGAGCCCATCGATCGGTGCCTTCAGGTGACTGGTGTCAATCTATGAAGCTTACGCGGTAGCTCAAGGACTCGAGTATAACACCAAGAAGAGCGAAATAATGGTTTTAAAGCAGGTGCTATAAGGTCACCCAACTATACCAGACATATCGCTCTGCGGAGCACCCTTAAATAGGGTGACCAATTGTAAGTATTTGAATCATTGGGTTACCGACGATTTGAAAGATAACAAGGACATTGACAGGGAACGTAGGTCGCTGTCGGTACGCTGCAACATGCTGGGCCGCAGGTTTGCGCGATGTACGGAGGCGGATTACTTTGTTTAAAATCATTTTGCTCGTCATTTTACACGTGCAGCCTGTGGACTAGTTATAGTTTGCGTGCATAGTGATCTACGTGTCCAGTATAATAACGCACTCAGGATACTGTTGGGGCTGCCATGGCGATGTAGTACGTCAAAGATGTTTGCGTAAAGGCATATAGATGGTTTTGCCGCCATCATACGTAAAAGAAGCGCTTCTCTGCTTGTTCGTCTTCGTGGCAGTACCAACACTATCTTGAGTTTATTCGCTGACAGATGGGAGTCTCCAATGCTGCGACATTGGATGAGACTCCACACTGAATTAAACATGTATGTCTACTAACACTAGTACTTATGACCATTGTAACTAACACTATGGGCGTAGCCCGAAATAAATTAAATAATAATAATATCCCCACCGCTGTATCTCTACGTTGACGTCGTGGTGGGGCTTCCGCGCTCCTGAACTCTAGGTTTGTACCGGTAGCTTTGCCTAAACAGGTCTACGGTGAGGAGCCAGACCAAGAGAGATACAGAAACCCGCAGCATGTGGCGAGCTGTTAGGCAGTAGCGACCCCACGGATATTTCTCGGGATAATTCTTGTTCCTCACCCCTGGCTTGCCTTTACTGGCCGGCTGGAGTGAAAAATTACAAGAAACTAAACTCCCACCTCTTTCTTGCCTTTATTGGCCAGCTTGAATGGAGAATCGCAAGAGCAAACGTGCTCGCAGGAAGGTAGTATTCCTGTAAGATGCAGGTAGGGATCTCGACCGTACTCCCGAGATTGTCCTGATAGCCGGGGAATACCTCTCCACTCCTCAAGCACCCCAGGACATGTTGCCCCCTTGTCGCTACGACACTATGTGCTAGCAACCGTTTTCGGGGGCCCATTTTTGAGTGTGCAAGTCATCCCCAGCAATTTTATCTGTGTATTTTATATAAAACATCGATCACGCAGGGGCCCCAGTCTTTCCAGAATCCTAGATAACCAGTCCACTTAAGCTACCCAAATCCATAGTCCAATATCTTGGTTTCCATATCCTGCAATAAATAGTCCTACATCAACCGCGGGTTGTTCTTGGGTGCACTTGCATAGTTCGAACAGGGATAACCGTCGGATGGTGCCGAATTTAATTAAAAGCGTCTAACGGGCCTCTGCGAGTTGGCTTTGGCCCCTCGTCCAAACGTCCGGGACCCCAGGGTCCCGAGATAAGTCAAATACACTTTAAAATAACAATAATATTATTTATAAAATCATTACTATCAAACTGACAAAAATCAATCAAAAGATAAACTGTCAGTTTAAAAATAAAATGTAGTAATGCATCAATAATGCCTTTCACCGACATTCTTTCCACAACCTACACAACATTAAAACAATACCACAATACATTATAGACCATAGGTCATGGTTGTCTATATACTCCCACGCACATACAAATTTAAAGCCCACTACACTAACACACAACCACAGCCCTAAGGGTGACTAACTAACATCACGCTATACTGCGCTATGTTATTTGTATTTATCTGATTCGCTCCTAAAAGCAATGCCACTTTTCGTGTCAGTATGTTTGTCTGCGTAGTTCTTCTAAACAGCACTTTGATATTTGTAGCGGTTTACGAGTACAACATCTTTTAGAGCATTTTATTCCAGAAGGTCTTTATGTATAATAAATTCCTATATAATTTGAATATAGCAGAAATGTCTATGTTTAACATGAAGCGACATCAACAAATCTCAACGAGCAAAGCTCGTCGGGTCTGTAGTTGATTATAAAGAGGAAGCAATTTAATTTTTGTTGTTATGTTTTTTGTGGTGTACAATAAAGAATATATAAATAAATATAAATAAATAAATAAGCAATGTTGACGTGTTGAATTGCGTTACTATGGCAAGCTTTGTTTGAAACACTTAGCACGAGAAAGTTAATGCTATACAAGGATCATTAAATTTGGTGCGCGGCCAAAATCAGAACGAATGCCGCCATCTTGTTGTTTTTAATACATTTCCACCGTTACTCTTTTATTTATTTATTTATTAGAGACAATGAACAGTTCCCTACATGCTACAAAATACAGTAAAATACTTAAACTAAGATTTAACAAGCACGTAACCCACACCATTGTCCACGTTTTAACTAAAGGTTAGAAGTACCAAAGACATAAAAAAGAAAAAGAAAAATAAAACAATAGTCGCTGCCACAATAATATTGCTGAGTTACTTAGCTTAGCTTAATTTAACTTAAAATACTCGCTAAACAAAATATCCAGAGCCATTTTACAAAACGGTTTAACGTTTTTAACAGTTACATTTTACAAAGGTTTACCAACAGCGCCCCCTGTCATCATCATTCGAGCGCCAAAAGATTCATGTAGCAGTGTAGCTTAGCTAGCTATCGCGCAGCATAGTTTGAAGTTGATGAGTCACCCTTAACAGGTCAAGCTCAATAACACGCACACTAGCACACTCCCTACTCTCACACGCACCTAGTGCTGTCTGCTCATGTGTGCGTGTGTATATAATAAATCCACGGAGCTCATTAGTGCTACCCCTATTGTGCGGAGACGTATGGCCGGACACGCTGTAACCTGCGGTAAGTGGAGTCTTCTTAAAAAACGTTCTGCCGACCGTTACTACCGGTTTTATATAAAGTCTTATGATTATTACAGTTTAGTGAGTTGATTTTTAAAAGGAAATTACTTTGGTTTTTACCCGACTTCAAAAAAGGAGGAGGTTTCTCAATTCGACCGTATACCTATATATTTTTGTTTATGTGTGTTCGCGGACAACTTCGTCGTTTACGAACCGATTTTTTTGCCAAGGGTAGTACCATGATAAGGAAACCAGGATCTGATGGTGGCATCCCAGAGAAATCGAAGGGAACCTTCGAAAATCGTAGTGGCGACTAGTGCGTTTGTTAGTTAGTGAACTATTTACTATTAAGGCGATCTGATGATAGAGCCGAAAGACAGTCGAGGGAACTCCTCACCGATTTACAGCAATTACCTGGTGTTTGGGCTTGATTCATTTCTATTGATGAAAACTTTTCACCCATATGGGTTATAAGTGCCATTAGAGGTCTGATGGTGGAGACCATAGATAGTCGAGGGAATTCCGCAACGATTTACAGAAGTTATCTTTTGTTGGGCTTACTTCATACGGTTCAATGTGCCAAAATGTTCAGTTAATACAAAAATAATACCTAATTAAGATAGAAGTTTTACATAGAAATACCACTATACCTACTAGGCATGCTGATGCATCAATTTGAAACTGAATTTAAGTTGCGTAATCGCGTCATATCTAGCACATAATGCTCTTTCGTCGTGTGGCCTACTCAATAATTTATTTGAATATAAGTCAGACAACGCTATTCCTTCCAAGGTTTTAATACGACACAGAGCCACATACACCTGTCCTTTAACGAATTTTTTCTTGCCTAGATCTATAACAGCTTTTCTGGTGTAGTTCCCTGTAACTTGTGAACCGTAACTGCCCAACTTAAAATCAAAAGTAACATTCGGCGCTCGACATCTCCATATCCTTTTGCTGCTTTAAATGATGCAACAGTAGGAGTAATCGGTACCCAGCCATTTTCATCTTTAATTCTACTTCCAATCGTATCCTTATCGGAACCGATTACTCGAAGACGCCTGAACCGATTTGGAAAATTCTTTTCTGTTTCTAAGGGTATACTTCCCAGGCGGTCGCATTTAAATTTTATCGAAATCAGACGAGCGGTTTAAAAAAAATCAACAACAAATAATTTCTAAATAAAATTTAAAAAAAACCGCCTTCAAACGGACGTGAACGTGTAAGACGATCGTTTTCGAATTGGTGTGGGGTAGGTACTATAGCTAAATAGTGAAAAATAAAAAAAATAGACTTCCAAAAAAAAAAACGTCGGTGTCTTTGCACCTATATTTTAGTTTTTTCCACCGACTTCCGAAATTAAAGTTATTTTTCACATTGTAGTGTTTTTTTTGGAAGTCGGTTGTTTTTTTTTGTAAAACAATTTTCTATTACTAAAATCCTTAGCAGTCTTTAGTAGCACTGATATTGTTTGGATTTGAAGATAAGAAATATGGTAACGACATTTTTGCTATAACAGGACGCACTTAGGTGAAACTGGCACAGAAGCATGGAGCTTGGCACAAGCGGAAAGAAGGGTGTGTCCAGGAGTGGGTGAATTCAAGCTGTGGATAATAGTGATGAAGTGGATAAATGGGTGGATTTAATTCACCTTTTGCATAAAAGCACTAACAAATAGCTCGACAAAACTAAATTAAAATTACTGTCATTCCATTCCTACAGACTATCCCAAGTCTGTAATTTGTAAAAACCTAAAACAAAGCAACTGTTAAACTCGACACTCTCAGACTATCTCCACAAAACAATTGCATACAATTTTAATTACAATGTAGCAAGCAAAGGCTTTAAATAATCCTGAAACTGAAACATTTGAGATATTCTTTTGTATTCACCAAAGTTCGTTACGTTGTTGTTGTTTGTTGTTTCTTTGAGCTAAGAGCTGTGAGCTCAAAGGGTCAAAGCTCAAAGGCTGTTGAGCTGTGAGCCTCGTTTGACGTGTATTGTGATGTTATGCTTGTGACACAAAACTTCCACTGACATGCGTGTGACGGTTTTTGTTTTGGACTCAAAGGAACGTCGACTGGGTTTAAATCAGTTTAAATGGATGGGTTGACAACCTGAGTTGGAATTGGGAGTGGAGGTATTTGTTTTCTGGGATTAGCTTACGCTATTTTTTTTGTAATGTCATGCTAGTTGAGTTTGGTTAAAATCATTACTTGCTGATTAAATTTTGTTTTCATTTTATTTCAGAAGAAGACCAGCAAACTGTTATTTTATTTATTTATTTATATTTATTTCAAATCATACAGTCCATATAATTATTAAATAGAAAGCGTTAGTAGGGTCGTCAGTAAGTGCACACAAAAATAATATAAAAAGGTGTTAGTAATTTGTTAGTTATCAAAACAAGTTACACAATATTAATTACAAGTCTATTTCCTATTCCTGTGCAGGTGCACACCTGCCCTGTACACAGTAAATGGACCATCAATTTTGAACACTAACGTTCTGAGGACAGTGTTAGTGCTACCACGGACCCTACTCGTTACTGATGCAGTTCTTTTCCTAATGAAGGCGAAGAAATCATCTATGGAAGATCTGCAAACATTGCGAAAGTTCCAGTACCGGGGCTTTTAAAACACTTTTTTTATTTTTAAACAATTTGATGTGAAATATTGTTCAGAAAAATGAAAAGCTGACATTGCCGTAAGGACATACAACAGACATTATCATAAGTACCTACTACTAATAAATGTACCCACTTGAGAAGTACTCATCATTTCCCTATTATAATTTAAGTGCATGATAAAATGATAAAGAGATACGTAATTAGTAAGTACCTGGTTGTATGCAACAAATCGAAATAATCAAAAGAGTGCGACTTTGTATTCAAGAGGAAGGGACTCGTTTTGAGCATTTGATAAATTGATTAATTTTGTATTAAAAATGTTAAAATTCATGGTCTTCCTTTTATTTGTGACACTATGTTATTTAGCAAAAAATAATCCTTATGATGAAGCCTTTCGATCGGTGTGATAAAGCTACAGGGTGATTATTTTTCTCATGTAACGGAGACGATTTCCGGTTCAACCATGTAATTATTTATATATCTATGAATGCAGTTTAAAGTAGTCGCTTTGGGTCGGCAGATTTTGGTAGATCCAATTCATTTTTGATCAAAATATGTGAAGCCCCCTCTTTTTTGCGAAGGAATTTTTTTCCGTTGGTTACCCAGCAGAAACGATATTCATTGCTGCTGGCAAAGTCTTTAGCCAAGAACAGGAGTCGTTTCATTTTCGGTGTAAGATTTTCTGAAACAACTATGGGTTTTGCCGGTCCACTTATGTTAAGAAGTTCAGTAGAAAGTTTACTATGTTTTTTATTATAATCCTTAAACATACGAATAAAATTTTCCTTGCGAAGATTGTAAGCAAACTCCACGATAAGAAAGAAAGAAAGAAAGAAAAATAGATTTATTTGTCGATAACTGTTCTGGCGTTTGAGTCATTTGGTCCTATGCGATATAAGTCTTTCACTTCGTTAGGCTGTATTGGAGCATTAAGGACAGAACCGACCTTCTTAACGGTATCTAATAAGCATTCCTTGGTCTCAGGGTTTGTCACTGGTATTTTTTTTCAATGTATGTTAATTGGTCTTTTTCCTAATTGTATTTTTGTAAGTGAGTTATAGGTATGTGTATCTTGGTAGTAACATCGCATTGGCGTTATAGCTGTTAAGGTGTTATTTGCATTATTTTAAATAAATAAATTAAAATAAAAAACATCTGATTTCCACGCAAAATGATCTCGCACTGCGTTCCAATTGTCCTCCAATGTTGTAAGATACTGCTAAATTGCTTTTCCGTTCTATACCAAGTTGGGCCTCTAGCTGGTCGATATGGGATTTCAATTTATCATAATATCATCATCTTTGAACTCTGCAACTTTATTTCCTCTATAGATTCATGATTTTAGAGTTTGGTTGCTCCTTGAAATCTAGGAACATGGATTTCATTTCAGACATGAAAATTGACAGTTGGTTCTGGTCAATTTCTGATTTCAAACATTTTCGCTTACCACGTTGTGTAATGTTCGAAAAGTCACTGTCATCGGTGTCTTTAATTGGTGTTTTATTTATCGCTGAATCTGATCCGCAATACAATAAGGCAGGAAATTTTTCAAGTAATGAACTCGTTGGTGACCGCTGTACAGCCATATTCAGTAAAATACAAAAAAAAAAAATGTTACTTTAGTCTCGAACTTAAGCCCCTTTTTTTTAGTTTTAGGGTAGAAAATCATCAAATAACTTCTCCCGCTCTGGGCAGAGCGGAAGTCACGTATCTGAAGGTGTTCGCTCAGTTGCATGTTCATGAGCCGTCTGATGGATCCCCGGTTTTGTTCTCTATTATTGGAACCACTACCGTTTTCATCATATCTTCCAGAATTAAAGAATGTCCTATACAAAAATTAAACAATAGACTCAGGACTCTGGGCAGATATACACCCGAATAACAGATATGATCTATGCCTAGACCGTCATTACCTGGTAACTTTCTACGCCTCATCTTTTTTACAACGTCCCTCACGTCTAATGGCATAATTCGACAGCACTTCTTACCAGGTCTGACGTCTGATTTACTGAATAATATAGTCACAGGGCATTGGTTCTACTGTAAACTGTGCTTTAAAAACATTCAACTCTGTCTCTGTGACCACTGACCTGGACTAGAGTCAAGAGCACACCCCTATTAAATTGTAGCGGTATTTACATCGCCACATGCAAGCTGCGCGTCATACTGACGTCACGCAAATCCTGCATTGCGCAAGCAGAGTTTACCGCGCGACTAGCATATATACAACTTCCCGAAATCAATCATCGGGCAGTTGCCCACCAGACACAACACCCGTCTGGTGGGAGGATCCTCCCTTTTCTATGGAGAATGAGTGAACTTTACACCCTATTCCTCGTGCCTCTATAAAATAAAAAAATAAAACGCAGTATTTTGATCCCCTACTGCACTGTCGACAACCATGCAACACTCGGCCTAGGATTCAATTGCCCCGTTTTTTCTAAAAGCTGCTAAATTTAGCCTTATAATTTGCCTCCAGTATGTCCATTTTTATGTGTTCGCTTACAACTTACATTCGCTAAACAAACACTTTCACACAATAGGCATAACGGACAGTCCTCTATGCAGGGCTTGCATGGAGGCTGACGAAACTGTCGCGCATGTGCTCTTCGAGTGCATAGGCGTCGCCCAAATTAGGTCAAAAACCCTCGGGATACCCAGATCTTACACAGATGTTCTTAATAGACCAGGAGACCTAATCAGCTTCTGGAGGGAGATGGGCTGGTTGGAATAACCACCGACGGCCGACATGGCTCACGCATAATGGTCCACTGAAGGACTAAGTGCGGAAACCAAACCCATAACACAGAACATAGAACATGTGTTCAGTATTATCCTGACATCATTTCAATTTCTTTTTAAACTATTTCCGTGTTCCTCACATACTCAAATACTGGAGCTACGCGCGCGGCTTTCCCTAAAGAACCCAGTTATTAAAACTAAGCCGAGCTCTGCTATGAGATTCTCATACGTGCTTGATCCACCCTACAGTATACGTCGTTTTATTTATTTTAGTGTCAATTTGACTTTTATCCGAGGCACCACATTGACAGACTTAATGACCCTATGAATGACGATGAAATATTACGGTCAATTCATTGAGGAAAGCGGCTGTATCGTTGTAAATACGCATCAAAACCACCATTATTTTAATACACATAAATCGTAATTTTAATGGCGTTTAGTATCATTATCTAGCCCTTTCATTAATCAGCAGCCTTTGTAAAAGCATTAGCAGTAGTTTTGTAAAAGTACTAAATATTGATAAACGATGATGATGATAAAATATATTTATTTCTGTTAATTGGTTCAAAAAAACACTTTTACACGTCAACATTAAAATAGTTTTTAACATTAGATGATTTCGGCGTTTCCTAACTGACTAATAAAATTACGTACTACAACCATTCATGACAAAACCAAGTCTCGTAGCACCTGGCTACGAAGTCCGTAGCAGATTGAATACTGAATCTAATTTAATCCAAACCATCAATACAACGAACAGTTATTATAATATAGCACTAGACAAAGGTTTACAGAACCGCTTGCAAGCTCATAGCCAGCCACTTCAGATCTGCCATTCAAACCACACTGTTTGCTTTGAGTACTAACTGCAATCTCAATGCGATCAGAAACATCTACACTGTTGATATAACGGTACTGTTATATCTATACTGTTATGTATACTGTGAACGGCACGGTTGGCGCAGTGGTTAAGCGGTTGACTGCTGCGCTGCGTGACGCGGGCTCAATTCCCGCACGGAAAAAATATTTGTATGACCTACAAGTAGTGGTTCCGGGTCTGGCTGTTTGTGTATGTGAGTTTAAATGTTTGTAAACGCACCCACAATACAGGAGAAATTCCTAGCGTGAGGCAAGGTTTAAAAAAAAATGCAAGTACAGAAATGCAAGACAAACGGCTTAACTGTGAGGTAGATGCTAATTTCACAAAATTTTAGTGCAGGAAAGATACCATGTAGCACTGCTAGGAGATTTCGTAGCAGCGTAGCGTGTTTGATACGAGTTGCATAGCTAATTGGCTACGTTTGGCGTAGCAAACAAAAGTCTAGATGTTGGTCAAACATATATTATGAGTTTTTGAGAGAGCAGTGGTGGCCCAGTGGTAGCGCAGCGCTTGACTTTGTGTAAGTTATTTCGCCACTACTGCTCTCAAAGCGGTGAAGGAAAACATCGACATGTCCTAGAACCAAAAATTCAAAGACATGCGACATCTACGAACCCGCACTGGGCCCGCGTGGTGGATTACGGCCCACTCCCTCTCACAGAGAGGAGGCCTGTGTCCCAGCAGTGGGGACGTTAACGGCTAAGGCTGACTACGCATATGCAATTTTATGTTTCTGATCCGTTGGACTATAAAATACGCATTTTTTTCCATTTAGGTGACAATGATAAGGGTACTAGTACTTATATTATTTACTTCGTAACCATGAACTAAACACTCACTTCGTGTATAAAACACTTTAGTAAAGAGTTTGATATTTTATACTGAAACATGATATTTATACCAAAATGTTATAGACTTTCAGTACTCATAAAGGATAATTCAGACGCAATATTATGTCTGTATGACAGCGGTCGGTACACGTAATATTTTATAAGCTTGTTAAAGGTATTTAGATATTTTTTTCATAATTTGCGACCGCACGCTTAAAAACATTTTTAATTTATTCACTTCGGTTGTTTGAAGAAAATGTTGTCCCTTAATTATGTTTTTTGGGGCTATTCGGGCAATATTTGGTAAACGTTGGTCACAACTAGTAGTGCTTATTCTAAACCAGTAAGAAATTCTCGATTCTGATAAAATAGAGGGATGTTTTTCCACACAAAAACAGTTTTCAAAAGCTTTAGTGGTTTATCTTTGCCTAAGCAAAAAAACTTTTTAAAAAGCTCAAAAGCCCAAGTTAAAACCAACAAAACATTCACAAACTACAGCCAACAGAAACAATTCAAAATTAAGATAAGATTCATATCCACAGCCTAAATAATTCGGTCCAGCAAACCAAGAGACAGTGGCAGTTAAATAACGAAGAGGTGTGACATAAATATGGTATACGACGCAACATGAGTAATATTACACGGATTGTTAAAAACCTCACAAAACAAATGCCCCGTTTTTTTCTTTATGTCCCTTTTTAATTTCACCCATTTGTAAGGGTAGGATCTTGCGTTCGGTTTAAAGGCACCACAATTATGCGGGCCCTGGAGGTAATTAAAAAATGTCTGCTTGTGTAGAATGTAATTATGTATGTATTATCAGACAACAAAACCTCTGTGTTGTCTTATCCACTCACCCGTCCGAGCCTCGGACCTACATTCCGGTTGAGCGTCCACGCTCGCGCGGCTGAAATATGAGCTCCGTGCGCTATGCGACCTTAGCTATAAAAACGGTTCTTGTGGACAAACTACAAAAGATATACCAATAGGAAAATATATGTAGGACCTATCCTACATATATTTTCCTAAGATCGCATAGCGCACGGAGCTCATATTTCATAGCTTAGCTCATAAGTGTGAACTTATTGTTACGAAAAACAAGGTTAAGCTTGCAACAGTTCTGTTTTTTATTTATTTGAAAATTAAAATCCAATTTGAATAAAAAGTTTTTGTGATTGTATAATTTCAAGACATATTACAGTAACAAACTAGATTATATATTCTTTAAAATCCTAATCCAAACTAATATCATACGTATCTAAAACGGCTGAATGAATTTGGATGAAATTTGGCACATATGTAGACCATGACCTGGAGAAGGACATAAGCCTATTTTCATCCTGGATTGCAGATGAAATCGCAGGCAACAGCTAGTGTAGCAGCTTCAATATTCAAAAATCAATGTTACAATTCATGTAGAAAAAATCGAAACAAATTCACAACTCATACATTCTGATCGAGCCGCGAGCTACTTGCATGATGTTAAACATTGCGGCAAGATGGCCGCTCGATAAGGTTTCGTACGGACGGGTTTCGGGGCAATTTATTTATTTATTTATTTGCTCTCATGCACGTCACACACTTTACAATTTATTACTGTCGGTTTTTGTACATGAACCCTGTCAGGGCACTGCAAAGCACAATGTCGGTTTGCTGTTGAGCTTATAAATTAACATATTGAGTAAAAACTTATCAAGTTTACACAATACAACAAACTTCAGGAATAAAAATAAAAATAAAATACATGACATGTCTAGAAGTCGTTATGATGTCCAATTACCAGAATAAACAATACATATTAATAATAACACACAGAAAGTCATATTTAGTCAGATTGCATTAGTAGGTAGGTAGTAAAAAGTAGACTAAAATAATAATAAGGAATAGGTAATAATTACAATCATGTCATGTCAAAAGATATTGATTAAATTGAATTATGGTATTTCATTTTATAATACAAAATAAAATAGATTCGTTAATGTCCCTGGATAAACAAAATGTATTATATCTTTGAACAGGCCGGATCTAACAAAAAGAAAAGCTATGAATTAAGTACCTACGTCTATAAAGTTTTACCCGTCATGAATTCGTCTATGTGCATTTCCCTATTAAAAGTAATCTTAGTTTGATAAAGAATGAATTTGTGTTCTCGTCATATTTTATGCAACTCGGTAATTTATTACAAATTGTTGCGATTCTATAGTTGGAACTATTTTTCATTATTTTTAATGTTGGTGTCGGTTTAGTCAACTTGTTTTTGTTTCTTCGGTTATAATTTTGGTTTGCTTCTATGTTTTTGATCGAATGCAATCTCTGTGTTTTTGCACAAACGTAACTATTTGTAGCATAGACTACTATTATAATACTAAAGATAGACTGGCAACTTATGCATTCCTTAGGCAGCGCCATCTAGTTACCAGGACATACACTACTCTTCCGTCACTATACTTAAGTAGTACGATATAGCTTTATTGTACCAAGTAGAATAATCTAGACTGGTTGAAAATTATGTTGTAGTAAAACTAAACCTAAGAAATTCAAATCTAGATTCTATAATCTATTTTTGATATATTTTTTTAGGTTTAGTTTTACTACAACATAATTTTCAACCAGTCTACATTATTCTACTCCGTACATCAAATTCGACATTGAAGTAGACATGTTGTTTCGAGGATAATAAAACAAATTCCAATTTTGGATGTTCAAATTTATTAGGTAAAACAAAACATTGTTGTTTATACACAAACACTTAACTAATATGATCCAAATTGCAATTATATTCGATTAAATCACAGAAGAGCACATGGCGCTCTATTTGACGTAATTTACACTCAAAACCGGGAAGCAAACTAAATAATTACAAAAATATGCGCAACCACAGACATTTTTGCAATGAAATGTCAATAATGATTAACGTCATCATGACCCAGTGGCCTGTAAAGACATTTCATATTTGTAAATTCTACTATAGGTACTACACTATATAACAAACCATAGTTTTTTTTAACAATATAAACAAAATATTAACCAAATACTTTTATTGAAGAACTTTAAAAAATGCAAAAAAAATACGAAAAATAATATCTAACTCAGAATAGATCAAAATCAAAGATTATACGCTTGCGCTTCTACTATAATATACTACCAATTGCTTCATGGTTATACGCTGGCAGCACTGTTCATTTTTAATTTATGTTCTGGTAGATAGATGGCGCTGAATAGCAAGAAATTAAAATGTACGCCAGTTGCCACCCTGTGATTTGTAGTATGTAAAGGGAGGGTAAAGTGATTATTTTATTTGAAATGTAGTTTACAACTTTCCCATGGCTTAATGTTCATTAGGATGCGTATACATTTCTTTTGCATGATGAAAATATCATAAAAGTCATTACTTTCACCCCACAATATTATGCCATAGTTAAACCATGCAAACGCATTGACATAGTAATTATGTTGAAAGCTCGGTTTCATAATTTGTGTTGCTTTTTAATTTGCTTAGTGCGTAGGTATATACATTTTGATAATTTAGTCTTTAGATTTTCGATTATCCTTTCTCCATGTTAGATTATTGTCCAATGTTAAACCAAAAAGCTAGATCGTCTCTTTCTGGTGTATTTAATTGATTACTAAGGCTATTTATGTTTAGCGGCTTTCGTTGGTATGTCCTAAATTGTAGTAGATTACTTTTGTTACCATTAATTTGTAGATTGCGCTTCTCTAGCCGTGATTTAACTATTTTATAAGTATTTTCTATGTTGGTCAAAGTTTCGGTGGTCTCAGTGCTTCTAAACAGTAGCGATACGTCGTCCGCGAATAGAACGCACTTCCGGTCAAATATTTTAGGTCGTTTATGTATATAATAAATAATATACACCCCCAAAACACTGCCGTGTGGACTGGAGTTGTTAATAATCTTTGTCCGTGATTTTACAATTTAATAATTTAAAAATAAAAGTAACTATTCTTTATTAACCCTGTACCATTAAATAAATATAATGAAAGCTAAAATAAACATGTCATCACACCCAAGGTGAAAACAAAAAGAAGAAATAGTAGATTATTAACCAAGGGGATAAAGCAGTGTCTTCTGTCGCGGGTGACGATTTAAATCGCGAGCGTAATGAAGGACTCGAGGTTTACTCCCAAGCGTAGCGAGGGTGTTAAAAACTTAAATCACGAGCGAAGCGAGGGATTTAAGACGAGTCCTGAGTATAGCCAGGGATTTAAGTTCACCCAAGACTAAGACAGCTTTATCACCGAGGAAAATACTCTACTTTTCGTACCATTTGCGAAAAAATTAACACAATAATATATAATATGAGATATTAAAAATAATGACAATTAAACGTATTTTTAGAACATTAACTTATTTATAAAAATAAATTAAAATTAACTTAACGCTAAGACTTAACGTTTATGTATTTGAAGAAAACAAAAACGCGGCAAATTCCTAGACTAATATTTTTTTGTCGGAAAAGAAAGGCATCAAGCTCATACGGCCTCGTCGGTTTTCGTAATTTTATTAAATAACCATAACTGCATAATAAATGCGTATTCCTTTTTCAAAAAGATGTATAATGCTTTATATACAAACTCAATGGTGTAAACACAGATGTAGTTCAGTATTTAATAAATTTCAGTAAGTATTCCAAATTTAAATCACATTCTCCCCCTAGAGGATGAATGAAATTCAGTACAATTTTCTTTCCCTGTTTTTAACAGATTAAAAATGACTATTGTTATGTTTGCTTTTTGTGGCATAGAATGTCATTTTTTTGAGCAAGTGGTACGAAAATAATATTTACGTAAAATAGATTTCCGTCTGTACACGACCTCATTTTGCACTATACGAAACCGTCCGTGGGGAGTTGCATTACCCAATGCTAAACGTCTGTTGAACACAATCAGGAATTGATTAAGATTCTATAAGTAATGCATGTTTTTGTAATAAAAGAATATTGCTTTGTACAGACGCCAGCAGGTCAAGCTACCCGAAACTGTCAAATTTTCCCAATCAACCTTGAACCTTAATGCTTTAGCGATAAAGTTGAAAATCTATTAAAGAAATTTGACAGATTGTAGTAGCTTGATGTGCTGGCGTCTGTACATCAACTACTTTTACAACAAAATACCTATGCTTCTTTTTATATGTTTTAAACTAAAGACCATTGCTCCAGTGCAAGCAATGTACTTTTTCAAAGGTTTTTATTTAAACAACTTCCGAATTTCAATAGTACAGTACCGTTCCAAAATACAATCACTGTAGATTGTTTTTATGTACAGTAGTAGTTGAAATACAATAATACAATCAACTGTAGATTGTTTTTATGTACAGTAGTAGTTGAAATACAATAATACAATCAACTGTAGATTGTTTCTATGTACAGTAGTAGTAGAAATACAATAATACAATCACTGTAGATTGTTTCTATGTACAGTAGTAGTAGAAATACAATTATACAATCACTGTAGATTGTTTCTATGTACAGTATTAGTAGAAATACAATAATACAATCACTGTAGATTGTTTCTATGTACAGTAGTAGTAGAAATACAATTATACAATCACTGTAGATTGTTTCTATGTACAGTAGTAGTAGAAATACAATAATACAATCACTGTAGATTGTTTCTATGTACAGTATTAGTAGAAATACAATAATACAATCACTGTAGATTGTTTCTATGTACAGTAGTAGTAGAAATACAATTATACAATCACTGTAGATTGTTTCTATGTACAGTAGTAGTAGAAATACAATAATACAATCACTGTAGATTGTTTCTATGTACAGTATTAGTAGAAATACAATAATACAATCACTGTAGATTGTTTCTATGTACAGTAGTAGTAGAAATAAACAGTATTAATAAAATACTTACGACATATTTTCGGAACACAATAACATTTGATGTCGCGCGCTGTCACTCGGCGCGAGCAATTTTTTTACTCGCTTTTACTATATTACTATACTCTTTGTTTACACGGCTAGAACGGTGATGCCACCTGTGATTTTTCTATTGCACTTGAATGTATTGAACAACTTAGTGTATAGATATTTACGAATTTATGCCGTATTTCAGCACAGTAAGGCATTTTTTTTGGTGAGGTGATTATAATACCCGCGGCTGTGGTGGAGTGGTTATTTTGAGTAAAAGTATTTTCTTGACATGGCTAATTTCGAGGATGATGAGCAGACAGACAGAGCCGTATTGACAATTACCTGTTGACTTTTGTGTGGGTTTATACCACTGACCTAATAGAGGTCAGTGGTTTATACCCACATAAAAGTAATATTATCAACGACAAAGTTGCCTACGGTATCCCACAAAATTAAAGCCAGCTTTAATAACGAAGTTTCTAAATTGCCTCCTTCAAAATTAATAACATATGAGAGTACTACATTATTAATTTCTTAATGTACTGTATTAGATATTTTGTCTTCCCTGAAGAATACATATTATTACAACCATCCCAATAGCATCATTCAAAATAATATTACCGCAGACATTTCATACTCAATTTAGAACCCATTATTTTCGGATTAAATTCCTCGCCCCGCACCACAATTCCAAAAACATCGAAACAATATTGCTTTACTAAGTATACATTGCTGGCTCACTGTAGTAGTATATCAGGCGAATGAATCGTGCAAACAACGCAATGTAACGTGAACGATCGGAACAAACGGCGCGAGACTGTAATGTGATCGGAAGGGATTTATTGGGCGGTAGGGGGGTAATGTATGACTCTGATAAGGTTAAATGTCTATTAAATAAAGGTCGGGGCTATATTTTTGTTTGGTTGCTCAAAATTGTGCGATCGTTTTTGAGAGGGTAACTTACATATTTGTTGTAGGATGGGGATGTGAGTAATGGTTATGTGACGTCATTGTAAGGGTTTTTGGTTTTGACAAGTATATCATTTTATTTTTATTTATTTTATTTCATTATTGGATTGATGATTTGAAGATGTTTAATCTGGATATGTAATGGTATTTAAAGGTGAAGAGGTAATCTATGTTGAGAATGATGTTGTCTAGTGGAAGATTAAGACAGATATTTACTGATTGCATAATATGATGATTTCGATTGGTATCCAAGTGTCTTTAGAAACAGTCAATGAAAGACACGATATAATCGCTCAATTATTTACAATAATGACTCCTATAGAAAGCATGAAGTTATTTTATTCTTCGCCGAGTTTACACAAAATGCTGAATAAACACAAACCGACCGCAATATCTTCGACTTAATTTTAATGACGCATTCAATGTCAACGTCAAAGAAATAAAAAGCAGTCTTCATAAAAGCGGCGCTCAAAGCGTACATTAGAATTAGTCCCCAGACACTTGTAAAAAGGCAAGATGTCAGGCTTTGCACAGCAAATATTCTGAACAGAATTTTAAGAGCGGAGGCACACCACGGAAAGCCTCACGACACACAATTCAAACCGTCTGTGTCTGACCTTACCTCTCAACCTTATTGAATCAAGAACGACAACCGCGATCGAAACTACACCCAAACACAATCGCAATAAGATCTGATTTCCTCCAACGTCCTCCCGAGATGATACTTTATGCAATTTTGAATCGTAATACCACTTCACAAGATTTCCTATCGTATTTCCGTCCGGAGCGATATTTTTTCAATTTTTTTTATGTATGCTTATTTGATCTTTTACTGATATCGAGTATTGGAAGCGCTTTGCAATTTCGCATGTTTAAGATTTTAAGAGAAAACCATTTCAATTGTGTATCTGTAGATTGAGAGTTGTTGAAAAAAAAATAGAAATGGCTACGTGTGCTTAAAGTATTGCGAATTTAAAAAGAACTGTGCATTTTTACAGGGATCCACTTTATTGTTTCATTTGAATTGTTTTATACACACTTGATACTGCATAAGGTTATCATCCAGTACGAATAAATATACTCTGTATGTAGCTGATCTTATGATTGTAGACTCTCTTGCAAGCTATATTAGGAGTAACTGTAACACGATCCTGACGAACCTTCATGAAACCAACGCTCTACAGTAAAACCCTACAATAATTGGTGCCCCTTCTCACAATAACTTTATCTTTCATTAGAAGCACTTGGATCTCAGTAGTCAGGGAAACGGATTGGTTAGCAAATCACGTATAAACTTAAATTGTCCGTTTATTCAAGTAAAAACTGTTACTCTCTGACAGTCGTATGAAACAGCTGTAACCCGGCAAATTAACGTAGTGAGTCAAACTGCTAAACAATTAATTTCCACGACTGTACTTCCAACTAACCGTTGAAATCCTCTTATGTCGCACTTCCTAAGTTCCTTACATATACAGTTTGCGACGCTTACTCCGAGACTGTCCAAGTCCACACATCCAACTCCACAGAACTAACGTCTGAGCTCTCATCGTCATTATGTCATATAGCCTCCCCAAGTCCCAGTGATGTAATTAATCCTGCCAACTGACTTCAAATCCTACCTTTAAGTTGCAACTAATTGGTTACCCGGCCATTTTGAGACGTGCTCAGGAGGTTTAGAGGGGTTTGAGTTTGATGTGCCGGTCAATCTGGCGGGGTTATATTGACACACAGTACCTACGTTGTTGAAAAGGACTGTTTTATTAGTTTCATTGTTGATTTAAATCTGTATTTTGGCAAAAAGAAACGAATAACATAAAAATAATTGAACGCGTTGCAATGGATGTGTACTTTACTAACTTAGTGTAAAACTTCGCACCTGACTACTACGAGTACAATAGATATGTCTAAAGTTTGCTACTTTAGTTCATAACCAACAAACCAAATCAAATCAATTTTTACATTTATATCTGTAACTTTTTTGGTGTACATAATAAAGAGTAGGTATTATATTCTATTCTACTTAGAATCAACGACCACTATGTTCCATCTGGCTCTCTACCAACACCAGCAATTCTCTAGAGTACCGTTTATTTGCATAGCCAGAATATTTGGAACATTACCATCCCATAGTTTTGTCTCTTTATTAATAAAAATGTCGTGATGGCTGTTGTGGGTTCAAATACGGGCAAGTACCAATCTGACTTTTTCAATTCACATGTAGGTACTTTCTGAATGGTTTATTTACACAGGAATCAAATCTAGAACACAACGCACAGCAGTCATACTTGAGACCGCTAGACCAATGAGCGTATTAAAAACAAAACTGCAGCAAAATTCACAGAAATTGTTCACAAACTGAAACTTGTTTCTAACTTCAGACAAATATTGTGTTCAAGTTTAAAAGTTTTCACAATAAGTGGTGGCGTTTCGTTTATATTTCATTTTTATTGGTGGACCAAGTTTCTTTCGGTCATTTGGGAGCGAAATTAAATGTAGAATATACTTACCAGTTATAAGAGCTCTTCTCTTGAGTTTTAAACCATTTCGGGTGTATTGTCCCCACAATAAAGAAAATCCCAGTTTGTATCTTTTTCATTTGTAATAATAATGAAATCTGGCATCAATAAATAACTGAAAATCAATCGGTATAATACCTACTCAGTTAAAAAAACACCGCTCGGCGTAGTCTCTTTCTTAATAGCGACACCACTAGATTTCACATAGAAATATTTATAAAGAATATTGTATATTATTTTTTATATTAAAACTTTATACAAATAAAATGCACACACATAAAATCAAGAGTCTTGTATAGTGAGTAGCCTAGCTCGAACGCGTGGCGTAAAAGTAAGTGAATCTGAATTTTAAAATTAAAAATATCTACTCGTTTCGTACTTTATTTCTTGGTTTTAAGATTTTAAATGAAACGAAGATGCTGTTGGACATTAGTATTTTTTATTTAAAAATTGTTCTGTACGATACGTTTACGTCGTGTTTTCATGCTGGAGCCTCTGTACTTACTTTTACATTAAAAAGAATCTATACGTCGAAGTCAAGATATAGAAATAAATCAAAAACCGTAAAGTAATACAACCCGATTCTGAGATCTTCATCCCGACTACGCTCAAAGGACCGCCAGTAATTGGCCGGGTAATAATCGCGCGGTTTCAACTAGGTCAGCTTGTCCAGGGCACTTCATAGACGTGAAGTTTCTGGGCACACTCCTTTACTTTTATATCGAAGCAACGCGTAGGTATTGCAAACCGCCCGGGTGTCACCATTGTGTAGATCGCCCGGAGGACACGGTGGAGCATACGGTGGAGGTCTGCCCGGCCTGGGCGGAGCACCGACGTGTCCTCGTGGAGGCGATTGGCGGTGGCGATCTCTCGCGTCCGGCCCTGGTCCAGGCCATGGTACGGAGCGAGAGGGCTTGGGAAGCCGTCACCTCCTTCTGCGAAGCAGTAATGTTTGCGAAGGAGGAGGCGGAACGCGTGAGAGAGAGGCAAAATTCGCGCCCTCACGCCCCTAGCCGCCGCAGGAGACGCCCTGGGCGTCGGGAATCGCAGGCCGATTGCCGGCCACCGTAGGCTTGCGAACGGCGAGCAATGGGCAGCTCACCGTTCGATAAGGACCAGGCCCGGGTCGACGGCGCGTTGTGTTCCACGCGCGCCTCAAAGAGATGTCAGCAACAATGACGGGGTCCGCTAGGGCCGATGCCTGCTAGGGTTGCGGGAAAGTCCGAGAGGGATACCGTGGCCCCTGGCACAGGCAACTGAAGGAACACGGGTGGGTTTTAGTCAGTAAGAGTCTGACACGCCCTCCTGCTCTGCCCAGAGCGTTAATTGATGATTTCCCACCCTCAAAAAAAAAATAAAAAAAGTATTGCAATTTTCTATGAAGCAGCTGATAATTTTTCTTTATAACCGACGAAAAGTTCCTACCCTAGGGGGTCTAAAATCATGTATTGAATTCATGCTAACAGTGTTTTCGCGTCGATGTTCTGCCACCGTGTATAACACTGTAAATTGACGATTGTGTTTCAATCTACTTAACAATAAATTGCCTTGAATGTCCAAAGGATAATAATACGGACATAAAACAAATATCTAACTACCGGACAGCGTCAGCACAAAAGTGAAAACGTAGCAAAACACAGTTAAAGGAAACGTTTAAAATGCAAACCTCATGTTTAAAATAAAACCTTAGGAGTTCGCAAACACTGCGAGGAAACGATGTTAACAAACGAGAAACATATAAGCACCATTCTATTTGCGACCGTCTGTCGCGGGGAATCCAATAATAACACACCACAACACAATACCAACCATAATGGCTCACTTTAAAGCTTAAACTTGTAAAGCAAGACATTTTGCTTTAAAACCTATGTATACTTAACTGGGAACACGCGTCTTTCACTGAAAGTTTCTTTCTAATCTTATACAGTTCTAAGCTGTACGTATGACTTTTTAAAGTTCATGTTTGCTTGTAAGCATTTGCGTGTGAATCAATATAGCTAGGCAGTTTGCGAACTCGGCACAATTCAAACTGCAAAATATTTCATAAGGTCGTAAATTTGGTACATATTTTATGGATGTTATATATATTTTTTTGTTGGTACTGCTTTTAGGTTTACATCAATGCCGGTAGTGGCGTCACGCGTTTTATCTCGTCAGCGCTTCCGGGTATAATTTTATATCCTTAAACGGACTGTAAAGTGTATTGCGAATGGCGGAAAAGCGCCAAAATATGAGAATTATGAGCTCGATGGTTGGACAGCCTTTTTACTGCTGAAGCATTCATAAAAACTTTATTCCACTTTTATTTACAAGTGCGCAACTTTAGATTGCTTGGCGTTGTTTAATAATATACTACGGTACGTTTAGCATTTTTCTTGTGAAGACGACGAAGTTTTGAGCATGATTTATTCCTCAACTTTGACATAATTAATGAACATGAACATCGCAAAAAATCTTCCTGCGAAACCTGACACAACCAAACTTTACACAAAAAACAAGAAAGCACTCCTAGCAACAGCGTATAATTTTAATTATCCAAATGAAATTACACAAGATACAGTCCAATCTGCAAAAAGCATCGCCAGTAACAGAGAAACGGACCATCAATTTAAAGTAAGTAATGTCTGGGGATGGGTCGCAGCTGAAAAAAGACATCCCTCACTGAAACTCGCTCATTATCCATTATCCTGGACTACTGGAGGCATAAAACTGGGGGATTAGGGGGTAATCCTCCAGTTTTAATACTGATAGAAATGTTCATTAAGTTCTTATTGTTAGAATGAAAAGGAACCGTGACTTTGTTTGTGTGGACGATTTTACTGTAGACTCATGAAACTCCGTGCGTGAAATGTGTTGTAAAATGAACGAATGCTAAGATACCTCATCATAATTTAAGATGTAGATAAAAGTAGGTAGTGCTAACATGACATTTTTCCTTAACAACTTTCCGATATCTACTCAGCTCAATAAGTATGGACGCTGATTGTAGTTCAGCTAGTCTAATCTGTAGTTATGCTTACCTATGTAATTGCTTTGTTTGTTCAAGTTCAAACGATCTTGTTATTTTAATTTAATAACTTCTTAGCAAAAGATTGCAGACATCAAATCATATGCTAGCATTATGAATATCGTTAGACTAAAGTAAATCTAATCTTTATACATAGTTATCTCCGGCAAGTATGTGAAATACTTGAAACTTTTACAAAGATTGCCGTTAACACGCTGAACTTTCAGCAAGTCTGACATGATGGTCTCAATCTCTCACGAAGCTTAGTGTTCAACAGTATGTACCTCAAAGAACGTATTACATGTATGTGAAGGCGAGAACAAGCGATTTATAATGCTAAACGTACAACATTGCGTCTCACGAAAAGTATTATATTTATGGGTCCTTACTACGGGTTCATGTGGTTTTCCGTAAGAATGACCTAGCACACACAACGCCACAAAGCACACCATGTTCCGTGAAAAACACGGAAAATGTCATAAAGGGTAACGATATAAGTATAGTTTTGTTACATTGCATATGACTTGATCATTTTATAAAAAACTAGTCATGTAAATGGATTTTTTCACGAGTACATTCGACTCGCTTAACAGAACGAATAGCTCATAAATAAAAGTTTCGTTCGAGTCCGAAACTCTTTGGGCAATCCCAAACATACACGTCACTAAAACTGCATATAATAACGAATTCACGTACATTATGACTGTTGTAAAGCAGGTTCGAAAAGGGTAGTTTGTAGAACATACTATTATATTGCTGTTAGCCCGAAATGGTCTAACATTTCACATAATACATGAGTACTGCGACCAGTACAAAGCAATTCTCAGCAATACCAATAACGACCCTGTCAATACTACAGTTCAGCCTGAGGGCTGCAAACAGCTCGGTATTGACCAATAGCAGTGCGGCGCTAATAACCAATGCGCCTCCAAGTTATGTAATGGCCCAAATCTACTTTTTCAAGTAAAATAGATTTAATATTTGTGAGTTCTCTCTTGTGGAATGATGCGTGATTGAAATTGTATTAAGGAGAAAACTAAAGAGCAACATAAGCTACATATTATAAAACAAAGTCCACCCGCCGCGTCTGTCTGTCTGTCTGAACGCGCTAATCTCTGGAATTTCCCGTCGGATTACAAAAAATATTTTTGCATTTGATAGCCCAATTCTTGAGGAAGGTTATAGGCTATTTAACATCACGCTACGACCCTTAGGAGCCGAGCAAAAAGAAACAAAGTCAGAAAGAATGCTAAGCGAAAATAAAGTGAAGCGGGCGGGCGTTGCGCAGCGACGCGGGAGCTCGGTTGGCGAAATTTTACGCGGACGAAGACGCGAGCAGAAGCTAGTTAAAAATAAATCTGTTCCCCGAGAGCTGTACAATGGAACTTATAGTCACCTGTCAATAGGTTGCTTTTAGATTAGCGTACACCTTCGTGGACCGCATCGTGGCTTACCATCATTTGAGATAGAAGTCATACCAACGGCCAGACGCCTCTACTAGCCAATAATTACTTACAACATAACTTCACGCCTGCGTCCCCCTCCCTGCATGTAGACGTGTATAGAACACTGACATACCGAAATTTTTCAATGTTTAAAAACTAACTACAACATATAAAATACACAAAAATCAACCCTTTAATCCTTAAAGGAACAGCGGAACCAAAGTTTTAAAACAGGTTCATATCTAAACCGGTTGGGGTTGAAACACCCAGGGACAAAAGAGGTTGAACGGATAAAGGGGGCTAAAGGGGATGACAAAATACATGATTTACGCCGATATCGTAATCGGGAGCCGCCGGAAGGCGTTGGAAGCTGCGAATTATGCTCGGGATCCGGCTCCGATCGATTACTATATATGTTTTTCGAGATCCGATATCTGATACGTTATGCCTTCCGAGCTTCTACCAGGTATTTTGCGTGTGAAAGGATTATCGTTCAGCTGAGTTACGGTTAAGGAAATTGGTAAGAAGATAGTGTTTTGTATGGAAAATATTTTGTAAAGGTTTTGAGAAGATACTTAATCCAAAGTTTTGAGTGTCAAGTTAGTTTCTATGAAATGTACTTCGTTGAACAATTAAAGTTTATTTTGGATTCCTGAACATGCCACGTGTGTTACAAGACGTACTCGTCACATCGCGCCTGTTCGAGGTGTACTTGTAGTGGTGGTGGTGGTGTGTGGTATGGCATGTGTTAATTTGCTAACTGGCAGTTTAAGTAGTTTATGAGGCCTACCCAAATGTCCTTTCTTAGGTATTGTTCGTCAAATCACTGAGCTCCTTAAGTTCTGAGTTGAGCAACACGATAACCGACACATGCGTGCAAAGACTGAACAGGTCCACTCAATCTGTATGGTTTTTCCTCAAAAGTCCTATTCAGACACTAATCTACATGGTCTTCACATGATGAGACCAAGATTATGTCTGGAGTTTAAAAGAGACTGTGATCTCTGAGTTTGTTTCGGCCTTTCTACTCAGAGTAATCAGATAGGCAACGCCGACCTCATCTAGTTTTTAAAAGGGTAGTATTTAAACAAGTGACTGTAAATTAAAGTTTTAAGTGACAAAAAATAATTAATTTACGTTATAGTATTACTAAGTGAGCGACTGACTGCGAGTGACGAGAAACCAACAGAACAGCAACTTACAAGCTTTAATTCGAGTTACTTAAAATACAAATTGAGAAGCTTCATAATATTTGAGCGACCTAATATTTGTTTGAGTGTCAACGTTACGTCCTGCATTTTTTTCAATATTTCGCAAATGATTTTTTTAAACTAAACGGCATTTTATCTTAAATGAAGTGTTTCGAATAGAAAAACCACTTTCGAACAGAAAAAATACTATAAAACTATACTAACCTAACCCAACCTCAATTGGCAAAATCGTCTCTATCTTAATATTGAAGTTGCCCTTTCTGTATTTCTAGTCGCTCACTTAGTCATTTAGTCGCATGACTAGAATTTTAATATCTGGAATTGACTTTGAGTAAACTCGTTCTAGATATTATTATTAATCAATATTCTTCGTTAGTTTAGTTAATTTTTCGCTTACTCAAACTCATACCCCTCAAGTTATTAAAACAGTATCTCATCATCAGTCGCAAATTTAGTTTTATTCTTTTATTTCTCCCCTTTTTAAAATATGATTGACGTGTGTAAAAGTGTTTGTACAAACCTACTTACAGAAATAAATCATTTATCATTTGTTTGTGTTGAGATGTCAACTTGTTCTTCATTGACAATATTTTCGTTGAAAGAGAAAGTTAAATGGAGATTTAAGCCTCTATCTCTTATAACCATCATCGATAATCATGACAACTATGCATATGCATACATCACCAACTTAAACTCAACTTACATCTCGCAACAAATCTTCACAAATAAAAAGGTTTGACAAGCACTCCATCCTGCCACCATTAAGTAGGGACGTTCCTTGACAGCCACTATTTACTATCAAGAACCCATTTCTACGTGATTCTATCAAACGTTACAGCGTTGTCCACTCATGTTCGTAAGGCAGTGGAAGGAAAACATTTGTGTTATTAGAATATATTTTTGTTTATCAAACTATTTACACCCACTTTTGAACTGTCAAGGAGTCGGTCAGCCAGAAATATGAAACTATTTGCCCATTCCAAAGCGTAGTAGGCACCTATGGAGAAGAACGGGTAAGAAACTCCATGGACACTCTTTAACATATATATATATTATTAATGTTGAATATATAATTATGTGCGAGAACGATGTTAATAAGACGTACACGTTTAAAGCGTCCAAAGTACAGCAAATAGAAGCAAAAAAAAAAATATATATATATCTAAAATAAGCCGTGGCAGCTAAAAGATTACCCGTACATGTTCACAAACATGACGCATGGATCAGCACCATTCAGCTCGACCATTTAGAAAAGAGCTAAATGATCCAACACACGCGCCACCGTCAGCGAGACATTTGAGTGAGGATGACATCTATCAGCCGCCAGGGCACATTCAAGTCAATGAAAGACATTACCCGGTAAATGGTGGCTCTTTAGTGCATGGTACTCACACCTATCCTGTGCAATTATATAATACAAAGAAGATTGAGTTTATACAATGCAAAGGTAGTCTTACAATCTTCAGCAGCTAAAAAATTCAAAAAATAATTCTCAAATGTTAATCAATTAGTTGTGGTTTTCCATTTTTATCAGCGATATACTTAATCCATCATCATCTGCCTAGCCTTTTCCCAACTAGGTATGTTGGGGTCGGCTTCCAGTCTAACCGGATGCAGCTGAATACCAGTATTTTACATGGAGCGACTGCCTATCTGACCTCCACAACCCAGTTACTGGGTAATACAATACCCATTGGTAAGACTGGTTGTCAGACTTTCGGGCTTCTGACGACCCGTAACGACTGTCAAAGATCCACGAATGACAGCCGGGACCAACGGCTTAACGTGCTTTCCGAGGCACGGAGCAGTGGTGATGAAATAATTTACACAAAGTAAAGCGCCTGTCGGGGTTCGAACCTACGGCCTACAACTCGTAAGTCGCGGCCGTTACCACTGGGCCACCACTGCTCTAAGCGATATACTTAATCCCTCAACTTATAATATGCCTGTCTGCATAGTGTGCGTTTTAAACAAGATTTGAATATCGTCTCATTCAGTTGAAGTATGTGGGGAGGTATTTAATTGGAACATTTTAAACAGTACCCCATGAAAGATGAGTCTACTTTAGCCAGTCTGCAATCTGGTCAAACTAATAGGTCCCTATTTCTAGTTAGTTAGTTTCTACTATAATTATGTCTTTCACTTCTTTTACTAAAATATGTATAATTTTTCTTACGGACATGATGTTTTAAAGACAAGGTACCGTCATGATCTTAATAACCTTAAACAGTTCCCTTAGAGAATCGCGACTGCGGAGATTATACAAGGCTCTGATGGCTCTTTTCTGCAGAATAAAAATAGACAGCTAATATCGACATCTCGGCAATAATATCTGACTTCATGATTTATCCATTAATATCTGTCATCAAGATGACGGAAATGTGATCATTTGTGGAAGGCATATACAAGTAGCAGCACAAATATGTGACGTCGAAGCAACAGCATAATGACGAGACAAGCGACGCCAAAATACAGGATGCTGCATCGACTTCAAAAATATGTGTCACCTCTTAGAATTCTGAAAACTGAGCCGATGTCGACTATTCTGCCAGTATCAAATATCCATCTTAAAGTAGGTAAGTATCAATTTCATATTTGATACTTGCAGAATAGCCGACATCGGCTCACTTGTCAAAAACAAAAAAAGTTGACGTTTCTACTATTAAACATTAACGTCATATATTAATTATGCATCCAGTAGGATGTCACATTTTTTGCAATATGAGTGGCACAGATTGCAACATAGAAGACAACTTGAAACATTATACTGTCACGTTTTTATGCTGCTTATGTGTTGTTAGATATTTTTGCAATATGAGTGGCACAGATTGCAACATAGAAGACAACTTGAAACATTATACTGTCACGTTTTTATGCTGCTTATGTGTTGTTAGATATTTTTGCAATATGAGTGGCACAGATTGCAACATAGAAGACAACTTGAAACATTATACTGTCACGTTTTTATGCTGCTTATGTGTTGTTAGATATTTTTGCAATATGAGTGGCACAGATTGCAACATAGAAGACAACTTGAAACATTATACTGTCACGTTTTTATGCTGCTTATGTGTTGTTAGATATTTTTGCAATATGAGTGGCACAGATTGCAACATAGAAGACAACTTGAAACATTATACTGTCACGTTTTTATGCTGCTTATGTGTTGTTAGATATTTTTGCAATATGAGTGGCACAGATTGCAACATAGAAGACAACTTGAAACATTATACTGTCACGTTTTTATGCTGCTTATGTGTTGTTAGATATTTTTGCAATATGAGTGGCACAGATTGCAACATAGAAGACAACTTGAAACATTATACTGTCACGTTTTTATGCTGCTTATGTGTTGTTAGATATTTTTGCAATATGAGTGGCACAGATTGCAACATAGAAGACAACTTGAAACATTATACTGTCACGTTTTTATGCTGCTTATGTGTTGTTAGATATTTTTGCAATATGAGTGGCACAGATTGCAACATAGAAGACAACTTGAAACATTATACTGTCACGTTTTTATGCTGCTTATGTGTTGTTAGATATTTTTGCAATATGAGTGGCACAGATTGCAACATAGAAGACAACTTGAAACATTATACTGTCACGTTTTTATGCTGCTTATGTGTTGTTAGATATTTTTGCAATATGAGTGGCACAGATTGCAACATAGAAGACAACTTGAAACATTATACTGTCACGTTTTTATGCTGCTTATGTGTTGTTAGATATTTTTGCAATATGAGTGGCACAGATTGCAACATAGAAGACAACTTGAAACATTATACTGTCACGTTTTTATGCTGCTTATGTGATGTTAGATATTTTTGATCGCAATGAGGTCTGAATTTAACTGAGTAGGCAGGTAGGTTTGTTTGAAGTCGATGCAGCATCTTAAATTTTTTGCGTCGCTTGTCTCGTCAAATAGTTTCGGCGTCCCTTCGATGTCACATATTTGTGCTGTCAATTGCATATGCCTGTCACAAATGATCACATATATTTACCGTAATCTTGACGACAATTATTAATGGATAAATCATGAAATCAGATATTCTTACCGAGTCGTTCATAGTAATATATTTATACTCGTGACTGTACGTGTCTATGTGTATATGCGCTTGTTTTTGCTCGTTATATACAGTTGGCCTTCTGTACTATTCTGTGCGCCTTGCGAGTAAAATTACTAGAAAGTCTTGAAATGAGGGTTATACGCTGAGTTTATTACATCACTCAAAGCATTTTCTGTCGAACTTGGAGCTCTCTAGTAAAGTGCTACAACAAATAGTTTTAGGTTATCTGTATTTTATACATTTTAAGTATAACATTCACGTCCGGAATAAAAGATAATTTAGTATGATTTCTCTGGAGAGTTCCCTCAATATACCAATGATTGTATCAGGTTCAGGCCTTGAAAACGTTTTCCATCAAACATATATATCTTCCACAACTTGGTGACGATAGCCATTTAAGCGTTTTATTCCTTTTTCTTGCAAAATAAATATCATGAAAGGCGTGCGTAAATTTATAATATAAAGACACGGCACATCGAAATATTAAATAATAGCAGTACACCAACACTCTGTGAGACCAAATTAACTCTTGTGCGTCATCGCAAAACATCTTAAACTAACAAGAAAAGAAACAAATAAACCATAACCTACAAACCTTCAAAGGCATACCACTTCAAGTCCTGCTTTCCATAACAAAAGCATCACAATTCTCACTTAGACCATAAACCTTCAAATTAAATTACATCATCTCCCTCTGAGCTCCGCAACGAAGGAATTCACACAAAGGAAGGCTTTCGCGCGAAACTTTCTTAGCCCATTGCACAGTGGTCACGTAGAAGGTCATAAGCCTCCGATGGCAATGATTGAGCTAAGCCATGATATCTGGTTCAATTACCCACTAGTTGTCATACTACCTGAGGCTATAAAAGGTTTTGCAATCTATTGTTCGCAACATTCCGTTTTCGGCATCAGAAGTGAACACATCTAATTTGTCATCAACCGTGTTATCACCAAGCGCTAATTAGTCTAAGACGCGACGCGTGTTTTCAAGTTCCGACTTGTTTGTGACCTGTTATTTTACAATGGACATTCAAGTTACAGGTATGTATTATTAACTTACTTTACTATTTTGCATTTTCAATCCACCATTTTTTTTTAAATAGAGTGCTACGCTGCAGCATCACTTACGTATTTATTTCTGTATTTTTTTTTATGTTGAAGCTTTTACTTATGTTTGTATCTACTTGTGCCATTCAATTATATATGAAAATGTCGCTTAAAATCTCTACTACTAGATTTTTAAAAATGTATTTGCAGCATGCTGCAGCTGTAAGGTGCAGCCAGGGTCTACGTCGAGCGCCTGGGCGCGTAGCACTTGCTACGAAATATGTATTGTTTTTGATGCGCATTTAACTGTTTTTTGTTTTGTTTTAGGTACTAGTATTGAGTGTTCTTTCAAAAGAATGCTTGTACTAGATACTTGGCTGTCTATTAAGGACAGCAAATCCGAACTGGAACGGTGGCGTCAAGTTTTTCAAGCCCTGATACAGTTGCTGCCTGATGTTGAGAATTTTATTGCTGATGACTTAGAAAAAAGAGTTACTAATCTTTGTACAAGATTTGTGACTATTTGGAAGCAAGTCTCTCGCAAGCATTCTCGCATGATCTCTAAGTACGGAGACTGGCTGAACGAAATTGAAGTTTGCGTTCTGCCAAATTGTGCAGCAGCAGGGAGCCACGACACTCAACGGCCAGTTGCAGAGGCTTTGACGAGCACTCAACAGCATCAGCACAGGAAGGACTTCGAGGAGTGTAGCAAGCGATCAAAACGCCGCAGGCTTGCACAGTTAAGTCAAGTAGACAGTTCCGCGATAAATTATTTGTTGGATGATTCAAGTCGATCATCTAACGCCGCTTCTTTAAATTTCAACACTGATGAAGTCTTGTCTCTCATAAATGAGACTAAATTGACTAAACATCAGTATCTTATGGTAAAAGACTTCATTAATGCAAAATCACCGAATGCATTACCATCTTATCCAAAAGTGTTGGAAGCTAAGAAGCGGTGTTATCCATCGCAAGAGTTTATCACGGAATCATCTGCTGAAGTAGAATTACAATCATTGTTGGATCATACTGCATGCCGGATACTAGAATCCCAAAAAAACGTTTTGAATAATATTGACCTTAACAAAGAATTTGTTTTGATTGGAAAATGGGGTTTCGATGGGAGTACGGGGCACAGCGAATATAAACAGTGTTTTGGAGATTCTGGTATCGAGGATGATGGCAGTATGTTTCTTACTTCATATTGTCCTCTCCAATTAGTTTGTAAGTCAAACACTTCCGACCCAGACCAAATAGTTTGGAAAAACCCGCGCCCTTCCTCCACCAGGTATTGTAGGCCTATTCGATTTCAATTTGCCAAAGAATCGAAAGACCTTTCTGTGCAAGAAGAAGCTTATTTTAAGACTAAAATTGACAGTTTACAGCCATCTTCTTTCATTCACAACGGATGTGAAATAAAGGTGCGGCATTCTTTACAATTAACCATGGTTGATGGTAAAGTGTGCAGTGCCCTGAGTAATACATCTTGTAGTAGGTGCTATATTTGCGGTTTAACTCCAAAAGACATGAATGATATAGATAAATCGCGTAGCCAAACTGTAGACAGTAGTAAATATCAATTTGGACTATCTCCTCTTCACTCGCATATCCGATTCTTTGAATATTTTATTCACGTTTCCTATAGATTAGATTTCAAAAAATGGCAGGCGCGTTCATCAGACGATAAAGCTCTTCTTGCACAGAAAAAACAACATGTCCAGCAACAGTTTAGGCAGCAACTTGGTCTAATAGTCGACAAACCGCGAAGTGGAGGAAGTGGCACATCCAACGATGGAAACACTGCCAGAAGGTTTTTTTCTAATTCAGCAATTTCAGCGGAAATAACCGGATTAGACAAAGAACTTATTGACAGATGTCATAATCTGTTGCAGTGTCTTTCGTCGGGATACAAAATTAATAACGCGGCTTTTAAAGAGTATGCTCTAGACACAGCACGTAAGCTTGTTGCTACCTATCCATGGTATAACCTGCCCTCGTCTGTACATAAGGTCCTCATTCATGGTTCGGAAGTAATTGACCACGCATTATTGTCAATAGGTGAGCTTTCGGAAGAGGCCGCTGAATCTTGCAATAAGTTAGTTAAACAGTTTAGGCGTGACAACACGAGGAAAATGTCCCGGGTTGTCACAAACACCGACTTGATACATAGACTTCTTCTTAATTCGGATCCTTATATTTCTGGCTTAAGAAGGTTACCACGGAAGAAGAAGTCTATTCTATCTAAAGAGGTGTTGAATTTGTTGTCGGTATAGCATAAAATGTATATTGTTATATAATAAACACTAGATTTACATTATTTTAGATAAAGCTCCTATTATGTAACTGTAAATATATTTTTTGTCGATTTCTGTGTTTTTAGTTATGTAATAATTAGGTATTTACTTTATATTTACTATAAAAATGTAAATATTTAAGTTTATTAGTTATTAAGTTGCAATTCTTTTCTTGTATTTTAGTATCTCGTCAAGTATAATATACGCATTATTTTTTCGAATAAAATAAGTTTTTTTTTAACATTAATTCGGTTATTTTCATTTTATTATAACGTAAAGTATTACAAAAAAGCATAATAATAATAATTAGTATTGATAACGACAGTCATTACCTTCGCGAAACCCTATGACCGCCTCTCTTAGGGCGCGGAACCACTGTGCATTGGCACGAAATAAATAAGTACAGAAGGTCGGCTCCGTACAATGAGCGAAACAGGCACATGAAACAGACACATAGACGCGTACTTACACGATTTCAAAAGAATGCCGGTCGAATGCCGGCGCGCGGCGAGCTGGCACACGCTGTACGTGAAGCATGCGTACCTACTATCCTTATTTAAACCCTTTATTAGTGGTTGTAATGGCAATAGTGTAAGTAGGTAAAATATTTTTTTATTTTTATTATTTATTTATCTTTTGTCTAGATTCTTTTATATTTTGTGAATGTGAGAACATTAAAGGCCTTGTAGACTGTAGATTTTTTCAATTTTATTAAGTACCTGGTACTTGTTGAGAGGCCCACACTGTCCTCCTATACCTATTGACACTGTATTTTGAAAATGTTGTAAATGCCGATTATTTTTAAAAGAATAATCGTGGAGTTTCTTGCCGGCTCTTCTCCATAGGAAACGACCAATTGGAAACGTGCACCTAGCTTCTGACGTTTCATAAGTGTGGAATATATTTTGATTAGATTCATGTCTATACAGGTTGGTAGGGATATCGACGCACAACCTGATACCGGATTCAGTACATGATTCTCAACGCCCCCTGCGTTGAAATACGGTTATTCGGTCGGTTTTAAAAAAAGAGTTAGCTCTTCTATTCATTTTGACCGCGTAGGTATTGTGCATATATAAACCAGCTGATTTTTTTTTGATAACCGAACCGGCGAACAATTTCGACGCATTGTTTCAGTTTGCGTGCGATTTAGCTCATTGTATGGGTGTGACCTTCTGGTCCTATTTTGTGCCATTGAGAAATAAACCCTTTTATTTGGAGACTGAATAAAATAAATTGATTGAATTCCATCACACACGCCTGCGAGACGTGTTCGTAATTGAAAAATAAGAGCTTTTGTTAAGAAACTACTGTGGGTTTCGGGATTGGACCTTTCTAACAGTGGCAGTGGTTGCTAATTCTGTTTTAACCTTATTCCTATTGTAGAATAAAGTGAAATAGAAGTATTTTTGTGGAAAGCATTCGTAGCATGCAAACCAGGTGTATCTATTTGTGGGAGAAATAATGAATGTTTATTCATTTTAAAATATTAACGCAATTTTTCGAGTGACTTCCGGTTTCATAAATTGTTCGACACAACAGTGTTGTTGTTGTACTGACTCGGGAAGACAATTCTGACCGGTCAGGTACGTTTCATTTTGATAATATTACTATTGCTCTTGATAAGTATATATTATGTTGTTTCGCATAATGCTGGTGATTGTTATCATTGGTATGCGATTTTTTAATGTAATAATGTTATAATTATGACCACATCATTACATTGTTAAAATAATTACTGTGTGGCTTGAATAATAAATTATAAAAATGATCTAATACGTGCATTCGTTGTATTCCACAATTTCACCCCCACATACGAGTATATTGTATTTTGCGACATGTAGGTCAGTATAAAGTCACGTATATTCGATAACCTGTGCAAACAGTATAAATAAAAGAATAATTTACAAATGTGTTAACTGATTGACACGTCTTATGTTTTCTTGGTCGGTAACTGTTGCCAAGTTATTACGAAAGTTTTGATCGTTTTCTTCTCTCTTTATAGTAACTTAATCCTGTGTTTCCTGAAATATGTAGGTTCATTACATTTAATGAAGATAACGCAGTAACTGAAAGTAAAATGGTATCGATTTATTCTCAACGTTTTATAAGTTACCATTAATAGTATGCCGAAGGTAAGCCTGGAACCCAAAGTGGACCAAACAATAACTCCAAGTAATGAAGTTCTAAGTATCACGAGTTAAGTTGCCCGTGAGCCACAACGAATTTAATCAGGAGAAATAATAGGGGGCGGAGGAAATTAAATGCCTTCCCTTTTGAATTTATTAGAACAATTAGATGAAAGTGGCTTAATCACGCCTACCAGCCTGGGAACACACTCCACGCTAAAACTCGGAAAAAACGAAACCCAAAAGCCATTAAGTACTGTAATTTATAACAGATTTTTTTATAATATCTCGCTAAGGTATCCGATAGCAGCCATCCAGCAAATTCTTTATTACAGATACTGTAATATGATGCTATCTAAAAACGTATTCAATTTTGAGTTTATCAACAGAATTTAATAAAATAATATTAACATTTTTGGTAACGTTTGGCAGCTTTGACCTAGTTGTGATATCGAGTGTTATCGTGATTTAATCATCTGCCACAGAGGTGGCCCCAGCGCACAAATTTTCATAAAATTTGAAGCGGCGCCAACGTTACATAACCATTTTAAGGATCTTAAAACGTTAATGAATTCCTATTAACGTCCTTTGGTATTGTTTGAACTCAAGCCTTCAATCAATTATTTCGAACTAAAACACACAGAATAGGTATTTTAATCAAACTAAAATCTATTTGGAAATCCAGCACTAAAAGTTGGAGCGCTCCACCGATATAGTGAAATCAATTGATTCACGCCGCAACTACTATCAAATCGATGTTACTCCCGATCAGACAAAAGACAAAAGTTTGACGCGTCTCACAAACGAAGTGGGGCAGAATCGCTTGAGAGCTGGAGGTCTGAATACGTCCTAGATTCAATACTATTGCCAACACGACACTCACAGTGGTTATAGAACGAGGGTACAACGGTTAGTATACCTCGATGATATCCATAGTCTTTAGAAAACTTGACACTATCCATGTTACCAAATGAATAGGGAAGATTTATCTCGGCGTTAATTCAAATGAATGGTGAAAAGTGAAGAGTTATGATTTTATCATAATTTTCGAAAGAATTTTAATATTTTCTAACTTGTAGAATTACATTATGTCGTAACTACCACTTTGGTCATTAGTGTATTCGTGATAAAAATAAATGAAACACAAGCTATTATAATAATTTAAGTCTAAGACAGAAATGTATTTATTTAAATGCCTTAATTACGACAGGAGCCACAACACTCAAAACTTTTGCCTCAAAACGACTAGTACTTAGAATCTTCAGGACTTTATCAAATTCATACTTACTTCATCTGATCAAAGAACAAAGGTTTCTTTGTGAAACAACACTTGGAACCGCGAGACAAACCAACTTTACCTATAATAACTACAAACAAACTCGAGTAAGAATGGCAATTCGTGGCCAGCCCAGGGTACAGTTACACCAGTTTTGTTATGTAAATTCAGCAATTATAAGGGCACTATTATTTGCAGCACTAGGGCTACTATCGCGTAGTTCATAACGCAAAGGTAATGGAGCGAATGAATGTGTAAAACGTTATTTATACGATTCAAACATTGTTAGTAGCCAAGAGCTTAATGTAATCCTACTCACGTTCTGAATACGTTATGTTAATGTATTTCTGAGCTTTCGTACTAAAAATTCTGGAGGCTTTATGAATATTTAAAATAGGTGTAATTCTATAGAAATTGTTTTGTAAATATCTAGAATGGTTTCTTTATTCGTTATGTTTTTAGATTGGCTAGACTATGTGATTGTTAGTAAATGAGATGGCTCTGTTTTGAACTTTTATTAAAGGTTTTAAGTAATTTCTTTTATGTTTATATAAAATCGTTTCAATAGAGGAGGGATTGTAGAGGGGAGAACAATAACGTTTTATTTATTATGTTTACTTGCTAGCGTGCATTATGAGCATAACGTATGTACATTTGCAATAGATTAGCTGTCTCGGCTGGCTAAGCGTGGCAAGTAAATGAAATATGGCACTGTAATTTTCTCTCAAAGTTGGAATGAAAACAACTGGCATTGTCTTTTGGAACATAATACTGATATATGATAGAGATAAATTAAGAGTCAAAAATATCGTATTTCATAAAATTTTCAGCAAATACCAAATAAATCAGATAAATGCAATTACAATACCAGACCAACTAATTCTGAATAAAAACCAAATAAAACACCTTCTCAAAGATGACAACTTATGGCATTTTCTTAAAACACGTCTTGACGCAATTTTGAGGTAAAAAGAAATATTGTTAGTAACATAAGTCTAAGGCAAATGCGATGCAAATCCCACATCCTTCTACGACTAGTCTCAAGCTACAAATGCGATGCAAATCCCACATCCGTCTACGACTAGTCTCAAGCTACAAATGCGATGCAAATCCCACATCTGTCTACGACTAGTCTCAAGCTACAAATGCGATGCAAATCCCACATCCGTCTACGACTAGTCTCAAGCTACAAATGCGATGCAAATCCCACATCTGTCTACGACTAGTCTCAAGCTACAAATGCGATGCAAATCCCACATCCGTCTACGACTAGTCTCAAGCTACAAATGCGATGCAAATCTCACATCCGTCTACGACTAGTCTCAAGCTACAAATGCGATGCAAATCTCACATCCGTCTACGACTAGTCTCAAGCTACAAATGCGATGCAAATCCCACAGCTGTCTACGACTAGTCTCAAGCTACAAATGCGATGCAAATCCCACATCTGTCTACGACTAGTCTCAAGCTACAAATGCGATGCAAATCTCACATCCGTCTACGACAAGTCTCAATCTACAAATGTGATGCAAATCCCACATCCGTCTACGACTAGTCTCAAGCTACAAATGCGATGCAAATCTCACATCCGTCTACGACTAGTCTCAAGCTACAAATGCGATGCAAATCCCACATCCGTCTACGACTAGTCTCAAGCTACAAATGTGATGCAAATTCCACATCCGTCTACGACTAGTCTCAAGCTACAAATGCGATGCAAATCCCACATCCGTCTACGACTAGTCTCAAGCTACAAATGCGATGCAAATCCCACATCCGTCTACGACTAGTCTCAAGCTACAAATGCGATGCAAATCTCACATCCGTCTACGACTAGTCTCAAGCTACAAATGCGATGCAAATTCCACATCCGTCTACGACTAGTCTCAAGCTACAAATGCGATGCAAATCCCACATCCGTCTACGACTAGTCTCAAGCTACAAATGCGATGCAAATCCCACATCCGTCTACGACTAGTCTCAAGCTACAAATGCGATGCAAATCCCACATCCGTCTACGACTAGTCTCAAGCTACAAATGCGATGCAAATCCCACATCCGTCTACGACTAGTCTCAAGCTACAAATGCGATGCAAATCCCACATCCGTCTACGACTAGTCTCAAGCTACAAATGCGATGCAAATCTCACATCCGTCTACGACTAGTCTCAAGCTACAAATGCGATGCAAATCCCACAGCTGTCTACGACTAGTCTCAAGCTACAAATGCGATGCAAATCCCACATCCGTCTACGACTAGTCTCAAGCTACAAATGCGATGCAAATCTCACATCCGTCTACGACAAGTCTCAATCTACAAATGCGATGCAAATCCCACATCCGTCTACGACTAGTCTCAAGCTACAAATGCGATGCAAATCTCACATCCGTCTACGACTAGTCTCAAGCTACAAATGCGATGCAAATCCCACATCCGTCTACGACTAGTCTCAAGCTACAAATGCGATGCAAATTCCACATCCGTCTACGACTAGTCTCAAGCTACAAATGCGATGCAAATCCCACATCCGTCTACGACTAGTCTCAAGCTACAAATGCGATGCAAATCCCACATCCGTCTACGACTAGTTTCAAGCTACAAATGCGATGCAAATCTCACATCTGTCTACGCCTAGTCTCAAGCTACAAATGCGATGCAAATCCCACATCCGTCTACGACTAGTCTCAAGCTACAAATGCGATGCAAATCCCACATCCGTCTACGACTAGTCTCAAGCTACAAATGCGATGCAAATCCCACATCCGTCTACGACTAGTCTCAAGCTACAAATGCGATGCAAATCTCACATCCGTCTACGACAAGTCTCAATCTACAAATGCGATGCAAATCCCACATCCGTCTACGACTAGTCTCAAGCTACAAATGCGATGCAAATCCCACATCCGTCTACGACTAGTCTCAAGCTACAAATGCGATGCAAATCCCACATCCGTCTACGACTAGTCTCAAGCTACAAATGCGATGCAAAACCCACATCCGTCTACGACTAGTCTCAAGCTACAAATGCGATGCAAATCCCACATCCGTCTGCGACTAGTCTCAAGCTACAAAACCCGGTTGATTTAGACGATTCATAAGTCTAGTAAAATGTTTAGATGAACTTCAAAGCAGTAGATAATACGTGCTGTGTTGGATTTAGTTATAAACAAACTGTTTATATTTTAGAACATCTATAGAGGTTTATGTTTAAGTGTAAGGTAAGTAAGGACGCCCTCAGGTTGAGTGTCAACGTCAACGTCAATCCATTTATTTCAAGTAGGCACATAAAAGGCACTTTTGAACGTCAACATTTACAAAAAAAATATAGTGGATTCTAGTCGCCCCTTCCAAAAGGTAGTTTCATATGGATAAGAATGGGCAAGAAACTCCACTGATACTCTTTCAAAATGTTTTACAATATTATATATACACTTATTATGTACCTAATTATATTGGAAGACGCGCGCCTAGAATAAAATTACTATACACAGTAGGTAAAAAGAATTAAATCTATAGCAATGTTAGGTAAATTAATTATGTGATAGATACATGGTGCTCACATATTTACAAATATTGTTAAAGTAAATAATGTTTTCTAGAATTTTAGCAAATAATAATTTAGTTTAGTAATAATAGTTTGTTTGAGTTAAAGTAATTACAGAATATAAAATCAATGTCACAAAAATTATAAATTATACAATTAAATTAGCAACCAGTTTGATTTTCTCTAGACTCTAGATTGTCCTATGGAGCTAGACCAGCATGTTTTCAAGCATTCTTATCTTGCATATAATCCTCTAATTTGTAATATGCTTGTTTACACAGTGAACTTCATATATAAGTTTAAAATTTTCTTACATGTAATTGCAATATATCACAAGTAATTTTCTTGTAACATTTAACACAGTACCCCATAATGTAGGGACCAGCTGATTTTTTTTTCGCGATTTCATATTAGGTCCCGTAGTAAAAGTTGTTCATAATGATGAGTACAATGACCCCTTAAGATTGATGGTGTTTTACCAATAACCCTGTATAATCTGTGTGTACCTACTATAGATAATCACTTATTTTATTAAAAAGATGTAGATTTTTACTTACATACATAATATTTTCTCCAATGAATTGGCAAGGTACCGTCATAACCTTATCTTTTTGAATAGTTCGCTAAGAGTTTCGCGGCGACGTAGATTGTAAATTACTCTGACAGCACTTTTGCAAAATAAAAATGAATTTAATGTCAGCAGCCCGACCCGACAGTAAAATAGTATAATATGACATAATGCTGTGGAAGTAGCTAAAGTAGACCAAACGCGCGGTTTCTACATCTGTTAACCGTCTTATCTTTCAAACGGCTTAAGCGGCCGAGCTTAGCCGCCCCGCAACAGATGTTATATGAGGTCCCCATTGTAATTTATCATCTAGCGTGATTCCTAGGAAAACCGTATGATTAATAAATTGTAGTGTTTCTCCATTCTATATGATGTCACATTCGCAACTTCTAACATTAGGTCATTTAAATCTACGGCGTTCTCACCTTCCGCCTGACGCTGGTCCTCACCGGACACGGTTGTTTCAGGAGGTTCCTGTTCCGGATAAGGCGGGAGGAAACGCCCGGGTGTCACCATTGTGTGGATCGCCCGGAGGACACGATGGAGCATACGGTGGAGGTCTGCCCGGCTTGGGCGGAGCACCGCCGTGTCCTCGTGCAGGCGATTGGCGGTGGCGACCTCTCGCGTCCGGCCCTGGTCCAGGCCATGGTACGGAGCGAGAGGGCTTGGGAAGCCGTCACCTCCTCAATACTCAATACTTTATTGCATTCCATAATGTGTACATTATAACAGTTGGTATGTTAAAACATCGAATCAATTATGGACCCTGTCGGGCACAGCAAATTTAATGCTTAATAGGAGAGAGGATGAAGGCGCTTTTTGTTAAGAAAAAGATTAAATATTAAATAATATAATCAAAAATAATAATAATATTATCATTTGCAAAATTAAATGCAGGTTTGGCAGACGATTCGCGGACGGTATGTAAAAATGGTTTTTATTGTTTATGAAATTTATCTCTAATGTATTCGTCAATGGTGTAGTAGCTTTTGATTATTAGAAATTGTTTCAATTTTTTGATAAAATTATTATTGTTATTTATATTTTTGATGCATTCCGGTAACCTATTATATATTTTAATGGACATAACAAATGTACTAGAAGAGTGCATTTTTATGCGTGAAGTGGGTATGTTTAATCTGAGGGGCAATTCCCGTATTTTTAAGAACGTTCGCATTCTAATCTCAGTGTCAATCTGTCAAAAATTGTATAGCGTTTACCTACATTTTTGACATTAGACTGTCGCTGAGATGAGATTGCGACTTGAATTTGAACGTTTTTAATTACGGGAATTGACCTTCTGCTTTCATGTCTGAGTGATATTTTAGTTTGAATATCTCCTCTTTTGGTATAGAATTGTGGATATTTTCGTACAAATTAACAAATTTCAAATATGTAGAGGCAGGGCAGGGTTAATAATTTTAGGTCTTTAAAGTGTGGTTTAATAGGAATCTGTATCTTTGATATTCATTAAAATTCTAATCATTTTTTTCTGTAGAGTGAATAATGCGGGCGCCTCTGTACTATTTCCCCAAAAGACAACTCCATACTTGAGCCATGCAATGCCATGCCTCCTTCTGCGAAGCAGTAATGCTCGCGAAGGAGGAGGTGTAACGCGTGAGGGAGATGCAAAATTCGCGCCCTCACGCCCCTAGCTGCCGCAGGAGACGCCCTGGGCTTCGGGAATCGCAAGCTGATTCCCGGCCACCGTTCACCGGCAGCTCGCCGTTCGATAAGGACCAGGCCCGGGTCGATGGCGGGTTGTGTTCCACGCGCGCTTCAAAGAGATGTCAGCATCAATGACGGGGTCCGCTAGAGCCGATGCCTGCCAGGATTGCGGGAAGTCCGAGAGGGACAACGTGGCGCCTGGCACAGGCAACTGAATGAACACGGGTGGGTTTTATTCAGTAAGGGTCGGACACGCCCTCCCGCTCCCCAGAGCGGGAGAAGAAATTTGATGATTTACCAACCTCAAAAAAAAGGTCATTTAAATCTACCGCATTGGTATTTTTTTTGTGAAAGTAGCCGCGGGTCGAATTTCTGGCGTGCGATCGGAGATGCCTATGTTCAGCAGTGGACTGCTATGGGCTGGTGATGATGATGGAACGTGAGGGAGGTTATTACTTAGGTACTTATTTTTAGCATGAATAAACCATAATACATAACAATATGGGAAACCTTAGAAAGACAGTTTCCCGGCGCCAGGCTCTTAAGGAACGTAGTTGTAAGAGTGACGATCATATTACATTGAAATTACTACTAATATTGTAAAAATAGGTACCTATCCTAAACCGCTGTAAGGTGAATATAAAATTTGATTGCTATTTAACAAATTAGTGTCGCTACGTTTGGCTCCAACAACATCGAAAATATCTTAATGCTTCCAATAAAATAAAAACGAGCAATGTCAAGTCAATTCGACTTATCTTTTCCAATATCAACTAAGTAGACTTACTTCATCTCATAAGTATCGAGACATTTGAAGCCTCTAAAAGACATGCTTCGAATGCCAATATTGATCGACCAAAAATTAGTTGTTCAATACTTGATTTCAATAAAGATGTAAGACCACTTTTGTGGACTTTAGTTGACAAGATACTTACATTATATAAGAATCCTGTCAGACATAAATATGACACATTGAGAACATATCTTTCAATTTTGATGACATTTGCTTACTCCGAATCGTAGACAGAGAATGCTAGTGAAATTACTTCGGGAGTGAGCAGTGAAATTAAATGTTTATTTCTGTAAGTAGATCTTTAAAGACACTTTTACACGTCAATATTTTAAAAACTAGATGGCGCCGGCATTCCGTATCTGACTGATACAAACTCACAAAAACATGTCTATAATCTTTATTCACTCTTGACGGAGGACGCAACTTATTTATTGCTTGACGAAGCTGTCTAACATATAGCTCAGGTCGTTAGCCTGTTGTGTTTGCACGTGGAAAAATCTCCAGGCAACCTAATAGTCTGGCCGTATACCATCTCTGCAGTACTAAACCCTGAGTCACATCTGCACGCTGCGCGAAGCCCTAACATAACCGTCTGCAGTTCGTCTACCCAATCTAAACTACCTGTCAAACGTGCGGTTAGTGCGTTTTTTAACGAGCGATGCCACCTTTCTACTAACCCGTTACTCTAAGGGTGGTAAGGGGGTTGTCCTAGCTCTTTGTACGCCCAAATATCTAATAAGACTGTTAAAACTAGCCAAATTTGAAATTGTGTGCCGATTGACTTGTACTTTTTGACACTGAATACATGCTCTTGTCTATTCGTCAATGTCTTTGTTCATTCCTGGCCATAAATATCTCTATGCTATCATCTTACGCGTAGTACGTACCCCTGGATGACTGATATTGTGAATGTTTTCGTATACGACTTTCCTAAACTTATCTATAAGATAAGGTCGGGCATTTCCCGTTGATACTTCGCAATTTATCTGCTTATTGCCCTCCGGCATGACTATGTGTCTAAATTCCAAGTTACTGCAAACGTCACGTCCTGTCGTAACTTGATCGCGCACATACGCATGAGCTAATTCGTTGAAATCGAGCACCGTTGGACAAACAATTACAAGACAATGCGTCAGCTACTGTATTTTCTGGGCCCTTTACATATTATATGTCGCTTTAAATTCGCTAATGTGTCGGGCGTAAATCTGTAAGGCGTCTCTGGTCAGCCTTGATATCACCAAATTAAACTTGGCCGCGTCCCCTTGCTTCTGTGGTTCCATGGCGGACTCAAACTGTGCGTATGGAAAGGACGCAAGGAAATGCACAAAGCCCTGCAAATGGAAGGAGCCTTCGAAGTCGGAAAACTAAGTGCGGTGCAGTCTTGCTCGGTGGGAGAGTGCACCGCCACAACAGGGAACCACCGTTTGTGCGTAACAGATCGGAAGTCAAGAATCAGTTTTCTAGTGGATACTGGTGCAAATGTTTCAGTATTACTAGTGCGTAGTGTTAAAAATTGTGTGCGTTCTGAAAGCGGTTACAAGCTGTACGCTGCAAATAACACAGAAATTAAGACTTCTGGTTTAAAAACTCTAGAACTAAATTTCGGCACAAGGACACTTTTTACATTTGTATGGAACACAAGTTATTGCCACGGCGTTGGGAAAACGACTGGCGTTATCGCTAAACTATGCGCGGGGAACATTGCATTTTGCACCGCTAGCATTACTGCTACCTGTGGTCTCTACAGTCTCTTTTAAAGTCCAAACATTGTTTTATTTGGATTTTATGTGAGTCTAACAATGCAGGGCCGTGTCTGGAAGGGCCTTTTGATGAAAGAGCCATTGCAGCTTTGAGTTGACCTGTCCTAACAGACGGCATGCATGCATCAGTCATCGTGTATCTCAACCCTATTTTAGGGAGCTCAACGACCCGTCACACGACGCTACCAGATCTGCAGGACATATGCGTAGGCCGTGTATAAAATACTCAAACCGCCAGACAGCTATAAAGTCATGTATTCAATCTAGCCTGCATGGTACTCGCATTCACAGTCAGTTTTCTCTAAAAATATCATAAGTTAAGTCACGTAAATCAATAAAAAATACATTATTAATTCCAAAACACTTAAGTAGTACAAATTGGTTTGTTGCTAAGGGGTACATTGGAGTAGCTTAATTAATCCCAAGCCTTTGTGTCATCCAAGTAATCTTTAACTTTAAAGAAACCTTTTCGACAGAGATTCTGTTCACTAAATGATTTAAATTTATTGAGGCTCAGTTCTTTAACATGGCTTGGGAGTTTGTTTTAAAAACGTTGGCATTGGCATTTAAAAGATTTATAAATTTTTTGGAGCCTAATCGTGGAAACAATTAGTAAATCTTTGTTTCTAGTATTAACGTTATGAATGTCGCTGTGTGTGGATATTATTATCCTTTAGTTATGTTAATCAAGATAGTGAATAGACGTTTGAATTTAGCAGTGTCCCAAGTGAGCAGTCCTCTTTGAGGGAAACTGAGGGACCTCAAGTACGGTAAGACCTCAAGTACCAAGGAATTTCGGATTGTTCCGAAAGTGGAAATTTCTCCAAAGCTGTGCCCGTTCATCTCAAATCTCAAATCGTTTATTACAATCCACAATGTACAATTACAGGTGGTAGATAAAAGAAAAATAATAGAAACAATTATGGACCCTGTCGGGCACAGCAAATTTTTAAATAAGTAGAGAGAGGACGAGCGCTTTATTAATTTTCTTTGTTCTTAAATTATAATTATTTTATATCCTATATTACCTATGTATTTAAATTTCCATTCATTCACTTATTCTATTAATATTTTACATGCAGGTATATCTATTCATTTATTTAATTATATTTAATATTGCTTATTTCTTTACTCGCTTAATTTTTTATTGTTATTAATGTAGTATATTTATTAGGTAGGTATTGTTTTATATTTATTTTGTTATTTTATTTATTAAATTAAATATTTATTATTCATAGTTATGTATTATTATTATTGAATTTATCCGTTAGATATTCTTGTACTGTGTAATAGCTTTATTTTATTAAGTACTGCTTTAGTTTATTTAAAAATATACTGGTTTTATTTTGTTGTTTTATGTCTTCTGGTAATTTATTATATATTTTTATTGACATTGAATATGGACTAGATGAATGTAGTTTAAGGCGGGACGGGGGCAAATTCAGTCTATTTTTATGGCGAAAAGAATAATTTGTTTGTATGTCTCCCCGTGTGCTGTAAGAATCTGGATATTTACGGACTAATTTACACAATTCTAAGATATACCAATTAAGGTGAGGTAAGGTGTAATACTAATACCAACTAAGGTGAGAATCTTGTGTTTTCATAGTGTGGTGTTGTGGCCTTCGAAAAAGATTTTTGGTAGCCCAATGTAAACTCGTAGTTTGTAATTGGACAGAACTATGTTTGGAACGGTTTCTGATGACGATATAGAGGTACGAGGAACAGGGTGTAAATTTCACTCATACCTCCATAGAAAAGTGAGGATCCTCCGACCAGACGGGTGTCGTGCCTGGTGGGCAACTGCCCGACGATTGATGTCGGGACGTTGCATATATGCTAGTTGCGCGGTAAACTCTGCTTGCGCGATGCAGGATTTTCGTGACGTCAGTGTGATGCGTAGTTCGCATGTGGCGATGTAGATACCGCTACAGCGACAATAGAATGAACATGGGTGCGGGTAATGGGTGGGGGTGGTGTGATGGGTGCCGCAGAACGAAAGTAATTCGGATTATGGGAACAGACTGTCAAGTTAATTTTTATCTGTATTGAGTACTCCGCTATAAACATAAACAAGCACTTGGTGTTGTTTCAATAAAAATAAGCAGAGAGACTAAGATTTTGTTACTGTCTCAAGATTGATTTTCCTTTCAATGTAATAACGTAGATAGAAACTTGATTGAACTGAAGAACTCAGTGAAAGCGTTGGGACTAAATTAATTCAGTGAAAGTTTCTTGATTACTCTATGACGAAAATAGTAAAGTTACGAGCGCAAACTAAATTCAATTTCGAAATCTGAAGATGAAATTCAACTGAAATATTGGAACCAGATTAACGGAAATAAACTTTCCGACTTCCGAACCATCAAACGCAAGGGTTTAAATCTGAATCCTAGATTAAATTCCATATTTTATGGAATATTTATTGAAATATTCGTGCGAACGTACGAGTACATGCAAGCACATTATTGGAATAACACTTTTTGTGGAAATAATTTATTATTGAGTTCAAAATTGGTGGACATTCTGGGAACCATTCGTATTATCGTCACGCGAATTTTATTTTTGATTATGTACATACTTATCTGAAGGAGCATTAGATTAACATAACAACACGCCTGCAGTCCCGAAAAGTTGGGCAGAGATTATTATTATTCCCTATTCAGATTATTATTTACTTAATTGGTATGTAGTTATGTTGTCAAACTGTGATAGAAATCGACATTTTAAGGAAATTGACGCCAACACAATGCCTATGACAGTAATGATCATTGTTGTATTAATCAACGCACAATCAGACAGCTACATCCTACAACGTCACACCACACAAGGCACACAGTAACTATACTCGCTGAACTACAGCTGCATGAATGCCCGTGCCCACCGTGAGACAATGCTATCGGAATTGATTCCTCGCGTCACCGCGCGCGTAATCAACTAGTTGACAGTTTGACGTTTGAGATGTGACGTGTTGAACTGTGCCGATGTGCGTCATTTAGGAGTGAATGGAAAATGGGGCGTCATTTCTCTTTAGAGTTAAATTGAAAGTCAAATCTTTTATTGGATTTATGTCGTTTCTCAGTGCAATGGTTTTAGCGTTGAATGTTTTGGTTATTATATATTATTCTGCTGCTGTTTGATTACGTTATTGGTGTAGTGCGGTTGCTGAGCGTGGGGTCCTGGTTTTAATTCTAGAGTCAGGGATTTCTCAGAAGCAGTTCAGAGTTCGAATTCAACTTCGGTAAATTGCAATAAGCCCGCCTCCTATTGCAATCTAAACATATCTGGCAGTACGTGGGTGTGCTATACACCTCAGCATACGTTTTTGGCGAATACAGGAGTCGTATTACATTATCCGTTTAAAGTTTCTTATGGACCTCACTCCAGTTCAGCTACTTAAATCATTTTATGAGCTTTCAATCAATCAATTTACAGACTGTACCTTCATTTTCCTTATTCGTTTTATACAAGAGGTCTGTCACAATAGATTTTCTTTTATCCTCAACTTGTACATTAGGTTAACGTTCAACTGCCCAACATTTGGTCTTTAACAAAAGGTCTGATACAATGAATACTTTAGTTTTGTAAGTGATGTCACAATGATCATATTTGGAAGGTGGTTTGTGATTGTGAGTGTAAAAAAGATATAATATTATTAAAAGTAGAAATTAAACCAATGGATACCTTAATAAAATTAAATACACAATTTATAAGTCTCTTCATAAGGAGGAAAGTTGAAACGAGACTTAAATAGATATTACTCGCTCTCATTAATATTCTGAAAGCGAAGGCGACTTTTTTTCTATGAGGTAGCTTTTCTATATACTTTATCACGGCTATACAAGAACGATTTTGAAAAGATAGAATTAAGTTAATTACCTGGAAAAGGAGACCTCTAACAAAGGCGCGGTGGCTTCAAAGAAGAATGTTAAATTAATTAAATAACTAATTCCAATCAAAATTAATATCAAAATTGGATAATGTAATCAAAATTTCCAATAAAACTACGTGACGTAGCCTTGTTACTTACCACTAAAACATAAAATTTCCACTGACATAGCATTCATTAATATCTGAAACGACGAAATCAATACATTGAATATAACTGTATCCACTTACCTATTCCATATTCAAATCCTTGTTTCCAATTTAGTGTTTTTTTCATTTAAACAAATATCAACTTTACATTAGTGCAAACTACGTTGATTTTAGAATAACTAATACTATAAACAAGCCATTAAATAAAAATAAGTTGTAAAGTTATTTTTCCAGCAACACATTAATTACATATTTGAAAATTAAATTGAGAACGTCCTGCGTTCGCAATTTAATTTTCAAACATGGATCCATGTAGTAGGTATTGTGTTTATTCGTCGGAACTAGAGGTGTTGGCATATTGTACATATTTGATAGTATAGTGCATAGCTTGACTGAAATTCAACTGTAGTATGGACGAGGAATTTCATAGGAAATGGTGTGTGGGGTAAATTTCAAAGCATGTGTATTTGTCTAAGTGTTATTATTATAAATTTAAGCGATTGGAATTTTGTCATCGATTCTAGGTTTGTAAAGTTTGTTATTGGAATACTGTGCACTGTGACAGTATATTTATGTTTCGAGAATGACTATTGTATGTTTATTCACTGAATACAAGAACCCTTAGCCAATTGCTACATAAATACGTCTTAGTAATCTATCTAGCCTCTAGTCCCAACGCGCCGCTGGGCAAATGCCTCCCCCTCACATTACATATTGCAGACCATGTATAATTTGTTTATGTATCAATTTCAAGAGCATATCCAACAGCGTAATATAACCACATCAACATTATTAAAGCCACGTTCCAAATAGCTATCCAGCGTCCGCTCAATAATTCATATTTATCACTACTTCTGTCGCCATCTTCAATTTGGGGGATATCTCCGAGATATCTGGCTGTTAATTTCTGGTGGGTCACGTTTATCCCCCACCCAATATACAGCTGGGACGTGCCCACCCCATGTTTAATGGACTGCAAAGTTTGAAAACAAACCGTGGGATGTCTTCGAGTTAATTCCGAGTAATTCTCTTCTGCTGTTTTCTTGATTATCTTTTGTTTCTGATGCTGTTAATGTTTTTGCTATTGTGTTGGGAATTTATAATGCAGATTTTTTTAATGGAAGTAGATGGAACTTAGTTGGTTATAAAAGATGGATGTCCAAGTTTTGTAGCACCTACGCAACGCGTACGCAATTACAAAAAGTTACATTTAATTTAGGGCACTTACTTTAAATGACCACACTTACTTTTAGTTTACCCTAAATTCTTCCATATTCCGTTACAAACATTTATGATGTTCGTTTTATAACTACAACGACTACTTCCAAACTGGCGAGGTCCAGTTTCGACGTTAAGGTGGACGGTATTTGTTTAATATAAACTGAGTATTGTATTGCGAAAACTTATAAGGTCAGTGTATTTCGAGACAATATTTGTATACGACATACATATCTAGGTAGTGTAAATATTTTGACGTGGAAATCTTTTGTATGCCTATTTTGCATTTAACAATAAACAAAACGGCTCATATTTTATGATAATACTGTCAAAATCATTTACCCAATACAAAAACCAAACCATTTCAAACTTCCCACTCAATATTAGCAGGTTATCTGCCCTTTCTGGCCGAAAACAACTGAAACATTTTGTAATTCAGTTTATTGATGAGTCGTCATGTTCCGGCGGGAGATAATAATCGACGCTTAGTGGTACTTACTTACTTACTTAGAAAACTTTGAACAGTACTTAGTGAGTGTAGAATAACGGAGATGTTCCGAAATGATAATTTTATTGCAAGACGTTGTTTGGGTTGTGTTTAGAAGAGTTTGTGAATTAAGATATTGTATTTTATTGGATTAGTCAGTAAATGGTATTCAGATGAATTTTAGTTAATTTTTTAACTTTATTTTTATTTTACTTTACTTTATATTTTGAGCAGGCAGAACACACACCAGTTTTGTTTTATTTAAGTAGTTTATATATGTTAGTTTGTAAGGTATGTGTCTATGGGCCACTGTAGACTGAAATAAATGGTTTTATTATTAATACCATTAACTCAGTTTTATTTGAGTTTAATTTTAGCCCATGGGCTTCTGCATAGGCATCTTTATAACTTCAAATTGTAATAACTTGTGGACCGATTTAAATTAAATAAATACTACAGTAAATAATACCTCAAGATACGGGTTCTGACTATATTTCCAATCTCTTAAAAAGAGGTACAATTTTGTTTCAATAGTCATGTGAATTTTAAAATCATCTTCCATTTTACCCCCTTGGGGCATAATTTTACAAAAACGCTGAAACAATTTTTTTTTTAAATTTCTTACCAGAAGCATACATTACTTAAGAAATGCTAAGCTAACCTAGCGAACTTTCACCCCCTATATCACCCCCTTTTAGGATTATTTTTGAGACAAAAAATTGTCTATATCCTTTCCGAGGGTGTCATCTACGTCCTGGCCATATTTATCGAAATCCGTTCAGTGATTTAGTCGTGGAAAGGTAACATACAGACAGACAGGCTGAGTTACTTTCGAATTTATAATATTAGTATGGATGGTCATTATGTATTGACGTGGCATTCTGTTATTTATGGGTAACCTCAATAAAATTCTTCTTTCACAGATATGTACTTCACTGTTAAAAATATTTCCATATCTGATACTCTTTTTAAACCAATAACCAGCAAATTGCACCGAACCAAATCAGATTACCATAATCTACAAAAGAAAACACAGACAATGTCCCCAAATTATCCTGGACCAGTCTATGTCGCTATCATTTGTTAGCTATAGTAAAAAGTGTCCCCTGCTTGCCAGTACGTGGCGCGATTCACAACGAACTCTTTGTACACGAGGCGCGGTGAGACCCGAGCTGAATTTAAGACTGGGTTTTAAGGCAAAAGCGCCACTGCTGTAGCCTGTGAAATTAACATTTTCTTACATTTTTTGCAATTCGCAGGTCAGTGTCAGGTTGACAGTTGAACAAAATATGATTCGCGGTGGTAATAAATATGATAATCATTAATTTTAAATCATATTGACTCAATCATATTCAATTCAGAGAAGAGAGTTGTATTGACAACTCTGTAAGTTCAAATTGAATTGAATGCCTATTTGTTGAAAACAAGACATTTGAGGTCAATCCAAACTCAAAAGGATCATAGCAGGGCCCCAAGTCTGCTATTTTTTATAATTTCGTAATTCAGCCCGATCCCATTGTCATTTTGCTAAAAGTTCGTAATCTGCAAAATTCATAATGGTCGATCATTGGTCGGTCAGTGGTCTCGTAATAGAATCGTGGTAGAATGACATTGTCGTACTGCCATTATTATAAAACCCGTTAGTAGAAATTATTTTCGAAAAACTACTACTTAAATGAAAATTTAGGTGGTAATTTTTTTTCAGTATCGCATACGACAGTCATTCATCCGTCATTATCTACGAGATTACCATTCTGCTATTTCTTTCAATGGAGTGTCAGTGGTTGACCATTGGAAAGTCATAATGACGTCATTCTATTAGTAGATTACCAAACTTGTCAAAATCAACAATTAAATCAATGATAGACCATTCTGACACTATTGTAATAGCAGACTTGAGGCCCAGGTATGGCGTTCCACGCGCGCCTCAAAGAGAAGTCAGCACCAATGACGGGGTCCGCTAGGGCCGATGCCTGCTAGGGTTGCGGGAAAATCCGAGAGGGATACCGTGACCCCTGGCACAGGCAACTGAAGGAACACGGGTGGGTTTTAGTCAGTAAGATTCTGACACGTCCTCCTGCTCTGCACAGAGCGGGAGAAGTTATTTGATGATTTCCCACCCACAAAAAGAAAAAGGTATGGCATTCTGCAGTTTCAGTCTGCCATGGAAAGAAGGCGTGAGTTTATGTATGCATGTGTCTAAACTTAGAGAGTTGCATTGATACATTCTAATGATATAAATGTTACATTTGCGAATCATAATATATTTTGATCACCAAACAACCTGACACTGACCCGCAAATTGCGAAAAACGTAAGAAAGTTAAAATTTCGCGGGATACCTCGCATTCCCCTTAAGAAAGACTGATTAGAAGTCCTGTCTACGTTTGAGTTATGTTTTTGAACGGTGTATCTAGTTTGTACGTAATAGGTTTGTGGATAAAAGGATAAAAGTTTTCTTTTAAAGAGAATCGGAATTATGTGGAAGAGGGATTATCATTTTTGATTGATCGGTCGATAGTGAAGATATACCTTGTTTTTGGTTGTTGTCTTAACCTTAGTGGAAAATAATTACCTCAGCGGGCAACGATAAATGGTTTTTATTTCTGTAAGTAAGTTTATACAAACACTCTTACACATCAATATAACGAAACTGTAATCAAAGAAGCCGAACGGAACAGAGAAGTTAGCAAAACTAAGTGGTAACTTAAGTAATACTTCGGAGTGTCGTTACCTTCCCGCAAACAAACTACGGCTCCAATTAAAAACAAAATACAACCTACAAAATCCTAGCTGATCAAACAGCCCATCTTATTAATTACCCGTTCAAAAATCAACACTCGTTTCAATGAAAATCACAGGGCGGATTGAAATTACAAAGTTGCCAGGAGATAAAACGGTCGCGTATTCTATGGGGGGCTGTTCCCTGTCTCGGGCAGAATTACTGCCGACCTCGACGCCAGGGGGCAGCAGGAGGGTGGGGGGCAGGGTACAGAGGAGCTAATTATCATTCTTTGTGCGAGTGACAGTTGGCGTAACGCCTTGTATTCGGAAGTTGGTGACAGAAAGCGACGGGCAACGGAAATATTGTTTGCCGCCTCGTAATTAAATTGTGTATCTATTTGAGGTTTACTTGTATTTCATTCCAATTTGGTGAACATGATTTTTCGGAGTATTTTTTTTAGGTTAGAATATTGAAAGGAAGCCGTTTCTTTTGATGTAGCGTGTCATGTTTTTTTTACTTGTCACTAACTTTTTAGACTATTACAAAAACTCGGACAGTAATTTTGGTATTTTAATACATCTTGCTTCACAAACTACATTCATATCTAGATTAATCTTAAAAAGAAAACTTACTTAGCTTAGTCTTACTTAGCCTTAATATTTAATTTGTGTGTGGATCAAGGAGTTTTCCCGGATTTAATGAAATACGGTAATACCAATTTTCAAATCCGGGGACAGTAAAGACATCAATAATTATAGACCTGTATCCGTGTTGCCAGTTTTCAGCAAGGTATTTGAAAAGGTAATGCTTAGTCAAATGCTAAATCATTTTAATACCAATAAAATCTTACACGATCACTATTACGGTTTCACCAAAGGACGTTGTACAAATGACGCTGGTGTCACCTTATTTAAACACATATTTACGACGTGGGAAAAGGTCCAAGATGCCATAGGAATCTTTTGTGACCTCTCCAAGGCATTTGATTGCGTCGATCATGAAACCTTGCTCTTGAAACTTGAGCATTATGTACTTGGAATATTTGCGTTTAGTCTAGTAAAATCTTATTTAAATGATAGGCAGCAGCAAGTTCAAATAAATGGTGTCAATTCACTCGGTTTAAAAGTAGAAATGGGAGTTTCAGAAGGCTCGATATTGGGTGCTTTTCTCTTTTTTGTGTATATTAATGATTTTATTTATTTGGTTCACCAACAATTGTTTACACTAACATCTTGACAAAAAATAACATGTATTTAAAAACTTTGAACAGTGTAACAATTACAGGTAAACACCACATGAACAAAATAAATTATTAGAATTGTAAGCCTAGGTACATGTACAGTTTACAGCCAACTTAAAACAAATGAAAAATATGTAGCCTATGTATAAACATAACCTCAGTTTTGTAACTATTAGGATTGGTAAAATTAAGATCGAACAAATGAATACTTTACAACACATCAGATAAACAACTCAAGATTTTAGATTTCAGCTTAGTCGGAGAATACACAGAACACTACAGAACCTAGCGCATGGAGAGTTAGATCCCAACACAGTTCGTCTCTATGGAGGACGAAGTGGAGTTATAGTTTTACGTGGAATTCTTGAAGGAGCACGAAAGTTTATAAGTGCGAGTAGCGGCGGTGAGTCAATATTTCCTTTCAAGATTTTACAGGCAAAAATTGCGTCGTTTAAACGTCTCGCTCTTCTAAGGTGTGCATTTTGTAAATGTCTCATATCTTTTTAAGAAGGCGTTTTTTAGCTTTACCGACAGAAAAAGCTAAATTCCAAGCAAAGCGTTTTTGGAGGCGTTCTAAACGCAAACTGTGAATAGCATAGTGCAGCCGCCACACCACACTACAGTACTCTAATATGCTACGCACCAAGCTATAGTAAAGTGAAATTCTTGTTTTACTTTGATGATAACCTTTACATTGTCTTACGACAAACCGCAACATTTTGGACGCTTTTTTAACAACATGATCTAAGTGTGGCACGTAAATTTTTGGTCAAATAAAACACCAAGGTCACCTATAGTGCTACTTCATTAACCTTGACCTCATTAATGTAATATACTGTCTCTATAACATTATTTTTTCTTGTATACTTAACATGGTAACATTTCTTTGAGTTGCATTTCATTATTTTTACACCATCGGATGAGACTATCAAGGTCCTTCTGTGATGTGTGATCTCCTCCATTTATTAAAAAATCAACCACAAATGGAGTTATTTGCTGACGTATACGTATTTATTTTTTTAGGTAGAAAGAGGTACTACTAATTTTGACGACATTAATAACGCCCTACTGCAGGTCCCAAATTGGTTCAGTGCTAATAATTTAGTACTAAATGGAAAAAAAAAACTAAGTGCATAAGATTTTCATTACCAAATGTCAAAAGTAGTGATTGTGAGATAGTGTTGAATCAAGAGAAACTAGAATTCGTCGATACCTGGGGTTTACGCTCGGCTTAAGGCTACAATGCAGCAATGGGGTCCTCATTTAACATCTCCGACCAAGTGGTCGGTCAGTAAATGGTTTAATTGAAATAAATGCTTTGAGTTTGATTTTGAGAAACTACAACGGTCTTTTACACGATATCAAGCTCAACATTACCCACTAGTTCCCTGTCCAGACTGTCCTTTGAATAACTTACCTCTATCCTAAATTCCCCTGGAACTGGACTAATAATTTACACTCGCTCGTCACTTAATAGATATTACAACTATGTCCATAGGTACCAGGAGCGCAAAGCACATCGAGAGTTCCTAACTATCTTCCTAGTACCTGCACTGTTCGCCTAGGAGCTAACTTTGTGCTGCTGGTGACATTCCTGAGTGTAATTCAATATTAGGTGTCTCAGTATGTGAAGTGATTTGAGTGGCTGCGGAATATGGAGAGGTACTTTAGTATACATTGAGGGTTCGGTTAGTAGTTTAGTGGAGCTTTACTTTGATAATGGTAAAGTTTGTGGCATTATTGCAAGAACGATTTAGTGACGACTGTGACACAGTTTATACTAGTATAGTCGTCAACGTAATCTCTTATAAATATGTATTTACTGCCATGTTTTTGTACATAGACTAAGAGAAATTTGTAATTTTAGTATAGTATGTTCATTCCTTATATTTTTCATCAACCAGCGAGTAGGAGACTACCTACGAAAGACCTTCCGTACTACTCAGAGTCGTACGTACCGCAGAGTCCGACTCGCACACGAAGGGTTCCCTGCCACCGTAAAATATTTAACGCATTTTTTTTAAATTTTGTAACTTTATTTAATTTTCAACTGCTAATTGAAAACTGAAAATTTCGACTGTCTACCTATTACGGTTTATGAGATCAGCCCGCTGACAGACAGACTGACGGACTGACAGCGGAGGCTTAGTAATAGGGTTCAGTTAGTACCCTTCGGGTACGGAACCCTAAAAATTATAAGTTTTAATGTGAAGCTGGAAGCCCCTAAAGTGTGACAACCAGTCTTGCCAAGTGGTATCGTGTTACCCAGTAAGTGGGTTGTGGAGCTCAGCTAGGCAGTCGCTCCTTGTAAAATACTGGTAATAAGCTGCATTCGGTTGGACTGGAAGCCGACGCCAACATACTTGGGAACAGGCTATGTAGAGGATGATTCCTTGACGTGGCGATATAAGGAAACAAGTTCAAATAAATACGGTATTTGACACATACATGACATTTTTAATAGCATGCAGGGTCTTTAGATAATGTGTCAGAAACTGGATAATTTGTATGAAGTATAAGCACTATGTATCATCCGTAGTATGAACAAACGCAGGCGGTCTACACTTATAAATTGCTTTCGAGCGTCTAAATCGCGAAGAATTTTTTAAAGTAGGAAACAGTCTTTTGTTTTGTGTATATTAACCTAGTACGGGTGATCTTTTTTTGAATTTTAAATCAGTGTTTTACATCTACTTAATAAAAATCCAAAATTCATTCAATCACGCAACGCACCGCCGACACCGGTCGGTCTAGAAGCACAGTTTTTTTTTAAAACTATTTAAATAAGTTGTTGGAAATCAGGTGAACTACCTACCCGTTACGATTGGTCCATTATTCACGGGACACCCTGTCAAACTCAAACTCAACTTTCATACTTGTGCCCGTGTAGGTTTATGTGAAATAAAATATTTTGAATAAGTTTTGATGAAAGTTTGTATGGAAGTTAGCATTTTTACCGATAGGAAGTTTCATCGGCGCACGGTCTGTACGAGTAGAAATATTGAAAGAAAAGTACGCGATTCAAACAATGAAATGTAACAAGACTTTTTATGGACACAATTATAATATTCATTTTTATGTATATTTTTGTCGTCAATTTTGTTCGTCGGCACTTAAATAATTATGAATAATAACAAAATTAATAAAACGAAACAAACAGACAATTAATTCAACGTCTTCGTATCTTTGTACATAAAATTTTATGTAAGAATACGCTTTCAGTAGCAAAGCGACCTAAGTCAACCTTTTACGATTAAGAGTTTGTTTGAAAATGAGTTCAAATTACATTTGTTTATAGTTGGGTTTCGTTATTTATGTTTTTAGAGTTGTGTCACTATGTTATTGAATCGATGGTAGTAATTATATGGATCGCTTTATAAGGGAAAGAAGAAACATTGATTAATTAAAGTAATGGACAGTAAAGTTTTTAGTTTGTTTCGTCAATTAGTTGTTATTTTTTTTTAATTATGATAAGACATCTATTTATTTCATAAATATTTTCATTTGTACTTGCTGGCTATTAAGAAGCACACATGAACCAAGTGTCTTCCCTTAACATAAAATGAATAATAAAGACGTTATTGGACGAAGATTTACTTTTTAAATTACTAAGCAGTTTAAGTTATATTTTAATTAGGGCTGATTTTTCAATAGTCAGATAACTTTTATCTGAAGAATAAATCTGACAGTTTGACATATTTTCTATACAAAAGCTGTCAAATCGAAATATTTATTCCTCAGATAAAAGTTATCAGACTATTGGAAAATCAGCCCTTAGATACTTAATGGCTAATAGGCTAGATTGTAATATTACTAAAGTATCACCGACTGTGATGTTTCAGTCTTCAAAACCCCATAAACCTTAACTCGGCACAACTCGACATACATAGCTTACACCAGCTTTGAGCTTTTCATTGTATGCTAAAATAAAAAATCTGTACCACATATATATCTACATAAAATTGTACAAAGAAGGCTATGAAAAGAACCCGTCCATATCAGCTGTGTGTCATTCCATAAAGTAATGTGGGTCAAGCGAAGGGAAGCGGGACTATTAGGTGCCGTCCACACAAGACGAAGGGCGACCTGGCACTTTGTACAAGTGAATGCGAAAGAGAAAGAAAAATATTTGGCGGATAGTTGTGTGGTAGAAATCTGAAATTAAAATATCAAACATGTTAAGAGATAGGTATAATTAAGTTGAAATCGTATATAAGCATTTGTAACATTTCTTTATAATGTCAGATCAAAATAATCAGAATTTTATTCACATTCTACCTGTCTCAGAATGTAGACAATTTACAGCAACCGCTTATTTTTAGAAGAAGACCTTAAAATAAGATAGAAAGAAAGAAAATGCGTTTATTTGCAATAAACATGACGCAAAAAATAACATACACAAAAAATAAGAAAAGTTGGGGGAAACATGCATCACATCCACGCAAATCAAGCAGGCCTTATCAAGTCATCACTAACGAATGTTTCATTAGGTCTGAAGACTAAGAGAACCTTTAATATTCACAATCAGAGATCTGCCATTTATCCATTACTAGCAACTCAACCGTGCTTCGCTTTTACGACTTGACAAAACATCGAGATCTTTATAATAATTACTTATGTAAGATTAATATCAATGTTTTATATACATACACCTTCTGTAATAAATTCTTTTATTGATGGTAAATAAGGTTCAAAATTCGTTGCGAAGATTAGAAGAACAACGAGGTCACACTGACAGGCACTCATATCATTTATATATGATCTGTGGACAGGCATGAAAAGCGACTCTATTTGATAATAAGTCTAGATATAAATTGTGTAGCACAACATGTACGATATTATATCCAGTTTATCTCATACGACATTCTACGTATCATCAAACAATACAACACAAAGAGTATTGACTTAGCATTTCCTGATCCCTCCCTCGTCGTTCGCCGTCAAAGGGAACACGTAAAATGTTAGCTCAATAAAACAAACGAATTCTGTTGTAGGAAAGAGGAAGGGATGCTGTGGCTTTATGATAAGGACGAGGAAAGGATCGATGGGAAGGGATAACTGGGCCGTAGAATGAGATCAAGTTAAAATGGGTAACTGTTAATTTTTCTCATTACTAGGATTGGTGTTTGTTATTATAATTTAACCATCATATTTACTCTAACACTGAAAGCACCTTTTGCGATAAGACTTTACCAATAGACTAACCATGAGTATAATGTTTAACAATACTTTGCCTTTGTTAGCTCAAATCCTTACCCTTTCATCAACAATAAGACTATTATTTATCTTTCTAGAGAACCCATTGAGACATCCTACATAACTTTCTGAACCTCAAATTGCTTGTATTTACTATTATCGACGGCAGTCGAGTGGCGAAGAGTCTACTGCACTTTATACGAAATTGACTTTTTTTCTTATTTCGACTCAAAACTATTTTTGTCATTGAATTATTTATTTTGGTTTAATTCTCATTTTGACTAATATTAAGTCACGTCTTTATAGACAACTGCACCTATTTTGTCACAAAGTGGCGAACGTCCGACAAGCGGCGCGTCCACCTGTTGTAAACAGAGATGTGAGTCATAGCCGTTTTAACATAGATCATCAATGTAAAATACAAAAAAAAGTTAAAACAGTTAAAGGTTAACCAATTAAACCTTAAGCAATTAGGTTATCCACCGTAGAAGTGAATACATGGCAGTTGACCCATTTAGTTTACTTTTTTGTTCGAAGTAGATAAAGACATCTACTATATTTTGGATAAAAATATACAGTAATTGGCCATACCGTTTCCTTAGTAATGCCCTATTAACTACATGATGTAAAAATAGAAGAAGATAGCTTTGTTCCTTTATTAACTAACACAGTTTTACGTTCAAAACGTTCTCCCGTAAATCATGATTTTCAAATCAAATCATTTATTAGTTTGCAAATACCCACGTTACAAAATCAACACGGACTCATAAGTCCGTGTTGATTTTGTAGATAACCGTTTATACTTTGCGTATCTGCTTGGTATGGAGTTATTAATACAATAAAAAGTTATGATAAGAGTATTACAACAATCCACATAGCTCAATTCTTTTTCACCAATTCAAACGAGTAGAGCAACTCAAACTATCATCAAGCAAATACAATACAATCCAGTACAGCCGCCCGCACGAGTTTGATATGAAACGCGTGCAAATTACAGCAAGTGGAAAATTGCAGTAGTTGAACTGTAACGTGCCGGAACTCAAATAAAAACTGCGGAGCAGCGATGCCTTTGTGTGGTGGTGCAAGTTACGAGAGGGTTGAGGGTGAGGGATGTGTGTGTATAAGTACTGTGTAGTTGATGTATAGTGTACACACATATATAAACAGAAAAGAACAGAAAAGTAGGTACAAAAGTAATGCTTATTTCCATAGTAATTTATTCCAACACACTTGCGATAGGAAAGTGAATTAAGAGACGTAGACAGCGCGTGTAAGAGTAAAAGAGAAAATAAAATACATAAAATCAAAAATAAAAAATCACTTAATAAAATAAAACAAATAATATGAGAATATACTCACATACATACATACATACACATTGCTTTTATCAATGAATAGGGTATGTGTAAATAAACCGTAATTCTTACGGTAGGTAAGAATTACGGTTTATTTACACATACCCTATTCACACAATATTAAATAATTTAAATATACATGAACATTTTAGAGTTATCGTATCTCAAATAGAGAGCTAGTTGTTTTTCACGCAAGTTTAATTATTTTCCACGTTAGTAATACGATTATAAAATAACTTTACCACAGCTTTGTTATACTTTATGAAAATGTAAGTGAGAATGGTTGCTAACCAACTTTAAATCGTTGTAGATCCTAAATGGTCATTCAAAATGAAAAATTACTAGGTAAATCTTAAGATGATTTTCAAAGACCTGTGCGAATCTAGTCGCAACGGTCCTTATGGACAAGGTTATCCTGTGTGGTGACCCTGGTTAAATGAAAATTCTGACTCCAATTATAAAATATATTAAGATGTGTTCAATTCAAACAGTTTACAAGTACTGGGGACGCTAGCTGGGCTCACAGCCCGCCTCGTCCCGCGCCCGGGGGGAAGGAATTTGCAGCGTTGTGAGAACGCTTTGCAACTGTGTTCCCACAGACCTATTCAATGATACACCACTTGTTCGTTCACATAGTTCGACTTTTTCTTTTTCACAATATGGCATCTGGTGGTCGCCATATTGAATTTTGATTAGTGTCATGTCTTTAGTGACACTCACAAGATTAAGACAAATCAGTTGACGTAAGAATCATCAAAATTGGCCCACGCGTTTGGTCTCTAGAGAACCACAAATGAACAAATATACATACATATATAGGCTGATAAATACATTACCCTCCTTTGCGCTGCAATGCAGTCGGGTAAAAAGGCGACGGACTTGGCCTAGCTTAAGCGCTATAAAAATACGGTTATATGGTTTTATTACATACTTATATTCCCGTTAAAAATATCTTCAACTGTTTCCGATAGATTGAACAAGTGTGTCGCTCGTTAAAGTGAGAATTCCGTTGTTTATTATCTTTACGATAGCGACAAACACATTGTTTTACGGCGCCACTAAAATATAAACACCGGTTTGCTCATAAATATTAAAGATATTTATTCGGTCAATATTATAGAAGTTGCGTGATGTCTAGACATTGCTTTTATTGTTTTAAGAATCTTGTTTAAATGACCATAACAAACATTACGTCAATATTTACCATGTCCAGTCAGGGAAATTAATTGTCTATTTAATTGCCACACTACGTCAATTTGCCGTGTAACAGCCATTTCGTACAACTACTGTAAAAAAATTACAGTAGTGATTTGAATAAACAAACAATTTAATTTGGTAGTTTAGCTACGTAGGGACTTTACAATGTTGTACTTTTTCATGAGCCTAACTTTAATAATCTAGGTAACTTCATTATTAATCACTAAGCTGAAAATAATTCCAATACTTTATTGAGTATTAGTTTAATTAATCTTTTTTTTTATTTAATAACTTAGCACTTTTCACAGTCGAACTAACCAAACATTCATCAATCAAATACCAATAGCACAATTCAGAAATTCGACCATCTGCCTCCACCTGAAAAAACGTGTACATAGGCGCTGAAAAACGAGTTTCGAAGCGCCGCGCGCCGCGCGCCGGCAGGGATCCGGTTCGAAGCACCGCGCGCCGGCAGGGATCCGGTTCGAAGCGCCGCGCGCCGGCAGGGATCCGGTTCGAAGCACCGCGCGCCGGCAAGGATCCGGTTCGAAGCGCCGCGCGCCGGCAGGGATCCGGTTCGAAGCGCCGCGCGCCGGCAGGGATCCGGTTCGAAGCGCCGCGCGCTGGCAGGGACCCGGTTCGAAGTCCCAACTATGTTCATTAAGTACGAGGAATGTATCGACTGGCGCTTTAATCGAAGCGAGAAAAAAGTAAGAAATAAAAGGCTAAAGAGATTTGCATATTCATTAGGAATCCGATGCAGGAATTTGAGTAGTTTTTGTGCGATTTTTGTAGGGAATTTATACGTAGAACTTCATGAGAGTGAGTAGACTTAGAAGTAGCATTTTGTTTTCTTTGTTTAATTGATTTTTTTTTAAACGTTGGCCCAGTCTAGGAATTTGTCCTGTATCGTGGGTGTGTTTACAAACATTTAAACTCACATACACAAACGGCCAGATCCGGAACAACTATTTGCAGGTCATACAAATATTTGTTCCGTGCGGGGATCGAACATTAGAATCTGGGCAATGGTTAGTCAGACCTGTTAATAGTTTTACTATTTAAAAGGTTTTAGTTGACAACATAAAGTAGGAAAATATGCTTAGACAACTTTGTATTTCAAAAATATAAATCAGTTTTTTAGACGACAATAATACCATATATTTGAAATACCGCAAAGACAGCTGTTGACCTTTGTAAAAGTCCCTTATTCAGCAGCCGCTCTAAGTTTTTCAGATACCTAAAGTACCTAATAAGGTGCCTGTAAATGCTGAACAGACGGCTGATAAAAATGATTAGAAGATAAAAATTTACTGATACTTACGATGATAATTGTGACAGTAATATAAAAAATTGACAATCTTCATTTGATTTAATGATTCCTTTGATAAAGTTTTCTAACACTCGGAAAATCATTTTTTTTTATAGATTTGCTAATAGGACGTTTTGCTACAGTGTCGTTTTGATTATAGGTCGTGTTGCTATTAGGACTATTTGCGTTTAGGACTTTTTTTCTTTTACTATAAATTATGCAAACGGATTGGTTTTCCTGAACTCCAAATTATAAAATACTTCGACATAAAAAGCTTTATTAATTTATTTTTACAAAACTCTCTTTTTGTTCTTACCTACGTTTAAGTCCAAGTAAAACACTTACTATTCATAAAAATATCAGCTCACCTACTAGATAAAGCTAGTGACGTGTTAGTGCACAGTTGTGACGTCATCATCATTGCTCCGTTACTGACTCGTGCATAGTTATGTTAGACCTGTGTACCTAACTGTAAGGAGCTTCGCGAGTAACAAATGCAATAGACAGTGTCTGTATCAGATCGCAGAAACTGTTGAAAATAAAAACAATGCAAAAAAATTACGTGTATACGTAAATAATAAAATAAATAAAAGAAACTGTAAGGAGCTAGGAGTCTATGCTAAGTATTGAGTAAGTAATGAATGAGGTTCTTTGTTGAATAGGTTTTATATTTAATAATAATAATAATATGAGACAACATCCACACAAGGTCTTCCGGTCCTGAACTAGGTAGAGCCTGTACTACGGTAACCTGATGACTGATATACATACTTATATACATATACACACCCAGGCACAGGTCAAACAGACATGTTCATGCACACAAATGTTTAACTTGTCCGGGGATCGAACCCGGGACCAGCGGCTCAGAAGGCAGGGTCGCTACCAACTGCACCAACCGGTCAGGTCGGCCGGTCGGTTTAGGACGGAAGATAAAAGAGTGTTAGGGTGTGTGCCCCTGTGATTCCCTGGTACTGCCTCAATAATACTTCTTACTTTTGTTGGACAATGAATTTATTATAAAGAATATCAATTTCTTCTGGTAACGTTTTTTTTGTTCGTTCTAATGACCGAGTGGGGAGTCCCCCTGGTCACGAAGTTCGTTCGCGAGCCGCTCCGTCGCCGGCGCACGGTGATTGGTCGTCTCCCCGCCGCTGCTGCAGGTCATTTTACGACGCGACGATCGTCCGCCGCTTCCAGCCGCTAGATAGCGTTGCACGTCAAACATGCCGGCCGCCTTGGAAGAACCATCTTCTTCCAACTGCTACACGGAGATATGATTCAGTTGGTGTCTTCAGGAAGAGGGCATATTTTTGTGCATGCCCGTTTGATAATGCCTGATGCAGTGCGAATTTCGGCTACACGTGATATTCCATCTTTCCCTGTGAACAGTCGAACTATTCTTCCCATTCTCCACTTAAGCGGCGGGAGATTATCTTCCTTTATTAGTACAAGACTGTTGGAGGCGATGTCGTCTTTGTTGGCCACCCACTTGGTGCGACGTTGTAGCTCCGACACGTATTCCTTCGACCAGCGCTCCCAGAAATGTTGCCGTAACTGCTCCAGTCGCTTGTAGCGATCCAAACGTGTTGTTGTCACCTTGTTGAGGTCTTCGCAGGCAGGTGCAGTCAACGGCCGGCCAATGAGGAAATGACCTGGTGTAAGTGGGAGGTAGTCGTTGGGATCAGTGGACAGAGGAGACATGGGTCGGGAGTTCAGGACAGCTTCGATTTGTGTTAATACAGTGCTGAACTCCTCAAACGATAATTTAGCATCGCCTATGACACGCCTTAAATGGTATTTGCACGACTTAACGCCCGCTTCCCACAAACCACCAAAATGAGGAGCGTAAGGCGGGATGAAATAAAATTTAATATTATGGCTACTATCAAAGGTTAGAACGTCTTTAGTGTCCTGAAATATAGCTGAAAGCTCTCTTTCAGCGCCAACAAAATTCTTGCCGTTATCTGAAAATATCTGATAAGGTTTACCGCGGCGCGATATGAACCGCTTGAGTGCCAATAAATAGTCCTGTGTAGACAACGAACTGACCAACTCCAAATGCACGGCTCGGGTAGTGAAGCACACAAATAAACAAATGTATGCCTTAATTAAACGTGAACCTCTGCCTTTACGGTTTAAAATAAATATAGGTCCGGCATAATCCACACCACACTTCATAAAAGGATAAGTGGGTTCTAAACGTTCTGACGGCAGGTTACCCATAAGTGGGGTGAGCGTCTTCCCCTTAATACGTGTGCAAGTGACGCACCGATGTACTACTTGCTTGGCTAAATTTCGTGCTCCTAGCACCCACCAGGTGTCACGCATACTGGACACGAGAAGTTGAGGTCCAGCATGGAGTAACCTTTTATGCTCGTAGGTACACAAAAGTCGTGAGAAATGATGTTTGTGACATAATTTTTTTTTTTTTTTTTTTTTTTTTTTTTTATTCAAGTGGAACAGCAAACAGCTACAGTATATAAGTATAAAAAAGAGATACACGAAACATGAACAATACCGTAGCCCACGACGCTGTTCACAGATTAACTGTGGAATATAAACTTACAAATAATAATTATAATTATACGCTAGGATAAAAACAATAACTAATACATTACAAAATTGAAAACAAAACCTACTTGACTATCATGCTTATAATCTATAATTTTACATATTGTACATAAATCAAAAGAGCTCCTTGAGTACAAGATCTTTGAACTTACTAGGAGAACATGCAAAAATATCGATATGTTCAAAGGTCTCATTGTATGTATCTATCATTCTGCGAACAGGTGAGCGCAAACCAGTGTTAGAATGGCAAGTACGCGTAGAAAATAGTCTGCCAGCGCGCACCTTTCGCTTATACACTGTCCTAGGGACAACATAGCATAACATATTGGTTAATTCAATACAGTTAAATTTATTACTGACAATACCGTAAAGATTCATGGCTTCCAAGTACTTACGTCTATTTTCAAGTGTTGTGAGTTTATATTTATTAAGTAGATCCTGATATGGCAAGTAGTATCCAAAACATCTAAAATGCATAGCACGTAGGAATTTTTGTTGAACACTCTCAATCGCCTCAATGTATTTTTTATAATATGGACTCCAGACGGAAACGGCATACTCCAGTTGGGAGCGTACGAGAGATTTATATAGATGAATAAATGAAGAGGGTTTCTTAAAATCTAATGTCGAGCGCATAACAAATCCATAAAGTTGGTACGCTTTATTGACTATTTTGCTGATGTGCAAGTCTAAGCAAAGCTTGGAGTCTAGGATAATGCCGAGATCACGGACAAAGTTCACTTTTGTTAGGGGAACATCGCACAAAGTGTATCTATGTGTTACAATATTTTTGTTCTTAGTAAAGTTTAGAAAATTACATTTAGGTAAACTGAGCTGCAACTTATTTCTACGACAATAGTCTGACAATCTATCCAAATCTTGTTGAAGCAGAAGGCAGTCATTTGCATCGCGTATTGTTCTGTATACCTTAAGGTCGTCGGCGTATAAAAGAAATTTGGTATTAAGAAAGCACCGGCTGATATCGTTAATATACAAGACAAACAAAAGGGGCCCAATAATAGAACCTTGTGGTACACCAGAGGTGACCTGCGCGATGCAAGATGAATGACCATTCACTACAACTTTCTGACTACGGTTAGTAATGTAGGAAGCAAACCACCTCAGTAAGTTTCCACGGATTCCATTAAACGCTAGTTTATTGAGTAATATTTCATGGTCTACCTTGTCGAAAGCCTTGCAGAAGTCTGTATACACAGCGTCCACCTGTACACGGCTGTCAATGTTATCAAATAGATAACTTGTGAACAGCAAGAGATTAGTGATAGTTGACCGTTGTTTGACAAATCCGTGCTGTTGTTGAACAATGATATTATGCAGAATAGGATAAATTTCATTATGCACCAACCTCTCAAAGAGCTTCGACAAGGCAGACAACATAGAAATAGGACGATAGTGTTCAACATTACGCCTCGAACCGCCTTTGTGGACTGGCACAATGAAGGCGTCCTTCCACTGTTTGGGCATCACACCTTCCGACATGCATTTATTGTAGATAATGAAGAGAGGCTTGCAAATAGAGTCTGCGGTGTTTTTTAAGAAATAAGGAGAAAGTCCGTCTGGTCCAGGTCCCTTCGAAGCATCTAGTGATTTTAGCTCTTTCAATATTTTGTCTTCACTAAAAGATATGTCGCAGATCGAAGCATCGTGTAGTGCATTCTCAGGCGGGGGCTTCCATTGTGGCAATGACGGTGAAGCAGGTTCGAAAACGGAGTAGAAAAAATTTGAAAACATATTGCAGACGGACATCGGATCATTAGATTCAGAGTTTTTATATTGAACCTTAGCTGGTATCCCAGGTTTCGCTTTCCGATTCGAAATATATGTCCAGAAATGCTTAGTGTTTTTGGACAAACTATCCTCTACAGACCTAATATAAGAGTTGAAACATTTTAGGCACGTGTCCTTGAATTGTGTTCTATATTTAGCAAATGTATTGTAATCCGAAATGTTATCAAATTTCTTCCACCTAATCCACGCCTTCTGTTTCTTATTCGAGATTGTTATAAGACTTCTTGAAAACCAAATAGGATAACAACCTGATCTGGCACGAGCCAAAGGAGCATCTTGCTTGATAATATTGTCTAACTCCGTATAGAAAGTAGTCAGTGCGTCCTCGGAGTTTTTAGAACTGAGCAGATCTAACCAATTCGTTGCTAGTAGGTTACAGTTAATGTTGTCAAAATTAGCTTTATGAAAATTATATTTGTGTAGGGGAATCTTAGTCAAAGGAGAAATTTTAATATCCAAGCATGTCTCGCAGGTCAAAGCAGGGTGGTAAATGTCAATAGGTAGCAGAGTACTTGTGGATTGGGAAACTATACAGGGGCTGTTAGATATAACTAAGTCAAGTATTTTACCCTTACAATTCACTACATTGTTGAGTTGCGAAGCACCAAGAAGTGAAATGAGGTTATGTAAGTTAGCGGAAGTCACAGACGCCACGGTGTTAAGGGGTGCCACTCCGGAAGAATCCGTGATAGAGGAAGCTGACCAATTGGCTTCTGGGAGATTGTAGTCACCCAAAATATAGAAGCTGTCAACAGTAGGATGACTCAGTACCTCTTGTAGCGTTTCGAAATGCACATTGTACACTAGCGAAGAAGTTTTAGGAGGTATATAAGCAGCACTAACAATGTGTCGTTTTTTGTTACAAGTGCTTTGCAATTCCACAATGATATGTTCGATATGGTTATGTGAAAGGTTGCTGTGCTGAGTTAGCGCAAGCTCAGAAGGCTTCAGAGAGCTCAAAATTGCAACCAGTACACCGCCACCATCCTGTTTATTTGTAGCAATGCGATCACGATCGCATCGAAATACTGTATAGCGCTGGTCTATGAACTCACTGTCGTAGATTTCAGGTGTCAGCCAAGTTTCAGTTAATACTAAGATTTCGTAAGTGTTCATGAGGATGTTCTTATACAGTTGATCTAGCTTTGTGCGGATGCCCCTACAGTTCTGGTAGAAAATTGTTACATGTTTATTAGACATTTTTAATACTATAACTTGATATATGTGCATACATGTATGCGATATGAGAGTGTCCATGCTGAGTATAGGTTACAAGCAAGGAAATTAAGTTGTTAAATAAGGATATTGGATAAAACAGGCAATACGAACCACAACACTTGATTAAAATAAATAAAATATAATGTGTGTAAAACACAGTACTGGGACGAGGAATATCTCTTGACAACAAATCTATTAAGTACAATAAGTGAGAAAATATTATTGAATCAGAGGCTATGTAGATAGGGCTTAATTTACAAAAACTATGTTTTAACTGTAGTACACATAACAAACAAAGATGCAGACGATAAATACCCAATAAAAAACAGTAGTTACGGTAGGAGAACAAAAGGAAGTGGAAATATGTAAAACTAATCATTGATATTGTCCATGGAACTGTTCTCCTTACATTTAAGTTTGGATATATCATCATCTGATCTGATAGCAATGGCCGCATCGCCGTCTTTTTTACGAGCAAGGATGGTACAGTTCTTAACCCAGACATATTTGTACTGGTACAGCTTTGCAGCATCCTTACATTTGCGAAATAAGACTTTGTTCCTTAGCGTTAAGTGCTCATTTACGTATATATTTGTAGAGGACCCGGAAATACCAATTTGATCACTTTTAAGTGACTTAGCCTTTCGATATGCGCTAAGGACATTGTCTCGTAGTATGCGCGTGGAGAACTTGACAATAATATTTTTCGGCCTATTGTTTTGCTGATGTGCATGCGGTACTCTATGGATGGATATGACCTCTTTTTGTGGAAAATTGAAGCCGATGGATTCCCCAATTGAGGCCAGGATCTGCAGCAGGTTTTCACCTCGCTTGTCAGGAACGTTGCAAATTTCAAGGTTACAGGCTCTCGCCTGCTGCTCGAGCGTATCTATCTTAGTTTCCAGATAGCTGATCGAAGTAGCTGACTGTTCAGCCTGCTGACGAACAATATTTTCAACCCTCCTTTTTAGGTCATCCTGTTCACTAGCATGGAACTGCATCGAATCCTTGAGGCCAGATATTTCCTCGGTCATTTGCTTCACCTCCTGCTTAAATTCGGCTTGAACCGTGCGGACAGTGCCCAGCTCCTGCTTCATGTCCAACAGGCTGCATTTAACAGTTTCATGGAAACTTAGCATGCTCGCCTCAATCTCGCCTCGCCAATCCTGCATGGTTGTTTTGATATCTGCCTTGAATGATTCAAGGGTCCGATCCATGTCAGAACGCCAGCCCTGCAGACTGCTATTGAATTCTTGGGTGAGCGCCTGGATTAGGTTGTCTTGGGTGATCAGTGTGCTGGTGTCATCCCTGGCAGCAGATGGTACATACATTGGTGGAGTGCGTGGCGATGGTGCACGCTGATCCATAATGTCGCAGGACATGTTCATGCTGGTGTCTTCATAAGTAGGAAGGTGTGTGTTAGAAACAGGCGTGTCCAAGTTATGGCGCGTGCGACGGGTAATGTTGCTGCACGGAGGACATTTCCAGCAGGACTTATAATCCTGGGTCAGGGACAAAAATTGCTGCCGCGTGATGTTTAGACAGTCGTGATGGTATTTTCCATCACATAAATTACATATTAGGTATCCAGCTTCAGGAGCCAATACCTCGTTGCACCCAATGCAGAGCATGTTGAAAATATATAATGTTAAATTTAGTAATATTAAGTCCAGATTAAATTAAAGAGTAACGTAGTTATCGAAATGGGTTGAAGTGGCGCCACCTATCCTGAACCGTAGAGATTGTGTTAAAAACGGTGTCTGTATCCCACTTGTAGCGCCCCCTATCGCACAGCGAAAGCCTAATGCGTATCGATCCCCGACGCACGCAGTATCGACAGCACGGAGCCCAAGGCCTATGCTGCTACCATGCGAGTTTGATAGATGGCGTTGTTTGAAGTTTTGATGTCAGGGAGGATGACCTGGCAGATTTGAAATAAAGTTTTTGCACTATAAAACACTGGATACAGTTTAAACACGACACAGTCACCGCTTTATGCGAGGCAGCGATATCACAGTCCTGTATCACTCTAAATTATCACTCCAACACCACAGTTATGTGTTCACAATCGATGATAGTCACTTGTATTTTGTTACCACAATAACTCAGTTTTTAGATTAAAGATCTTGGTGAATTCAATTGACAGCACAAACAACGTCTAGATCTCACTTTTAACGCACAGTATTGCAATATTTGAGTACTTTTGAAATTTATAAAAATAAACAAACACAGAGAGACAAGTTAAGCAAGTTGACACAAACAGCGCCACCTAGCGTATCAAATCGTAATACAATGGGATGCTTTTTGTCATAACTAAACTGTGAATTGTACAATCTGCCGCCTACCCGAATTATTTTATTTGTATCTAAAAACACATTTAACCCTGATATTTTATTAAAACGCTTATCAGCCTTTTCTTTAACAGGTAATTTATTTAAAAGGTTACGATATTCATCATAAAACGATTGTTGCTGAACTAAACGTATTAATATTTGTAATGAGTTGTTTATTTCATCGACTGTCAATAAACCGATTGAGCGTGGCTGCCCGCTGCGTGATACGCGCGCGTTATGCACAAAACGCAAAACATATGCACCGGTTCGTTGAAGACGATTAAAGCATGAAAACCTATCAAAATTAATAACAACATTCGAGTCTGTACTTAATAAATTTATCGTTTGCGGTTTTACATCCGGTAATTGTAGATCAGATTCTAAATTTGTACAAGTTGACCAACTTGAAGTTGGTTCGCAAAGAAAACTCGGCCCGTGCCACCAAAGACAAATATTATCTTCTTTCAACGAATCAAAATAAACTCCTCGAGATAATAAATCAGCCGGGTTTTCCTTACCCTTAACGTGACGCCATATAGTATTACTAGTTAATTCATTTATCTGTACAACCCTATTTTGTACAAACGTTTTTAATTGATGCGGAGCCATCCTAAGCCAGCCTTGAACAATTGTGGAGTCAGTCCAGAAATATATCTTATCAAAAGTTAACCGAAGAGAATCTATTATCTTCCTATATAAGTGTGCTCCAACTAACGCACCACACAGTTCAAGGCGTGGAATGCTAATAGTTTTAAGAGGTGCCACTTTGCCTTTGGCACATAATAATCGAACAGCTATCGCAGAGTTATCTGTGTTATATGAACGTATATAAGCGCACGCGCCGTACGCGACCTGCGATGCATCGGTAAATATGTGAAGTTCCATATGCTGCATGTTTACTATAACACAACGAGGAACCTTTATTTCAGGTAAGTACCTAACGCTATTCATAAATTGTTGCCACTCAGTAGCGATGTTGCCGGGAACCTTGTCGTCCCAGTCAAGTTTACTTAGCCATAATTGCTGTAATAATATCTTAGCAGTAGTAATCGCGGGTGCTACTAAACCAAGAGGATCGTAGATTTGTGAAATAACGGACATAATTAACCGTTTTGTAATAACATTATTATTTTGTGATTCTAAATTAGAAGTAAAATACAGCTTATCACTTTTGTTAGACCAACCTATACCTAATGTTTTAGATTGGCAGTGCTCTCCTATACTTAAGTCCCGACAAGCTTCAGGTGTCACATCGTGATTAAACGTCCACTTTCGTAAAGGAAAACAACCGCTCTGTAACATTTTCGATGTTTTATTACAAATATCTAGTAAAACATTTAACTCGTCATGGCCCGTTATCAAATCGTCGACGTAAAAATCGTCATTGATGACCCGCGCGATGACGTCATCGTCACATTCCTGAGCCAGCTGTTTTAAACAGCGAATGCTCAGGTAAGGTGCAGACGTAGTGCCATACGTAACTGTATTTAACCTATAAACTTGAAGTGGCTTATCATTATTTGTTCGCCATAGAATGAGCTGTAAATTACGTTGATCATCTTGAATGAGAACCTGCCTGTACATTTTTTCTACATCTGCGCACGCAACGTATTGATATTGTCTAAAGCGCAGCAGTATTGAGAATATATTATTTTGAATTGCAGGGCCTACGCACTGAAGGTCATTCAATGATTTATTACTCGTGGTGATCGCACTCGCGTCAAAGACGACGCGCAGCTTAGTTGTTATGCTATTTTGGCGGTAAATACCATGATGAGGCATAATATAACATGGTTTAGGTAACGTTTGTATGCCTGATAGCAAAGTCATATGACCTAATTTTTCATATTCATCTAAAAAATCACAATACATTGTTTTATATTGAGGTAAACGATCCAACTTTCTTTCTAGTGCATAAAAACGTTTCTCTGCAGAAGTATAAGAATCTCCTAAAACGTCGGGAGAACACTTAAACGGTATTCGGACTTGAAATCTGCCATCGTTATTACGTGTTGTTGTCTCAATAAATAAATTCTCACATAAGTTTTCCTCTTCCGACAACATACGCGGGACATTAATTTCTTCAATTTCCCAAAACTTACGTAATTGGGTGTCCAATGAGTCAACCTGAGTAAAATTGCACTGAACTGTATAATTATTGTTTGATTTCTGTACCCGTTTGTTAATAACTGGACCGGATATAATCCAACCTAAGCTAGTACCTTGTAGGCAAGGTCCGGACTCGAGTCTTATAGTTTTATTTTCGTTTATTAATGACCAAAACATATCCGCGCCTATTAATATGTCAATTTTAGACGGTATATTGAACGACGGATCAGCGAGTTGAACGTGATTAGGTATACGTATAGTATTACAATTAATTTTTACAGACGGTAAATAAGAAGTAATGCTAGGTAAGACGAGACAACGTAAATCAGTTTTATATTTATATAGCTTTGAACGCATCTTGATATTACATGTATGACTTGACTGTGTGTGTGCTTCACCCACACCACAGACACGTATGGTGGACTGTATAATAGGAATATTTAAACATTTGCATAAAGTTTCAGTAATGAACGAATTTTGACTGCCATTGTCGAGAAGCGCACGCACTGTGTGATAATTGTTATCTTTGTCGGCTACTTCAATTAACGCTGTAGACAATAAAACAGGCGGCAACACTTTCGCATTAGCAGTGAACGCACCGCACCCCGAGTCAATAATATTACAATCAGCTGTTTGGCTAACGCAATGCGAAACAGATGACTGCGGCAACGTATTATTATTAATAGTCGGTCTTGGCGCTGTATTTATACTAACGTCGTTATCAGTGTGCAATAACGTATTGTGTTTCTGTCGACACAACTTACACGGGCCGAAAACACAATCCTTAATCGTATGACCATCTGTTCGTATACAATTGTAACAAAGATTTTTTGATTTAACTATGTTCGACCTATCGTTTACGGACATATTTAGAAAATTTGCACAAGAGTACAAAGAATGGTTCCCATTACATAATGGGCATGTAACATTAAAGCTATGTTTATTCTGACCTCCTGAGGAACCTTTGCCCTTTTTCGTATTTACAACGTAACTATGCATATTTTGTGCATTGGGATTTCTTTTATCGTTCGACGACTTTGAACCATTTTTATGGTATTGAAATTGTGAATTATTATTCTTGCTGCTGCTTGAGGTTATCATGTCTAACATGTCTGCCCTATTCCTTAGAAACGTAAGCAAATCGTCTAACTTTAAACTAGCAGAATCTTTACGTGCATCCGACATTAACGTGCCTTTATAGTTTTCCCATTCTCGCTCTGTAGCCGAATCAAGTTTTGTTACTATTAAATAAACTATTAATGTGTCCCACGAGTCAGTGGGTTCCTTCAAAGAATTTAGTGCCCGTAAATTACGTAAAACGGTGTCAATTAATTTTCGGATTTGCTCTGAAGACTCTTTGTTAATTGATGACGCTGTAAACAATGACTTAACGTGGTTGTGTATCAATAATCGATTATTATGGAACCTATTTTCAAGTAACTCCCACGCGTGACCATAATTATAGGCAGTAAATTCCAACGCACTAATTACAGATAACGCAGTTCCACTGAGTGCCGACTTTAGATAGTGAAATTTCTGTATGGAGTCCAAATCTTGGCGATCATGGATCATAGTCACATAAGAATTTTTAAACTCTAACCACTTATCATAAGCACCGTCAAAGGCAGGTAGTTGTATTTGAGGCAATTTAACGTTTATAGACTTACCCGCCGTGCACGTAACATTGTTCAACTCACTTTGTTCTACATCGTTAATCATGCATTTAGCACTTGATATAATTAAATAATATTGACACTCAAACGTTTCTCTATATTCTAATTGCACTAATAATTCTTCTTCATCTACATTATTTTCGATTTTGGATTGAACACTATTAAAGTCAGAAAAGAACAAGGATGCCGCTTGTATTCGCAATTGAACTTGTGTTTTCGTCACGGAATCCAAACACGAACTGTCTAATTTATTTATAAAATTAACCAATAGTGTTAATCTGCCTTTGATAACACCTCTTTGTTTCTTAAGATCGGCAATATTAACTTCAGAACTATCGGATTTACACTCATCGTCACTCATTTTGGCGGTTTAGGAACGCAAAGGTACTTACAGTTGTGCAAACACGGAAGGTCAGGCGCGGCAGAACTCGCGAAGTTACGATACTCACTATCACGAGACCGCTGCTCGAACTTCTAGAACGTACAGAACGATATCAACACAACTCGAACGGGGTAAGAAGGAAGGAAGGGCGAAGGATAACCTGACCGTTGCTGGCTGATGCTCCTTGAACGCAGGTGTGGAACGCTTGCTCCGCCTTTTCTTCTTCTATGAGCAGTATGAACGCTAGGGTTTCCACTTCGGAACTGATTCTCTCGAATCTTGTCGAAGGTCCGGTTCGAAGGTCCAAAGAGTTATCTGCATCACCCAAAGGTTGACTGGGAGAAAATGCCTATGGCATTAGTCCGCCTCTGTATATTTGTATGATTAAAGTATTGAATAAATAGATAAATAATAGTAAAGTTGAGTAGACAGATCTATTTGTGAAAATTATGGTTTATCTAAAAAGGAGAATTTTGAGCCACATAAAGAAAGAATGCTAGGCAAAACTACATGCAGCTGACATGAGAGTGCTAAGAGGGAAGTGTGGAATCACACGAGTGGATAAGAAAACAATGAAAAGGGAAAACAAAAGAAAATAGGAATGAAAAGAGGAAGTCTTAAAGTGGCACTGCACCGGTGACTGAAAAGGTGTGGAAATCGGTTGTCATGTGATGCGGAGGAATGAGGAAAATGTCGTGAGGAAAGTTCTGAATATGAATGTAGAGAGCTATAAGAGTAGGGCAAGACCAAATAAACGATGGATGCTCTGTGTGAATGATGATATAGTTAGAAAAGGGGTGATCACCGAGGTGACGACTAATAGAGAAGTATGGACGGAAAAGACATGTTGCGCCGATCGCAAATATATTGGGATAAGGGAGGACAGTGATGATACAAGACATGTTGCGCTGACCACAAATATATTGCGATAAGGGAGGACAGTGATGATACAAGACATGTTGCGCTGACCACAAATATATTGCGATAAGGGAGGACAGTGATGATACAAGACATGTTGCGCTGACCACAAATATATTGCGATAAGGGAGGACAGTGATGGTACAAGACATGTTGCGCTGACCGCAAATATATTGGGATAAGGGAGGACAGTGATGATACAAGACATGTTGCGCTGACCACAAATATATTGCGATAAGGGAGGACAGTGATGATACAAGACATGTTGCGCTGACCACAAATATATTGGGATAAGGGAGGGCAGTGATGATACAAGACATGTTGCGCCGACCGCAAATATATTGGGATAAGGGAGGACAGTGATGATAAAAGACATGTTGCGCCGACCACAAATATATTGGGATAAGGGAGGACAGTGATGATAAAAGACATGTTGCGCTGACCACAAATATATTGCGATAAGGGAGGACAGTGATGATACAAGACATGTTGCGCTGACCACAAATATATTGCGATAAGGGAGGACAGTGATGGTACAAGACATGTTGCGCTGACCGCAAATATATTGGGATAAGGGAGGACAGTGATGATACAAGACATGTTGCGCTGACCACAAATATATTGCGATAAGGGAGGACAGTGATGATACAAGACATGTTGCGCTGACCACAAATATATTGCGATAAGGGAGGACAGTGATGGTACAAGACATGTTGCGCTGACCGCAAATATATTGGGATAAGGGAGGACAGTGATGATACAAGACATGTTGCGCTGACCACAAATATATTGCGATAAGGGAGGACAGTGATGATACAAGACATGTTGCGCTGACCACAAATATATTGCGATAAGGGAGGACAGTGATGGTACAAGACATGTTGCGCTGACCGCAAATATATTGGGATAAGGGAGGACAGTGATGATACAAGACATGTTGCGCTGACCACAAATATATTGCGATAAGGGAGGACAGTGATGATACAAGACATGTTGCGCTGACCACAAATATATTGGGATAAGGGAGGGCAGTGATGATACAAGACATGTTGCGCCGACCGCAAATATATTGGGATAAGGGAGGACAGTGATGATAAAAGACATGTTGCGCCGACCACAAATATATTGGGATAAGGGAGGACAGTGATGATAAAAGACATGTTGCGCTGACCACAAATATATTGGGATAAGGGAGGACAGTGATGATAAAAGACATGTTGCGCTGACCACAAATATATTGGGATAAGGGAGGACAGTGATGATATAAGACATGTTGCGCTGACCACAAATATATTGGGATAAGGGAGGACAGTGATGATAAAAGACATGTTGCGCCGACCACAAATATATTGGGATAAGGGAGGACAGTGATGATAAAAGGACTTTCGGACTCATGTAAACGGTCGAGAATCAAGGTGTACTGTTTGACGACACGGTTGGCGCAGTGGTTAAGCGATTGACTGCTGCACTGCGTGTCGCGAGTTCGGTTCCCGCACGGAACAAATATTTGTATGACCTGCAAGTAGTTGTTCCGGGTCTGGCTGTTTGTGTATGTGAGTTTAAATGTTTGTAAACGCACCCACGATACAGGAGAAATTCCTAGTGTGGGGCAACGTTTAAAAAAAATAAAATTATGTCGGTCCTTCACAATAAAAGCGGCAAAAACAAAACTAAAGGCATTTATACAGACGTAACTTATTATGAGAACCTATTTTAAATTAAGAGCCATAGTAATTACCCGTACAATTTACACGAAAAGAAATATTTTTTACACCAATTAAACTCCAAATAATTAAAAATTATAAAACATTATATTCACAAGGTTATATGTGCGTTATGAACTGACTCATTTAAATAACGAGCGCAAACAAAGCGAGTTTGTGTTTCTGAAATAACACTGTTTAAATTAGAATAAATTTAGTTTACATAATAAATAAGCACGTACTACTTCAGTACTTGAAACTTTGGCTCACCTCTAAACAGCCTCTCAATTCGTTGTTGTTTTCGTATTTCTGTGTTTAGGTGTTTACCTGTAACAAATGAAAAATACACATTAATTCTCATATACAATAATTTTATTTTAATTAACATCGGCTTTGTGTGTGTGTAACCATAAAACTTATTCCGAAGTAAAATGAAATAAACAACACTGGACAACGAAATCGTCGTGCTACGTCGTAACCACAATACTACGCGCTGACTAAAAATGTGCTACGTCGTAGCCACAATACTACGCGCTGACTAAAAATGTGCTACGTCGTAGCCACAATACTACGCGCTGATTAAAAATGTGCTACGTCGTAGCCACAATACTACGCGCTGACTAAAAATGTGCTACTATTATTATTATTTATTGAATTAAAGCCAACACGGACCGATTATAAAACAAATACAAATACAATTTCAATACAAATACAATTTCAATACAAATACAATTAAATACAATTTCATTAATTACCTAGTTAAAACAATATTTCCACATTAGCCCGTACATGTACCATGTCACAGTGATACACGTATTGGCAGTCGAATCGCTGTGCGAAGGCGCTCAGGCGCTGCTACGGCGTAGCAGTTCTGCTTTGTTTGTAGTAATGTAGTACGACATCACGGTTGTCATTATGTAGTATACATAAGACCTTTATTGTAATACCCGTGTTCACAAATAAAGATTGATTGATTGATTGAAATATTACTTAATTTTAGGTGAAATAGTGGATATCGCTCATTATTAATTGTCAGTCATAGAATATTACAGTTGGTAACATCATTACCTAACGAGGATTAGCCCTGCAGGTACAAACAAGCCATTAAGAGTGTTGAGTGTGGTTCCCTTTGCCCCCCGACAGAGGGATACCCACGATTCACGATAAACATAACACGCCTGTATTTCTTGAAGGAGAAGACAGAGGTTTACAGCAGTATTTTAGAAAATTGTTTGTTTCATAGCATAAGCATAAACATCCTTTATCATTCCCACTGCTGGGACACAGGCCTCCTCTCTATGAGAGGGAGTGGGCTACCACGCGGGCCCAGTGCGGGTTGGTAGATGTCACATGTTTTCGAATTTTTGGTTCTAGGACATTTCTTCATAATTAATTAAAAACTTTAATATAAATAAAAAAAATCTGGGTTTATTGAATGAGTGAATTTCACCGATCCCACCGTGGTTAGCCTCGACTCCATTAATCGAATGAACCCCAAGATTTGCACTAGCCACTGAAGCCTCTCTCATGGTGCTACATCTACCACCACCACCACACCACACCACACCACACCACCACACCTGTAGCACCATGAATAAAATAAAAACTAAAATAAACAAAAATGATGTATGCTCTCCCATACATCATTTTTGTTTATTTTATTTTTTATAGTTTTCCCACTAGTATATTAAAAATCCCATGTAACGAGAATCTAACTCAGGACGTGGCGCTCAGAAGTCGCGCTCGCCACCACTAGATCAATTCTAAATTATTATGTGAGTTTCAAGATTTTCAACCAAAGTTGGTGACCCAAAAAGCTAAACGTCATAGTAATTAGAGAGTAATTAGCAATCTTCACACGAACTGCGTTCTAAGAAACTAGGTTAACAAGGTAACACTCGCTCCGACTACGTCGGTACCTAAGCGGGTGACAACCGTCAAAGAGTTGCCTTCATACACCCAGTAATGTGTAATAACGGTGCATAACGGTGCATAATATGAATAACGGTGCATAGTTTGTAAAGTGCTTTTAAGTGCGAGTAATGTGCCGGAGCTATATAATGGGGTAAGTTTGAAGTTGGACTTGAGTTAGCGTTGTGACCAGAAGGCCAATTCTCGTACTTAAAAAACGTTCAAATTCAAGTCGCAGTGCCGCAAAAGTTCCAAAATGTCACAAAAGGTATTCTGCTAAACCAAAAAACTAAGTCAAAAGTGACGTTTACTGCAATGAGATTGCGACTAGATCGAAAATAAGAAATGTACTAAAACGGTATTCTGCTAAAGTTTCGACTTGACACCGAAAATAAAATATGCATTCCAGTACTTATAAAAACGTCAAAACTGACATAAGCATGACATTATTTGTAGACTGAACTGTAACTAAAAATTTTAGCTTCTGCAGTTTCATATTTCTCGTTTTATTTCGATTTTATCCTTGAAATCTTCTTGAAATCCAAGATTCATGAAGTAAAAACTTAACCAGTAACACTGTTATCAATCATTTTGTGTTTGTGTGGTGAAATAATGCAAAACGAGTGGGTTCGGCCTGTAGGAGTATTTTTCATTCCTCGCACAACGCGCAGACGACGAATCGACGGCAAAATAACGTAGAGAACACAGATGCAAGTGTTCTTAGCATCGCCAGCCGCGGTGGCTCATATAAGACGCATGTTCCATAAGCTACCTTGCGTTTGGAAAAAGTTACAGACTCATCAAATCTTACGAACTGAAGCCGCATATCCAACAGGATTTAAGCGTCGAAAAAATGGACTGGGTGTGGCAGCCAAGGTTGGTCTACTACGTACACATTATTATAATAATATATCAAGATATTATTGATTGATATGCAACAAGGCAACTATGAGTATATTCTAAGCATCTTCGTCATCACCATATATCTACTTTTCTCGGTTCTGTTATCTTCCTGCGTTTTGCGCGAATAGCTATATTATTTCAGATCCCCAGCCATGTAGCAAGCCACATTGGCCCTGGACCACCCACATACCTATATTTAAAATACATGTACTTAACAAGAAAAATTCTACAATAAGCTGAAAGTGTGACGGTTATCATAAAAATTATGCGAGATGAATAACAGAATTTCTTTGTCAATTCACTATCAAGATACTTAATATTATGTCTTCTTTTTAGATTCCATACATTTATATGAGCTACGTGTAACACATTTCTGCTTCATAAGACCATTTGATAATTAAGAGAAGTAACAATATCCTCCAGAAGTCCCGACCGAGTTGCGGTCACAGCAGCCAATTTCAACGGAGACAGCCAAAGTATATGGGAGGTACTATGGAGAAGAGGACAATTGTGTGCATAGGTGCACCTACTCTTCCCGCACTCTCATAGTCTGATGAGAAGGCAATATGATGTAACCGGGAAGAGTTTAGGCACAGTACCAGCGGCTTTACATGCTTTCCTAGGCACGGGGGTGTCACACTTTTACATTACTATTTGAAGGGATCACGGGTATACTACACAGCGGGGGGTTGAATGAGCAGGGTGGTTGTTCTGATAGCTGGTTGTGCTATAGTATAAGAGCGAAATGCATGTTCTATGTCTAGTAAAAAAGCCTTTAAAAGCACCCTGATACATAGTGTTACTTACATTGAAATGTGTAAGACTACAAAGGTACAAAAATAGCCCAGAATACCGAAGTATACAAATATATAATAAATTACCCGAAAATATAATATGTTCCATGAGAACACTATGTTATTTAAAGCTAGGTTAAAGGCATTGCTCTTAGAAAAATGTTACTATAGTATCCAAGAATTTATGGAAGATAAAATGTTAAAATAGAGTTCAAATATCTAACTGTGTGTTAATTATAATACAATTATAATTATTTTTTATGTATAGAGATCTAAATAAGTTTAATTAATATAATATTTTTAATTATGAAAGTTCCTAATCTACTTGTTATTAGTTAATAGATACTCACTGCAATATTGTTAGTTTTAAGTTATCTTGCAGCACCCTAACAGGGTCATGTAATCACTATTTTTAAGCATAGCATGTAACTATGGTTGTGTACATTGTGCATTAAACAAACAAATAATATTTTATATGTTTGTATTAATGATTAGTTGGCTATTTAATTAAAATAGGGTTTCATATGCATACCTATTTATATGCATTTATTTGCATTCCACAAGGTAAAAAACAAGATTTTAACAAAAGGCTTACAGCTAAAAGCTGTTGTAGACCTTTATCTAAGTATTACTTAAAGTTAAAAAAAACTAAATCATAGAAAGCTAAAATTTGCAATAAAATTATACAGGAAAACTAAATGATTATATTTGCTTACAAAGTTTTTAAGTAACAGTAATATAAATAATTCTATTATAGGTAAGTAGGTAGGTAGCTATTTCTTAAAATACTATTATTACATTCAGATAAAGTTATATTTACTTAGGTAATATTATTACAAACACTTATTTATTAAGAGGTTGTATTTTAGGATAACAAATTATTAATAAAGAGATAAGTTTTACGTTTACGTTGTTACGTTTCACTTTAGTAGTGACTTCATTTTTCTGCAGGCACATAGAAGTATAGAACCTGTCAATGATTGTGGCGTCGCTTGAAGGAGGCCTATGTTCAACAGTGGACGTCTTTCAGCTGAAATTATGATGATGACTCCACTTCTATAAGGCAGATTTTATAGTTGGTTAGCACTTCGCCTGCAACTTTCACGGCACGCTTGCGTGCATTTTAGTGTGTTTATTAGATATGATGGTTGCTCACTCACTATGCTCGTGAGGTGAAGTGAGGTGAGGAGTGTGAGGTGGTCACAGCTCCAAACTTACTACACAAACCCATATAATTATTTAGGACACACATTTAACAAAATCCACACTTGAGACTAGACAACGGAGACATGTATCACGTATGGATTTTTATAAATGTGCGTATATTCTATACATATAATAAAATTGCAGAGAAGTCAAAACTGTGCGTTCAATATTTTTGAAATAGTATGTGCTACGAAGTGTGGGAATGATTCTGATGCCGATAATATGGATTGGTTTTTAGTATTTGTGCCCATTTGGTAATTTATCTGTATGCATGCCCAAGCTTCTGAAAAAATTATCTATTCAGAAGAATTTATTCAAAAGCTTTAGGTACGAATTTTGCAAAAATATTCTTTGAAGGCCGGGTCATTATGTGTAGGTTAAACCATCATCATTATTACTGGCAGTCTTGTTCCACCCACTGCTGAGTTTATACTCAATAATATTATCGCGCTATTTAGGTACAGTGGGGGGAAGAGTAGTATTGAATTTTCTTCCTGTTCTTTGATAGTTTACTGCAGGATTGTAATAATACGAGACGAAATTGCAAATTAGTTACGGATTTAAACTCTGAAATGAAAATCATTACTATTATCAAGCTAAACAGTCAATTATGACATGGGAAGAGAATGGCTATTTTAGTCTCTAGTCAACGAAACACACAGCCTGGCGGTTCGACGCCTCCCTTTCATGACTTTGCTTGTACTTATAAAAATATAACTATATGGTTTTTAGGGTCCGTCTGTCCGCCCATTTGTCACAGGGCCTGTATCTTTTGAATCGTAATAGGTAGACACTTGAAATTTTCACCGAGTGTGTAGGTACCTACTACTATGGCCGCTATAACAACAAATAATAAAACTAAAGGGAGTCCCCATACAAGAAAGGTGTTTTGGCATCCCAACTTGCAAGAGTAAGCACGCTGCAGAGGCCATCGATTTATCGGTCCGGACCCAGCTAGTACGGAACAGACCGATCGTTTTACTTTGCGAGAACGAGCAAGAGTTCATAGTAAAGAAATAAAAAGGCCAATGAAAAATATGCTTTTATTTATTTTGTACATTCCTAAGCAGTAGGTAGGTACTTAAATACTAAAGTTACTGTCGACGTTTGAATAAAATTCAATTTAGCTAAGTAGTAAATAAATACATCTCGAATACAGCCATTAAAATTCATATTATTATTCTAATTACTACTTAAATAGTTTCAAAATGACGTAAAAAAATTTATTTAAAGTAGGTAGGTAAATAAGAAATTTAAAAGTTCAAAATCTAATTATTTTGCATGGGCCTCCTCCAAAGCCTTCCATTCGTCTCTACGTGATGCGATAAAAGTCCAGTTTTTGCCGGCGACTGCTTCATCCCGTCTTTCCATCGTGACTTTGGTCTGCCCCTGCGCCTGTTACCTACCGATAGGCCCTCTCCAAGCTGTGACTGCTTATTCCTCATATCGTCAGTGTATCTGGAAAAAAAAAAAAAAACGTCTGGCCCATTTCCACTTTAGGCTTTGAGCGAAGGAGACATCGTCGATTACCATAGTCTTTTTTCTTGTTGCAGAATGTTTAATTTTGTCTAATAGTCTTATTTTAAGCCTACTACTTCTTTCTAGCTGACTAGAGAAAGGTCAGTTTTCTCATGGGTACAGAGTCAGAAATCCATGTTTGGTAGCCGTACGTGAGGCAGAGTAGTAGACAGGAATTCATAATTTTCATAATTCATAAATTCCATTAGATGTGGATGCTTGACTTGATGATTTCTTTATACCTATCACCAATATTTCTTTGCACGTTGTCGCGATTCGCCTGTCTATTTCTTCAATGTTGTTATTCTTGCTAAACGATAGGTACAAGTTTTCCCAGGTAGGTAAATATAATCGTCTGCGTAACCCACCGGAGAGTTGTTGAGTGATACCTATAGGTATTTTTAGTTATTTCGCCATTATTTTTGTTTTTGAGAGGTTCATTTCTATGCCAGTCTTTTTACTTACTTCATGATGCTCGGCCAACATTACTTGGAGCACTGCAGCATCCTCAGAGAATATTATGGGTGTAGTAGGTGCGTTACGGAAGTTTTACATCATAGCGGCACTTTTCTGTATGATCTCCCCTGCAACTCTTCACTCAACGCACTACAACGACCACCACAGTAGGTAGGTATATAGCCTGGCTGCTATGCTTGGGTTCTGTTCCAAAATACGATGATATCCCTAATGGATAATAAAGATAGGCACCGTTTTTTTTAAAGTGGTTACTGTGGTAGCACCATAGGTACCTATTCGAGAAAATGTTTTTCTTCCTGTGATAGTGCAATAAATGATTACAGTAATTTCAGCCCTATATCTATCAATAATAATAAATAAAAACGATATAAAGTTACCTATAGTTTGACATTCAATCTAATGACGTCTCTTGACATCTATTCTATCATCTGCCACAATACGCATCGCGCATGCGCGTCGCGATTACTATTACGTTCCAAGTTAGCTTTATAACCGATTATTTATTTTAATGATTTTGTGTTCTCAAAGATTTAAAATAACAAACGGGAAATGAAAATACTATGAGTGTTTACTAAACCAAGCAATTTAATAAATACATTAAAAAAATCATAAAATAAGGTTGCAAAAAATTTAAGTATCACATTATCGTCTGCATACATTGAACCAACACGAAAGTATGTTATTTTTCGTAAATGAGAACAAAGTTGATTGCCATGAGACTAGACTGCGATGATATTGCGACCGGAACTTGAACAAACCGAATTTTAACATGAGCAGAATACAATTTTTTGGTCTGTTCACAATGTCATCGCGTTCCGGTGTCATGTTTTTCACTTTGCTTGTTAATTAGTAGAATTGACCTTCTGTTTTAGGAGATGTTACGTTGGATAAAGTATTTTCAAGTTATATTCTAAAGTATCTAGATTGTGTTAATTTAGGAATCTTGGCACTCGTCTCTAATGACTAAAAATTGAGTCATTATAGTGATAATTGTCTGGAAAGTTGGCACAATGCATCCAATGCGAGATATTTTTTTCTTTAAATTAAAGACATACCAAAGACAGAAAACAATAAAAAAACTATTTATTTAAATAAAGTAATCGGACTAAGGATCCAGCGATTCTTTTTTTTTTCAAGTTATTGATCCTCCAGCTACACTCGCACGTACATTTTCAATTAACTTTATCTCCTGGATCTGTATTTACGAATCCTCTCCAAATCTTCGTAAACTCACTACCCTCATCATATTATTCGCGATCTATATTCTACCCTCCTGTTAACAATAAAACTGCTAACAAACGCTCATACACAACAAGTAGACAGAACCCTTTAACTTACTGAAAATATTACATGGAATCATACTGAAATACGTAAAAGTGCGAGTTGAATTAGCTCGCTAAGGATGCCATCATTTGAATACTTTACGGTTTTAACTTTCGATTGTTTTCAAATAGTATCATTGCAATAACAATCATGATCTTATACCAATCGCGGTTATGTATTTTTATAAACATTTATTTGCTGAGTTGAAAAATTAGTTAGATGGATATACTTTATTATGATAGTGTGGCCATTAGGTTATCACATTCATTGAAACCACGTATTCCACATTACGTATTTTAAACATACACAATTAAAATAATTAATAACCATGAACATTCTAGCCGTGGGACCATTTTTTCAGTTTTAGTATTTACCAACATTTTAAAATAAAGTTTGTGTTGAATTGATGACACCATCGCTACATCGCTACATCGCTGCATCGCTGCATCGCCCCGCGCGTGTCTAGTGCCTATTATCAAGGATGGTTTTTTTCTTGCCAGCTATTACGTTAATTATTTTCTTTGAAAAATCAGTTTTCTATTTTTAGTAACATTGTTTATTTTATTATTTTAACAGACTAATAACAACTTGTAATAACCGCTGAACTATTTAAAGTGATAACCTAATCGCCACTCTGTATACCAAAATTGTAACACAACTCCTATTATTGCCTTTGAGTAGTTTCTGGTTATTTATTATGAACCAATTAAAAATTTTGATTATGATGGCAAAGTATATTTTTTTACATCGATTATCAAAAAATCCCAAAACGAATTCAACAAAATAACGTCCTTTCAAATGATAAACTTTAGTAGAATACTCTCCTTTTTCTACCGGGAGAATGTCAGCAATATAATACATAATTACTGTCAGCATTCTCTCGCGGGTGTATCGCTTGCGTTACTACTGGTGGGGCTGTATAGCGATAGTTAAATGGAGACTGTTGTTTACGTGACATGGATGATATTGGAAGTCAGTGGGTGTTGTTTTGCTTGTTAGAAAAATATTCGTCTTTTTGTGACATAGATACGAATTTTGTCGGTTATTTGACGGCTGAAAAATGTAAAATTCCTCTTCGGAAAATATCTAAAAAACTCTATGGTAGTAAACTCCCATTTGTCATACCTAACACATACATAACATGGCGACTATATTGCCCAAGAGTCAGGCAGAGCTCTACCTCATTGTATACCTACATGTCGCCGATTATGTTTTAACTGCTATGTAATATGGCCATACTGAATATTCAATTACAAACCAACCCAATACCATCCAAAGCCAATTTTCCTTAAAAGAAAACACACATAATGAACTAGCAGCCGCCGCCCGATCGTTAAGTAAATTGCAAATAATTACCGACGCCATCTTGCCTCTCAATAATTCATGAGAGCTGACTGTACCAGTTCACGAGAGCTGACTGTACCAGTTCCACGTGTACGCGATAAAGTTGATGTTCATTTGTTTTATTTTAGAAGGAGGAAGACTTCGATGTTTTTGTATGGTTTTGCTATGCAATGTATCTCTGAATTTAGTAGCTCCAACATTATATTTTGACATAATTAAAAAGTGAAGGGATATTGTATGGAGCTTATCATGGTTCAATAACACACAGTAAAAGTTCAAAAGCTTTTAGTTACACGTATGTATAAATGAACTATCTAAGAACGGTTCTCGTCATTCTTATTAGCCAGTCAGCAAGGTGGCTGCCGAATATGTCCAATGCACCCTAAGCACCAGGCAGTCTCCTAGGATGCACCGGACGTGTGATACACTTAACCACATATCTAACGAACACAAAGTTTATAGAATACTTACGATAGTGGCACTGTATGTAGCTTGTGAAATTTGCATATTTTTATTCCTTTACGTTGATATTGACTGTTAAAGGTGAGGAAATAAATACAATACTAAATGTTGTAGGGGCTGCAATCATTATGTACCGCTGAAAGTATAGTTCACCGAGTGCATAAGCTATGTTTTAATTATAATTTGTAATCTGTCACAGGCGACATCATACAGTGCCGCAGGTATAAATATTGAGTCTCCTACGAGGTTGGTGGGAGTAAAATAGGTTTAGCGTCAGAATTTCTGGTACCTAGTGGCAATGAAAGTGTTACCGCAAACTCGCTTCATAGCACACGTAGGATAAACGAACTTTACGCTCAACCCAACGACTCCACAGCTATGTGTCCGCACATTCCGCGCTAACCAAACGTTCTATATTGCCCAGGGATATGTAATGTATGTATAGTGGTATGCTAGTGTGTACCTTCACTCGCGAACCTTGTGGCTTCTTAATTATAGTAAGTAACCAGATTGAATTTAAAAAATGTAAGGAAATTGTGAGCCTATCTGTTGAGCGGACAGATGAAATAGGCTGTATAGAATTTGTATTAAGTATGCATAGACCCCCTTCAGAATTGTATGACTGCTTTGAAAAGGTAATGGATGAAATGTTGAACAAGATTTGTAACTCGAACAACTGCATTATCACTTGCGGAGATTTAATGTTAATTTAATAGAAAACTCAGGTTCTTGTAGTAAAATATTAAGTCTGTTTCAGTCCTACAATATTGTAATACTATTTTTGAAGCCCACAAGAATAACCCTTATTAGTGCAACATGCTTAGATAATATTTATACAGATGTTAAACCAAGCCACAAAGAAATTATAAATCTATTAGATTCTGATCATTGCGGGCAAAGGATTACTATCCAAAACCAAAACAACAAAGTGGCTAAAAAGGATATCACTGTCAACCCCAAAACTGCAAGTCGCTTGGAAGCTTTTAAAGTTAAACTCATTAATAATTTACCAGTTTTGTCTATTCATTCTGATCCTAATCGTCAATGTGATGATTTTTTTTCATTTAGTAGTAAACAATTGAATTCCACTTTTATTCCCAAGTCTATCTCGGTTAATAGCAACGCATCTTTCAGTGATTGGACTACCTTTGGTATTCATAAAAGTAGAACACGGCTTTCTGAGCTGTACAGTGAAAGGACTGTTGTAAACACTGTTGAATTTAATTGATATGTTAGACATTATTCAAAATTATTAATAAAGGTTTGTTGTATGGCCAAGTCGAGATAAAAGAGTTTCAATATTAAAAACAGTCTTAATGTAATTAAAACGACTTGGAATATTGTTAATAGTGAAACGGGAAGTTCTAGTAAGCGTAATACTGACTACAGTCTGTCCATTAATGACAACATCATAAAAATCTGACTCACAAGTCGCCGCTTTGAAAATTCCATTTCAGATAATCCCGTTTCAACTAACAAATCCCTAAACTCATCACCTTCTGTTGCTAAGTCTTTGCTTAAAGAAAATGTTAATGTTTGCGATTCGGAATTTCATTTTAAACATATAACTTCTAGAGATATCATTAAAACCTTTCACACTTGAAATGTAAAAACGACTGCAGATCTGTGGTGTAATTCTGTAAAAGTTGCTAAGTCTAATAATGACCTTATGAAAACTAGTAAAATAATACAGTTATTTAAATCAGGTAGTACTGAGAACCCCACTAGACCTATTTCAGTAGTATCTACCTTTACTAAAATTTTTGAGAAATTAATTTTAGCCCAATTGCAAAGACTTTTTAATAAACAAAAATTATTACATTGTAAACGGTTCGGTTTTACAAAGGGTCGTTCAACTACTGATTTGAAACTGTTGAACTTTTAAGACATATTTATAATGCATGGGAAGATAAATGCGATGCCTTGGGCATCTTATGTGATTTGTCATAGGCGTTATTCGTGAAACGCTAATTAGGGAACTCTGCCACTACGGGATCCGGAACTGCGCTCTGGATCTTCTTACTTCATACTTGAGTAATAGGATTCAGAGCGTTGACGTTAATGGAAAAAGATCTCCCAGATCTATAATAACAATGGGTGTCCCACAGGGCTAAATTCTTGGTCCTTTTTTGTTTCTTATTTATATTAATGACTTGCCTTACCTCATAAAGGATAATTGTGATATAGCGTTATTTGCGGATGACACTTCACTTTTGTTTAAAATTAAACGTCAGCAGCTGGTTACTGACAATGTAAATAGCGCGATCTCAAAAGTAGTTCACAGGTTCAATGTTAATAATTTACTTCTTACTGAAAAAAAAACCAAATGCATTAAGTTTACGCTACCTCACGTTAGACAGGTGATAACGAATGTAGTGATAAAGGGCAAAAAAATGAATCCTGAAGATAACACAGTATTCTTGGGCTTAAATTTGGATGCTAAGCTTCAGTGATAAATTGTCAAAAACGCTTAGCTCCGCAGCATACGATGTTAGAAAAATCGAAATTTAACTGATACAGAGACAGCTCGTTTAGTGTACTTTAGCTATTTCCATAGTGTAATGTCGTACGGTATTCTGTTGGGAGGAAATGCCGCCGATATTCAAACTATCTTTGTTTTGGAGAAGAGAGCTGTTCGTACAATTTATAAATAAAATCCGAGACACACTCTCAGAGAGAAATTTAAGGAGATTAATGTAATGACTGTGCCTTCTCAGTATATTTTTGAAAATGTTTTATATGCCCATCAAAATTTAAACTGATTAAAAAATATAGTGATATCCATGACATCAATACTAGGAGCAAACACAAAGGAGATGGGAAATGCACCAGTTTCCTGGGCCCTGGTGTTAACTCAATCAAACTATTATTTGTTAGAGGATGACAAGGCTTCACTGAAAATTTGGTTATCCAGGAATCAAGTTATATGAAGTATAGTAAAAGTGAGGTTACATTGTAGTTTTTTTAATGTTATTTATAAAATATTTTTGAATGGCTTCGGTTGTGTAATGGCTTTATGCATGAAGTGCAAGTAGAGAGTTTTACAATATTTTGTATACATTAATTATATACTTACATGTGCACCTACAATAAAATTACTATGTATAACGCAATAGGTGTTAGTAGGTACGCAAAGAATTAGAAGTGAATCAATGACAGATAAATTAATAATGTAATAGATACATGGTGCTCACATATTTACAAACACGTAAACACATACGATTTGCCTAAAATTTTAACAAGTATTAAGTCAGTGTGTGAGTTAAAGTAATCATCACAGAATGTAAATCAGACTTTTGGCGGCAAAAAGCTATAAGAGAATAGCTCATAATTGTAACCCTCCGTATTGGTGACCAAGATGCGTGCTTGCCTAGTTTGCAATGTCAAAACTTAATTATTTTTTTGGCTCACCGTGTTTGAACAGACTAACAATGTTGGCAGCGTTGTTGAATTTGACAGTTCAAAGTGACAAGACCAAGGACTTTACTATATGCATAGTACTCGGACCAATTATCCTACCTACATGGACGGAGTCACAGCTTGTTGCAGCTCTTGCGTCCGTGTATCAAATAAGCTATTGTTTTCTTTGTCTATTTCATTGAGCGAGTAAGCGAGCGAAGTACGAGTAAAAGAGTTAGATGGTGTAAGGCTGGCAACGTCGTACTGTCTGTGTGAATCGTGTCACTAGCCGACATCCTGGCGTGTGAAAACTTTGCGTTCCGTGTAGTATTTTTGCTAAATATAAAAATATCTCAGTGATGTGGCGAAATATTAACGAAAAAAGTGAAACTATGTCTTGTGCAGCTGTGTTTTGTGCATCGAGAACAATAAAAGGAGGACTCCCAAAATTATCATTTCACGCGTAAGTCTTTGAAATCAGTTTTATAGTTTAAGTAATCAGATTCTTATCCAGAAAAACGATAATCATAAAGATTTACATATTACCTACGAGTAAGATTTTTTTACTCAATATAGATATAAAGCCATGTTTCATTGAATTAATTAGTATTCATCTCTGCTTGTTTTGGCAATATTTATAGAGATGCAATAACGAAATACTACAAACTTTATCGATAACCAATAAATCAGTCAATTATTAAAGATTTATAAGACAACTTGTCAAGATTATTTTAATTTTTTTTTATTTTACGTGCACCATTATCGCCAATGACGCATGAATAAGATATTAGTTGAATCTGAGTTCTAAAAGTTTAAACAATTTTCAGGCTTTGTGTTATTTCGGAATCACTTTGATGTATCTTAAAAAAAAACATTTAGTAATATGGCTACACTACTTCTTCTATTTACAAAAATATATTTCATTCTGTAAATTTCAGAGTCTGATTATAAGGAGGATCACAAGTATCTTTTATTTGCATTTTATAATGAAAAACACTACACTGTAATCGAAAATTGTGTTAAAAATTTATCAAAATCAAAGATTTATTTGCAGATAAATATAGTTACAAAAGTTTTTACAACAAAACAAACATACAACAAATTGATTTAGCAGATTGTAACCTAATAATTTTTCCTACAAATAAGAAAAATAAATTTCGTGTGTATTTATTTAAATAATAATAATAAAGGAAATAATATACTTAATGTAATTTTATCGACATGCTTTGAGGCGTTGACCCTCCCCAAGTCACCTACATTATTACAAACCTAGATTTGCACACTAACAAAAAATTACACTAAGATTTCATCTAATGCTCCGTCTATAGGTAGGATAATTGGTCCGAGATATAGTACATACTAATTCCATGCATAGGACCTTCCTTCACAAATTTGTCGTTATAATGTTCAGTGTCTCTACAGCAAGAGCACCTGCTAATTTCATGCTTTAAGTACGTTCCAGTCGCCGTGTCAACCTATCTGGCACCAACTTCCCGATGGCAAAGGATAAGGATAAGTATGACACCTTTATCATTTACCGGTACAGTTTACTCGACCTACCTTACTTGGTACGGGGTACATACCTAGTCAGAGCTGAACCGGAACGTGTGAAAAGGCGACTAACCGTAAGCATTTCGTACATCTCTTATAAACCGTTCCTACTTCGGAAAAAACAACACTAGAGGCACAGAGGGTCAGTAATTAGAGGCCGAGTCGGAATAATTCGATGAATGCCGACAACCGCACCAAATAAATTGGGCTCCCGAGTCGATAGTGACGACGAAAACCAACGTCGATGTACATGGTGGTTGGTACAAGTAATAAGAGACTGCAGGTTTGAGTCGGAATCAAAAACGTTTTTTACTGTAAAAATAGTAATTTTAGTAAGTTTCGTTCTTACTTACATGATACGTTTTTTTACTGGTTTTAACATAGAACAATATAACCTAAAAATTTACTGCTTACAAGATCTCTTTCAAACAGCAATCATATTATTATAATACGAATATTATTTTCTCTTTATCTTAGCCTGGGATCACCCATCGTTTGGTGTAGGCCTCTTGTCACTTCAGTCAGTCTCCACAATTTTGTGCATCTTTGGTCCAGGATTTTCCTGCCTCTTTGATGATGTCATGTCAAATATATTATCTTCGACCATATACTATCGCCACCACCTATCCTCCGCACCACACAAACCGCATCACACAGGAGCACCACTCAGACAAGCAATTATTGGATAATCGAATGCCGCCCATCGACTCTGTCCCGGCCAAATGGCGATGTACAGCCTGGATCACGATGGGCCTGCAACACACATGTACAGCGGACAATATGGGGTGACAACTTGTGGGGTGGGCTGTACGAAGGGATGAGACGAACATGTCAGGCCAGCTTATGTTAATTGATTGAGTGTTTAGAGTCCAGTCAATTTATAATGTAGAAGGGGTATAGAATGTTGTAGATGTATGAATTGTGTGTTCGCAAAAACTTAGGACTTTTCCGCTTTTATAACTAGTTGCCAAAGTCGGTTACAAAACTTAGTGATGGAATGTTCAAAAGCCACATCAAACGTATCCTTATCAAAAAAATATGCTATAAGATTAAAGACAAGGAAGTCTGGCAATAATTCCTTCTGCACATGTGGCTTCCCTGGTACCTCATTAACGGCATCACAATGTAAATGTCTACTGTGTGCTCCCAAATTACGATATTTCATAATACATCATCCAGATTTGTTATAGTTGTAATAGCAATCATGCCGTTTGGTTTAAATAGGCTTTTATTGTTTTTATTCACCTTTGTATATAGATTCTTTGTAATTTGTGAATGTAAGAACATTGTAGGCCTAACTTGTAAACTTAAGATTTGTAGACCATTTTCTATCTTGTTAAGTACCAGGTACCTGTTGACAGGCCTACCTACACTGTCCTCACATACCTATAAACACTAATTTGAAAACATTGTAAAAGCCAATTATTTTTAAAAGAGTAACCGTGCAGTTTCTTGCCGGCTCTTCTCCATAGGAAACGATCAATTGGAACCGTGCACCTAGCTTCTGATGTTTCATAAGTGCTAATGTTGGTTTATGTAAATAATATATTTTGATTAGATTTGAATGAGTGATGTTTAGAACTGATTTAAATTTGAACAATAATTATCATCCTGTAAAAAAAACCACTGCCATGACAAAGACTGCTGTAGAAAACGGATGAGCATCGATCACCAGGTTTACCGAATTCGGGCTGTTCAGGTCAGAATTCAAATATTTGACTTAAACAGTTATGAATTACTATGTAAACAAATATAGCTGGTTTAGAACTGGTTTGGAGGAGAAAGGAAAATAAGTTTAATGAATTTTTTATTTTTACATAGCACTGACAGAAATCATGTATAACCTAAACCTCATTTTTAAAATACATACACATACCTGCCTAAAAATAATCTCCTAAACCCCTTCCAGTCTGGCTTCCGTACTGGTCATAGCACAACTACAGCGCTTCTGAACATTACGGATGATATAAGGTCTGCCATGGAAAAAGGTAATCTAACGGTCTTAGCTTTGCTAGATTTCAGTAATGCTTTTAATACTGTTGATTTTGATGTTTTACTTGGCATTCTATGCTCTCTTAACATATCTCCATCGGTAATTGACTGGTTTCGTAGTTACCTGTTCGGTCGTCGGCAACGTATATGCATTGGAGAGACCTTGTCTTCCTGGAGCAATACTTCTGCCGGTGTACCTCAGGGTGACGTTCTATCCCCTTTACTTTTTGCAGTTTTTATTAACTCAATTTCCGACGAGCTAATTTCTTTCTACCATCTTTATGCAGATGATTTGCAAATTTACTCGCAAGCTCCTCTTGGAAATCTATCTGAGGCTATCTTGACGATTAATCGTGATCTGGCCCGAATATGCGACTGGAGCAAGAGATATGGACTTATGGTGAACCCCATAAAGACGCAGGTTGTGGTGGTGGGCAGTTCTAGGACGGTCTCAAGGATCGACTGGACGACACTTCCCCAAGTTTCTTTTGACAACTCAGTTGTTCCATTTAGTGAGAAAGTTAAAAACTTGGGGATATTCATTGATAAGAACTTTTCTTGGACTGCCCAGCTACAGGAAGTTAGCCGCAAGCTTTTTGCATCCGCTGCATCTTTGAAAAGATTGCGTAATTTTTTACCGACTGCCACCAAGATTGCGCTTGCACAATCGCTTCTTCTACCCATCCTTGACTATGCTGATGTCAGCTATCTTGACCTTACCCAAGACTTACTCGATAAACTTGAGCGGCTTCAAAATTTATGTATAAGATTCATATTCGGTTTGCGCAAATATGACCATGTTTCCGAATTTCGTGTGAAGCTAAAGTGGTTACCAATTCGCCTTCGCCGGAACGCTCATATCCTTTCTCTTTTGTTTAATGTGCTCTTCTCCCCTTCCACCCCTCTCTATCTTAAGAAACGTTTCCAGTTTCTTTGCGACTCCCACACGAAATTTCTAAGGTCATCAGATAACTTGAAGCTTAAAATGCCTATGCATTCCACAACTTTCCTCGACAAATCCTTTACTGTCCAGGCCGCTCGTTTGTGGAATGCATTGCCAGTTGAAATTAAACGCACGCCGTCATTGCTTGTGTTTAAAAGACTCGTGAAGGAACATTACTTGTCGTTGTGATCGTGTTCTCATAATTGTAATTATCTATAGTCTTCATTTATTTTCGTTGCTTATAAATTTAGTATGTACGTATTTATGTATATATTATTTAGGATATGTATATAAGTGTATCTATTATTTAGGATATGTATATATGTGTATCTATTTTAGTGTATTGTATACATACTTATTATTTGCACCAACAACAGCCCCATTTTATGTCCAGGAAAATCTCTGTCCATTCCAAGGTTGCCTGGAAGAGATCGCAGAAAGCGATAAGGCCGCCCATTGTATATTAAGTAGTGTTCAGTTTAATTTTTGTTGTTATGTTTTTTGTGGTGTACAATAAAGAATATATAAATAAATATAAATAAATAAATACCTTTTATAGGCACCATAAAAGGCAAAACAGGGATATTCTGTTTCAAAAGATGCCACATACACGCACATTATAGGGGGACAAATCGAAAAGGTTGTAAGGTAAAATAAATGGGTCTCGTTAGCCACGGGTTGGCAATTTGTCTTTTATACGCTTTTGCAAACTTTCCCAAGTAATGTCCCCTAAATGACGGGTGGGACACCCTGGAGCATATGTTAGAACGGATATTTATATCTACGTATGTGTTATGAGGTGCAAATCTATTGGGGCGGGTGTACAGTATATTTTATGAAGCCATTGATTCGTGAAAGCGATGGATTGAAAGGTATTTTGCAAATTACAGACTTGATATTAATAATAAGTGTTGCAGCTTAGTGTTAAGGCCTGTGTTTGATTCACGGCTTGAGCAAAGCGTCTGTTTCGCAAATCTTAGTAGTAGGAATTTGACTTGTAAAAAACGATAAGATAGTACTTACTAATTTTATCCCATAAACGCTCACTACTGAAAATGTATTTTAAAACATTCAAACGTACGCGTTTACCCATGAAGCCTTACCCCCTAAGCATTACTTTAAATTAAAGTGAAATTCCAAATTAATAATATAAACTGATGTCCTATAAATCACTTAAAACTTATTCCTTACTCCTTAGACCATACAATGACGTCATCACTCCTCACCGACCTCACCAAGAGTGTTCGCACTAGTTATAAATCATAGTATCGGCACGACGGAGTCGGCAATTTGTTAGAGAGATTCGTGTTGGCCGGACATCGATATGATCTGACTACGTTTATACAATATTGCGTCGGGTAGAAAATAACTAAAATCGATGTTGTTTAGAAGTTTTTGATGTTAAGGTGTGGCTTGAGTAGGTTTTGACTACACTATGGGATAATGTGACGTGTTTATTTGTTTTTGGTCAAATAAAGTGTTTTGATACCTTGACATAGAAGCAGATGTAAATACGACAAATGAAACTACTGAAGAACACATTCAAAACAATTCATACTACGGACTGGCTCGTTGGTCTAGCGGGTGCAAGCGCTACTTAACTGCTAAACATGAGTTCCTGTGTTCGATTCCCAAGTCGGGCAAGGTATTATTGGGTTTTTTTATCTGGAATTTTTCAGTAGCAGCCCGGTGTCTGGGTTGTGCCCAGTTGATAGCAACAGGCTCGCCCCCTGTTACATGCGACTTCAACATAACTGTTGACATGTGGGTGTACTATATGTGCACCTACCTCTGCCTACGCCCTTCGCGGAAGTAAGGCGTCATGTTATGTTAAACAACTCAAACGACGAAACTAAATAGTCCTCGATGTTCACTTCGGTAACTCTTACTTGTATTTATCGCGTCCAACGGACAGGCGCGCCAACTCGACGCTATATATTTACCCGGGGGACCGTATTTTGTCTCAGTTTACGAAGACGCTTAATTTATCTGCTGGATAATTCTTTAAGGAATCTTACAGCAAGGGTACATGTGATCTCTCAAGTTGTATGTGAATGGAGTTGTGTTTTTTTAACCAACTGCGCCGTGGTCTACTAAGAAGGGTAATGTATTCACGTGAACGTGAATGTCTAGGTACCATGGTTAAATCAATTACAGAAGAGATAGTAGTGAAAGGCAAGCCAGCTGATACAGAAATCACGCCATCAAGTCCTCCATGTTCCACCATTAGATTGGGCTTATGTATATAATGAATATTAAAGTAACAACGATTCAAACAAATGAGGTATATTATCAGTGTGATAAATCCTATTTACAGAATAAACAATTTAATTTAATTTCCTTTGTGGCGTACTTTTTATGATCAAATATTGACTATACAAACAGGCACAACCAAAATAGACAAGCAATATAATTTGCATAATGATACAGAAGAAGATGTATCCATTTACATAATAATCTAACAACAAACAAACTTCGTCGCACATAATCTCACGTAATAAATCAATAGTCCACAAGAAGCGACACATCGAGCTGCCACAGGGGAACCAGTTATTGAACAAAGACGCCCCGCGTTTGCCAGTTAATCAAATGAGCGAGCACTCTGTGTCGCATTCTGTGGTCTGTGGAGTGTACGTATTTCGTATGTGGTATTCAAAATTAGGGTGGTGGTAAATTATGTGTATTATTAGATTAGGGTATTTCTAATATTAAGGCTATTTTAGGTTGGTAACGCCTTATCTAAAGAGTGAATAGTCTTTTATGGGGCAATACGGGCTGTAAATAAAAATCTTATTATAAATAAATGATTAGCTTGTAACTATTAATTTATTCAAACTCCAAATATTTGACTAGCGGAGCTCTCTACTAGCAACTGTCGAGGTGCACTTGCCAGTTTTGTCACAAATGGTTACTAGATGGGGCTTCTGAAAAGATTACATTTCTAGAAATAATCAAATTTAATTAGTAAGATACATTTTTACAGAGCAGATATATTATTTTAACTAATAATAATTTATTAGAATAAATACTAAAGTTAAACACTAGTAATTTGTTGACAAGTACTTTTTTTATAAAGGTGGTAGGGAGTATTGCCAACTGAGAAAGGGAAAATGACAAGCGTCTTTTTTCCTGATCGACTCTAAAAGTGATCGGGAGATAAAAAAAATGTCATAATAAATAGATATACTTAATAAAGGGAATCGCATGATGTAACGTCATATTTCTGAGACCAGACCTAGAATAAAACATTATACTAGCGCTGTATAGTGTTGATTTAATTGATTTGAAGATACATTAGTTGCATGTCACACGCGGTATTCATTTTCATAACCTCAAGATATTTCACATGACATGATATATTACATGACTTTCTATTTATTGGCAGGGTCTTTAAGATGATTTAAAGATCGTGGTCCTTAGGATGATTAAGGATTTCTATCTTAGAAATCAATGATAGATTAAGGTTTTAAAGGAAGAGGAAAATGGCATTCTTATGGTAACGTGAGCGGCAGATCAACTCATGTACACGGCATAGAATAAATGGTAACACAACTCTGGAAGACGTTTGGTTCCGAATATAACTTAACAAGCGTTGAATCTCAACATACCACATAGAAGCGGTACTGCATGTGATGCCAGTCTTTGAAGCTAATATGTAAAAGGGTAATGTCTGCCCGAACTTAAATAAGTATAAAAACTAATTATTGATATTCATGAGGGACCCATCTGCAACCGTGGATTAAAGTTAATTGAGAAGACCAACTGTGTGTACTTATTTCAGTCTAAGCCTCATGCGTATTAAAGTCTTAAAAGAATATTATGTGTCTATGAAAGTAATATATCTTTATTTAACAAAAGAGTAATTACTCCGTCTTTGTCATAGAGTAACTAATTCGCATACAAGGAAAATGTTCAATTGCCAGCTAATCAAATAAGCACACACTCGGGTTGGCACTCTGCAGTAGTAAATTAGGTAAAGTAAGTTTATACATAATATTGTATGTGTCCTACTTTAGAACTACGAATTTATGTACTTTAGACAGTGAGAAAAGAACACAAAAACTTGTGCCAAAACAGGATTTAGTTGAAACAAAATTGTGCCATTACTTACGTAATATTTTCTATATAGCAACTTTATTTATTAAATAATGGCTAGTAAGTAGGTATCTCTATTTACGATATTAGTTTATTTATTAATTAATTCATACCATTACAAAAATATACCATCTGCCAAACTGCAAAGCAATTTGTCGGCAGTAGATTCTCGTAGAATCTTTGCATAACTAAACAATTTTATTATCAGCTATTAATTTCTACTTCTTTTATGGACCCATCGACAGGAAACGTTTCTATTTTAATTTAAGCGTTGACGTTCAAAAGCGCCTTTTATGTTATGTGTCTACTTGAAATAAATGCTTTGACTTTAAAACATCATAATAAAATTAATGCGACGACAAAGTGGGTTGCTTAGAGATTTTACGTAATTTCTTCCGACGATCGTCAATTGTTGAGTTATTGACATCTAATCCAATCACTTTAGTGTAATCACAATTTAGTCATACAGCACTTAAACTTTCATATTTTATGAATTCATTCACACATTATTTATTCAATTGATTCGTCTGGAAATGTTATCCAATCACAACGAACGAGAACAATACTTAATATAAATGGAAGACTTTACCTACATTTTACATAAAGCGGAGTTTAAAACCCGTTTTCCTTGTAATGACATCCGCAAGCTTGTTTCAGATCTACCCTCATACATCAACGTTACTGACACACATGCGTTCAAACAGTGACAGTGATTGTTCTGAACGCCTGATGGTGTAAGTTTGATCGTGTCGTATCGGATGCTGTTCGTTCCAATCAGATAAGAGTCCGCATAGATTGTTTAAGTTTGTTGTTAATTATGTGGGTATATTATATTACATAATTGTAAGTGGTGTATGCCAATGTTATTTATGCAGGGTAATCAGGTAGAAACCCAATCATTCAAGGAGAGGTACTTCTGCCGGGTAGTTGCACGTTGGATACGAATTTGGTATTCTTAGCATAAATGCAAAGGTCTGAGTTTGTTTGCTAAAGAAAAAATGTAAAAGCTTAGTCTAATTGGTTTTATAACAAAGGAATATTATGACAAGTTTTTATTAAACCGTTTAATTTTGCAGTCTTTCTTAGCTTTCTTTCTTAGCTTTCTTTCTTAGCTTTCTTTCATAGCTTTCTTTCTTAGCTTTCTTTCGAGGCCCATGTTTTGCAGAAGCCTTCAGAAACTACACATATTATTTACTTTGCCATACATCAGTTAACCTTCACCTAATATTGTGTACCCAACATCGGAGCCTGTCCTTGAAGTAAGAACAAACACATTACCCGACGTCTTCGTTGCAAAGTCTGCTAATATTTATAGCACAAATACTTATATGTTGAGAGGGAGGATTATGTTTCTATATTTGAATTATAGAGGTGAAGACGTAATAGAGGAGGCGGTTTTCTTTTGTTAATGGCTGCCGAAAAATTGACCGAGGGCCCAACAACTGGGTGATTTAGAAGTGTTGTTTATGAGATGATCAATAATTTGTATCATGTACTTAAGTGCCGTTGCCAAAAAGTTCAGCATTAAATAATGTGGGTGAATTTCAACAAATGCCATTTTTCTTATCATATCGGTGAACTTTTTCATTTATATATATTTTTTATTTTTTTCATGTTTAATGTAATATTTAGGATACTAAATACTCCCTTATTGGTAACCATCAACGTATCTTTTAAGACTATGGAGAAAATTCAGTTTGAATTCTGGTTTCCACCGATGTGACAATCCGGCACCGATTATCTTTTCTGTACACCGATATGATAAATTTATTCACCGATGTGATATACATATACAGCGATATGATAATCTATCCACCTTTGAACATCAAAAAAGAAATAGTAGGCTTATACATTTTTGAAGGAGTGACTAAGAACTGAATACCTGAACTAAGGGTATTATTTTCTTAGAATAAAAAATAATGTTTTTTTTTATTATCATTCTGTTTATTTAAAAGAAGTATAAAAAACAAAAATTTCTTGTACGTTATTGTACAATACACATTTATTAATGTGGCGATCAAGCTAATTGTTTTGCCATGTGTACACTTAAAACATTGTGGCGTTCTAGGTTCAACAATACTAAGAATAGAAACTTTATATAAGAAAACTTTATATACCTAATTAATCAGCCTTTTAAGTTTAACCTTAATCATAACAACACTACAATAATCACAGCTTTAATTATCACTTAATTTAATATTTTTAAAATCTTTGTTCTCAGTGCGTAAGTATCATAGATTACATAGAGATCGCTTATATCTTACATCTAGCAAATAATCTTTACCCTTAAAAAAAAAACTTAAATTAAATCTGTCAGTATAATTTGGTTATTATGTTAATCAGCCTTTAAGTTCAACATAAATCACTACAGAACTTGAACCGTCTTCGTACTCCACTTTTATTAAATTGCACCATAATTAGACTTTTAAGTCATAGAAGACTATGTAGTATACCTATAGTTAATCACAGCACTTAATTACGTACTTTTATAATTATTATCTGTTACAACAATTAAACCTTTTTTTTTCAATTAAAACTAAAAACAATAAAAATAAAAATTTTAAAAACAAATCAGCCCAGATCAAAATAAGTCATCATCAGTGTCACTGCAACCAAATATATAATTAAATCTCTGTTTGATGTCAGGAGTTGGTTTACGTGGCTCATTTTTTTCTTTTTTAAAGTTAATTTTAGATTTTATTCTAAATATTTCCTCATCGGTGTCACTGTCTTCCACGGTAGGACTTGAAAATCTATTAGATGCTTTTACCGTATCCTCTTTATTTACGAATTGAGTTGATTCCTCTAAACCAACTAAAATGTTCGTGTCAATTTTCTCTAAAAATGAACAGGCAGGAGTACTTTGATCAAGATCTACATAGTTCAATAGCAAACTTTCAGACATTTTTGTCGAAGAGGATGATCTGGGTGCCGCATTTTCCGAGATTTTTAATGTATTTGATGGTGTAAAATACTTTGAATGTGATGGCTGTGGGAACAAAATTAATTTGTCAGTTAACTTTACTGGTCGCATTTTAGTGATATCTATTTTGGATTTAGTTCTGGATTTTTTATTACTCGAAGTAGAAAGTTGAGGTTTAGACTTAATTTCGTGTTCGGTTGACAAATTGTGGAAGTCTAGATGTTTGCCATGTGGACATTTAACAACATATTTCATACATTCATCTTCTATACAAGAAAGTCGACGTAAAACTATACGATTTTTAGCTTCTTTAGTCCAAATGACTTGTTTGACTTGCAATGTTCCACGAAATGTGTTCAAATTTGTAGGGAGAAGCCAGTCCTTTTCTTCAACTTCATATTCTTCTACAGTACTAATTTTCACGCCTTGGACAGCAGATTTTAAATAGTTTACAAAAGAGTCTATATTATTCATATCACCATCGTGTGCAACAAATCGATCCGCCGTTCGCTTCAGTAGCCCACCTACTCCATCTGGCGCACCTTTTCCATGACCACATTCACTATAGTTCCATATTATGTTAGTCAGAGAAGAGCAGTAAATACTGAGTTGGGACATAATATAAAAAATTTTCTTATTCCGATACTGGCCTGATGGAGAATCAGAAATAATAATAAGATTCTGAACAATTCGAGCTTCCTGTTTAATTTCTTCTAATATTGGAACAAGGTGAGCCCAAACGGCGGCAGCATCATGGCGCAGTGAAGAACTAATAGTGCAGAAACATTGAGTTGTTATATTCTCTTCCTTATTTTTATAGTAAATTACAGCAGTGTGTAATGTGAATTGTTGACGACTGCCACCAAAGTGCATAGATTGTATTTCGGACCCGTACTTGGAGCTATAGTTCTCACTAAAGTCAATGTGAACGACACAATCCTTTTCAGTCATGTTTTGTTTGTAGTGCTTAAAAGCTTGACTTTGATTTCGTATATTACTACAATGTGTTAAGAACGGTTTCAGATTGTTTTCAAATATTTTGATTAGTTGTAATGGTTTAACGGTTATTTTTACTTTTTCTACATTAACGGCTATTTTATCGACTCCATTTTTTTTGTAATTCTTTTTTATCTTCTTCCAATTCCAATAAATAACATCTTTGGAGTTATCAAATTCTTGATAATTTAAATGACGATTCTTACAGACAGGACATGTTCTTTGCAGGCATTCTACCTTAAAAATATCACAGCAAATACTACTTAGAATTTCAGTCGTGGTGTTTTCTTTTATGATACGATTTCTTTTTAAAGATGATATAACAAGATCCATGTTCTCATGTTTCTCACATAGGCATGTATTTCTCAAGTTTAATTTTGGCTGCGTGACCCAAAACGGCCTCATTCTTGTAAAAGTGACGTAACTGATTGGAGGGTAGCCCGAAGTCAAATACTTTTTGTGTAAATTTTTAATTGTGTCTTTCATCAGCCTTTTCTGTTTTTTTACTCCATTTTGTGTGACAGTATCCTTTTTACCTGGGCAAAGATTTGAATTTTCATCATCCTCAAAAAACTGAACAACAATCTTACGGATACGTTTTTGCAGGTCTATATTTTTTGGCTTCGTTGGGATTCGTCTCACTTCTAAATTACTCTGTTTTAATTTCTTAAATTCTTGATGTAGTCTCATGTATCTCTTTTTGTACATTAGTTTCTCTTTATTAGCCTTTGCCAATTGTTTTCTTAAATCGTGTATTTGCTGAGTTTTAACGTTTTGATATTTACGAAATTTCATTTTAATGTCTTGTTTGAATTTAACAGTATTAAAGGATGTGTCTAAGTTAGGACTATTTGGGCGTAATGTTGATTCTTCTGAATTTATAGAACTAATACTTGGCGTTCGTAAAGGAGATGCTATTGATAAATCTAGGGGACTGCTTGTACGTAAATAGTGGGAACTACTCGCTACTATGGCATCAATACGCAAATTAGGACTATTACATCGAACATTCTGTCGCAATAGCCGTGGGCTATGAGGTCCTATTAGTTCTTGAGAAATACCGGGCTCATTATCTTGATTTTTCGGTAGCGATTCTGCGTCATTGGTCTCTGAAACACTTGTTGGGTTGTTGCGGGCACCATTTGCCTTATTTTTTTTCCGCTGATAATATGCACGGGCACTGATTCGGTTTTTCTTTTGTGCATTGCGACGTGCATGTGCAGTCATTTGGCTTCGGGTTAGGATAAGTCCAGCTGCCTTTCTTTTAGCTAAGCGTTCTCTGTCTTTTCTTAAATGCTGCTCTCTTAACACAGGATCACTTTTGATTTTAGCTTTTCTTATTCTTTCCATCAACCTCTTTCTCTCTTTTTTCTCCTCCTCGTTTAGTTTTGATTTCAGCATTCTTAAACAAAATTAATCTTAAACAAAATTACTCGAACGAATTGTGTGCGGCACGAGCTGCACACAAGTTAATATTTATGAAAGTTAAAAAATATAATATGTGTATATGTATGTATATAATGTATGGTTGTAGGTATGCTCCATTGTTTTTTTGTTTACTTTAATGAAATGACACTATGTCTACCAATATGATAAAATTACACCGAGGTGATAATATGATCTACCGATGTGATAAAACAATCCACCGATGTGACAAAACTATGCGTCGATCATGAATCAAAACACCGATATGATATTTAAGACACCGATTGATTTTTCTTATCACATCGGTGTAAATTATCACATCGGTGGTAAAAAAGACCACCGATTACAGCGATATGAGAACAGCGACGTGAGAAATTATCGACTTTTTTGAAAATTATGAAAAATGTATAATATTTAGGCTAAATTCAAGTACCTTTAATGATGCTAATTTACTTACTATGTCTGTTAGAACCAAACAATCGTAATAAAACTTCACATTACACTAGAAAAATGCAACCACCGATAATATAAAATAATTGCTTGGAAGTAACTGAAATGTCGTACTTACGTAATTGGCGGGAATATGCAGCGATTTGACACACGTCCGTCCTGACTGCGCACTAGCACACACTAACGAGGGAAATAAAATTGGGGTGGGGACACTGTCGGACTCATCGATGCAAAGTTAGGTTTAAATTACTTTTGTGCAGCGATATGACAAAATTTTGCGAGACAAGTACATTTATGCCTCTCAGTAATAAATATTATGAATTACGTAATAAAATATGCTACATATTAATAATAAAACTAATATTCTATGAAATAGAATAAGTTATATTCTTAAGTTACTTATTTTTATAACGATATAAGCGTTTTTGCTTGTAAAAAAAGTAGAGGGACAGCACCGATGTGACAAAAATAGAGGTTTATGTATTTATTTCTACCTTTGTAAATAGACTTAGACAAATAATATTTTATGCCACAACCCAATAAATACCTAATGAATACAAAAAAAATAGTACAGAACAATATTCCTTTTTTCAAATACTAATTTCAATGAAGACAAAAAAAAAAGTCGTTTGGGAAATTCACCCATGTACGTCTGAAAATATCTGTCTATTTAGCATAATTCTGTTTGTTGAAACTTGCTCGAGAGTCACTAAAGATTTATATAATAAGCTTGGCGAATAGTTTGGATTTACAGTAAATTGAAACTAGCAGCTAGCAACTCTTACTTTTTTACAAGTTTTTATTTAACTTGCAATATAGATAATTATGTTAGTCTGTTTAGGTCCAATCTTGCAAGCTAAAAATAAAACCACCTCCTTTTACCCTACGGCGTTGAAATTTCACTTGTTGATTCTGTTTTGAAGACCATACATATTAATGATGCATGGCCTGGTTCTCAACCCAGAATTGGCTCCAGGCGAAGGAACTCCTTAACGGTCAACAGCACAGAAACGAAATTTAATATACGCATTTAATTATGAAAGCCCGTTCGAAAGTCCAAAATGACCATGCTGCTGCACCCAGCGATGGCTTCAAATGAGGGAACGCCTAAACGGTCAACAGCACAGGCACGACATGTTGTATAAGTACTCATTCAATTATGATAGTCCGTTCTAAAGTATGGCATGACTTGAAAAGTGCACGTCGGTTGGCTTCACACCATGCCTTGTGTAAAAGTGCACGTCGGTTGGCTTCACACCATGCCTTGTGTAAAAGTGCACGTCGGTTGGCTTCACACCATGCCTTGTGAAAAGTGCACGTCGGTTGGCTTCACACCATGCCTTGTGTAAAAGCGTGTTTGGGTTCGTTGGATTTTTCTATACAGGTACCTTTCAACTGAAGGTGATATAACAGATATTTAAACAAATTCTATTGTTAAAAAGTACAAAATAAAATTAGAGTAAAAACCTTTGTAAAAACAGGTTTTTAGTAACTAAAAAGTACTAAATAAAACTTAAGTTAACATAGAACTTATATATTTTCTTAAAAGCTTGAGCCGTGAACGTCCTTCTTACACTTTAAGGTAATGTTGAAGCTATTAAGAAAATATTAAGTTACTATTGTAACGTAAGTTTTATTTAGTACTTTTTAGTTCATTGAAAGCTTGTTTGTAAAAAGGTTTTTACTTAAATTTTATTTAACGGTAGATGCGTATTTTTTCCCGTAATATAAACCGAAAAAATCACTGCGGCGAAAAGATTAAAAGCATAAAATATAATAAAACGGAAGGAAATCACAGAATTGGTTCGCTAGGGCTGACCTGCCCACTGAAAGTGCACGCTGGTACAATTGTTAGGGAGGGAACTGTTTGAAGAGTGTAGCGATTACTGAAAAACGCTAGTTATATTTACAGATATGTTATGAAAGGTGTTCTAAATTACTATAATACTACTTATCTAAATGAAATCAATTCAATCTACCGATTAATTATTCTAAGCTAAAACAAATTGGGGATTTTAGATCACACCATTGATAAAACTTAGGCTTATCAATACGTAAGTTTAACCGACTTTTGTTTAATTATTTTATTGAAAATCTCAATTTTATGGAAGATGTTGATAAAAAATTAACAATCGTTTTGGCCAAGTAATAATATCAGTAGAGGGAAATGAAATCTTTATAAAATAATACCCACTATGATGACTAGAACTTTTGGACACCACCTTAACTAATATACGTTCAAGTAAACGAACACTCTAGAACGAGATTACCCAACTACGTTCATAACACAAATAGACGACTATTTGTGTTGTACATAATCCATTATAATTCCGGCGCGGTACCTCTCGAGTTACTAAAGTGCCCATCTGTTTATGACAATCTGAGACGGGACTATTCTATTCAGTCAACAGTGGCCACTTTTGAGGTCTGTATTAAAAACAACAACATTTTTTTAAGCACAGAAAACAAAGTCTTTGGTTAGGTAAAATTTTACATGAATGACCCATACATTTGTGAAGTTTACTATCATCATGACTATATGTATTTGTTTTCAGATAGTCTCATCATCATCATTTCAGCCGATAGACGTTCACTGATGGTCATAGCAACCCAAGCATCGACACTTCAACCGGTTCTGAGCTTCTCGCATCCAGCGTATTCCAACGGCCTTCACAAGGTCATCGGACTATCACCCAGATAAACTACATTCAGATAACTACTTCAATTTTTGTCATTTCTTATCACGTCACGATACTCATGAATTCAAATTCAAATTGATTTATTCATCTTGAACATACGAGTAGTTTAAAATTAAACAGATGTTATTTATAGTAATGTTCGTCCATACTAAGTCCCGCCAGAAGGCATACACAATACTTAAGGTAATCGAAAGTCATAATAACAAAAAAAAGGAATAGTTATAAATATTCAATGTACAGTTTTGACTTTGCTACGATTTTATTATATGTCTAGAAAAGATACAGCTGTAAAACTGTGCTATTAGTACCTCCTCAAACTTAGTAGCATTGCCCCAAAATATAAGGCCATATCGCAAAGTAGCGGCGACGCACCCATGACCAGGCTTTTTACTTTGCAATAAGTTGGTGAAGTTCAATCGCCTCCGCTTCACTCGTCAACATGTCCGCTACGTAACCGCGACTTGTCGCTGAAGCGGTCGCGCCACTCGCACTCGTTGGTACGGGAAGCTCATTTACTAACTTTTTGAATTCTAGTGCTCATATCTATACATATAGCGTTTTATAGATAGCAGTAGTAAAACTGGGACGTTTTGCATTGCGGGTCATGCCAGTTACGTTTTGTATGTTGATCGATACAAAAAGCACTTACATTTAAGAGGATGTATTCTGAAAGCTGACAATTATTTCGTCAAATGTAACTGTTTCATCACCTAATCCAGTGATAATATTGTTACTCATAATCAATATTTTAGTGCACTACAGAGCCATATTTCATTTTTATTTAGTATTACGTATTGACAAATTAATGAAAACCACAGAATTTGATAGCTATTTGCGAAGTTGTAATTTATTTTTATATATCTAGGGCATCTCGCAGGTCAACCTCGAAGGTTGTCGATTAACCGGGCTTGGCTGTGGGTGCCTTAATAAATAAGGGCATCCAGCCAGGGCTTAACACTTAAAAACTAAGCGACTACACGCTAAGGGAGCCCCCTGTAGGGTACGGACCTCGGCTTAGGGCGTTGCTGGGGGGAGGGCAGCTAGGGACAGGCTGGATCGGATTAATTTGGGACGAATTTAAAGCTACACGCTTAGCGTCGCGAGCTGGCTCGAGCAAGGGTTGGGGCGGACATGGATTGAGGCGTCGCGGCGGAGCTCGGCGGCGAGGACGGAGGAAGGACGGCGGTCGGATTTAGTACTTTCTAAGAGTACTGGTGGCCTTACTACTCTCCTGGAGGAGGGTAGTGGCGTCGTCGGGAATAGTTAAGGTATGCCTTGGTCAGCGAATCCTACTTATGCGGGAGGGGGTGCAGCGGGCCGCCGCCGCCGCATTCAGGGGATTGGTTGCTTAATACTCCGTACTAAGCTCAAAAGCAGTATCTATATTTTTTTTCCAATTTGATTTTGATGCCATCTGATTGCTTAAAAAAATACACATTCAATGAACTAAGCTTAATAGCAGTATCTTTATTAAACATAAAAATAAAACCCTTTAAAAATAACTCTTTATCTCAGTTTTACCTCAAATCACTAAGAGGATCAATAATACGTAGGCTTATAGCCGTGTATTTTAATACCGCCAAAACTCCAAAAAAACTATGGTTATTTATGAATTTTTTTCTAAGCCGATAAGCGGCAAGTATGACGCGTGAGGCTAATACTAAGTTCCCGCTATGACGCTTCGTATATTTGTGCATTATTTGTCCGCAAATCGCTTTGACCAATTGAGATACCGCTGCAGCGATGAATCGAATTGATCCTTATGCTTTAATTGTTACGGTCGAATTTCTCCTCACAATAAAATAGATACAGGGGCCGTACTTTGACGTGTTAATTCCATCATTGTTCCAGCGTGAAAAAGAGACGGAGCTATACATGACCGATAGCACTATCTCTTTTTCGCAACGGAATCATGATGGTGTTAACACGTCATAGTACGGCCCTTGGTCCTATTAAGGAACATAAATTAAGAGCTTCGAGCCTAGCCTTTCTCATTACAGACGTGAGCATGCCCCCAACCGCTTATACTTGCCCAGTGATTTGTCAATCACAGCCTTGCACAAGGACTTTTTAGAAAAGTCCCACAACATCTCATTCGACAAATACCGAGCAGTGGTCCGGAAATTAAACATTTATTTCGTAAAACTCGGTTATGCAGAGTGTGAGGAGTGTCACGGAAAATGTTCAAGAAGATTGCGTAGAATGCAGTAAGTGGGCAAGTCGTATCGAACGGGCAAACCAATCAAGAGATCAATATAAATTGGTCTCTGTGGTAAATCATACTGACACTGTTATATACTCTGCCGACTTACAAAATGTCATCATGCTGCCGAGGACGGGTATGTTTAAAACTACTATTTTTCATCAAAGGATAGTGGTTTACAACGAAAGTTGTGTACCAACTGGTAAAGGCTGAAAGGCTACTGTGTTCTTCCTGTACTGTGGCATGAAGGATTATTTGGACGATCGAATGATGAAATCATCAGTACATATTACCATTTCTTTCTTTCTGCGACTGACACTATGTGGTCGGAGATGGTGTCCAAGTAAGGCGACGTGTAGGATTTCAGTATTTCGCTTACTTTCCTGCAATCGGTTATCACTTGGGTTTGAAGAGATCGAGCGGGCTCAAGTAGGGGGCTAGATGCATAACAACTGGGAGGTGGTAAGAGTTTAACTGGTGTAGAGCGTCTCTATAGATAATAAACGGAGGTTTACGTTCTTGAATAACGCTTCATCGAGTACATCGGGAAGCAGATAAGGATTGCCAGGGAAATGGGTTGGGTTCATCAGAGCGATGACATCGAAGTTGAGGGTGGCACCTAGGTTGATCACGATCCAATCTCGGGTAGAAATCGTGTTGCTGTTCCAAGCGGAATGTTTGGCATTAAGATCCTCCGCCAAGTCCGTCAGAGTCACTTAGACCGAAGAGGGTAGTGAGGTCCTTGGTGTGAGGGATGGAATCGTCGGGACCATTAGTAGGTGGGATATAGGCAGAAATGGTGATAATCGGTTGATGACCAGTCATGCCGAGCTAACAGACAGAGATCTTCAGGATGGAGATGAGAGGAGGTGGGTCTACAGGATGCAGTACAGTGATTTCCTGTAGTAAATGAGGGTATCGCCTTTGTAACAACGAGACCTGTCGTTGCAAACTATTCTACAGTTGGCAATGTTCTGGTTTCGATGGTGGGGCTTCAGGAAGGTCACCTTTATAAGGAGGATGATGATGCTGATGGTCACAGAGGAAAGTGGCAATCTCATCGCGTTGACCAGTAATGCTATTAGCATTGAAGAATCTGAATTTCAGGGTTCGGGGTTTGTTGCCAACTGTCAATATGCACTGTCTTAGGTTGAACATTAATAGAAAAGCTGCTTTACTGTACACAATTTTTAATATCTCTAGGAATTCGGTGCACCTAACAGCCTCCTAAATCTATCGTCTTCAGATGATATTTATAATTGCAACTAAAGCAAGCGTTAAAATAAAATTTTGGCATAGATCAAAACCTTCGTAAATAATGTAAATCATTAACATTAATGGCATGGTCTGGTTCAGACGTTCAACGTTCATTAATTCAGTCTGAATCTAGACCAAACCTGAGGTGATCAATCAATTGATTGGACTTCTTGACTTACATCATTTGTCCATTAATTAAGTCATTAACGACAGTGATTGGATTGATTGATAAGGTCAGCTTTTTCTTCATAGATTTCAATGAATATCTGAATGAGCCAGTTTCGGTTTTGTCTAGATTTATTCGCATGATGTTATGTTATAAAAGCATAGAGAAAAAAATAGTCTTCAGAAAATAAAATAGGGAAGTCTAAAAAGTACTCTACCACCAAGTTGCGTATTTTTTTCGAACACGTTTACAAACTCGATCGAAGATTGAAAATCAAACTAAGAGCGAGAAATAAAACAGAAACCAACATGACATAAACTCTACTTCTGAACTCAAGGACTATAATTCAATTCAGTTTATTTGATCTCAGTAATGCCAAAAAGACAAGTCAACTTTTATACTATTCCTACTTCGAGATACGACAGATCTAAGAACACTACCAACAGTACGTAAGTCGTACTAGTCTATGTCGCAGGTACGAGTACTCGCGCCCGGCGCCGCGACGTCGCGTCGCCCGTCTGTTTACTCGCTTATTGAACTGAGACAACTCGTCTTAGGTGGCAGAAGTATCACTTATAGATGAGGATGTCACTCATGATATTATCAATAATATTTCATCCGTAAGGTCTTCAACAAAACTATACAGACTAATTATCGTTTACTAAAACAAGGACCCAACGTAGCACTCGCCGAGCTAGTTTTCTGATATTACCAAAGATGTGAATTAAGTTTGGCAAAAAAATGTTTAGCACAATTAGACAACAAAATATCCTTATGTATAAAAATTATACAACAAAATACCCTCATTTAAAACGACACTCATTCAATGCTTTCAATACTCAATTAGGTGAATATAACACCCTCCTAAAAACGAAATGCATTGGATGAGTGTTTCATAATTTTATTGATGCAGTGCAAGTTGCGACGATTGTGACAAATTTCATATTTATAATTTAGTTTAGAAACATTTTCTACAACTAGAAATACATTCTCATGTAAGAGACTTCGCGTCTATTTGAGAATAAACAATTCCAATAGATCCATTTAGCATGAGGCCTTTCTTAGATAAATGACGATATTTCTGCAGAATACACGGCTTGGAAGTTGGAATACAAATCACAGCTATAAGGTATGTTTTTACTAACAACAGCTGGCACTAACTTCATACTAGTCAATTTCTAATTAACATAACGTTCTTAGCTGCGACAAGATATAACCATTTACTTTAATTACACGGAAATAGGCGGAACCTGAAATTACATGACGGAATTAGAGAGCGCAAAACTTTTTGAATGTTAATATTAGGCGAAGCTTAAATATGGTAACATGCGGGTACTTGTAGTTTTTTACGACATCTACGTGATGAGAACAACTAGGTGGTATGAATGTAAGCTCATACTACGTCAGCTATACAAGTACTAGGTGGTATGAATGTAAACTCATACTACGTCAGCTATACAAGTACACACATACAAACACATTTAAAATTAAAAATGGCCAGTTACACACATCTGAAAATTTAATACAAGTTTTAACTTTGAATCTCAGAATGGGACGGCTCTCAGAGCTTTGGCGACAAGCTTCGCGTCCCGATGGAAAATAACAACTCTTGTGTACGCTAGTTTTGTGACGTCATGTTATTCTAAGATGGTGGCGGATTTCTTTGCTTTTATTATCTGTTGCACAGTCTCATGTTCAGTTGCTTGAAGTTTAAAATAAATCAAACGGCGTTTCTTTTTAAAAATGATAAAGGGTCCATCAATAAATATAATGATCTCTTGTGAAATTGATTTTATGATACAATATTTGGAGAATTATTATTTGAAATGTAGATATTATTTTACTATGTATTACAATATTGAAGACCTTTTGAAAAAAAAATACAAACATATTTGGACTGTACACGGTTTTAATGCACACACATCACCACAGAATAGGTACAAAAATAAGTATGAAAATAAGGGTAAAATTCTTATATTTGTTAATGAATCTCCGTAATGAGAGCAATTAAACATACCACAATACCAAACCAAAGTAATAACAATAAATGATCACCCTACAAAAGCCCCAAAAAGAGCCCACACGCTTACAAACCGCAACATTTGAATAAAGCCGCCATTCACCTTAAGACGTAACGATGCCATACACACACCGCGCACTTACCAATGGGCCTGTATGTGGGTGCGAGTATGTGGCAATGAACGCAGAAGGGAATCTATAGAATAGCGGGACTACGCGTGGACGAGTGAAGAAGGTTCGCAGACACTTCCATAAATAGCCTAAAGCATTAACTCCACCTTAACACTATTGCTGTATAAAGTTACACAAAATCATCACCACTTTTTGGCTCCACCGCAGTCGGAAAAAAGTAAAAAAGGTATAGAACAAAAATATCAGTGCAGTAAGTTTACTACATCATAACGATGTGTAGCTGGCTGTTAAAAAGCTTATACCAACATGTTCAGAAGTTAAATTAAATACTCTATAAATATATATTTTGGTAACAAATGGATTTACATTTTTTTAAGAACTTCTGTCCTAACTCGTAGAGTTTCTTGCCGGCTTTTCACCATAGGAAACGACCAATTGGAACCGTGCACCCAGCTTCTGACGTTTCATAAGTGCTCAGGTAGGTTTATGTGAAATAAAATATTTTTATGTGATTTGAATCAAAACATAATGTACAAAGTAACGAATATTTTTATGATAGTAAACAGTCACAGCTTTGACAACCTCAGACGGGACAAGATAGACAATATACACTTACAGCGGCCGGCCATAGTTTACACAGGACAGCAATTTTACAGATGAAAGAGGAATGGCTTTGCAGATAACAACTATGTATTTACAAAGCTGCCTGACTACGGGCTGTCAGTTAACATGATTGAGGAATGCATTGCAATAGCCTTTCTGGCATACCTACAGCAGTAGTAGTTCGCTATTCTATTGCACCTAAATGTCAGTAACAATTCCCATGTGATTTCCATTTCACACTTAGTCCAAGTAAGCCTACTGTTCCACCCTAAACTCTGACGTCGAGGGTAGTATTAACATAAAACACACGCCACATTTGCATAAAGTTTGCGTCAAACTGTCGCGACGAACATACACACATACATATCTACGTACGAGTACATACGTCGTTTGAGTTTAGCTTGAGTTGCCGCGATGTTCCCAATGTTATGTATATGTAGGTGTATGTCAATGTGTGTGTTTTGTTTGCGAGTTTTGTCAAATGTGTTTGTGTGTCCAATATACATAGTTTGTAACTAGACTAGATTGCTTTGAAATAGTATATCAATTAAATTATCGTTATGCTTAATGTGAAAGACTCTTCTACGTCGTAGCAATCTGCTACGCACGCGTAGCAAATCTCTACGGCGGCGGCGTAGCCAATAGGTTTTCTTTGATCTTAAAATTACGCATCGTTGATGTAATGTTCAACGAACAACTTATTCATCCGACAGGATTTCAAAGGATTTATACCCTTTTCCAAATATATCTACATCCAGGAGAATGATTATAAATAGACAGGTTAGCATCATAATGGCCATGATTTGGTTTACGATTTTCTCAAGGCAATGTTTTTTTACTAACAAAAAAGGTAGCTTCAGACGATGGTAATTTAAGGTCATACTACTTTTTGATGAAAACTTTAACCTAATTACCTAGACATGCGTACATACACATAATAAGCAGCTGCTGTGTTGCTGGGCAGCTGGGCAGCTGTGCTGCTGGGGAGTTTGTTGCGCCACTTCTCTTTCCCAGCTAAAGCACTAGGAAGTGGTGAAGGGATTGGAGGACTGTCTTATGTGATTTTGATGTTCAAAAAGCGCTGATTCTCTCAGCCTAGTTTCAATAAATGAATTTTGATTTTGAATAACAATTATATTCCCGTAGAAATGCGTGTAAGTTCTCCTCTCATTGCTAAAGAGACAGTTACTCGTACATACAAACGTAGGTACGTACGTATCTATATACAGACAGACATAATTATAAGAGCGTGGTATGTACAGCAACGTCACGAATAACGCTTGACTGAATCGGATGAGGACGGCGTACATTATGTGATTGTGGAATTACAAATGTTGCTCGCATTTCACATAATACGGGATATACTTCCTTTACGATAATTGTGTTACAGAAAGTGGCTTTATTAACGTCATTATAGGAAACTCTCATCATTATCAAAGCTTTTACCTTAAAGTTATCGGAGGAGGCTTCTAGTCTCAATCATACGTAATATTCAGTATAGGACTTCTGAAAAATAACGATTAAGGGATTTCAACATCAAAAGGTTTGCTGGTAATAAGACAATCTTAGAACAGTTATGAACCCAAAAACAAACATGTTTTTAATCCAAAACAATTTGCGCCGTGTCCGAATATTTAAAAATTTATATATTGTAGGAAATAATGGCAAAATGTTAGTGGTAGCGTGGTATGGTTTTCCAAAAGATAGCGCCACTATTTTAATCAACAATATGGTAACAATGTGGTCATGTCCAAACCCAAAACCCAAACACAAATACCTCACATCTCATAAATACACGATTTAAACACCACTGTCGTTAATATGCACGCCGCTCAAAGGACATCGTCGACAATGGCCCCAGGACCAACAAACATCTGACGTACATAATAATTCCAATTATATTTTATTATACTAATTGCGAATATCTGTATATAACAGACATTCAGTGTTCCATAATGAACAAAATTAAAAGAGCAGTAACGATTTACGACATCACATCAAAAAAGCTGCCATCTTTGACAATTAGATTTGACATGATAATTAATAAGTGATGCCCAATCTTTCATTTCAAACATCGAGAGCGAGATTACTTGAGTTGAGCACCTGCTCACGGATGGCATATGCATCCGCACGTACGTGATTTCCTTTTCAACTTTCTTCGCTGTTGAATAAGGTTGTTGTTCGCTTCTGTAGTGACTTGTGCGATGTTTTTATTGGTATCATAGGTACCCTTTTTTTTTTTTTTTTTTTGAGTATGGGAAATCATCAAATGACTCCTCCCGCTCTGGGTGGAGCGGAAGGGAGTGTCAGACTCTTACTGACTAAAACCCACCCGTGTTCCTTCCTTGGCCCTTTATGTTCCGGGTCAGCGGTACCCCTTTTGGATGATCCCGCTTTCCCGGCAGGCTTGGGTCCTAGTGGACCCCCTCTATGATGCTGACATCTCTTTGAGGCGCGCGTGGAACACGTACGCGCCGTCCAGCACGGGCCTGGTCCTGGTCGGACGGTGAGCTACCCATTACTCACCGCCCGCAGGCCCGCGCCTACGGTGGCCGGGAGTCGTCACGCGGCTCCCGACGCCCGGAGCGTCCACCGCGGCGGCTTGGACGGGAGACTCTCTCCCTCTCCCGTCCCGCCACCTCCTTCGCTAGCATGACTGCTTCGCAGAAGGAGGCGACTGCCTCCCACTCCCCCTCGCCCCGGACCATGGCTTGAACCAAGGCCGGGCGTGAGAGATCGCCGCCGCTGCCGATCGCCTCTACGAGGACACGGCGGTGCTCCGCCCATGCAGGGCAGGCCCCCACCGTATGCTCCACCGTGTCCTCGGGGCGATCATCGCAGTGGTGACACCCGGGCTTTTCCTCCCGCCTGATGATGTGCAGGATACCTCCCGAAACTTTCGTGTCCGGTGAGGACCTGCGTCAGGCGGTAGGTGAGGACGCCGTGACGCCTCTCTAGCCACTCCTCAAAGAGGGGTCTTACCGCCGCTATCGTGGCGTGCCCTGCGCTGGGTTGCGACAGTCGCTCTTTCCATGCCGCCATGAGATCGCGCCGGAGGTCCGTCCGCTCCGCCGCGATTTGCCGCGGAAGCGGGGTTTCCCCCCGGCGTAGTGCCTCCGCGCGCCACTCATACAGGCGCGCGAGGACTATCGCCTCCAGATCCCACGGCGGCAGTCCGGCAAGGAGGCTTGCCGCCTCGCCCGAGATCGTGCGGTAGCCCCGGATCAGCCTTACGGCTACCACCTTTTGGGGCGCGTTCAGATAGTGGGCGGCTCTCCGCCGCAGTGAACGCGCCCACACCGGGGCCCCATATGTAGCCATGGACCGCACGACCCCCGCGTAAAGCCTCCGGCAGGAGGCGTTTGGACCCCTCAGGTTGGGCAGGAGCCGCTTGAGGGCGGCCCCAGTCCGTTCCAGTTTGGGGGCCAAACGTCGGAAGTGCTCCACGAAGTTCCACCGGCTATCGAGCACGAGTCCTAAGTATTTCATCGTGGACTCGACGCCGATGTGAACCCCTCCTGCCGTTACAACTAACGGCAGGAGGGGTTCACATCGGCGTCGAGTCCGGCGTGGGCCCCGGAACAGGCCACCATCGGGATCCCAACGGATCCCGATGGTGGCCTGTTCCGGGGCCCATGGAAAGACATGGCCTCGGACTTGTGCAAAGCCACCTCGAGACCCAACTGCCGGATCCTCTCCACGACTATCGCAACCCCGCGTGTCATCGCGTCGGCCACCGCCTGATGCGACCTCCCCTGCGCCAGGACCAGCGTGTCGTCAGCGTAGCACACCACGCTGACGCCATCAGGGAGGTCAGCACCCAGTCGTAACCGATGTCCCACAGGAGCGGCCCTAGAACCGATCCCTGTGGGACACCGCATGACATCTCTCGCCGGTTCCACTCCCCATCGCGACCAAGGTAGATGACGGCTCTGTCCGTCAGATATTTTTTTTTTTTTTTTTTTTTACGGGGGGAAATCCTCATGGACTACCTCCGCCTGGGGAAAAGGCGGAGGGGCGTGCCGGACTCTTACCGGCTAAAACCACCCCGGTGTCTCCTCGCACGTGCGCGCGGGGCCGCGGGAATCGAAATTCTTCCGCAGCCCCACACTAGTGCTGGCCCGGTTTGTCCGGGCCTCGTCTCCTGCACGGGGTAGTGAGGTGTTTAACTACCCCGTGCATCGCCTCAGAGGCGCACGCCGACACCCGCGCGCGCCTTCGCCTCGGGTCCATCAAATAGGGGGCGAGGACTTCCCCAAGTCCCACGCCCCAGGACCCATTCATGGGGGCCGGAAAAGGGCGTTGTCCGCCCTTCTCCTGCGCCCGGTGCGCCTTCTGCGGCCGGGGAAGGGAGTCGAGATCTCCCTCTCCCGTTCCGCAGTTTCCTTCTGCGACATCACGTCCTCGCAGAAGGACACCACCGCGTCCCACGACTCTGCGCTACCGACCATCCTCCGCACTACGGCCGGCAGCGACAGATCGCCTCCTACTTCATTTGTGAGGACACAGCGCTGCTCCTTCCAAGCTACACACTCGGCGAGCGTGTGTTGCGCCATGTCCTCCCCGCAATGGACGCAATGGTGGCACCGAGCGTCCGGCTCCCTGCCTATGCGACACAGGTACTTGCCGAAGCAGCCGTGCCCCGACAGCACCTGCGTCACCCTAAACGACAGGGAGCCGTGCCTTCTCCCGAGCCAGTCGTCGAGTACTGGCCGGATCGCCTCGACGGTAGCGAGGCCGGCGGTAGGGCGCATAAGCCTTAGCCGCCATTCCGCCACCAAGACCTGATGGAGCTCCTCTCGGCGCAGCGCGATCTGCCGCTGCACCGGCCTCGAGCCCCGTGCCCGCTCTTCCTCGCGCCATCGATATAATGACGCGAGTACTTTCGCCTCTAGGTCCCAGGGCGGGGATCCGGCCAGGACGCAAGCCGCCTCGTAGGAAATCGTGCGGTACCCGCGGACGACTCTGACGGCCATCGCCCTCTGCGGTTTACGCAGAATGGCGAGAGTGCCGGCCGTCATGTCCATCGCCCACACAGGGGCCCCATACAGGGCCATGGACCGCACGATTCCCACGTACAACCGCCTACAGGCGGCGCTCGGGCCCCCCAAGTTAGGAAGCAACGTTGAAAGCGCGCCCGCTGCACCCATCAGCTTGGGCGCCAGCCGCCGGAAGTGGGGCCCGAATCCCCATCGGCTGTCGAGCACCAATCCCAGATACTTCATGGTGGACTCGACAGCTATCCGTCAGATATGCCTCGACTATTCGACGGAGGTAGGTTGGCACCCGGTGATACCGGAGTGCCTCCCCAATGCAACTCCAGGGCAGGGTGTTAAATGCGTTGGCGATGTCGAGTGACACCGCCACGACAACCCCGCATCATAGGTACCCTTAGGTGTGAAAATAATTCAACAACAAGAAATTCACGAGTGGGCGCTGTGCACTCACTCATAGTCGATTCATATTCGTGATTCGTTTTGGGGAATTTGTCATCAACTGTGTTAAAAACACGAATACGATAGTCCACGTACACCGATCCGAAATTCGAGTATTCACTAAAAACATTTCGTAGGCAGAGATCGCGTTCATAATGTGTGTAGCATTACGCTCTCACTCATAAGTATTCGATTCGTATTCGTGAAATACACGAAGACGAGTGCACAGAACGCTCAATATTAAGCACGATGGCTACATCGATCCGTAAAAACTGACTCGATGTGAGAAATTCACGAATATAGGTAAAAACGAAAACAAAGCAGTGCACAAACTACCACACATTTATTATGAAGGATATTTCGAATTGTATTTTAACGAATCACGAATACGAACACAATACGAGGTAATGCACAAACGCCCTTAGTGAGATGCATTAACACCAACAAAATCTTACACGATCAGCAATATGGTTTCACCAAAGGACGTTGTACGACTGACGCCGGTGTCACTTTATTAAAACACATATTTACAGCGTGGGAGGAGGACCAAGATGCCATAGGGATCTTTTGTGACTTCTCCAAGGCATTTGACTGCGTTGATCACGAAACCTTGCTCTTAAAACTTGAGCATTACGGACTAGGTAAACTCGCGCTTAGTTTAGTACATTCTTATTTAAATGATAGACAACAAAAAGTGCAAATAAATGGTATCAATTCACTTCATTTAAAAGTACAAATGGGTGTTCCACAAGGATCGATATTAGGTCCCTTCCTCTTTTTAGTATATATTAATGATCTACCCCATTTATTTAAAAACCAACCACAAATGGTAAATGATAAATGACTTTATTTCTGTAAGTAGGTTTTTACAAACACTTTTACACGTCAATCATATTTTTTTTTTAAACTAGATGAGGTCGGCGTTTCCTATCTGACTACTCTGAGAAGAAAGGCCGAAACAAACTCAGAGGTCACAGTCTCTTTTAAAGTCCAGACAGAATCTTGGTCAGATCATGTGAAGGCTATGTAGATCGGTGTCTGAAATGGTCTTTTGAGGAAAGAACCACACAGATTGAGTGGACCTGTCCAGTCAGTGCACGCAATTGTCAGCAATCGTGCAGCTCAACTCAGAACTTAAGGAGCTCAACGATTCGACGAACAATACCAAAGAAAGGACATTTGAGTAGGCCGCACAAGTTACTCAAACTGCCAGATCATGATTACACTAAGAGTAAAAATACAAAAAGAAAGCAATGACCAACATAGTTCTCACATTCACAATAGTTAAAATAATAGCATAATACTTTACAAAGTAAATACTCTTGTCATAGTATATGTATATAAAATTCATTAATGTCATTGTGTATATAAAATCCGGACATAATCATTGAGGACCATGCAGATTGGTGTCTGAAATGGACTTTTGAGAAAAGAACCACACAGATTGAGTGGACCTGTCCAGACAGTGCACGCATTTGTCAGTAACCGTGCAGCTCGACTCAGAACTTAAGGAGCTCAACGATTCGACGAACAATACCAAAGAAAGGACATTTGGGTAGGCCACATAAACTACTCAAACTGCCAGAACATGATTCAAACTGGAACAATGACCCACATAGTCCTCCCATTCACAACAATTAAAATAATATAATACTTTATACAGTAAATATTCATGTCATTGTATATGTAAAACGTTATAGATAGTTATAGCAAAGATTAAAAGTACAATAGTTAGCAAAAAAAATAAATCAACGTTCCCTGTGTAAATTTATTGGAACAGCTCACTCCCAAGCCTTTTTGTCCTCAATAAAGTATTTGACAGTATAATAGGCTTTCTGGCATAGTTTCCTTTTTATAAAAGATTTGAATTTATTAAGGCTTAGTTCTTGAATGTGGCTAGGAAGTTTATTATAAAAATGTATACATTGACATCTAAACGAGCCACCTATTTTCTTGAGCCTGGTTGTAGGAACAACAAATTTGTGTTTGTTCCTAGTATTTATACTATGGATATCACTGTATTTTTTAAACAGATTAATATTTTTATGTGCATACAAAAGATTTTCATAAATATACTGAGAAGGCACAGTCATTATATTAATCTCTTTAAATTTTTCTCTGAGGGAGTGTCTGGGACTTAATTTATAAATTGAACGAATTGCCCTTTTTTGTAAAACAAAAATCGTCTGAATATCGGCGGCATTTCCCCACAGCAGAATACCGTACGACATTACACTATGAAAATAACTAAAGTATACTAAACGGGCTGTCTCTAAATCTGTTAAACCACGAATTTTTCTAACAGCGTATGCTGCAGAGCTAAGCTTTTTTGACATTTTATCTATATGGGGGCCCCATTGCAGCTTGGCGTCTAAAGTTATGCCTAAGAATACTGTGGTATTTTCGGGTTTCAACTCTTCCCCCTTTATGAGAACACTTGTTTCTACCTGTCTAACATGTGGTAACGTAAACTTAATACATTTAGTTTTTTTCTCGTTAAGAAGAAGGTTATTAACGTTAAACCAGTTAACTACTTTTGCGAGGGCGCTATTTACATTGTCAGTAACCAGCTGCTGACGTTTGAGTTTAAATAAAAGTGAAGTGTCGTCTGCAAACAACACTATATCAGTTTTATCTTTTATGAGGTAAGGCAAGTCATTTATATAAATAAGAAATAAAAATGGACCAAGAATTGAGCCTTGAGGGACCCCCATTCTTACTACCGATCCGGGTGATCTTTTTCCGTTAACATCAACTCTCTGAATCCTATCACTTAAGTAAGAAGTAAGAAGATCCAGAGAGGTGCCACGGATTCCGTAGTGGTGCAGTTTCCTGATTAATGTTTCATGAAGAACACAATCGAATGCCTTGGACAAATCGCAAAAGATACCCAACGCATCGCATTTGTCCTCCCATGCATTATACACATGCCCTAAAAGTTCAACTCCGGCATCGGTAGTTGAACGACCCCTTGTAAAACCGAACTGCTTGTTATGCAGTAATTTATGTACGTTAAAAAATCGTTGCATTTGATTTAGAATAAGCTTTTCAAAAATTTTACTAAAGGTAGGTAGCACTGATATAGGTCTATAATTAGTAGGGTCTGATGTACTACCCGATTTAAACAACGGTATTATTTTACTGTTTTTCATAAGATCAGGAAACTCACCACGGTCAATACAATTATTAAAAATAACAGCTAAAGTTGGTGCTACAATGTTTATAATCGACTTAACAACGTCCACAGAATTACCCCATAGATCTGCGGTCTTTTTAACATTTAACGTGTGAAAGGTTTTAATTATATCTTTACACGTGACATATTGGAAATAAAATTCAGAATCACAAACTGGAACGTTTTCTTTAAGTAAAGACTCTGAAGCAGTGGGTGAAGAGTTAAGAGATTTAGTAGTCGATACGGGAATCTCTGCAAAGAAATTTTCAAAGGCCGCGGCGACTTGAGAATCTGATTTAATTATATTGTCATCAATAGCTAGGCTGTAGTCACTACATCGGTTGCATGACCTTCCCGTTTCGCTATTAATGATACTCCATGTCATTTTAATTACATTACCACTATTTTTAATTTTTGAACTCAAATAACGTGACTTGGCTATACTACAAACTTTTTTAAATAATTTTGAATAATTCTTGACATATAAATTAAATTCAGCAGTGTTTATACATGCCCGTTCATCATACAATTCATAAAGTCTTTTCCTACTTGTATGTATACCAATGGTGGCCCAGTCACTGAAGGAAGCATTACTATTAACTGAGAACGTCTTTGGAATGAATGTGGTATTGAATTGTGTGCAATATATTTAAAAAAAATCATTATATTGTTGATTAGGGTCATCATTAGTCAACAGAAGTGGTAATTTATTTAAAAGTTTAGATTTAAATGTTTCCAAGCGATTAGTAGTTTTAGGGTTAGCAGTGATATCTTTTTTAGTAACTCTTTTGTTTAAATTAGAAATAGTAATCAATTGTCCGCAATGATCTGAGTCTATCAAGTTAATAATTTCTTTGTGGGTTGGTATAACATCTGTATAAATGTTATCTAGGCATGTGGCACTAGTGGAAGTTATTCTAGTGGGCTCCAAGAATTGGTTACCAAGATTGTATGACTGAAATAGACTTATAATTTTAGTACTTAACCCAGAATTCTCTAACAAATTAACATTAAAATCACCACAAGTGATGACAGATTTGTTTGAATTACAGATTTTGTGCAACACTTCATCCATAACCTTTTCAAAACAATCATACAATCCTGAAGGTGGTCTGTACACACTTAATATAATGAGCTGCTCCAATTCTACACAGGCTATTTCAATTGTCCGCTCAACAGAGAGGCTCACAATATCCTTGCGGTCTTTAAATTTAAGCTGTTTATTTACTAGAATTAAAGAGCCACCATGTACAGCATTTACTCTGCTGAACGAACTACCAACCTGGTGATTACTAAAATTGAACATGAACTGGTGGCTTTTAAGCCAATGTTCTGTCATACAAAGAATATCTATATTGCTACAATTCAGGAATAACTCTACTTCTAAATCTTTGTTCAAAAACCCTTGAATGTTTTGATGCACCAGGTTGATACTATTTACTTTTTGTACACTTTCATATGATTTATTATTTGCCTTAGTTATATTTTTGCAAGAGACTGACTCTTTTGTCTTAATTTCTAATTTAAATGATGACCATTGTCATTAATTTTGACCAAATTATTGGCAGAATAATTAAAAAGGTCATTGCATTGCTCAAAAGAAGCAAGTTGTTTAGCCAAATTTTTGGCTGAAATAGCAAAATAATATGATAGCGACACAGCTATCTGTCTTTTGTGATATTTAGAAAGATAGTACTTAACAATATTGTATCTATCTTTTGTCAAATACAAATTATTACCAACATAATTGTTAGTGTCAACTAAATGGAACAGATTGTCATTATAAGTCAAATTGTGCAATGTCATGTTAATGTCAAATCTTAAGGTATTTTCTTCCTGTGGCAAACTGTTACTATAGGGGAAAGTAAACAACACAATTTTCCTTAAACTAAGGTTGCACAATGTTCTATGATATTGGAGCAATTCTCCTTTGTTCACATTTCGCCTATTTCCCATAAAAATCAATAATGTTGTTTCCTGCTTAAAGTTACATTTAATAATTTCATTCATAATATCAAATAGCGAACAACCAGGCATACAGTAATTAATTATTGAGTGTCCGGGATATTCATCTGTCAACAAGTGCCCTAAGTCCTTTCCAATTTCGTCACAAAATAACACAATGTCATTATTTAATGGTAAGGTAAGGGTATTATTTGCTGACGATACTTCTTTAATCTTTAAGATAAATAGACGTGCATCAAATCTTGACGACGTAAATAATGCCCTACTGCAGGTACATAATTGGTTCACTGCTAAAAATTTAGTATTAAATGGGAAAAAAACTAAATGCATAAGATTTGCTTTACCGAATGTTAAAAGTAGTGATTGTGACATAGTATTGAATAACGAGAAACTAGAATTTGTCGATGAAACTGTTTTCCTGGGAATAACGCTAGACTCAAGGCTGCAATGGGGTCCTCATTTAACATCTCTTGCAGGACGGCTAAGTTCAGCAGCATATGCTGTAAGAAAAATCCGTCAATTTACTAATGTAGATACCGCAAGGCTAGTCTATTTCAGCTATTTTCATAGTATCATGTCTTACGGTATTTTATTATGGGGACGGGCTGCCGATATTGAGTCTATTTTTATTCTGCAGAAAAGAGCTATCAGAGCAATATACAGCCTCTGCAGGCGCGATTCTCTAAGGGAACTGTTTAAAGACATTAACATCATGACGGTACCTTGTCAATATATTTATGAAAACATCATGTACGTAAGGAAAAATCTAAATCTTTTCAGTAAAAGAGGTGAAAGACACAATTATAGGACTAGAAATAGGGACCAATTAGTTCAACCAGGTTTCAGACTGGCTAAAGTAGACTCATCCTTCATGGGGTACTGTTTAAAATGTTACAATAAAATACCTCCCCACATACTCCAACTGAATGAAACGAAATTTAAATCCTGTATAAAACGCACACTATACAGCCAAGCATATTATAAGTTGGGGGATTATATCGCTGACAAAAATGCTTGGCTCAGGGCTGGTCCTGCCTGCTGGTGTGCTGGTCCACAAGGGCGCGTAAACTAATTAATTAGCATTCGAAAATAGTGTTGGAGCTGATGAAGATTGTACAACCTATCTTTGCATTGTATAAATTCAATCTCATAGTATTGTATAATTGCATAGCACATGTGTGAGCACTATGTACCCACTATAAAGCTTACTTGGTTCGTCTTTCATTGACTTGAATGTGCCCTGGCGGCTGAGAGTATGTCATGCTCACTCAAATGTGTCGCTGGTGGTGGCGTGTGTATTGGATCATTGAGTTCCCTTCAAAATGGTTGAGCTGAATGGTGCTGATCCATACGTCATGTTCGTGAACGGGCGCCGTCAGTAGGCACTGGTCATTTCTTAGCTGCCACGGCTTATTTTAATTCCATAAATTGTTTTATCTTTTTATTACGGACGCTTTTAACGTGCACGTGTTTCTACATCGTTCTCACATGTATAATTACAACATGAATGATGTAACCACTTTTTTGTAACAATATTTTGATTTAAAAGAGTGTCAATGGAGTTTCTTGCCCGTTCTTCTCCATAGGTACCTACTACGCTTTGGAATGGGCAACTAGCTTCATCTTTCTGACTGACCGACCCCTTGACAATTCAAAAGTGCCTGTAATTGGTTTATTTGAAATAAATGCTTTGAGTTTGAGTTTGAGCATTGTAATATTTCAAATAGAATAACACGCTAGGTACTGAAGGTATCGATTTCGATCAAAATGTATCGACATGGATCTAATGTATGGGTATCCCTAAGCCTTATCATGTCATTTCCATCAACTCAACTGTCAATTTATTGCACTCAAATCTCACTCGCTCGCATTTCTTCGTGATTACATTGTGTAGTGTATTCAATTTGCTTTATTTAAGACCAAACAACATAGTCAAATGTCCTTAAATGTTCTACTGAAGCTCTTAGCTCAACTAGCCACATACAAGCAATAGAAATAACATTAGTGACAGGCATTTACAGCATGTATTTCTAAGTATTGAAAGGATTATTTCTTACTAAATATAACCTCAAATTCTTTGTATTCTTTTTGAATAAATCATTTGAGAAACTTGTCCGTCATTAAACTTTGCCTTGATGGGCATATACTTGTAATTTAGAACACGCAAAGGAAATTTCCTTCTCTGTTGGTTCTGGGGCGAACGATGTGTGGATGCAGAACAAGCTCCTTTGCCGGTAAACCTAAAACAGTGTATACCGGCTTAACTTGTACTTACAAGTTGAGGGGAGAGACTCACGGAGTAAGGTAGGGGGGAGGGATAAAAGCTCTGAATGTTTACTGTCTGACTGCTCATCTGTACAGGTATACATATTCTGAAAAAATATATTTATTTCATAGCTGTTATGACTGAATTTTCTTAGAAATCTAAAAAAGCAATCATTGCTGTGAAGCACAAGTTATTCGAACTCAAACTCAAAGCTTTTATTTCAAATAAACCAATTACAGGCACTTTTGAATTGTCAAGGGGTCGGTCAGTCAGAAAGATGAAGCTAGTTGCCCATTCCAAAGCGTAGTAGGTACCTATGGAGAAGAACGGGCAAGAAACTCCATGGACACTCTTTTAAATCAAAATATTGTTACAATAAAGTGGTTACATCATTCATGTTGTGAGAACATGTGAGAACGATGTAGAAAGACGTGCACGTTAAAAGCGTCCGTAATAAAAAGATAAAAACAATTATGGAATTAAAATAAGCCGTGGCAGCTAAGAAATGACCAGTGCCTACTGACGGCGCCCGTTCACGAACATGACGTATGGATCAGCACCATTCAGCTCAACCATTTTGAAGGGAACTCAATGATCCAATACACACGCCACCACCAGCGACACATTTGAGTGAGCATGACATACTCTCAGCCGCCAGGGCACATTCAAATCAATGAAAGACGAACCCGGTAAGCTTTATAGTGGGTACATAGTGCTCACACATGTGCTATGCAATTATACAATACTAAGAGATTGAATTTATACAATGCAAAGATAGGTTGTACAATCTTCATCAGCTCCAACACTATTTTCGAATGCTAATTAATTAGTTTACGTGCCCTTGTGGAGCAGGACCAGCCCTGAGCCAAGCATTTTTGTCAGCGATATAATCCCCCAACTTATAATAAGCTTGGCTGTATAGTGTGCGTTTTATACAAGATTTAAATTTCGTTTCATTCAGTTGGAGTATGTGGGGAGGTTTTTTATTGTAACATTTTAAACAGTACCCCATGAAGGATGACTCTACTTTAGCCAGTCTGAAACCTGGTTGAACTAATTGGTCCCTATTTCTAGTCCTATAATTGTGTCTTTCACCTCTATTACTGAAAAGATTTAAATTTTTCCTTACGTACATGATGTTTTCATAAATATATTGACAAGGTACCGTCATGATGTTAATGTCTTTAAACAGTTCCCTTAGAGAATCGCGCCTGCGGAGGCTGTATATTGCTCTGATAGCTCTTTTCTGCAGAATAAAAATAGACTCAATATCAGCAGCCCGTCCCCATAATAAAATACCGTAAGACATGATATTATGAAAATAGCTGAAATAGACTAGCCTCGCGGTATCTACATTAGTAAATTGACGGAATTTTCTTACAGCATATGCTGCTGAACTTAGCCGTCCTGCAAGAGATGTTAAATGAGGACCCCATTGCAGCCTTGAGTCTAGCGTCATTCCCAGGAAAACAGTTTCATCGACAAATTCTAGTTTCTCGTTATTCAATACTATGTCACAATCACTACTTTTAACATTCGGTTAAGCAAATCTTATGCATTTCGTTTTATTCCCATTTAATAATAAATTATTAGCAGTGAACCAATTATGTACCTGCAGTAGGGCATTATTTACGTCGTCAAGATTTGATGCACGTCTATTTATCTTAAAGATTAAAGAAGTATCGTCAGCAAATAATACCATTTGTGGTTGGTTTTTAAATAAATGGGGTAGATCATTAATATATACTAAAAAGAGGAAGGGACCTAATATCGATCCTTGTTTAACTCTCCTATTTAACTCTCTTCGATGGTAATTTGTAATTAGGTGTAAGATAACCCATCGTTGTTAGTTTTGCCGATCGAACTAGTTTTATGGAGCTACATTTTAATAAGACTTACGTAGACTTTAGTTAAAATGGTTTTGATGAATAGTAAAGGTTCAAAAGAACACACTGTAATCCATATAAATATTCATACACTTAAAACGCCCCGAGGCACACAAAACCATTCGGGTGAATCCAGCCGCAGGATACGTAAGTATACTACACTAAATAAATCAATAACTTGGATGAATGACCATAATCTCGAAATAAATTTCCCTAAATCTAAAATAATGCCCTTCCACCCCCGCCAAAAAACCCCACTAGACATAAAATTGACCTACAACGGTACAATAATAGAAGTCGTTCACGAATTTACTCTACTTGGCCTGTCTATAGATACAAACATTAATTGGAAATCACATATCACAAAGATAAAATCAAAACCATCCAAATTTGCATACGCCCCCCTTCGCGAAGTCAAAAAGACGACTAATTTAGAAACTTAACTTGTTACATGTTATGCCTACGCATATGCGTGGCTCAGTAACGGCGTGATTTTGTGGGGAAACAGCACAGATGCACCGACACTTTTCACATTGCAAAAAAGACTTTTAAGGATTTTAGTAAATATCGAAGACACCGACAGCTCTGCTGTAAACCTCATTTCCAAGAACAGAAAATATTAACCCTCCCCTGTATGTATAGGTTCTAGAAATATGCAAAGTCGTTCGAAATTACCAACACTTTTACACGACAAGGGAAAATATACATTACGCCACAAAAATAGGTTAAACATACCAAGCTCTAAGCTTAAAATGCACTCAATGAGTACACTAGTCATGTCAATTAAATTATATAATAAATTACCAGAAAAAATTAAAGAAGAACAAAAATTTAATACATTCACAAATAAATTAAAACAATTTCTAATATCTAAATGCTACGAGTATTATAATATCAATGAATATTTAAATGACAAATTTTAAATTACATGTTTTCTAGAATAGTTACAATCTATATAATAACTAAGTTGTCAAATAAAAGCCCTCTTCCTCTCTCCTACTATTGCTGTGCCCGACAGGGTCCACAATGATCATTTTTGTAAACCTACCACCTAAGTACACATGTGGAAGCAATAAATATATTGAGTATTGAAAATGTCCTCAAAATAACCTCAACATTATAAAATTATCTGTAATCCAAAATATCGCGTACACTCGCAAATTCACGTACAATTTGACAAAGGAAAACGTTAGTCCAGTCGTAACAATACGCAATCTTTTTACTTTTGACCTTTCTATATGACAGAGAAAAAGAAAAGATCAGTTCTTTTCTTAATTTTATTAATCTTCAAAAGATTTCTGCGTACCCTAAAAATAAAAAAACAGGCCAAATGCGTGTCGTACCACAGCGAAGGGTACATACAGCGAAGGGTTCCGTAGTTGATATGAGTATTTATGCATGCACAGTATTAATTTTATCGATCGCAAAAATAAGTTTGTATCTCATAGTATTTCTCGAAATAAATATTAAAAATAAAGTTATTTCTGCGCTATAAACGAAAATATCTCATATCTCCAGAACGATTGACCTAAATAGCAAATTCACTTAGAAGTATCATGAAATTTTTAATTAGGCGATCCAACAGTATCCCATTCATCATCATCATCATTAATTGCATTCATGTAGTTTATAAGTTGGTAGAAGTATATAGGTTTCATACATGAACCCTGCTAGGGCACAGCAATATAAATAGTTTAATTTGCTACAGTGTCACAATATTAAAAACCACTGCGCTTGAACAAAAATACTAATTTTAACATGTTTACCAGATGTCCATATTTTTTTATTTAAATAAGTATCTGTCATGATTTAATATAGGTTAAGGTAACTTGAACAATTAATTGGTCATCATTTCCATTCATATAATAAAATAAGACAAAATCTAATTAAAGCAAATAGCGATAACAACAATAATCATGAAGCATCATATCATAACATAGGTAGGTAATAGTAAGTCAAAATTGTTGGCGCTGTGTGTCTTTTTAAGATTTACTTATCGTCAAAGAATTCCTTTAGAGTGTAATACGATTTTAATATACGGTATTTTTGGAGACTGTTTTTAAATTTATTTTCGTACTCTACATCTTTAATTGTATTTGGAAGCTTATTATATATTTTCACGCTCATGGCTAAAGGTCCTGAATGTAACATAGTTAATTTTGAGCTTGGGAAGGTTAATTCATTTTTGTTTTGGCGTCTAACACTGCGATGTTGCAGGCGAAGGTCCTTATTGAGTGGGAAAAGTGATTGGTGTTTTCTTACAAATTTGCCAACTACTAAAATGTAGATACCAGTTAGTGTAAGGACTTTGTATTTTACAAAGAATGGCTTGCAGCTTTCTGTGTTTTCTATATTGGCAAGAATTCGTATACATTTCTTTTGTAGAATAAAAAGTCTGTCTTTGTTCCACACGCATAAGTGCATATATTTTTTTTTTATTTCATGCCTCCGTTGTATGTATGGTGAGTGCCACCCCTAATTATTTTTTTCGTAATCTCCCAACACCGTCTTTCCAATTTTTATCGGTAAAGTGTCCCAGTGACATGGATGTGGCTGTGTGACATATGGACACGGTCAGACGGACATGACGAAATAATAAGGGTTCCAATTTGGCCATTTGGCTACGGAACCCTAAAAAGAAGGTGGCCACAAAATGTGTCACTTTCAGGACTATTGTGTGTCAAGCTTTAGAAATAAGTGTCGGACTCGTAGATGAGACCCGCGTTACGTTGTCAACTTACCGTCACGCTATTGAGGGTACAGTTTTGTTTGATTTGATGGCTTGTTCGGTCCGTTTGTTAAATGTCTCGTGATTGAAGTAGTGTCATATTGTTGTAGGTCACTAAAAGTGAAATGATTACTATTTTGACGCAGATTTCTGTTTCAAATATATACCTACTTGTACGGCTTAAAGATAATCGGGTCTGGCTGTTTGTGTATGTGAGTTTAAATGTTTGTAAACGCACCCACGATACAGTAGAGATTCCTAGTGTGGGGCAACGTTAAAAAAAAAAAAAATTGTTTCAGATTCAATGACACGATTGATTATCGATTGATGGCACGGTTGGCGCTGTCGCGGGTTCGATTCCCGCCCAGAACAAATATTTGTATGACCGGCAAGTAGTTGTTCTGGGTCTGGCTGTGGATGTATGTGAGTTTATATCTTTGTAAATGCACCCACAATACAGGAGAAATTCCTAGTGTGGGGGCAATGTATAAAAAAAATGGAACTTACTACTCGTTGATCTAGTGGTCTCAAGCACTACTGCTGAGCACGAGATCTTGTGTTCGATTCCCAGGTCAGGCAAAGTGTTGTTGAGTTTGTCCATCTTGAATTTTTCTGAAGCAGTCCGGAGTCTGGACTTGTGCCCAGTTGATGGTACTCGTAATAAGCTCGCCGGTATGACAATGTATTTAAACACAACTGGCGAAATCTGGGTGTGCTCTAGGTACACGTCTGCCTAATCCTTCGGAAATTCCAGGCGAGACGTTACGCAAAAGCAAAATAATTATGCAGTTTCTTACTTTAGGTACTTGTTAGTTTGCTGCTCGGGTGAAATTAAAATTGTAGCAAAATGTTGCCTCATTAGTGGTGCCAACATCAAAAGATTTATGTTAATTGGTGCATAAATACGAGTATATTTTCCAGCTAACAAACTTAACTAATAGAAAAACTTCTATTAGTTAAGTTTGTTAGCTGGAAAATATACTCGTAATTTTGCAACAACCAAACGTGGGTAGTTCTACTATTTCTGGTCCAATATCGGGGAACAAATGATTCCAAGCCAATTTGAAGTTTTTCAATGAAGTAACAAAAGCATTTACGTGGCTTTAAGAGAAGACGCAAAACTATGCATTACTAAAGATTTTTCAAGCACAGTAGGAGAACATCTTTGTAATTGTTTTTAAAACCAGTCTTATACAAAAGTTTAAGAGGAAGCAGCAGAACTAGTTAATACTTTGATAGTCCACATGATTTTAAAAGGTGACCTCTGTCTTTGCACACTTCCTGCGTATGTGTGATTTCAATGGCCATAGTTTTATGCGCACAGCGCACCCTAGCGGGTCGGTGAAACATGTCTGCTTGACAAGGAACTGAGATGATAACTAATAGAGAAGATAAGGAAGAAGAAGAATCTCTCACACAGTCATCGTTTCTATGGTCCCGATATTTAGGGCCCGATATTAAGGTGATGTTTTTTATTAATAGGAACGCTTCCTCCCTTACCTACACTTATTTCACCATCCCCAATTAGGGAAAGGGTCCCCGAATATCGCATAGTTGTAATAAGGCTTTTACTCTTATAGCCAAATCCCCCTCCGCCCTTCCATCATCATCATCATCATTCATACTCAAAAGTCTTCGCACGAGATCATCACCCCACATTCTTCAAAATATTGAATCTAGGCAAAGCTTGACGGCTGAAATGTACTCGTAGTATGGTAGTTGTACTTTTCCAGGCGTATTCTGTCACAAGCAGCCCTCTCCACAGAGGAAAATCAGTAACCAGATTCCCACATAAAGAGAACAAGTCCGTCATCAAATGAAATTCCCTGATAGCGCGCATATTACCTTAACTTAGATTAGCCAAGTTCTCAAGTGATTACCTAACAACAAACATAGGCGACAGACTTTCGCGCCGCTTTTGTTCTTGTTCGTTAGTTTACTAATATCGGGGACTTTGACGGGAGAAACAAGTAAATTAGATTAGCTTTGGGAGTCTTATTAACATGTTTGTGATCTGAATAAAGAATTTAATAAAAGTCGACGACGATTTTTGTGGCAGAAATTATACATTAAAACAGTTAACGGATGGTATGTTATTTTGTGAGCTCTAATACCTCCTCTACTAGCGACCCGACCGTGCTTCGCTCGTTTAATACGATTACACAAACATCGAGACTTTATTGGGTATATTTAAGTTTAATAGGAATGTACCTAATATTATTATACACATAAACCTTTTGGAATAAATTCTCTAAATGATGATGAAAACTGTATCAAAATCCGTTGCGCAGTTCAGAAGAACAACGCGCTCACACAGACAGACACGACAAGTGACTTTAATTTATAATATGTACAAATACAGATATACTTATAGAAATTTTATTTTAACGTGAGTCACGCGTTGGATTATAACACGAAAGATATGTCTTCTGGACCGAGTTTTTGTACATTAGAGACTTGCCCACAAATCCACCGTATAGGAGAAATACTAGCTATATTGAATATTAAATTAAGGAATAAATAATAATTTATTAATAGCAATGGGTGGGCGGTAAGCCCCAGAGCTTAACGATAACGTGCACATAGTTAATAATAACATGTAACAAAAAGATATATAATAAAAAAAAAATCTAAAGTCATTTATTCAAACTAGTCTGAGAATCAGCACTTTTTGAACGTCAAAATCACATAAGACAGTCCCCCCAAAACGCCCACCCTTCACCACTTCCTAGTGCTTTAGCTGGGAAGAAGAAGTGGCGGAACAAACTCCGCAGCAGTACTGCTGACTGTTCAGTTAGAAGAACTGGATTCTATACAGTAATAAGTAATTAACATTACGAAACACAAAAACATTAAAATTATTTGCCATATGTCAGCTAGCACACGCCAATAAAATATAATTATTGTATTCAGGTTAAAACATGTAATCAAATGAGTTTTGTGTTTTGTGCCTACACGTAAAACGAAACGTGTTTCTAGTTTTAAAATATACAAAATAATCGAAAGAGGAACGTTGGAAGCTATCTTATAGAAAAGTATCCTGGTAAGGGTCGCGGTTTAAAAGTAAAAATTGTTTATTTGTACCTACATGTTAACTTATGTATAAAATATAGTTTACAATAAAATAGGCCGAAAGGAACGTAAAAGTTGCAAGTTAGAGTTGCAGCTGATACCTAAGCTTAGATAAATTAATATCTTATACCTATAGGTGTCAGCGCCCTCCCTCATTATCATTATAGCCGACGTAATTTTTCCTGGCCCGCTTAATAATTTAACACGAATGAGGAAACATTTCGAAGTATCTATACAAGTGATCAGTTAGTAGGAAGGCTTCACATAGTTAGATTACAGGATAGAGATTGGATGTCAGCTGCCCAGAAAAAAAACCTTTGGAAATCAATGAATGAAGCCCATGTCAATAAGTCACTGTCTTCAAGCTGATACAATACCAGGTACAAGTTCAAAGGCCTCGGTCAATAATTCACAATACCTACGTCACAAGACGTCCAACTGTTGCTACATAGATAGTCAGTCCTTCATCATATCGATTCACAATATTATTGTTACATAGTTATGTTCGTATTTATCAAAACACTACCCCTCGTCACGCGCCGTGTCACCCTTTCGCAAAGTTTCGCACACACACACACTTCCCCACAGAGTGTGTGTGTGTTTAATGTACATATTCCTGCGACGCAGCCGGCACGTCACTCCTCAATCGATCGCTACTATAAATAGGGGCAGCCCTGACGGCGCCTCGTTAATATTTTAAGTCAGGGTTGACGTGTATACGACGGTTACATTTATCAATAAAAAAGAATGTTTTTTTTTTTTTGAGATTATAACATAACATCACGCTTTTGTGCCCCGAAGGGCTAGGTAGAGCTGTAACTATAGTACCTACACCAATTCTGCTCGCCTACCTTGTTTTAGAGATAAGACACTGCATTTTAATTTGATCAATAACCTGAAAAAGTATTTTTTTTGTTTGAAACTTTATTCTTAAATTTAAAAACACCTATCGGTGTTTGTCTCTGTACCACCCAAAGGTTGACTGAAAGAAAATGCAATGAAGTCCGCCTCTGTATATTTGTGTGCTTAAAGTATCAAATAAATAAATAAACCTTACCAAGTTCATCAGAAAACAAGGACTATAAGAAAGGAAAGCAAAAGGCACTTCACAGAATACAATCTATTGTCGGAATCAGAATACTGAGTCTAAAGTATGTACCTACATTTAGCGAATTTAAGAAATAATTTTGTACCAAAAATATGACCGTTGAAATTGAGAGATAAATAACGCACTGCAGGTCTGACATCTGCTTATATATACTATTGCCTATAGTGAGTTGCATAGTTATATTTCATAATTTATTCTCACCATAAGTGCACCCGTATTTTTTCCCACAACGTCCACTAAGTCATAATGATATGACAACGCCAGCAAATTTTAACCGCGTCGCGTTTTATTTTGCTGTGTACAAACAAAAATAACATTTCTTAAACTACAGCAAAAATAACCACCCTGCCCCGGCCTTTTGTTAACAATTGATCGCTACTATTTTTAAAGTGGAAACCCTGCCGCCGCGTCGTTAATATTTTAGCACAGGGCTGACACACGACCAAAATAGAACCGGGTGAAAAATTTAAAATCTATTTACTTGCTTTGACTAACGGCTCGTGTACATGTTTTATTGGGTTTTCGGTTTAAAGTGGTTTGGCTAGTAGGTAGGTAGGTAGTGTATCTACACTACCTACCTACAACTACCTACCTACGTCAAAGGGTTATAAAGATACTGTGATTCAATTGAATTATCTTTTGGTTTTGCGAATGTTTTTGAGAGATTTTATTTGGTATTCTAATCCGTTTTCAGTGATGTTACTGCACTGTAGCATTTTAAATAGTTTGTTTATTTATTCTACGCTAGTTGTCAGCGACTAATTCGTCAGCCAGTATTTTGTATTTCATCATTTTTAATACAAGTATCCAGAATGAAAAGTAGCCTATGTCCTTCTCCAAGTCTCAGGCTAGCTATCTATCCCTTATCTTATGACGTTATTTTTTAGTCTCAATTGTTCTTCGTTATTGTAATGACCGGTTCTGTAGTTAGACAAAAGGCCTGACAGACAGACTTACTTTTGCATTTGTAATATTATTAGTCTGGATTTCAATTTGGTAATGTACAAGTTTTTAAAATCGTCACATATACATACATACATACACCTACACAGTACACAAACGTACACACCGATACCTACTAAATTAATATTTTGTTTCATTTAATTTTTTACTTTTTCTGTATTATATTCACTTACATATAGTCGTAAGCCTCATCTTTGTTAAGCTACTACTTAAGAGAAGAGTGAGACAGCTCCGACACAAATACTATTTTAATTTACTGGGGTTGCCTCAATTTTTACATGACACAATGTTTTGAGTCGAAATAAATATTGTATTTTAAACGTCGAAGGAAAACATCGCGAGGAAACCAAGAAACAAAAAAAAAACGAAGACATGTGACGTCTACCAATCCGCACTGGGCCCGCGTGATGAATTATGGCCCACTCCCTCTCACAGAGAGGAGGCCTGTGTTCCAGCAGTGGGAACATTATAGGCTGATTAAGTATTCGATACAGGTTAATAACAGGTTTTTACATTTTTAACACAGCATTTTTATATTTTTAATTTTTTTTTGTATACCAACCCTCGTTATTATTTTGTGAAACCTTTGACCTTTTCCCAACTGAAGAACAAAATAAGCAAACAGAAAGCAAATATCTACATTTATATTTGTAATTTTTAAAGTGTACGTAATAACGAGTATTCTATTCCCTTCTATTCTGTAACTTTACTCCCAGATGACTTTTTCATTAGAGCAATATCACTTCGCTTTTAATTGAAACTAAAAGAGCCAATTACTCAAAAGACTCAATTGAATTGAAATACTTCGTCTGAAACCTGTAGAACTGTACATTGCATAGTAAAGCCCATTTACAGCGAATAAACAGAAATTAAAGGTGAAATGGTCCTTTATTACTGAATGGGCCAATATTTTATAGCGATGGCTTTCTGATGGATGACTGTGGCGTTGGCAGTGGGACCAAGTATTGGATATTATTTTCTCTTTTGAACCGACTGCGGTAATGTTGAAAAAAGAGGGTATTATTTTCTTTTTTAATTTCGGAATATTGTACTATGAGGTTTTTCCTTTTACCCGGCTGTAGCGAATTCAAAAATTAGGGCACTGTTTCTTTATTCTGTTTAAAACAAGCGTGGAGATCATTGCTCGTTTTCTCTGTTTGAGAAGCAATCGTTGCCCTAAAGAGAGAAGGTAGTGAACTTTATTGTAAACAACTGAATAGTGCGGTCTCATATCAGTTAAGGTCATCAGCGATGACGTTGATTTAGTTTCGTGAGAGTCTACGTAAGTGCGACCAAAATAGACCATTGAACATACTTTACCACAAAAGAAACATAAGATCCGATAAAAGTCCATTAAATGTCAGATTGACTGCAGCAGGAAATGACAAATGGTAATTATGTTACTTTAATTTGACTTTTGAAGTATCAAGTATCGCACCCACAAAAATGTTCCTGGCAGTCGTATCACATAAAGTAAATAAATAAAAATAATACCAGCCCACTGCGGTCCCACGGCAGGGCAAGGCCTGTTCTCACACAGAGAAGGCATGAGCGTCGATCACTACGCTTCCTCGAGACGGATTGGCATTATTATTATTATACATATAAATTATAAATCCAGGTTTCCTCACGATGTTTTCCTTCAACGATATCAGAGATGTCAGAAAGAACATGTGAATTGAAAATTTCACCCGGGTAGTTGTCCGAATTAGAACCCACAACCTCGTGCATGAGAAGCGAGGCCGTAACCACTGGGCCATTACGCCGCTGGCCTGCAGTGCGTCGGGGATGTTCGCCGAGTCGCGCATTGATTGCTTCTATGCGACGATGCGGAAACGGTGCACATACTTGGTGCGCAGGGTCCGCGCCAGCTCCAATACCATCTTGAGGATGATGGCTGAGAGGTTCGACTGTCACTACCTTAACCATTGTTGCATGATTAATGTAGTGACAATAAAATGAACGAATGACAACACATTTCTATTTACAATCTGTTCGTGTTTTCTATTTCCCAAAATTTAATTTTTTAAATAATTTTATTTGTGATGATTATCCAATAATGTTTGTATTAGTTATTTATTACTTTTTAATTTTAAATGTGACATTATGATTATTTTTAATTTTGATTTGTTGACATGTACCAATTTAATCTGTAAATTCTAATGTAATTGTGTTTTGTCTTATTTTTCTAGTATTTTTATTGAATGTACCTAATTGCTAATTATGATCACTTGTGATTGAAATAAATGAATTATTATTATTATTATTACGACAACACGTATAGTACAAAGCATAAATTATAGAACGCCAATGAGAGCCATAGACTATATTATCAACCCTGACCTGAACAACAACCGTTAATTACAATATCCCGCTATCTTAAACCCTAATCAGTGCGAAGCCGACAAAGTTGTCCGATCCCAATTTATAATAATGTTGAGTTAAAATAACACTAAATCAATTAGGCTTCAGCGGAAACCGGCAAGTTTTGATTAAATTACAGCAGATATTATCTGAGGGGCAATTGAAACCGAAACCGATGCCACCGGCCAGTTGCGCCGGTGGGGGGAGTTGAGAACGGCAGCGGGGACTCTGGAACTATTAGAAAGGAATGAACAACTGGGTGGAACATTTCTGATCTACCATAGAAAAGAGAGGTTCCTCCGACCAGACGGGCGTTGTGTCTGGTGGGCTACTGCTCAACGGCTGATGTCGGGATGTTGCATATACTCGTAATATGCTAATGGCGCGGATAACTCTGCTTGTGCGATGCAGAATGTTGTGTGACTTATGAGTAATGCGTAGTTGCATGTGGCTGTAGATTGGCCACATTAAGGAACGTTATGTGAGAAGAGCTATTGAGAAACTGCTTTCTAAATCAGTGCACATACTCGTAGCTCACGTGATGTAAAACCATAGATTGCGTATTTAATATGACACATTAAACTTAAGGAAGAAACTACCGCTCTTTTTGAGTATCGGATATAACGCACTAGAATCGGCATTGTAGTGCGTAATTTACGAAAGAATTGGTACAGTACCCGATACTGTACCAATGCTTTGCCCCCATAACCGAGTTTTCAATGATTTCTTTGGCACATAAAATAATAACCGTCATAATAATGTCCGTAAATATCCGAATGATAACTCCCTAGAAATAAAAATTAATTATCTATTTTCCTGCACATCGCCGTTGACTTGGACCACGTTATCAGCAAACCTCTGCTGGCACAGTTCGTGGCTGAAGTGGCAACTTTAAGATATTATTAAAGATCACAAACTTCTGAAATACTGAGTGCCCAGTCCTATTAGTGGGAAAAGTTATTTTGGTGTAAAAACCATCTATTCTATTTAAAATTGTTAAAATAATTTTCACAAAGTACAGCGCCTGTCTGGGTTTGAACCTATGACCTACAACTCGTAAGTCACGGTCGTTACCACTAGGCCACCACAGCTCTCTCACTCAGACATTTATGACATTGATACGTTTTTTTCCCTTTAATTATTAACACTTATTCCATAAACATCGTTGAACATACTCGTACATGATTCTCTTCCAAAATAATAAACAAGAATCCTTAGAATGATGACGCATTCCTCAAACAATGAACTGTAGTATTACTTGCTTTGCTTAGGAACGTGTTGATCCTCATATTGCCAAGCGCAGGGCTTAAGACGGCGCAAGACATCCTGAGCCAAGCGTTGAAGTAATCTGTCTCACCTGCTTAATGCTATGCGATCCTAGTAGGTACTTCATTCCGGAATCTTAGACATTAATTCGTTTATATTTGCATCTTCACGGGACACATTCTAAGGGGACTTGTAGGAGGAATATATTTTAAAAGTACCCACTTTTGGTATTTAAAGTAACCTTAGAAGGATGATCCATTGAAAGGATGGATCCTAGCAGACGACGAGAAGGATAATTCCTTAAAAAGGATACTCTTTGACTTGGGGGATTTAAGATGGCGAATGAATGATGTCATCAATAGGTGAATGAAAATGTCTGTTTTGGGACTTTTTTACCGGCTTTGGATAAGTCCCGGAAAGCTTATATGCTGATAATTACACATTTCTGTTAAATTTTTGATTTATTTGGAAGACAGACTTAAAAATTGCAATCGCCAGACACCAGTCTATTTTGAAATATTAATTACTCTTTATTTATAACTAGCTGTGCCCCGCGGTTTCACCCGCGTAAGAGTCGATTCTTTGGGAAAATTTCGGGATAAAAAAGTTACCTATGTATTATTACAGAACTCCAGCTATATAAGTACAAAGTTTCATCGCAATCGGTACCTACTGTAGTTTTTGCGTGAAGATAAGTGATAGACAATTTTAATACAAGAAATAAAAATAATATAGATCAACCATTTTTCAGATTAGCTAAAGTACATACATCTTTTATGGGGTACTGTGTTAAATGCTACAAAAAATACCTTGTCATATATAATGCAATTAAATGAAAGAAAATTTAAAACTTATATAAAAAGTTCACTGTGTAAACAAGCGTATTACAAATTAGAGGATTATATCCAAAATAAGAATGCTTGGAAACATGCTGGTCCAGCTCCATAGGACAATCTAGGGTCTAGACAAAATTAAACTTGTTGCTACTTTAATTGTATAGTTAAGTTAGTTATTTTTATGACATTGATTTACATTCTGTGATTAATTTAACTCACACACTGACATATTACTTGTTTACATAATTTGGGAAATCGTATACTTTTACAATGTTTGTAAGTATGTGAACACCATGTATCTATCACTTAATTAACTTATTTATCATTGCTACGTTTATTAAATTCTTTTTACCTATTGTGGTAGGGTAATTTTTATTATAGGTGCATCGTCTTCACATATAATTATATAATTATTAATGTATACAAAATATTGTAACACATTTTAAAAGAGTAACGGTGGAGTTTCTTGCCCATTCTTCTCCATACGAAACAACCTTTTGGAAGGGGCGACTAGAATCAATTCTATTTTAAAGTAAATGTTGACGTTCAAAAGTGCCTTTTATGTGCCTATTTGAAATAAATGCTTTGACTTTGAAGAGGGGACAAACTTACCTATATACTAACACACACACCTTCACAATTTTAATATTAAAGTAAGAGAAGGATTTTACTATCGCAGAAGCAATGTACAATGTCATGCATCATACCATACACAATGAAAATAGTTTTGAAACGACTCAGTAAATCGTCAAAAAAAAAAAATTTGGAAACCAAAGCGAAAAAAAAAACTATATTTGAAGTGGTATTCGTTTGAAGCGAATTATACGTATTTTCCGAAGATCCCACGCGGGACAGGATACAATACAACACTCTTTTCTCAAGTCGATGCCGACCAGTGAAAATTTGGTCCTTGGGACTTATTTATTGTTAAAGCAAATTAAACTTTAACCGGGAACCTTAACCTCTTAAATGAAATAGGCAAATCCGTCGGTATCATTGGAATACGTGGAATGTGTGCGAGCTGTGCGGCTGCGGGGCCGGTGGTGATGGTGGCTACAATGACATTGTCTCGAAGTTCTTTACAATAAATAGTCCTAGTGATGAAATAATTTATTTAGATAAGGGTTCTTACCATGACGCGAAACCTTTGTTCCGATCTGCATTGTAATTCAATTTTAGAACACAAAAGCTGTTATTGTGACTTAATACTATATTAGATGGATATGTTGTCTTGTGAACTTTTTTGTAGACATTAATAAGACCTATAAACCTGTCGTAAATTATTTTGTTCTATCATTAATACATAGTTTTCGCAGCGCACACCAAAAACAATTTTGGGTTTTCTACCTTGCATTTACAGATTGCAATTTTCTTACGGATCCCAATTTTTTTTGAGAATATGTTATTACATATAATATTATTTCCGTAATAATGTAGCTATCTACTGGTGAAAGAATTGTTTAGATCGGTTTAGTAGTTTCGGCAGTAACTATTTAGTCAAAATCAAAATCAAAAGTCATTTATTCAAATTAGGCTGAGAATCAGCACTTTTTGAACGTCAAAATCACATAAGACAGTCCCCCCAAAACGCCCACCCTTCACCACTTCCTAGTGCTTTAGCTGGGAAGAAGAAGTGGCGGAACAAACTCCCTGTTCAGTTAGAAGAACTGGATTCTATACATATAGTAATAAATAAATTAACATTACGAAACACAAAAATATTAAAATTATTTGCCATAATATGTCGGCTAGCACACGCCAATATTTAAAACTATACTCAAGCAGAAATAAATAATAAAAACAAAAACGCAAACAGAACTTAATACATAATAAAAAGCCTAGTAATCTGTGGTTTCGGAGCCTATTCGTTACAAACATAAAAACGAACAAAAAAATCTTTCCTCTTTATAATATTATTAGTGTAGATTTATAACAGCTATATATATATATAGCTGTTATAAATCTACACTAATAATAAGTCAAATAATATCGAGGCACTTCCTTTTTGCACGTTTTATTTATTATTTTTGGTATTAGGAAACGTAACAATACGAAATATATACCGCCTAAAAGTCTACAATTATTCACCTTTATAATGAGGGTAGTTTGTTTTCAACTTTTCATTTTAAATGAAAGTAAAACAAAAAGGGTAGAACAAAACTATCGCTTTTAATTTGCTTATAACATTTTGATTGTACTACATTAAGAAAAGGTTGATTAGGGGTTTTATTATTATTTATTTAATTTTACTTTTAATTGTTTTTTTCTGTACTGTTTTAACACTACAATTTTCTATCGAAATTACCGTTTTTCTTCAGAGCGAATAATTTATCATTCAATAATGTTAATATTTAATAATTTACCCTCATTGTAATATATAACTTCTTAGGTGATATATTAGGTTGGGGAAAAAGTCTTTTCGCATTATAGTATTTAGGAACTTGTAATAAAATCTCTTTGGCTATACTATTTGTATCTGGCTGGTTTTGGTATCATTGAAAGCTTACATTTTAAAGAACATAATTCCAAATTCAAATTAGGAAAATGTGTGAGTTTCATTTGTTATTCGTACCGTCAAGATGAGTGAATCTAATGAAGAAATTCGATACATTTTAAACTTTTACTACAAAAAAGGTAAAAATGCAACGAAAGCCGCGAAAAAAATTTGCGATGTTTATGGACCTAGTGCAGTGTCTGTGAGAGTAGCACAAATCTGGTTTAAGCGTTTTCAATCCGGAAATTTTGATGTCAAAGATGCACGTCGCTCTGGTCGCCCTATTACAGATAAAATGGATGCCATTTTTGAAAAAGTGGAGCAAGATCGGCATATCAGTAGTTACGACGTAGCTGAAGAACTGGGAATTGACCACAAAACAGTTTTGGCGCATTTGAAAAAAACTGGGTACACAAAAAAGCTCGATATTTGGGTACGTCACGAGCTCACTGAAAGAAACCTAATGAACCGTGTACTCATTTGTGATTCTTTATTACGACGTAATGAAACCGAACCATTTTTGAAGAAGCTGATAACTGGTGATGAAAAGTGGATCACGTACGGCAAGATCGTGCGAAAAAGGGCGTGGTCAAAAGCTGATCAGGCTTCACAGACTGTGGCGAAACTAGGTAGGTAACTAGGTACTATGAACACACAGCTCAAACCATTGAACGGATTGGACTGAAATTTGTCATACGGATATGTTTATAACATCCGCTAAGAAGGGGTTTTTGGACATTTGACCTTTTAGGGGGTCCAAAGGGGGGATTTTGTTTGTATGTAAAATCTTATTCCTTAAGTTAATAAAACTTCCCACGAACACAGTCATAACTAAGTAAATTATAAAGAATGTCAGTTTTTATTTCTTTAAATTATTCCCTAAAGAGGGATTAGGGGGTGTCAAAGTTAGTAAGGAAGAATTTTAAGGTGTGGTTCGATTAACTCGAAACTCAGTTCTTATTTATAAGACCAAACATAAAAAATAACTTGTATCAGAGTTTTTCAAAAATCGTACCCTGAAGGGGGTTATTAAATTTTTAAGGGGAGGATTTTACTGCGTGGCTGATTAACTAAAAAATCAGTATGAATAATCTTTATTTTAAGTTATGGAAACATCTTAAACAATTTTTCGAAATCCCACCCCGGTGTTGAGAAAAGAGGGGATACAGTTTATATGAAAAATCTTAGTACTTTTTTTAATAAACTTGAAACTTGGCAACATTTTCTTCAGTAAATAATAAAGATTCGCCCGTTTATTTGTTAAACAGCTCCTCACAGAGGATTTAGAGTGTGTCAAAGTGAGTCACACCAGCGTCTGTAGTTACAGACGCTGTCGGATTAACTCAAAACTCGGTTCTAATATTCAAAACAAAAAATAAAAGTACGTAATTAAAAAATCAACTCCTAACGGGGTGGAAAGGGGTACTTAATAAAGTTTGGATTTTACTGCTTACTTCAATAAACTCTAAAATGGGTACAAATAATGTTAGATCATACAACGGAAACGTACCAAACGCTTTTTTAAACAAGCCCTGTCGCGGTGAAAAGGGAGGACACTGTTTATTTGAAAAATCTTATTCCACTGAACTATAAAGTTAAAAATTGGAAAAAAGTACTTATTTTTATCTAAATCTATACCAGGCCTCCGTCACTCCATGTACTTGCGCGCTATAATTACCTACCGCTCGAGCGAGCGCTCTCGGACCGTTTGCGGTCCAAATTCGGTTCCCTGCGATTGCTGTAGGATCGCGCGGTGCGAAGCAATCACAACTGTACGCTTGAGCATTTAGGCACATTTTAGCATGCAGTGGTTGCTGAGGCGACGGAGTAGGCTATTATCTCAATAGGTATTGGAAATTTTCTACTGAGTGAAGTATCTGTTACGTAGTAACTATTTAGTAATCTGTGTCTATACTCACATAATAAAGCTAAAGAGTTTGTTCCTTTGTTTTAACGCGCTAATATCTAGAACTAGGTCACACGCAGTCGAAGTAGCAGCGCGGGCGGGCGATGCAATGTGACGCGGTGGGGCGACGGAACCGGACACACGCGGTCGAAGTAGCAGCGCGGGCGGGCGATGCAATGTGACGCGGTGGGGCGACGGAACCGGACACACGCGGTCGAAGTAGCAGCGCGGGCGGGCGATGCAATGTGACGCGGTGGGGCGACGGAACCGGACACACGCGGTCGAAGTAGCAGCGCGGGCGGGCGATGCAATGTGACGCGGTGGGGCGACGGAACCGGACACACGCGGTCGAAGTTGCGGGCACAAGTCTGACACGCCCTCCCGCTCCGCCCAGAGCGGAAGAAGGTATTTAATGATTTCCCACCACAAAAAAAAGCTGGTTTATAATAATTCTTCTTTCATTTATTATGAACCCTTACCTTTTGCTACCTTTTCAGGCAAATGATTAAAAACTCATTCCTACCTGGTAATGTACGAGATACCTGACCACATCGACTGAACTTTTCAATCACCCACCATATTGGTGGGTCTCGTTCTGTTTTCCATTCAACGCTGACTACACAGCTAACAATTAATATAGATAAAATATTAATTGGATTCTGTGAGTCAATTGATTGGGCGGGCCTAGCTGTCCATTGACGGCTATGTACGGGGTTATTGATGACTCGCATTTTGTGAGCGAACAAAAACTGTGTTCCATTGTTAAAATAGAAATGTCAATTGTTTTGTTTATTTTTATTTTATATGCAAAATATGTAGTACCTCTAGATAAATGTTAAAGTTAAATTTAAAATGGTAGGCATCCAGCTGTTGTTTAAAGGATGATTTTTATAGGTGGGAAATACTTAAGCGTTATATGTAAACTAAAAACGAATTAATTTTTGATGCAATGTTTCTTTTGAAGTAAAATTGAATCGATGACATTTTTTTTTACATAATCTTTTATAATTTGTATCTTACAAGATCAGGAATATGTAATTAAATTAGCAACAAAACCAACAACCCTAAACAAATCTTAATGACGTCACTGAGGCGTAAGGAAGACCGCATAAATGATGCTCGTGTTGACAAGCGCCATCAGGAAGTCATTAGAGACGGAGTGTTACGTGCGGAGTTTATTTTCTGTTTACTTCTGTTCCTTAAAAATATTTACCTATGTATAGCGAAGTTACCTCAAGCATGCATTGTTCAAGTTTAGGGATGATTAGTGAGATGCTATCAATGTATATTGATTTATGACATCAGAAGCGACAGAGAGATTTGAATCTCTGTTATCTGATTTTTTGACACATATAGTGAGGTAAGCACGGTATTTAATGCAAAAACACTTTCACCATGCTAAGACTTTACAAACATATACACCTAAGTGCTTGGCTGCTGTGCAATCTGTTTGCAAACGGTAATCTTATATTATAGCTTTCGTTAAACCTATCTGGAGTAGGACAGAAAGACATTCCTTATATTAAAAAGATCGTTTCCCCCTGGCAGACAGCAGTAATCAAATTAAGTGAACATGTTTTCATTAAAAACGGTTAACGTTTTATCACATGGTATATAAATATAATATCTGTAGTTAATATTAATAACTAGTCGTAAATTGCATTTCACGGTAATTTCCCAAAGGCTCGCACTCGATAGACAATAGCGCACGTCACCCGCTTCACCCCGCACCCCTCTTTCATATAACTGGTAGCCCACCCAAGGGCTGCCAAACTTTGCCAAAATATTGTGTACATTTATGTTAGTAAAAGTTTACCAGCGACACGCTCCTGCTTCGCACGGTTTTTACTACTTGACAAAACATTGAGATTTATTTATTATAATAATCCTTCCGGAATATAAATTCTTTTAAATGATGGTGAAAACTACATCAAAATCCATTGCGTTGTTTAAAAAAAAACAACGCGGTCACACAGCCAGTCAGGAAAACCAACTGTATTTTATAATATGTATAGATTTAAATGGACGATAAGCGGGTAGTTTTTTAAAACTCTGGAATAAACGAGCTGCTGTCTTAAGATACTATTAATATGTCAGAAGTTAAATCATTACCTTCCTTGTGTTACAGAATATTTGTACACCCGATTATTTTTCTACCTCTTGTGATTAAACCTCTGTTAAATTTTCTGAATCTTTGAACTCGTTGTGTTATCTATCTCGTGTAAACAACTACAGCTATTTTTACTTCTTCGAAAACGGTAAACGCGAGCAAATCAATTCACAAATACGTTTGGTGGCAGCCCTACTAACCATAGTACACAAGTGATACTGACGGCCGCTCAACCGACACTACTAGTGTATTATAATGGCACTTGTTTGCATTGTTATTGTCACAGGGTTTGTTTCTTGTATATGAGATTCGAGAACACTCGCGCTTGGGTATGCAGCCTTAGAATAAGGCAGCGTGAATGAGTTTTGGCTGATAATTATTCATTATGATCCTTTGGACGCTTTGTTGCCAATACATGTTAGGAGAAATATCGTATGTTCACCTGGTTATTATATCGCATGTTCACCTGGTTATTATATCGCATGTTCACCGGGTTATTATATCGCATGTTCACCTGGTTATTATATCGCATGTTCACCGGGTTATTATATCGCATGTTCACCGGGTTATTATATCGCATGTTCACCGGGTTATTATATCGCATGTTCACCGGGTTATTATATCGCATGTTCACCGGGTTATTATATCGCATGTTCACCGGGTTATTATATCGCATGTTCACCTAGTTATTATATCGCATGTTCACCGGGTTATTATATCGCATGTTCACCTAGTTATTATCTGTTTATGATCCAATGCAGTACAATACACATCGAAACATGGGGAGAGGCGTGAGTTTATATAAGTGTATGGTGTACATCCATAAGAGCCTATGAAGATTTTTGCCCTATTCAATCGTTATCGATTATTACATAGTTAAATTAATTTAACAAAACAATTGATAGACACCATGAATTATTGATTTATGTTATGTCAACATTCTATAATAAGCATTTGGCACGTCTCTTGCAAAACATTTGGCACGTCTCTTGCAAATCCTCACAAAATAACAGATAATGGACAACTCGACACTAGTTACATTGGATTTTTATTTCAAATACCTTACCATCTTACATATTGTTACAAAAGTGAAATATTTAATAACCTCATCGAATAGAATAGGTTTTAATTTTATTCATACCACACTGATGATTGTTCTGTAAACAGCTTACCTGTAACAAAAATAATATACTTATTAACACGATATAAAATATGCTCTCAACAGGAAAGCTGAAATAAATAAAGTATAATATAAAGTTAATTATGTAATGTCCATTATCGGGCGACTGCACAGTGCGCTGCCATTAATTATTACGCGCCAACAACTTTCATTATAAAACGATGTTAAAAAACAAATGAGAATATTAAGTGAAATAAGTTATAGAACCATAATTAGTTCCGATATTTAATCATTTTCAGGCGTGAATGTTGTAGGTGAATGCTACAAAAGATTTCAATAATTTTTATTTAACCGGATAAATTTAATTTAATATCAGGAAACCTCATTGTTTTTCACAGGTAACGTGGACGGAAACAGTGAAAGTAAACCAAAAAAAAAACTGTAGGTGATTTCAGTAAAAGCGTTGGTTGGGTGCGCACAGTTTGCTGTTATTAATTATTTCGGACCAAAAACTCCACTTTCATATTGATTGGCGCCGAGCGGATTATAATAAAAAAAAAAGTCTGAATGTAGGTTTACAATGTATGGCCCTAGCGGATCCCGTCATTTGTGCTGACATCTCTTTGAGGCGCGCGTGGAATACAACGCGCCGTCGATCCGGGCCTGGTCCTTATCGGACGGCGAAGTACCCATTGCTCGCCGTCGCCGTCCGCAAGCCCGCGCCTACGGTGGCCGGGAATCGGCTTGGGATTCCCGACGCCCAGGGCGTCTCCTGCGGTAGCTGGGGACGTGAGGGCGCGAACTTTGCCTCTCCCTCATGCGTTCTGCCTCCTCCTTCGCGTGCATTACTGCTTCGTAGAAGGAGGTGACGGCTTCCCATGCCCTCTCGCTCCGCCTGGACCAGGGCCGGACGGCCCGGACGCGAGAGATCGCCACCGCCAATCGCCTGCACGAGGACACGGCGGTGCTCCGCCCAAACAGGGCAGACCTTTACCGTATGCTCCACCGTGTCCTCCGGGCGATCCACATAATGTGACACCCGGGCATTTCCTCTCGCTTTATCTGGAACAGGAACCTCCCGAAGCAACCGTGTCCGGTGAGGACCTGCCTCAGGTGGAAGGTGAGGACGCCGTGGCGCCTCTCTAGCCACTCTTCAAAGAGGGGACTTATCGCCGCAATTGTGGCGTGCCCAGCGCTGGGTTGCGACAATCGCACTCTCTATGCCGCCCTGAGATCCCGCTGGAGCTCTGTCCGTTGTGCCGTGATTTCTCGCGGCAGCGGTGTTACGCCCCGGCGTTTCGCCTCCTCGCGCCACTTCCATATGTGCGCGAGGACCTTTGCCTCCAGATCCCATGGCGGTAATCTGGCAAGGAGGCTCGCCTCCTCATCGGAGACCGTACGGTATCCCCGGACCAGCCGGGTGGCCATGACCCTTTGGGACGCGTTCAACCCGCGGGCTGGCCACCGCCTCAAGGAACGCGCCCACACTTGTGCGCCGTTAAGGGCCATTGACCGCACGACCCCCACGTAGAGCCTTCGGCAGGAGGCGTTTGGACCCCCTAGATTTAAATGTATCCTGAAGTAGAGTAGTGAAATTGGTAAAGTAGTGGTGGCAAGGAAGGTACCCTGTGTCCTTTTCTGTACCCCTGACAACCCCTTGACAAAACATCAAGTTTTCATTAATGTCTTTAATTTTAAAATGAAAGAAACCGCACGAAAATCCGTTTTTGTAGTTTAGAAGAACAACGCGGTTCCACAAACAGACACGAAAAACGACTTTAATTAATAATAATTATGTATAGTGAAAGACTCCATTGCTTCGTTACTATTCCCTGTGTAAATATTATTGATAGACTCTTAGAAATGACGCAATGAATATTCAGGATTAATTTTAACCTTTGAACGAAGTCAATTTAAAAGTTTGGATTGGTTTTGTCAACGTGTTTGTATTAAGTAAAAGAGTATCTTTTGTTTAGTTTTCTGTCGGTTGATAAGATTTTCATTAGAAATCTTGAGGTAAGTTTAGAGACTGTGGACTAAATTATGAATCTGTGCACACATAAAAAAAAAACTGGTAAACTGGAAGAGATTTCTTTAAAAATAAGTATTACCTCAATACTTTACATTTCAGTTCTTTCTTTGTGTGCAGTACTTTTTTTTTATAAATAATAATATTTTTTCTGAGAGATTGGGTCTTGAGACTTTCGCGCTAAGAGTCAGTCAAGTTTGATCTCCAGAATATACGTGTCCTAAATAAATACGTCGCGCATCCAAAACATTTTTAACGTTACTCAGTAATATAACGAGTATATTTTATTACTAAACAAAATAACCTTATTTCACAAGCACGGTAATTATAACAACATTCTCCACATCGCTCTTTCAATTTAATAACAAGTTTTATTAGTACACCAAATTCGCTCTACTAGCCTTTATTAGTAAATATTTTTCGTTCAATTTTTTTTTTAACAAGAACATAATCCTACGTTAATAAGTAATTTTAATAAGTAAAGTACAAGTCTGGTTGGTCCCTAAGGACGGAGCTTTAAATTGTTTCAATGATGGCGGCTCATCCTCAGGGGTTTACTCTTAAAAGCTTTTACTAAAGAAACCTTACTTAATTATCGATGTAAAAATTATATTATTAATTGCGGCTGTGCTGTGCCCACCTGGATTATATTATTAATTGTGGTTGTGCTGTGCCCACCTGGATTATAGTATTAATTGCGGCTGTGCTGTGCCCACCTGGATTATATTATTAATTGTGGCTGTGCTGTGCCCACCTGGGTTATATTATTAATTGCGGCTGTGCTGTGCCCACCTGGATAAGGTCCTATTTTAAGTAGGCTGGAAAGGGCTCACAGCTTAATCTTTTAAGGTTCGTGGAATATAATCGGTCTGCGGTAAGCTGGAAATTGGTGCGATGGAATTGGAATTGCGATGGAATTGGAAATGAAATGGATTGCGAAATTGGTCCTTGAATTCACTATCCTTTACGTTTTCATTTTTGTTATAAGATTTCAGTCTTTGTTTTATTTATTTAAGAGATCAGGAGGATCATCTTTAGCACTGTCTCTCAACTTTAAGCGAGGATAGTTATGCAGTTATTGACTCTTTTACAATCATACACTTTGTAAATTTTACAACAATAAACTTTGTAAGTTGTTCTTAGTTACGTCATTAGGTATTTTAACGGATATCGTCTGGTTTCATGGTAAAGGCACTTACCTCGGATTCGATACAGCTAAAAGCGATAGTGATCACAGTTTACAGTTTTAAAATGGATGTTGGCAGCACTATGTTTGTAGTAAAATACAACTTGTATTTCCGAGCTTCGCTTCAGAATTGAGTTTCGAAGCTAACATCATAAATTCCGTTTTGGTCAAACTAATAGCATTTCGTTCCGAACGCACTTCATCAGAGCGCGGACAGTTCCAAATGTACTGCGATGTAGGTACGTAATTTCAGGACGACAGTTTTGAATAGTAATAATGTTCCTATTTGACGAAATGTTGCGAACTGACAAAATAAACTTTTGATAGTGAAAAGTTGATTATGGAGTTCCATTAATATTTAGTGTCAGTCTGTTTAAAACAAAGGAGCTTAAGCAAAAACAAACGCGACTATATCCCAGAGGAACTCACACACTCGGTAATGCCAGACATCAGTAGGCCAATTCTCGTACTTAAAAAACGTTCAAATTCAAGTCGCAATCTCATCTCAGCGACAATCAATGTCAAAAACCTGTCAAAAATGTAAGTAAATTGATTGTAATTTTGACAGATTGAGACTGAGATTAGAATGCGAACGGTCTTAAAAATACGGGAATTGCCCCTCAGAAAATTAAATACCCAATGCAAAAACAAAAGAATAACCTGTCAATACAAACTGACAGGTCAGCGATAAATAAAACAATAGACTCATCATATGCGTAGCCTTTTCCCAACTATTTCGAGGTCAGCTTCCAGTCTAACCGGATGTAGCTGAATGCCAGTAATTTGCATGGAGCAGTTGCCTAGCTGTTCTCCATAACCCAGTTACTGGGTAACACGATACTCCTTGGTAAGACTGGTTGTCACACTCTCAGGTTGAGAGTTTTTGGGCGGGGTAGAGTTAGCCACTGAATTCCTTAATGGGTGGAGTTAGTTCACTGTCCCACGTGGGGTGGCGAGGCGATAAATCGCGCGTAACGACGTCTCACCGCCAGCCGCTCGGGACAGCGGATACATTTCAATATCCCACTCGAACATAATACTCAAGTAATACGATCGAGAGAGAGAATTATGTGATAATAAGTTCGGACAGTTATAATTGGAGATACTCGTGTTTCGGTTCTAATTGGAGAATTAGGTTTCTTGGTTTTCAATTTTTAATGTCCTAAGGACTATTATAATTGAAATCTTATTTTTTTAAATAATTAAGTGTTTATAATTTGTATAAATAGCGCAAAACGTACTTTAGAGTTTGTTCAGCCAAAGCACAGGAATACTTTATTTACGTTTTTAACATAACATTCTTACCCTAGTCAAGCTACATACTTTCTAGTCCATACTTTACACAAAATACTTCTACCATTTAAAATCCTTTTAAAAATAATTATGTATAAGCATTCCAAATATTCAAATAACATTCTTTACAAAACCTCGTAAACTCTAAAAGGTCTCCATCAAAAGTTCAATAAATTCAATAACACTATGTAATAAAATTCCACAACCAGCACTCGTACGATTTAATGAAAAACTTCAAAATTGATAAGAGAATGTAGTAAAAAGTAGTGGCTGGCGACAAGTCGATGAAGTGAATTACTTCCAGCCGGGCGGCACTGTTCAGTGTTGAATTCTATCGCGCCTCATTAGTTCCGTCGCGTTCACCGCGTCGGGCTCACTGTCACAGAGTAGATAGAAGGTTGGCTCCGTATAGGGTTACCACTCGACGGACATGGCCAAGTTTTTGGCCCCCCGGCCGGACTTTGTCCGAACTCCTCGAAACAGGTAAGTTGTTTAGTAAGTAAAAATGGTTATAACATGATTACTAAAAAAGAAAGAAAAAGTTAAAATGTCCGGACTTTTTTGTAAATGTCGGGCTTTTTGTCAGGCCTGTTCGAAATGGTAGATACACATAGACACGCTTCACGTACAGTGAGTGCAAGCGCACTGCCGACTGGTATTTGTTTGAGATCGTTGTATGAACGCGTCTATGTGTGCGTGCGCCTGTTTTAACTTGTTGTATGAAGCCGACCTTCTGTAATCTACTTTTTGGCACTCAGTGAGGTTTATAGTCAAAGGCGAAAAATTATATTTACGTTTAGCGAATTTCAAAAGCCTTTTTATGCTAAAATATCTATTGAAATTGTAATATAATGTTTAATAACATACAGTATGTACCTGGCTCAATCTATCTAATATTTTGAAAGATGGTCAGAACCTTTGGAAAAATATAATTTGAATTTACCAAAATTCCAATGTTATTTTTGTAGCACGTTGTAAAACAGAGAGGAAAATGAAAAAAACGACATGAAAAAGTGTTTAGTCACAGAAATAATAACATCCATTTATTTATTGATGCACTTTGCTAAAAAAGGGTACAAATGTGTTTGCCCTTGACTGGACAGTTTGTTATTTCAAATTACACGAATTGAATGCGTTCAATTCTGACGTTGATAATATAGTTTATACAATAATTGTGAGGTGTGGGTGATTAATTGTTACGTCCCAATAATGAGTTCATGTGGGCGTCATGTTACAATTATTTATGTACATTGGCTTTTAAATATTAATGATGATATACAATTGTTATAATATCGTAGAAACTCTCTCCTATTAATCCTCATTGTTGTTTATTTCTTTGTAAATTGTTGTTGTTCATAAGTTATATACTTTGTTTTTGTTTTTTTGATTATTTATTCGGAGGTATTATTTAATTCACTGCATGACGTTTTTAACATATATTTGTTATCTATATTTTGTGGAAAATGTCGTTGGTTACACATTTAACCATCTATTGTAATAATTTTAAATCTAATATGTAATGTGTAACTGTTTGTTTTCCCAATAAAATAAAATAAAAATAAAATTGTTGAACTATTACGTGCTGCTTCCACGCATGTAGCATTTATAAAATATAAGTATCAGTCATTTAAAGTTTGCCAATTTTGAATTAATTTTACGATTTATAGAACGATTCCTACAATTGAGTGAGACTAGTGTCAAGAGCAAACACATCTTAAATAAAAAAAATAAAAAGTAAGTCGTGAAAACGCGCCCTCCGCTCCGCCCAGAGCGGGAAAAGTAATTTGATGATTTCATACCCTAAAAAATTAAAAAAAAAAAATGGTGAAACTAATTATTTTAAGATTTAAAAAGTATATTTCCAGCTGAATTTGAGTCAGCTGTCATATTTTTTAAGCAAACTCAGTAAGCGTTTCTTAACAGTTCACTAAATTGATACTTAACCTTCCCAAGCCAGCTAATAAAACCTTCAAGTTAAGGAAAAAAATTCAAAAATTCTCGTCGCGTCGTTAAATAAACATATTATTATCGCAGCTTGAAGGCGGAGAGAAATAAAATTTTATACTCTCCAGATATAAGCCTCAAATATTCAACGAGCGCTCTAAATTAGGCTGTATGAAGCCGAGCTTTATTCATACACTCGTTTCAGCGAACGTTTCCTTTTCAGGGTTTCGTCAGCGAATCGTGAAAGCGGAGTTTTTTTTTGTTTTGTTTATTTGTCTTGTTTCGATGCATTATTGCATCAAGTAGGCCAATTCCCGTAATTTAAAAATGTTCAAAATTAAGTTGCAATCTCATCTCAACGACAATCAATGTCAAAAACTTGTCAAAAATGTAGAGAAATTAGAGGTTTTTTTGACATATTGAGACTGAGATTAGACTGCGAACGTTCTTAAAATTACGAGAATTACCCCTCTGATTGAATATGTATGCTACGTCAGTTACGTCTACGGTAATGCCTACGTCGTAGCAAAGTCACCAATTCCATCGTAGCATGTGCTACGTCGTAGCTGTTGTAGCAGATAAACCATAGCAATCACTACGCCGTAGCAATAGAAAATTAAACATCCTTATTTCGGCTCCAAATTTGGCAGAGTTATAAGTCCTATCATGGAAACTGGAAAGTGGTCAAAGGGTCTGAAAATATGAAAGTTGAAGATATTTTCATTGGGATGTATGAAGTCGATATCAGATCATTATAAGTTTCCCTCGTGAATGGCCGAGCAGCTCAACGAGAAAACTTTGTCCCCTCGCTGCCCTTTCGAATAACTCCTTGATACATTCAGGTTGAATATTCAGATTTCTACTTTGACTATAAGACTTTACCGAAGGATCTTTTAAACCTTATAAAATAAAATAGAATAGAAGAGAAGGAACTTGTTAAATCTTACTGTCTCGCTTTATTTGGTTTTGGCCAGACAGATGTTCACATATTTTGTAGTATTTCTACAATCATATTATGATACCTTATGATATTTTTTTATTAATTTTTTGATTAAGTAAATATATAATTGACTAGGGAGAACGAACTAGGCGTCACCTAGATTAGGACAGAAACCCTCGGGGCACTCAGATCTTTCACAGATGTTCTCAATAGGCTAGGTAACCTAGTCAACTTGTGGAGGGAGGTGGGCTGGTTGGAATAACCACGGTCGGCCGCCATGGCCCACGCACAATGGTCCACCTGAAGGACTCAGAGCGGAAACCAAACCCGCCTAACATAGAACAAAGATAGGGAGAGCGAAAATATATTCTAAAAGAAACAGTAATGTTCATTACTCATGGACGTAAAATATTATTCTCAAACATTCAGTCATTGAGATAAAAACAAGTATTTGTTTATATAAATAATGTTGTTGAAAGTTACTGCATACCTACTTAAAAATAAATTGTTTTAATTGCATACAAGAATAATACGAACACACACACACACACACACACACACACACACATGATGATTCTTCTCATTGCAACTGTGTTTGCTGTTCAATCTTGTAGACCACAAACAGTCATGTAACCTTGGAGAAATCTGTTCTCTAAGGTTTTAACAATAAGTAAGTACATACATGCAATAAGCAATTAAGAATATTGTAACGTTACAAAAAACTCATTTTAACGTTCCCCATTTTTCTTTGCTGTCGGCGTACTACGATCGTGCACATTTTAATATAAAAAAAATTATTTTTAAGTAGGTATATGCAGTATTTGTATATAACCGGCTTTCTATAAACTTAACGTACTTTTCTCTTACATGATTTAATGCTTGTAGGTAATATAATTAGCAGCCACACTTAAACATTACTATTTATTCTAAAGATACTTTTGCCCTCATTACTTACTTATATGCTTAATCTCATTTGCTAGAAGTCAAGTACACCCCGTTCGGTAATAGTCACTGAATTCCCGAACATAGAAGTCTAATATAAACTTTAAATGGATGATACTTATAAACGCAGTGGTCCAGCAAGCTTTCGTTTTAAAGCACAAATGGTTTAACCTTTTAAAGTTAATTTTGTATTAGAACATAGGTGAGGGCTAAACCCGTTGAAAAGGTTGTGTGTTTTCATGTAGGCATCATTGTTCAGGTTGCCTTGTTGGTGTTCTCGATTCAGAATGAGGTGCTACGGTTTGCTGTCACAAAGGCGAAAAATAGGCTCCTGTAAAACTATATAGTACAAACTGAAGGGTTTATTCTGTAGTTAAGTATGTGTTGTTTTCATACTAGTCATTATTCTACCCGGCCAGGCTAGGCCTGGTCAGGATCTCTATTCAACTGACCACAAGAGAAGAATCCAATAAACCGACGCCTTCTTTTTTCCTGTTTTTAAGGTAACGCTTTTAAACTGTCACTATCACACCTAGGCTCACACAAGTTAGTCATTAGCAGCATATTATCAAGAAAATAAAAACCCGCCGAAGATTTAAAGTTTCATTGACGCTTTAAACTAAACTGGAAAACGCTAAATCATGGATGGAATAACTAGTCACGGCTGTCATGACAGACTTTGATGCTATAGGACAAAACGGCCTTGAAGAAAATAATTTAAGTAAATGTGTCCAACCTCCTTGTGGCCTCACACTCGTTACTAGAACCTCCTCGGTCGCAGTGGAAGGAAGTTGGCAATCTCTGGAGAGACGAGAATTTATGGAGCGGCGGTGACCGCGTCTCTGAATGCGTTTTTAAATTAGGGCTTAAAATCGAGGTCGTATGCTTGGAGAGCATTTTTAAATGTAAATGTGCGAAGTTCATCTTCTTGTCTAGGGAGTTTAATTTTAATAGTATTTGTGTAAAATGGATTACCAGTATAGCAAATACTTAGGCTCAATTTGTTTCATGCCGAAATAAGACTTGAAAGTTATCATGTTAAATGCAAAAATACCCACAGGTTACTTTTAATAACTGTAACTTTCTAAACGATAAGAGATAAAAGAGGTCTAAACAACGATTAAAACATCAGTTAATAAACCCTATACCTATATTTGGTCTATCTGTTCCAAAAACCGTTCAATAATTTTCAAATTCGCGCCCCAGGGGTCCTAAACATTCACCATTGTCTCAACATTCTTCTTAACTTTTCCAATTACCCAACCGTGCCCGTAAAAAGTACAGTTCGATTGTTTGCAATCACTTTTTCTTAGCTCAATAGGACGGTAATAAATTAAAATTCTCTCGCCCTGTGGACCAAGTCGCGGAAACTTGGTCCAAGTCATGCCTCAACTCGGAACTATAAAACAAAAAAATTGTCGAGTTTCGGACTTAAATGTTTCCCTTGCACAGTGTACTTTTCTTGTGAGTGGACAAAACAAAATTGGTTCTTCAATTGAAACGATCGCTCCAGAAAAAATATATTTTATATTGTTCACTGGTATGTCTAATAAGCGTAAGGTTTTGGGAACCATGCCTCTTTAAGGTTTTGGCGTTTGATTTTTTTCTACCACTGAACCAAAAGAAATAACTAGAGCAAATGGCAATGAAATGGTATAAACACAAGTCTGCGATTTAATGTAGAAGATATCCCATTCTTACTTGTACACGTTAATATGATAAAAGAGGATTAAGCCATAATCCTCTTTTTTGGCTTCCCGAACTCGGATAATAAGGCTTTGTACCACCGAGTCGTCGAAAGGAATTCAAATATGAGTATAGTCAAAGAAATTCAAAGGTACCTAATTAGCGAGGCCCTAGTGGGTCGTATATTATAGTCTCTGGGGCCCGGATTGATCAATTACACTAATTATAATCGTGCAGAGGTGGGCAAAGTGTCAGGAGTGCCGAAGATGTATGAAGTGTGACTGTTGCGTTATTGTGAAATAGGTTTTTGTTTAAATTGGGGTTTTTGATTTCCTAGAGACAGACAGTAAGTAGATAACACATTCAATCATCAACCAACAATCATGTTGCAAGTTGACCTTTACAGCGGATTGCCTTTGATTTCCAACTATCTTGATATTCAGACTGTGTATATTTTTTTCTGCTTTGGTACAATAATAATACTAAGCCATTTGTACCCCAACCACGTTACCGTACTAGAAAACGTATCTTCCTTCAATTAGCTAATCCTATCGAACCTCACGTCTACATAAACCTCCTCTATCTGTTACAAAGACACCGCACTCTATTTTGGGCTCAACCCTCCTTACAGCGCTTTAAGCGATAAGGGCACACTTCCTGCACTGTGGTCTCATTTTAAAGTCAAATTCTTCGATAAAATCCTTAGATAATGAGAATTTATGTTCAAACAGGATTGGGATCAAAGTTGCACGGCGAAGGGAATTAATTGCTTATTCAAGATTCGGATAAGGTGGGTCACGAGTGTTTGGGTACTGGAAAAGAAACCTTCAAAATATTTGGGTAAAGAAGAGAATCGCTCGATAACAAGACAGAAAACATATTGGATAGAGGTTTCATCAATATGAAAATTGTTGGGTTTGAAAAAAAGCTAAAATAGACTAAACTGTGAAATTAAAGGTTGATCAAACGTGTGGACATTTTAAGTCTTCTTTTAACATGTTTGTCCCAAATATTAAACTTATGCCTTATAATCAACACTGACTGGTAACATTTACTAAGAAAGGCCCCAGTAGACGTTTTCATTTGAAAAAAGTATTCACTTTTTAAATAAATTATTATTGGGTATAATGATGGCATTAACAAAGAATGCCGCAGATGTTTGAGTCGGCTTCGAGAATAGATTAATAATTTATGATACCTAGATTAAAACCACCTGTTGTCATAATGCTGAACCAGCCACCAAATGGTTTAGAAGAAAGTTTTCCTCTTTTTACTCCGAAAAAAGGCCAAAAATAAAAATTAAATGTTCAATAAAGGAAAAGAAAGGCTTTGTTCGTTTTGATTAAATTCGTCACGACTCTGATCTTAGATTTCCCAAGACGACGGACTATGAGAACACGTCGCACTGGGCGCTGTATTGTAAAAGGTACTGGAAAGAGTTGGGGCATTCTTAAAATTGATTGTCTTCTTTTACATACCTACTGCGCAGGAAGGAGTTCAGATAAAAGAAGGTTAAACTATGAATGAAATGTAACGATATACATTTTGAATGTTACTTTTATCATTGTATTTGAATTGAGTAAAAATCAACATTTACGATCCGTGCATTTTTAGGAGCTTTTAATTTTGTAATCAAATAAATAACATCAGTAGACCTTCGAGCTCCCAAACCGAGATAAGATAGGATAAGGTCTATTTATTTGCTCAAACTTGTGTACACATACAAGAATAAAAACGTGCAGCAGGATAACAAAAAACGAACAGGTTCAAACATGTTTGCCACATACTATGTCATGCAAATACGAATAGTTGTGATTGTTAATAATTAATTTCAAGTCTATATCACTAATTTAATGTGAAATCAGCAAACCATAATAAATAAAAAATGTCAACAGTAACTAAAAACTAATTCATAAAAAAGCTAAGTACCTATCCCAAAATAAGTGCTTCAGTTAGAAATTTATTACTTTAAGGCCCGCTTGTACCAAAACTTTGAGTTAAATAAATAACTCGAGGTTTACTAACTCAGTGTTAATGTTTTAAATTTTTAACTCACAGTATAAATTGCACCAGTAAAAATTAACCCAGAGTCAACTAACCCGAGTCTTGTCATGTTCATTCATTCTTTTTACATCCGGCAAAATATGGTAGATCGAATGCTAAATGAATTAGTATACTGCTCTCTCTCGCTCCACAGTACTTTGAATAAGTCTATTCCTTTATGTCAGATTAGAAATGACACATGGTTCTTTGTCGCGTTATATTGACTGTCGTGACTTGAGCGTGTTGCATTTGCATTGTTGTTTATACTTATTATTTCGTGAAAATAAATTAAACGGACGCGGAAGATCTTCAAAATGGATAAAAAATCTACGTTACGCGGTTCTTTCGACTTCATTCGCACATGAGTACAATCTATTGCCCCAATGATACGTGGAAATCGTGCAATCTGGTAAAATTCCAATGCCGCCTGCCTTTGCTCTTCACCGGTAGTTGGCATAAATATAAATTGTGGATATAACCGAGCTATAGCATCAGTGACCTTATGTATGATCCTGCATGCTGTTGACTCATGTACCCCAATGACATCTCCGCAAGTCAGTAATTGACTTCCAGTGGCGTAAAACCGTAATGTACAAAGTAGTTGGTTCATAGGTGATACAGCCTCACTGGAAAAATAAAATTAAACAATACTTTTTAAAGGTACCTATTATTAGTTGTATTGTACCTACATATGATACACTAGCAGCGTAGCAACACATAGTAGGTCATTATCATTGCACTTAAATCCAATATCCAGTCTATTTCACACTAATTACTAAAAACGTAATGTCGGTCACATGTAGGTACTTACATTTTATTCGCATTTGTATATTGCAATCTATTTTCAATTTTATCCAATAAATAGAGAACAGTTTATTTTTGTAGACGAAATCTTTTATTTAAATCTTTGTCTCTTTGTGAGTAAAAATGATCAGTCCGTTCCGCAATTCTTCTGTTATAAAAGTCTGAACTAATGTATTCGATGATCTCTTCATCATCATCAGACAACAACCATTGATTTATCATTTTCAGAACAAAATAAAACCGATATCACTAAATGCAACAAACACAAGACACAAACAAAGCAAATTTTGACATTACTAACCCAGAGTTAGTTGACTTAACCCTCCCACATCAGTCGGTTAAAAATTTAAAAATTAAACTCATAGTTATCCCCTAACCCTTGATGGTGCAAGACATCATTAGAATTTAACTCCACAGTAGTATTTACCTCCGAGTTAGCCGTGATAACCTAGCTTGGCACAAGTGGGCCTTATAGTATAAATATTATCTAAATAAACAGTAGGTAAGGTACATGACGGCGCAGTGTGCGGCACCGGGTTATATCGAAAAATGTTTAACAACGTACATAGTCGCTGACTCACGTGAGCCCGCGTGACAGAGTTACACACAAAGTTACAAGCTTCTCGAGTAAGCTACAAGTACATTTTAACAACGTACATAGTCGCTGAGTCACGTGAGCCCGCGTGACAGAGTTACACACAAAGTTACAAGCTTCTCAAGTAAGCTACAAGTACATTTTAACAACGTACATAGTCGCTGACTCACGTGAGCCCGCGTGACAGAGTTACACACAAAGTTACAAGCTTCTCAAGTAAGCTACAAGTACATTTTAACAACGTACATAGCCGCTGAGTCACGTGAACCCGCGTGACAGAGTTACACACTAAGTTACAAGCTTCTCAAGTAAGCTACAAGTACATTTTGACAGACACTGCACTGAGTTGGCATATAGTGCGCCCCGGCTTTGCGCATAGCATAATCAGCCTATAACGTTCCCACTGCTGGGACACAGGCCACCTCTTCGGGAGGGAGTGGGCTGTAATCTACCATGCGGGCCAGTGCTGGTTGGTAGATGTCACATGTCTTCGAGAAAAACTGACTGACTGACATATCAACGCACAGCCTAAACTACAAGGGTTAGGGTAATGAAATTTTGCACACGGTTTCCTTTGGTAATGTAGGGAAGCACCATGAAGGGGTGTTTAGAAATTTGACCTTAAAGGGGTTGGAAAGGGTGGGTGGACTCTTCTGATTTTATTTCTCCAAAAATCTTATTTCTTGAGTAAATAAACTTGAAACTTCTAAGTAAATAATAAAGGTAGTAATTTTTTTCAGTTTTGGTAAACTATCCACTATCTTTTAGAATACTACTTTTGATCATACTTTTAGATGAGAAGATAATCATACATAATCGAAAAATACCTCTTGAAAGAGGTGAAGGGGGTGTTAATATTTGTAGAGGAAAATACGAAATCTACGTGGACGAAGTCATGGGCGAAGTGCTAGTTTGCCATAAAAATTATCAACGTCATGACGCAAACTTGTTAACACAATACAATTATTTTTACCAAAAAATGTGTATGCTTAAAATGAATACAGAACGTACCGATGTTCACACGTTCACGCAAAAATAACCATATTTTATTTTTTATAATAAAATTAAATCAGATGCAGATTGTTTGAAACCAGCAACTAGTTTGGAAGTTGAGAACAAACAGTAAAAAAATAACAGGAACTGAAAAGTATTCATAAAAATATTCAACGCGCAGAAAGCGAAATGACTTCCGTGGTGGCGGCCGCTAAACTAACAACAAAATAAAACTGTTCTCAAAGTTGTTACGCGCCGGTCGCACAGTGGGCCCTCTCACACCCGACGTGGACAGCACTCCAACTTTGTGATAATTATTTCGTTAATTGTTTTAAGTTCCGTCTGGATGGCGTTGTGAATAATTAAATAGGTACAAAATAAGGAATGATTTTAAAACTATATTTCTGAAGATTTTGTTTAAATAGTGAAGGTAATTTTTAATGGAAAAGAAGTAGAAAGAGATAATCCACTCTCGGTACTCGACCATTTTTCCGGCACCTCTTTGATAACCGCAGATTAAGCTTTTGTAGAATAACTACAACAGATTATTTGAAATCCAAGTACCCCATGGAACCATAGCAAAATATAACCAAATTTCAAGGCAAAATCACTCCAAAAGGAATCAAATTACCATTTCGCAAGCGACCGAAGGAAAATATTCATGAAAATTTTCATTTAGTCAGCAAGGAAGTTTGGTGGGCGACGAACCATCATCAGATGTCCATTAACATACAAATAGGAGTGAAACACCCTCAAAATTGTGATTCACGCGATTTATTCAACAGGCGTGCACTGTGCGCCAACTACCTTCGAATTTCAACAAAAAGTCATTGTAACAAAAAAAAAGTGTGTGGTCGGCCAACCCCGTCAGGAACGAAGTTCCTTAAGCGATACACGCACACTCGTATATAATAGAAAGAGACAGAAAGAAGGTCGCATGGAAGGAGCATAACGATTTTTCTTTCCGTAACGATTTCACCGAGTCAATTCCTTCCAAAAAAAAAAGATTTAAAAAAATGCTCATTTAGATTTGTGTTAAAATAAAAGCCAAAGCGGTTCATTTTACTTTCGCTCAAATTAATTATAAAAGGTGATGAATGTAATTGAATGTCTGGCGGAAAATGTGACGCATATTAAATTAACTGCTTCGTTCGCTTGACATGTTTTGCTGACAGGCACGCGATCAGATTTATTATCATGCACTGAACGTACAGCCCTAATACCAGAATTCTCCATAGAAAATTGTATACAATATCACCTCCTGCAGAATATTGAGACAGAGAATAAACACCAATTTCTATTCCCACAAATATTTGCCAAGATAGGGAACCTGATCGCTCAATACTGAGGTTGAGTTTCGAGATACAAAATGCAGTGATGTCAGCAAACTGATTTTGATAGTCAAAACATGGCGTCCACTCTGTTGAGCATCTAGTTCACAATATGGCTTCCTCTTTGTTGAGTATCTAGTTCACAATTTCGACGCCGAATTCGATTGCTGGACCGTGCAAAGTGGGTTAGGGCTTTGTTTGGACAAAAATATCTTGTTGATTTTAAATTTCAAATAGTTTTTAGAAAAGACTGAAGACAAATACTGAATTAAACTACGAGTATTTAAACAAAACAATTAAAACGATGAGCGATTTATGAATAATATATTACCAATATTTTTATTTTACGCTTCACAAAATGATGTCTTGATACAAAAATTACTATGAAATTAATCGTACAAATAACTAAAACAACATTTTTTTTTTATAATTTTAAATATTTTGTTGAATTTACTTACTAATGTACTTTAATGTACTTTTAATTATGTTCATAGCCTAATTGAAGTGCCAGCTATAATATCATGCATACGGTGGAGGTCTGCCCTGCTTGGGCGGAGCACTACCGTGTCCTCGTGAAGGCGATTGGCGGTGGCGATCTCTCGCGTCTGGTCCTGGTCTAGGCCATGGTACGGAGCGAGAGGGCTTGGGAAGCCGTCACCTCCTTCTGCGAAGCAGTAATTCTCGCGAAGGAGGAGGCAGAACGCGTGAGGGAGAGGCAAAATTCGCGCCTTCACGCCCCTAGCCGCCGCAGGAGACGCCCTGGGCGTCGGGAATCCGATTCCCAGCCACAGTAGGCGCGCGCTTGCAGATGGCGAACAATGGGCAGCTCGCCGTCTGATAAGGACCAGGCCCGGGTCGATGGCGCGTTGTGTTCCACACGCGCCTCAAAGAGATGTCAGCACCAATGACGGGGTGCGCTAGGGTCGAAGCCTGCCAGGGTTGCGGGAAAGTCCGAAAGAGTTACTGTGGCCCCCGGCACAGGCAACTAAAGGAACACGGGTGGGTTTTAGTCAGTAAGAGTCCACGCCCTCCCGCTCCGCCCAGAGCGGGAGAAGTTATTTGATGATTTCCAACCATAAAAAAAAAGCTACAATATCATTTTTAATGGTACCCATTAAATACCTATGTAGTTTTTTTTTATTTAGAATTACGTGTCAAATTTTAGGTAAATATCGTAAAACCCATAAAATTCGAATATCTCGAAAACGATTGATTTTCGGCCATACATATGCGGGTGGAATTTGTTTCATTTTGGCCCCCCTATCAGCTCCTGACGGACGAATTACAAGTAACCAGTAAGTAGTGTATTATACATTATACAATTTGTCAATTGTCAATTGTTTATTATTTAATTCTGCATTTGTGTTGTACTATTTCTTTAGTGATGCACTAAATATATGATTTAACTTTCTATCTTTTTGCTAAATAATACTAAGTAATGTCTAAATATTGCTCTATGAAAAAAGTTTATTTAGCTAGCTTAAAATTTCAAATTCTTTCTTTTAAATTTTATTAATCTATTTAATTTGAATAATCAGTAATTGCCAAGATTACTCGGCTCGTTGAATATCTAAAGAATCAATAGCTGCCTCAAACATAGACGGGTGGTTCGTCAACGTAATGATAAGCCTCATGAAATATATCATAGTCTGTTTCAGCATGAATCTGGTGCGCGTACAGAGGGCGCTGTGCACACACTCCGAAGATTTACGTTTTGTCCAGACGATGTCGTGCCAGCCCATTGTGACAGGAATTTTTTATCAGTTTTTGACAAAAATATATATTTGTTGTTAACAGTATTTTACTAGACACAATTACCCATTTTCATAAAGAATATTATTTTCGAACAAAAACATTTCGCTGACCTTAGAAAATAAATGTCAATCTTAAGAATGAGCTGTTGGATAAGTTCGGATAAACAAATTATTCAGCATAATAACAACAAATGTAAGTAGGTCTAGGTACTTATCGACCCAAATAAAAGGCTCTATCTACCTACATAGATAAATATTGATTGTATACCAAAACCAAAATTAATTTCGACAAAATTACATAAGACAGTCCCCTAAAACGTCCGCCCTTCCCCGCCTCCTAATGCGTTAGCTGGGAAGAATTGGCGCAAAAAACTCCCCAGCAGCACAGCTGTCAGTTCAGTTAGAAGAACTATACTATAACTAGATACTATATAATAATATACAACAAAATAATACAACAAAACAGAATACAACAAAACCGATTTAAATTAATCTAAGGCGTTATGCAGCAACATTGTTACAAAACAAAATAAAAAATGCAACTCGACAAATTGACACAATATTTCTATAGTAGTTTCCTTCCTGCCGTCACACAACATTGCCGTGCACTGATTGGATTGTGTACTTGTGTGAATACAATCAATTAGCCATTCGCCATATTAATTAATGGCAAATCAAATGAAGCGTGAGTGCGGCAGCACTGAGCACTGAGCATGACTTACGACAATTGAAACTGGAGTATTCAGAATGAGTGCATTCAACAGAGATAATTATCTAGTAAACTTAACAACAAGCGTGTGTTCCTCGAAGAGATAGGCAGTGGTGTACAGTGCACCCACGTTTCCTCAGTTAACCAGACACGACAACAGACTCCAGGCTGCTAAAAAAAACAATAATTCTTTGTGCCATCTGGTGCTCGAACCCAGGACCGATGTTTAGCAGTTGTGCTTGCGTACCCTAGACAAACGACACAATCGAGGCAGTCAAGACGGCCTCGTTTGTGTTGTGTCGTTTGTGTTCAATCAATTATAATTATATTATACAAGATCGAATTGATATAATTCTGTGTTCAATTCAAATCAAAGACTATTGTGTCAAGCACGGAATAGAAAAACTATTCCGTGGTGTCAAGTGATTATCGCCTTAATTAAATGGAGCCTTTAGAATTGTGAAGTAAATTGTTGTTAATAGAAATAGCAAGGTTTAATTCCTCAATAAATTTGAACGCAACTTCTTTATTCATAATATTTACGTATTAAGGCGTACGTTGATACAAACTACTTGTATTATATTATAGTTGCACGAACATCGCTGAAATTTTATTAATATTTATAACATGTTTTGAGCCACAACTTTGAAACTACGACCGTTAAACCTGTTCCTTTTAAAAAATCACATAAACTTTAAAGCCAGTCCATAAATGAAAGCACAGACGATGTACGTTCATTCCTCCGTACAATGTTCCTTACAGATAAATGACCAATCCGCTGACACTAAAATACATTGCTGCGTTTCTTCGCAGTAACTTTACGTGCTCTGATTTACGGCGCGACTTCCATCTTGTATTTTCTGTTTACGCGAAAGTTATATGAGTTTATGTCAACTATACATTGAATTGGATGGAATTTGTCGCATATTCCACGTTTACTGACATTGTAACGTCTGATCGTCAAAGGACGAATGTTAGCAAATAAAATGGAAACGATAAAATACATCTACTCGTAAAAGACAAATGGCCATGTTTTGTAGGAAAGTTTAAATTGTCGTCACGAAAGGTTTAACGATTATTGCTTTTAGAAATAGTCTTGGGAAAGGGACTGAAAATGTTGCAAGTTTGATTACAAGAGATAAATAACTTAAATAAATAGAGTTCCATCAGGAAGCGCCGACGGAAAATGATCCCGAAAAAATTACAGAAAAGAATACAAAAATTCTACATAATACAATACTGACAATTTAAGCACAAAAATATCTCCTCAACATACTAACGACGCACATAAAAGTACTAGAACATAACTTCGCACAACATTTTATGTATCTTTTTACATATTTTTCATATTAAATGTAAAAAGTGCGCGTTTCAAGTGGTTTTACGGTGCCATCTTTATTTTTCAGCGCTTGACATCACTTCAGCTGAGTCTCATTATCACACACCATCATACTAAAGTAAGTAATAAAAGTTTTATATATTTTTAATATTCTTTTTCTCAGTACAGAAAAAATGCGTATGGGACCTACCAACACGCATTTAATAGTTGTAAAGCTATGGGAGCCAGTTGCCTTGTACTATCGAGGAAGTTCATATCTATGCACAATTTGGACTATTTTTCCCTGTAGCGCTCGGGCGCTAACAGTAACTAACGTAAAACAGATGCGGTCATCGTGTTCACGGGATTTTGTTCTAAAACTGCCTTAGATATGAACTTCCTCGATAGTACATGCCTTGCACAGTTGCCACATGTCCTTTTCTTTTCAAATTCTTTTGAGAATGTACAGCGAGAAAGATATTTTCACTCTCAATTTTCATGAAACACTACATTCTGTTCGCGGTTTTGCAGATTTCACTATTCAGGGAAATTGCGCAACTTTCTTTCCTTCCTTTTATTCTTACTGATCTGTTCAACTCGAAAATACTAGGTCTTTTCCCAGAATTTTATATTATAGATAAGAATAAGAATGTTTCAATAAACATATTTATTCTAGGGACTCGACTTAGTTCAGCTTCGATTGATCATTTAATCAATAGTCTAATGGCAGACTCTTCAACCGCAAAACTGGATTATTTTTTTCCGTCGCTATCAATGGCGGTAAGCCAAATTGGTTTAGTTTAAGCACGTTTGGACTAGAACACGCTCAAATTGAAAATAAGTCTGTGAAAGACGTTTTCAAGATCGTAGTTTTAGTGAATTTATTCATCTCCAACTCGACTTTTCGTAGGTCGATATTAACCACAGTGTACGCTATTTCAGCCAAAACTGTCTAATTGAAAAAACAAAAATCAAACATACACACATACCGTGTCAATGAATTTTTGAATTTTGTAACTAAAGTCAAAATCATTTATTTTTATTTATTTATTAAGGTACACCAACAGCTTCTGTGTATAATATATCTTAAATACTATAGATAATAATAGTCTCGGACTTACACAGTCACCAATTACAGGAGAACCAGCAATCTCAGAAATAGGTGATATCACATAATAAACGAACTAAAGGCTCTAGAATTTAGAAATTATGGCAAAACACTTCTTAAACTTAAGATTAATAACAAAAAGGAGAATAACATTACAAGACAAACAATATCGCAATTATTCCCACTTACTTAAGACTAAGACATACATACACAGTATACATTGAAATAAAAATGAGATCATAATGGAAAGTATAGCTTCTAAAATAAAGTATAAAAAGGTGAAGAGCTTCCAAAATATACCAACATAACGCAATTATTACATTGCGTTTTTCGGGACTTCAGTATTTTGGCTTTAAAGACTTTTATGGAATCATGGTATAAGTCGACATCTGGTACAAGTTTTATAAAATAATTCATCTCTCTACTGAGTCTGTCAATTTCAAATAAGCACATGAGCACCTTCAAACGTCAAAATTAACAATAAAATAGAACTGATTAAAAGACACCGTAATTATCGAGAGTAAGTCCCGGCGGCGCACGTTTCGGCTATACGAATATCTCAACAATTGAGCATCCAGAGAAATCAGCCGCTACTCTGCTCCAATGTTAATATCGCTGTTTCAAAGTGAACTTAGCCGGAAACGTTATCTACCATGACAATGCAAACATGTAGATATATTATAGACACAGAAGCTATAAGCTAAATTCAATAAACTGACTAGAAGGCACTAGAGTCACTATACTAACCTAATATCTAATTACCCGTGTTGGGAGCTAGCGTCACAGGATTCCGGCCCCTTGAGTCTCTCACTAAATAATGTAACGCCTACCCATTGCATATAATTTGCAATATCTCGTTGCATGTTTATCGCAAAGTAAATATGTACAAAAGGACTACGTTACCTTTGTTTGTGACACATTTAAAACACAGCCGAACTAAAATATTGCCGAAGCGTGTGTGTAACGTGACTGTACTGGTGCTCACTTATTGGTATTTATTTAGACAATTTATGATAGATGTCACACAGACACAGATTATTTATTTGGCTGTCGGTGCTCGCACACATTATCATCGCTTGTTTATAGATACAGTATTATGGTGTTCATGCAGAGTTACCAATATTTTGAACTCATTAATTAGTATTAGACCTTATTCTGAGGAACAGGTTTTGCTGGAATCCTCCAATAAAAGCATATTCTGAGTATGCAAATCACTTTTTCAAAATACTAACAAGTTTCATTAAAAGAATTTGCTATTCTGTTTGAAATGGCAAAGAAGGAAAATAAACTTTCTGTGTCAGTCTCTTTCGTGAAACACATTTGCATTCCAGCTCGATGTTGGTTAACCTGTTTATTCAGCAGCCCCTATAAGCAATTCCACGTCACCCGATTACCCAAGCCAAACTATGTTCAGGACATAATTTAGCCGGAAAACTTCATTAACGCGATGCAGACGTCATTAGCTCGTCGGCCATCCGCTAGCTGGCGGTAGTTACTTCGGCGCCATCTTTGTTTTATTTTACGAGAGGCTTTCAAACGTTTTTATTGTTGTAAGCTTACGTTTCGGAGCTGCGTGGCGTGACGTAGGGTTGATAACAACTATAGTTACGAGTACGTCTGAAGTGGGTAACTAGCTTTATGTACCACGCGAAGGTTAAGTAAAGATAACCCTAATGTAACATTGAGGCTCCTTTTTATTTTTCAAAATCAGGCATTCTGCTTAATTTTCTGGTGAAGGAATTCCCTGTTCTAAACTAAAAATCTATTTATATTTCTCAAGTGGTACGTTCACCGGGGCGTAGCTCCGCTGCCGCGAGAAATCACGGTACAGCGGACAGAGCTCCGGCGGGATCTCAGGGCGGCATGGAGAGTGCGATTGTCGCAACCCAGCGCTGGGCACGCCACAATTGCGGCGATAAGTCCCCTCTTTGAGGAGTGGCTAGAGAGGCGCCACGGCGTCCTCACCTTCCGCCTGACGCAGGTCCTCACCGGACACGGTTGTTTCGGGAGGTTCCTGTTCCGGATAAGGCGGGAGGAAACGCCCGGGTGTCACCATTGTGTGGATCGCCCGGAGGACACGGTGGAGCATACGGTGGAGGTCTGCCCGGCTTGGGCGGAGCACCGCCGTGTCCTCGTGGAGGCGATTGGTGGTGGCGATCTCTCGCGTCCGGCCTTGGTCCAGGCCATGGTACGGAGCGAGAGGGCTTGGGAAGCCGTCACCTCCTTCTGCGAAGCAGTAATGTTCGCGAAGGAGGAGGCGGAACGCGTGAGGGAGAGGCAAAATTTGCGCCCTCACGCCCCTAGCCGCCGCAGGAGACGCCCTGGGCGTCGGAAATCGCAGGCCGATTCCCGGCCACCGTAGGGGCGGGCTTGCGAACGGCGAGCAATGGGCAGCTCGCCGTTCGATAAGGACCAGGCCCGGGTCGACGGCGCGTTGTGTTCCACGCGCGCCTCAAAGAGATGTCAGCACCAATGACGGGATTTGCTAGGACCGATGCCTGCTAGGGTTGCGGAAAAGTGCAAGAGGGTTACCGTGGCCCCTGGCACAGGCAACTGAAGGAACACGGGTGGGTTTTAGTCAGTAAGAGTCTGACACGCCCTCCTGCTCTGCCCAGAGCGGGAGAAGTTATTTGATGATTTCCCACCCACAAAAAAAAGTAATAATAATAAAGTGGTACGTTCAAGTGTACTCTTATAATAACATACGCGTATAGTAGTAATAGTATATAGCTGTTATAGTATCCAAAATAGCCACTATGTACGAGATAAGTTGTCCGGAACCTGCTCTACTAAACTGCAGGCATCAACCAATACCTTATTTCTACCGTTGCAACTTTACTTAATTTACCTATCTTTTCCAAAAGAATCGTACCGACACTTCGTCACTGCGCCAATTGCTAAGTTTCCAATTCGCCACCTGTTCTGCACATATCACTTGAATGTTTGCTCAGTTGCTCACAGTTTTCAATCAGGCGCGGCGCGAGCCTCCAGCTGAGTGTAATCCTGAGATTGGTTGCAGCTACGCTTGAATTTTATATTATTGCGTTAAATTTTAAGCTAGATTTACGGAGAAGGTGGGAAGGTGTGTTGTGCTCGAGTTACACTGTTGAGGAACAGTTGTACGGCTTGTGGAGGAAGTTGAAAGAAAATAGGTTCATTCTGCACAAATATGACGCACATTACAACATATTTATGTAAAATACACGCACTAATGCAATGTAGCCATAAGCTTAGTATTCGACAAATAATAACAAAAAGTGAAATTAACAACTTTAGATTGATAAACAATGCTTTAATCGGAAAAATTTCACCTCTAAAACCGATATAAGAGAAATATAGATTTATTTAAAACAGTAAAATGTGTTTAATACGTTTCAATAATGTCACTATCTTCTTTGTATCTATGACAGCGTAGACGTTAAGTCTCATTCATTTTATTTTACTGACCAAAATCAATGTAAACGGTGGTCTATCACAAACTCGTAACATTGCGCATTGTCAATCCTCGCCTTCGCCGCCGCCGTAGCCATTTAACTACGAGTACCTCATACCTGCATAACGTACCCTAAATAGGAAATATGTACATAATATCGCGCTTATGACCCCGAGCGGGTAGGCAAAGTGCATCGAAATGTTACCGTTCGATGGCAAAGTGCCAAACTACCGCTTCAGACCCCGTTTAGCATAAATATTGAGGGTAAAGTTGCTGAAATTGCGGTATGTAGTGGCACGTACTTTAACATACATACTTACCTGTAGTTGTGCTCATCTTAAACAAGATTTAAAAAAAAAGTTATTGCGTTATCTTCCCAACCGTACGTAACGGTTATCTAATAAAAATACCTAAAAGTTGTCAGTTTCAATATTATCAACATAAAAGCTGACTGACGTACGAATCATTATGTAATTTGATTACAGCTGCAATATGACACCACATTATCTACCAATAATGAGCATGAAATCAATAAACTACTGAAACGACCTGAAAACTGAGCTGAACTGATATTTCGTTTCATATTTCATGAAATGGTTAACGAAAGCTTAATAACTGTAATCATTCATTCAACGGATTATTTACTGCTCACTAACGACACACTATGATGAACACAAAATAGTTATGTGTGTCTGGATACCATGAATATCTTAAATATTAACTTGTTTCTTCCTGAATTTGATTTGTACTTCATAATATCTCCATACTTAAACTAAAACAAACGGATGATGGTTTGATTCTGACGTTTGGTGTAGTGACTACAGTGGCTAAGTGTAGTCAGCGAAACCAAATGGTCCTGGGTTCGAATCCCGGTAGGGGCAAATGTTTGTATGATGAATATGGACATTTGTACCCGAGTCATGGATGTATATTTATAATATGTATTAAAATGTATTTAAGTAGTGTATCAACCATCTGGTATCCATAACACAAGCCTTAAGTGCTTAACTTGGAACTAGATGGTGCTGTGTGCAATGTCAGACGATATTTATTTATTTATTTATTTATTCTCGCCTAAACAAAATAATGTTCGTTTTGCGTATTGACGCTACCCAAGTTGGGTGGATGCTACCTCGTCTGCCATCTGCTGCATGTGTGATTTATGTTTGAAAACACATCTAGTGAATAGTAACTTTGAAATGTATATCATGAGAAATCTGTCAGACGAATAATTAAACACTGACTATTGAAGCGTTAACTGATGAGTTTTACACAGTGCTATCGAAATAATCAACAAAATGTGACAAAATTCCGATCACCGGATTATCGGGTACATGTCGGGACAATACTATCGAGACATTTCACAGTCAGCTCTCGGGGCTGAATGAGACAGAGCATCCTGTCGCATCAACTTCAGTTTTGGTAATTTAACGATTACAGGTTTAAGCTAAATGTATCCACGGATGTATTCCTTCAGCTAGCTTTCGCTTCGTTAAGTAGTACAGGTTTGTGAGTTGATATTTACCTCATTTTGGCTTCATTTTTGTCTGATTGGGCAAAGTTAACGCTGCATAATGATTAGCACAGCAACGTACACCTCAGTATACCTATGCCCTGATGACATGGCAAAGAAATTGAATGAAGCGAGTGTTAGATTAGCATAATATAGCGTGGGGTTATGTGAAGCACAAATCTCATTTCAGACAAGGTACAGACTGTACTTCACAAACTCTACACAGAATAGTCTAAAAATGTGTTCATTTTTACCCTCAATATCCCAAAATAGATCAGCCTCCTATGTTCAACCAAAAGAAATTAAAACCTTGGTTTCATTTTTAAAATGAAGGCCAATTCTCGTAATTAAAAACGTTCAAATTCAAGTCGCAATCTCATCTCAGCGACAGTCTAATGTCAAAAATGTAGGTAAACGCTATACAATTTTTGACAGATTGACACTGAGATTAGAATGCGAACGTTCTTAAAAAAACGGGAATTGCCCCTCAGGTTATTTGGAAATTATTAAGAAACACATTCACTCATTTGTCTTCATCCTGCAAAACTAACCTACGAGTATAACACAGGTAGCCGAACGAACCTCCGACTCATGTTCCGTACGTCTCCGCTTGCTCGTACCCACGTGCTCCATCACTTGGTGTCTCTCAATACTCCACATTTACATACATATAGCGCACTCCGAAGGCGAACAATACACCAGTCTAGCATATTGCTGCGTTATGCTATATTGTGGCCGCGATACCTGATGTATCATGTTTTGTAATAAGACTGTGAGAAAGAAAAATATTAGTCGGCTGGTTGTTATTGCAACTATTGTTGAAGTCTACTTGAGAAACATCGTACGAAGATATAACTTGAGAATGACAATTATTAAAATATTTAACTGGTCAAAAAGCTCAAGCGCTTTTTGAGATACTTCTATACTCAAATTCTAAGTTTGCCTAAATTATGAGCACTTAGAGATTTCAATATTCTCATCGTCATAACAATTACTGAACATCGGCACTACAGTGAACGATCAAGCAGAAGATTGAGATTGACGTAACCACTGCGTGTAAACAGACAGAAGCATATAAAACTTTTTGAAGCATTCCACCATCGACCATGTTCAGACTTATAGGATTGTTTAAACTTCATTTCAATTTTCAAACACAGCACGCTGGCGACATGTAAATCAGCGATGATTTACTTCAAAAACAAATAAGTGCCCTTTCGAATTATTTACGGTCACATACCAAGGTCAATACGATTGTTCAGCATCCAGAATATTGTCCTACTTTTTCGCTTACAAAATAAAACCTCACCCCAATATAGCGATATTACGAAACAAACAAACACGTTTGCAGAAAAATAGCAAGTTACCGAGAAATTGTCGGGTTGGCTTATCGTAAAAAGGTACAGTAACTGTGCTGCGGTAAGCGATGAGAATAATGAACGTATGTTATTTCTGGGGGCCTTTTATACTACATATATACAAGATTACAATGCGCGTTCTAATGATTTGTGGTTGATTCCTATGTTAATGGCTAGACAACTACTTTTTTTTATGGTAATCTTTTCGGTGTTCGAGCAAAGCATTTAATGAAGTTGTTTTTCATGCATAATATAAAATATGGCTAGCAATTACTAATCAACACACACAATTTCGGTCCTGAACGATAAAAAACTTGGTCTGAAATTTTGACAGCATCGTAGGATACTACCCAAGTACAACACCAGACAAATCTAACGATCACCCTGATATACCCTTCCATGTTCTTGCGCCATCACAAAACAAATAGGAAGAGAGCAGCAGCATCAAATAGTGCGTAAGTAGTGTTCGAGAGCTCATGCATTATTGACAGGCTCTGCCGGTGCCCGCGCGGCGCCACACGGTGGTTCCTCCCATAGTCATAATTCCAAAAAATGCATTGCCAAAATATGAGTCATTGTTTATGTATTTCATTACTCCGATGAACAACCTACCGAAAAGTATAAATATGTCATCCCTTTTTCGTATTTTTCACTTATTAATTGTCATCAGAAGTGAACACATCGGCATTGTTGCACCGTGCTATTATCAGTGCCTCATTTGTTGTCGTTTTTGAAATTAGAATTCCCAGAATTCTATTGTTTCTTTGACGTTGTGAACTGGAATTCCAAGAACAAGGTATGTTTTTGCAAATTTATTATATTTGATTAAATATTTTGTTTGAATTTTTACGTTATTGAAGTGCTACGCCGCACTTATGATATTATATATTTTTCTGCGTTAGTGAACTTAATGTAGACTTTCGGAAAGTTGTGCAGAATAGGCCGACATTGAGTCTACCCTCAAAGTGAAGATCTATTAGTATACTTTCTAAAACAGACATATTTGTCTGCGTATAGGCGCATATTTGTGAGAGGTGCTACGCTGTCAGTTCTCTTGGCGTAGCAGGGTCTACGAAAGAATTGATTAATTAATTTTTGTTTTTTTTTCAGGTACTTTGACAAAATGCACGTTTTCAAGGATGCATTTCTTTGTAGTTTGGGCTACTGTAAGTGGTAGTGTGCGAGAAAAATACCAATAGATACTTCTAGTTTTTCAATAAACTATTAGTAATGAAAAGTTAGATATAGGGCCATTTCAGAAACGTGTATTTATATTGTGTAAGTGTCTAAACGATTTATGGAAATCTGTATCAAAAACAATATTTTTGAATAACTATGCGGATTGGCTTGCTCATGCTCAGTTCGGACCCTTATTTAACTAGTCTTCGGAAACTTCGCGAAAAGTAAAATAACTTATATACGAGAAATTTCGATATCAGTCATTTTGTAACTTGTGTTTTTAGTCTTAAGTTAGGATAGTATATTTTGTTGATTAAAGATAGTTTACTAATATTTTTTATTTATTTTATAATAGGTTTATGATAAAACTATTTAGCCATAGTTAAAACCACATCGATGTTTATCTAATAATTGTTTAGAAAATTATGAATGTAAAACAGAAATATTTCCCTTGCAATGTAGGTATTGATATGTCAATGTGACAAATATATTATTTTGTGAGTAAATGTACTAAACTAAGTAGAAGAAGTAGCCTTAGTAGTAAACTGCACAAAAAACTAGCGCCAATGAAGGTTTAAGTATTTATGACCGCCTTTGTTCGGGCGCTGAACCACTGTGCGCCAGCGCGATGCGTTGCCGAAGCGAGCACCTGCCTCTAGGCAAGTGGTATTGGAGTCGTGAGTGATACGATATGAAGTTACGAAATGATATATATTATGTTTTCTCAGTCTATGAATATTTAATGAATCATTTGTAAAGTAAAAACTGTGTGATGGAAATATGGCGTAATTACGTAATTCGGGGAGAGAACCTGGCCTCCACAACAACAAAACATGTTAGTAAGTTCCTTTTTCACTATTTCCTCCAACTTTCAAAAACCAAACCCAAGCATACATTATATTACAAAAAGAATACCCCACAATATCCTTTACAAGCTGATCTACATAACAGAACAGGCGAGCAAAGCCGCGGTTTTCAGCGATATCACATAAAAACTTTGACATTATACAGGGTGTAGCCGAGGTCAAATGGCGCGCAATTCTCATTCAGGGCTGGCCCGAGCTACATTTGCATGCACAGAAAGCGAGGTGTACTGACGGGTAAATCGGTTAGGTGTGGCGGAAAATATATTTATACACTTTTCGAATATTCAAAATCGAATTTATGGTAGGTGGATTATATATATTATTATATTATATTACATTATTATTTCTGGTTAAATTATTCAATTGTAATGCACTTCCTATAAGTGTGTGTGCGAACATGCTGCAAGTACGTCACCCCTTAATTTGTATGAATACTAATAGTGATAGGAGAACATCGCCACGCTGTTCGGTGTTTCTTCTCAGAATAGGCGGATGGGAAACACTGACCTCAGCTTGTTCTATTAAAATATATAAATTTCAATTATCACTTATCGTTGTAGAAGACATGATGTATCGTTGCTGTTCCCTAAGGTGTAAGTACATATTTTCCCCTCGACTGTACTCCTACGAGTTAGATCTGTGCGAACCTTGCTCGAGCGTGGAGTGAAGTCATTATGTCGCTATCTGTTCTTTTATCTTTGTAAAGTTTCACCTTTACGAGTACGAGGAGGTGGGACTTAGTAATAGTTGTAGTTCGGTGTCTGGGGAATACAAAAGTGGTTGGAATATACGATATTTCTGTAAATTCAACCTCACTTATCAAGCAATTGATTCGGTTTGGGATTGAGTTATTTGTTCTTGACATTATTACCCTTTGAACGCCTTTAACGTTCCATCAACAATAATGTCACCGGCGGCGGCAGAGTTCTAAGAATAGCAAATCTTCTTTATTTACAGAAATAACGACATGAACCAGTCTTCCTTCCTAGTAAAGACGTGAAACACAATATTTCTATTGAAAAATAAATATCAGCAAAAGCCGACTTGTCACTTCTAATTACTACAAAAGACAACCTCTTCGTAAAAAAAACACGAAAAAAACGAAGCACAAATTCTCTAAACAAAACACGAGACAATATCGTTAACAATTCGCTGATTAATCAACTTTATAAGAAATGTCGCCCCGAATAATGAATAAAGAAAGCATCATTCTTTTCTAAATTTCCTCCGTTGAAACCGGTGAGGTTCCGGACAGCCCTGTCACAGAATAGACAGGTACAGAAGCCCAGCTCCTTACAAACTGTGAAAACGCACGCATATATAAACATGCATTTAAATAGAGCAAGTACAAGACCTGCGTAGTCACGCAACGGTAGCTCGGCTTGATTATGTCTGCAATTATTTTATTATCAGCAACATATCAAAACGCGACGTAATTTTGGAGCAAGCGAAGCGATTGTTATCGGTTGACAGGAACTTAAGCGCTCTGTGCATTTTGTTTGGGAATTACGACGCTGGTTTCTGGATAACGCGACTAAATTTTCGACATGTATGTCGCTAAACTTACCCACGTTGTACGTCGACGCGTGTCAAAGTGTTCCTAATTTCTCTCGTTGTATAGAGCTGGCCTTCAGTACCCGTCTATGTTGTGGCTCTGAGCTGTGGCGGCGAGGCAAAGGCGGAGGAAACCCTACTCGAACGCACCGCGATAAGGATTGCCGCTCACTTATCGACGCGCTTTGATGGCGCGAGTAAATTTGAAGAAAGTGATCTGCTGAGTTGGAACTTTTGGATTACTGGTGCCAAAATTTGTCCGTAAAATAATAACTTTTTCTGAGAGTATTAATTAGTTAGATTTCGGCTAATTTTGTACGGCCTTTGATATTGTTATGTTTATTCACTTTATAAACGCGATGATTACGTTTACTTATTACACAAAACAAAATGCAAATTAAATGCTATAATAAATTGTAATCATTTAATAACTATTTATGTCCTTATTTTATTGTTAAATTAATGTAAATTCTTAAGTTTTTGTATTTTATATTAGTAATAGTTTGTATTTTATATTTAGTAATAGTTTCGATTTCGTTTTTTTGCTGTGCCCTTACAGGGTCCATATTTTTGAAACAAGCTTTAATTAAGCCTTTTGTAACATCTTTTTTACAACATGGAATGTAAATAACATAAATGAATATCGATGTGAATATGAATAATGTGTACGTTATTACGTCAATCAGATATTTTATTTGTCATGCCAAAAATTGTTAAAAATAGTTTAACAATTTTTGTTTTTCACTTTTGAATAGTAAAAAAACTCTTTGGGTCGGAGCACCTCTTCACTCTCTAAAGAAAATGTTTAACTTCCAATAGTTTCTATCTGCGGTACTATACGTTATGTTAACGCGCCGTCCATGGAACCGTTTTTTAGAAGATATTGAAGCAAAATATAACAGCCTATAAAATTCATCTTTCCCTGGTAAATGCACGCAGCCCTCGAGCTCAAGAATCTTCGCGGCGGATCATTTCTGAGCGCTTCATAATTGATGCGTTTTTTATTTATGACTGCCTACCCACCATCCACCATCCGCCATCCGCCTTCCATCCCCCAGTGGATGATAATGTTGATACTTTCCCGAACTTGTGTTTAATGTTCTTATGAAGATGAGTTTTGGTTTTGTATTATGTCACTTTATGATTGGGAAATTGATTTATTCACTAATCCGTGTTCCAGGGAAATATGAGCAATTTCTTGTACCTCTTGTCCTGAGTGTCGGCAAATTATAATCGAACGAAGACAGCGCTTGAACAACATTCCAAAAGGCCGCTACGCTAGCTACGCCGTAGCAGATTAGCTACGCATCGAGGTACTCGTAGATAAAATTCAGTCGCTCTTATTTGTGATTGTGAATGTTAGGCGCGCTTGGGCCACACAAAATATTCAAAACATCTACAATTACAGTAACATAGTTTCTGTCGATCGTTTGAAGATGACAGAGACAGAATGATGTTTAAATATAACTCAGTGATTTGTGATGAAAGCAGACCTAAATCAACAAGAATGCTATTTACGAATAAAACCTAAATCGACAGAATATTTTAAGTATCTAATTGTTATTTTATTGATTTTTCTTCTTGTAAAAACTAAACTAACCTAACCTTTGACAAAATCACACTATTACGCAGTTCTCTATAACCAACTAACTCACCATACAAATACCTCGTTACTCATAACTCACAGTCTCTATCAATCAAGATACAAAGAGTCATCACAACATATCGTATGCAGAGAGTGGATCGAACTATTTGGGGCCCTACCGCGCTCTACCGCGCGGTATCGCTGTCGCGGTAGCGCTCTATCGAGCTCTACGTGACCGGTGACTCTATTATGTCTCTGTTTTAAGAATTTGTGGGAACTGTTCTGTAAGATCGACGACTGAATTGTACTTGTGTTTTACGATGTTTAAGAGTGTTTTTTCGTAGGTTCCTAGGTAGGTAGCTAATAAAGGTAGTTTATGAGGTCTAAAAAAAGTGTTTTATAAATAAATAAATATTTTACTAGTTTTCTTGTAAGCGCACCCAATTCTTTCAAACTCAAACTCAAAGCATTTATTACAATTAAACCATTTACAGGCACTTTTGAATTGTCAAGTGGTCGGTCAGTCAGAAATATGAAGCTAGTTGCCCATTCCAAAGCGTAGTAGGTACCTATGGAGAAGAAATTTAAAATCCCTTAAAATCCATGTGAGGAGAGTGGCTTCACGTCAGTACAGCTCAATGTGAGGAGAGTGGCTTCACGTCAGTACAGCTCAATGTGAGGAGAGTGGCTTCCGGTCAGTATAGCTCAATGTGAGGAGAGTGGCTTCACGTCAGTACAGCTCAATGTGAGGAGAGTGGCTTCACGTCAGTACAGCTCAATGTGAGGAGAGTGGCTTCCGGTCAGTATAGCTCAATGTGAGGAGAGTGGCTTCACGTCAGTACAGCTCAATGTGAGGAGAGTGGCTTCCGGTCAGTATAGCTCAATGTGAGGAGAGTGGCTTCACGTCAGTACAGCTCAATGTGAGGAGAGTGGTTTCACGTTAGTACAGCTCAATGTGAGGAGAGTGGCTTCACGTTAGTACAGCTCAATGTGAGGAGAGTGGTTTCACGTTAGTACAGCTCAATGTGAGGAGAGTGGTTTCACGTTAGTACAGCTCAATGTGAGGAGAGTGGTTTCACGTTAGTACAGCTCAATGTGAGGAGAGTGGCTTCACGTTAGTACAGCTCAATGTGAGGAGAGTGGTTTCACGTTAGTACAGCTCAATGTGAGGAGAGTGGTTTCACGTTAGTACAGCTCAATGTGAGGAGAGTGGTTTCACGTTAGTACAGCTCAATGTGAGGAGAGTGGTTTCACGTTAGTACAGCTCAATGTGAGGAGAGTGGCTTCACGTTAGTACAGCTCAATGTGAGGAGAGTGGCTTCACGTTAGTACAGCTCAATGTGAGGAGAGTGGCTTCACGTTAGTACAGCTCAATGTGAGGAGAGTGGCTTCACGTTAGTACAGCTCAATGTGAGGAGAGTGGCTTCACGTTAGTACAGCTCAATGTGAGGAGAGTGGCTTCACGTTAGTACAGCTCAATGGATGGGATTCAAAGTCACGACCACTACCAGCTTTCCCGAGGGACTATTGTCTCAATCTCTGTACACACAATGTGCCCTATTGTTTAGGTTCTAAACAAGCAACAACTCACCACCTATCGCCCGGTGTGTGATACGAGATCGAAACAACTTACCTGCAACAAGTGAAACACAAATTAGTATACAGTTTAAGATCGTATACAGAACAATAAAAGGCGTTCATAAGAGAAACAACACATCTGCAAATATATTTTTGTCCTAATAATAATCAGCTAGTAGCAGGAACTTCTCAGCCTGGAGTCTGGATTTGTGCTCAGTTGATGGCGATAGGCTCACCCCCTATTACATTGGACTCTCTGCCTTACCCTTCGGAGAAAATACGCGTGATGTCACGTTATGTTAATTGGCTATATACCTATATATATTATATATATGGTGAAAAGCGAAACCAAGTCATACATAGCAATGAAAACACGACTACCCAACAAGCAGTTGAACAACCAACTAACGACATTAAACTGCAGGTCACACTACAATATCACACCCTCACACCACACACAGTAACACTTGAAATACGAAAATAACCCTTACGGCTACGCAATTAAGGTGATATCAAAGTTAAATAATTGTTAAGACACAGCACACCCACATAGGCAGTAAAAACACTTGAACCACGAAAACCGCCCTTACTGCGACGACATAAAGTCGGCTGTTACCAATGTCACAGTACATCCACATTAACAGTAGCATCACGTACTATCCCCTTCCCCTCTATTAGTACATCCCCTCTGCTAATTGTAGAGTGAAGCTGAAACATGTCCAATGGAGGGTAATCAGAGATTGTTTGTGAGTTAAAAGAGTCGAGGAACGCTGACGCACACATTTTTTAGTTGATTAAGTGGACATGCGCTTTTATGTTTATTGAGGACACAAGAATTGCTTTTTAATTTATTACGTTTTAGGTTCTTGTTTGTGTAGCATTACTTATTTATAACATGTAACTTAATCTATTTGAAATTTATTGAAATTGATTGTATTTTAAATCTGTATTGATATGCATGTACCTATTAATATTGACTTTATTACTAATGTGAAAGTTGACATAATTCTACCACCTTATTAAATCACAAAATGTTTTTGTGTTAAAAAGTAAAAAATTCGTCAATATTGATTAAATATATTTGTACGCCGCTTGGCAAAACATATAGGATCTACCAATCTGTAACATCTCGCACACTGTTGTAATTTGACCTATGTTTACAAATAAAGCATTCTGATTCTGTTCGTTACGTTAATCGCAGCCGCACGGGTCGATCGAAAGCTAAGCTATGCCTGCCGCGGTCGGTTCGTGCATGTGTGACCACCCATTACATATCGAGACCCCTACGTGCGTCGAAAAGCACGTTAAGCCGTAGATCCTGGCTGTCATATGTGGATCTTTGATCTGATATGTTGATCTTTACGGGTAGTCAGAAGCCCAAAAGTGTGACAACCAGTCTCACCAAGGGGTATCGTGTTACCCAGTATCTGGGTTGTGGAGGTCAGATAAGCAGTCAGGCAGTCAGCATTCCGCAACTGAGAACAGGCTAGGCAGATTGATTGAATATATGTTAGTGAGATGTTACCAGGTTGTTGGTAGTTAAATGTTACCAGGTTGTTGGTAGTTAAATGTTACCAGGTTGTTGGTAGTTAAATGTTACCAGGTTGTTGGTAGTTAAATCATCATTATTTATTAAAGTTTAAAGTCTTAAATAAATTAATGCAAGAATAAGATTTAAACAATAATAATAATATGATTTCAAGTAAAAAAATTCAAAATAACACGTAAAAAGTTCAATAAAAATTACATACTTTGAAGTAACCGTGTATACCTTAGATACTGTTATGTGTAAACATACGTTATGTATTATTATGTGTAGACATACCTTAGGTATTGTTATGTGTAGACATACCTTAGGTATTATTATGTGTAGACATACCTTAGGTATTGTTATGTGTAGACATACCTTAGGTATTGTTATGTGTAGACATACCTTAGGTATTGTTATGTGTAGACATACCTTAGGTATTGTTATGTGTAGACATACCTTAGGTATTGTTATGTGTAGACATACCTTAGGTATTGTTATGTGTAGACATACCTTAGGTATTGTTATGTGTAGACATACCTTAGGTATTGTTATGTGTAGACATACCTTAGGTATTGTTATGTGTAGACATACCTTAGGTATTGTTATGTGTAGACATACCTTAGGTATTGTTATGTGTAGACATACCTTAGGTATTGTTATGTGTAGACATACCTTAGGTATTGTTATGTGTAGACATACCTTAGGTATTGTTATGTGTAGACATACCTTAGGTATTGTTATGTGTAGACATACCTTAGGTATTGTTATGTGTAGACATACCTTAGGTATTGTTATGTGTAGACATACCTTAGGTATTGTTATGTGTAGACATACCTTAGGTATTGTTATGTGTAGACATACCTTAGGTATTGTTATGTGTAGACATACCTTAGGTATTGTTATGTGTAGACATACCTTACGTATTGTTATGTGTAGGCTTACGTTACGTATTGTTATGTGTAGGCAAATGTTAGGTATTATTATGTAAACAGCCGATTTAAAAAAAAAAAGACACCCTACGGTGTCATAACGCAAATCTAATTAACGAACCTCGAAGCAGATTCCCTGAATAGTTCAACTCCACTAACATAGGTATACTGACATTCACTGATAACACAGTTACTGTAACTGATAACATATTCACACTCACTGCAGCAGCTGTCCACAGTTCTGCTGACAACGTAATACAACCTCGCTGGAACAGAGTAGTTAATCTGTAGGCCAATTCTCGTACTTAAAAAACGTTCAAATTCAAGTCGCAATCTCATCTCAGCGCCAATCAATGTCAAAAACCTGTCAAAAATGTATGTAAATTGATTGTAATTTTGACAGATTGAGACTGAGATTAGAATGCGAACGGTCTTAAAAATACGGGAATTGCCCCTCAGATAGATGTCAGGGTTCATTTATATGTCCTATTTGTCTATAGTACGTCAATTTGGATGTTGAAGCATGAAAAACGCGAGGTAGATGTGTTTTAACAATTTCAGGGTAAAATTGTTTATTTTCGTGAGCAAGGCAGTTCTACTAACGAAAAACGTGGTGCGCATGTTGGTGTGAAACAATCTTAATTTAAACATAGCTAATATTATAATTTATCATTATATATTCTCGTTTCATTCGTATTAAAATAACCTGCACTGGATCTGATCAGCATTGAGCTTTTCCCATTGAATAAAATAAAAACATTAAACTTTAGTCGTTGGTAAGTATTTATTTTTAACAACACTACCTACTAGTGGTGAGGGCACAGCCTACGTAACGCTGACTGCCGGCACGGCACGGCACGGCACGGCAAGGGATATTTGTAAGCGCAAGTACTTAACCTATAATAATATCTAGCAGGAGAAGAAGTTATGTAGTGTTTTCTGAATTCAGGAATCAATATTAATACTTAAACAATATTACTATTTTAGTTTCAAATATGTTTAGACCAAAAAAAAACTTGTTTTATAACCTCAATTTCAGAATCCGAAAACATACGATTTCTCTTAAACTAGAGTGAAAATCGATTTCAGGATATGAAAAGGTAATTCTAAGTCTACCAAACCAAGTTAAAACCACTGTGATACCCGAATTTTTTTAGGGGCCCAAAACTCCTAACAAAACGGGCATTGTCATTGTTGTTTGTTTTGTTTCAAGCATTTTCATACACCCACATTGTATTGATACCTACAGGTGTAGCGATGAACCCACGTTGTACTTGTAGATTCATTGTTCATTTATATTGCCTATGTATGCTTCATTCAGAGTCCTAATTTATTTGGGGTCAGAGCAGCATGTCTTCCTCTTGCATACTTTTCTATAAGGTCCCATTAAAATAGATGGACAAACTTTTAGAAATCATTCAGACCACCAAAATAAGAACAATGGTAAAAAAATATATAAGAAAAACGCATTAGATACTTACAAGAAAATTTAAATAAAAATTATTCATAACACTAACACTATATCCACTGCGCGCTTGTTTGTTTACAGCTTACTGCAATAGCTTTGATACTTTGATAACAGAGGGGCAATTCTCGTACTTAAAAAACGTTCAAATTCAAGTCGCAATCTCATCTCAGCGACAATTAATGTCAAAAACTTGTCAAAAATGTATGTAAATTGATTGTATTTTTGACAGATTGAGACTGAGATCAGACTGTGAACGTTCTTAAAATTACGGGAATTACCCCTCAGTTCAACACGCAATTAAACAGTCCAAAGCCTGGTAAAGTGTGATGGGAAATTAGAATCTTATCTTGTCATAAGTACCTAGGCTGTTCATAATTATGTGTGTTCGAGGAAAGTTTATTCACCTCAATCGCAACCTGTTCTCAAGTTGCGCGTAATTACCTACTATCTTCTACTTATCCTAAAAAGGTGAAGTGCAGTCAACTGAAAGTTACTATGGTTAAATACAGAATGTTGTTAACAGAACTGACTGGGTACCTACTTACGAGCACGCGCGCGGTGTGGTGCGACTGCAAGTACCTACTCATAATGGATGTGTTTATTCTAGTGTGCCGGCAATTTATTATTTTAGGTCAAAATAAAATTACTTTAATCAGTGTTTTTTTTTGCTTGGATATCTTTGGTTAGACGTACTGAGCGCTGTGTAAAAATTTGTCCATCTATTTTAATGGGACCCTGTATAGTGCGTACATGAACAGATGTATAAACGTAAACGAAACAAAAGGAGTATGTAGGTAAGGATCGTAGCAAGTGGCTTCTGCTCACCCCCATGGGAAAAAGGCGTGGGTTAATGTATAATTATTTATACGTCGTCTTTTCCTTAATTAAATCTTTCACCAACACAAAACACGCAAAACTTGGAACCAATCAAACTTGTAACAAGAAGAATCTTGTGCCGTGTCATTCCTTTCGGTAAGAGCGCAAGTTCCTTCGTGTCATCCGTTCACTCTCGGTCGCATGTCATTCGTTCTCTCGGTCGTGCTCATCAATCATAGCTCAGGCAATTACAAGTAAGTAAGTGAATTGCGTGTTGATTTCCTTTTTATTTAATTCTCAGAATAAAGTTACTAAGTAGGTATTTGTGACATTGTTGAATTGTATACAATGGTGCCGATTCTGTTGTACACCGAACTAAACTAACTAAACTATCACTAAAATTCCTTACTTTTGGCTATGAGAATCTTAACGCTATTCTGCAAAATAAAATCTCTAAATTTAAAAATAATTTTGACACATCTAAAATCAAATTTGACAATTATTGCGACTCCACGTGGTACATGTTTGCCGTACCACGTGATCTTTTTTTAGAGCCGTAGGCGCGCATTATGTGCGGCCTCGACTTGTTTTGTATGGAATTTTTTACTTTTTGTATGGAAAATATAAAAAAATATTACCAACACGTTGAGTTTTATAGGTTTACGGGTTGCAAAGGGGGTCGAAATTTTCATTATTTTTGCGATAGGACACACCGTTTTCGAGATATAAGCAAAAGAAAAGAAAAAAAGATACAGTACTGTTTTTGCATCTGAAGTCGAGGTGTTGGTGTGAATTTTAGTTCATGACAACTAATTTTATTCCACACCTTTTTAATCGCGATTAAAAATAGTCAGATTTAGTTAAGACAATCAAAATTTTTGGTGAAAAACGTAAAATTCAGAATAGCAAAATTGCCATTTTCACTAAATTATAATCTCAGTGCCATCTTAGTGCTGTCAAACTAAAATTTAGTTAAGTTGTGTCACTTTAGTCAATTTCAGAATGGGAAATCGTCGTTTGACAGGAATAAACTAAATTTTGGTGATTTTTAGTCTAGTTTAGAGAATTTTGTGACAAGAGAATCGGCACCATTGGTTGATAAAGCAATTTAAACTGGCGGGTTTCGTAATCATTATAATGTGTGTAGTGGCAATGTGATTATTAGCCTTACAATACGGACAAAATTTTGTTGGAAAAAAACTGGCAACACTGCCTGAGTCAAATTTTTGCTCCGTATTTTTAATTAGTAATTAAGTGAATCTTAGGTGCTATTGTATTAGTAATGTAACATAATTGCATACATACTCAAGATTATTGTTTTCCTGTAAATATATAGAATGTAAAATACAGTGTTTGGTTACACACCGCCACCGATAACCTAAACCCAACAGCTGACGTTCCAATTGCGGATTTAAACAGGAATATTGTTTACGTTCACTTCACAATAGCACATAATCGTCACTTTAACTCTGTTACACGTCCTTGTTAAGTCTTAGCATAAATAGCTCCCTGATTTAGCACTCTGCATTGAGTCTAAATTGCTTTCTCTATATCGTAGAAAATTAAACTTAGCGATGATTAATTCCAAAGTTATGTTATTCAATCTGATCTTCAGTAGGTATATACAACAACATTAATGTCCGTGGTCGTTATTTTGCATTCATCATCATCATTTCAGCCGAAAGACATCTACTGCAGCTGGACATATGCGAGAAGGTGGTTCTCGCATTCAGCGGATTCCCGTGGCCTTCACCAGGTCATCGGTCCACCTTGTGGGCCTGCCAACGCTACGTCTTCTGGTCCGCGTTCAGCACTCCAATCCCTTTCGGCCCCATCGGCCATCTGTTCTGCGAGCAATGTGCCTTGCCCACTGCCACTTAAGTTTGGCAATTCTTCGGGCTATGTCAGTTACCTTGGTTATCCTGTGGATCTCTTCACTCCTTTTGCATTATCGTCTTATAATGATAGTATAAGAGTTTTAAATAAATAAATAAATAATACTGTAGTATCAAACTTCACAAATCTTAGGCATCTCATCCACTTAAGAAAAAGTGAAATACTAAGGCCTCTGGTTGGAGTTTTGTCCCTTCAGCAAAACCTCAGGGCACCATTTTGGGTCCTCTGTTATTTATATTGTTCATTGCTGATATCAAACAATGCTTTCGTCATTCGTATATTTTACTTTATGCTGATGACATGAAGATTCATAAAGTTGTGCGAGACATGTTGAATGCATATCAGATGCAATATGAAATAGATATAGGTTATGTATAGGTTTAGGTCTGTATAGGTTTGAAATATATTGCATCCGTAACAAACTCCAATTAAATATCTCTAAATGCTTTCTCCTAACATTCTCACGTTGTACTTCTTTGATAAATTTTAGTTACACCTTGAACAATCAGCTCATTAGCAGCAAGCTTCTGTTTGATCAACATGTAAATAATATAGTTACAAAGGCATCCAAAGGTCTGGGATTTTTAATACGCACCACGACTTGTTTCCGATCTCTTAAACCGGTAAAATCTTGTATTGTTCTTTCGTGCGCATCCATTTAGAATACGTGAATCAGGTTTGGAACCCGCAGTATGAGACTTATAAGTCCCGTATTGAGGGCGTCCAAAGAAAATTTCCACGTTATCTAGATTATAGGGCTCAGCAATACTCAGTTGACTACGAGCACCGCTGCAAACGGTACCACTTCCTTCCTCTGGAGATGAGACGTTCTAGTGGAGACATTAGTTTACTTTTGGGTATCGCAAATGGCCACATTGACTGTCCTGAACTCGTTGCTAATCTGGCATTACACACGAATCTGAAGGGATTACGTCAAAGGCCAATATTAAATGTACCTTTCGCAATGACTAATTATAGGCGGAATATTTTCTCAATAAGAAGTGCACTTAGTTTCAATAGGCTTCCTATGGACCTTAATGTTGACTTTAACTTGACTTGACTTGTTCTGCACCAGTGTGGCGACCTTAAGACGACTTTTGGCACAGTAATTTTTCATGGATAATTAACTTATCTAATATTAACTAATTATATTAATTCGTATGTACTTTTATTTTTCTTTTTTATTTAACTATATGTGGAGGCTTGTTATTAGCAATTATCTTATATATAAAATTCTCGTGTCACAATGTTAGTTTCCATACTCCTCCAAAACGGCTTGACCGATTTTTATCAAATATTATATGCATATTCAGTAGGTCTGAGAATCGGCTACTATCTATTTTTCATACCCCTAAGTGATAAGGGTTGGAAATTATTGGCAAAACAACGTTTGCCGGGTCAGCTAGTTTAATATAACTTTCTTTATATCATCGGTTTGTTAGTCTGTAAACATTATTTAAAAAGAAAAACGACAACAAAATTTAACATTCAGTTTGACAATATCAGAACCTTTTCAAGCTAATTCAGTAGCCTACCTCATTTCTCCACTGAGCTACGCTTACTTCTCCCATTTCTCCACTGAACTACGCTTACTTCTCCCATTTCTCCACTGAACTACGCTTACTTCTCCCATTTCTCCACTGAACTACGCTAACTTCTCTCATTTCTTCACTGAACTACGCTAACTTCTCCCATTTCTTCACTGAACTACGCTAACTTCTCCCATTTTCCTTTCATTTCCAACTTTACTTTATTTGTCTGTCCTACTGGCCCTCACTGTTTGTTTTGTTCTAATTTCAGTAAACAATCCTGAAGACATGCCTGTGATGACCCGTAAGGCTTCTGCTCAGGATATGGAGCTTAAATTGAGAACGGCTCTCCAAGAACTTAAAGCATCGAACCTCCAATATCAACAACTGTTATACTGGGTACAGATTGTGGAGACGTGGCATGCACATTGAAACAAGTTCGCTATTTTTTGTGTTACATTACGCGTTGCATTGTTCGCCAAGATGTTATGTTACATTACACATTGCATTGCATCAGTTAGGATGTTTACTTTGTCTTACCTTTCATGTTACGTTCCACCAGTCTGTACCGGAATTGCACGATAAAGAGGAAAGTGAGGAGGAAGTAACGAAGATAGTCAACAAAAACTCAAGGCTTAAACGGGAGCTAGTAGACCTACTGTAGTAACTTGTATGAGGACGCTATAAGCAAAGTTAGGGAGGACCTAGAAGATCAGTTAATTTGAAAGAAATGTACTTCCCAGCGTGGGAAAAGGTATAAAAAAAACTAATTGTAGTTCTCATTTCATTCTTACTGAAGATTCCTAGTTGAAACAGAATTATAGTTATAAAGTTAGCCATAAGATAACTAAATTATATGCAAAACTGAATAGAATAATAAAAAAATAACAATCCGCCTGTGATTGGTTTAATGGAAATAAATGCTTTGAGTTTTTATTCAATTCTAGCACGACATAAAATATAACCGTAGGCTATATGAGCAGGATTCTGTTATTCTTTCTACGTTAGTACACGCAACCTCGACCACAGGACAGCACCGGAGAGTTCGATCGTTTTATTTCATTTCTATCCCAAAATTGTTACCTATCCCAAACTGTTTCTTAAGAAAATTTCTAAATCAGATTTATTTATAAAGTTTATAAATCAGAAACTTTAATACATCTCAAATATTTGAATCCAGTGCCGTTCCAAGCTCAATTACTTTCAAACAAAAGGTTTAAACAATAAACAACTATTATCAACGATCGTGCCCAAACGATAAGGACTAACAGTAAACTTGTTAAAATTCAACAAAACCTTTATTTACTTGATTCTGAAGTAAAACTTCGTTAATCTGTTTGTTAGGCAGTTTACAACTTAATTGCTTTTGGATTTAGGTACAATGTTACTAGTTCGTCATTATTTACGAAGAGCGAATATCGCTTTGGACTACATAGAAGGTGTCTATTCTTCGATTTCAATTTTATTTAGTTAAATTCGCAAATCAAAAGAAACAAAGAACCTTTAAATCGAACATAATACTATCCTTGGATTTTTTTGCAAATCACAAAGAAGTGATGGTATCTATGTGTAAATGGGAATGAGTTATAAAGCGCCGAAATATTTAAAAGTAATTCTGTTCTATGTAAGCATGATCTGTTAATAAAGGTTCGTTTGAGGGGTCTCTCTCTCCCTTAGGTCTTAATATGTCTCCCAAAGTCCCAACACCATAACATGCCCTTAATATATCAGAGGCTAGCCCTTAGGTCATAATATATCTCCCAACACCATAAAATTAGTAAACACGCCCTCAACACTATAACACATTTTACAAAACAACCTAGACTAACCATTAGGCTAAAATGTTATCACGCCTCCCCTGCAATACCAACCTTATGTTACAGGCGTTAGGGATTAAAGTCCAGGGAATAAAAATCCCATAACTCAAGACTGTAGGCTTGCCCTCGCTGACCGAGGGCGCTGGTCGATAAGAAAGTAAATCTAGGTGAAAGATATTGCATGTTTACTAGGAAAGACCGAAATAAGAATGGGTTTTTGCCGAACATTACCAATTATGTGACTAGTGTCGTTTGTGATTTATTGCACTTATAGATATTACCTATATTTATTCCAATAATGTTAAAGCTCGTGGTAGGTGGCAGCACTGTTGTTAGTCCAGAAACCGCCGATGTGGTGTGTGTGTTTACTGTTATTGCGATCAAAAATTTAATGAAAACGGGATAAATATATACCACCCGGGTTAGCACAACTAAAAGGCAAGCTAAGGAAAGGGGAAGCGTCCACCACTAGCACAAAAGTAGTAAGTATAAATAAATAATTAACATTTATTCATATTTTTTTACTTTAAGTTCTTATTTGTTAAGACTTATTCAGATTATTCCGACTGAAATAACCTGGTCAGAGTTGAAGACCAACTCGATGATGATCTTTCTGACATTCCTGCACTGAAAAACTTTTGATTAATTCAGTAGCCTACCTCATTTCTCCACTGAACTACGCTAACTTCTCCCATTTCCCTTTCATTTCCAACTTTATTTGTCTATCCTACCGGTCCTCACTGTTTGTTTTGTTCTAACTTCAGTAACCATTCCTGAAGACGTCAAGGCGTCAATCACACGCACATACACCCTCAATATAATGTAGGTACTTACACCCCACATTTAATACCTGTAATGAAAACAGACATTGTTCTCAGTTTTATGAAATGAAGCATTACTTGTTCACGTTTTTTCCATAAGTTTTCAGGTTTAAAATGGATAGCACATTGTCTTGACGAATTATCGGGTTTCCATTTTTTTTTCGGGGAGTTTTCCTCCACAGTCATCATCATCAGCTTCCTGCCCTTATCCCATTTTACTTGGGGTCGGCGCAACACGTTTTCTTCTTCCATTCTCCCCTGTTAGACGTCAAGGCATCATCTACTCCCTTTTCACTCATATCATTTCTCACACAATCCATCCATCTTTTCTTTGGCCGTCCTCTTCCTCTCCGTCCATCAACATTCATACCCATCACTCTCTTAGTCACATGAGTGTCATCCCTCCTCATCACATGTCCATACCAAGACAGTCGATTCCCTTTCACTTTTTCTGTCACAGTTTCCCTCCACAGTATTCGTCTTTAAACAGCTTTGGGAAATACATGGGTTGCCATAATTTTGCAGTCAACAGCTGAGCAAACGGTGCAAATAAAGCGTTACAGAAGTCGCTTGTTTACAAAAAAAATATGGATAGTGACATCTAGCTATCAAACTCTTTAACTAGTGATAGTAGTGAGCAAGTGGCAGGTTTTATACCCATTGCTACGTAGCAATGGGTATAAAACCACACATACCACCGTTTAAGGGTCATTTATTCCACTAATAATAAAGCATTGTTTCTACCCGTCGCCGTCGGTGTCGCCGCTATCATAAAAAATTATAGAACTAACCACCGATTGTACAAATGTGACTCAAATGCAAAAGTACCGGACCAGACCATGAAAACAGTATGGCGAACGTGACTGCGCTATAATATCTATGGATGAAAACGGTTTTTATTTGTGTATCACACCACACCCCACGTTTACACCCAAATACTAGTTGTGCTACTTATTTTCGACAAGTTTGTAATAGATTAGTCGAAACATGTCTTGTGTATAACATGTATCATACTCGTACATAGATTGACGTTGTTTCAGACATGTTTCGTCATCTGATCTGTTTTGTACACCTTTTTGATTTCTTGTGTCGTAGTCTAAAGAACTTGTTTTAGGTGTAAACGATAAACGAAAGCAGTAGACAGAACTTGTAGAATACATGTTTATTATCTTGGTTTTAAACACGGTGATGGACGGAGCAGTTGTGTTTCGCGTCAAAACAGTGAGTTTTGAACAACTTTGATAGTTAGACTGTTTTGTTGACAATTTTAAATACCATTATTCAATAAATTCGTTGAAAAACACTGTCAATAAAGATCGCTGAAGCTCAAGGAAACTGTCACCATGTATTACATGTCCCTAATGTTATGTACAAATTGTGTTATCATGTGCGAGGGTGACGGCAGATTGAGTTACTTCAGGGTACATTATTATCGGTAACAGAATCAGGAAATATGACGGAGTGGATGTGAAAGTGAAATGTTCTTAAAATGGAATTGTGTTAGAAAAAACATGACATACTTACGTATGCTTACGCGCCTATTCGCGATACTAGTAACAGCATGGTTCGGGGTTCGATTCCCAAGTCGGGATAAATCTTATTGGGTTTTATGATCAGGATTTTCTCAATAATAGATCGGTATCCGGATGTTTACCTGTCATCACCATTATGTTGATCATTCTAGAGAACTACTATTTTGCATGCCGGTTTTTATACTGACAATATTTTATAGTAACACAATAAATAGCACATTTCACCTTGACGAACAATTAAACGTTATTAGTACAGCAATTATTGACATTTTAATTAAACTCCCTAAACACACTATAGTTACTCAACTGTGAACACTTGCGAGGCTTCACGACCTATTTGTGTGGGTCAAGATGCATTTATATATCGCAGGAAGATTGTATGACTCGTCATTATACATACGGTGCCCGCCGTCTGTTTTCATACTGTTGTCGTTATGTATAATGGATAAAGCAATATGATGAATCTTTTGATCGCATCCATTTCGTCTAGAGTCGAGTTCGGAAGTTAAAACTGAGCAGTCAAATAATAAAAATGAGTTATAACTAATATTTAACTAACTATAACTAATATTTCAATGGCTAATTAAATAAATGTTAAGCAGTAAAATGGCATAACGTGTAGGCAGTTAACAAATCGGAATTAGTCCCTAAGAAATCTAACATAGAAGTAGCGCTCGCCAGCCGCTGCCGCGGCACCACTTGCTTCGCTCGCTCGGCTCGCGCGCCGTTGGAACTTACCTAACCATTAGTCATTAACTTAGACATGTAGGATAAAAAATCCGACCAATTATCTTTTTATTACTGTTCATGTTTTATTGTCACACTAATTAACCAACCGCCGAATTATATAATTAGTGTCCGTTATTTTTTTCAACAGATCATAATGACCTCCCTTATGTTTAAATTACAGTTTTTTTTTATTTATTACCTTTTATTTATCAGCAGGAGTCCACCGAACGCCAGTTTCCATGGACACTTTAGCGTGTTTTACGAGCCAAATAACCTCTAAAATTAATTTCTCTAGTCCACGGCTTTTTTAATGATCCCGTTTGAGATTTGTAATAATTGATCAATATTGTAAAGTAAACATCTTATAATCAATTTTTCTTGCGGCATGCACTTGTTTTAATCATTATTTTCAGAACCACTTGCACTACTCGGCACCATTTTTGTTGTTTAGTTTAGCAGCGCCACGGGTGGTCGAAATATAACTAGTTGTATCAATTTGCCTAGGCATTATGTATACGGCGTTCGAATCATCGATTGGGTTTCAAGGACTTTTACATAAAGCCTAGGCGTTGTACATTTTGCACTAGGCATTTTACATAACACCGACAGTATGCAAACGGACGGCGCCGTATGTATAAACTGAATGTTGCCATCTGCCCGCGACATAAATACTATTTTATTATAGTTTTTCGTGATTAAGTGTATCTGCTTCCCAGTTTTGTACAAAAACATAGCCGTAGTTAGTGGGTAGCTGTAAAATGCTGGAAGTCGTCTATGAAACAATTCATTTCGCTGACTTTACTACGTAAAAGAGATCCTTCCAGTTTCCCCCAAATGCTGCATTTCATGCATCGACAAGCTGTGATAGTAAACCTTCTGTCTGTCATCGTGTGGAGATGAACAACTACTTGGATGGATCAACAATGCAATCAAATTGTATGAAAATCCCTTTACAAAAACTTTAAGGCCTCTCAAAACTCTTACCGTTGTATTCTCCACAAATGAACCAAATAGTTCATCAAATTGATTCTCATTTCTATTTAAAGCCTACAGTTTATGTCTGAATCCAAATTACCTACAATAGATTTACACAGTCGTAATATATCGTTTCGGAGTCTTGATTTATACCCGGTTCAACCAGGAATACACTGCTGGTAACTTGCACAAGAGTACGCAAGTAGGTTGCATGTTAATGTGACACACCCATCTTATCATCAATCAGAGGTTTATTATAGCACAACGGCAAATCCAACAAAACGAATAAACAACAAACGACAAATCCTTTACTGTCCAGGCCGCTCATTTTTGCATGCATTCCAACAAAACACGCGCAATCGTTACCTATGGTGGTAGGCCATGCTCATCTACTTCCAAGCACAAATCTACTCCACGGCTATGAGAAAGTCAGCGATTCGAGTATCTTGGGTCTTTGATCACGAGTGAAGGCTCTGATCTTTAGGAAATCCGCCGTCGTACTGGCCAAAAGTGTAATGATCAATCTTGGGAAAATTTGAAGAAACGTGACATCCGACGGAATCCCAAAAAACGACTGATCCGTTCTCTAGTTTTTACTTCTTTTTATATGGCGCGGAAACGTGGTGCATTAAAAGCCGCTAAAGCAATAAGATCGGTGCTATCGAGATGTGGTGTTGGCGGAGGCTACTTCGTACACCATGGACCGCCTTGAGAACGAATGAGTCCATACTGGAGGAACTCAACGTCGCCAAGCGGCTATCTACAATATGCCAGGAGGTGCCTTCAGCCTTTTCGAACATATGATACGTCCACGTTCGGTATTGTATTGTGATCTTGTTCTCGTAGCTGTCCTAATCTATAGTCATCATTTATTTTGTTTCGGTTAGTATGTATGTATCTATTACACATAATATCATATGTAGCTATATAGGTATCTGTGCATCTATTATGATAAAGTATATTGCATCAATATCAATGCACGCCGACATTAATGGCATAATGATCGATGTAATTGTCTTATGAACATTCTTTTATTTTTTTTATGCAAATAAATGATTTTGATTTTTATAGAAACTGATAAGGCCGCCCTATGTATGTTTGTAGTGTTAAAAAATGTTTTTGTTAGTTTCTGTCATGTATATCCTAGGTGGCAATAGGCTACAATAATAAACGTACGTGACGTACGTTAACGTGATAATATATATCCATATGTTATCGTTTGAAGATGTAACTTGTTTAAGGCGCAGTCGTACACACAGTGGATAAATGAGCGCATCCTTATTGTCTTGCAGCTGGGCTATGTGGGAATAGGGTACTCATACTTAATATTACAAATGCGACCATAAGTCTGTCTGTCTGGTACCTTTCCACGCTTTAACGGATGAACAGATATCAATGAAATTTGGCAGACAGGTGTACTGTGACCTGGGGTCATCACCATCATCTGGCTAGCCTTTTCCCAACTATGTTGGGGTCGGCTTCCAGTCTAACCGAATGCAGCTCAATACCAGTATTGTACATGGAGTGACTGCCTAGCTGACCTCCACAACTCAGTTACTGGGTAATACGATACCCCAGCAAGACTGGTTGTCAGACTTTCGGGCTGACGTCCCATAACGACTGTCAAAGATCCACGACTGACAGCCGGGACCAACGGCTTAACGTGCTTTCCGAGACACGGAGGGGTCTTGGTATTCACGATAGTTACCCATCCACGGACCGACCGCGGTAAGCGTGGCTTAACCTGGTCGATCGATCCGGCTGCTCTATGATCTGCGACACGACCACTTATTATTAATTTATTGATTTGAGCAGTCGATAGGCTAATAAGAATGAATTCATACAGCAGGGCTAGCATGGCCCTTCCGTGACATGGCTTGTGTCACACATTCTATCACAGTTTGGGCGATATTATCGCTTTGTCTTAAATGCTAGCACGAGCGGCGTGAGATAATTTCTTGACATGTGGCATAACTTCTTGACGTTAAGTTGGGACTCATTACGTCTTATTTGCTAATAGGGGAACATCCAATTTCTAACAAATTTCATAATTTGACTGTTGAATATGAAAAATGTATCACGATAGGTCGGAGATGGTGATACCATTTGAAAATTGATAAAAATAATATTTTCTTAATAATCACTGCACTAAATAGCAATATAAAATGTATGTCAATGATTTTATAAGTAAATTGACAAGAATAAGTCGTCAATAGCGTCGTATATACCGCAAAGATTTCTCGAAAGGTATACAAAGTTGTTATTATAATGTTTTTTTCTAGTTTTCTTTGGACATATTCCTGTTTTGTATTTTTCTCAGCAACCCCTTTTAATTGATATCCATATCATGGGGGTGCATAAAAAATAACTAGCCCACCTTCTTCGCGAGTCCGCCACATTGTCATTCAAACGTGACGTGACGTATTGACATGTAAAAGTGTTTGTACAAACCTACTTACAGAAATAAAATCATTTATCATTAAACTAAAAGTGTAGGTATGCAATATTTGAGCTCAGACGGTTGGGGATAACTGTTTAAAAATTCAGTTTCAAGATTTGACTTCGACAAACTAACATAAATACAAACATTGCAAGTTAAATATAAGCATGAAATAAATAAAAAAATACAGCGTTTGCACAAAATTATCAAACAAAACAAACAAAGCGAAAGTCATGCGTACGACGCGACGCGGCGACGCGGCGCTAGCATCGTCGTACCCAAGACGTTTGTGACAAACAAAACAAACAAAGCGAAAGTCATGCGTACGACGCGACGCGGCGCTAGCATCGTCGTACCCAAGACATTTGTGACAAACAAAACAAACAAAGCGAAAGTCATGCGTACGACGCGACGCGGCGACGCGGCGCTAGCATCGTCGTACCCAAGACGTTTGTGACAAACAAAGCGAAAGTCATGCGTACGACGCGACGCGGCGACGCGGCGCTAGCATCGTCGTACCCAAGACATTTGTGACAAACAAAACAAACAAAGCGAAAGTCATGCGTACGACGCGACTCGGCGACGCGGCGCTAGCATCGTCGTACCCAAGACGTTTGTGACAAACAAAACAAACAAAGCGAAAGTCATGCGTACGACGCGCCGCGGCGCTAGCATCGTCGTACCCAAGACGTTTGTGACAAACAAAACAAACAAAGCGAAAGTCATGCGTACGACGCGACGCGGCGCTAGCATCGTCGTACCCAAGACGTTTGTGACAAACCAAACAAACAAAGCGAAAGTCATGCGTACGACGCGACGCGGCGACGCGGCGCTAGCATCGTCGTACCCAAGACATTTGTGACAAACAAAACAAACAAAGCGAAAGTCATGCGTACGACGCGACGCGGCGACGCGGCGCTAGCATCGTCGTACCCAAGACGTTTGTGACAAACAAAACAAACAAAGCGAAAGTCATGCGTACGACGCGCCGCGGCGCTAGCATCGTCGTACCCAAGACGTTTGTGACAAACAAAACAAACAAAGCGAAAGTCATGCGTACGACGCGACGCGGCGCTAGCATCGTCGTACCCAAGACGTTTGTGACAAACAAAACAAACAAAGCGAAAGTCATGCGTACGACGCGACGCGGCGACGCGGCGCTAGCATCGTCGTACCCAAGACGTTTGTGACAAACAAAACAAACAAAGCGAAAGTCATGCGTACGACGCGACGCGGCGACGCGGCGCTAGCATCGTCGTACCCAAGACGTTTGTGACAAGACATGATAAATTATGTCATGTCTTACAATTTGTCTTAAATGCTAGCACGGGTCAACCTTGTGAAACGATATAGAGGAGCGACATGCCTTTCTTGTAGCTGACTTCACCGTGTGAAACAGTAAATTAAAATGTCTATGACCATCTGAATATACGACCAAATAAATCAATACGTTTAAAAGACTGCAGTTCATTCAGTTTGACTACTTTTTGATTTTGTTGGGAAATAATTCATTTTGACACACGCACGACTTTCGTTCTGTTTGTTTGGATTGATAATTTTGTGCAAAATTTTGATTACAAGCTTTTATTTAACTTGCAATTTTTGTATGTACGTAGCCTGCAGGTATGTATGTTAGTTTGCTTAGGTCAAATTTTTAAACTGTTATCTGAAATTTTGCATACACGTTAAATCTGGATGACAATGGTGCCGATTCTCTTGTCACAAATGCCTCTAAACTAGACTAAAAATCACCAAAATTTAGTTTATGCCTGTCAAACGACGATTTCCCATTCTGAAATTTACTAAAGTGACACAACCTAACAGTATTTTAGTTTGACAGCACTAAGATGGCACTGAGTTATTAATCAATTGAAAATGGCAATTTTGCTATTCTGAATTTTATTTGCATTGCGCGCCTCCAGTTGTAAAAAAAAATCACGGGGTAGCGCAAACAAGTACCACGTGGAGTCGCAGCAAAAACCAAAGAAAAAAAAACATTTTATAAACAAACTTATATTTGACCGCTTTAAAAAAAGAAAATAAACTTTAATTAAATCAAACCTATCAATTTATTACATTATACAATTTATATAATAGATATAAAAGCTTGTCGCGAGATTTAACTGTGTAAATATACAAGAATACACTATGTAACTTGATCTTCACACAAGTAATTCTAAGAAAATGTATCTATTTCATAAAATACACAGGTAAATCTCACAAAATTGTATATTGTAATAGATTTGATTTAAAGTTTTTGAGGTGAATAATGGAAGGAAAAAGCAGTAGTACTATACTTTTCGAGAAAATATTTGCGTTAGATACGACCATAGATATAATAAAGAAGATTTCTGTGGATACGACGTTATTGACAATTTCGTAGTCTTGTCAATTTACCTATAAAAACAATTAGGTACAAACATTTTATTGCCACTTGGTGCAGTAATTATTAAGAAAATACTATTTTTATCATTTTTTTAATCTTATGTCGGCCTCCGAACGAACGTGATAAATGTTTCATTATCATCTGTCAAAATGTGAAATTTGTGAGAAAACGAGTGCGCCCGTATTAGCAAACAAGACATAAGGAGTCCCAACTAAACTTGAAGAAGTTATGCCACATGTCAAGAAATTATCTCACGCCCGCCGTGCTAGCATTTAAGACAAAACGGTTTTAACGCCCGAACTGTAATAGTATGTGTGACTCAAGCCATGTGTGTCAAATATCAATTAGTTCCCAACAAAATGAAAAAGTTGCTTATCTGTATGAACTGCCCTTTTTTAGACGTATTAAATTATTTGGTCGCATATTCAGATGGTCTTAGACATTTTAATTTACTGTTTCACACTGTGAAGTCAGCTACAAGTCAGGTTGACCCGTGCTAGCATTTAAGACAAATCGTAAGACTTGACATAATTTTTCATGTCTTATCACAAAAGTCTTGGGTACGGCCATGCTAGCCCTGCAGGTTCACAGTCTACCGGGACAGTGGTAACGGTCGTCTATTTAAATATTTTTGCACCAAGGTGACGAAAACCAGTTGAAAAATGGTGTTAGTCTTTAACGTCGCGCCAGCCGGAATTACATGATTAAGGTCGTTTTGTTGTTAATTTTTAAATTACCAATGTGTAACCTGTGTTTATTAATGTTGAAGGATTTCAAACACAATTTACAATGTTTAGGAATAAATTGAATTGCATTGAAATAAATATTTTCCGAATACTTTTAAAGACTCACCGCAGGCGCCATAATTTTCCCCACCAGCTTTGGTTTAAATTTCAACACTTAGGTTCTTTTAAAAAAGCCACATCGTTAGCTATCAAAAACCTCAATAACCAATTTACCATAAGTACTCATTCATCAATAAAACTTCTGAATCAATTTCTTACGTCACACGCGTCATAATCGTTACATGTGTGTTAATAAAGCCGGGTCCACACGTAATGATTGTTTTGATATTATACGTTACAACTAACCGAGGGGATCATGCGAACACTTGTGACTGCCGTGATCAGCATTGCGATTCTGTAACCATCTCACCGTGAACACTTAGGTGAAGTGAGCGTGGAGTGAGCTGTCAGTGTCATCCCACTGATGCTAGGGATTGACCAAGCATTACATTTGTACAATCATAATCGAGATTTTAAAATGATATTTTTTAATGTTATTTCTGTTGATTATTTTATATAATTCAAAACTAGTATTTAAGTGTCTAAATATTATTATTTAGAGTTTTATTTTTATAAAACAGCATCACAGAAAGTCAATTTTGTTTCTTTTAAAATGAAAATCAAAGAAGACGGTAAGCCAACTTTGATTTTCATTTTGACCTCACTTTCGGCTTTAGCAACTTCGAAAACCATGAAAACGACTATAATAGTCATATTAAACAATAGGTCCCTAATAACAAACAATGTCCATGCGCATTTTATTTGGCAGCTAGTTTAGGGAAAAAAAAAGAACGTATTTGTTTCTTATTGTTATTTTACTTTGCTGTTTTATTTAAAAAACCCGTAAAGAGTATTGTTTAACCACTTAAATACTAGCTTTGAAATAATATAAAATTATCAACAGAACTAATATTAAAAAAATATAATTAAAATCTCGAATATGATTGTAAATGTAATGCTTGGTCAATCACTAGTATCAGTGGGATGACACTGACAGCTCACTCTACGCTCACTTCACCTAAGTGTTCACTTCACAGTGAGATTTTTACAGAATCGACCGGCAGGTACAGGATCGAAGCGACACGGGGAATAAAGTATTACATGGACATGATGTGAAAGGTACATAATTTATTATAGCTAAAGAACATTAAGGCCCCGTTCACACGGCGATAAACATTAAGTATACCATAGCAGTTTCATACTGCATTTGTTTTTATCCGTACGAACAGTGAGCTGATGTTAACGTGGGACCCCAACTTTTTACCGTCATCACCTCTTCACCTATCTCATACCTGCCACGGTTTATTTTTTTTACTACGGACACCTTTAATGTGCACGTCTTTCTCGTAATCGTTCTGACATGTATAGTTACAACATGAATGGTGTAACTAATGCAAAACATTACCAATATATTGATTTATGAGTGTCCGTGGATTTCTAGCTTAATGTTTCTGACTGATCGACTCCTTGACCATTTAAAGGTGTCTGTAAATGGTTTAATGGAAATAAATGCTTTGAGTTTGAGTTTGGTTAAGCGATTCATTAAGTGAACCCAAAAACGTGTCGGACACAAGAAAAATACTAATTGACCGACAGTCTCCGAAATTGATAAGTAGATAAATAATTGAAAAAAGACAATTATGCAGAGAAGAAAAAGTCAATCGTGCAGTGACAAATATTTGTCAACAAAATCAAGTTGTTTCAGCGTTATTTAACGCAATTAGCGATCACTTTTTTAAGTATCGTGTATACCTAACCATACAAATCCAAATAATATCACAAATGTGTAAGTAGTTTTATTTGTCTGTTACCATTTCACGCCCAAACCGCTGAACCGATTGTTATGATCTGTATATTTGACAGATACGTAGCCTGGGACCTGGAAGTGGCCATAGGCTATTTTGTCATCCTAGACATTTAACCAGAAACATGATGAAATACAAAATACACGCAGACGAAGTCTCAGTAAACAGATAACAATCTTCTAAAAACATATTTCGTAAAGTTAGCTACATGATTAAAATACAAACATGGTCTAATAGAAAAATGGTGTATATAAGTATTAGGTAGATGTTTACAGTGCTTCAAGATAAAAATACTGTTTGCTAAACAGTGGTATTTATATAAATTTATATTATTTTCGTAATTAAAACATTTTCAGTTAAAAGCAAACAATATATCATTGATAAGAATAATTTAGTAAAGTACCATTCAGAATCTTAATTTTTTTTTTATTTTTATTTTTTTAAAATTCAAAAGTGGTTATTTTTAAACATAAAATAATCACACTCGTTTATCAACGTCAGTTTATTATTATTTTCTTAATAATACAGAGTTTCTTTTAACATTAGCATGTATGAGATCAGGAATGTATTTGTATAAACCATGTGAGTTTTACGTTTAATAATACTGAAATTTCGAGCACGAGCCCGTCGATAGGATAATAATGTTAATAACTTACAATAAGAAGGTACCTAAACATGGTCTTAATTAAAATAAACATTGACTCAACAGTTACAGACACATGAGACATTTCAGCATTGTCTTTTAGATACAACACATTGCATGCCTCTGGGAGGTACTGCAGGTGTTCATAAGCAGGGTACCACTGACTTTAGCTTATAGTCATTAATCAACTAATAATGTTGAATGTAATATTCTAATTTTGAATTTCGCGATTATTTATATTGCTTAGGCGCTCTATGATATCTCTGTCTCCCTCTATTCCGTGACATTAAGCGAGCGTACTTATTAATTGCTACTTTTAGAATAAATAGTTATTAAAACCTGAGCTACGTCGTTTAATTCAACAAATAACATAAAACAAAACTTCATAAATTGTCCTGAGAACTACAGTTGACCTCGTATTTGCTTTAGCACCAGAAGGATGAATGCCACCTTCAGGCCATAAAACGATAAGGTAGGTATTTTTATCTATGCGATAGTTAGATAGTTTCAATTTACTATGAATTTCTGTCAAAAGTGCACTTATGTACACACAAAACAGTGAAACAAGTAAAGGCGTCGGGTTTGTGTGAGGTTTCATGTCGCCAACCAGCAGGGTAGTGACTTCTTCCAAGATCCAGTTCAGCAGCAGATCAGGATGCTCTTCATCATTAGATCCGTGGTAGTGTGACGCGTCTTATGAATGGGTTGGATGACCAGTGTGAATTCGGACTCCATTGGTCATCGAAGGCACTCCAAGACGACGTTACATTCTGTCGGATCAAGCGTCTGACTGTCGGACGGATGAACCGATGGACAGACCGACAGACAGACATGACGGAATTTAAGGGTTCCATTTGCCATTTGGCTACGGACCTCGGTAAGTGCGTTACCGCCAATTCCCAGTAAAAGACCTCACTAAGGTTGAAAATATCTAACAGTCACACAGAAAAATAGACCTTCACGTTTTATGGCGTGCAAGTGACATTTAACCTTAGGGTGGTAAAGCAATTACGAAGTCGACTGTACAAAATTACAAAGTAGCGAAACAGGTGATCTCCTTCCAAGGTCCAGAATAGCAGCAGATCAGGATGCTTTTCATCTTCAGACAGGCCTCAGTGCGACGCGTCTGATGGACGCCTTGGATAACCAGTGTGAATGCGACGACGTCACAGTCTGTTGAGTGATGTGTTCTGTTGGTTCCTCTTCGGAGAGCAAGACTTGAACACTTTGCTTGTAAACATGAAAGCTAAAGAAAAATATAAGATTATAGAAATATTCATATTCATATTCATATTTATTTGCATTCCATAATGTTTAAGAGATGTTACAATGGCTTAAAGCTAAGGTACAGTTATGGACCCTGTAGGGCACAGCAAAAAGTATAGGTAATTTTTAAAATAAAAATTAAATTCAAAACATAAATTAACATTAGGCAATTTTTAAACTAATTTATGTTATCAACATTAAATAAGTAAATGTAACATTTTATTTTATTGAGATCAGTCTGTTATAGTTTTAGGTACATTTAATTATTTGGTAAGGTCAATTAAACATATATCTATCTTATTATAATATTTATCTATGTATGTATGAATGTCTATGTCTATACTACTAACTGTGTGTGGTGTATGTGTTCAATAGATTTTTTTTGTCATGTCAAATACAATAATAAATGAAAACAAATATTAGATAACAATTTCAATTCATCTGGTAGCTACGAGTATACAATGTGTAAAAGACAAACGAGAACAAAAATCTTATTATTATTGAAATAAAAAGTTTCTCAATCGGTAATATTCCCCATAAAAAAAAATAAAATTCATTTTTTTTTCTGAAATTACCAAATAAATAGACTCTTAGCATAAGATTACGACAGCAGATGACAAACTCAAACTTAAAGCATTTTATCAGTTGCAGAATGTTCAAGGAGTCTGCCAGGCAGTCGCAGTGGGTAGTCAGTTGAAGCTAGTTAGTTGTACGTTCTAAAGCCCAGATTCCTATTATCATTATTACGTGGAGAAGAACGGGCAAGAAACTTCACAGTGCCTTAAAATTCATGAAATCCAGTCATTACAATTTTATTATTAATATTACCATAAATTATTACAATCAATTACCCATTGTAAAAAAGACGTGCACATACAAGAGTACATAAAAGAACAATTTGAAAAATGGATAATCGAAACTTCATAACAAGCAAAGATTTCAAGAGACGAGTCATAAAGTATAAACCATACTTACAACATCAAGAAAATGAGGCCTAAAATCAACCTTATTATGTTAAATTACGACAGTACTTCAACGCACCTACCTCACTTAAACTTACGAGTAACCTCGCATTAAGTCGGCAGTCAACTTATAACGACTATAAAGCCTTAAACGACGTTATGGTGTATGTAGATGTCGAATTTGTTTATTCATTTCAACCATTCGGTTCGTAGCAGCCTACGCGGCTACGCCGCGCTACGGTGCGACGGTCACGCTACGCCGTAGCCCTATTGTATAGTGGAATAAATTGAAGGCGCAACTTTATTTGAAATAAAGACGATTGTGGGAGGTTTGGTCGACTTATTTATTAGTAGAATTACGTAAACGCGGATCCGTTTTATTTTTGATAAATGATAAATGATTTTATTTCTGTAAGTAGGTTTGAACAAACACTTTTACACGTCAATCATATTTTTTTTTAAACTAGATGGGGTCGGATACTTCAACACTATGCAAAGTATTTATTTATTAACGAACACCAACAGCTTAAACATGCGACATTGAATACTTTGCCCCTATATCTATCAGGAGATGAACCCGACAGACGCTGTTTTGTCAAAATTTCAATATTGTCTTGAGTTTATACAAGACTCCATAGCAAAAGGACGTTAATTTTTACCAAATTAGAAAATTTACCTGGAAACAAGTTTTCTTTCCATAAGAACCTAATTTGGTTTACGACCATTTTATAACAAAACATTTTTTTTTCACATGGCATGTTTCCTTTGCCATTACTGATAATAATAAATGTAATGCGACAATATTACTTAAAATATACTAAATTAGACCTTATATACTACACAGTACGTGGCCTTTATGAACTCACCCAGTGTACAGGTGAATATGTCTACGGCATCCGCTACCGTGTTGAGAGTGCGCAGCGCACGAGTCAGCGCTGCGCGTCCCAGCAGGTTAGTGCGTGCACTCGGCACCACCAGCAGCGCGCCACGTACCTATCCGGTAAATTAAACCCTATTTCTGATAGTATACCTGAGTTTTGTATACTACCTCTTAAAACTTTTAAAAGATACGTTGCCAGTGCCACTTCACGCCTAATTTCTAATTTGTAGTAGCCCACCATACCGAACCAGAATAAGGTAGGATACAGTAACGGGTATGCCGGGTATCTCCCATACAGCTTTAAATAAATAAATCAGACGAATTTGTTTTGTATCCGTTCGAGCATATTTTCGTACTTTATTTCACTCGGGCTCCAGACAGCCGCATTATATTCTAGATTACTCCTCACAAGAGCTTCATACAAAGCCTGATGTTTGTGAAGTCGTTTTCCCGACGCAGCACAAATACCAAATCGGTACGCCTTTTTACTAACGTGGACCACGTGTTTGAGAAACTGCAGATCACTGGCGAAATGAATGCCTAAATCCTTAACCTCCATGACACGCTGCAGCGGCTCCCCGTCCATGCTGTACTGATGGTGTTGTGGGATTCGTGTGCGTGTGAATGAAAGCACCGAGCATTTTAATATATTAAAGTATAGCTAATGCAGTGACTCCATTCAGTGACTCTATCCAAGTCGTGCTGCAGCATGTCATGATCCACAGTGTCTTTTATAACTGCAGGCCACTTAAGGTCGTCAGCAAATAGCATGCATGTTGACCTAATCTACCATTGGTAAATCATTTACCATAATAATAAATAAAAAGGGTCCAAATTAGTACCCTGGCTGACGCCCGCTCTGGTGTAGTAGGGCGGGCTCAGAGAAGTGTCCGCCACAGTCCACATACTGACGTCTATCTTGAAGATAGCTGGCGAAGAACTTTACATTATGAAATGTGCAGTCCATACCCGCCAGGCTCGACAAGGGTATGTCATGGTCGACTGTGTCGAACGCCTTCTTAAAGTCCAGATAGGCTACGTTAGCCTGAAGCCCAGCGTCTACAGCTGGTACTAACTGTGTCATCAGGTGAAGCAAGTTCTCCGTTGTACCGTGCCCAGGACGGAAGCCGTGTTGCGTATTAGACAAATGAGGGCCTATCTGTGCATAAAGGCACACACAACAAACAGTTTTGTTTGTTTAGTTTTCAGTTTTGTTTTGTGAACAGCCATCTCGAATACCTTGGCTGGTGCGCTCAGTACCGCAATTGGCCGAAGTCCCTGACATCCATACCACCTCGACCTTTCGGTAGAGGTACCACCCGCGTAAGGTTCCAACGACTAGGAAAGTGTGCCGCCGACAAACAAACAATAAATACGTGCAGCAAAGGTTCTATTAATAGCATGCGGCAATCTCTCAAAATGAAGGGTGGAATACCGTCCGGACCCATTGCGCGCTTTGGCGGCAGACCAGTCAGCGCATGCTGGATGGACGCCCGCTCGAGGCAGGCGAGGTCCACATACGCGCCGCTTGTCGCTGCCTCCTGCACACCGCCTCTGCGCTCAGCAAGCTCGCTGTCGCGCTGTACCCAGAGTGAAAGAATCGTGCATATTCCTTAGCGGATTCATCACCAGATATAACTCGTCCCTTTTTGATAAATTTGTACTGACTAGAAGTGCCTTAGTAGTTAATATTTGTACTGACTAGAAGTGTCTATAACCAAATCGGTTCAGCCGTTCTCAAGTGATGCGCTTACCAACGAACAGCATTTAATTTTTAGGGTTCCCTACCTCAAAAGAAAAAAAGGAACCCATATAGGATCACTTCGTTGTCCGTCCTTCTGTCTGTCAAAACCTTTTTTCTCAGGAATGCGTGGAGGTATCAAATTACTAACAAATACGTAGCTCTACGGTCCCTTGGAGCTCAAAATAAATCAAGCTTCTAACTCAACGTGATAAAAAAATATGGCCAAATAAATCAAAGCCTATACTTACGTACTTCCCGTTGACCTACAGTCAAGAAATTCGGCAAGAAGCAAGGTCTCACGGCACAAGGAAACGGTCCAAAAATTTTGAATTTTTAGTTCGATCACATTCAAAAAATGCGATTACAAACGGGAACTATATTTTCTATCACCAAAATTTATATTTGTCATCAAGTTGTATCACCTAATAAATAGATCTATCGCCACGAAATATTTTCGTTCTCAGATAAACAAAAATTGTTCCCAGGTTGATATCTCAGGATTTTAGGTGATTTATTGTGGAACTGATTTTGCATTGTTTGGTGACTACATTTTGGTGACAGATCTACTATTTGAAGGACAAACCTTATTATTTAAGAAACACAAAACTAATTAAATTGGTAATAGCTTAAATGATACCCGAGACAAATTACCAGGAGAAACTGGATGCAATCTGGACTTTAGGGCACCCCGACTCGGACAGGTTAGGTTAGAAGGGGATGGCGGGGTCGATAGACCCCGCCATCCCCTTCGTGGTTATTTTTTTATAAACCACCCAGAAGTAGGAGCCCCGCGAAGCGGGGCTCCGTCGACCAAGCCCTACCGTCGACATATTATGTATATCAATCGATCCGTGGTGAATAAGAAAACTACTACTATTGGTGATCTCTTTAAATTAGTTTGCTTAAATACTTATTAGGACACACCTATTATAATACATACAAAAACATTTATTTGGTACTAGACCTTATATCTCAGGATTTTAGGTGATTTATTGTGGAACTGATTTTGCATTGTTTGGTGACTACATTTTGGTGACAGATCTACTATTTGGAGGACAAACCCTATTATTTAAAAAACACAAAACTAATTAAATTGGTAATAGCTTAAATGATACCCATTACAAACTTACATTCGCAGTTGGATAATTGACCATGTCGTATATGTATGGGAGAACATTTTTTCATCTTCAAAGTCAAGGTTGTCTTGGGACATTGGAACCAATTCTTATTCTTATTTCACTTCTGTAGAGAACAAGTCAGTTCTGTCAATAAAGATAATTAAAAAGCAGTGCAGTCTAGAAAATCATTCCGGCTCAATAAAATAACAGCATTATACGTTAGTTATATTATAAGCGTAAGTGTGTATTTCTAAAACAAGAAAAATATATATGGAAAACCAGCAAATCACCACTTCTGTAGATAAGTACCTACATCACTTCTGTAGAAAGCTACATCGACAGGAGTGTGTTTTACCGAAGTGATGTTTTCACATAAAAAAATAGAAAGAAAGAAACAGGAACAAGAAGTGCACAAACTAAATTATAAAATAAAAAACCAAACTATATAAAAACAAAAAGTAACAAAAGAAAAAGGAAACAGAAATTCCTATACGAGGCCAAAAGGCTCCTATCTCAGCATGATGCTGCGACATTTAAAAAATAAATAAATGCCGCAACGCTGGTATTCTGATAGGGCCCGCTGTGAAGTCACGGGCATTTAACAGTAATAAATAAATAATGAAATACATATTATATGTAAAATAATAAGAAATAAAACATTATAATATTCGCATTTCAAAACAAAAAATTATAATTACAAAACATAACAAACAAACAAAACAATAATTACAAAACATTATAATTTCGCAAATACGTAACCGGTGCAAAATTTGTGGTCATGAAATACGAATTCACTTGATTTAGATAATTAACCAACTTATTAATGAGGCCATACGCAAACTAGGTTTTTAAATTGTTTACTTACTTTTTTTAGTTGAGTACAGGAGTGAGGAATGAACTTTGACACTAATGTAGAACGCTTTTTTAACATTCAAAATTTCTGAACTACAACATACAAATCACTTGCGAAATTATGGCCGAAACTATTATGACATTACATCGTATTGGGTTGCCAGGCATAGAAAATAATGTTGCTACTTGAAAAATAAAAAGTTTACAATTTGTGTAATTTATTTCTACAGGCGTGATTATTTTGCACGAACATTGTAGAATGCTTTATAACTTTTTCAATAATATGATATATTTTTTTAATAATATTATACTAGTTGCTTCTTTGTCATAAAATTGACACGTTAATTGTAGTGATTTATCATATCGAAACTTCTAAATATTTTTAGAGACACTTCAATGTTACAAACTATGTTGCGAACATTCTACAGGACGTGAGTAATCAGTTAATCACGTACTGTACTGCCAAAAATAAAGAAAATATGTTAATTAATTTTAAAATTGATAATTGAGATGTTAGATAAGGTCATAACATTGAAAAATTTGGTTTTGAAAGTAGTTGAAATTTACGGAGCTACGATATAATATTTGAAGCGAACAAAATGTATGTGTGTCGGTAGAATGACCCTCGGGCGTTATTGGATTATACTATCTAGTTAGGATCGGGATCGGATCGGTTAGTTAGGGTAGGTTATCGTTTGGTAGGATATACATATTTTGTGCTATATTATATAAAAAGAATAAATAATTCTGGAGTTCCCTTAATTTTATGTTTTAAGATGTCCATAAAACAAACTTTGATTCGCGGTTGTGATTATATTTTTATTTAGGTTTTTTTTTTCTAAGAATGTCAGCAGCACAACATGATTCATAATTTTTTTGATGGATTACGACCAAAAAACTTGATGAAATTGAAGGAAAGTTAATAAATTACTCTTTTTTTGATGTCGAAAAAAAAGAAGCTTTTCCTCGTAATGCATGATTTTAAGTCAAGATGGCAAGCAGCAAACACAGTACTTTTTTAAAAACAACAAACAATTAACGACTCCAAGGCACGTAGAAAAATAGTTGAGAATCTTCGTGAAACTTCGAGAGCGTGGAGATATTGATGCAGTATATAGTGTGTAGTTGTGAAGGAAATTACAGAATCATCGACACGTGGACATGAATACCGCATTGCCTTGCGCAAAAGTCACACGCCATCATTACCAGCAACACATGACACCAACTGCAGCGTTATTCACGTTCGTCGAAGCGTATTTAACAAAGAGACAGTGCGCTAAAGTGCCTGCGACAAACAAAAACTTCTCCTTTCCGTTGACTTGCTATACCATCCTTCAAACAGAAAAAAAATAATGCTATCCAGATCCAGAAAGCATTACCAATACAACAATGTTTTCAGGATGATGTTAAAACTCCCTCGTTTCTGTAGTGCCTCGGAGATGTTTGCCCAATCGCGTACATATGGTTTCCATGCTACCATCAGGAAAAAGATGGTATTGCTTGTGAGGAGGTTCGGGCGGGTAGCAATAGCATCCTGAAAATCGTGGCATAGGAGGTCTCAGCACGGGAGCTCTAGGGTCCTCCACCCTAGATCTCCTGTGCTGAGGCACCTCATGCGGAATCATTGTCCGCATGAAATGCCTCGCAAGTACATGACTCACTAACTTGTTTGCCTTTCTATTTTGTTACTAATCCTAGGGTATATGTTGTAGTATCTAAGGTTTTGTACTAACAAAAATGGTTCCTATGTTTTCCCAAATAAAACAATTTATTATTGCCAAATCTGAGACCTGTGCTGAAATAAAACTGCAAGCATTGCTGGAACACACAGCTAAACCATTGTTGTATTTAGAGGAATTTGTTTCAACTTTATCGGTAGAGGAGTCGTCATCACGTGAACTTACACATAAGTGGGGGTGTGATGGATCACAACAAGCTGAACATAAGCAAAAGTTTGTAAACTTAAGCTATACAAATGCTAATATATTTAAGTCTAGTTTGGTCCCTGTACAATTAGTTTGCAAGCGCAACAATGACCCTAGAAGGATAAGAAAAGAAAAAAAACTCCATCTATTTACAAATAAGTTAAAAAAGTTATTATTGAGAAAGTGTTACTACAGCGTCAACGAATATTTACATGATAAATCATTGAAACTTGAAAATTAATGCTTTTAGTGATTCAATGTCCATGTTATTAGAATATGTTAAATTATAAGAATCTTGTTTTTAGTTCATTATTCCTGACATGCACGGTGCACTTTGCAATAATAATTAAAATTAAATTGGACTTTTTGATAATATTAACTGTTCCTTTTCTATTTTTATTACTAATTTAAACAGACTTGTATGTTATCCATTGACATACCTACATAATATTCCCAGTGACATTTGATGTAATATTATGACATTTTTATATTTATTGTGATTTTAATTATTTGACATGAATTTTAGTAATATTTTAATTGTTATTTAAACTTATATTAATTGACAATGATTTGCATGCTCATGTAACGGCAGAACAATGGAGAACTAACTTCCTTATCAACATCAATGCACCAATTTGTATACCCATATTTGCAAAGAAATAAATTATTTAATGATTTAAGATTCTTGATAGGTCCTCTCCAAATATCTTACTTTTGCTGTGCCCGACAGGGTCCATGATTGTTACTAAAAATGTTTACCACCTAAGACTACATTGTGGAACGCAATAAAGAATTGAGTATTGAGTATAGTTTTGATAAGAAAAATGAAAATGTCATTTGGCGCAACAATTCTCCATCTTCACACAGATTTTGCAGGCCAATGAGGAAAAGATTTATCAAAGTAACTCCCGAAATAACGAAAGAAGAAATTAAGCATTTTAGGACCAAATTAAAGATTTGCTATTTATAATTAAATGAATAACTAATCTGTAATAATATGACTGTAAGAAGGAAACTTCAATCATTTAATATTTTTAAATACTTTTACCTAATTTTATATGTTTCAATGTCAATCTTGATTTTGGTAAACCATGATTGATAAATGTTGCATGCCTTACGGTCGAATCACTTAATATACCCAATAACTCCATTGTAACAGTGTTTTCTGCAAAAATAAATAATTTGATTTGATTTGAATACTACCAAATTAACAAGTGCTGGAATCGAAGTTTCTGTCAAACACACCTTAATATTCACAATGATTGATGGTAACATATGTAACGCGGCCACAGATACTAAATCTACAATGAGGTGTTATCTTTGAAAATTAACTTCTACAGATTTTATCAATCTCGTTAAAATGAGGAGCTCAGAGGGAGCCATGGAAAATTTTAAATTTGGGCTTTCAGTTCTTCATGCTAAAATCAGATTCTTCGAAAGCCTTCTTCATGTTGCATATAAGATTCCTGGAGGGAAGTGGCAAATTAGGTCGCAAGAAGAAAAATACATCGTAAAAACTAAAAAGCAAGAAATCCAAGAAAGGTTTCGAGAAGAACTCGGTATTTTGGTTGATATTCCAAAAGCTGGCTTCGGCAATACCAATGAAGGAAATACGAGTAGGAGATTTTCGTATGTTCTGCGGAGGCTTCCACTATAACTGGCATCAATGAGAAATTGATAAAAAAGTTCGCAACAATTATGGAAGTCATTTCGAGTGGATACGACATAAATATTGAAAAGTTTTTCTTTATACTGTGACAGTACAGCAGAACTTTGTGTTACCTTATACAGCTGGCATCCGATGACACCCACTGTTCACAAAGTGCTGACGCGCTGGCCACTCATTATGAAAAACGCTCTGTTGCCAATCGGAACTCTGTCAGAAGAAGCAGCAGAAGTAAGGAACAAGCATTTTCGAGATTAAAGGGAAGAAACATCGCGAAGGTTTTCCCGTGAAGACTGTAATAAGGATATTCTGTATCGGCTGCTGCTCACATCAGACCCGTATCTAAGTTCAATTAGGCCTAGACCTAAGAAAACTTCTAAGCGTTTTACCTCTTCGGAAAAAGAAATATTACTGCCATTTCACGACAATTATGGTGACTCGGTCAAGGAAAATAAAGAAGATTAGGAATACTTAACATGTATTTTTATGTTTGATAAAATAAACATGTATGAATTTTCTTTACCTTTTCCCAAATACTAGATTCCTTTCCAATTGATATTCAATCCAATAAATTTGGCTATACGATGAAATATTTAAAAAAATATTGTTAAATAGTTTTGACCACGTTTTAGGTTCTAAAACCCGTCTGTGCGTCGGTGTGCTAAGGGCGTTACATATTTGAATGTCATTGAAATAGTTTCTACTACAAAGGATGCATAGGCGACATTTAAGTGATTTGAATCCAACGCTAAAAAATTGCATACGTAAACCTTTAACCGCATTCATTACGTACGACAAAGGAGCCCTTTACTGTGCGCGGTTCGACACGCACTTGCCGTATCGATATGATATAGTTGGTAATGTCCTGAACAAAGAATACATATCTACGTCTCCTCACTACAAACTGTATGCATGTGCTGTTCGGGGACTGAAAATAATATTGATAAACTGTTCAACCGAACCGCACTTATCAAAACTGTGGTGTCAGTGCAGTTAGTGGAAGTGCTCAGGAGCGGTTTGGTCAAGTGTTGTTGAAATCAGTGCTTTGAGTGGAATACCTCAAACTTTAAGCTAAAAAGCGCGCGCTATCAGTCGCGTTAGTAATGGCACTGCGTCATCGCAAAATAAAAAGCGCGCGCTATCAGTCGCGTTAGTAATGGCACTGCGTCATCGCAAAATAAAAAGCGCGCGCTATCAGTCGCGTTAGTAACGGCACTGCGTCATCGCAAAATAAAAAGCGCGCGCTATCAGTCGCGTTAGTAATGGCACTGCGTCATCGCAAAATAAAATGGTGGACGGTGGTGCGGGACCCGCTCCGCAACCCGCTCTGACCCCGCGCACGCCCGTTCACAATTGTGAATGTTATTGTTTTAGTGCGACGCTACCAGTACTTCCTGGTTAATATCTGGCTCACTTTCATAAAAACAAAACCAATAAGTAACCACAATTAGGCAATAGTTCCCATCCCCAACAGGCTGCCATATAATATGTAATATACACCTACCTGTATATACTTAGGGTTCCACCACAAAAGGCCACGACCTGGAGCACGACAAAAATTCAATTTCCTACAATGCAAATGAGACTAGCGATGTACCGCGGTTCGCGAGTGGAGGCATTTAAAGTGCACTCGATACGAACCCTCGTACCATCAGATAGAAAACTTGAACTTCGAAAATCACCCTTCAAGCTAGGACTTAAAGGTTCTGTCAATGTCAAATTGTTAACTTATACGTGCGGATTATAGTACCGTGAAGTATTGTGTACGACTCGGCTCAAGAATAAAGGAAACTTCGACAATGTACGGGTTTAAATATTTTGTGCATGCTTTTGAATTGGGTCGCTAGTTTTTGTGTTCGAGTTGGTCTGAAGAAGATAAAGCACTTTGCTGATGAAATAAATGTTTAAATAGACTTTTTAATCAACTGAAAGCTGCATCTTTTCATAGCATCACAATAAATTAATATGAACGTTGCTTATTAATGCATGATGTAATTTAAATAATTGAGAATCTCTAAAGTTCATTATTATCAACTTTTACAAATAGGACTAACACGGCAATCGTGAAATAAATCTACTTTCAGTTATTTCAACTAAAACTTGTCTAAACTAAGAAATCAATATCAAAGTTAATAATTCCAATAACTTAAATTAACCGAGAATATATTATAAACATAGACGTACTAATGTAATTATCATAGGTAATTTAATAAACAAACTTGAACCAGATAAAAGTTATATATTTAATGGACAGTTAAAAGTTTTCACTATACATATTGAATAAACTTCGGCTATAAGTAAAATTTTACGGCGATTGATGAGTTTAATTTGATTTTATCAGGAACTTATTCTCACTTTCAAGTTAATATTTACGATTTCTTGGTATGGAGGATAACAGTAAGTTATAAGTAATAAGTTATAAGTGATATAAGTAAAAATTAAGTATGTGCATCACGCCAAATTGTAGGTTAAAGAAATAGAATATGACGGTTAAGAAAAGCATCACTAAGATATTTGGAAACATTAGGCTGAAATCACCATCAGGCACTAATCAAGCTGATAAATTCTTGTTACCTTGAGCTGTTACTGTGTCCTACAGAATATACTCAAACACTACAAAATTGTCATCTATTACTACTAATGTTTATGTGATAATAGTTCAATAACAAATGTTTGTATAATGAAGTGTGACCAGCAATGTTATACTGTATGTACGCAAATTGACGCCATTGGCCATTCGTTTGACTCTTAGCACCGTGACAAGTGTGATCACACCGCGGGGACACGTTCTATCTGCAGACAACGCCGCAATTTAAATTAAAAGCTGGAAAAGAGACCGTTTATGGAAAATAAAATGGCCGTATTGGTAGCCACTCTGGTAGCTGGTAAACATTATTTTTTGTATTTTTTTTGCTTCTTTTACGCATATTGTTATTAGATGCATAGGAGTGGATAAGATAATGTAGGTTACTGACACTATCCATTATTCTATCAGCATGACTGTTGACGCTTGCAAAAACTGGTTTCTAACTTGATCACAATATGCTACTGTATTAACTGCCATAATAATAATGAGCGTCATAAGCCCCAAAATACTAAAAGGTCATAATATATTAAAGGAAGTTGGGTGATTCTGCCTGAAGCCCAATAGCGTTAAAAATCGTTTAAGTAATTGACGTGTTCCACTCAGTATTAGAAATACCTGAATTTCAATAGTGCTTAAGTACTCATATTTAGAGCTCTGTAATTGCTCACTGACTGACAATCGAGAGAAGTCGTCATATCACGTAATATTCCCCTTGAAGAGATATTTCCATTGGCATTATGTGTTACCGCTATTGGGGGATGCGATCTGTCCGGCCGACCGACTCTTGAAAACATTATTCCAACAACGGCACCTAGGAGGCAAATGTTTTGAAATGTCCGTTTATAGGCTTAAAATTATGTTTGCAAGGCCTAGAACTAATGAATGTTCATTAATTGACGAAATATCAGAATTTGATTAATACTTAATTACTCAGATTTAGAGCTCTGTAGCTCCTTACGTACTAAAAATCAAGAGAAGTCGTCATAATAAGAAATATTTTCCTGGATGAGATCTTTCCATTGGTGTATATCTTATGGCTACTGGGCGCCAAGAATTCCTTAACTTCGGTGCCCAAGTTGTTACCTACTTAGGTCGTTAACTTCGACATACTAACAATTGGCCAACATCGTGTTAGTAGCAATGGTTTACTTGAAAAGCTCTTTCCATTGGTATATATCTTATGGCTATTTGGCTTCAGGGCAGAAACTCATAGTCTGGTTTAGTTCCTTTCTCTTTTTAAAATAAAAAAAATCCCACGCAAACAAACACCTTTAAAAACGGCTGAACAGATTGTACGGTGCACGTACATGGGTTTTAAAATATTTTTATTTATTTATTAAAACTTTATGCACAAGTAAAAACTGTACAAAGGCGGACTTAATGCCTTGGGCATTTTCTACCAGTCCAGTTTATTCCAATAAGTTAGCCAGTAGGCTCGCGTATTTGCACTTTGGACGCGACCTACATTTGGCAGTGCATTGACACTGATATATTGCATTGTTCTATGCATTTTATGTATTAATTAGTGTTCAATTAGACGTGGTTTGAGTCGGATAACTTGCGTTTTTATTTAGATTCATCCCGTTGAGCATTCACTGTAATGGTAGCGTGTGTACGTAAATAAATAAATAAATAAATTTTATACATTTAACTTTAATTTGACATTCTGCATTACATCGACATTTTACATTTGCATTGACATTACTTATGTTAGGGATGCACCCAACACAGATTTTCTTCAATCAAAACAAAAATACAACAAAAAAATAGGTTCAGCCGTGAGCCGTTTGGGAGCTACAATTCCGCAGACAGGCAGACACACAGATACAATGATATTATAAGTAAAAAGGTGCACAGATACACAAGTTAAACTTATAACATATATCTTTTTCGTCGGGCGTTAATAAACGGCAGCGTATAATAAATAATATATAGCACATAACGCGAATGCAAAAAGCTGGCAAATAATACACAATTTCACGCAATGAATTAACAGATTTTAAAAACAGTTTCAATTGAAAAATATGTCGTTAAAAGAACAATCACAAGCCACACACAATCCTTACGGTGCCGGTGGCTTTATGAAAGCGGTCACAAAAGCTAATGTCGTCGCCAGTCGGGCGGCTTTGTGTTGCGTGGCAAAAGTCGTGGCGATAGCGTACAATGTGGACTCGCAGTGGTGGAACGAAAGACACTGATTTTAGAAGGGTCAGAAAGAAAATGTGTTGTGTATCGAGTACTTAATGGATCGGTTGGATTTTTGAGTATTGTGCTCGCATTATGTTGGTGTCGAACTAAGGAGTGAAGAAAAAGGTGTTAAGCCATAAATGAGTCGAGTTTAAGATTACTAATTTATTGAGTCGGCAACCGTTAGCGAAAAATGAAAGGGCACAAAGATAGCAAAATTATATTATTCATTGGTTTGGTCATATTCTTTGGGTATCAAATCAAATCAAATAATTTTATTTCACATAAACCTACATGGTCACTTATGAAACGTCTGAAGCTAGGCACACAGTTCCAATTGGTCGTTGCCTATACTAATTAAAAAAGTAATTGGCTTTTACAATGTTTTCAAGTTACAGTCTTAATAGGTATGGGAGGACAGTCTAGGCCTGACAACAAGTACCAGGTACTTAGTAAAACAGAAAACAGTCTACAAATCTACGCGATCATAATGCGTTAAGCTCGTGAACGGGTGCTGCTTGTGGTGACCGGTCATCTTGCTGACTATGGTTTTGTTATTGTTATTAGTAATTAGCCGTTTCGTTATTTTACTTCGAAAGTCCTAGTTTATCATTCGAGACTTCAAGTGACAGCTATGTAAACATATTGCAGCATAGTAAATGCAAGCGGGCACGCTCATTATGCCTGGCGGCTTGTATTTAGGTATTAAATTCTGTTTACCGGGAAGAAGAAGTCGTCTTCTTCCCGGTTAAAGCACTAGGAAGTGGTGAAGAGCGTGCGTTTTGGTCTTGCTTGCTTAGAAATTTTGTAATGTTGACGTTCAAAAAGTGCTGATCCTCAGCCTAGTTTGAATATATGAGTTTTGATTTTTGATTTTACGGTCTACAAGGCCTGCAACGTTCTCACACTCACAAGTATGAAATAATCTAGACTTACTTATAAAAGGTAAATAAAATAAAAACCCTATTTAAACCAAACGACATGATTGCCATGGCAAACAATAATAAAGACTTAAAATTAGAATTGTAGTTAAATAATGTCAAATATTGATTATGCCAATAAAGTATGTAAAAAAATTAAAAATAATTTATCGTAATTTGGGAGCATTTAAAGTACATTTACAAAGTTATTCCGTTAATGAGGTACAAGGGAAGCCAAATGTGCAGAAGGAATTATTGCCAATCTTCCTTTTCTCTGATGTAGTCTTTAATATTTTAATATGTTTTTTTGTTAAAGTCACGTTTGATGTGAGTTTTAAACTTTTCATTGATATATTCTGTAACTGCCTTTGCCAACTTGTTGTATTACTTACCTACCTTAGCTCAACAAAAGAATCTATTATTTTTATTATGATGTAGTTTAAACAAACTCGTTTCAATTATAAATGATTTTATTTCTGTAGGTTGTACAAACACTTTTACACGTCAATCGTATTTTAAAAACTAGATAAGGTCGGCATTTCCTATCTGACTACTCTGAGAAGAAAGGCCGAAACAAAATCAGCGGTCACAGTCTCTTTTAAAGTCCAGACAAAATCTTGGTCAGATCATGTGAAGGCTATGTAGATCGGTGTCTGAAATGGTCTTTTGAGGAAAGAGCCACACAGATTGAGTGGACCAGTCCAGTCAGTGCACGCACTTGACAGCAATCGTGCAGCTCAACTTAAGGAGCTCAACGATTCGACGAACAATACCAAAGTAAGACATTTGAGTAGGCCGCATAAATTACTCAAACTGCCAGATCATGATTAAACTAACCGAGAACAATACAAAAAAAAAGCAATAGCCGACATAGTTCTCACATTCACAATAATTATAATAATCATTGAGGACCATGTAGATTTGTGTCTGAAATGGTGTTTTGAGGAAATAACCAAACAGATTGAGTACGATTGAGACGCATTTGTCAGTAACCGTGCAGCTCGACTCAGAACTTAAGGAGCTCAACGATTCGACGAACAATACCAAAGAAAGGACATTTGGGTAGGCCGCATGTTAAACTACTCAAACTGCCAGAACATGAATAAAACTGGAACAAAAACACACGTAGTCCTCACATTCACAATAATTAAAAATAATATAATACCCACTTTACCTATGACAGTAAATATTAATGTCACTGTATATAAATGTCATTAATATTTACTTTTACTTTTATTTATATACTCATAGCAAAGATTAAAAGTGAAATAGATAGCAAAATAAAATTAAAATAAATTAACATTGCCTGTGTTCTCAATATAGTCTTTGACAGTATAATAGGCATTCTGGCATAGTTTCCTCTTTATAAAAGATTCGAATTTATTAAGGCTTAGTTCTTGAATGTGGCTAGGAAGTTTATTACAAAAACGTATACATTGGCATGTTATGATGAAAAAACGTATACATGATGTTATCTAGGCATGTAGCACTAGTGGGAGTATTTCTAGTTGGCTCCAGAAATTGGTTAGCAAGATTGTATGACTGAAACAAGACTTATAATTTTGATTTTGAATTGAATGATAACATTTTCAACATACAAAGATAATCGGCAAAGCTTGTCTGAAGTTATAAAAAACAATTATGTTCGAAATTTCAAAAGAATTGTAAAACAATTACAAATACTTTAGGTAAGAGCATTCTTTTGTGAAACCAAAACATATTGTTCATGGCAAAACGATAAGTCATTTGTTAGTATGTATGTATACGTACTTACTAATATTATAAAGACGTAAAATTTGTTTGTTTGTTTGTAAAGTAATCTCTGGAACTAACGGTCCGATTTGAAAAATTCTTTTTTCATTTGGTAGCCCAATTATTGAGGTAGGTTATAAGCTATTTAACATCACGTTACGATCCTTAGGAGCAGAGCAGAAAGAAAAAAAGTCCGAAAGAATGCTAACCGAAAACGAAGTTATAGCGCGAACGGGCGATGCGCTGCGAGGGTGGGCCGACGGTCCTGCCGGGGTTGCGGGAAAGTCCGAAGGGGTCACCGTGGCACAGGCACAGGCAACAGAAGAAACACGAGTGGGTTTAGTGAGTAAGAGTCTGACACGCCCTCCCGCCCAGAGCGAGAGAAGTTATTTGATGATTTCCCACCCTCAAAAAAATAAAAAAGGAATACACGATACAAAAATGGTTGCGATGTTTGTCGGCATTGTTTGCGAACAAAACAAGCTTTAACTCCCTTTGCTTCGCCACTTTATAACTCACAGGTAGTAGGTACTGTGCCATACTCTGTCAGAATATGGTGCTGGATGGCATACCTTGTCAATATTTTTTGTGATGGATTTGTTCAAAATTGCCTTTTATTTTAATTATTCTATGTTGTTTTGCAAACACAGACACGTCACGATGTGGAAAGGTAATTTACTTCATTATTAATTTGACGGTATAGAAATACCACAGTACCAGAGAGGCAATCCCCGTATTTTTAAGAACGTTCACGTTCTAATCTCAGTCTCCATCTGTCAAAAAAACCTATAATTTTCAAATTTTTAACAAGATTTTGACATTCATTGTCGCTGAGATGAGATTGCGACTAGATTTGAAACAAAATCAAATTCAAATAATTTATTTCAAATAGGCACATAAAAGGCACTTTCAAACGTCAAAATTTACAAGAAAATAGAATTGATTCTAGTCACCCCTAAGTCAAAGTCAAAGTCAAAACGTTTATTGCGAACTAAGTGTACAATGTTGGTGTTATGTTATGTTAGTTATTATGACTTAGCAGCCTTTTACAAGCATTGCAATTATAATTCGCCTGCCCAGCATCCTAAATTAGCATGCATTAAACATTATTATTAATTAGTTATTTTCTTACAGTACAATTAAATTTAGAAATTATAGTTATGTAAAAATTGTATGTCAATAATGAATTAAATACAATTATTAGCAATATTAATGTCATCTTTTTAAGGTATTACAACATTTAATTATAATTTTATATAAAGTCAAATAGGATAGACTAAATCTTTTTGTCTGTATAGGATAGATCGCCACTTACATACATGACAGAAAATCGTTATTTTGAGCTAGACTCTAAATATTCTTTTACTGAGTAGAAACATTTTTGGATTAGGTAGAGTTTTAGCCTTCTTTGGAATATTGTTACAGATTTTTCAGTTTTAATCATGTTGGGCAACTCATTATATATTTTTATTGCCATAAAATATGGACTATCACTTAACATTTTAATTCTTGAGGATGGAGCGCTTATCCTATTTTTATGATTAATTTTTTTTTTTTTATTAATTTAATCATTATTATTTTTTAAATTTCTTTTTTTAATATATTGATTTAAAAGAGTGTCCATGGAGTTTCTTGCTCGTTCTACTCCATAGGTACCTACTACGCTTTGGAATGGGCAACTAGCTTCATCTTTCTGACTGACAGACCCCTTGAAAATTCAAAAGTGCCTGTAATTGGTCTATTTGAAATAAATGCTTTGAGTTTGAAATAATAGTTCAAAAACCCTTAAAAATTTCAAAATTCAATAATTTTAATTTATACTATTTGTCTCCTATTATGTAAATATGATTTGAACCACGAATACGCTGGTCCTCGTCCGCCGCAACCATACAGTTTAGCGAGTAAGATGTCATAAAGGACTTTGTCGTATGCTTTTGTCATGTCTAGTAGTAGCCCAATTACATATTGTTTGTCGTTTATATGTTGTAGGCGTTCCAAAGGGTAGTTTCTTATGGCGAAGAATGGGCAAGAAACTCCACCGTTACTCTTACAATATTTCGTATACATTGATTATATAATTATATGAGAGAGAGTGAGTTTGTTTCGGCCTTTCTTCTCAGAGTAGTCAGATAGGAAACGCCGACCCCATCTAGTTTAAAAAAAAAAAATATGATTGACGTGTAAAAGTGTTTGTTCAAACCTACTTACAGAAATAAAATCATTTATCATTTATGTGAAGATGCACCTACAGTAAAATTACTATACCACAATAGGTACTAAGAATTAAAAATGAAGCCTACACATACATAATCAGCCTATAATGTCCCCACTGCCAGGACACAGGCCTCCTCTCTGTGAGATGGAGTGGGCCGTTATCCACTACGCGAGCCCAGTGCGGGTTTGCGGATGTCATATGTGCCGGTTTTCCTCATGATGTTTTCCTTCACCATTTTGGGAGCTGGCGATAAAATAATTTACACAATGTAAAGTGCCTTCTTGGAATCGAGCCCACGACGCGACCTACAAATCGTAAGTCACTGCCGTTAAAACTGGGCCACCACTGCTCCTCAAAAATAGAGCAATGACAGGTAATTTAATTAAGTTTATGATAGATGGTGCTTACATATTTACAAATATTGTAAAATTGAACGTTTCTGAATAAGGGAGCATGCCATCATATGTGTTTAAAAAGAAATCCACGATTTTTGCAGTCATCACTCATCACACTCAAATTACTATTTGCCATAATTATAATTGTGTTGTCAAAATCATGCAAACACGCAGTGTAGAATCACAACCTACAAAGTAGTATGTACGAGTATGTTACGACATACACCAGAAATATTTCCATAATCCTGTCGCAACTCGCAAGGACTCGCGTCAGTTTAGTTCACGACTTTTGTTGACGGCGACTGTACGTAATCGTGTTATGCGCGACTGCGCTTTGATCGTAGTTTCCGTGACTATACGTGTCCAACTCAGTGACGTTGGTCGGATGTATATTCGTGTTATTTTTGTTCGTCAATTTGATGCAGAATGTTATGTTTACTTGTTTGTTTTAATTGATGTGTGATATACGAAGCTACGTCCTCAAGCAAATTTCGGCTGGTGGTGATGACAACTTTGGACCGGAAGCGATGTAGGCAGATTGTCCGCTTAAAGGGGTCCAGTGACCACGATCCTCAGTAATGAGGGACCGATGGAAGAAGAAGATGTACGTATTATTATTTATTATTTTGTGTTCTACGCATACACACGTAGGTAACTATGGTGGTAGGTACAGAATGAGGCATTGTCAAAACAGAGAGTAATCTCTCGCCCCTTTCGTAATAATAATCTTGAAATACTTTTCCACAAGACTTTTTCTCGCTTAGAAATTCAAGAAAGAGAACCTCATTTAAAAACAGTACACATTCACAAACATTAAATAAAAATTGACTAACAACGAACCCTAACAAAAGTCACGTGAATCACTGTTTACAGCCACAAAGATCGCTTTAGAATGACGTTTAATAAGAGCGGCGACGAAATGAGATCCATTCAGACGCCGCAATGCACAGTGAACATCACATTTACAACGTTTTTAGTTCAAGCACATTATTTATTTAGATGGGTAGTCGCGAAACGTGTTTGGCTGTGTTTGAGAATTCTACCCTTAGTTGCCACGGTACTTTGGTAACTACTGTAGTTTTGGCAAAGAAATGCAGAATGTTTTTAAATTAAGTAGTTATACGCAGTGTCACGTCATGCATATTAATTTGGTTCCAAGTTTTCGGTAAAATGAATTCTGTTAAGTGTCTGACGCGTATTTCAAGGAGTTTAATAACATCACAATAACAATCACACCAGCTTATGCGATGAATGGCGTGGAATTTAAGATTACCTAGGACCAAGTTTTATAAAGGCACTTTTTTCTTTCTTTGTATTTAAAACTAGCATAAAATTAGAGTAACACATAACGTATTTAAACATAATATATATTTACTTATTTGATTGAAAACACATAATTCATACATAAAAATCTTTGCTCAATATTCATAAAATAACTAGATGCAGGGCTAAGTCACAAAATATTGGAACATAAATAAAGTACGGGCGGTAGGGGAGCGGTCAGTCGCCGAGGGCGCCGCGGCGCGGGCCCGTAGATGAGATATTGGAACGGGACTATCGCAGCTGTAATAACATAATGTATAGAGTATTGTTGTGGCTCGGAACATTGAGTTGTGTTAGCTTGAGGTTCAATTGTGCTAAGAAAACAGGCAAAGCTGCCTAGTTGTCTCAACAGGGGCTGAGGTACTAATCAAAATATCAGTTTGAAGTCAGCACAACTTTAATTATAATTAACATCAACTACTCTGTACGATGACTTAAAATAAACTAGTTTTATACACGAATGTAAAGGTTTCAAAGGTAACAATACAAATCGTGATTCTCTTCCGAGCTTAGAGAGAGAACATCCTTTCCCTCTTAAGCGCGTCTTAGTCTTTGAACGTCTTAGTCCTTGAACGTCTTAGCCGTTGAACGTCTTAGTCCTTGAACGTCTTAGTCGTTGAACGTCTTAGTCCTTGAACGTCTTAGTCGTTGAACGTCTTAGTCCTTGAACGTCTTAGTCTTTGAACGTCTTAGTCTTTGAACGTTTTAGTCCTTGAACGTCTTAGTCCTTGAACGTCTTAGTCCTTGAACGTCTTAGTCTTTGAACGTCTTAGTCCTTGACCGCTGCTCCGATGTTTACATTGAATATGTAAATACAGTGTCTATCGGTTTGGTGGTCGCAACTAAGACGTCTCATGTTTAGACTTGTCACTTTTATGTTTTTAAAAACAACACTAAGCGACACACACTTTTATCCGACTGAAAAAAGGGTTATATCTGTTATGTTTTCCTCGGGTATTTAATGCTATAATATTTAGGTATTTTATATTTATAAGTAGGTAGGTATTTCCTTTCGCGGAACTTGGAATATGGTTCGGTGCACGATGATTTACTGTAATCACCCAAACTACCATTACATTTGAGTAATGGAATACGTCGTGAGGGAACCTGGGCTTAAAAATCGCATATCACTAACACGAAATGAGTAAGCGTGGCGGTCATTGCTCGTTCTTCCTTGTATACACGACAAGAATCTACGATAGTTTTTGAATACTGTTATTAATATTAAAAATCTACTAAAATAAACCACTACAATTTACAAAGTATTTTCCGCAGAATCGAGCTGAACAGCTGAACTTAAATTACTTTTTATTGAGAGCTTCTCAATACGAGTACAACGGAGCACCTACTTGTTGTACCTACTCGTATTTGATCACGTAAGAGAGAGTAAGAAAGGTGCTATGTAAGTCAACTTTACTCTCGTTAAGAAGTTTAACTTTTAAAGAAGGTAGGTAGTGTGGAAAAGGAAAGGGCTCTGTCCATTATTGATTTGAGGCTAGTTCTCGCAGTGGTTATGGTGATAGGTGGTAAAAGCATCCTTTAAGCACATCAATTTTAGTCTAACAAAGTCAAGACCAAAAAAAAATATAATTATTGATTTTATAATTATGACAATTGAAGTAAATGAATACTTTATAGTAAGGTTCACCGCAACCATCGCGATCGGTAAATGATAATAAGAGATCCATAAATCCAAGAGGAACAAGAACTCTATAATGAACAAAATCAAAATCAAAAGTCATTTATTCAAATTAGGCTGAGAATCAGCACTTTTTGAACGTCAAAATCACATAAGACAGTCCCCCCAAAACGCCCACCCTTCACCACTTCCTAGTGCTTTAGCTGGGAAGAAGAAGTGGCGGAACAAACTCCCCAGCAGCACTGCTGTCTGTTCAGTTAGAAGAACTGGATTCTATACAGTATGTAATAATAAGTATATTAAGTATTATTAATATAATAAGTGTATAGTAATAAGTAATTAACATTACGAAACACAAAAATATTAAAATTATTTGCCATATGTCAGCTAGCACACGCCAATATTTAAAACTATACTCAAGCAGAAATAAATAATAAAAACAAAAACGCAAACAGAACTTAATACATAATAAAAAGCCTCCTGGCATAAAGGGCGTGCCCGCTTACATATGCAATGCTGCATTATGTTTATAATGTATATAGCTGTAACTTGTAGCCACAAATGATAAACTAGGACCTTCGAAGTAAAATAAAGAAACATTAATTTCTAATAACAATAACAAAACCATAGTCAGCAAGATGACCTGTCACCACAAGCAGCACCCGTTCACGAGCATAACGCAAAGACCAGCCATTACTCCCTTCGCCATACTTTCCACACGTCTCCGTAATTCTCTATGTGATTCAAAAGTATTTTTTTCTTTTAAGACATTACCCTCATAGTGATGACTCTACGGCGATGGCGGTCCCATTCGTACATGTCACCGAGTGCTCGCCGCGACTACTTGGGAACACAATTACCCATTAAACATTTTTGAGCTAAAACGTCGCATACAAAATGCAGCGCACCACAACTTTACGATGGTCGTCAGAACTTCCAGCTGCTGAGTGCAGCGCTACCCTCGGCCTTCAACGCTACATTATGCAATACATAATGAGAACTCTTCTTAATTAAAATAACAGCGCTTAAGCCGTTAAATTTACAGCGAACATTTCAGTTAAAATCAACATCTTAGCAACGTTTTTGATGAAATTATATTTCAAGAACGTAGTGAAAGGAATTTTTAAATTCTATAGTGTAAAAGAAAATCTAGCCAGTTAGGTGTATTTCTTACATTTTCGTGAAAATGGTAGAGATTCTATTTCTATCTCTTATAGAATTCTAGTACCTACCTATCCGAAGCAGTGTATTTAATGTAATATTTGGCCTATTTTGTTCTTATTTACTTTGTAACTGATGAAATAGAATTTTCTGAAACTATATTGGAAATTGTTGAAGAGAAAATTGTTCGTAATATCGCTAAACAAACATTGCTTTTTCGCTACAACGAATCTTGATTCAAAATGTTCTGAAGTTATTTGAATGAAGATAGTATTTTCCTTACAAATATTTATAAATACAAACGGCATAGGACATGTACCTGAGTAATCACCATCACGTTTTGCACATAAAATGGTCTGATTCTACGCGTTTTTTTAGATGTCTGCGTTGCATGTGGCTGAAAAGAAAACTGATTTTTCTTTTCATTTTATTCTTAGTTTCCTTCTAAATTAGATCGTGTTGTTAATTCCATCTTATAACTTAAACCATTCCGCGTGTTCCGCGCACTCGTAAATGAAGGCTGACAACAGCTAAAAGCTTTGACTTTCTCGATCTCTGTCGTAATGCCTTCGACACGAGCTTGAATTATATAGAAAGTAGAGCAGTGGAGACTGGGTATTTGATATCGGCGGCCGCCAAGTATTTACGGTTATCTACAACACATGTCTATCATGATTTTACAGGAATGCGTTTTGAACGCAAAACCGTGATAAATAATAGAAGAACAAAGCTATATTACAAGATGTAGTTAATAAGGCAATACTAAGGAAATGGTTAAAGCCAATTCCTGTAATATATTTTTTTCCGAAATACAGTAGATGCCTTTACCTACTTCGTACAAAAAAGGAAATTAAATAAGTCAACTGCTATTAATAAATCCTCTTTTACGCGGGACTTCCTAATTGCTTAAAGTTACATCATTTTAAATATTAAAACAGTTATTACTATTCTTTTGTATTTGACATTGTTGATTGTTATGGTGATAAAGGTATACATTCATTCACTTTATTGAACTATTATTTGTAACGCTGCCGCTGACGTGACGTATATTATTGTTGCACAAAAAAACGCAAGATTAAAAAACTTGTGCTAAAACGGATGTGTGACTGATATCTTTGTTTACAACAGGCGAACGCGCCGATCGTCCAACGTATATACGGAGTAATGGTATATGTCCGTATCTACTTCGTCACTTTGTGTAAAATAGGAGTACTTTTCTAGTAAAAATTGAGAATTAAACAGAAAAAAAATCCAAAGATTAAGCCAAAGATAAAAACAAAGAATTCCGAGTCGAATTATTTAAAATAGTGAATTTTCTAAAAAGTTCAGTTGACTGTTTGTACTTTGCTGCCGTCGATATTTGAGTTTCGGTTAGACACTAATAAACTGTTTGAGTAAATGATATGTACACGTGGAGGAAAATTTACATAGATCTGTACTTTTTTGTTTCATCATCATCATCATCATTTCAGCCGAAAGACGTCCACTGCTGGACATAGGCCTCCCCCAAGCACCTCCACTTCGACCGCTTTTGTGCTTCCCGCATCCAACTTTTTTGTTTACCTTTGTTCTATTATTGAAAATATTTGAATTTGAAAATATATTACCCATAACTTTCAGCAAATCAACTATTTTGTGTGATTTCAAAAATTTTAAAACCTAGGTTTACGACAAAATTGTATGTCGAAAAAGTTTCCATGAATCGATTTTTGTTTCCACAAATATACAAATAATAGAATTGTACTATTTTAATGGTCTTAATAGTCAAGTCACGTAATTAATAACGTACCAGTTCTCTTCTTTAGTTTTAGCACGTTCTTTGCTACTTCATAGTAGCAAAGAACGTGCGTATTATGGGGCTGTCAAGTAACTTTTATGGTTCGATCTGATTAGCTACTCAATCCACACAAATCGTCACACCATCCAATATTCGAACCTATCCTAGATCCTATGTATGTACCACATAAATTGATAGTTTTGACTCGAAGCACGTGCAGACATAAACTAGTTAATAGTTGCCGTGTCCGCCGGCAGATGTCGCTATATCAAAACATGTGCCAAACACGATCCCACTTTATGACGGCGTAAAGCCAGACAATTTCCCTTTCGCCTGTCTAATAGAATATCATATTGTACATTCTCAACCTAACAGGATATGTTGTAGGCGGGGGAACTGGGAGCAAGTTTTAGATTGAAAATGGCGAAAGAAATAACTTTATAGAAAATAAAACTTCGATGGGGTTCTGGAGAAAATATAATAAGAATATGTACTTCAAATTGAGTATGAATGTGGATGGCGATAAGAGTAAGAGAATACCGAAGAAACGATGGATGTACTGTGTGGAAGATGATGCGGCTAAAAAGGGAGTGATTACCGAGGTTACGACTGATGCAAGAAGTATGGAAGAAGAAGACACGCTGCGACGATCCCAAATAAATTGGGATAAGGGCAGGAGAATGATGATAAAGGGCAGGAGAATGATGATGAAGGCAGGCGAGTGATGACGAAGGACAGGAGAATGATGGTGAAGTGCAGGAGAATGATGACGAAGAGCAGGAAAATAATAGTGAAGGCAGTAGAATGATGACGAAGGGGAGGGGAATTATGGTGAAGGGCAGGAGAATGATGATGAAGGGGAGGAAAATGGTGATGAAGGGCAAGAGAATAATGATGTACTTCAAATCATGGTATCACCTTATCCCATTTTCGAGCAAGAGTTCTACTCCAAGTTTACAAATATATGCCCTTAGATTCTACCCCTAACACTCGGCAACAAATAAAGCCGTAACTGTAACTCAAAGCAATTTTTCTGTAAAAACACATCGTTATTACCTTATTTGCCACGATATTATTTATCTTTATTTTTCTGTTTACCACACCTGAAGGTAAACATTGACCGCGTTTTGTGGCTTTGTTTATGTAAACATGTCACCATCTATGTAACATAATACCTCTATCAATATAATGCGCGTCCAAATCGTGTAGATCAATTTAATCGCTTGCGGACCACAACCTCTATTCTATATTGGGTTAAGTTTACTATGATTGGTAATATAAACAGTGTATACCTAATAGCAAATTTCAAATCAAATGTTTATGTATGCAGTATGTGCAAATTTAAAATAAATTTCTCAATGATACCTGACAAGATCAAAGGAGCTCTCAACATAATTAAAACGCAACAAACAAAGAAAAAGGTAGCATTTACAAACAGCCACTGTAAGCAGTATTCATTACAAAGCGATTTAATACAATTTGTTCTAAGTTCACCACACGGCACACATATAGCCTGTAGTTATAGTAGAGTTGAAATTGATGAGGGTGTGACTGGAGTAGCAATAGTTATTGCGACTATGTCATTGTCTGCTGGTGATGCATGGAGGGCAGCCACTGTTTACAAGTATATATGTTTAGAAGTATATTGTCTAGAAGAGTAAGTAAGAGTGGAGCTAATGTAAGTAACTGAAACTAGCGAAGGTAGCACTGAACGTGTTACGGCTACACTTAGCTATACAATCATTACATAATCACATAATTGTTTCACTGTTTTGAGAATATTATCTTGATAAATTCCGACACTGTATTTGCCAGGTAATAATTTAATTTCATTAAATCATTTATCGTGAAATATCTAGCAGTTTCATATGATTTTGCCAAAAGCCTATTTTAATTCACAGATTATCAAAAGATTCCGGACCGGTTGGCGTAGTTGGTAGCGACCCTGCCTTCTGAGCCGCTGGTCCCCGGTTCGATCCCCGGACAAGTCAAACATTTGTGTGCATGAACATGTCTGTTTGACCTGTGTCTGGGTGTGTATTATGTATATCAGTCAACAGGTTACCGTAATACAGGCTCTACCTAGTTCAGGACCTGAAGACCTTGTGTGGATGTTGTCTCATATTATTATTATTATTAGATTTTTATACTTTTACATAATCAAAATGTTTAATTTTCAGAACTACATACTGAGTCAGTTATAATCTTCGTGTCTTTATAGTCTTTATCGGAATAAACTACAACAAAAATAGCAAGATTGTCAAAATCTTAACCCACAAAGACTACAAAAAAATTTGCAGTAATTTGCGAAGAATAAGGCAACTGATTGAAGAGCCATTTTATTTATATGTAAATCAGTAAAATCTGGATAATGTCAAACATATTACCCCTAATTTGCAACAGAAATACCTTTTTTCTTTTTTTTGAGGGTGGTATATCATCAAATAACTTCTTCCGCTCTGGGCAGAGCGGGAGGGCGTGTCAGACTCTTACTGACTAAAACCCACCCGTGTTCCTTCAGTTGCCTGTGCCAGGGGCCACGGTATCCCTCTCGGACTTTCCCGCAACCCTGGCAGGCATCGGCCCTAGCGGACCCCGTCATTAATGCTGACATCTCTTTGAGGGGCGCGCGGAACACAACACGCCGTCGACCCGGGCCAGGTCCTTATCGAACGGTGAGCTGCTCATTGCTCGCCATTCGCAAGCCCGCGCCAACAGTGGCCGGGAATCGGCCTGCGATTCCCGACGCCCAGGTCGTCTCCTGCGGCGGCTAGGGGCCTGAGGGCGCGAATTTTACCTCTCCCTCACGCGTTCCGCCTCCTCCTTCGTGAACATTGCTGCTTCGCAGAAGGAGGTGACGGCTTCCCAAGCCCTGTCGCTCCGTACCATGGCCTGGACCAGGGCCGGACGCGAGAGATCGCCACCGCCAATCGCCTGCACGAGGACACGGCGGTGCTTTGCCCAAGCCGGGAAGACCTCCACCGTGTCCTCCGGGCGATCCACACAATGGTGACACCCGGGCGTTTCCTCCCGCCTTATCCGGAACAAGAACCTCCCGAAACAACCGTGATTGGTGAGGATTTGCGTCAGGCTGAAGGTGAGGACGCCATGGCGCCTCTCTAGCCACTCCTCAAAGAGGGGACTTATCGCCGCAATTGTGGCGTGCCCAGCGCTGGGTTGCGACAATCGCACTCTCCATGCCGCTCTGAGATCCCGCCGGAGCTCTGTCCGCTGTACCGTGATTTCTCGCGGCAGCGGAGCTACGCCCCGGCGTTTTGCCTCCTCGCGCCACTCCCCAATGTGCGCGAGGACTTTTTCCTCCAGATCCCATGGCGGTAATCCGGCAAGGAGGCAGAAACAGTACAACAGAAATAGCTGAAGGATTTATTTCGAAAATACATACTATGATATTGGACTTTAGAATATTTTTGCTTGGTTCCTTATATACGAAAATCACACACACTTATAACACCCGACACAAACATAACTTATACCAACCACCATCAACACTTAAAATACTACATCAGAGCCCACAACACATGGCAATAAGAATATACAACAAGCTGCCTCAGGAGATAAAAAATGAAACTAGACTCACTCCGTTTAACAATAAATTGAAAACATTTCTTTTGAAAAACTGCTACTACTCAACTGAAGAATTTTTGAACCAGAAATAATTAGGTACTTACATAATAAAAAAAATAATAATAATTGAATAGCTAAATAATGAAATAATACAGACATACTTGAATGATTAACTAAATAATACAGACACATAGCCTCGCTCACAGACATTATATAAGAATGTGCATGCGTCAAAATGTTATGACTTTTGATTTTTTTTTAAATGTTTGCTAGTTAGCCCCACGGAGCAAATACAAAGAGGAGATGTTGTAATAAGGTTTCTGTATGAAACAACGGGTGACACTTTACGGGGTGAGGGGTGATCAGATCCCGCCCACTTCTTTATTTTACATCTACTGGTCAATAGCAAAACTATTCGCTCGTCCTGTTGATTTTACTTTGTAGTTATGTAACTATCTCACACTAGATGTCACTACATGCAGAATGAAGAACTATTTTAATAAATTACGCATAAAATTACTGACAAATGAAATGTGATGCCATCCATAGCATCAGAACGTCTATCCGAGTAGTTTTTACAAGATAAAACACCACACTTCATTATTTTTGTCTTCTAGCGCAAATATAAATTCTGTATTTATAGATGTGGGATTCAGTTGTACTAAATTTGCATAAAATAAACAAAAGTAAAAAAAGAAAACACAATGTTTGTATGAAAAGCGCTGCGAAAGTGCTATAAATTTGTGTAAAAGTGCAAATTGACACTATTCTTAGCTAAAACTTAATCTATCTCGTACAATATTAAGTTAGAGATAACTTGCTTATTGTAATCAATCTATCTATCAATAATGTCTAGATTGTAATCAATTACTACGAACTTTAGTAATTTGTATACAGAAAAAAAATTACTATGAACGCTTATAGCCGTATACTAAACAATACAAATTGTGTGAAACTGATTGTGTCTGTACTACTAAAGCCTACACAAACATAACAAACAATATTTCAAACAAATCTGAATGTATTAAACTGAATAATTCTACGTAACGACCTACACCAAGCCGGTGATAAATACATGGAATGTTCCATTACCTCTCAAACACAGGATAAAATTAAATTCATTTCATAGAGAACCGTCGATGTATTTATTATCACGCGCTGCGGTCGACCTTGGGCCTGATTTAGTTGCACGTAGCCCCGGGCTGGGCGAAGCTTTCATATGGATTTAATCATGATTACATTTTGAGTATTTCATTTATTACTTCACATTTACTTGTGTAGCTATTATCCATGTAATATTTCGGCTTAAAGCTACCATTTGGAATAATAAATAATTGATCATGAATAATTAAATTTGTCGTCATTAACGTTTCAAAGTGATTTCTTATTAAAAGATTCTTCCTAGAAAAAGCTATTCTTGGAGCACCCATGATAGCATGCAAGTGTGTTGACAGGCAATCACAACAACTTTACACTCTTATTTGCAATTGTAATACGCATTCATGCAATGCGTTGAGCATTGGACTAATATGATAGCATTTAAAATTCCCGGACCGAGTGTTAATTAGGATAATGTGGATATTAAAATAAATTTATACGTGTTAGAACTGCGACCACAACGAAACTGAACCAACACTTATGCGACAGCAAGCATTATTAATTATTAAAATGCCTGACAATAAGTAAGTATTTATTCGAACCACCCGTTATGGATAGTGCTTAATTGATCATTAAGCATAAAACACAAACACATTAACAAGGCCGAAAACTTAATGACAGGAAATAGCACTAAGTTTACTGTAACTAAAATTGGCCTATCTAAAAGAGCAGTATATTAATATAACAAGTTTATTACCTATAATATTTACTAAATTATTTATTTTTATAAAGCAACCTCAACAACTACACAAAAATGAGAAAAAGTCGAGCGAAGCGAAAAGTTTTCTATTCAATGGAGTCAATCGATCAGACTCTCAACTGCGGACAAAATACTCCACATAAAGTAAACTGTTGGTTTTATATCGATGTTATTCGACCGAGTAATCATGGTTTAAATGATGTCGGCATCAACGTTAAGCATTGATTTATGTAAAGCGTTTGATACAGTTTACATAGTTAAAATAGTAAATATTCTATATTACTGTTTTAAATATCAATGGAACACTTTGTTAAATCCATGATTGTTTTAATGGCTGTTCTGATTTCATTATTAATTATCATTGGAGTTTCTCGGAGGCTTTACTTAAGTGTCTTAAACAAAGCCAATACAGATTACCAGTTTTGTGAAGTAATCAATCACATCTCAACAATCTTCGTGTTCCATTGTTGTTGTGTCTTACTTCTTTAAGTACAGACTTGATTTAGAAACAGTGTTATAAAATTACCGTATTTTAAAAAATTAGACCGTTTCGTTTTTAAATGATTCGTCTTTGTCATTATTTGTAACAGCTTTTATGTTTAGCAATCATTTAATCAAATCATAGTATTTTTAACTGCACACGCAAATACATGCATTTTAATGTTCCATAGTCATATTCAAATTCAATTGTCACATTTTGCCCTTAGCTATCTAGATTCTGGATTTGTACAAACCATTTACATTTTCTCACCCTTTTGATAATAAAATTATGGAGAAAAGTAAGTACTAATATATATGTTAATACAAAAATAGCTATCCAATCATCGGGATTGCTAACATCGCCAATACCACGTTATTATCAAAGAGGTATCTCCGCGGGAACATTTGGCCGCGAGTGGATTTTCTCATTATCTTCCTATTGTGTTCCTTTATTTCGTTTATTGGTTATCAGCGGAATTTGTGGATACGGACGTGGGAGGAACAGAAGATGTAATAATACTTAATGAGGTAAGTGATAGAATAGATCAAAGTGAAGCGTGGATTGAAAATTGACGAATTGTTCGGGGTAAAGTTACATTTTATTGTAGTTTTAGTTTCATTTTGATTAATAAGAACTGTAAGAATCCTTCAATGAATTGACAGTGTTATGTAAATGGAGAGGCATTATAACACGTCAATTTAATATATTTATAGAGTACTTCTCAATAGGAATAATATTCAATTGCAATAATGAGACAAAAAATACACAAACACAATTCAACGTTCAGGGAAAACAAAAGTACAAAGAAAAGCAATAAGGAAAGGTCTCAAACATGAAATGAGTAGACAGACAATTATGACAAACAAAAACAAACTCCATTCCCAAATATAGAGGAACATCGAACGGCAATTATAAACTCCAAAGAAAAGTCCACCAAAGTGGTAAAGTTTGTAAATAAAACATAAATAGCGCACAGCCGCAGGCGATAAATTACTAGGTACTATAAGTGCAGTGCACTATGAAAGGGTAGAACGGAATTGGTTTAAAATTATTACCCGATTGCATTAAGTTTTTGTACTGAAATACAGTTCATTACAACATTTCGTTGTGAAATACTTGAAGCAAGAGATGTCGAAAACTGTAATTTTCTTCACCGGTGAGATCGTTAAGAACGGAACTTAAACCTTTCGCAGACATGCCACTTTTAGCATCGGCGATCGGCAATTTCGCGATAGCAAAGTCGTGCTTTGGGAATGCTGCATGCCGCATTGGACTTTTCTGTCAGTCACTTTTCTGTTAGTCGCTGTATCGATCTTCCGAAAAGTGACGTGAGGAGCAATTCCCGTAATTTCAAGAACGTGCACAATCTGATCTCAGTCTCAATCTGTCAAAAATACAATACATTTACATACATTGCCCCTCAGTTCGTTGATCGCCCGTTTTTTTTTAAGTAGTATGCCTGCACTATGGTGTTCACTTAAATATAGTTCAGTGATAGACACTCAATAATATTCCCAGTGTCGTTTATAATTTCTGACTCAATGTTTCACAAAAATGAAGGTAGTTTGTTTTTTTTTTTATTTATCTCAAGTTAGCAAATAAGATGAAACATGGAACTATAATTAATATAATAAGGAAAATCTCGATACAATGAATCATGCGTGCTTTGAATATGCATCGCCTTAATGTTGTGGTGCTCTTTTATTTTCCCAATTTATTATTATTTCTCTGTTAGATGAAGAAACGAAAACGTATCGTACAACAATGTAAATATGGTAGAAACAGTTTCATTACCTAACTCGAAGATCGTGTGACTCAAATGGAAGTTAAAGCACTTAATAGAGAGTGTACGCAGCAATCCAATACAAGTAAAGCTATAAATACACTAAAAACAATATTTGTGTACAATAATTCATATAAGCCATATAGTAACTACTCATCAAAACCTACGCCTTCCGCTGACAATTATTATAAAAACAAAATGAAATTCTCGTAACCCACCTCCCTGACTCCAACTACGCATAATATCTGAAATTTTCAACATCTCTGACTAATTGGCCAGTGTTGGTACTACTACAAACCAGATAGGTACAGAAAGCTGGCTCCATAAACACGTACAACGAGTGAAAACAGGCGCACGCACACACGTACGTGGCGGCGAGTCATACCATCTCAAACAACTGCCAGTCGCGTGTGACAGCGCACACGCTACTGGCATTTGTACGCGAAGCGTGTCTATGTGTGTTCGTAGTGTTCGCTCGTTGTATGGAGCCAGCCTTCTGTACCTATCTATTCTGTGGTACTTGTTTGCCGGTCTGTACTATACTCTTGAATTTTATTGACACTTTCATGGATCGTACGAGGCTAGAAACATCTCGTTTAATTGGTGCACATTTTAGCCTAGAGCTGTAACCCCAAATTGAGATGCCTGTAATTTTATGGCGCCCTTTGCTGCTTTTAGCTAGCTCTATTACTTTTACATTGAGTTAAATGTTTCTTTTAGTTAGCTCTATTACTTTTACATTGAGTAAAATATTTCTTTATTTTCAGTTACCTTACCTAATTTTGTCTAAAATTCGTTAAGAAAAATTATGTGCTTATAGAGAGTATTGTTGTGCAATTTTGAGTATTGTTGACGGCACGGTTGGCGCAGTGGTTAAGTGATTGACTGCTGCGTTACGTGTTGCGGGTTCGATCCCCGCACGGAACAAATATTTGTATGACCTGCAAGTAGTTGTTCCGGGTCTGGCTGTTTGTGTCTGTGAGTTTAAATGTTTATAAACGCACCCACGATACAGGAGAAATTCCTAGTGTTGTGGGGCAAAGTTTAAAAAATATGAAACGAAAAAAATTGGTATAAGTTTAAAGAATCTTTTATTAAGAATATTTTGTTCCCGCTTACTTTCTTAAAATTCCAAGTCATGAATTGGAGACAAGCTCTTGGCTGCAGACATGAATAATAATGCAGTAGGTATTCCATCAAGATTTATTTCAAATCCAACTTCAGTCACTTTAAATAATTCCTTACCAAGAAAAAATCCGAGAAAATTTATAAATATGATCGTCTAGAGCCAAGTTAGAAGACGTGAAGACGTGAAGAATGAGCAATGTTTCCATCTCTGGCGCGTCGCGAAGGGCGAGCGTTGACCTGCTCAATAAGCGATCGATGTAGCTGGCGCTATGCCAAAGTGTCGAAGGCTCGCGTTGGCTTTGCGCCACATCTGCGGCCCTGGTACTCTTTGGATGGCGTACGAGCTTTGTTGAGAATATTGGACGATAGAATCTTGAGGAATTGTCGAATCAATTGGATTTTATTAAAAGACTTCAATAAAATAACACCATCCTTTGCATAATTTGATTGAATACTAGTTTACTGTGCGTCGGGGTCGTTTATTTTTGTTTTTTAGGTTAAATCAGCTCTTTGCTTACCATATGCTTTACCTTTTTAGGCTACTATAATATCTATATACCTACATAAAAATTCAATGCTGTTCGTTGGTAGACAAGCGCATCACTTAAGAAAAGCTGGAAGCCGAATTGATATATTATTTTCATAATTGTTCATAATACTCGTAGCTCAAATAAGTATTTAAGGGAAAGTAAAATTACAAAAGTTGCCCGGTTGATGGAAATTCGGATAAAACTGATAGTGCTTTGGACGTCTGACGAGACAGCAAGTACATATAATGTTTTTAAACGTACTAATAATGGAATGCTTATTTATTTATGTTAAGAAACCCAATGGAATCCATATTCAACATAAAGTTCAGAAGCGTCCGATTTAAGTTCCGGGCGCCATAATCATCCTTTTCGTAACCCAATTCTACGTTGTCCAACTTAAGAGGAACCCTTATAAACCCACCCATTAAGTCCATTTAAACCTATACTTATAAGAAAGATGCGTGTATAACGGGTCAAGTTAAATTGGTCTTCACATGCCCCGAAGAAAAATATTGATAAGATCAGGGATTTTGAGAATTTATCGTCGCTGTAATGTAAGGGAAGTTTTAATCTTAAGTATTTAGAGGTCTGCGGCGACGACGGGGAACGGGAAATATAGATGACCAGGCGCGGGAGATATAGACAACCAGGCGCGAGAGTATAGATGACCAGGGGCGGGAGATATAGATGACCAGGGGCGGGAGATATAGATGACCAGGGGCGGGAGATATAGATGACCAGGCGCGGGACATATAGATGACCAGTGCCGGGAGATATAGATGACCAGGGGCGGGAAGCTTTTCTTGTAATTTATTATATAGTCGTCGCAAATGCGGCTGCTGAACGTATCAGGACCATACGTTGTTTGATTCCCGGGACGGAAAAAGTGGTAATGGATGTTTCCATCAAGAAATTAACAATAGCAGCACGGAGTCTGGATTTGTCTAGTTAGTGGCAGTAGGCACAGGAAAACTTGCATTGAAGTTTCTTAAGACCGAAGTAAAAAAGACGACTAATTTAAACATACTCACTCCTAAGACTAGACTGATGTGCAAAAATATTAAAAATATTTTGCATAATGTAACCGTATTTTGTGTCCAAAAATGTTTCTTTTGAAACAGTTTCTTAGATAACAGGAATGATTAACGTAAGCGAAGTTTTATCCGGCGCCGCTGGAAATAATTTATCTTTTCTCTCGACCCTTAGGATAAATGATAGATACGTAAATGACGAGCATTTGTTAGAACATAGTGTTGTGTCAGAATCATTCGAATAATTTACTAATTCCACAGTGAATACAATGATAAATACTGCTACTACATAAATAATGACCTTTTGTAGTGTAATTGGCTACTTAATTAATTGATTTTTTTTTAAAGTTAAATGAGTTGTCAGGAACCGAGTATAAACAGGCTTGATATTATGTTTATTTAGATTTTAGAAGATTCAAGATAAAGGAAAACTCTAACAATATCTCGCACCTGTACAAATTGCAAGAAGAATAATGTAAATTCTTGTTATTATTGTATTTCAATCCACGTTTACCTTCCCTATAAAACTCTACAAAATATCGACTCGATCACAAGCTACCTCACACATCGCTGCGTCTGACCCAACACTACAACATAAATATGGAACATCCCCGTCGTCGTACGGCGACAGGACGGCGGTGTCGCCTCGAAATAATTTGTTAAAAGTAATGAAATATACGGCCACTAACCCTGCCACTTACATCGGATTATTTAGATGGATGAGTTTTGTTCCTGCTCTGTTAAAACTACAGGTTTTGTTTTAAACCTTTGATTGACATTTTATGTGTAGCTTTACAGCCTAGTTTAGGCATTTTATTGTTTAGCCCTTCAAATGATAAATGATTTCATTTCTGTAAGTAGGTTTGAACAAACACTTTTACACGTCAACCGTATTTAAAAAAACTAGATGAGTTCAGCATTTCCTATCTGACTACTCTGAGAAGAAAGGCCGAAACAAACTCAGAGGTCACAGTCTCTTTTAAAGTCCAGACATAATCTTGGTCAGATCATGTGAAGGCTATGTAGATCGGTGTCTGAAATGGTCTTTTGAAGAAAGAACCACACAGATTGAGTGGACCTGTCCATTCAGTGCACGCAATTGTCAGCAATCGTGCAGCTCAACTTAGACTTAAGGAGCTCAACGATTCGACGAATAATACCAAAGAAAGGACATTTGAGTAGGCCGCATAAATTACTCAAGCTGCCAGATCGTGAAACTAACTAAGAAATAATAAAAAAAGTATTAAACCACATAATCTTCACATACACAATAATTAAAATAATATAATACTTTACAAAGTAAATACTCACGTCATAGTCAGTGCACGCATTAGCTCAACGATTCGACGAACAATACCAAAGAAAGGACATTTGGGTAGGCCGCATAAACTACTTAAACTGCCAGATCATGATTAAAACTGAAACAATGACCCACATAGTCCTCACATTCACAATAATTAAAATAATAAATTGTAAAATAATAAACTCAAGGTAAGTATTCTAGCCGTTGTGTTATAATAATCATCAATTGTCAGTGTACTCGTATGTAACAGAAAAAAACAACATTCAGTATGCAGAAAATTGGAGCAACTCAATCCCAAGCCTTTTTGTCCTCAATTTAATCTTTAACGGTATAAAAGCCTTTCTGGCACAACTTACGTTTAATGAATGATTTGAATTTATTAAGGCTTATATCTTGAACGTGGCTTGGAAGTTTATTGTAAAAGCGTTTATATTGACATCTGAACGAGCCACCTACTTTCTTGAGCCTTGTTGTAGGTACAACGAAGTTGTGTTTGTTCTGTGTGGTATACTAAATATATTAAGTATATATCTTTTTGATTTTAGTTCACCGAATAAATATTTATTTATTTAACAAATACTGTAACTTCATAGACATAAACTGACGGAAAGGTCAAAATTTTTAACTTTTTTTATTTTGGTTTGCCAGATTCAGGAACAAAGATACCAGCAATTGCGGGAATGTATATTGTTTGTAGCGGTACCCCAGAATATAATAGCGTATTTTAGGGTTAATGATAGGTAGGCATGATAGGCAGTTAATTGAGCTGATTGATCGACAACTTTAAATAATTTGTATAGAGCATACGAGTACTGGTTCAGTTTACTGCATACTGTGTCAATGTGTGTTTGCCATCTCATATCATTATCTATCCACAGTCCTAAAAAATGTACGCAGTTGACTTGTTCAATTACTGTACCATCATGTTGAATGTTGAAGTTTGTTTTACTCTTTCGCAAGACAGTGACTAATTTATGTTTTTCTAAGTTGATGACCGGGTTGTTATTTTTCAGCCAGTTAATGATTACATTAAGGGTGTTATTTACGTCTGCATCAAAAGTATCCATAATTTCACCATTCAAAATAGCTGTGCCGTCTGCCAAAATAATCATAGGGTGTTGAATGACGTTAGGCAGACCGTTAATGTAAATTAAGAATAGGGGTGGCCCTAGCACGCTACCCTGCGGTACACCGTGTAGTACTTTTGTAGGTTTAGATTGATGTTTTGGTTCTGTGCCATTTAAATAGCTGATGTCATTTATTTCTACTATAGAGGTACGAGGAACAGGGTGTAAAGTTCACTCATACCTTCATAGAAAAGGGGATCCACCGACCAGACTGGTGTCGTGTCTGGTGGGCAACTGCCCGATGACTGATGTCGGGAAGTTGTATATATGCTAGTCGCGCGGTAAACTCTGCTTGCGCGATGTAGGATTTGCGTGACATCAGTATGACGTGCAGCTCGCATGTGGCGATTTAGATACCGCCATACTACAACCTGAGGGGTAATTCCCGTAATTTTAAGAACGTTCACAGTCTGATCTTAGTCTCAATCTGTCAAAAACACAATCAATTTACATACATTTTTGACAAGTTTTTGACATTAATTGTCGCTGAGATGAGATTGCGACTTGAATTTGAACGTTTTTTATGTACGAGAATTGCCCCTCTGATATCATATTTTTTTCGATTATTGACGTTGTCATTTATAGTGTTGTCATATGTCGAAATACGCGGCTTTTAAGCCCAGAATCGACTAAATAATCGATACAGTGTGCGAAAGATACTTAACAAATGAAAAATTTTATAAAGTTTACGGATTCGATTAATTTAATTGTGACCAATGAAGGCCGCGGCCCTGCGCGCCGCGAGTTTATTTGTCTACTGCCGTATCGACAATCTCACGTCAGCGGATAATTGTACAGTTTATTCAAAAGTGTTTCATGATATACATAGTTAAACGCTTTGGTCGTGTCCATAAACATTGCAGTCACTGAAACACGTTTGTCGACGATCATAAATTGCTAAGTCAATTGATTTATTTTTCCTAAAGCCTTTTTGTTCTTTTGCAAACAGATTGTATTTTTCAAAATGAGCACTGATTGCGTGATATATAACTTTTTCTAATATCTTAGAAAATATCAGTGCTATAGGCCTATATGATGCCATGTCCTCTTTGTTATTTTTCTTGAATAGGTAGCGGCTTTACTACAGACATTTTCAGTTTGCTCGGGAAAACACCGTGCTCAATAGACAAATTGCTGATATGACTGAGTATTGGCGTGATAACATGCGCTACTTCTTTGATTGAAGAGGTTGTAATGTCATCATAACTAGTACTTTTAGTGTTTTTTAGGGATTTAATTATTTTGTAAATGACGTATAGAATTACAGGGCTTAAGAACAAAGATTTATAAAAGTTATTGTGTGATGTCAAAATATTGACATTATTTAAATATTTAAATTGTTGTGAGATGTCAATGTCAAATTATTGTTAATTAATATTTTTCTTTGTCTATTACCAGAATAATAATGATTGTGGTCGGACTCAATAGTCATAAATCTAAGGCAGGTAGGTATGTAAGTAAAGTAAAGTATTTTGGTCACTTTGATTTGGATTGAAGACTTACTGCACTCCTATGTTGTTTTATAAATCCTCTCTTATAAAATAACTTTTACATCACTAACAGTTGTGCCAATCAATGTAAAACTTTAAACTTCAGTGCAAGTAGATAGAGTTCAATCGTACTTACCAACCTAAGTTATTGCAGAAGAGCACTGTTGATTAAAGCCAAGCTATAAATGCACAAGCTTTGTGGATCATGCTTAGATGAAAATGTCTTATTTGACGAACTTCAAATACAATACATTTTCTAAAAGATAATTTTCCGGAGTTGAGTAGATTAAGTAGCAGGTAATGAAACTTTGTTTCGACTTAATTAAGAAGATCAACAGATTAAGCTCTGCGTCAATATCTCTGTACTGGCACTAAATCGAGAAGATCTACAGATTAGCCTCTATGTCAATATCTTTGTACTCGCACTTATTTTCTTAATAATATCGTTTAGGAGAAGAAATTAATATAATTTAACAGTTATTTAAGCGAACCTTTCATATATTAATTCTAATTACATACCTTAGTAAAATGTAAAAGGTGTGAAACCGACGGCTGCCCGGTGCAACTGTAACAAACAAAATAAACTAATAATAAAATGATAATAAAGTGCCGGTAGAGTTTACTTTGCTAAAGCAGGTCTGGGGTGAGGAGCCAGGCCAAGAGAAATACAGAAACTGACAGGGCAGCATGTGACGAGCTGTGTTGTAGTAGTGACCGCACGGAACCTATCTCGGGAGTAGTCTTGTTCATCACCTCTGGCTTGCCTTTATTGGCCGGCTTGAGTGGGAATTCGCAAGAGCAAAAGTGCATGGAGGACTTACTGGAATACAGAAAGTATTCCAGTAAGTGCTGGAAGGGATCTTGACCATCTTCCGGGTTCTGGGATTGTTCCGATAGCCGTGCATTATACCTCTCCACTCCTCAAGCACTTCAGAACATGTTGCCCTCTTGTCGCTACGTCACTATGTGCCAGCAGCAGTTCCCGGGGCCAATTATAGAGTGTGCAAGTCACCCGCTGCCGTTTTATCCGTGTAGGACTATATAAAACATTGATCAGGCAGGGGCCATAGTCCTTCCATAGTTCTTGGTAACTTAAGCCACCCAAAACCCATAATCCAATATACTTTTTTTTCCATGTGATGCAATAGTCCTACACCAACCGGGGGTTGTCCTTGGGTGCGCTTGCACAACGTATACAGGGCCGTCGGTTGGTGCCGGATTTCATTAAATTTGTCTAAAGGGCCTCTGCGAATTGGCTTAGGCCCCTCGTACGCCTTCCAAAGAACCGGGACCCACCACATGGTCCCGAGATATAATAACAACAACAAACTCCCAAGGTGTTGTGTCTGTTAAGGTATTTATTAGGCCCCACATTTTCATAGGTTTATTATTTCTTCTTTTTATTTTTTAAAAACGTTGCCCCACACTAGGAAAATCTCCTGTATCGTGGGTGCGTTTACAAACATTTAAACTCACACAAACAGCTAGACCCGGAACAACTACTTGCAGGTCATACAAATATTTGTTCCATGCGGGAATCGAACCCGCGATACGTAACGCAGCAGTCAATCGCTTAACCACTGCTTCAACCGTGCCGTTAAAGTTGTTAATTATCTGCTCTTTCTGCGCTGTAGTATTTGTACAGCAATTGTTCGTTTTCGGTTTTTACCTTAATTTTGCTGGTCTCAGCCAAGTTAGTGGCGATTTATTATATAACAATTATAATTGGAATGTAGGTCAATTGTTACGTAACTGTGTGAGACAACGCGGCGAGCGCGGTGCGGCCGGCGTAGTTGGTATGCTGTGTCTGCACTTTGCACTTAAGTAGAGCACGCGATCGACGCGACTAATCTCAACTAATAATTCGAATATCAACTTTTAAAGTAAAAGTGATAGATAGAACAGCTGCGTAGCCGGTTGATTCTGTAACAATCTCACCATGATAACTTAGGTAAAGTGAGCTAACATCCCACCTGATGCTAGGGATTGACACTATCGACAACTCACTTCAAGCTCACTTCACCTAAGTTTTCACTGTGAGATTGTTATAGAATAGCTCGGCTAATATATATTTAAACAAATTCAAATGATAAAAAGTACAAAATAAAATTTTAGTAAAATCCTTTTTAAAAACAAGCTTTTAACGAACTCAAAAGTACAAAATAAAACTTACGTAAACATAGAACTTTAATATTTTCTAAATATTTTGAGGCGTGAACGTCCTTCTTACACTTTCAAGATTAACCTCAAGCTTTAGAGAAAATATTAAAGTCTCTCACTAATGCACTTATCAACTGCAATTTTTTTTTTATACTGTGGCATGGATTTTCTGCGAAATGGTTCGTGGCGCATTGTAACAAAATCCGTCGCGCTGCATTAAGGGGAGGCGCAGGTAGCGTTGCAAAGGCCTACAGGTGCGGAAAACCTCGTCTTAACGTGACACACGCTGTAGACAGAGATTGTCTGTCCACAGCTATGACTGACAGGGACGCGGACGACGCAAGCCAACGACAAAGGATGATGATAGATCAAAAGAGTGCCATTGAGATACAAAAGCCTACCAAAAATACCACTTTATCCGAGATATGTCTCACATTATAGAAATAAAAGCTTTAAACTTATTTAAAAAAATAATTAAAGAACTTTCTACTTCAAAGAACCTATTATAATATTTCCAAGCTTCTAACAGACAAAGTATTGATATATTTTGTTATTTATGTTTCTTAGTTACATTTGATTTTAACATTTATTTTCATTTTTATAGTTGGACTTTTTTAGTTCATCATTGATGCTATGTCAAATTTTATACAAATCAAGAATTAGTATAAAATTTGACTCGTGTTCGTAATTCTTGTCTTGAAAGTTTTCGCGTTTAAGTACAGTAGGTAATCATTATTTTAATAACAACCTTCAATAAAGATTTGCACACTAGATAAGTGGCAGAATATTACGGAAACTTAATGTATATTTGTCAAGTCATTGTATTCGAATTCTTGCAAATAAATAATATTCTTATTCTAATGTCAAAATCACAGAGAAATAGATAAATAGGATTAACTTTACATGTGTAAACACCTACAGACAGTATTAATAGCCGTGTCAACTTCAAGCTTCCCTTTAGTCAAGTAGATAGTGTTTCACTGTAGCCTGAAGGCACCCTCTGCTCGAATATTATAATCGGCTAATGGATAACATTAATATTGTGGAGGTTAAAAGGTTGTACGATCGTCGGTATTAGGTGGAGTGTGCTGTCAATTTATACACGGATAAATAATAATAGCTTGTCATGTTTTTTATTAGGTGATGGTTATTGTTAACAGCTTAGTGGTAATATGACACATCTAGTTTTAGGAACAGACTATCCTACAGGTGTGAGTGACAGGGGCGACGCTTTACATACACGACCGTTGTCTAAACCTCTATGTGCCATATTAGTACCTCTATGTGCCATATTAGTATCTCTATGTGCCATATTAGTACCTCTATGAGCCATATTAGTATCTCTATGTGCCATATTAGTACCTCTATGAGCCATATTAGTATCTCTATGTGCCATATTAGTACCTCTATGAGCCATATTAGTACCTCTATGAGCCATATTACTACCTCTATGTGCCACATTACTGACCCTATCTGCCACATTACTGACTCTTTGTGCCACATTACTGTCTCTTTGTGCCACATTACTGACTCTACTATGTGCCACATTACTGACTCTTTGTGCCACATTACTGTCTCTTTGTGCCACATTACTGACTCTACTATGTGCCACATTACTGACTATGTGCCACATTACTGACCCTATGTGCCACATTACTGACTCTTTGTGCCACATTACTGTCTCTTTGTGCCACATTACTGACTCTACTATGTGCCACATTACTGACTACGTGCCACATTACTGACCCTATGTGCCACATTACTGAATCTTTGTGCCACATTACTGACTCTTTGTGCCACATTACTGGCTCTATGTGCCATATTACTACCTCTATGTGCCACATTACTGACCCTATGTGCCACATTACTGACTCTTTGTGCCACATTACTGGCTCTATGTGCCATATTATTACCTCAATGTGCCACATTACTGACCCTATGTGCCACATTACTGGCTCTATGTGCCACATTACTGACCCTATGTGCCACATTACTGACAATCTGCCACATTACTGACTCTTTGTGCCACATTACTGACTCTTTGTGCCACATTACTGGCTCTATGTGCCATATTACTACCTCTATGTGCCACATTACTGACCCTATGTGCCACATTACTGACTCTTTGTGCCACATTACTGGCTCTTTGTGCCACATTACTGGCTCTATGTGCCATATTACTACCTCTATGTGCCACATTACTGACCCTATGTGCCACATTACTGGCTCTATGTGCCATATTACTACCTCTATGTGCCACATTACTGACCCTATGTGCCACATTACTGACTCGTTGTGCCACATTACTGGCTCTATGTGCCATATTACTACCTCTATGTGCCACATTACTGACCCTATGTGCCACATTACTGTCTCATTGTGCCACATTACTGTCTCTAAGTGCCATATTACTGTCTCTCTGTGCCACATTACTGACTCTACTTTGTGCCACATTACAGACTATGTGCCACATTACTGACCCTATGTGCCACATTACTGACGCTTTGTGCCACATTACTGGCTCTATGTGCCATATTACTACCTCTATGTGCCACATTACTGACTATGTGCCACATTACTGACTCTTTGTGCCACATTACTGGCTCTATGTGCCATATTACTACCTCTATGTGCCACATTACTGACCCTATGTGCCACATTACTACCTCTATGTGCCACATTACTGACCCTATGTGCCACATTACTGACTCTTTATGCCACATTGCTGGCTCTATGTGCCATATTACTACCTCAATGTGCCACATTACTGACCCTATGTGCCACATTACTGGCTCTATGTGCCATATTACTACCTCTATGTGCCACATTACTGACCCTATGTGCCACATTACTGACTCTTTGTGCCACATTACTGGCTCTATGTGCCATATTACTACCCGGGTACTGTACTTCTTTTCCACGACTATTCTGTACCTAAAAGGACTAGATGCTGGCAAAAAATCTTCCTAGCCTTTTTCGAACTATGTTGGGGTCAGCCTCCAGTCCAACCGGATGCAGCTGAATACCAGTATTTTACATGGGGCGACTGCCTATATGACCTCCACAACTCGGTTACTGGGTACCATGATATCCCTTGGTATGACTGATTGTCAGACCTTTTTGGGCTTTTTGTCTAACTATCCGTAACGATTGTCAAAGATCTACGGATGACAGCCAGGTACCTCTATATGCCATGTTAATACCCGGGCACTTTACCTCTTTTGTAACTTATGGACTAGATAGGTACTGGCTTAATGTATGTTTAGTGTACATAAGTACAGGAGTAGTTTACGTTAAACACATGTTACAGGTTACAGGTGATGCCACTGTTCGCTTTCTCACGACACTACAGCCAATTAATTGTAGGGTGTCACAAGACGGCATATTATGAATTTGCATACTTAATGTGGCTGTCTTCGTTTCTGTTGTTGTATTAAGAAGTTCTTAGTGTGTTAAGGAAAAGTGTATTATTTTTCAGGCAAGTTAGACGTAGGTGAAAATGATACTTTCATAGTTTTTGTAAAAATACTTACTATAAATTAGATAACGTTTTTGTAGGGAATCCTTTTCATAACAAAATAATAACTTAGTATAAGATGGTGTATGTTTGTCCTATAGCCTATAGTGAAAGTCGATTGGGCTTATGGTTACATGGACCAAAGCCTATGTATGTAACCATAAGGCCAACAGGCCATAATGATGCTCCTTACCAACATATATAGGAAAACTATTTAATATCTCGATCCAAAAGCTACTAGTTACACAGACATGAAGTACCAAGCAAATATGAAGGGTGAAGAGTATTAGATAGACGAATTTCATCCCAAAACTCATTATGACGTCGCTCGACGAAATGGTATTACATTAATATAAGCGTAGAAGACACCGCGGCTGGCAGGTGGGTTCCACTCATGCCGCTAAATTAATTTTATTTCTTGTGCTCTAAGGTTATTCTTGAAGTTGTAGAGAAGTAGTTGGATGAAGTTTATATTACTTTTGTTGCTGATCTACCACTGACCAATTACTATTAATGGTGATAACAATTTTTTTGAATCCCGTAAATACAATACCCGATCTGCAATGTCCAACAAATAAAATACATGAATATTTCCCAACGAAATATTTATATGATACCGAAACAATTTCAAAATTAACAAGCGTACTGCGAATATTTTTCACTGTACAATAAATCTCCCATTTTTACTACACTTTCATTATTATTGAATCATTTACTAATAAATAAACAGAAAATGTTTTAAAATAAAATGTAACTTCTGAGCGGACATGAGCACGACTGGCGAATACAGTTTTCATCAAAAAACATGTTTTCGGTTTACTGCAGTGCAAAATAATAAGTATACTCCATCGTCCACGTTACTGATGCTATATACATTTTGAATGAGTACCTTTCTATAACTCGATGCATTAATTTATTTTAAAGGAATGTTATGTTCTACCTATGTTACCTACCTGTTCTACCTCAGGCAAATTGCTAGGTATTTTTGAAATTGCTATGATACACATTATTTATGGGACCTGGGGGACCTTTGTACCACACCATTTGTCTAATTGTACACTTATCGTCTGATAGTAGTCAATTTCACAAGAATAGTCTTACGTTAGCCATTCTTTCAGAAGGTGTAATGAATCCATGCTCTGCCGCTACCGCACAACGCAGACATGTTGTGAACATCTCCCCTCTTGTGTTACTATGTTGTTTTTGTTCTGTTTTCGTGCACGACATGAAACTGTTTTCATATTGCGATAGCAATTTATTCTTACCTATGTAAACTTTCTCCCAGAAATACTAGTAGCGTTCAATACATCCCTAAATGCGACATACCGATTCCGATTTCGTTACTTCAGACACGATTATTTTCTATCTTTCAAAAACATGTTTCTATGGCGTGTGGAAGAATATAGCATATCGCCACGATATTAATAAAATTATCAGAAACTTGTAAACACCAATAACGTTCATATCTGCGATCTCCATAATCTAAATGCCCCTTTCTGTTCCTCACTACCCGTATCTTACTGTCAAACAAGAACTAGGCCACACATACATGGGCCAAATTTTAAAATGAACGCGTTACTATGACGTCCCACGTCAAGGCGTCAAAAGGGAAGTTGTCAAGAGCGTCTAAGTGACATCTTCCGAACTTTCCGTACCAAATAAGATGAATAAGCCAAGGGGTGAGAGAGGGTGAAGTCGGGAGGGGGTGACTGAAAGACCGATACGATTGTGTAATTGTGATTGGATGGAATTGTTTTGAATGGCTGTCTATATTGATTGAATGATTTTGTTTATTTTGGGCACAGGTAGGTTTGAATATGGAAATAATGGTAAGGAATTGTTTATTCAGATTATCTCAGTTGTTGTATAATATTTGGTCACATTGTTAAATGCTGAAAAGCACGGCAAGCCTCTGATAAGGCGGAAAAAGGTGATTTAAAATTTCCCAAAAATGTTTGATAGTGGTTTCGGTAGCCTTCTATTGAACGGTGATGAACTGCTTGAGGATTATGATGAAACGTAATATTTGCGAATAGCCGAAATGTTGACGTTATGTAGGGTAAGAACCACTATCAATTTAAAAAGAACTGCTGGATTAAAAACCAGATCTTTAAAATGTTATTTTTCACTGTATAACTTTGTAAAGTTTCAAGTTACTTGAAGCTACTTTTTTCTGACTTTAATTAATACCTACTTAAAGCTTATTTAAGTTTACAATAAGTAAATTGCAAATGGAGTCACGGTATAAGAGTAGTTTCCGAGTAGATAGTTTAAACTTTAAAGTCAAGCGCAGAAGAACTTGTATAATTTAGCAAGAATAATTATAAACCTATATTTAGATTGAAGAGATCTCTTCAATCAGGCACCATCCACCTCCAGTACAATAACGCGTTCAGGGTGGTGATGGGGTTGCCCCAATACTGCAGCGCCTTGGGTATGTTCGCAGAGGCGCGCACCGACTGATTTCACGCTACCGTGCGCAAGCGCGCCGCGTTCTTGGTGCGCAGGGTACGGGTTAGCCCCAACATCGTACTAGCAATGATTGCGGGAAGGCTGGACTGCCCTTCATCCGGCATTGTTCCAGCAGAGATGTTGCTGTACCAGTTTCGGATATAAAGTATTAATTTTATAGTTTTGATGACTTATTTATTTCGATTTGTTTTGATTTAATTTTAATCAATTAATTTTTATTTGATTTTTTGTGTTTACATTGAATTTAATTTGATCTTATTTTGGATTATATTTGATTTCTATTAATTCATATTTGACAATGGGTGTTATTTACCTGAAATAAACGAATTTATTTATTTTATCATCCCGTAATCAATGGGTATTATTATACATAGTTCAACGTTAATACATCGTGTCGTTTTGCATCCTCGTCAAATTTCAGGAGGCTGTTATGAAAGACATAAATAATCAAATAAAATTACGATCCTGCTCAATAATTAATATATATACTTGTTTTTTTAGATATTTAAGTTTGACAGTATTTCAGAATGATCTACTTTCAAAGAACAGAATCGCCCCGTTGCGTATGTGGTAGGCAGTGTCGTACGACTATGTCGCTGTGTGCATGCGTTACAGTTACAGCGCAGTTACAGGGCGGTATCACACGGGCCCTACACATGCCGATTTCCAAAAATTACAAAAAATAAAAATAAATACTTACTTATTTTATTATTGATTCGTGTCGAGAATCATTAGCATAGTTACCTCCTCGAATTTGACGAGGATGCAAAACAACACCTTGTATAATTATATCAACCCGCGTCTGACTAATGTGCAATAACCTATACTTTCAAGTAATTCGTGTGTACGAGTTACGTTTGGTGGCCACCTGCGAAAAACCCTCAAGACTGAGCAAGGAGCCCATTCAGGTACCACTTTTGCATTATTTGCTGGGGTTTAACTAGCCATCTTACCGTCACCAACCTTGAAATTTGTTAGACAAAACAGGCATTTTGAATCAGCGTGCATTCCTCACGCTGATTTTTTCCAGTCCTCAGCCCGTACAGAGAACACGACTATTCAAAATGCCTGTTCAATCTGTATTCTATCATGCAAGATTTTTGCCTGTACATTTTGCCCACGACACAAAAAATATTTGATTTTATCAAAACATATATAAACCACAAATAATCTCTTTACACCGGCTTACCAGCCCAAAAATCCTTACAATATTAAATCGGCAACACTGCCGTGATAATTTTAAAACAGGCCTTCCTTTCGATAATTACCCTTCCGTCAAGTTGACGGGGTCTAGGGTGTGTGTGGGAGTGTGCGCGGGGGTGTGCGGGGTGTATGGTGCCAATACACATCACCCCTTAGGAGGGGTTGCTATTCGTTTAATTTTAATCACGGATGTATAAACAGGATGTCTGCTTGTCACGGCGCAGAACGATTCTTAATGGTCAGTTTTATATCAAAATCTAAATATTTTAAGTAATATTTGATAGCAATTTTTTTTTTATTTAAAAGGTATTCTCCATGGACTCTTCCATGAAGTTCATTCATTGATTTATTTATTTTGTGAACATAAGGTACAATTATATAGATGTAATACAAAATATGTAGGTCCATGCTATGTCCCGTCAAAAGGCATACAAATTATCTGAGGTAATCGAATGTCAATTAACAAAATAAAAATAAATTCAATAGGTAAGTTCAAGTTAGGTAAGTTTCATGCATTCAGCTAATAACATGTCAATAAAATTAAGACGGCACCATAAACAAATATGTAGTTAGTTACAATTTCGTATACTTACAATGATATATACTTATGGTATAAATGCAATAAATGTCAATAAATAAGATCATTATCTTACGAGAGAAACATATTAATTATAGACAGATAAAAACAATACAAAATTATTTTAATTCGTCATTAATAAATCACCTTCCAAGTTGCCTTAGAATAATTGGTACCTACTTGTTCTAATAAAATAGCAATTTTGAGCTCGTTGTGTTAATTTGACCACTTTTTGATATCGTTTTGTGTTAATCAATGTTTCGTGTTAGTCTACATTGCCATAACAAAGTTCATCTCTTCTTACTACAGTGTTTTATCCCCCGGGTTTTACTTTGGCCTAGTAACTGTGGATTGTATGGATAATTGGGAAGCAGAGATCGTAGAACAATTTAAACAGATCATAAAATGAATCAACACTATAATTTGCGTTATCCGTCTCGTAGACTTCAGAGAAACTAAGACTGGCAATACATTTCCCAAATTTGTTTCCTTGCTGTAATCGCATTTATTGACAGTAATTTTAAAATACATGTTCGCTGTACAGGAAACTTCATAGTTTGTGCTGCGTGGTCAGATACACCTAGCTCCAATATATGCTCCTGCTCTTGCGGCCTCGTACGTATATTGTATAAATAATTGTGTATACAAGTACCACTACTAGGACGCGTCGGTTTATTCGTTTCTATATTGAGATTAATCTCCTATAAAAGATTTTTTAAATACAGTCGAATTTTTAGTTTACTGAAGAACGTCAATGTAAAAATCACCGCAGGTTATTATTTTTGATTATTTTTATAGCAAAAGTTCCGTAATAAAAAAAAATTATACAGAAAATATCCGTTACTGTGATTCGGAACTCTATATATACACATTATTATAATTTTGTGGTCAGTTCAATCTACCGCGCAGCATTCAAATACGTTATGAATGTTAACACTTTTTACTAAATCTAATTCATAGAAACGAATGTGGTTGTTTACTAGTATACAAGAGCCGCCATTTCGCTTTTGTCTTGTGAAGCATGTAGCCAAAGTATAGTTAGGAATTTTCAAACTGTCGACGTCACTTTGCTTCATATTATGTTCCGTAAAACAGACAATATCAATACACTTCCCACTGTTTGCTAAAGTATCCGTTCTAATATCACTCTATGCTAATAGACCATTTTGTTTTCATATGCTGTTATAGACGAAAAAAATGTTGATCATTGACATCAGTAGTACATGAACAGTAAGAATTAGGTGAATGGCAAATTAAAGGAACTTTAAATGATGCGGTTCCGTTCAGAGATTTCACGGCATTTGCGTTAATATAAACATAGGTTTTTATATGAGTGAACATTATTTGTGATTCCTTGGTTACTGATTCGACCAATAAATCTTTGAAAACACTTCATAGTCCCACGACAAGCTGAAATTTGAGTCAAATAATGTGGCATAATTATAGTGTTGTATGTCTTGGTAGAGAAAGTTATTAAATATTTAAATTCTAAAATTATACATTGTCGCGTAATAATCATATTTATATGTCGGTAAGCATAGTATTACATTTGTATATTTTATACGTATACTCGTTATTATTTCAAAGATATTATTGGTTTGTAGGAAGTTATCTTCTCCGATAAATATCATACAACTACGAGTATCAATTTTCGTGTAATTTGAAGTTAGTTTAGTTTGAATTTTACATAATAAATATTTTATTCCACGATTTGGTAAAAGGTAGTGGCATATTTGATGACACGGAAAAGTGTTTTCCGCTATCGGTAATATTTTGTTAATTTGGTTGCTACTTATAATACACAGTTTGCTGTTCTCTACTCGAGTCGTCTTGTTTGTCCTCTTTTTAGTTTATTGAACCAATTTGGTCCTTAAGAGTAACTTGTGTAGAAGTGAATAATTTCAGAGTCCCATATCTAGAGTTTCTTATCCGTTTTTCGCCATAGGTACCTACTACCCTTTGGAATGGGCAACTAGCTTCATATTTCTGACTGACCGACCACTTGACAATTCAAAAGTGCCTGTAAATGGTTTAATTGAAATAAATGCTTTTGTTTGAGTTTAGTAAAAAATAAATAGTTGTAAATAGTTCATATTAGAAAGGTTAACTTTCTAATATGAACTATTTACAGCCAAGGCATGGCAACGGATGGCTTAGGTACCTACGTGTCCGTTTATTCAAATCGCAATCATCATTATCAGTCGTATGACATTCCTATAAATTATAGTATTGGCGTTCCGTATAATATTGTGTCAATGTGCTAAACAATACATGTCCCCGACTGTACATCCTTCTGTAGTATTCAATCTAATCCGTAATACAGCAAGATAAGGGCCGTCAGCTACCCTATTAATAAAATTATAATCACGGCCGCCGACAACCCTTGTACTCAACCGTAGTATGACGAATTGTTCTCGATTACTTGCCGTAATCGAAGGGAACCATAATCATTTGTTCATAAAACTATACTTACCTAATTGAATGATCGAATCAATTTTCTTTACGACTTCTCATTGAACATACTTAGGTACTTTAAACATGTTACCAAAAGGTATCACCATTTTGGAATATTATCAACATTTGTGTTACAATAGTGAGCAGTTGTGGCCTAGTGGTAACGGCCCCGACTTAAGAGTTCGGACATGGGTTCGAACCCAGGCAGGCGCTTTACTTTGTGTCATGGGTTCGAACCCAGGCAGGCGCTTTACTTTGTGTCATGGGTTCGAACCCAGGCAGGCGCTTTACTTTGTGTCATGGGTTCGAACCCAGGCAGGCGCTTTACTTTGTGTCATGGGTTCGAACCCAGGCAGGCGCTTTACTTTGTGTCATGGGTTCGAACCCAGGCAGGCGCTTTACTTTGTGTCATGGGTTCGAACCCAGGCAGGCGCTTTACTTTGTGTCATTTATTTCATCACCACTTGGTCTCAAAACGGTGAAGGAAAACATTTATTTAAATAAATAAATAAGAATTTTTCTCAGAAATGAATAAACAAATAATTATGAGACGAACAAAATAGTAATGCAGTAAATTATCTGTCTTACCATAGAATAGAATAAAATATGTATATTTATTTGCAAAGAATGTAGATATAACAAATCAGATCTTACAATTAATGTTAGAGTCCTTGTACATTCTGCCTTTAAGGCTTGCAAAAATATTATGAGCATTACAGCTATACAAATAAAAAAAGAAACTAAATTACGAGGTCTCAATATTGTACAACCATTTAAATATTATGCGAAATAAAGTTTACCTTTAAATACTCATTTATGTTTGAATGTTAAGTTATTTTAGGTCTAAACATTTTGCCACAAAGAAATAAATAAAGTGGAGTTTTACGAATATCGAATCGTTTCGATACTCGTAAAATCGATAGTAATTCAATTCTCAGCAAAACGGTCAATTTAGTCCTATTTAAATATCATTACAACAAATATCGCCATTCTGAGATACAATTTGACACAAGTTGACCGCTATACGTCTCGCGCGTTGACATCCAGCGCCCAGCACTCGCACGGCACTCGGACAGCAATCGATGGAACTCATCCGGCACTGACGGCACTCGGGCGCTAATTATCCGCATTAATTCAATGATACGCACCATTGTCCGCCTCCGGACGCGATGACAACTTTACGACACGATTCCTGATTGTTTTTCGCTCTGTACAAGTAAACATGATAGTAACGAGAGGAAAATTGAATGTTGCTGACTGTACAATAAGCCGAGAAATTCTACAAAGAATTACGTGAAACATATACACTGAATTTCAGTTTGTAAATTGAAAAAATATTGGGAACGCAAACAGAAAATGTGTGTGTGCTGCCGACAATAAATGAATTATGTCAATTATACTCATCAAATCCAATTGACCCATGCCAGTAAACCTATAATTAATTAGTTTAATTAAACTCATATTATATTGAGTACCTACGCAATTCATTTAATTACATTCCATGGTACATCGCCGTTTTAATGTATGATAACGTCATTAATTAGCGTGACAAAGACACGATAAACGGTAAAATATAAATAATGTATAAATATTTCAATGTAGGTATATAAAGAATTCCCATTATGGTATTATTGGAACTTTTTTAGATATATTTTTTTTTGTATTTATAAAGCTTCCTCTCTCCTACTATAATTATCTTTGTCTTTTGCTGTGCCCGATAGGGTCCATAATGATCTCATTTTTTTTTAAATGTACTACCTAAGTTCACATTGTGGAATGCAAATAAAGTATTGAGTATTGAGTGTACGACGCGACGCTTGTACCGACGTGTTCACACTGTCGCGTCGGGAGGAGCGGAACACACGTCAAGCGGAAGCGGCGGCAAATCTAACAACATTGGTTTAAAGAAACTTTATTCCCAATAAAGACATATGTCACTTACTTGAGAACAATACTAAACATACATAAATAGATTACAAAAGATTCGTCATCAGTATTACAAGTTAATAGTGACCCATCCAATGCATTCATTTCTCCAGAAGTGATCGATCCGCAATGATGTGCTGGCTAAGTTGAGTTTTGAATGCATTGAAAGAGTTTAGATTTTTTATAAAGAACGGTAATTTATTATAAAGTTGTGCTCCTTTAAAAGTTATTAGTATTTTTATGAGTTTATTTTGGGTAACTTGGAGTTCTGACAGTTTTGTTTTTGCAGCACTGCCCCAAATTAGAATGCCACATTCAATAGATAGAGGTACAGAAGATCTGCATGATACCTCTATCTAACTATCTCCCTCCGCCCTCTTCCTCTCTCCTAAATTTTTGCGTGCCCGACAGGGTCCATATTGTATCTTTAATTTGTTATTACCATCTCTGTAACATATGGAATGCAATAAAATATTGAGTATTGAACTAAAACGTCAGCGAACGAAACGAACGAACGACGCAACGTCGTCGCTGGTAATATTTATTTGTTAAAACTTTATGCACAAGTAAAAAAAAAATACTGTACAAAGGCGGACTTAATGCCTGAGGCATTTTCTACCAGTCAACGTTATAATATTATATGGTATTCAACTAGCTCTTGGAAAAGAATTTCTGAATAGGCATGCAGAGAAAAAAAATGCTTTGCTAAAACCATTTTGAAGAACATATTTAAATAACACATATCGGATACGTTTTCTTGCAAAGATTCCGCGTTAAATTCTTAGCTGCTCCTTATCGCACACTGTTTGGATTGAACCTTTTGTATTCTAATTCGTGCGACACTCGCGGGATTATACGACAGGGGAGGTATCCATGTATTGAAAAACAGCGCGGAAAATATTACGCCAGCGCCGTACAAAGAAGAAACGTGATGAGATTGTACATCAAAACGTTGTCGAAGAAGCAATTTATATTAACTTGATCTAATTTTACCCCTCGTATGTATTTTAACCTTTCTTTCTTATATTCAATATGAAATGTGTTTCCATATGCGCGAATATTGTGCGAGTTCCTCTCCTCCCTACAAAATCACGTCATGTTCATTGTTAGCTATAAATTATTATATTTCAGGTACATTGCCCAATGTGTCTAACAATATCTCATTATTAATTTACTGTAGATGCGATCATTGACCTTAAAATCTTCTTACAGGACTATGTGGGTAGGTAGGTAGGTACCATGTTTGTTAAAACAACAGACTTATTCAGTTTTTTCAATTATTATCCAGTCCCATAAGACTCGATAACCCAAGTTAACAACTAGGGCTTATCCAATGATCTAGGTACAACCACATTTTATCAAATATGCAGTCTGTCATTTCCAATTCTTAATGACATACTACCGAAAATAACAGAACTACTATTACAGACCAAATTTTGTGTCATTAACTCCACCGAAGTCTGCTCTACAGTTATTATTATCCATATCATCAAACAGAATCAATTTTATTTTAGCTGTGTCTTACGTGCTCCAAATAAATAAATTAGAAAAGCCCTATTTATGTACCTACATCTATATCTATACATATAATTAATTCGTAGCGACGTCAAAACTGTACATAGTTTTTTTTTAACTTTTTTGCGAGTTCTGGGAGTGATTCTAACGCCAAAAATAGATGTTTTAGAGATGTTTGTCTGAATGTATGTTCCAGTATCACACAAAAACTACACACTACATTCACAAATACCTAACAAAACGGACCTGAACAGATTCAACATTATTAGTATAAGTTGAATAATAGGGAGACCAAATAGTGGAACAATACTCCAAGGAGCTAGTGCGTTGTAAAGTAAAATAATGCTACTGTAATTACGGAAAGGTTTTGACATACGGATTATAAGGCCAAGCATTATTTTAGCCTTAGTCACTATACTATCTATATGATCGCGGAAAGATAGGGATGTATCGAAGAGAACCACTAGGTCACGGATGACCGACACTCTGCTCAGTACCGATACATCAATATGATAATCAAATTTAATGTAGTTAACTTTATTCGTGAATGTAATAGTCTGGCATTTCTTTACATTGAGCGTCATTCGGTTGTTCAAGCACCATTGTTGAAGGACACCAATATCTTTTTGAAGCTTCATACAATCGAAGATTCGAATACAGGTCCGAAATCGTACAGTATATTTTTAAATCATCAGCGTGGGCTAAACAATCGCAATTCATTAAATCTAAAAGATCATTCAAAAATACCAAAAAAAGCAAAGGGCCCAATTTAGAGCCCCGCGGAACGCCAGAGCCAGGAGAAAAAGGTACAGATTCATAACCCGCCAAGGCAACTATTTGAGAACGATTAATTAAATAACTCTTGAACCACCGCAACAGAGAGCCACGGACACCAGCGCAATTCAACTTCATAGAAAGAATAGAGTTATCAACGCGATCGCAGGCTTTTGCAAAATCTGTATAAGTCAAAGTCAAAGCATTTATTTCAAATAGGCAAGTATAAGGCACTTTTGAACGTCAACATTTACATTTAAATAGAATTTATTCTAGTCGCCCCTTCCAAAAGGTAGTTTCGTATGGAGAAGAATGGGCAAGAAACTCCACCGTTACTCTTTTAAAATGTGTTACAATATTTTGTATACATTAATTATATAATTATATGTGAAGAAGACGATGCACCTATAATAAAAATTACCCTACCACAATAGATAAAAAGAATTTGTTATACCTACGTAGCAATGATAAATAAGTTAATTAAGTGATAGATACATGGTGTTCAAAGCGTCCACCTGACCCCTAGCTTCAAAGGTTTTACTAATGAAAGTAGTATAAATAATTAAGTTAGACATAGTAGAACGATTAGACACAAAGCCATGTTGCTTAGAACTAACTATATGACGGAGGCGGGAATAAACTACATTGTATATAACGCCCTTAAACATCTTTGCTTATTGCAGATAGTTACAGATTTAACCTTTTAAATCATTGTCATCACGCTTTACCTTTATGGAGCTAAGCAGTCAATCATGACATATACAGGGTGGATTTTTGAGATGGGGTAATAAGGACAGGTATGTTAATCGTTTTCGCTACAAGAAAACAGTCTTAGGAGACTGTTCTTAACTTTTTGAAACATTTTGATCTGGATTCACAAATTTTGAAAAGATAAAACGTACAATCAGCTAGAAAGCGACAATTTTTCCAAAAAAATATGTTGAGACCAATCTATCCTGTTTGTTATAGGGATCAAAAAAATATGTTGAGACCAATCTATCCTGTTTGTTATAGGGATTAAAAAAATATGTTGAGACCAATCTATCCTGTTTGTTATAGGGATCAAAAAAATATGTTGAGACCAATCTATCCTGTTTGATAAAGGGATCAAAAAAATATGTTGAGACCAATCTATCCTGTTTGTTATAGGGATCAAAAAAATATGTTGAGACCAATCTATCCTGTTTGTTATAGGGATTAAAAAAATATGTTGAGACCAATCTATCCTGTTTGTTATAGGGATCAAAAAAATATGTTGAGACCAATCTATCCTGTTTGTTATAGGGATCAAAAAAATATGTTGAGACCAATCTATCCTGTTTGTTATAGGGATCAAAAAAATATGTTGAGACCAATCTATCCTGTTTGTTATAGGGATCAAAAAACTATCGGACCAACTGAGGTTTGAGAACTAGAAAAGTCAGAAATTGCAATTTCCTCCGAAATTGATGGGAAGTTATCCCATCAATTTCGGAGGAAATGAGACACTGAGATTAGAGAATGATGAACACAATATACCAGTGTACGACATCAGTCGAATTATTCCATTACTTCACTGAGCTGAATAGGTAACGAATATAGCGATTTAATCTGTTAAACATACCTTTCATTCCGCTATACCTTTAAGGCGCTATGCAGTCAATCATGACATAATATAAGAACGGCTATTATGGTCAAATTTCAAAAATACAAATACTTACGGTTCGACGATTCAAACTCAAACTCAAAGCATTTATTTCAATTAAACCATTTACAGGCACTTTTGAATTGTCAAGTGGTCATTGCTTTGCAAACCACGATTTCCAACAATTGTTATTTTTGGTGCTTCCTTTTTTACGTTCTGGCTTACACAAATATCAAATAACTAAAGAAACTGGAAGACGGGAAAAATTCTAGCCATTGAAGGAGGTCATGAAAGCAACTGATCTAAGCATTATATTAAAATGGAAGGTCTTCAACACATGTATACTGCCTTGTGTTACATATGGTAGCGAAATTGGGTCTCATAAGAGACCCAGTTTCACTACCACAGAGACAAACATGCTGGCACATTGCTAAAGACCGATGGAAAGGAGTATGATTGGTATTACAAAACAAGACAGGATACGAAATACCCTGATTAGAGAAAAGACGAAGTTATTCATGTTTGTACCCAATTAGACCAGCAAAGGTGGAGATAGACAGGCCAAATGCTAAGAGGCATTCAATACAAGTGGAGTAAAGCTGTGACAGATTGGTACCCTAGAGATGGCAAAAGGAACAGGGGAAGACAATATAAAAGATGGGAAAATTAATTTGGATTTCAGCGGGCCCTTAAATCTCCTTCGGCTTCTCTTTCATAACCTCACTTTACGTCAGATTTCTCAATTAAATTAAAATTTAATGATGTTATTCTAACGAATATTGTAGGAAGGAGTGGTTACTTAATTATCAAGTTAAAACCTTCAAATACAGATGAATTCAGTAAGCACCTACCAATTCCATTTAGTAAGTGATTGTGTAAGAATTTTACCCAAACAGGTTTGTTTACATTTTTACAGGACTGACCTTAAAGTATTAGGATAAAGTAGGAGGATAACCACTACGTCTCTGAAAAGTACTTGACATTTAGCATGTGCGGGCGTGCCCAAATTTACCTACTTTACCGTTGTCGCTCAGACAGTCTCGCCGCGCGCGGCGCCCTACCGCTCGAAACGGCACACTCACACAAACATATTGTGCATCGACGATACCTCAAAGCGGTTGTCGCGGTGCGTTCGATAGAGAGTGCCGCATCAAGACGAGTGGTCACGAAAAATTCATCTCCGCAATCTTTTTAAAAATGCCACGAGCGTATTGTGTGGTATATGGCTGTTTGAACTCAGCTTCATCAAAGCCGGAGCTATCGTATTTTAAACTTCCTGCTGATTTTGGAAGGTAAGAATGATTTATTGTTATACATAAAATCGTTATCGAATTAAAAGTCCGTGTGACCGATCATAATGAATTCGTGGACGCATTTGTAAATACAGAATGGGCAGCGGTTTTGAGGGTATTTAAAGCCGATAGTGCTGTCAAAATTAAAATTTAAGATGGCGGCTGCAATAAATTATCAACATTTTCGTCATGGGTGTCGTTTTCATAGTTTTCGAGGGTGTTAAAGCCGATACCGCCGTCAAAACGTGAATCCAAGATGGCGGCTGTATCACACGCATTTTCTAATTGAAACGCGGTACGGTTCGCAGCCGCTCATGAGCCCTGCCCGCGCGCCACCTGCGCTGTGGCATATACCGTGCGCTCGATCTGACGAGCGCACGAAACGTTTTCGTCCAACCGCGGCTCACGTACGCTCCCACCAAAACTTGTAAAAGGTTACGCCGTAATGACAAATTTAAAGATCTATAGTTCTATAAGTTGTTGTGTGTTAGCATTAAACTGTTTTCCGTGTTTTAAACTATCGTCTTTTGCTGAGAATAACCATCAGTCGTTAGTTAAATTGAAATAACAAGCAGATTTTTTTTTTACTGTTTTTGTAAGCTAGTTATTTCAATACGATTGATTGATCACTACTAAGTAATTATTTCATCAAATATGCTTATACTGTGGCTCGGATCTCGTACGTGAACGCGTAGGTGAACTCTCACGCACACATCTAGTTTCTGGCAACATCGTTGCTTGGCAACGAGGCGACGGAACCACCACCTGTCGAGGTTCTCGCACTCGCATGTATAGCGTCCTTTTCATTTTGCTTGAAGTACAGTCGAGTAGTTCTTGCTTATTATAGTATTGTTTCGATTATTTAAAAAAATATTAAATTAATGTTTAAATAAGTTCGTTCGTGTCTTTTTTACTGTTTTAATTTTATTTGTAAGGATAGGTTTTTTTTACTGTGTTACCCTATTAGTAGATAAATAGTTGTGTTTTTTATTTGTAGGTGGTTGTTGTTTTATTATTTTTATGTTAGGTTTTCTTATTATTGTGTTAAGATTACTATAATTTTTTTTTTTGGTCTTAGGCTTTTTTTAGTCGATTGAGTATGTATTAGTATTGTCGGATGTTTGGGTATTGTGTTATTTTTGTTTTGTCTCGCTCGCACGTACAACTTTCATCCATGCGCGATCGCAGCCTACGTAGTTTACTATCTCCTATTTTGGCTATTATTAATTTTACGGATGGGCGGTAGGATGGATTGTTTTCATGATTTTTTAAGGATATTCGGAACTTTTACAATCTCTATGGTACCTACTAAGCCAATATTCTCGTGTATGGCTTCTGTTCCACTTACACAGCACGCCATATTAGTTTCCAGACGGTGAAAAATGCCATCCGGTATAATGATAGTTCGTAAAACATATATTATACAGAAAAACATTAAGTTTTGGCCTCTTCTGTCATCTTTGGTTATAATAAAAATAAATATCTATAATTAAGTGAATGTTAATGAGAAATCTTGTGTGTTCACAATCTACAGTTATATTATTTTAGTAACAGCTGTTCGTCAGGAATAATCTGTAACAAAGTATCAGCCAGTGTATCAGTGTTTTGCCATTGGGTAGTATAATATACAGGAACGCAGGCGTTCATTAATTCACAAAATACGAAAATTTTCGCAAGCAATGGGAAATGACTACTGAAGGCTGCTGGTGTCGTCACCAGTCCTGCCTCTCTTCTTATTTAGGCTGCTGAGACCAAAACTACAAACGTAGTATAGTTGCCGGCACGTAACTTGGCAAGGTTTTGGCGTATTGGGAGTAAGTTTGCGCATGTACACTTAGTGCAACAAAAAAATGTACACTTTTAGTGTTTGTCATTATTCTATGGTATATGGCCATATTTTATTTTGAAACATGTCTGTTTAGAAGAAAGATAAAGAAAGCAAAAACGCATCTAACAACTCTTGCCAAGTTACGTGCCGGCGACTATACACAGGAAAGTTTTACAAAAGTTTGGTTATTATTTTAGTAGATCGTGGTGTCGGACGACATTCACGCGAACGAAGTCGCGGGCAGAAGCTAGTTCATGTAATAATATCATGACGCAGCACAATGTGTGATCACGAGTGCTATTATCTAAGTAAATACTAGATTAGCTGATATTTGTCGATAAACATTGTGATAACGACAAGTAGATACCTACCGCTACAGATTTATATTATTGTATATCACATGCATCTACCTATACGCGGCAGCGTGTCAAGCCACGTTCAAAGATAAAGGAACTGACGACGCAGTAGCAGTGTGTTATATTACACGAACCATTGGGAGACACTTTTGACCTCTTAATAACTCAAAATGTATTGAACATAAATACATGAAATTCGGTTTGTTTATTAAAACCTGATAAATTCACTAGATCCGCAAACATAAATACAGCTCAAACAGTTATTGAGATATTAACTTCTAAAATCGTCATTGTTATCACTGACTGACCGACATAATTATAATATCAAAAACCTAACTCACTTCCGGATGACCTAGATAGTTGAAATTTGGCGTCCAGCTGGGTAACTGTGTGTATAAAAAGGTAAAATCAGAAAACAGTGAATTTTTACTATTTGAACTATTTTCCAAGAAATCGATTTTTACTTTCGCCTTTCGAAATTATAATAGCAACAAATACTTTTTCATTCGCGGGAGAATAGGTTCTATGATGAAAGGTCACTTTTATCGTTTTATATAATTACCAGATTATTTGTAATTTATAAAAGTTAAAGCTCAAGATTTTGACTTGACTAGTTTTTACCAGAAAACCAAATTTTAAGAAGACTAAGTTATGTTGACCTTACAATATAAAAACAGTAACTTGCTTAGAACATAAACAAGATAAGTTGATTAGCCAAATATAACATAGTTTTTAGTACGTGAAAACTAGCCAAGTCGAATGTTGAGCTTCAAATTTATCTCCTCTGTGTAAATAATTCGACTGTTCAAAGAAGTTATATTTTTAAATAGCAAACATTGTTGTAGCAGAAAAAAGCAAGAAAATATATTGTTTTTAATTTAAAACGTTAATTGTTGAACTTGGCTCTCATTATCACATTTATGTTTTTTATGGGATTATCTAGTAGGTAGTTTACACTATTATTTATTTATTATGTATGCCTGTGTGGCAGTCCGCATAGCCTGGAAGGTCGCTCAATTCGTGAAGCTGCGCTTACGCGGTTAATGGCAATAGGCTTGCCTTTATTTTGACTCAACATTAAATGACGAAATGCGTGCCGAACCACATGGGGAATTCAAGCGAGGTACCTATATGTTACACGTATAATAATGTTGTAAATGACACAAAACTTTAACCTAATCTGTCTAGAACTCTAGACCAATGAAACGATTATTCGAACAAGGTTCGCTCATTAACTACAGCAGTACCTTCAGTTAAGATAAATAAGCAAGTGAGTCAAGTAAAGGTGTCCCTCGGGTCAGAACTAACTTGACTCGTTAAGCGGCAGATGTCCGCGACCAAACCACAGAATAGATAGCAACAGAAGGCTGGCTGTATGGAACAACGAGGGAAACTGCTAGCACACATAGAGCGTAACGTGGGCTGTTCCATAAGTATCTGATGAGTGATGAAAGTAGACACAAACCCTGTTCAGGTTAAATTCTTACGCAACCATCCACTAATTTAGTAACACATTCTATATTTAGAAGGTTACTTTATTATTATGTTGCTATTTTGTCCAATACTTATTGTTTGATAACATTATTAAATTTTAAGTGTTAAGATTACCGCCGAAAATTGCGGTTATAAAGTTAACAACAATTGTCAAATGAAAAACATATTTAAGGTGAATTAAAATTAGAAAATTGGTTTTAATTAATCAAATCAAAGCACTCAATTTTGTAAGTGGCATTTGTGTGATTCCATTTTCATCAGAGACTTCGAACAGACCATACGACGTACAGCAATCTCAAATAAATGCCAGGGGGCCTACTCTCCAAGTCCGTCAACGAGGATACGGGCCTGTCCGAAAGTAGTTCGATACTTACGAGTAGAAGTGTACCCTACTCCCGATTAATAAATTTTTCCGGGCGGGCAAAAACACAACGGGACTACGGACTTGTCTAAACGTTTTGTCATTAATTTTTAGTTCAGGCCCCGAATTAATAATCTTATGTCCATGTGATACGGAGTAGGACACGTCTGTAACTTTAGTCGAAACGACGGATTTCGTGCTTAGGGAGTAGGCCCCAGTTGCGAGTGTGCAAACGCATTCGCAGTACGTGAAGCGTGTCTATGTGTGCGTGCGTTTCCGCTTTAAGGAACCAGCCTTCTGTACCTTTCTATTCTGTGTCCATACAGCACCAAAACGTCGGCTAATTGAACTCGAAAGCTGGATAGTAAACTTTGCAGGTATTAGCACACGTGTGTGCCTTGCTCATCAGTTACACGGGAATCCATGCGATTTCTGGAAGTTTACAAATCTCGACTGAATGGGTTGGGTATTTATAGGCAAGAGTGCACCATCGTCGATTGGGTCGTAGCTTACCAGCAGGGGTGGTAGAGGAAAAATGAAAGCCTGTATATACATATAATGATACCTAGATCGTTAAATAAATAGAAGATATTACTTCCTGTTTTATGTAATCGTCGAGACGTCAAGCTGGGGCAGCCTTGTGTTGTGTGATAGTGTGCTAGTACCAAGTCCAGCGGAAGCAGAGAGTTACAAGGATCTTTTGGCGCCTGAATGACATTGACAAGGGGGCCTTGTTGGTAAACATTTGTGAAATTATCATAGAAATTGTATTATAAAAAACCGGCCAAGTGCGTGTTCGACCTCGCACAATGAAGGGTTCCGCAGTTGCGATTAATTTATCCCAAGAACAAACTTTACATAATAATTGAACAACATGTTCTCCCATACATTGATATACGTCAAGTCCATTCTCCAACTGCAAATGTAAGTTTCCAATCGCAAAAACCTTTTTTCTATGTGATAAAACTACTAAATAACGGTTTTGGGACGTTTTCCTTCACTTGTGCTGTGAGGCCTTGTTTCTTGCCGTATTTCATGATTCTAGGTCAATGGGAAGTACCCTATAGATTTTGATTTATTTGAGAGTATCAAAATATGTCGATAAATGGCACTATTTTTTATTGCGTTGACTTAGAAGCTTGATTTTTTTATATTCATTTCAACTTGATACCTCCACGCGTTCCTGAGAAAAATGGTCTTGACAGACTGACGGTCGAACAACGAGGTGATGCTTTAAGGGTTCCGTTTTTTCTTTTGAGGTACGGAACCACAACATGGCGGCGTTAGTTCCGATTTTGGCCACGCGCCAATAGATCCTTGTACCGTTGTACCAATCTAATTGTAGGTACAGTCTGGTAAATTAATTATTAATCAAATTGACGGATAATTAATTTTCCTGACTGAAATGAACTTAGTTGATCATCATCCTTTGTGTTATGTGTAATTATAATACCGCTCTTACATAGTGATTATATTTTTACGTCATTACTCATATTCACTACCAATAACAAAAACGATGGTACTTATATTCTCTAATAGAACATCGTACGTGTCTCACCAAATTACAGAGCACAATAATTATTAGCAGCTAATCCCGGCACGTAGGTAAGTTGGCCGCACACGAGGCGCCGATATTGATCGATGCCGGCACAACACCGCATTCTATGTGTGATTAGTGTGCGGGAAGCCTATGTACAAGCGGGTAACATGGAGACTAATTGTTTATAACCACGCGATTTTCACGTAAAATCCTAATTCACTTGTGTTTTTCTTTGGATATTATTGTATGGATCATAAGTATGTGTTATTAAATCTTTACAAAAAAAAAAAAAAATGTTTTATAAAATTTGTGTTTATAAAGCTAATGGCGGAAAATATATGAAAAACATAATTGATCAATCCTGGACAATATATATTTTTTTTAATGCTCATGTTAGTACTCTGGGAAAAGTGAACTCCAAGTTTATGCGAGTGCAATAATTTGCCCCACCAAAATCCATTAGTGGTACGCAGTGTACGTCAACATTTTCAAGTCTGACAACTGTACTAAAGGTATCGTATTACATATCTGGGTTGTGGAGGTCAGATAGGCAGTTGCTCCATGTAAAATACTGGTAAGTATTAAGCTGCATCCGGTTAGACTGGAAGCTGACCCCAACATAGTTTCGAAAAGGCTGTAACGTCAGAATGTTTAATTCTACTCGACCCCAGTGGTGAGACAGATTAGTGTGGCAAATTAGAATAATCCCTTTACATATTTAGCCAATAGAAGATACTTAATACGGCTTAAGTTCAAGTCAAAGTAGGATATTATGTAACCGCGCGACCACAAATTAAATAGTCGAGATAAGTTCCCGAACTTCGAAGGTTAGAGTAAAGTAAAGTAAAGCTAGATAGAACCGGCGACATATGAGAGGAACTTCTGATCAATGGCACCTACCTTTAGTACGTGGGTATGTCCGGGGCATAAAATGTATGTAAGTGACGCACTAGGAAGAGAGATCTTGACGGTTTATCAGAGGGGCAATTCTCGTATTTTTATGAACGTTCGAATCCTAATCTCAGTCTCAATCTGTTAAAAATACCTGTAATTTACCTACATTTCTGACACTGATTGTCGCTGAGATGATACTGCGACTAGATTTTGAAGGTTTTTAATTACGGGACTTGGGCTTCTGGTGTATATAAAGGAATGACCTGTAGACTAATTACGGGACTTGGGCTTCTGGTGTATAAAAAGGAATGACCTGTAGACTAATTACCGGACTTGGGCTTCTAGTGTATAAAGAGGAATGACCTGTACACTCATTTACTATCATAACATCACGCCTGAATTCCCACTAGCGGTAGGCAGGTGTATTGTATTGTAAATTCCCACTAGCGGTAGGCAGGTGTATTGTATTGTAAATTCCCACTAGCGGTAGGCAGGTGTATTGTATTGTAAATTCCCATTAGCGGTAGGCAGGTGTATTGTATTGTAAATTCCCACTAGCGGTAGGCAGGTGTATTGTATTGTAAATTCCCACTAGCGGTAGGCAGGTGTATTGTATTGTAAATTCCCACTAGCGGTAGGCAGGTGTATTGTATTGTAAATTCCCACTAGCGGTAGGCAGGTGTATTGTATTGTAAATTCCCATTAGCGGTAGGCAGGTGTATTGTATTGTAAATTCCCACTAGCGGTAGGCAGGTGTATTGTATTGTAAATTCCCACTAGCGGTAGGCAGGTGTATTGTATTGTAAATTCCCACTAGCGGTAGGCAGGTGTATTGTATTGTAAATTCCCACTAGCGGTAGGCAGGTGTATTGTATTGTAAATTCCCACTAGCGGTAGACAGGTGTATTGTAGTGTAAAGACACATTTTGCCACATAAATGTTTAAGTGTCATGTAACAGGGGGGCGAGCCTGTTTCTATCAATCGGTAACAAATCTAGACTACATAAGTACATACTGTTATTGAGAAAAGCCCAACAGCACCTTGCCCGATCTGGATATCGGACCCAAGAACTCAAGCTCGGCAGTTGCGTGTGTTGACCACACACGCAACAACCGAGCTTGAGTTCTAGACCAACAATTTAATAGGCTGAGAGAAAAAGAAGGAAACAGAATGTTTGACTTAGCGTATAATAGTACCTAGAATCAAAAAACTGGATGTGTTTAACTTGCCTTTTCAACAATTCGATTTGGTTTCGTTTACACAGTATTACAAAGGTACCTATTCGAATAGTTAGAAGCCTTAACTATAATGCCGCTTGGTCGATCGCGAACGAAAATACGCTCGCGCGATTGAGCAGCGTTTTGTGGCTTCCTACGAAACCTTTTGAGGTTGTTATGTCAGTAAACCGTATTTTGATGAAACATTTTTACTACGATGAAAATATAAGTAGTTCTACAATAAAAACAACAAAACAAACTTTGATTTTTTTCGCTACAGTAGGTACCCGGCCATTAAATTGATCGGCTATCAAACAGTCGGTCTATTCTGTAAAAATCTCACTGTGAACATTTAGGTGAAGTGATCTTGAAGTGAGCTGTCGTCCCACCAAATGCTAAGGATCGACACTATTGACAGCTCACTTCAAGCTCTCTTCACTTACGTTTTCACAGTGAGATTTTAACTGAATAGACCGGCTGGTATAAGGGACAGGGATGACGACGACGCTCGCTCAACAAAACTAAACTTTTACCAAAACTAGATGTAATAGGTAGTAATAGTAATATCATTTATTTACTAAAAACTAGATGTAATAGGTAGTAATAGTAATATCATTTATTTACTAAAAACTAGATGTAATAGGTAGTAATAGTAATATCATTTATTTACTAAAAACTAGATGTAATAGGTAGTAATAGTAATATCATTTATTTACTAAAAACATGGTATTTAGGATGGTAGTGCTACATTTACGGCACTGATGCTTTTACGAATCCTCTGCTAAGGTGCCGTGTCTCTAATAATTGTTTTTGTATTTTAAGTAGTTACTAGTACCTACATCATTAACCTAGTGTCTCTTACGTTTTACGACGCTCTAACATAACCCGCCTAACGTTCTTACAGCTACCTAGATCTATTCAACATCCAGCTCGATGAGTAAAATCTATCTAGGATGTGCTTAGTTCATTCAACCATTAAGAACCCTTACACTTCCATATTATGAACGGGTCTTTATTATAAGTATATTTGTTAATTTAGACGATAGTCTTTCACCAATGTGATATATTTGATAAATCTTAAGTTAATGATAACAAATTATTTTCTCCTAATATTGGTTAAAAATTATCGTTAACTTAAGATTTAGTACTCAAACACTGATTTGGGGGGTGGGGGGGCTAGTAATCTGTGTGACAGGCTTTTCCCAGTGCAGATAACAGTCTTCCACAAAAGATTTATCAGATGTAGTGTCTTTATATTTTTAAGGCGCCTTTGTGGAAGAGAAATAAAAAGTTTATTTATTATTATCCTTATCCTTTATCTATAAAAATCAATGCCGCTTTTCGTTGTAATTTTATAACTCAAGTACGGATGGACCGATTTTGCTAATTCTTTTTTTAGAATATTACTTAAAGGAAAATAAAAAAAAAAATGTTAGGCGGTACGAAGTTCGCGGGGTCAGCTAGTTATTATATAATAATAATCATTCGATGATCATTCAGTGTACCCAACCGGCAAGGGCGGTAAATTGGCAATTTCAACAATATTATTGTAGCACTTTTCTTACCGAAAGCAAGAGCTTTATTAAAAAATACTCAAGTATAATGATAAAGCTATTCCAGTCCCGCGCCTACTCCGCTGCTACCCCACCAGTCCCGGCTCCCGGCTCCCGGCGCGGCGCCGGTGCGGCGCAGCGGCGGCGCCGTCAGGTTAGCGCCGACTTCCGCAACATTACAGTGTGCAGACGCAGCCCCCGCAGCCGCTTAACCCGATTTATTCGACTGTTTCAGACTAAGCAGCCATTCTGCTACATTTGCTATTCTATTGTATTAACCTTTGACTAATTGGTGTAGCTTCACGCTTGTTTTTATCAAAGGAGTAGGCAGACCAAATCATTTTTCTGGTTTGTTATAATTTACTTAATTTATATGCAAAGAGCAACACGGGCCACCGGCGGCGGCGGTTCCGTGTTGCTCTATGTGTATATATCTCCGCGCTGCACTACGTGAAAACCCCCAAAATAATGTGTCCTATAAATTTTTGAAATACCATGACAATCAATTCTATCCAGATTCCACCTAATAAGCGTCTTAAAAAACACAAATAATTCAATGAAAATGTCGATCACACATGTCATGTAACATACCTACTTGATTACCGAATTCATTTTCTTTTCCAAAGATAATCATGTGTTGATTTCCCTTGACTATATTATTCTATTGTCTACTCCACCGCGTATATTCAAAGCCTACGATATGGATTATTTACTTATTTAATTTTCCGAGATAACGAGACGTTGAGTGGGGCGAATTACCGCGCCATCTAATTTACGCTCGATAAGGCTTAAGCGGGCTACAGAAGGAACTCTCTAAGGATAGACGAGACGTTCACGACAAGTTGAACTTTAATTAAGTGTGTGGATGGCCTAAGGACTTAGTGTGGGTACCATGTCACGAGGTAGTGGCTGAACACATTTGCAAATAGCCCGGAACGTACTAGTTTTAATGACTCAGTCTAATTATGTTTTATTTGTATAATAACTATGACCCCATATATATACGGGACCGCAAACAAAGCATAAAACCTTATAGCAAACAAAAAAAGAACTTTTATAGTATGTAAGCTGTCACATTTTCTAGAACCTTTGTCAACTCGCGCTTAGGCCCTAGGGCATCGAGCCCTTTCCATTGCCTTTAAATTAGTGTTCAGTCAGGGATCCTAAAATGATAATTAAAATTTAAAAAAGAAATTGCCTTTAGAGAAATTATATTTACTTTAGCTTAAAAAAGTATCGAGACTAAAAAGTACATATTATTATGAAAGGTGGCGCCAATAATACAAGCATGGTTGCTTTCAATCTGAACTTTATCTAAGATCGTCTGTACTTGCTCCAGTTTTGTATTGTGTACCGAATGAATGTTGGCACGATATTTGTTGCCCTTAATTATCGATGAGAACAGGCGGCCAATAAAAAGCAATCTCTTTGTGAAGAAACCTGTTGTATTGAACGATTTACTGTAGTACTTATACGTGAAATCTGCAGATAAATTCATTGACACACATTTTCTTACAAAGTGTTCTAAAGCAAAGAGTTGTGAATGTCACAGAATAATCCCAAAGGAAGAATCACATTTGGAATCCTGCCCAAAGCAGAATGCTCAGATTTCTATGTCTGAAATACATATTTTAGTTGGCATTAGAGAACTGACCCGTGCCTTCTCCTATTTCTTGAAATAAAATTTAGCAGAAAAGTATCTGCTTGTAGTTCAGCGTTATTCACAGATAGTATAAAGACATTCACATTTTATTTAACTTAACTATTAGGCCCGTCGTCCACGTCACTACTGAAAATACGGTTACTTTTGAGTAGAGTCGTGCACGACAGGCCATAAAAAATGTCACGACCTATAACAGGTTAAATATTAAGTAAAGATTATATTTACGTTCTACTCTCCCTTCCCTTCATATTCACATACATTTTCCTTAAGTCCCTTATCCGCAGATGATCAAGCAGGGGCTCACAAAAACCGGCACAATAGCACGGTGTCGCGGCGTGCTGGCCGTCCTTTGTCACCACCACCCGACCATACTCATAACTCACGTACTCGGCTCCTCGCCGACCATTTGTCATCTCGTTTTTCAGCTAATGACACTGTGTTTGCTGAGCTAACTGGCAGCTGAGATTCTGGCGTATGTTGTTATGGGTGCAATTAAACGCGGTGAGTCATCTCTGCATTTTGTAATTATAACGAGTAGAGACAAGTAAATGATAAATTATATTATTTCTGTAAGTAGGTTTGTACAAACACTTTTACAAGTCAATAAGTAAAGTAAACTAAACGCTTGCAAAGTGTAAATTGAAAAACCTTATAATTGGAAAAATAATAAAATGAAATACGGTAGCTTTGAGGCCTTACGAGTATAACTCAGCAAAGGAAATGGAAAATAATCTCCAATTGGTACAACGCAAACATCCGAGAACGTCTGTATACCGACTCCATTTTACTTCAAGATGTTAAAGTAGCTAAATGTATAGTTATGTACATTTATTCCGTAAAGTAAACTTAAATGTTAAGAATATATGAAAGCTATTAAGGCACAAGATGACTAGGTTATCAATTGTACCTACGTAACAAAACGATTGTCAAGAGAATTTCGACGGAAGGCACCGGTCTGGTATTGTAAAGATAACCAATACGGCACGGTTGGCGCAGTGGTTAAGCGATTGACTGCTGCGTTGCGTGTCGCGGGTTCAATACCCGCACGGAACAAATATTTGTAACCTACAAGTAGTTGTTCCCGGGTCTGGCTGTTTTTAACCGACTTCCAAAAAGGAGGAGGTTCTCTATTCGACTGTATGTATTTTTTATTTTATTTTTATGTATGTTCACCGATTACTCGAAGACGCCTGAACCGATTTGAAAAATTCTTTTTTTGTTTGAAAGGGTATACTTCCAAGTTGGTCCCATAGAAATATTGTCATGATCTGATCACGAACTTCGGAGATATGGAACGGAACTCTTCAATAACAGACAGCAAATCTGTCGTTATTGCTGCAATCGCTTGGATGTTTATTGTTTACACAACATCATAACATAACATCACGCCTGTATGCTCTGAGGGGGTACGCAGATGTGTACAGTATACCCATATTTCGACAGTTAGGTATGTTAAGTTCCATTTTATTGGGGATAAGCCTATTACCATGAAAAATATTGTTAATAATAACAATGTAAAATAAATGCATAGCAAATATTTGTATAGGATATAAAACTTTTTTGCAAAAAATAAAAACCGACTTCAAAAACACAAAAAAGTGAAAAATAACTTTAGCTTCAGAAGTAAGTCTATGTTCGACTGTATGTATTCTCAGTCAATTGTTGACCGATTTACAAAATTATTTTTTCATTGGAAAGAGTATACTCCCGAGGTGGTCCCATTGTCACCATGTCAGGATCTGATGATGGAATCTGGAAGGTAAAATTCCTTAACGGTTAAAAGTCAAAATCAAATTCAGAATAATAACTCAAGTTATATGACGTAGTTCAACTTACTACGTACGTACCTACGATATTTACACTAATAAAAATAGAAAAAACCAATCGGTTTCGTATAATATTTAAACGATGCTCATTTTGCTCTGCAGTCTCATTAGCTAATCGACTTCGTATAATATCTAGACGATGCTCGCGCTGTTCAGTGGACTCGCTTTCAAACGTTCATGTATCCGATTGAGTCGACGGATTTGATCACTTTGCGACTCTTGTGACAATCGAGAACGCATGTAATTTCTCATCCGAGATAATCTGATATTACTTGCCAATGGTAATTCTTGGGAACGAGATACAGCATTTCGATTGCTATTCTTGGATAGACGTTCCTTAGTTTTGTTAATAGATTCCTTATTTCTATTTTCCCTCATGCGGGCTGCACTTTTGGTCGGTCTACCCATGGTGCTAGAAGCGCTCTGTTTGAAGTCGGTGCCAAGCCAAAAATAAAGAGAACAATAATACTTAGTAATATAATACACACAGGGTTATAATTAATAACATCTAATATTTTTATTAATAAACAAATAGCAACCTACAAACACGTAAGCGACTATCAAAAATACAAAATCTATCAACAGCACTATAACGCATCAAAACTTAATTGCATTCAAGACGACCGTCAACGACGCCTGCCCGCACGTGTCTGCCCGTTTGGGTTGAATCGCTCAGGATGAGCCGACACACGATCGCGCGTTCGGTCGCAAGCGCAGGGTGATTTGGTGTGATTTAGATGTGGCGCGATGGCGTGACGGGGCTAGACGTGCGTATCCTATCGAATACCTATTTGGCTTGGCACCGACTTCAAACAGATCAGTAGGTGCCTAGCACACAACATTATACAAATATTATAATTAAATTTATAGCTAATTAGGTTTATACAAGAATGGTCACATTGTAATTTTGTAAATAAATCATGATAGGTTGTTTGTAAATACATAAATATCTAGTTTGTTAAATAAAATAATATTGTAAGTTGATTTAGAATTGGTAGGTAATAAGTTTTTTATTTAATTCGTTTGAAAAATACGTGCATTTTTGTTTTCTGAAATAGATAAATAGTAGTTTATTTTTCTCTTTTTAGTGGTTTTAGGTGGGGCATTTGTATTTTTGGAAGTCGGTTTTTTTTTTTTGTGTTTAAAATGTTTAAAAAATAAAATGTTTGTAAACGCACCCACAATACAGGAGAAATTCCTAGTGAGGGGCAACCTTTTCAAAAATAAAATGAATATAATAATATACGTACATATACATAGTGGGTACAAAGGGGTAAGGCAGAGGTGTACATTTAGCTATCCCCACAATTCGTCAGCGCGGCGTTTTGCCATCAATCGGGAACTAATCCAGACTCCGGGCTACTATTGAGGAATTCCTACTAAATAAACGTACCACTGGGCATCTAACTTACGGTCCTATTTTTAGCAGTCACGTTTGAAACCAGCAGACCAACGAAGCAGTTCATAATTATCTTCTATTCTGGTATCTTAATCAAAATATAACCGTCTACCATCTCAATGGCACGTGCAGCTTCACAAAACTTGAACCTTGGCATTACCCAGCTACAGACTAGCTACGGTCAACAGTCTATACAGGGCCCGCCGAGGCCGTGCCCTGATTACCCGCCCCATTCACCCGCATAAAACTATAGGTCATGTCAGCTGCTTGACAGACGGAACAAATGAAAGATACCTTTATCTGAAACATCATGCATACGAGTATCAGTGTATAAGATACATAATTACATGTATATGCCGTTTATAGGTCACAACGAGTTTTAATTAAAAAGACTTCGTACATGAGTATCAGTCTCTTTCTAAAGCTCAGCTCGATGAGCCATAGTACTCTATCTACTAACAGCCGGATAGGTACTGTTGCTGCTAGAGTGGCACGTGATAGATTAATTAGTGTGTAAGATTTGCAAGTTCATTGACTGACCTCTTGCAGTGATAGGCACCGATAAAAAATCTATCAAAATGCATAAACAGTCGTCATGTTTTGAACCTACTTCGTAAAAAAGGAGAAGGTACTCAGTTAGTCTGTATATACTTTTCTTTTGTTGTACGAGGGCGGGTCAATATGTCCGTCCGTGACTTTTTTTAATGAAACACAGGATTTTGGATAAACAATCATTTCATTTTTCAACGTAATCTCCTTTGAGATCTATACACTTTGTCCAACGTTACTCCAATTTTTTTATCCTTTCCATAAAATAAGATTTGTAGAGGTCATCAAAATTGGCCTTCTTTGGCGCCGATTCACCCGAGAAACCTACTGTTTTCACCGCTGTTTGGTCTTTGGTGTGTTGTGGTGGATCCACGTTTAGTCCGATTGAACCACGCCAAACACTCCTGCGAAGTTGTCACACGATTGCGTTTGTGGTCGATTGTGAGCAAACGCGGCACCCCTCTTGCGGAAAGCTTTCTCATACCCAAGTGATCATTCAAAATTGATACGACTGAGCCATGTGAGATGCCTATGGCTTCCACAATCTCTCTCACTTTTAATCTCCGATCGGCCAACACCATTTTGTGAATTTTATCAGTTGTTTCGGGTGTAGAGACCTCAAATGGGCGTCCAGAACGTTCGGCATCTTCCGTGCTTGTACGGCAACAACGAAATTATGTAAACCACTTTTTTACCATTAAAATTGATGGCGCAGAGTCCCCAAGGCATTTATTCCAATTAAACCATTTACAGGCACTTTTGAATTGTCAAGTGCTCGATCAGTCAGAAATATGAAGCTAGTTGCCCATTCCAAAGCGTAGTAGGTACCAATGGAGAAGAACGGGCAAAAAACTCGATGTACACTCTTTTAAATTATATTGTTACTTAAATATTATATAGTTACATCCTTAATATTGAATTTATAATTATATGTGAGAACGATGTAAATAATACGTAGGTAGGTACACGTTGTGTGTGCAGAGTACAGCAAATAGAAATTTAAACAAAACAATTCAGAAATAAAATAATTAAAATAAGCCGTGGCGGTTAAGAGATGACCAGTCCCAACTGACAGCGCCCGTTCACGAACATGACGCATGGATCAGCACCATTCCACTCAACCATTTTGAAGGGAGCTAAATGATCCAACACACGCGCCACCGTCAGCGAGACATTTGAGCGAGCATGACATCTATCAGCCGCCAGGGCACACTCAAGACAATGAAAGACATTACCTGGTAAATGGTAGCTCGATAGTACATAGTACTCACACTTGTCCTATGCAATTATATAATACAAAAAAAGAGATTGAGTTTATACAATGCAAAGGTAGTCTTACAATCTTCAGCAGTTCCAACGGTATTTTTAAATGTTAATCAATTAGTTGTGGTTATGGAGCAGGACCAGCATTGAGCCAGGCATTTTCATCAGCGATATAATCCCCAATTTATATGAACAACGTTGATAATAATATACCTAAAGTTAATTAACGACTTGATTTGGGAGACAACATGTAGCACTATGCTCAATTTATATTTTATGATCCATTTCTAGTGAGGCAAACTGTTTCTCCTTAATACAGGTTGCTCAGCTACCTAGCTAGGAGAACAGAAGTCCACCCCTACAAATATTTGTTGTATAAGTTCTACGCTTACTTAATTATTTAATGCAAACATGTACATACCACAAATACCCTATATGCAATAAATGAAAGTGCATATTTGACAGGCTTTTCAAAAGTTACAAATGAAATAAACTAAGTGTTTGAATTTATAATATGCCTGTCTGCATAGTGTGCGTTTTATACAAAAATTTAATTTCGTCTCATTCAGTTGAAGTATGTGGGGAGGTATTTTATTGTAACATTTTAAACAGTACCCCATGAAAGATAAGTCTACTTTAGCCAGTCTGGAATCCGGTCGAACTAATAGTTCGCTATTTCAAGTTAGTTAGTTTCTACTATAATTATGTCTTTCACTTCTTTTACTGAAAAGATGTATTTTTTTTTCTTATGTACATGATGTTTTTAAGACAAGGTACCGGCATGATCTTAATAATCTTAAACAGTTCCCTAGAGAATCGCGCCTGCGGAGATTATACAAGGCTCTGATGGCTCTTTTCTGCAGAATAAAAATAGATTTGACTTCTGCAGACTCTGCAGCCCGTCCCCAAAGTAAAATACCGTAAGACATGATAATTATGAAAGTAACTAAAATAGACTACCCTCGCGGTATCTGCATCAGTAAATTGACGGATTTTTTTCTGACAGCATAAAATGCTGCTAAACTTAACCGTCCCGCCAGAGATGTTAAATGAGGACCCCATTGTAGCCCTGAGTCGAGCATGATCCCCAGGAAAACAGTTTCATCGACGAATTCTAGTTTCTTGATTCAATTCTATCTCACAGTCACTACTTTTGACATTTGGTAAAGAAAATCTTATGCACTTAGTTTTTTTCTCCATTTAATACTGAACTATCAGCAGTGAACCAATTTAGGCCTGCAGTAGGGCGTTATTTACGTAGTCAAAACATTTAGCAATTTCTACATTTTTACAAATTATTTCACAAATTCTACCTCAAAAAATTAAGAAGTGGTGAAGAGAAGAGAAGTGAAAAGTCAGCAAATAACACCATTTGTGGTTGATTTTTTTTTTATAAATGGAGTAGATCATTAATTAATATACACTAAAAAGAGGAAAGGACCCAATATCCAGGCTTGTGGAACTCCAATTTCTACTTTTAAACTGAGTGAATTGACACCATTTATTTGATCTTGCTGCTACCTTTAATTTAAATAAGATTTTACTAGACTGAGCGCAAGTATTGCAAGTCCATAATGCTCAAGTTTCAATAGCAAGGTTTCAATAGCGTGATCGACACAATCAAATGCCTTGGAGAGGTCATAAAAGATTCCTATGGGGTCTTGGGCCTCTTTCCACGCCGTAAAATATGTGTTTGAAAAGGTGACACCAGTGTCAGTCGTACAACGTCCCTTGGTGAAACCATACTGTTGATCGTGTAAGATTTTATTGCTGTTAAAATGATTGAGCATTTGATTAAACATTACCTTTTCAAATACCTTGCTGAAAACTGGCAACACGGATACCGGTCTATAATTAATATTATTATTGGTGTCTTTACTGTCCCCGGATAGATGTCCCAGTTGTGTTGCCCTCTCAGTTAGGAGGCGGGAAACTCGAAAAGTTACCGACTTATTGACCCGCCCTCGTATGTTATGTTCTGTTTATCTATGTATATATACTACTTTGCGAATCTGACATCACGTAACCCTCTCTAAAAAAACCGGGTCTCTGGGCACACCCCTATATAAGCCAAACGAATGTGATATGAATGAAGGGCTGGAACCGGATGCGATGCTGCTCATCTGATCATTTATTTAACAAAAGCCGCGCCCGCAACGTTTTTACTTTCGACCACTGAATGAAAGCGCAGCATACCTACCTACCGGTAGTAGGTAGTGTACCACGCGGGAATTCATTATTTTGCACTTTTTATTTAGATTTAATCAAAGCTGTAGCACGTGGAAAGTTGGCTAAAGCGCAAAAATCTAATAAGTAATGTCGATAGCTGGTTCCGAATTACATCAAATTAATCAATACAGCAACGGCAAGTCACGGTCGTTTGGTGCGTCGCGATGGTCATCGATATTCACCAATATCATCGGGCCAGTAATAATTATATCGCTATCAAAAGGTGTGTGACTATAGCTGCCTACATATCGGTATCGGGTTGGTGTCGTTATCCGATAATGTGAAAACGCCCATTAGTTAAGCAGGACATGAGAGAGGACAGAGGTCTGGACCCTATGGGCCGTAACAAAAGCTAATAAGGTTATGTACATTTCTTTGTCAGTGGATCTAGCAGTAATGTTTCATCGGGATAACAAGTAGCTAAGTGGGACAAACGCATGAGGTATCCCACGTTACATTGTATCTAGGCATGGGTGGACGAAGTAACACACCTTTAAAAACCCTTATTATTCTTTCATCTTTGGAGACACTAGGTCCCAATATCAAGAATAGGGCTGCTCTAAAACTATTCAAACTACAGTATTTAGTACCGGCATCTAAAAACATTGTTAAAAACCTCAGTACATCGGTAATCGATGTGGCTTAAAATCAAGGGAATTCTGAACACAGAAATCGAACCATTTTTTATAACAAACATCATAATATTGTCTGACAGAACTGTCGGCTAAAGAGGCGAGCATTATAATTATGTTCCGGCGACTCCGGGACGCTTCTTCGCGATAAGGCTCCCCTGATAAGATTCCTGCAGCCAGGGTAAGATGGTTTTGAATGTTGTCGATGCTGGAATGATCAAAAACTATGTTGTAACCTCAGATCATATCTGAGGTTGTAACTGTCTGATTTAAAAGTGATTAATTCCGATATTAATAAGTTTTTAAGCAAAGGGAACCAAGGCTGCATAGCCCTTTGTACTGTTTGAGTTCGATTAAAAAGTAGGTACTTAGGTATGTGTCAAATTCCAGTGAATTCAACGAACCTTTGTTAATGTAATTTTTAGCAATAAAAAATAACATACCTTCGTAGCTATGCGCAGATAGCATGGAGTCCTCTCGGGGTGAAGGCGATATTGAAGAACGTTGCCACTTGGCACGTTTTAATTTTCTTTCCAGTTTACGAAACTACTTGCTTAATTTGTCGTGACGTCGACAAATTAAGCGCAATTATCACGCTTCCTCTTCGCATTTTTGTTTTGTTAAAAAACACTAGAATAAACAGTGGGAAAAACACTTCGTCTGTAACGATGAGAAAGAGATGTGCAGGGGTGAAGCACTGTAACGTGAATGACAAGCGGAGATTTAGGGCACGCATAACCCGCAAAAAAAATATTAACCTCTTATCTCACAAAATACAGTGCTTTGTGGTGAAACCTGGGTGATACTACATGTGTAAATAAGTAATAGGTTTATAATTTCAGGTTTATAATCTCGAGAACGGAGCACGAGTACAATGCGCCACGTTAATACGTAATCAGTATGTCAGTCAAAACGTCAAACCTATAGTTTTATGACAGCTGCGCGCACACATTATAAAAGGCGCGTGAGTCGTTGCCCCAAATGTTACGATTTTATAAATATTGTTTATTTAAAGACTTAGAATTATGTAGGTTAACGGGCGCTGGGGTCTGTCTCGCATAGGGTCGTAGCATTATGCTGAGCGGTGGTGGATGTGACGCATATTTTGCCCCAACTTGTTATTTTTTGTGTATGTGTTAGTTTTTTGCGTCATGTTTGCCGCAAATAAACGTTTTTACTTTCTACAAACCCGGAAAACCTCGCCTTAAATCAAACGTAAATGACAATATATTAATTGGGTTAATCAGCTACCATACCATTCTACAGCCATGCTTGTTATTTTCCCCGTCCCGGAGAATGATGTCCATGGCAGGAAATTTACAGCACTGAATTTATCAAACAGAAGAATCAAATGCTTCGCTCGACTTAACGTGAGGCGAGATTCGAGACAACCACTAACGAGACGGTTTCAATTGTCAGCGGGAGACAATTTAAAGAATTAGGTATTCGAGATTCAGCACAATCTCGTATTTCTTTTCAGAAAAATGTTCCACCCCACATTTCCCAAATTATATAACAATGGAATAACATGGCTGGCATCCAAGCCTGTGATCAAAATGTGGAACATTCATGAATGTCCCCAAATATCTACATATTATTATATGTGCGAATAACCGCCTAGGAACAATGACGCATGGTGCCAATAGCTCAGCAGTGAATGGCATAGTCGTGGTAATAGATCGCCGGTCGGTGCCGGGCAAGTAATGCTAACGTATGGACAGACGACGCCTTTGTTTTGAGCCTCGCTATCGATATTCAGCTGTTTTGAACTACCGGGTGTTCGCATATTGAACAGAACGACCAGTAATAGCTGGTGATAAGGGTGCTAAAATAAATTTTGAATTGCGCAAAGGATTACCGAGGAAAGTCATGGATAAATTTAGGATTTCTAAATCAGGAGTCTCTATAAAACGCGATAGGTTGGTTAATATGAAATCTAGTGGAAGCGAAAACGTGATTGCTAACTTTTCAACTGGAGGTATTAACAAATAAGAATCCTCTCATCTCAACACGTTACTTACGGTCGAGTTCACTGACATTTAATCAACATAATATAACATATATTTTAAATGTAAAAAAATATTAAAAACTGTTTAAATTATTAGGGAATCGGTTGATTAAATGTTAGTTAAGTATATTTCTAACATAAAATGTATATACATATATGTGAGTATAACCTCATATTATTTGTTTCTATTTAATTAAGTGATTTTTTTTTTGACTCACAGTCATTTATTTTCTCTTTTACTCGTATACACGCTGTCTACATCTCTTTATCTAGTTTCCTATCGCAGGTATGCTGGAACAGATTACTTTAGAAATAAGCATCACCTTTGTATCTATTTTTCTGTCCTTTTCTTCTTGTCTGTTTATATAAGTGTCTACGTAAGTGGTTAAATAATAATAAATAAATAAACCTAGAATTTCACTACAACATCCGAATATTCCGATTTCCTTGACTGTAATAAGATTCCGTCAAAGACAAAGATCTGCAGCACAACCGTACGCAGTACGCAACAGAAGCCATGCCAGCACCCAATGATTGCTATTGGAGCTACATCAAAGACAAAGATCTGCAGCACAACCGTACGCAGTACGCAACAGAAGCCATGCCAGCACCCAATGATTGCTATTGGAGCTACATCCTAGGTGTGTTCCTTTACAAAGTCGAAGCATTCCGAGGGTGTAATGTAACTGAAGTCGCTGCATCGTCTTTGATACAATTTGAACGCTTCTTAGTTTCGGCTCCTTGTCTTGTAAGTAAACGGCTTTACATTGTAGCTTAGTTACTGAAACTAGCTTAGATGTTCTTGGGAGAATGGTTGTAGTTTCTGCACAACGATTGTAAACTGGGTAAAATGTAAGGTGTTGATAATGATAAGGAAGCTGGACCTAGTTTATTCGTGAGTTTTTTTTTTTTACTTTGGAGAATGTTTATGATTATTAAATGATGAATTTATCTGATCTTTATCATCTCACTCCAAAACAGATTCTGACGTTAATAGGGTACAAAATGGGCACGGATTATCAAAATGGTCTCCATGATGCGGTGAATGCTTGCCTGAACTACACCAAAAGCAAGAAGAATTGGAAAGTTTTTGATTTTTCAATCCACATTCGTTTGTATATTCTCTACAGTATCAGGAGAGTATATCGAATTAGGAGCATGGTACTGATTTGAACCGGGAAAATCTCCACGTTAGCAGAACGCGGGTCGCATACTGCCCCTCAATATATGTGTCCCTGGTAATTAATGTGTAGGAAGCGGGTAGAATCAGTAAATGTTGGCTAGAGGTACATTCAGACGTCGTTACGAATTGGCTGGAACTGTTCCAAAGTTGGGAGTCTTATTGCTAACAATCTCTATTAAAGCAAAATGACGTCTCTGAATGTCTTCATTCGTACTTCTTCAGTAGGTTAATGGTGAATGCAATGAAGGTCTCGTCTGATCGTGCGTTCCCGTTTCTCAAAAAGAGAGGGTACAGGCTATGATGCCTTTTGACACCCATGGATAGAGGTGAACAACCAATTAGCAGACACAGACAAGCCCTGTTTTATGATGGCAGAAATGACATCGATAATAAAGACAGTTAAGTACCTCGTTTTAACGCAGAACTCCTACCCACTTCTGTATGCATTAAAGCGATAAAACTCATAGATATATGGGTTCACTTCGATGGAGCCCTCTAATAATGTTCCACCACTATAAATAATCAAGCTGCGAGCAATAAGGTCGCTTGACAAACTCAATCGTGCCGGCTCAGAGAGCCCAACATAGCTTGACCCATCACCATGTGCTAATATACCAGCACAAAAGGTCAACATGACTGGTTACGTCCGTGAAGGAAGCAAGCGAAATGTATTGCCTTTATATTTCCTTGTAATAGACGATTTCATCGATTAGTATCAAATGTCGGTTTGTTCGGTCGGTAATGTTCGTCTAAATATAAAAGAAATATAGCATAATCAGCCTACAATGTTCCCACTGCTGGGACACAGGCCTCCTCTCGGTGAGAGGGAGAACGCCGTAATCCACCACGCGGGCCCAATTCGGGTTGGTAGACGACACATGTCATCGAATTTTTTGGCTCTAGGACATGCCGGTTTCCTCACGATGTTTTCCTTCACCGTTTTGAGAGCAATGGTGATGAAATAATTTACACAAAGTAAAGAGCCTGTCTGGGTTCAAACCTACGACCTGCAACTCGTAAGTCACGGCCATTACCACTGGGCCAACAATGTTCTCAAAAATTTAACGTTTTGTAAATGTTGTGTTGAAAATGCACTTTTGGACTAAAATCCGTTTAGGAGTGACTTTTTTGGCAGAATACTTCACGTCAATAGTTTAGTAATACACTGTGTGACTTAGATATACGTAGTTATAAATCTTGCACATTGTGAAAGGAACAGCTTTAAAATATTTCTAAGAACTGCTAAACTTTACATGTACTGTATATGAGCAGAACTTTGTTTTTGTTTTAAAAATAAAATTGATGTGTTCTAGTTAGGACAGTTTCATGATATTTGTGGAGCGGGTGGTGATGTAAACAAAGTACTGTATCACTGAAATATACTAATAAATTGAAAAAAATCACAATAGTAAGCTTAAACGTAAAATAGATATTTTAAAGTAGCTGTAAAAACTAGTCGGTCATAAAGACTAGTAGCATGGCTTGCTGCAATTTATACGTCATAGTATGTTTGCACAATTAATAGGGACATGAGCCGCTTACGGGAGATAATATGCGATGGAATCAAGTCAGAAATTATAGAGCAACGAAAAAACCTACTGAAAGGAAGCGCTAAACGTATCTGACAAAATTCCACCTTCACAGTATATCGTAGTAAATTTAGCCTGACCTTTCAAATGAAATGAAAAATGACAGTGGACTGTAATATGACATGTGAAATATGGCATTTCACTATACATTGCGCGGCGAGTACTGAGCTTTTAACAAATATTGTCGAACAACAACTGTCTCCAGTGCCACGACAGAACAGACAGCAAATAAATATACGCTGCAGCAATTGGCAAATAACATATGTAGGGTTCTCTATTGTGTTCCCTAACTTTTTTATCCATAATCTAAAGTGCCAAATTTTTTTTTCTCCTAATCATCGTTTGTCCGAATGATATCTTGCCCTAACTTAATGTCACATAATATCACATGCCATAAAATTGAAATCCCTAAATACAATAAATAAGCCCTAAATTTGTTGGTCATAAATATTACAATCAATAATATACAAAGGCATAAAACCGTTTTCAATAAAAGTTGTAAGTTCTAAACTCAAATTACTAAATGTTTATTTGTCCTTATAATATTTTTAAAACATATTTGTATTACAAAGCTTTTGCTATGAACTTCTCTCAGGCATGCAGCATGCAAGCAAGCATACAGCATGCGAGCGAGCATGCAACCTGCAGCAGGCATGGTTTCTGTCACGGCTCCGGCGCTGCGGGGCTCCGGCGGCGGGTCCTACGCGAGCTTATCGTCGCAGATGGTTTAATGCTGCTCCTCAACTCGCGGGCCGCCTCGCCCCTCCTCGCCTACGCTATTCTAAATTACACTCTAGGGGTAAGGCATACGCGGGAGGAAATGCCCGGGTGTCACCATTGTGTGGATCGCCCGAAGGACACGGTGGAGCATACGGTGGAGGTCCGCCCGGCTTGGACGGAGCACCGCCGTGTCCTCGCGCAGGCGATTGGCGGTGGCGATCTCTCGCGTCCGGCCCTGGTCCAGGCCATGGTACGTAGCGAGAGGGCTTGGGAAGCCGTCACCTCCTTCTGCGAAGCAGTAATGTTCACGAAGGAGGAGGCGGAACGCGTGAGGAAGAGGCAAAATTCGCGCCCTCACGCCCTTAGCCGCCGCAGGAGACACCCTGGGCGTCGGGAATCGCAGGCCGATTCCCGGCCACCGTAGGCGCGGGCTTGCGAGCGGCGTGCAATGGGCAGCTCGCCGTTCGATAAGGACCAGGCCCGGGTCGACGGCGCGTTGCGTTCCACGCGCACCTCTAAGAGATGTCAGCATTAATGATGGGGTCCGCTAGGGCCGATGCTTGCCAGGGTTGCGGGAAAGTCCGAGAGGGATACCGTGGCCCCTGGCACAGGTAACTGAAGGAACACGGGTGGGTTTTAGTCAGTAAGAGTCTGACACGCCCTCCCGCTCTGCCTAGAGCGAGAGAAGATACCTATTTGATGATTTCCCACCGTTAAAAAAAAATTAAAAAAGGGGTAGGGCATACAAGATTGCGTGGAGTCGGATTTACAGAGATTCATTTCGGTTACTAAAACCTAATTTTTAGCAAATGCTGCAAACAATTCTACTATAAATAAACATTCAAAATAATACACATTATTATTTTTTTATTATTAATAAGGCACATCAACAACACAAACACAAACATTTACAAATATAAGAGAACAGAGACATGGACTAGTGTTTACGTCAATTACAGACGTGCACAGAATTCACAACAAAATAGAAGAAGAAAAAACACAGTACTCACGTTACGAAAATAAATAAAAAAACAAAAACAATATAAGAATATTAAATAATAGAATACTTAGGACATTTATGACTTTAATTCATGCAAAATTAAGACATTAAATTTTTACAGCAGTACTCGATAATAAGACAGAATAGTTTTAGAATTAAAGATAATTGTGTACTTAAAACAAAATTACGAATTTTTGAACATTATGGTTACTGAAGTTTATATCAAACGTGTTATGAATAATGATTTTCAGACAAACAATTTTAGGAGAAGAAAGGGAGCACCCCTGTGTAGGATAGGGAAAAGAAAGTACAGTAGTGTGGAAGAAGACATGTTGCGCCAACCGCAAGTAAAGTGAGACGAAGCCAAGGGAAGAGCGGCTCTAGTGCGAAGGAAATCATATGTTTCTAATACCTTTTATGGTTCCGGACCCTGTATCCCGAAAAAACCACATCTGAAAAATGATCAAATGCTATCCTTGATTGCATTCGAAGTATGGGACATTATTATGAAGCTCAGCGATACATTATGGTAAGTAAATATAATGTAATATGGTACAAGCCGCTTATCGTCCCTCAATTCAGTAAGCTAGGATTAGGAAAATGTTTTATTTCCTAATATTAATACAATACATACTTGTTAAGTGGCCAACTGCCAACTGATCATACAAAGACAAAAATGGGAAGCATGAACTTTTCAAGCTGATGTATAGTTTCCACGATTGGGGCTACTCGTAGCACTTATCTTCTTAGAAAAGTTAAAGGCTTTGATCCGAATCCATGAAATCGTTACGACGTGATTAGGTAGAAGATTTTTTTTTATCCCATTCTAACAGGGTCCATAATGCAAAAATATTAGCTATTTAAGCCTTTTTCTAAAGTCTTCTATTAATTATAAAACGCGATAAATAAATGAATATGAAGAGAAGGTAACAAGCAGCCAAACTTTTTTCTGAAAATGTTAGTCACAGTACTCTCAGCGTGTACCACATGTCCTACAGGTTTAATCCAGCCCGTATTCGGGCAGCATTACCCTCGGCATAAGGGCGACTTCCCGGCCATTTGCCTCACTGGGTACATCAAGTAATGCCATCTCGAGCAGACGGACCTTCGCAAAGCTGGCAATACTACCAGAATCAGCTATCTGAAACAATCGCAACTTTATAGGCACACCCTAACAGCTTTCGCGCAAAAAACCTAGGGGGCCGGTGTATTTTAGCGTAGACTCGGGTGTGCTTATGTATCGGCTAAAAGGTTTTTTGTGTTGGCACGGCCGGGCCGGCTCAGCAACACCCCCCCCCCCCCCCTTCCCGCTAACGCTATAGGTTTTCATGGTACTCTGACATAATAATAAACTTTTGTAATGTTGCCATCGTGGCGCCGTTTCTTATTATTTCATTTGGCAACATGTTATTTCTGTTCCGTGTTCTGTTTGGTATTAGGAGTTATGTATGTTTTACATAAAGTAAGATTGTATGTGCCTGTACCGCAACGTGTGTTGGATTAAAAATAAATAACAAGAGATCTCAGTCATCGCGTCGCTTTTAATGTAAGACAAACAAAATAAATGTACATCGAAACGACGATTTTACCGTGCCCCCGTGTTCCCAACTACAGGTAAAATTAAAGGGTAGCAGGACATCGACGCACTGTAACCACGAATTCAGCACATGATTCTAGACGGGAACAGACTAGAAACATATCGTTGGTTATCAAAAAAAACCAGCAGCCGTTACCACTGAGACACCACTGTTCTATATGTGACGATATGATCTCGTTTAACTCAATGCGTTTAACTCATTCTGACACAAATAATGACGTTTTGGCAGAAATTCGACACTACAATACACTTTGGAAATTCATTTGATCGAAGATGGAGAGGGATACCATGCCACCTAGGCTACCGTGAGCCACACCAAAAATTCAAGAAGCTTCGTAGAGCTTCGTCTCTGCTAAAACTCAATGTGTCATAACGCCTGGGTACTGAATCGCATATTGTTATTATAAAGTGTTATCTCTTTCAATATTTATACATATTTTTTTATTTCCATATGTATTATTCACTTCTACAAATATAGACATACCCCTGACAAATTACTAAAAGTCCTTCATGTGAAAAATATGTCGGTCGCATCGCTGAACAAACACAAAGTGGCACATTTGTCGATCAGTACACAACGTCTATCGAGGGTAAACGAGCTCTTATTATAAATATGTTTCACCCGTAGCTACTGTACCCGGAGACACTGTACAGGAAGGTAAAAAGACACATTCCAAACAACAAATCGATAAAGTATAGTAGGTATACTGAAAGTCGTGATTTGATTTAAAAGACTGTCCGTGAAGTTTCTTGTCCGTTCTTCTCCATAGCAACCTACTTCGCTCTGGAATTGGCAACTAGCTTCGTCTTTCTGACTGACCGACTCCTTGGCAATTTAAAAGTGCCTGTAATTGGTTTAATTGAATTTGTGTTTGAGGTGCTAACATTTTTGCTATATGTAGTCAGAACAAAAGACATCCACTCTGCAGTCTGACTAAACCTACATAATATTAATTGAATGCGTAATAAAGTGCCAATATAACGTGGGTCACAGTACCTACCACTGAATACCTACTTGTCCCACGTAATATTGTTTTTTTATTTTCAGTTCACAAACAATCTACATAGGAAAATAATCTAAAAAGGAAAGGAAAGCTTAGTAGATATAACCAAGCAAGCAGAATTTTCAAGCATTAATGGATATTACTATATTTGCTGCAAATTTCTGGTAATAAAAACGCTCCTATTTAGAACGAAACTAACTTCGGCATGTTTCTATCTTACAGAAACATATTGAGCACCTACCGGAGATGGGAAGGCCGTACTTACTTCCCCGCATCAGATAAGGCGCGACTTCCGAAATCGATCGGCTAATACCGAGCCGAGTGGAGCAGAGTTTATGAAAACATTACTGCCGCGTGGAAATCCTGCCTTTACAAAGTGTGCTGGGGGGAGAGAAAATTGCTGTTCATTTTTAAGAAAAGTATAAGCCTTCCTTTCACCATGTAGTATGGTTTCTAGATTACGTTACGTTGGTCTTGTGGCGCGACTGTTAAGCAACGGGTTTTGTGTTCGATACCAAGATCGGGTAAAGTTTTGTCGAGTTTTCCCATAAGGAATCCAGTAGCAGCCCGGAGTCCGGTTCTGACAACAGGCTCGCCCTCATGTCATGACACTTAAACATACGTTCTGGCAAAATGTGTGTGTGTTCAATGTGCTTCTGGTGTAATAACACCTCTGGCTACTCCTTTGGGGAACACAGGAATGCCCGGTTGTCAGCATTGTGTGGCCCGGAGGACACGGTGGAGCATGCGGTAGAGGTCTGCCCGGCTTGGGCGGAGCACCGCCGTGTCCTCATGCAGGCGATTGGCGGTGGCGGTCTCTCGCATCCGGCCCTGGTGCAGGCCATGGTACGAAGCGAGAGGGCATGGGATGCCGTCACCTCCTTCTGCGAAGCAGTAATGTTCGCTAAGGAGGAGGCGGAACGCGTGAGGAAGAGGCAAAATTCGCGCCCTCACGCCCTTAGCCGCCGCAGGAGACACCCTGGGCGTCGGGAATCCCAATCCGATTCCCGGCCACCGTAGGCGCGGGCTTGCGGACGGCGAGCAATGGGTAGCTCACCGTCCGATAAGGATCTGGCCCGGGTCGACGGCGCGTTGTGTTCCACGCGCCTCAAAGAGATGTCAGCACCAATGACGGGGTCCCATAGGGCTGATGCCTGCCTCGGTAGCGGGAAAGTCCGAAAGGGATACCGTGGCCCCTGGCACAGGCACGGGCACGGGTGGGTTTCAGTTAGTAAGAGTTCATCTAAGGGTTTCTTGTTATATTAGATTGAGGGCAAATGATACAAGTAACAATATTAAATCAATGGTAAATGCCTAATGGAGAATTCAGTAGGTATAAAAAGTATGCGTAGTCCATGACTTTGGCAGTCGGATAAAAAAGCACAGCATCGGCAACATTTGTATATCACAAAAAAATACTTTAAAAAAGCACTGTAATACAGTATGTCACCACGGCAAGTGCATTCTATGAAAAACTGTGTGTTTTAACAAAAAGGGATACAAATATTTTACGATATTTCAAAATCCTCTCAAGAAATATAATTATCTGAGAATATTCCCAAAATATGTAATACAGGTAGGTAGCACAGATTCCTCACTGCAGCACAGACAACAGTAATCATTGTTATCTGAACAAAGCTGCAATTTTATCACTAGCTTGTGCCGGCATTCGGCAACAGTCGAGTCGTTACGGACATGGCCGAAGTGTTGCCGAAGTTGCCGGCAAGTTGTTTAGATTGACAGACATTTGCCAGTCGTATAAGCTGGTCATGATTCTAAGGATAGTGGTTGATATAACGATAAGAACTATACCGTGAGTTCATTAAATTAGATGAAACTAAGGGCGCGGGCAGCAATGGTATTCCAAGGTTTAATATTGCCCCTACAATTAGCCTTTAATCGATCGTTACAAGATGGTAGCTTTCCAGACCACCTGGAAAGAAGCTCTCGTCATAACCATATTAAAATCTGGAGAAAAGCATCTATTGTCAAATTATTTATGAATCTCGATACTAGTTACATTTGGAAAAATATTCGAAAAACTTGTTAGCAATCATCGGATGTGGTACCTTAAAGCACACATTACTGAATATCATGGTTTCATTAAATCCAGATGGACGAATACTAACTTAATATGTTTCACGTCGGCTTTGTCTAAGTGCCTCGACAATCGTATTCCCGTGGATGCAATCTATACGGATTTTAGCGAGGCATTCGATAAAATGGATCATTGCCTTCTTATTAATAATTTGGCTCAACTGGGTGTGGGCGGAACGTTGATAACTTTATTGTGCACGCTGTGGTCTCCTATGTGTAAAGGAGTACACCTACCTAGTACCTGATGCTGCTCTTTATTTATGTGTAATGTATTGTGTATATCAAACTCAAACTCAAAGCATTTATTTCAATTAAACCATTTACAGGCACTTTTGAATTGTCAAGTGGTCGGTCAGTCAGAAATATGAAGCTAGTTGCCCATTCCAAAGCGTAGTAGGTACCTATGGAGAAGAACGGGCAAGAAACTCCATGGACACTCTTTTAAATTATATTGTTACATAAATATTAGTTACATCATTAATTAATCTTGTATATAGGTATAATTATATGTGAGAACGATGTAAATCAGACGTACACATTGAGTGTCCAGTGTACAGCAAATATAAATTCAAACAAAACAATCCATAATAAAATAATTAAAAATAAGCCGTGGTGGCTAAGAGATGACCAGTCCCAACTGACAGCGCCCGTTCACGAACATGACGCATGGATCAGCACCATTCAGCTCAACCATTTTGAAGGGAGCTAAATGATCCAACACACGCGCCACCGTCAGCGAGACATTTGAGTGAGCATGACATCTATCAGCCGCCAGGACACATTCAAGTCAATGAAAGACATTACCTGGTAAATGGTAGCTCGATAGTACATAGTACTCACACTTGTCCTATGCAATTATATAATACAAAGGAGATTGAGTTTATACAAAGCAAAGGTAGTCTTACAATCTTCAGCAGCTCCAACAGTATTTTCAAATGTTAACCGGTCTGGCCCGTGGTGACGCACATGCACGTCACTTCGCCCAGGCCGTCTAGTAGTTAGTTAGCCAGTCCCCCTGTATGGGGCCCCGGTGTGGGCCTCTGACCTGACGGCCGGCAGCATCGCTGTTTTGCGAAAGCCGCAGAGGGCGATGGCCGTCAGAGTCATCAGGGGGTATCGCACGATCTCCTACGAGGCGGCGTGCGTACTGGCCGGATCCCCGCCCTGGGACCTCGAGGCGAAAGTACTCGCGTCGTTGTATCGGTGGCGCGAGGAAGCGAGGGCGCGGGGCGAGGGACCGATGCAGCGACACATAGAGCTGCGTCGGTCTCAGCTTCGCGAGGTCCTGGTGGCGGAATGGCGGGACAGGCTTTCACGCCCTACCGCCGGCCTCGTCACCATCGAGGCGGTCCGGCCGGTGCTCGAGCGCTGGCTCAGGAGGAGGCACGGCTCCCTGTCGTTTCGGGTGACGCAGGTGCTCTCGGGGCATGGCTGCTTCGGGAAGTACCTGTGTCGCATAAACAGGGAGCCGGACGCCCGGTGTCACCACTGCGTTGACTGCCGGGAGGACACGGCGCGGCATACGCTGGCAGAGTGTGCCGCTTGGGAGGAGCCGCGCCGTGCCCTCATCTCAGAAGTAGGCAGTGACTTGTCGCTGCCGGCCGTAGTTGAGTCGATGGTCGGCAGCGACGAGTCCTGGGACGCGGTGGTTTCCTTCTGCGAGACAGTCGTCTCGCAGAAGGAGGCTGCGGAAAGGGAGAGGGAGATCTCGTCCACTCACCCGGCCCGCAGAAGGCGCACCGGGCGTCGGCGGAGGGCGGACAACGCCCTCTTCCAGCCCCCCTAAATGGGTCCAGGGGCGACGGACTCGGGGACGTCCGTCGCCCCCCACACACTAGGACCCGAGGTGGCGGCGCGTAGTGTTCCACGCGCGCCCCTTTTAGACGTCACGGGGGGAGTCAAACACCTCACTCCCCCCCAGACCCGAAGTGGCCCGCAGCGGCGGGCCGGCACCAGTCGGGGGTTGCGGAAGGATCGTACGTTCCCGCGACCCCCGGCGTAGGTGTGAGATGGAACACCGGGGTGGTTTTTAGTCAGTAAGAGTCTGACAGACCCCGCCGTCCGCCCCAGGGCGGCGGACATCCATGAGGATTTTCCACCCCGGAAACAAAAAAAAAAGGCCGTCTAGCCCGGCTGTCCAACATGTTGGACAGCCGGGCTAGATAGATATAGATATAGATAGATAGATAATATGGTCTGTTTATTCACGAAATCAAAACAGTTTACATTATGAGCCTCAAGTGCATACAAACAACATTGTCAAGGTCAAGGTCAAACAAGGTCAGAATGACGTCACACTTTCGGAATGCCAGCGGGCCTTAAGGGCCTAAGGGCGTCATCGGCGCGTAGGGCCAATTAGTTGTGGTTGTGGAGCAGGACCAGCATTGAGCCAGGCATTTTTATCAGCGATATAATCCCCCAACTTATAATATGCCTGGCTGCATAGTGTGCGTTTTATACAAACTTTGAATTTCGTCTCATTCAGTTGAAGTATGTATCTTTTGTTATAGATCCTAAATAAATAATAAGTAAATGGAATTTAGGGTTCTCAGTAAGAGTGGTGACAGGATCTTGTTTTGAAATATGTAAGTACGTCGCGTCGGCCGGCGGCCCCGTTATTAGATATAGGTTGGGATTTTCCGACTTTTGTATCGATATCTATTCCCATCACTAAGTTGGACAACAAGATAGATACCTAGTTAGCTTTGTTAGGCCTTCATAGTACATGGATGTTTTTTATCAATATAGTCATCGAGTTATCAGACTTGAGGTAGATCAAATGTTGTGCCATTACAACTAGTTAAAACTAAACGAGATACAATAACAAACAATAAATAAAAAATAATAATATAAAAATTGTTTATTTCAGACTAGGTAGTCCATATTCCAATTGTAATTACTAAAAATTAACAAAACATTTTCAAAAAGCTGGTTCCGTTTATGAGCGTTTTCAACGCAACACTAGGTTAACTGAAACTAACTGCAGTAAACAGAGACGGACGGCGACTTTAAACCGCAGGAATTACTGTTTTCCTCACTCCTAGCTGGTTTAACTGCAACTAACTGCAGTAAACAGAGACGGACGGCGACTTTAAACCGCAGGAATTACTGTTTTCCTCACTCCTAGCTGGTTTAACTAATCATTTCATACAACATGTTTTTTCCATTAATCTATAAAGATTAATGGAAAAACATGTAGTATGAAATGATTGAACAATGTTGAATCACCTTTATCTTGCATTCTTCATATAAATGAAGAATGCAAGATAAAGGTGATTCAACATTGTTTATTTATCACGCAGAAATTAAACACTCTACATGTTTGCGGTTTATCATATAGGTACAGTCAGCGTGACGATGCGGGTACACCCCTTCAAAGTTAATTTTAATACAACTGGGGTACCCAATTGATGCAGCCCACCATTTTTAGTAGGTAGAGTTAGTTGAAACATAGTAATGTTTCAACTAACTCTACCTACTAAAAACATGGCAATTTTATTATGTTGATACGCTTCGAAACCATGCAACATTGTATTATAACATTTTCCCAATAATGTAAGAACAGCAAAAACGTAAGTAAGTAAGTAAGTAAGTAAGTAAATCATTTATTTGCGTAAAACATGGTATACATTGATGTTAATATTAATACAGTAGGTCAACATGTTTCGCTAAGATATAACATAGCATGCAAAAATTTATATTTCGACAAAAGGAATCAACATCTCACATCCATAAAATCTTTTAAACTGTAAAAATTACATTCAATAAGCCACTTGTGTAATTCTGTCTTAAATTTTCTCGAGTTCAATATTTTAAAGCGACTTGGTATTTTGTTATAAATACGTACGCACATTGCAAGGCAGTTTTTGTTGTATTTCGCAAGTCTTGGCAAATCACTTAATACCAGTTTATGAGGATCTCGTCTGTTTCTGGGATTTACATCATTTGCTGATTTAAATAAATGTTTGTTGTTAACTACAAATATACATACCTCATATATATACAGACATGGGAGAGGTAGCAGACCAAACCTCTTGAACATTGGTCTACATGAGTCATCCGGTTTAATACCACTTATTGCTCTGATGCACTTTTTTTGTGCGATAAATGCTCTATCCATATTGGTACCATTACCCCACATTACGAGACCATATCGCAGTAGCGACTCAACATAGGCGTAGTATGACATAATTGCAGTTTTTATGTTAGTTACGTTTTTAACTTGCTTCAGTGCGTATACAAATTTATTGATTCGAGTGCTTACATTATCTACATGTTCTTTCCAGTTCAAATCTTTGTCTATTATTACGCCTAAAAACCTTGTATGGGTTGCCTCTTCGATTTTATTAATATTAAGTTTTATATTGTTTTTATTATTATTTGATTGATTAAATTGAATGTAAACGGATTTATCTAAATTTATTTTTAAATTATTCATGTCAAGCCAAAGCAGTAATTTGTCTATTGTATTATTTATGTCAAACTCATGGTCAGTCTTGTTTTTATTTTTATCTGATGTCACTATGATTGATATATCGTCGGCAAATAATATGCATTTATGATTGGTTATTTTTATGATGTCATTAATATATAAAAGAAACAATATTGGACCAAGCACGCTTCCTTGCGGAACGCCACATTTGTTTTGCTTATATTCTGATGAGTATGGTATCATATCTCTATTACTGTTAATTTTACTAATAATGACACGTTGCTGTCTATTGCTTAAATAGGATGATATCCATTCAAGTGCCGGTCCTCTAATCCCAATAGTCTCTAGTTTATCCAACAATATGCTGTGCGACACAAAATCGAAGGCTTTTGATAAATCAAAGAAAAGTCCCGTAGTCAGATGATTATTATTAATATTTGAAAGTACTGCCTTCATAAGAGAGTAAATAGCTAATGATGTGGATTTCTTTTTTTGAAATCCATACTGTTCAGTACTTATTATTTGGAATTTATTACAAAATTCTATTAGCCTTTTATACATACATTTCTCATAAATTTTTGAAAAAATAGGTATCAATGTAATTGGCCGGTAATTACTAATATCACTTTTATCTCCTTTTTTAAATAACGGCTTAATAATTGATAATTTTAACCTATCGGGAAATGTTCCTGCTGCAAAAGACATGTTTATTAAATGGGTTAAAATACTAGTCAATTCATTACAGCAAGGTTTTATGATTTTAGTACTAATTTCGTCATAGCCCTCTGATCTAGTGTTGGACAGGGACATTATTTCAAGGCGCACTTTGTTTTCTGACATTGGCTTAAGAAACATTGAGTTGACATATCTATTTTGCCTATAATTTTGAACAGCTTGATCTTGCGGTAACGTTTGCGTCAAATTCACGTAATAGTTATTGAATGTAGAAGCTATTTCTACAGGGTCTGTAACTACAATACCATTTAATTTTATTGCATCTATATTATCTTTAGGGGTGGTATTTTTATTTATTTCATTTTTGATGACAGTCCAAGTGGCTTTACATTTGCTATCTTGTGTTTCTATATATTTTATGTTCGCATTCTTTTTTGAGCTGTAAATACATTTTTTAAGCATATAGGAATATTTTTTATATATTAATTTATTAGAATTATTTTTGTTTTTATAAAAGTCATAGCGTAATTTTCGCTTAGTTTTGCAACTTTGTCTAAGACCTTTACTTATCCACTTTTGCGTGTTTTTAGCGGTACTGTTGACCCTGACTCTTACCTTAGGAAAACAGAGATTGTAAAAGAGGCACCACAGATCATGAAAATCATTAAAGGCAGAATTTGAATCTGTGTTTATATATATATCAGACCAACAAATACTTTGTAAGCATTCCCGGAATTTTCGGATATTATCTAGGTTGTAATCTCTTTTATAAACGTAGTGTATTGATGCTTTTTGTGGTACATTTTGAGAAGGAAAGCTAAGCATTTGTGCTGTATCATGATCTGAGAGATGTAACGGTAGTACGGTTGCAGTAGCATTGGAAATATTGCTCAAAATATGATCAATACAAGCCAATTTACGTGTGGCAACATTGATCAGCATTTTCAAATTATAATTATTGCATAAGTCTTGTAACTGATTTGTAATGTTACCTTTTTTTAGTGTATTTATATTCAAATCACCAGCTATAACTATATTGACTTTAGACTTGTATTTATTTATTAAATCGTGCAAAAGTTTGTGTAATTTTAATAAAAACTGTGTTGGATCCGATTTAGGAGTGCGATAAACACATATAATAGCTAATTTACCACACATTAATTCTATTCCACAGGCTTCAAACGTATTTTGAGTGGCGTAGTTTTTAACCATTGACAATTCTTTATAATTTAGCTCCTTTTTTACTAATATACAAGTGCCACCCCTTTGTTGTTCTCTACAGAAGTTAGTAGCCATTACATAATTATTTATTTTTACATAATTGTCCAAACCTTTTTTTATAAAAGTTTCAGATAGGCATATTACATCTGGGTCATTATTATCGTCCTTTAGTTCTTGAATGGTTAGTTCTAGTAGTTCTTGTTTGGATAGAACACTGGCGATATTTTGATGTAATATTTTAAAATAGTGCGATTTGTTGGTGGCTTTAGGTACGAAAAAATGAGTCGCTCTTATTTATAACATGAAAATAGTACGGTATAGTTCCTTTCCTAACCTTCGTATTGGATTCCGTAAAGTTATTGCTTTTAGGATGCGTAACAGTTTCAATGCGACTTTGTTTCTTAAAGTAGTAGGGAATTGTCCCTTTTTTTGTTTCATGTATACCAATGCTCAATTTGAAACTTGATTTGCCACTTGCTATTCTCTTTCGAATTTCAGTAGGGTTCAAATATTTATCATTATAGTCATTACAATCTATAACAAAATTAATTGACTTACACATATCAGACAATTCGGTGCTTATTTGTTTTACAAAGTGACATTTTTATACTTACTACATACATTTTTTATAGAATTGTTTAATTTATTGACATTGAGGAATACATTTTTTACGACATTTAATACAATTACAGTGTTACAACTAAATATATTCAATATATTTTTCAATTGAGACAAGATAATATTTATGCTACGGTCATTTTCACCTAAACAAATTACAACTTTATCGTCTGTTGTTAATTTTACATTTCTGCAGGTGGATGTTACTTCGCTACATGGTGCGTTTGGTTTAGTTTGAGCAACGAGTTGATAATTTTCATATTGTGAATTTACTCTTGAGTGTGATAAGGCGGCAGCTAAGCCAACGCAACGTTGAGTACCGAAAATATGTATTTTCTTCCCAGAAATCTGATTTTGTACTTGCTTGCCAGTGCAAGTTTTAACACTAGCCGTATTCCGTTTCGGTTCTTCAATGGAAAGTTCGCAGGTATTCTGACTCCGTATCAATAATGTAATACGTTCTGTAAGAGTTAGAATTTCTTTTTCTGCAGTCCTTAATTGCTGTTGCAGGGTTAGGATTTCCTGTTGCAGGCGTAATATATTTACGTGATCAGTAGCTTCAACGTTCAATGTGGATGACGATGGAGAGGATGGCGTAGAATGCCCGTAGTGTTGTTGTGACAGGGCTTGCTTCTTTTTCTTGGAGCTTGTACCCGGATATCCGAATATAGAGGAAGAATGACATAAGGATTTTAAAGTATTATTTTCTGTACATAATTTTTTTATTTGTTTATGTAGTTCGGTATTTTCTAGCAATGTATTTCCCAGTTCATTTTCTGTGCTTTCTAACTGAAGTGTAAGTTGAGCTATTGTATCCTTCATTTCTGAGACTGATACCAAGTCAGTTACAGTTCTGTCAACACTCCTTGATAGTTTATTGGGAGTAGTATATGACTCATCAGTCGATTCGCAGTCGGTAAGTATGTGAGAGTCAAATAATTTTGTACTACTTTGAATTGAAGACGGACGTTTCGACGTATCATCGACTAGATCTTTCTTTGTCTTCGAAGTTTGTTTTATTGGCGAAGGTGTTTTAATATAATTCTGCTTCTTTCGTACGGTAATATTGGAAGCTCCGTCGGTATTAGAATATTTTTTATTTCTAATACACACCTTACATCTCCATTTTTTTTTCGCTTCTGCATCTTTTAGTCGATATGTAGGTTCTGGATAACCGTCGCAATCAAACTCATATCTGTTATCACAGGCGGAACACAAAGCAGTACTTTTTATGTTCACATCTTTTTTACATTTATGACATCTTACCAGTGATGCCATCTTGCGGACGGTTTTGCTATTATTGCAAACTTACAAGTAGACAGCCAACGTTTACTCGCCGGAACCCGGACAATCAATATTTAATTCCAAATATTAATATTGGAGACCTCCGAAAAGTATAAGTTAGCACTGAGGTTTGAACTCGCGACCACTCGATCGGGCGGTGCTTTGAAAGGCAAAAGTAGATAGCACCTTAAACCTCTGCGCCACTCGTACAGTTAATAATTTATTGACTGCTCGCCGCAAATCAAAGATCACTGGATAGAATAACAATGACTGTACAAAATTACTTTTTTAAGTGGCCGTTGAGAATTTAAACCACTGTATGAATCACTTTTTTTCACTTCGTCTTATTGTTATTGTTTATTTAACGTTTTTTTGAGATGTTGGGATAAAATAACTTTGTGAGGTTTATTTTTGTTTATTTGTTGCTGATTAAGTCACTTTTGTGTTATTGTTTTGGAACACTTGAAGAATTTTAAGTTTTTTAGTCTTATTTTCACAGTTTTTGTGAATTTTTTTTTTTTAGATAACACTGTCGCTTAGTTATTAGTCAATATTTTATAAGTTCAAATGGTTTTTATTCACTTTTACACACTATTACTATTTTTAGATTTTTTTTTTTAACGGAGCACGACGTATGACGCGTCGACTCGTTTACTTCGTCGCAAATGTAAATATTAGTGTCATTCCATTGTCATCATGTAAAGACCAATAATTCTGATTTAACTGTATACTCACCCTTTTTTAAATAAAAGAGTACTTATAACTAATACCGACTACACTTACGATATACTTATAATTAATACTATTGCCGGTACTAATACCGAGGAAAATCGGTGCGACAGTGGCTCTATGTGTGAGAACGAAACGCTTAGTACCAGCTAGACACACAACCCTCAACTAAACAAACAACCTCGAACAGTAACCGCTGGGAAGCGCTTACTTTGCAATAAAGCCAACGCTATTACCATCAGGACGAGCATCCTAACTTTAGGCAAACGGTACTCGGGGAATTTAGGAAATACGTGCAATCAAGATTAGCCACTGGTACTTATAGCTATATTCTGCCATTGAGAATGATCATAAGAAAATATTTTACGTACTAAACTGCAGTCGTTCAACCACATTAACTCGAGACCTACCTAGTTATTTGTCGATGCAGAACTAGACCTCGCAATGCCAAAGACAATATTTGCAAGAGTTTTCAGAAAAATTACAACTTTATTAGTACAGACGCCAGCACATCAAGCTACTACAATCTGTCAAATTTCTTTAATAGATTTTCAACTTTATCGCTAAAGCATTAAGGTTCAAGGTTGATTGGGAAAATTTGACAGTTTCGGGTAGCTTGACCTGCTGGCGTCTGTACAGTCAAACAACAAAAGTTGGGACCTTTATCGGTAATGGTTTAATCAATAAAACCACGTAAATTATATTCACCCTAACAAATAAGATGACAAGTGGAAATCACTCTATAGCTCAATATTACACAATATAAGCAATAAAGATAAAGGAGTGTTAGGTAGTGGGGCGTGATAAGTCAATTACCGGTGCAAGACAGCGCGCCAATAGGAAGTGATTAGTCAATTACCGGTGCAAGACAGCGCGCCAATAGGAAGTGATTAGTCAATTACCGGTGCAAGACAGCGCGCCAATAGGAAGTGATTAGTCAATTACCGGTGCAAGACAGCGCGCCAATAGGAAGTGATTAGCTAAATAGCTATAATAGCGGGGAGCGTGGATTTGTACGGATTAGCGGCTAAATAGGTACGCGATTTATTAAGGAAGTACAATTTAGATATACAGCTAGAGCAATAGTAATAATAGTGATAAAGTGATAAAGAAGATGTTGATGCAATTCAATCAATCTGCCTAGCTTATCTCAACAATGTTGGGGTCGGCTTCCAGTCTAACCGGCCACTGAATACCTATGTTAACGCAGTTATGCAGTAAACATTTAGGCAGTCTAGAATCATTCATTATTTGTACACAAAGTCTGCTTGGTTTCAGAAATAAGGGGTTTAAGTACCTACAACTGCAAAATAAATGTAGGTTCATTTCATTATTTTAAAATTCAAAACTGAAATTCCACATTGATTTTCGCCGAAAGTTTAATGTTTTGGTAGCTGATTAAGTATTGATGTTTGTGATGATAATAAAATATACTGTTGAGATGATGTCTCTCTGCGGGGACGTGGGCAGAAAGGGAAGTGTCAGTGTGGCAAGCTTTATATTAAGGTCGACAGATTACAGCTAGTGTTGCCATTACAGATTGTATCGACGGCGAACAAAGCTAGGTATGTTCTGTATTGTGCAAACCTATGTAGCCCATTGTTTAAAAGTGATATTAAATACAAACCCCCGCAATATCTAATAATATTTGGATAACAGATTTATAACGCAAATTATTACTCATTCATTTTGATTATAACTCATTATTATTACTTGATTTTTTTTCTCAACAAAATATTGGCGGATCGATGCAATAAATTATAACAAAATAATATAATTTGTGCTGCAAATGAGGTGTGTGATCAACTGATCAAACAGCTGGTCACAACGACAGCCGATGTGCCAACATCATGCCTGGAAACAAACAGCTGGTCACAACGACAGCCGATGTGCCAACATCATGCCTGGAAACAAACAGCTGGTCACAACGACAGCCGATGTGCCAACATCATGCCTGGAAACAAACAGCTGGTCACAACGACAGCCGATGTGCCAACATCATGCCAGGAAACAAACAGCTGGTCACAACGACAGCCGATGTGCCAACATCATGCCTGGAAACAAACAGCTGGTCACAACGACAGCCGATGTGCCAACATCATGCCAGGAAACAAACAGCTGGTCACAACGACAGCCGATGTGCCAACATCATGCCTGGAAACAAACAGCTGGTCACAACGACAGCCGATGTGCCAACATCATGCCAGGAAACAAACAGCTGGTCAAAACGACAGCCGATGTGCCAACATCATGCCTGGAAACAAACAGCTGGTCACAACGACAGCCGATGTGCCAACATCATGCCTGGAAACAAACAGCTGGTCACAACGACAGCCGATGTGCCAACATCATGCCTGGAAACAAACAGCTGGTCACAACGACAGCCGATGTGCCAACATCATGCCTGGAAACCACAAACTATACAATAATGTCGTCGATTACATTTGCATGTAAACATAAGGGAATATAATAATTTAAGGGCAAATTAAAATTCAGACTTAGATTTAGTTTCAAGTAATAATTATTATAAACTAGCAATTCACCCTTGTTTCGCTAGGGTGTAACGGCGACATTTCAAGGCTTCAAGGTTCCTTTGATATTAAGATAAACCATCCGGAATAAATGTTCAGTATCTTGGTGAAAACCACATCAAAACCCATTGTGTAGTTTAAACGATCTAAAAAGAAGATGGAGGTATTTTGTGAATATAGAGTGTCAAAAATCATTTCAAAGTTACGCATGAAGTTTCTTATGTATTTTTTATTAAAAAGCAAATAACTGTTTGAGTAAATTGTTTATTATGGGTGATGGATGACCGACGAATCACTATTTGCACAAAATCTTACAACGAGGTGAAATGCCGGTGTTCCTTTATTTTATTTTTGGTTTAGAATTAAAAAAAAATAATGTTTGCTGTGCCCTACAGGGCCCGTAATGGTATTTGTGCCTTAGATTTAAGCCGTTGTAACAACCTATTAGAATAATGTAACGCAAATAAAGTTAAATGACGTGAATAATACTGTAACTAGAAATTTCATATTTTAAGACCAACCCTACTGGAACACAAATACTAGAATTCTTAAACAAAACAAAGAATAATCTCTTTCTGCAAGAAACTAATTCAATTCATTAAGTTTCAGCCGTCGCAGACTGGAGAAAAACGAATGATAAGCTCAGATACCCTCCGACAATGCTCAGGTATAAACTAAGACTTAATTTAATAACAATGATACAAAACAAACGCGATGCCTGGAGTCTGGACAGATGAGATGAGAGGACTACAACTAGGTACCTACAAGTTCAAGAGCGCCGCCGTCAGCCAACCCAGACGATAATAATGAGACCTAATGCTTACTTTTAATTCAGTCTTGCATTCTTAATTATTCGCATTTGAATTTTAAAATTAAATAACGAGCATAGCGACATCTATCGCAGTAGGGTCATCAAAACTTTAGTTGCGGTCGCCAGATGGCATTAATTCAAATAGTGAATTTTAAAGCGAGATTTTAGACTTAAGAGCTAAACATATAGAGCTAGCCAAGCGTAAAGAGGCTACAAACCTGAGCCTTCTTTTTTTTTGCTGTAGCTTTTGAATGGTTCAAGCATCGTCAATTATAGATCCCATGTGCAAATAGTTAATTACTTGAGTTATAAACTATTATGGCCGTTCCTAAATTAACAAAACCTAAGTATTCACTATGTTTACTTTAGTTATTCATATTTCATCTATCCATACATTCGGAACTTTTCAAGTCTAGGAATCTAGATCTAGTTCGTTTGATCTACAAAAACTTTCAGAATAGAGTAAATTTATATAATTTGACAATGTAAGACTCTAATAGAAACCTGCACATCTTTTCACAAGTCGGCAGCAAGTAGCATTCAATTAGTATGTGAATACGACAGGCTCGCGGTCGCATTGACGAACTCGACCATACAGATTACATACAAGACATCTAATCAGAGGGAATTAGAAGTTAAACACACTCTGTTCTTGATTATTGTACCTATGTGTGTAGAGAACTATAGAGTACGGTCATATTGAAACAAAAGGAGTACCTACCTACCTATTGTAGCGAATTAAAAAAAAAAGGATCCACCACATAAACACGTATAAATTTGTGATAAATAAAATAAAATACCGAAAATACACCAATAAACAAAAGATAAAAAAGAATCAAAATTTGAAGGAAAAAATCTGAAAATTGCAGAAAGGGTTGTCGAAATGGCTTTTTATATTAAAAAAATTACACGAGAAAATCTGACGACGCACAAGATCGATAATACCTTTAGTCTAGTATTCGCAATACGTCCCTAAGAGCCTGATTGCAACCAGTAGGTATTCTGGGACGCTCACGTTAAATATAAGATATTTATTGTCTAGGAGATGGCGCTAAGTTATCCCGTGGTCATGGTACGGACTTAAATTAAACAGAAAATGAATTTAGATAATTATCAGGATTAATTACGTATAAATAGCTAGAAAAATCCTGCGATCATTGTGGCAGCCGGGACGGGAACAAGGATGTGTATAGTCTCGTCGCGAGACGTGAGGTTGCTTATTACGACTCACAGGCTAGACCATTAACACGGGGGCTGAGGCCGAAGTTCGGTTTGATAAACACGGTCAATAGCTAAGACGAATAATAGGAGATGAGGACCATTTATAATAATAAAGAAGGTGAGAGAATTTACATACCGTTTTGTCGAAGATAGGATTCTTATTGCTATAGTTCTATAGCAATAAGAATCCTATCTTCGACAAAACGGTATGTAAATTCTCTCGCAAGCAAAGCGTTCACTGAATGTTCCAATGACAAAGAAATAGAATATAATTAATTCGATAATTTCACCGAAAAAGAAAGTTTTATTTGGAATATCCAATAACCACACGTTAAATCCATATAAATATTGTAAATCACTAGATGATTTTTTTTCAGAACGGGAGAAGTTATTTGATTATTTTCCACCCAAACAAAAAAAAAAGGTATATATACTGCACTATGGAAGGATCGTAGCAGGGGATGTTCCGTAGTTTCTGCCTGCCCCATGGGAAAAAGACGCGAATTTATGTTTGTATGTAGACATACATTGAGGGTCGGAAGTCGAAAGGTAAAACAGTAAATTATGGTGGATTAAGTAAAATTAGGTATTGAGCCTCTCATACCATTCAAATCAAACCAAACGTTACACTGTGACAATTAAGTTATTAGAACTCACCTTCACAAAAACAATGTTTTTCTAGCTACAAAACGTAGATTTGAACAATTTAAGGTATAACAGAAAAAAAAGGAAAACTCTTCTAACTTTAAAAATAAATCAAAAAGCAAGCCGTCGCGATACAGACTGGATGTAACCTTGCTTAAAATGATCGATCTATAGTTTAATACAAAATATTATGATCTTGCATCCATTACATTCGCTCAGACAAGTCTTTTGACAGTCCCAGATAAAAATACTTCTCTCTGAATTGCGTTTTAACAAAGATCGCGAGCATTTGATTGAAGTCGCAGGGAATATTAAAAAAAGCAATGTCAAAGACATTCTTTTTACGTGTACAAAGTACATGTTTAAGAATATACTGCACTACCTAGCTGGTTAATAAATATTTTCATAGGAAAACATTAATTAGTTTGTAAACAAGCAGTCATCGCCAATATATTAGAGGCTTCAGAGACACCGCTGAAATGTACTCGTATCATGTGCCTATAAACAGACGAGCCCACATACCCTACAAGCTGGTACTCAGTAACATTGTTTGTAATCAGGATGAGCTCCTTCACAAAAAGCGATCTTCTACTGCGATTTAGTTCTAAAATCTGCACCTAAAATTGCAATTCGGGAACTATTCAGCAGCGTGAGCAAACACTTTCAGTATTTTGAAATAAATAATCTCCTTCAAGAACAGACAAGTCTACTCAAATTAATGTATCCAATTACCAAATGTTCGTCAAGTTAACAAAGCCCCCCCGCCGCTTCCCCCCTCTCTCGCGTCACAAAAAGGTTCCGCTACGGAGACTTTAACTGCATTGACGACTTAATTCCTTAATCCTTTAATTCTTAAAAACAGACTCGTCAATGGAGACAAAATATGTGCAATTTCTCACAGAAGCAACCCGAGGTATAATCTCGTGGAAAGAAATGTAAACATTTAGAGCAATACAAATGTGATCTTTTAGAGAATATGAATGAAATGTTTTAATAATATTATGTGTATATTATGAGTTTAAAATGACAGTTAAAGTCAAAACCAAAAGTCATTTATTCAAAATAGGCTGAGATTCAGCTCTTTTTAAACGTCAAAACTACATAAGACTGTCCTCCATAACGCCCGCCCTTCACCACTTCGTAGAGCTTTAGCTGGGAAAGAGAAGTGGCGCAACAAACTCCCCAGCTGCACAGCTGTCTGTTCAGTTAGAAGAACTGGATTCTATATAGTAATAAGTAATTAACATTACGAAACACAAAACATTAAATTACATTATTTGCCATATTTTATGTCAGCTAGCACACCCCAATATACCTACCAACAAAAAACATTGAAAACTATACTTAAGCAGAAATAAATAATAAAAAATACAAAAGTAAACAGAACTTAATACACAATAAAAGCCTCCAGGCATAGAGGGCGTGCCCGCTTACATTTGCAACTATTTACATCAGGTACTAAATTAAATGACTAACTATACAAATAATTACAAAAACAAGAGGACACTTAGACGTCGAAGTACTCGTCCACATCGCTGTCATCCGGAAAAGTGTTTGTACAAACCTACTTAAGGAAATAAAATCATTTATCATTTAACGTGCCTAATTCTTTGGCCAAAGAATAACCTAGCCCTCTGGTCCCGTGAAGTGTGGACCAGTCGGCGAGAAATTTCCTTAAAAAGGAGACGCGAACTCGGGCGTTTCCACCCCAAACGGCTCAAAACTGTAGTTACCCATAAGGTTACAGTATTTGCGCCACTTGTGGGTCTTGGCAGCTGTAGCAGCTGCGCCAGCACAGCCCGCCGTGCTAGGAACATGAGATGGCGCAAGGGTGTCGAAACGGGTTGCGTCCCACACCAGAGGCCTACCTATTTTCCAAAGCAACAACGTCATGCCGTCTGGTCTCTTCCCATCGTCACGTACCAAGCCGTTTGGTTCTAAAACCGCTGGTACGCCGGCGGTGACAAGGGCTCGACGAATAATATCGTTGATCGCGTGCCGTGCTATGCGACCTGCGCTCCTGCAGCAGGACAGGCCATGGTGCCCGAGGCTGCGGACAGTTTCACCACAGCAACACCGGTGCCACACAAGGTGTGCCCGAGCGGAGACACGTAGCGAGCCGAAACATATAGGATATAGGAACTTATATAGGATTCATCTAATGTTGGTTACAAAAATGTTGAGTACACTGCACATCTGCACTGCTTTAATGATAAATTTCATTTAATAGCCATTTTCCATAAATTGCTTTAAGCGGTATGTTCAGTATAAGGGAATATATTCCCTCATACTGAACAATGTATACACAGTACTGTCTTAGCATAAAATTAGATCAGCTATGACACGATGAATAGTTTTTATTGATTACGTGACTATTCAGCTATGACACGATGAATAGTTTTCATTGATTGCGTGACTATTCAGCTATGACACGATGAATAGTTTTCATTGATTACGTGACTATTCAGCTATGACACGATGAATAGTTTTCATTGATTGCGTGACTATTCAGCTATGACACGATGAATAGTTTTCATTGATTACGTGACTATTCAGCTATGACACGATGAATAGTTTTCATTGATTGCGTGACTATTCAGCTATGACACAATGAATAGTTTTCATTGATTACGTGACTATTCAGCTATGACACGATGAATAGTTTTCATTGAATGCGTGACTATTCAGCTATGACACGATGAATAGTTTTCATTGATTGCGTGACTATTCAGCTATGACACGATGAATAGTTTTCATTGATTGCGTGACTATTCAGGTATGACACGATGAATAGTTTTCATTGATTGCGTGACTATTCAGCTATGACACGATGAATAGTTTTCATTGATTGCGTGACTAGTCAGCTATGACACGATGAATAGTTTTCATTGAATGCGTGACTATTGAGCGATTTCATGCGACTTTGCACTCACATCAGGATTATGTATTCCATCAGCTTTGATGATAATAACTATGTCTGAATGAATGATCTTGTAGTAGCATTTGAATTAGAATTAGTAAGTATTGCATTATATCTGGGACTCTCGAGATGAAATGTTATTTATACTTATTTTTGTGTACCTATTTGATGTTTATCTTTAGGTACTAAACACACTCTCAGAAAGTAACATAACACAGTTATGATGATAGGAAAATTCCAGTCGTTTCGTGGAAATAGTTTAATTAGCTTTCACCAACATATGAAGGTACTTGTATATTTGTTGACATAATGTTTCAGCTGTAAGTATTCTGAGAAGAGATTTATTAAAATAAATGAGCAGAATTTATATAATCATGATCACTAAGGAGTTTCAATCAATTCAGATGAATGTATGTGCTTATTTTGTAAGTAACGTTAACGTTCGGCGCACGCTGTACCGTCAGCTTCGTTATTAACACTTTCAGCGGCGCTAGCAGTCCGAAAATTTAAAGTGATACGGTGGCGCGATGATGTAGCTTGAAAGAATTGGTATAAGCCGGAGCCGTTTAAACACGTTCTTTAAAGAAAGAGATATTAAACGTGAACGTGATTAAACGTTGTGTCAAATATTACGTATTATAACGTTGCTCCACTCAAAGTGTTAACTTTATTGACCATGAAGAAATAAACTCTTCGTTGAAAACAGAAAACAATAACAATAAAGAACTGCAACCAGAACTAGGGAGTTCTTATATTCGCGTCCAGCAAAAAAAATATTAACGGGATGAATGCTAAGTTTTATATATCGAAGTCAAAATTCAGCTAGTATCAAGAAGAATATATTCCTGTCAATATCCCCGTGAAAGCCATATCTTTAGTTACAAGTGTGAACAATGGCGCGTCTCGGGCGCTGTGACCTCGATCCGACAAACTTCGACAGTGAGCAATAACTTGACGACCTTCCGAAGAATATCCGTCATCTGTTACACGAAGAGCCGCGGTGTCGACCGGGAGAGCTTGTGGCAGGTCTATACATGTTGATGGCTTACACGAAGAGCCGCGGTGTCGACCGGGAGAGCTTGTGGCAGGTCTATACATGTTGACGGCTTACCAGTCAATACTCGTCAGATGCTCTTGTTGATAATAAAAATAGTAGGAATGTTCACATAAGGATGCATTTTCATTTTTAAGAATGAAAAAGGCTGTGTGAAAACAAAGTAGCGGAAAACGATAAATGATAATTATGTTTATTTCTGTAAGTAGGTTTATACAAGTACTTTGACACGTCAATTATATTATTAAAACTAGATAAGGTAGGCAATGATGTTAAGTATTCAGTGAAATCTGGGACAATCTACTGTATATACTCGTACTTAACAAAGTCGATTTTCTTTTGTCTTCCGGGAACAATCCCAGATTCATATCCATTTTCAAAGTCACTGTTTAATGTATAGGACACAGAACTCAAAAACTTAAAGCAATGTTTTAGATTATTCTGAACTCCAATCGTATCTACTGTTGCAGCTTGCAGCCATCATCACTCATCACGGACTGTTCCCTCCACATAAAGCGTTTAAAGTCTAAAACATTCACCCTTCACTTGTTTTTCGATTCAGAGTCTGGGGTCAGCCCAGAGCCCTTCCAAACTAGCGAGCTTAATTAAGACGCGCACTACATGCAAAACTGTATCGAAACAGCATAAAGATAAGGTATATTTTAGATCAGCGGAGTGCGGCTTAATTATTATAATCACCTAGTAATTGCAGGGTTTGAGTAAAAGCCTTTCATTTATACGTCTGAGCGTTACTAATGGCGTATAATTCTAGACACGGGCTGCGGAATCTGTTTAGGGTTCGCTTACTATGTAGGGTTGGTCTGTCAATCTTATTAGAAGAGGCTGATTACAGTTTGTTACAAGTAGCTTCTCTAGTACCAGATTGTAGGTTCAATAAAACCTGACATTTATTTTCAAATCCCATGTTATAGCGAGCCCATTGCCATTGACAACTGGAAATAAATCCAAGTTCCAGACTGTATCTGAAATTTTCTTAGGGGACAGACCATAATAGTAATTTGTCCAATCTGGGAATTTGAAACTAGGAACTCGTTCGCAACATGCTTGCGAAGTTGCGACTCAGGGAAGAGAAATCGAGACTAGCATGTTCTAGAAGCGCCAACACTCTCACATGCAAATTGAGACCTTTGTCTTGTCTAGGGCCATAAAAAGACACATATTATTGAACCAAAATGGTAATCAGATCGTTGATCCTTGTTAAAATATGGCCCTTGCACCTTGTTAAATATGGCCTTTGCACCTAGTTAAATATGGCCCTTGCACCTTGTTAAATATGGCCTTTGCACCTTGTTAAATATGGCCCTTGCACCTTGAGAGATGAGAGATCATTTCATATTAATTCACTTATGGACACTGATAGCTTTGTAGTGTAGGTATCATACTAGAGCACAAACCGGTGCTTCTATCATTCAGACATGCCCATAGCCTATAAAGTAAATAAAGAGAGGCCATATTGTGTGCGTCAGCTGTTTTATTCCCGTGCGGCTTGGGCAGTGCACTCGGAGGCTGTCATAACGACTAGTCTGGTATTTACAAAGTGCGTTATCTGTACTAAGTATCCACGTAATGCTCTATTAGATACCTTTATCTACCGCTGATGTACCTACCCTAGTAAATCATTGAAGGACTTTGTACTGCGGTCTCTATGTAGGATCCTTCGTTCCTTACTATAAGGAAAATGACAGTACCAGAGATAGAATTATCATTTTATATGCCATCTATTGTTTTAACATTACCCCTCTGTAAACGCAAAGTACAAACACATTTCGCCAGTTATGTTTAAGCTTTGGAGGTGAGCCTTAACCGGGAATTCAGAATCCGGGCACTCCCGGAGAAATTCCTAATTGCATAAGAGATAGAACTGCCAATATTAACAGTTCTTGATCCTAATGACCTTCGGAGCCTCTCTATACATTCTCTTTAATCGTCCGGAAGTACCGTTTGGCTACAAACTCTTTGCTCGGCTGAATTCCCGGGGCAGTGATCGGGCAGTGCTCGGGCAACTCTCGGGCAGGGTCGGGTCAAACAAGGCAAAGCACTAAGGACTCGGGTCGCCGATCAAAATATGTTATGGCCAGCGATTAGGACGATTGCTTTGCGCCCAAACGAACGTAAACCGATGGCAATGGTACTTGAGGTACTTATTTATTCTCATTGTAGTACAGTTTCGTTAATTGTAGATTGTAAGTGAGAACCAAATGAAATTGGGATTTGGTAATCTTTTTGGGAATCACTTGAAGAAGAACTGTAGCCTGGGAAAATCTCTACATTCTACTCTTAAATTCAACCCAATGTTGAATGTAAGATTAGAATGCAGAGGTTTTCGTACGTAGCATTGCTCAACACGATTCAGTAGGGGCTCAGGCTAATTAGTATTTCAGGAAATCGATTCGCGCACTTTTCATTTTCAAGAGAGAATATTGTGGTATAATATGGTGTTGACATATTTACACAGATAGGAATGGCGTACTGTATAGTAAAACCCGTAAATTCGATGAGATGATGCATATTATGCAACCTTCTGTAACTGTTAATTAGCATAACACACATAGATAGGTACTCCAAAAAACTTTACGTACGACAGGAAATCTTGCCGTTTCACATGGTCAGCTTCAAAAACGTTGCGGTTGTTCACAAAACGCGCGCGAATACATGTGACATTAACCTATAATTAATGTACAATTGTACAGTATAACGTTATGCATGAGTCAGTATGTATCACGTAATGTAATTAGTACACTATAGGCTACGGCGGCCAATACACAACGTTACTGTATGACACAGATCATTCACTACGGAAGATCATATTTGTTTGTATATATATTAGGTACGTGGACACTCACAATTATATAGAAAATTATATTGTTTGTCATCACGCGCGGTATATTTCGGTAGTTTTTCAAAAAGTTTTATTGTAAATAGACTTACCGATGGTCGTTGACGTCCGTGTAGTCGTGGTGTCGACAGCGAGTGGCCACTGAGGTTATTCGTGTTTGTGGCGACGCGATACGTGCGCTTCGCACGATGGCCCGGCGCCGACTGGCCGCGCGGATCGATAGCCCCGCCATCGCCGCGTTACGTTTCCTTTACACCAATCATTTCGAATTTCGAACCAATGTTACTTGTTTAGTTTTGACGTATTTTTTTTTTCGTGGCATCGAAATTATTGCGATGTGCCTGCGATAGACGTTTGGTGCTCTCGTAAAGTAAAGAGGTATCACCTTTTACTTGATTCCGTTATAGCACAATGGGAGATAGGAATTGCGCGAGTATTTCCAGATCACATCGGAAGTAAGATAACATTTAGCAGACCGAGTGTCTCTTTACTTACTTTATTACAATAAAGTATACTTAGTACATTCTTTGTTTACATCTGTACACCTACACTCTCATGGATATCGTGATTATTTTAGTAGAACAGCTGATAAAAAGATAGGTCATTAATGATATTTAATATAAAAATAAACTTCATCCAAATAATCGTTTGTGTACGTAAATAAATAAATACATAACTAAACTACGCATATTACACAACTAATCACTCTATTGACTTCCATTACTCATTATTTTGACAGTCAATGTGCCTTCACTTTTTCTATGACTCTATTACCAAGGTCAGTGTTTTGGGGTCAAGTTCAATTGAGTCTACTGCGGTCGATAGAGTCGCTGTAATTACTGTAAGAGCTGTTTAACTGCAGCGATTGGCTCTAGGTGGCGTAGAGATGAGGCTGATAGAGCCTCAAAGAGCCAGTTAGTGGTTAAAGCACTGATTAGCTATCCCGATTGATGGATTAGGGGAAGTTATGGGAATCTTGGGGTGAAGGTTGGTATGGGGCTAGATTTTTAAGAGGTTGTCGTTTGTTTACTGCGTATAACGTATAAGCTTTAAATATGCTAGTTCCGGATCTTTGGGCAAACGGAACACTTTTGGAATCATTTCAGTGTCTACGATTTTTACGTTATTGGATGATAAACAAACCTTCGACATATCTGATGATTAGTTGTCACCTCCACATGGACGAGTAGTTAGTTGTCACCTCTGCGTAGTCATGTGGTTAATTGTCACCTCCAAAAGGACGTGTCGTTAGTTGTCACCTACACATGGACGTGTCTAGTAGTCACCTCCACATGGACGTGTGGCTAATTGTCACATCGACGTGGACGTGTGGAGACGTGTGGCCATCCCAGCTGTAACTACACTGGGTCTCGAAATGTAATGGATGGTCACACATTCACGAACCGACCGCGGCAAGCGTAGGTTAACCTTCGACCGACCCGCGCAGCTGTCATTACTTAGCCACGAGCCTCTCGACCGTCCCGCGCAGCTGTCATTACTTAGCCACGAGCCTCTCGACCGTCCCGCGCAGCTGTCATTACTTAGCCACGAGCCTCTCGACCGACCCGCGCAGCTGTCATTACTTAGCCACGAGCCTCTCGACCGACCCGCGCAGCAGTGTCATTACTTAGCCACGAGCCTCTCGACCGACCCGCGCAGCTGTCATTACTTAGCCACGAGCCCCTCGACCGACCCGCGCAGCTGTCATTACTTAGCCACGAGCCTCTCGACCGACCCACGCAGCTGTCATTACTTAGCCACGAGCCTCTCGACCGACCCGCGCAGCTGTCATTACTTAGCCACGAGCCTCTCGACCGACCCGCGCAGCTGTCATTACTTAGCCACGAGCCCCTCGACCGACCCGCGCAGCTGTCATTACTTAGCCACGAGCCTCTCGACCGACCCGCGCAGCTGTCATTACTTAGCCACGAGCCTCTCGACCGACCCGCGCAGCTGTCATTACTTAGCCACGAGCCTCTCGACCGACCCGCGCAGCTGTCATTACTTAGCCACGAGCCCCTCGACCGACCCGCGCAGCTGTCATTACTTAGCCACGAGCCCCTCGACCGACCCGCGTAGCTGTGTTTACTTAGCCACGAGCCCTCGACCAACCCGCGCAGCTGTCATTGCTTAGCCACGAGCCTCTCGACCGACCCGCGCAGCTGTCATTACTTAGCCACGAGCCTCTCGACCGACCCGCGCAGCTGTCATTACTTAGCCACGAGCCTCTCGACCGACCCGCGCAGCTGTCATTACTTAGCCACGAGCCCCTCGACCGACCCGCGCAGCTGTCATTACTTAGCCACGAGCCCCTCGACCGACCTATGGTAACAACTGCAGTCTCATACATACATATATCAACAACAGTGGTGCACCTGTTCAGCAGACATCTTGTCTATGGTAACAACTGCAGTCTCATACATATATCAACAAAGTGGCGCACCTGTTCAGCAGACATATTGTCTATGGTAGCAACTGCAGTCTCATACGTATATGAACAACAGTGGCGCACCTGTTCAGCAGACATCTTGTCTATGGTAACAACTGCAGTCTCATACATACATATATCAACAACAGTGGTGCACCTATTCAGCAGACATCTTGTCTATGGTAACAACTGCAGTCTCATACGTATATCAACAAAGTGGCGCACCTGTTCAGCAGACATATTGTCTATGGTAGCAACTGCAGTCTCATACGTATATCAACAAAGTGGCGCACCTGTTCAGCAGACATATTGTCTATGGTAACAACTGCAGTCTCATACGTATATCAACAAAGTGGCGCACCTGTTCAGCAGACATCTTGTCTATGGTAACAACTGCAGTCTCATACGTATATCAACAACAGTGGTGCACCTGTTCAGCAGACATCTTGTCTATGGTAACAACTGCAGTCTCATACGTATATCAACAACAGTGGCGCACCTGTTCAGCAGACATCTTGTCTATGGTAACAACTGCAGTCTCATAAATAGGTACATATATCAACATCAGTGCTATGGTAACAACTGCAGTCTCATACATACATATATCAACAACAGTGGTGCACCTGTTCAGCAGACATCTTGTCTATGGTAACAACTGCAGTCTCATACATAGGTACATATATCAACATCAGTGGCGCACCTTTTCAGCAGACATCTGGTCTATGGTAACAACTGCAGTCTCATACATATATCAACAAAGTGGCGCACCTGTTCAGCAGACATATTGTCTATGGTGACAACTGCCGTCTCATACGTATATCAATTCCTCACGATATGTCCGAGTAGTACGAGGCATCCTGGCACTTACATTGCTAAACTTGATAGTTTGACAGCAGCCTGTAGTAAGACAATGGTATCACTTCCACACTCACACTCATAGGACACACATAGGAGCTTCTTTATTACTCTCTATTACGTGCACCATAAAAAAATAAACAGATATAAACGTAGAAATTAATAAGGATGACACGATCGATTAGCAATCGTCTTAAAATAAACTTTGAATGAATTAAACGTCGAAGGAGGAAGAGGGCTTATAACACTTCATCTTCTATAAATTCATAATTTGTAAGATTACAAACTATGACATTAGTTACACAGACTATATTCGAATCCACTGTTACAATAATTTCGTTCTCGTACATTTGTGAAACTTGCATCCAACCCTTCTTCACTCAGGTATAGTTTGTTTGTTTACTCATACTGATGAACTCCTAACCTACCTCTTACCTTTATAGTTAACTGGATGTTTGTGTCAAGATTGCATCGTTAAATAGATAATAGTGTGCTTATCAACTCGTGACCTTTCTCGTAATAGGGAACTGTTATACGGGACCATGTAAATCTTGTTTAAAAAAAAACACTTTGTTTTACACGAAAAGAAATAATTTAATTTGGGATTTGACCTTGTTACAATTTGGGTTAACACTAAGTCAGAACTGGCAGACAGAACTATAAACGGAGATGGTAGAGGTTCAGAGGTCGGGATGAGACTGGCGCGTCGCGGGAAGTGGGAGGATGACTGCCCTAAGGTGATGACCAGGCAATTTACAGGAAATCTAAGTAATCGATTATTGGGGTTTTCATTAACATTGTGAAACCGTAACAGCCCCCGTATTTGGAGTAAACTACACCCTATAAAGTGAAGTTTATGTATAAGCTAATGAAATGTACGTCAGCCGATTCGAAGAGAGGGACCCGTGTTAACGTTTGAGAGTTCAATGTCATATCTAACTCAGGGTCATTTTTTTCAGGAGTTTTATTTTCCTTAAATTTAATTATTTTCTTGTTTATGCCAGTTTTATACACCTTAAAGATAATAAAGTACATAATAGACATTATAATTACAATTGTAACACCCGAATAGTATTTTTGATACAAAACAATATGTGGTTTTTCAACTATATTGTTAAGATTTCAGGGTTATCATAAGCTAAGGAATCTAAGTTAACATTCTTAAGATTAACTACAGGTAAGTTCTATACAATAATATTGTATGCTATAATATATTACAGCACGAATCATTTAAAATATTAAAATTAGAAACAATAGTTTTCAGCTGAATCTTATGATTTTCATGCGAGGTGAAACGGGTGTCTTTGCAGTAGGCAATACATTTAGAAGGTAAATATAATACACCATTTCCACTAAATTCTATTTCAGTAGATTGAGAGTTATTACATTTAATACTCATTTTAGTTCTTTCTGACATTACATATAACCATCTACTACAGCGTAGATGCTAACGTGACCTTGAATAAATTTAGATTCACAAATCGAAGGGATTGAGGTAAGTACTTTTGTAATATTTTCCGTTTCACAGGATGGTGTCGCGGAAGAGGAACATAATATTGATGTTTCACAAAGGTAATGATCATTATTAATTGGTCTTGCAATAATCCAGATTATCTAACTTACAGTACATTGACCTATCTCTGCTGATACCAATATATTTGGAAGATGGAATAATGGTCGAGTATCAAACTCAAACTCAAAGCATTTATTTCAATTAAACCATTTACAGGCACTTTTGAATTGTCAAGTGGTCGGTCAGTCAGAAATATGAAGCTAGTTGCCCATTCCAAAGCGTAGTAGGTACCTATGGAGAAGAACGGGCAAGAAACTCCATGGACACTCTTTTAAATTATATTGTTACATAAATATTAGTTACATCATTAATCTTGTATATATAGGTATAATTATATGTGAGAACGATGTAAATAAGACGTACACATTGAGTGTCCAGTGTACAGCAAATATAAATTCAAACAAAACAATCCATAATAAAATAATTAAAAATAAGCCGTGGTGGCTAAGAGATGACCAGTCCCAACTGACAGCGCCCGTTCACGAACATGACGCATGGATCAGCACCATTCAGCTCAACCATTTTGAAGGGAGCTAAATGATCCAACACACGCGCCACCGTCAGCGAGACATTTGAGTGAGCATGACATCTATCAGCCGCCAGGACACATTCAAGTCAATGAAAGACATTACCCGGTAAATGGTAGCTCGATAGTACATAGTACTCACACTTGTCCTATGCAATTATATAATACAAAGGAGATTGAGTTTATACAAAGCAAAGGTAGTCTTACAATCTTCAGCAGCTCCAACAGTATTTTCAAATGTTAATCAATTAGTTGTGGTTGTGGAGCAGGACCAGCATTGAGGCAGGCATTTTTATCAGCGATATAATCCCCCAACTTATAATATGCCTGGCTGCATAGTGTGCGTTTTATACAAACTTTGAATTTCGTCTCATTCAGTTGAAGTATGTGGGGAGGTATTTTATTGTAACATTTTAAACAGTACCGCATGAAAGATGAGTCCACTTTAGCCAGTCTGAAACCTGGTTGAACTAATAGGTCCCTATTTCTGGTACTATAATTATGTCTATAACCTCTTTTAGTAAAAAGATGTACATTTTTTCTTACGTACATGATGTTTTCATAGATATATTGACAAGGTACCGTCAAGATCTTAATAACCTTAAACAGTTCCCTTAGAGAATCCTTAGAAGAGTTCCCTTAGAGAAAAGAGTATGAATTTGGATTATTCTTATCATGAGGAACCGGCGAAGGTAAGTTATGATATACACTTAAGAGTATAGTGTTAATGAGAGGGATTTTTACTGTAAACACAACTTTTTCTTTACTGAAGTAACTAGATATTTCTGATATAATTAAAATTGTATATATTATGTTATCGAGGCTTAAAGGAACTGGAAGTTGTTTAGATTCTGGTAAGAATCTATAATTATCGACCAATTCTGTGTAAAGTTCTGTAGGTGTTAGGATAGTAGGGTACAGGACATTAGATTTGCTAAACATAATAGAGTTAATTATATCTTCAACTTTGAAGGACAAGGCTAGGAGACTATTTTCTATCATGGAAGCTAATTCCAGCATGCGAGACCTAATACCTAATTCTTGTGAAACGTAAGTCAGATTTAGAATATCTTGAGACAATTCATCCATTGCATTTTTCAGATGATTTTCATTTAGTTTTATTGTACACAGAGTTTCATTGAAAGATGTAAACGAAGAAGTAGTGACTTATATATTTTCCTTCATCAGATGGGCTAGTTTATTTTGGTCTATTTCTACATCTTTAATGGCATTGTCGCATCGGATGGCATCGTCTTCATCCATTGTGCCAAATTTTTTTTTTGATACAGTGCCTACGAATCCTAGAAGTGCAGATCTCCTTGACTGGCGAGATGTAAGGTGAAAAATGACCTCGTTGCTATGGGCTATATCAGTATAACGGGTATTCAATAATTTAAGAAGATTACTACATTCTAAATAATCAAAGACTTTACCATTGTCACATAGTTGATTAGATTTATCGAGGATAAGACGGAGGCTTAGAATATGTGGGTTAATAAAGGATACATCATAAGGGATAACTATACTAAGGTGACTATCGATTAAACTTAACCTAAAGGGTCGAAGTAGATGCCAGGACTGTTCGTCAAGGGCGTAATGAACTCCTGACCCAGCGTAGAAGTACTGTAATAAAATAAAATTAAAATTAGTATTAAGTATATAACTAAAGCTATGTTTCAGATCTAGGAGCTAGTTTGATTTCGTCATAGTGATGTGTCACATGACGTCTGTTTATCAGTAAGGTCAGAGTGTTTTTACCATTGATTTTTACAACCTTATACGGTCCTTTCCAAATTGGCGAAAAGGCTTTGCGCAAACGCACATGATTTTTGAGATATACGTAATCTCCTACTTTATATTGAATAGAACGCGAGCGAGTGTCATAATACTGTTTAGATCTTTCCTTACATCTTTGTAAGTTTTCGATGGCTTTTTCTCGTGAAAGTTTTAGACGATGATGCAGGGATTTGAGATATTCTGGATACGTAAGGTTTGATTGTAATTCGTAGACGGAGTCCGGAATAAAAGGCTTCTGGCCGAAGAGGAGCTCATATGGTGTGAAGTTAGTAGTGGAATGAGTAGAGGTGTTATACGCCAACATAGCAGTATAGACATATTTATGCCAATCAGAGTGGTTTTCATTGACATAAAATTTAAGATATTCTTTAAGTGTAGAGTGACTGCGTTCAAGTGCACCTTGAGTTTGAGGATGGTATGGGGAAGACCAAAATTGTTTAATTTTCAGAAAATCGCAGGTTCTTTAAGTAAATCTGCGGTGAAGTTTGTGCCTTGATCGGTTAAGATGGACTTCGGGATACCGAAAACAGAAATAAAGTGCACTAAACACTCACATGTTTCTTCTGCAGTCGCATTAGCAGTAGGGTAAGCGAGGGAATATTGGGTGAGGTCGTCTTGTAGCGTAACAATAAATTTAAGCTTAGTAAGGCCAGCTTCTGGAAGTGGACCCACAAGGTCGAGGCTGAGTCGTTCAAATGGTTTAGTGGAGGTGGTAGCTATTTGCATTGGTGATTTATTGATCTGTCAGGAATGCTTTGTTACATTGGCACTGGGGGCAGTTTCTTACGTATGTTTCGATATCTGTCCGCATATTTTTCCAGAAATTCCTTTCTTTTATTCGATTAAACATTCGCGTAGATCCTAAATGTCGTCCGGCAATAGGATTGTCATGGTTTTCGCGGAGTATTCTAGATATCTCCGAGGGTGTAGGAAAAATTATGATATTGTGATAGATGTTAACTGATACTGGGGTATTGTTAAAGATATAGCAGAACATGTTGTATAATTTCGTACAGATATGCTTGTCAAAAGGAATTTGGAAATCAGTAATGGCTATATAAGTTTAGATTGGAATCAGTAGAATTACGTAGTATATCAGATTGAAGATTTTGTATACTTTTATAAATGTCTTCGTAAGGACTGTCATGAAAGTGATATACTTTGATGATCAGGAAATATATTGTCTTACCTTTGTGATTGAATGAGATAAAGGAGTAGAGAGTTCTTTCCCTATCTAGGAGTTCTTTAGAGTTTTCGAGGTTGCTCAGGATTTCTTCTACGTGTGGGTTGAAGTCATCAAGATCGATGGAAGTAGGTATAACAATGATTTTGCAGTTAGATTTCAGGACGCTTTCGTTGTTTCGGGAGGTTCCTGTTCCGGATAAGGCGGGAGGAAACGCCCGGGTGTCACCATTGTGTGGATCGCCCAGAGGACACGGTGGAGCATACGGTGGAGGTCTGCCCGGCTTGGGCGGAGCACCGCCGCGTCCTCGTGGAGGCGATTGGCGGTGGCGATCTCTCGCGTCCGGCCTTGGTCCAGGCCATGGTACGGAGCGAGAGGGCTTGGGAAGCCGTCACCTCCTTCTGCGAAGCAGTAATGTTCGCGAAGGAGGAGGCGGAACGCGTGAGGGAGAGGCAAAATTTGCGCCCTCACGACCCTAGCCGCCGCAGGAGACGCCCTGGGCGTCGGGAATCGCAGGCCGATTCCCGGCCACCGTAGGCGTGGGCTTGTGAACGGCGAGCAATGGGCAGCTCGCCGTTCGATAAGGACCAGGCCCGGGTCGACGGCGCGTTGTGTTCCACGCGCGCCTCAAAGAGATGTCAGCACCAATGACGGGGTTTGCTAGGACCGATGCCTGCTAGGGTTGCGGAAAAGTCCGAGAGGGATACCGTGGCCCCTGGCACAGGCAACTGAAGGAACACGAGTGGGTTTTAGTCAGTAAGAGTCTGACACGCCCTCCTACTCTGCCCAGAGCGGGAGAAGTTGTTTGATGATTTCCCACCCACAAAAAAAGTATAAAAAAAAGGATGCTTTCGTTGTGATCTGTGATTTTAGCGTTACTATAAAAGTCTTTGTTACTAACCACTTTAATGGCCTATGATCAGTAATTTTCGTCCATAGAGATATGGGCGAAAGGTTTTGCAACCGTACAAAATAGCAAGGAGTTCTTTTTCAGTGGTATTGTAGTTGGATTCGCTCTTATTGAGGGTGCGAGAGGCATAGGCTATCGGTCTATATTTACCAATTGGACCTTGACTGAGTACGGCACCAATGGCATAAAATAATTAGAGGCATCACACGTTAAGATGAAAGGGGCAGAGAAATCTAGATAAATGAGAATAGGAGCAGAGGTAAGTTTGTGTTTGAGTTCGCCAAAGGCAACTTGTTGTTGGTTATCCCATAGGAAGGGGACATCCTTTTTTAAAAGTTGCGTTAGAGGTTTTGCAATTTTCGAGAAGTTAGAAATGAAACGGCGATAGTAGGATACAAGTCTGAGGATGGACTTAATGTCCTTTGGGGATTTGGGAGTAGGAAATCGGGTTACTGCTTTTATCTTTTCAGTGTTAGGTTTTACACCATCTTTAGGTATTTGATGGCCAAGATATGCGACTTCACGTCAGAGAAACTCGCACTTATCAGGTTGGAGTTTTAGATTATAATCTCGAAGCCTTTGGAAAACTGACGAAAGATTATCAATGTGAGAGTTCAAATCGTGAGAATATATGACTATATCATCGAGATAAACAAAACACCGTATGCCTTGGAGACCTGTGAGAGCGTCATTAACCGTTGGAAAGTAGCGGGTGCATTCTTTAAGCCAAACGGCATCCTTGTAAATTGGCAATGCCCTTGGGTACACTAAACGCCGTTTTAGGAGTGTCGTCCTCGTGAATCAAAATTTGATGGAATCCTGATGCAAGGTCGAGGGTTGAGAAATATTTACTCTGACCCAACTGATCTAAAATTTCGGATATCTGCGGTATAGGGTAGCTATCTCCAATAGTGATGTCATTTAATTTTCGGTAATCGATAACTATACGCCATTTTTGTTGTCCGGATGCATCGATTTTTTTTTGGGACATTCCATATTGGTGAAGACCGAAGGACTCCGAAGGTTTTATGATTCCTTGATCGAGCATTTGGTCGATTTGTTTTTTGACTTCTTGTTTGTGTACTTCTGGGAACCGGTAGGATTTTAATTTTTTTGGATTTTGAACGCTCGTCGTTATGTTATGTTTAAGTGCATTTGTATGGGAAAGTTTGTCACCAGGAATATATAATATATCTGAGTATTCAGAGCAAACATCGTGAAGAGCATTTGCCTCTTCAGGATTGAGGTGGGAGATTCTAAGAAGGTTTAATACTTCTTGTGTTCGGTGGTAAGAGTCGGTGTGTTTGAATTGACAAACTGTATCAGCGTTCACTGGATCAAAAGGTTTGATTAAAGAACTCAGGGGAGTGAGTGTGATATCCAAATTTGACTTTAGGGTTATAGGAGCTTAAGTATTGATTATTAATAAATTAATTCATTTGTTTTCTTTAACTACGACTAAGCAATTGGCGATCAGTAAATCTTCGTGACAACATTGGTCTAGTACGAGTCCTTCTTTTACCTCAGGGTTGGAGACGGAGCATTCTATGACAGTTTCAGTCCTGGGAGGAATCACATAGGTAGGCGCATTGAAATGTAGTTTTATTTCGTTTTTACCAATTTTCAAGGTTTCACGAGTGTAGTGAATAGTGCAGCCAAAATCAATTAGCATATCAGTGCCGATTACACCATCATAAGGTAAGTGTATTCGGGGTATTAGATGGAATTTATGCGTGATACTATTTTTATCATCTATTTCTATTTTAAGCGGAAAATTGCCTATTGTTGGTGAAGGTTGATCAATGGGGTCAATACCTTTCAAAAGAATTATTTCTGCTGTGATATCAACTGGTATTTGTATGGAAGAGTTTTTCAGAAGGCTTACAGTTGCGCCAGAGTCTATCAGGAGAGATAAGGTAGTGTTTGACAGAGATGTCTAGACAAGGATGTGAGGTAAGCGTCTCTTAAATGGATTAATATTAATTTCATAAATTATTGTTTCAAGAATTGAACGAGGAGTGATTGAGTCTAAAGTGGATTCGTCATATACAAGATGATTTATTTTACGTTCTGCGGGGGCAGTGGATACAGAGGATACAACGGTTGCAAAGGATACAGAGGATACAGCGTTGCGTTTTATTTGCGAGTCCCTATCGTTAGGGGATGCAGAGGATACAGCGGTTGCAGAGGATGCAGAGGATACAGTGTTGCGTTTTATTCGCGAGTCCCTATCGTTAGGGGATACAGCGGATGCAGAGGATACAGAGGATATAGCATTAGTGTCCTTGATATATAAATGTTTTGGTATTTGAGGTTTGGGTCTCACGAGACACCACCGTGAGCCCTTTATTCGTTTAAATCAAACTCAAACTCAAACTCAAAGCATTTATTTCAATTAAACCATTTACAGGCACTTTTGAATTGTCAAGTGGGTCAGTCAGAAATATGAAGCTAGTTGCCCATTCCAAAGCGTAGTAGGTACCTATGGAGAAGAACGGGCAAGAAACTCCATGGACACTCTTTTAAATTATATTGTTACATAAATATTAGTTACATTATTAATGTTGAATATAGGTATAATTATATGTGAGAACGATGTAAATAAGACGTACACGTTGAGTGTCCAGTGTACAGTAAATATAAATTTAAACAAAACAATCCATAATAAAATAATTAAAATAAGCCTTGGTGGCTAAGAGATGACCCGTCCCAACTGACAGCGCCCGTTCACGAACATGACGCATGGATCAGCACCATTCAGCTCAACCATTTTGAAGGGAGCTAAATGATCCAACACACGCGCCACCGTCAGCGAGACAGTTGAGTGAGCATGACATCTATCAGCCGCCAGGGCACATTCAAGTCAATGAAAGACATTACCCGGTAAATGGTAGCTCGATAGTACATAGTACTCACACTTGTTCTATGCAATTATATAATACAAAGGAGATTGAGTTTATACAAAGCAAAGGTAGTCTTACAATCTTCAGCAGCTCCAACAGTATTTTCAAATGTTAATCAATTAGTTGTGGTTGTGGAGCAGGACCAGCATTGAGCCAGGCATTTTTATCAGCGATATAATCCCCCAACTTATAATATGCCCGGCTGCATAGTGTGCGTTTTATACAAACTTTGAATTTGGTCTCATTGAGTTGAAGTATGTGGGGAGGTATTTTATTGTAACATTTTAAACAGTACCCCATGAAAGATGAGTCTACTTTAGCCAGTCTGAAACCTGGTTGAACTAATAGGTCCCTATTTCTGGTACTATAATTATGTCTATCACCTCTTTTAGTAAAAAGATGTACATTTTTTCTTACGTACATGATGTTTTCATAGATATATTGACAAGGTACCGTCAAGATCTTAATAACCTTAAACAGTTCCCTTAGAGAATCGCGCCTGCGGAGATTATAAATGGCTCTGATGGCTCTTTTCTGCAGAATAAAAATAGAATCGACGTCTGCAGCCCGTCCCCAAAGTAAAATACCGTAAGACATGATACTATGAAAGTAACTAAAATAGACCAGCCTCGTGGTATCAACATCGGTATATTGACGGATTTTTCTGACAGCATATGCTGCTGAACTTAGCCGTCCCGTCAGAGATGTTAAATGAGAACCCCATTGTAGCCTCGAGTCAAGCGTGATCCCCAGGAAAACAGTTTTATCGACGAATTCTAGTTTCTCTTGATTCAATACTATCTCACAATCACTACTTTTGACATTAGGTAAAGAAAATCGTATACACTTAGTTTTTTTCCCATTTAATACTAAATTATTAGCAGTGAACCAATTATGGACCTGCATTAGGGCGTTATTAACGTCGTCAAAATTTTTAGCACTTCTTTCTACCTTAAAAATTAAAGAAGTATCGTCAGCAAATAACACCATTTGTGGTTGATTTTTTAATAAATGGAGTAGATCATTAATATACACTAAAAAGAGGAAAGGACCCAATATCGAGCCTTGTGGAACTCCCATTTCTACTTTCAAACTAAGTGAATTGACACCATTTATTTGAACTTGCTGCTGCCTATCATTTAAATAAGATTTTACTAGACTGAGCGCAAGTATTTCAAGTCCATAATGCTCAAGTTTCAAGAGCAAGGTTCCGTGATCGACGCAATCAAATGCCTTGGAGAGGTCACAAAAGATTCCTATGGCGTCTTGGGCCTCTTCCCACGCCGTAAATATGTGTTTTAATAAGGTGACCCCGGCGTCAGTCGTACAACGTCCCTTGGTGAAACCATACTGTTGATTGTGTAAGATTTTATTGGTGTTAAAATGAAAGAGCATTTGATTAAGCATTACCTTTTCAAATACCTTGCTGAAAACTGGCAACACGGATACGGGTCTATAATTATTGGTGTCTTTACTGTCCCCGGATTTGAAAAGTGGTATTACCTTACTGTATTTCATTAAATCCGGGAAGACTCCTTGATCCACACACAAATTAAATTTGAAGGCCAAGTAAGGCGCTATAGTGTCAATTATGGATGTACAGACTTTAATGGACATTCCCCAAAGATCTTCAGTCAATTTGATCTTGATTTGCTTAAAAGCTTTTATTACTGTTATGGGGTTAATATGCTTAAAGTTAAATTCAATCGGGCAGACCGAAACGTTCGCCCTTACTAAATCAAAAGCGAGCGTGGGCGAGGAATTCAAAGTGTCAGTAGTTTTAATTGGGATACTGGTAAAGAAATTTACAAATTCTTGGGCAACTTCTTTGCTATCGCAAATGAGACCACGTGTCGTCTCCAGTGTATAATCAGAATTATGCTTTTTGTTCCTGTTCGTTTCATTATTAATAATTTTCCAAACCGTCTTTATTTTATTGTCTGCTAATTTGACCTTGTTGCTAATGTATAAGGCTTTGGCTGCCTTACAAGTGTTCTTAAAAATTCTAGAGTAAGTAGCAACATACTTATTAAAAATTTCCGTGTTAATATAAGGCTTAAGGCCATATAGCTCAAAAAGTATTTCCCTACTTTTCCTAAGTCCTTTAGTAGCCCAGTCACTAAATAAAAACTTAGGGCTGATACTTTTAGTGTTCTTCTTAAAAGAATAATTGAACTCTGTTTGGACTACCGAAAAGAATTCTTTATACAAAATATTAACATTGTTCATTGTAAGGTTCTGATTACTTAACTTACAAATTAAACTGTTATTAAAATTATTTAAGTTAACAGATGTTATTGGTCTGGATTGTATCTGCAGTTTTTGTATTAGGATGTTGGACTCAAAAGTTACGGTTTGACCACTGTGATCGGAAGGGAGATAATTAACGATGGCTTTATCTAAATAGTCGCAGCAACAAAAAACATTATCAATGCATGTAGCTGTAGCTGTAGTTATTCGGGTTGGTTCTACAAACACATTTGACAAATTAAATGATTTAAACAAATTTAATAATCTACTGGTATTTGAATTATTTTCTAAAATATTAATGTTAAAGTCACCACAGATAATTACTGATTTATTGCCAGTTGCAAGTTTTGCCAAAACATCTTCCATTACTGACTCAAATATAGCGTAGTTTTGATAATTTGGGGGTCTGTAAACGCACACTATAATATGCTTATCTAGCTCAACACATGACAGTTCAATGCTATGTTCAACCGATAGTTCAACTATGTCTTTACGAGTTTTAGATTTAATACTTCTTTTAATTTGGATTAGTGAACCACCACGCAGCATTGATTTTCGGGTAAAACAACTGGCCACACTATAATTCTCATAATTAATTAACATTTCAGAATATTTTAACCAATGCTCAGATATACAAACAATGTCAAACATTGTTTTTTCTAAAAACAAATCAATTTCCAATTGTTTCGAAGAAAAACCTTGAATATTTTGATGAAATAATTTCAAGGATTTCTGCTTAGCCCCTTTTTTACAATTATCTAGTTTAGTGCTAGAAAATACCTTTTTGTTATTTTGTATAACTACACTGTTAGTGGTACCTTCTGTTGTCTTACAAACTAGTTTAAAATATTTGAGCTAATCACCTTAACATTAGTACTATTACTAATTGTGGTGCTAAATAAAGACTTCGACATACTAATTATGTCTGGGTTAATATTAAAAGCTAATAGCCTAGCTATTTGATGTCTAAAACTAATGGGCAGATACACAGTATCCCTAGTCGATCTTAGCTTATCAACAAAAATGTTGGTGTCAAAAAATATAAACTTGTCACTATGGTGACTAACTAGGAAATGCATGTAATTATTTAACATGTGAATGTCGTTGTTTTGCCTATTTGACAAGTGCTCAAAGTATGGAAAAGCACACAAAATTATTTTCTTACAATTTAACTTCAATAGTTTGGTGACACTATTAGTGATATCTTCTTTTGTAACATTAAAACTATTACCTATAAGTACAGTAATAATGGCATTTGGATCAAATTCGTTCCTAGTTATTGAAGACATAATTTTTTTATAGGAAGTCTGAGGCATGCAATGGTTTTGAGAAGAATGACTCAGATTGATGCTAAGTAATTTACCTAACCCTTTTCCAAAACTATCAGAAAACATAATGGAGCTAACTTCTGTCTGAACTACTTCCAATGGACCTTGTTCAATATCTGGTGGATCTTGATTGGGAATCGATGCCTGATCACTTCCTGACTGGGACGGGTCCTCCGTTGCCTTAGGTTGGAGAGCCTCAAGGTTGGATTCCTCTTGACAAGAACATTGAGTGCTGTTCAATGCCACCGGGTCCACTCTAGCTGCCTCATCATTACACATTTCCACTAACTGGTTAGCAGCAAGAATGTGTTCCTTTATTTGGTTTTGAGAGCTCACATACTTAATATAAAGTAGGTGTAGTGACTCTTCAATTACCTCTATTCCAGATTGTAAACGTTGAGTGTCAATTTGATAAATGCTTTTACTATCCTCTAATTTAATTTCATAGTTTTTTAATTTATTTATTAGAAAAACACGTTCTTTCCTTAGTTTAATATTATTGGAACTGTGTTTTTGTTGTTTCCTGAATTTATTGCATTTATTTATTATTCTATTCAGTTTAGCATATTTTTTAATTTTATTTTGACTTACTTTATAACTACTAATGTTTTGTTTCAATAAAGAATCTTCAGTAAGATCTATTGTTATTAAGGAATTAGGGTTGCAATTGTTATTGAATAATTCACTATATAAGTTATTAGTTTCCTTAGCTAGAGTACATTCTTTTTGAAATAATTATTTAGTTCACCTTGAGTATTTTCCATGTAGTCGTTATCCCCGTTGCTATTTACCGCGTGAATTTGAGCTTGATTATTTTGGTAACGCCTTGGTAATAGTCTTTGATTATTTTGATCTCTGAAGCGATTATTATTGAATTCACGTTTCCTACATTCATCAATAGTATGGCCCACGTTTTTACAATAACGGCACACTGGAAGGCCTGAAGTAGATGGTCTTTGGCTATTGGGCTCGTTTGAAACACCTTCCTGTGTAGGGTTTCGGTTCTGTTGGAATCGACGCTGAGACAAACGTCCTTGATTAGATGAATCGTCCTTGGTATTGATTGCTGATGGATTTCGCTTAGAGGTGGTTTGTAATATTTTTTCTTCGGACACGGCGAAGCCGATGGCTTCATTTAAAGTTTCAGGGTCACGGTATCTGACTACAGTTGATAATCGAGGATTTAAGCCACTGATAAATATAAGCAATGCTTAGTGTTGCATTGCTTGTTTTATTTAAGTACTATATATATGTTAGTTTGTAAGGTATATGTCTATGGGCCATTGTAGTCTGAAATAAATGTTTTATTATTATTATTAGATATTATATTATTATTGCAGCGACACGGCCAGTCAGTTCACCCTACTTTTTCGTGGGTATTGAAATATTGATTTCGGTTAATAGTTTGGCTAGGCATGTCTCTACGCGTAGTGCGAACTGTTTGACTGTTTAGCTATTATTTTGACAGTAATCTTGGAGTTCTGAGAGTAGTGCAGCGTAATGTTCACTCACCAAATTGGTTTTTGAGAAATTCTTCTAGCTGTTGCCAGTTTTCGAATTCTTTAATAGAGCACGCAATTTCGGCACGGCCTTCAAGCTGGCTTAAAATATATTTTAATATTGTGCCTTGTTGGGATGATGACGCAAGACTTATTGCATTTCTGCAATTATTTAAAAACGCATTAAGTTTTTCACGGTTTCCGTCGAATTTGTTAATAAATTTGCTTATAAAGTTAATGTCGATTTTTTTTGTTTCTTTAGACATGGTACTGGGTTCGTCTTTAGGCATGACAAGTTAGTCAAAACAAAGATAAAGTGTGAGGTCTGGAGTTGCGATAAGAAAGGAATGTTGCACTATTCTCGGAACTGAATGATAAAATAACATACAGGAACAATTGATTAACTGAATCTTACTAAGTCTACACTTTGAATTCCGGATTATATTGGAACTATGCGATAAAACTTTGTAGTTTTAAATCACTGGCACTATTTTCACAACACTGATATTTTCGATGTAGAATGGATGTACTTACAGGAGCACTGCGACTGCGACGATACCACGAATCATTTCATAGCTAGGAGTGATCACCCAAGGTGAGTGATAGATATTCGGGGCACACCCCGTTACTTCAACACGGCACGTGAGGGTCTGATAAGACCAACAGGACCGCTGTGTGTTGAGCGGAAAGACACAGCGACAGGACACGGAGGTAGTCTGATTTTAGCACTTTTCAGTATCACGAGTAAGTATTCTAAGGAATAAGACCAGGAGTGATTTTTTTAAAAACAATTTTTAATACTACCTGACAAAATAAATTCAACACAAACAACTTTACAACAAAAATGATTTTACTTCTAAATTAACTAACACACAAAAGTTATACAAAACTAATGAATCTAAATAAGACCTAGAAACGATCTATCTATGACTAAACAATTAGCAAAAGTTAGGTACAATCGGACAGAGTAACGACCTATCTCAACGAAGGCGAGCGCAAAAAAAGGGGCGAGCCCGGGTGAGGCGCCGAGTTTTATTAACTCTCCCCACCCTTGCCGTTCCTACTCCTACACGGCCTCTCCTGACAGGAGTCCGTCCTCGGGCTCCATCTTCTAACTCTGGAGATCAGTCTCCAGGGTCGGCAACGATATCTCTGGACCTTCATCACCCGATGAAGCGCTGAACGGGACTGGAGGTTCTTCGATGCGTCCCTGTGTCCCGGACGTGCTAGGCTGTGGTTCAATCGCAACATCAGGCGTCTCGACTTCGGAAGGCTGGACGACGACGCTTGGAGCGGTAGACTCCTCATTATCGACGTCCGATTCTGTAACAAGAATAAATCACAGCAAAATACAATGTTCACACACAAAATAAAACACGGAGGCTCCATGTGTCCTTCTTGTCAAGTTACACAACTATGACACATGATAGCTAGGCTCAACTAGCTAAACCTAAGCACAGGGTAAAAAAACAAACAAATATCTGTATCGATCACCCGGGGCAGTTCCCGTCGGGGGAGTGCCACCTCACGACTCGCTAGAGATCTACGCGGACTTACGTGAGACATAGCTTTGCGTGTGTGAAACGATTCACATAAAAGTATGTTTCAACCCAAACTATCAAAATAAAATACACTGAGACCATGTTCGTCACAGAAACATGTCTCGCACCACGACTCGTTAAGGCCAACCTTTTGGCATAACCCTGCGTGTACCACAGCTCCAGGACCATGTCCGAGCACAACAAAATAAAAACACAAACCACCCAAGGCATGTTCCATGTACTAGGATCGCATGACTGAGCGCACTCCAAGACAGCATCCAATAACATGAAACCAAACCTCACTTGAAGTGTATCCGTCAGTCAGGATAGTATATCTGAGTACGAGGACATCCGAGACAGAGGCTATCCCAACCGCAAGACAAAACTTCCCTTATTGCGTTTTATCCCTTGAGAAAACACACAGTAAGTAGGTACGTAGTACATAACGAAATACGTACTCTTAAAACAATTACACAGGACAGAGACCACCAATGGCATGTCTACAAATCATTAAGAGGAAAAACATCAAAGCGATGACTTAGATCACTTACCAAGGAAAAAATCGGCACACACATCGGGAGTCCACTCTCCATGCCACGGAATCATATACTCCGCGGCTGCTTGCGTCGTTTTCCCATACGAGCCGGCCAAGAGCTGAAGCTCGTAACGACCGTGTAACAAAGCCTTCACCACACGGTATGGCCCTCGCATGCAGGAATCCAGCTTCCCAGTCGACTGCGCCTGTTTTCTAACAAAAACCAATGAATTTATTTCGAAAACGCGCGGTGCCTTGCGTCCTTGGTTGACGTAAGTATCTTGAGCTTCACGATTTAAACGGAGACGATCAGACGCCCTCTGCCGACGCATCTCACGAAGAGCCTCCCTGTTCGGACTGGAACCTTCAATAGCCACGTCACGTACCAAACTTCGGATGAGTGGAGTAGCCGCATCGATGCCAATCAGCAGGTTAAGAGCAGATTATTGAGTTGTTCTGTGCTTGGTGATGTTCAGAACCAACTGGAGCTTCCACCTGACAGTCGGCCACCTCTGCTGTCGATGATTGCATTCGATACGTACCATGTTGAGTACCGTGCGACAATAACGCTCCACCTGCCCGTTGGATTGGTGCATCTCGGGCGTTATGAGATGCGTGTCGCAGCCCATATCCGTAACCCAGTTGAGGAAGTCCGCACTTTGAAACATCCTACCTCTATCAGCTACAATTAACTTAGGTGTACCAAAAAGTGAAATTAAATTAGTGAAGTGACGTTTTAACCAGTCAGCATCCTGACGGTACATAGGGTATAATAGAACAAACTTAGAAAACGCATCGACTACGATAAGAACATAGCGATAACCATCTGCTTCAGGTAAAGGACCTAGAGCATCTAAATGGATAGTTTCGAAGGGAGAGTCTGGTTTTTCCCAAGAGTGAATGGGTTGGAGTGGGGCACGGGCGACTTTTTTGTGTGAAAGACACACTAAACAATGTGTTACATATTTGAGAACAAAAACTCTCAAGCCTGGGAACCAGAAATGTTTAGTAATAAGATCGACTGTCTTATCTACACCGGGGTGGTCATGTTCATCATGGAAAATACGTAAAAGACATGGAAAATACGTAAAAGACTAAGTCGATGACCTTTGGGGATAAAGCAAAGCAGTTTAGGGTTTTCACCAGTAGGTGTAGACTTGAAGTACAAAATGTCATTTTTAACGACATACCGGGAAGAGTCCAACTGACCATCGGATAAACTCTGGATGATAGATCGAGTCTCTTCATCAGAGGCTTGAGCAATTTGAGCCCAGTTCAAAGGCTTTTGAATGGAAATTACGTTGACGGGATTGCGACTAAGATAGTCAGCATGGGATAGAAGGGAACCTTTACGGTAATCGAGGCTGAAATCAAAGTCCTGAAGGTATACCCACCACCGAGCTACCCTGGGCAACAAATCTTTCTTACGTTGGGTAAGTTTGAGTGCGTTGCAATCGGTAACTACGGTGAAATGAACCCCCACAAGATAATGCCGGAAATACTGAAGAGCTTTAACGACAGCAAGCGTCTCCAGCTCATACGAGTGGTATCTACTCTCAGCCCCCTGTGTAAGCCTGCTGAAATAAGATACCACACGCTTGCGATTACCCTCATGTACTTGCATCATGACTGCTCCATAGCCAATAGAGCTCGCGTCTGTGTGGACCTCTATTGGTAACGAAGGATCGTAGATAGCCAGTACTGGCTCACTCGTTAGACATTCTACAATGTACTTTCGAGCAGCCTGTTGCTCTGAACCCCAGTTAAAGGGAACCCCCTTTTTAGTCAACGCAGCAATACAAGCAGTTTTCTGGGCAAAGTCAGCTATATAACGTCTAAAATAGCTGGCTAAGCCCATGAACTGGCGGACCTGTTTTACATTTTGCGGTTGAGCTGAGTCAATCAAAGCCCTTACTTTGTCATGACTCGGCCTAACCTGATTTTCACTAATGGTCCGCCCCAAATACTCAATTTCCGTGGCTAGGAACGAACACTTCTTCAAGTTAATTGAGAAACCAGCCTCAGTCAAGGTAAACCCTACGAAGTAGAATCAGGCCCTAGACCTATCCTCTAACGCTTTAAGACGCGTCACCATAGCCTGCATCTCGAGCCGCAACTTAAAACTTTCGTCAGGCGATCGCTCGCGGTTTCTACTATCACGTCTGTCGCGACTATGACGATTGGAACTACGAGTATCGCGGATATCCGCACTATATTCACGCTCACGATTCGACATGACGAAATCAACAAAAGTCTAAAGTAAAAAAAAAATGAACCGCTATGACACACAAATGATGACACGAAAAACTAATCAAAAGCACTTACTAATCACCATAAAACACTCCAGCAAAAATCGTACTACCTGAGGGTAGCTGAACAAAACCGAACTAAACGACAAAACTTCTAGAATAATACTAACTGATAAGCACTATCCTTTAACAAAAATAACAGTGGGCAATTGGGAAAGAATCCCACTTCTGATCTAAGGAATAAGACCAGGAGTGATTTTTTTAAAAACAATTTTTAATACTACCTGACAAAATAAATTCAACACAAACAACTTTACAACAAAAATGACTTTACTTCTAAATTAACTAACACACAAAAGTTATACAAAACTAATGAATCTAAATAAGACCTAGAAACGATCTATCTATGACTAAACAATTAGCAAAAGTTAGGTACAATCGGACAGAGTAACGACCTATCTCAACGAAGGCGAGCGCAAAAAAAGGGGCGAGCCCGGGTGAGGCGCCGAGTTTTATTAACTCTCCCCACCCTTGCCGTTCCTACTCCTACAGTATAGTTTTGTTTTATTTAGTTTTCACTGAATTGAGGCGTTCCGAGGATTTTCAAAATCCCTTAAGCTGCTGCCAAAGTTATACGGGACCATGTAAATCTTGTTTAAAAAAAACACTTTGTTTTACACGAAAAGAAATAATTTAATTTGGGATTTGACCTTGTTACAATTTGGGTTAACACTAAGTCAGAACTGGCAGACAGAACTATAAACGGAGATGGTAGAGGTTCAGAGGTCGGGATGAGACTGGCGCGTCGCGGGAAGTGGGAGGATGACTGCCCTAAGGTGATGACCAGGCAATTTACAGGAAATCTAAGTAATCGATTATTGTTGATTATTAAGGGTTTTCATTAACATTGGGAAACCGTAACAGAACGAACATATTGCTAATAACTGGGCAACAATTCAGACTTTAACGGTGCTGTTTTAACTTTTATGTACTAAAAATAAAACAACTTACCTACAATATTGCCCAACAAAGAACCAAACTCACGTTTGCAACCTCTAAACCCGACCAACCAGAGGGCCTCGACAAGGGACATTCTGTGAGCGATCACGATACGATGCAGCGATGATAGAAAATTCAAAAAGGTATGAGACTGACATAACCTACCGAAAATCTTATGTCAATCCTATTGAAAGTTGTTGTAGAAAATAATACGAAATGCTTTGAAAGCGATTGCCACTTGTCTGGGTCTTCAGCGAGGCAGTCATATTTATCGTTATGATAACCCATTCAAAAAACTGCACTTCGCGAATTGTACTAAAGTTACACGGCAGAAGTACAATAACTGTTCTATGAACGTTGACAGTGGCAGCTCTGTGCGGCTGACCACCACGCTACTGTTCCCAACTTTGTCACATGCCTATTGTACATAGCCACTAGTAGCTTACGAAATGGACAGCATACCAAATGATCTGAGAGTAGTTAGGGCACACATCACTTACCCAATTACTAATCATTTAATTATCTAGTTTTTTGTTTAGTTTGGTGAAACTTTTAAAGTTTGCTTTTTAATCCCAACCAAAAACAGACGCACCCCCCGCGGACGCAATATGGCAGGAAAAGTATAAAATACGAAGGTGTACAACTCTATAATAATCTACCAGCAGATATCAGGAGCACATCCTCTTTTAATTATTTAGAGCCAAACTCAAACAGTACGTCACTAACACCACAAAACTATCAAGTTATCGACATATTAAGCTAGTTCTGCACATAAAATGCGACAACGTGCCTACCCACATTAAAAAAATTAAAATGAAAAAATGCATAGCTACTGGACTACACTTACCTTATCTATGTATTCATTCGCTAAGTGAACAATAGGTACATGTGTTCTTTTAGAATAAATAAAGAATCTTTAAACCGAATATACAAAGTGGAGCAGGACGATTGACATTCCTTTAAACCACGTAAAGAGTGGCATGCTCTTTATCCGTATACAAAAAATCAATCAAATCCAATGAATACTTTAGCCACCGGAATTTATTTTTTATTTTCTTATTTTTCAACATGATGTAGATCTGAGTCCGTAATAATAGGTAAACATTGTAAGGTCAGGAACCTGTGCAAAACGTACGATTCTATTGTCTACGTCTCATCTCAATATGCTTGAAAGACAGAGAAAGGTGTCATACGACCCTACTCTGACGCACCCCGCCCACTCCCACAAAATACTACAATTATAAAGAAAAAGAAATATTATTTACGCAAACAATGCATTAGTGGTGCATAGAAAATATCGAGTGTGTGTGTGAGCGGAATATTTTCGGCGAAAAGTACTTTACTCGGTAACTATGTCAGTCAGTGCATAGCGGCGCCCTTTGAGGAGAGCACAGACTACAATAAATAGTATAGGATAGAGGAGAGCACACGCCTACTTTTTTATCACAAGACGAGCCGCGCGCGCATTGTCGTGATTTTATGAAAAGTTTAAGTTGTTATTGTGATTAAAGACGATTTATGATAGTTGGATTAGTGCATAGTGTGCATAGGTTAGTGTGACTTATTGACAAAATATCAGACGACCCTGACTTCATATCTAATATTATGTGGATAGATTTACAATAAGTTGAATAAATCCCTAAACCTCTATCCAAAAACTAGATCCATCTGTATCAAAGAAATAAAAAAATTCTTAAAAACCCATGATTATCAAAAAAACTGAATACTTTTGACCGTACTGAAATAAATCTAATTCTGACCGTTCCCACACATACAAACTGTTTCTCACCTAATTTGCTAAAAACCCAAATTGCTACTTTTTATTTAAAAAAACAACTCTCGCTGTACTTACTTCACACAAGTCACCCTCACTCATACACTACTCATTTGAATAACACATACATCTCCTTCAAGTCTAACTCTCCACACAAGGAACATGCTCACTCACACACACGACTCCACAACTTCTGCAAGATAATAGGTAGGCATTTCATTTAATGTTATTACTTCTTATGTTTTTGTTATTCATATTGTTTATGTTCTACTTTGTTTTTAATTTTGTTCTGCTTATTGTTTACCTCCTACTCTCACACGTTATCTCTGTAAAGCTAATTCTAGCCTGGAAGGGGCCTGGTGACCTGTAACACAGGTTTTTCCCAAAAACCTACATCAGGCACCAGTCTCTCACTAAGGCTGAAGACAGCTGAGACAATTAATATTGTACACATTAACTTTAAGTCAGCTTTGTGAAGAGAGAATAAATGATAAATTATTATTATTATTAATTATTATAGATGAGAGCACTTTTACAAGAAATGGAGTTTGGAATAGACAAAACCTAAGATATTGGAGTAACGAAAACCCGCGCCTGAGTCGAGTCTTCATTCCAGTACCGGTTTTCACTAAATGTCTGGGTTGGAATTCATAGGAACAAAATAATAGGTCCAGTGTTTATTGATGGGACGTTAAATGCAGAGAAATTCTTAGAACTTCTTAGTGGCCCAGTGACTATACGGACGATTTACCTTTGGACGTGTATGGACAACTGTGGTATCAATTAGACGGTGCACCCGCCCATTCCGTAGTGCCTGTTAGACAGCGACTAACGGATATGTTTGAAAGTCAGTGGATTGGCCATGTTGGACCTATTCGATGGTCACCGGACCTGACACCACTGGATTTCTTTTTGTGGGGGGCCGTAAAACCGAGGTGTATGCACGAGAAGTGAACACTGTGAACGATTTAAAAATTAAAATAATTAATGCCTTCGACAAACTTAAAATAATGGCAGATGGGGACTTGTTAAGACGAGTCCGTGAAAATGTAATAAGACGATGTCGCTTGTGCATATTGAACAACGGGGGACACTTCGAAAATCTAAAAATTTTACTATTGATGATTTAAATTCTGATTGTGATGTGATATTAGGTGATTAATTATTCAATCAGTGATCTTTTATTAATTATCAACTCGCAACTTAGTGAGTTTATGCCGCTGATTTGTTGTTCTCCGTCTAAAGTACCTACGCCCAGCACCTCCGCCGCCCGCTGCACCCCGCACCACGCCGCGCAATAGGTCAGTGACTTTTCGTAGATAAAGCGTGTTTACTTTTTATGCAGTTGATCCTGCTATTTATTTTGTTTGAAAATTGCAATTTTTAAACATTCCATTAATTACTAATCTTCGTGTTTTAAAATGTTTCGATGGACTAGTACTGTGCTCGTTTTAGTTTAATGTCGTAATTCCAGATCCACATTGTATAAACAATCAAAACAGGCTAGTCGCCTTTTCCCAACTATGTTGGGGTCAGCTTCCAGTCTATCCGGATGCAGCTGAATACCAGTATTTTACATGGAGCGACTGCCTATCTGACCTCCACAACCAGTTACTGGGTAACACGATACCCCTAGGTAAGATTAGTAGTCAGACTTTTGGGCTTCTGACTAACCGTAACAACTATCATAGATATACAAATGAATACTGAGACCAACAGTTTAACGTACTTTTTGATGCACGGAGGGGTCTCGATATATGATATACTTGATACTATATATAATATGATACTGGATATCCATCCATAAACCAACCACGGCAAGCGTAGCTTAACCTCCGATCGACCTGCGTAGCTGTTCTTTGGCCACGAGCCCTCCGCAAAAAAGTATACCTAGTCCTAAAGAATATAATAATATATTTTTTTGCATAATATAAGTCAACCGATTGAAATCAAACGAAACGAACAAAACTCTCAACGTAGGAAGTGTCAGTGTTCATTCTACTGTAGTTTGCGACGTGTTCACGAAAGTACTTGATGACGTGGACGAGTTGATTCATCTACTACGTAGGTAAACATAATGTAACAACATTTGACGGACTGCGTCGTTGCTCCTGTTGTCGCAAGTACTCATGGACTCACGGTACGATACCCACGTCGGTAGCAAGTCATAAACCCCATCAAAAATTATTATGACATAGAGAAAACTAGAATGCGTGGGTAGCAAAGACTCCTGTCATAAGTTGAGATAAGCTTGAAAAACATAACAAATTAAAAATAATAATAAACGCAACACTAAAATGCTGCAGTCATAAATTATAAATATTCGATGAAATCATCTCAATACAATAAAAAGAAACTATAGAGATACGAGGAACAGAGTGTAAAGTTCACCTATACCTCCATAGAAAAGGTAGGATCCTCCGACCAGACGGGTGTCGTGTCTGGTGGGCAACTGCCCGACGATTGATGTCGCGACGTTGTATACATATGCTAGTTGCATGGTAAACTTTTCGTGATGCGATGCAGGATTTTGCGTGACGTCAGTGTGATGCGTGGTTCTCATGTGGCGATGTAGATACCGCTACAAAACAATTTAAATTCAGTGACCTAATTCCATACTGGTCCGATCGGCTCAATTATCAACGTTCTTTATTTGAAAACTCTCTTCTGATATGCCAGTTAATATTCTGTTGCGGTATAAAAATTCTATGTGTAAGCAATTCCGGGATTTCGGAATCAGTGTTACGTAAGGTCGCGGGATTTCACAGAGGGGGCGAGAGGGGCAAGAGGCAATGGGGCTCAGGGAGGGGAAGTTAAGTCTGAACATTTATCTTCGTCCACAACACTTCGCTTTTGGCACTCAAATAAGCACGGATTTGGAAAATGCAACAGACGTAAAGAAAATTGCTTTTACAACATTATTACATTCATATCTGAGTGATCCATCTTAGGATAGTACTTTTATGGCAGAGGTTTTATATTGTCTGCTTACACGCTTTGTCAAAAATATTCCACATATCCCGAACCACTCATAAGTTAGTTCTAGTAGCACTAATTAGAAACGCCATGACTTCAGACTTCTGCAGTGTTTTTTTAAATCCAGAAAAAAAATATACGAAAAATCCTTCATTTCATCCGTAGGTAGTGTGCGAGTACTACAGTTAGTGTATGCTTTAATTAAAAAATCTTTTTTTGCATAAAACTGTGCGGATGCTCACAAAAAGCGTAAATAATGCTAGTTCATTTGTTCCACGACCAAGTAACATAGACATATTTTTGTTTAGGAGCTCGCGTCGAATACCATTCGAAAATGGAATATTTTTTTAATTCGTGGTCTTGTACTACACGAAAAAAAATGACCGAATTGTTTGTTTATGAAGATTCAAAGTTGAAGCATTGACTTGTTGCCGTAACTAGAGCAGTGCCAGCGGTGCCCAGGCACAAGGCGCAGACCCTGGAGGGGCGCAGAAATGACCAGACCAGGGTCACTAACAATACCTATTATTTATTTATTTATACGTGTGGAGTCGCGTCGGCGTCCGCGTATATTCTTCTTACAATCTACTATTATACATCTACGAATAAATATATTGACAATATTGAAATGGTGTTATAGTTTGAATTACACATGTGGCAAAGGGTTGGACTGCGACATAAGTAGCAGTAAAATACATAACCGTATAAAAGCAAACATCATGAAAAAAATATTACTATTAAGTACCATTGCCTTAGAAGTGTACCTTCGAAAATATCAATAGTACATAGTAGTAGATACCACCTTAAGGGGGAAGCGCCAGGTTGCCGCGAAATATCAATAGTACATAGTAGTAGATACCACCTTAAGGGGGAAGCGCCAGGTTGCCGCGAAATATCAATAGTACATAGTAGCAGATACCACCTTAAGGGGGAAGCGCCAGGTTGCCGCGAAATATCAATAGTACATAGTAGTAGATACCACCTTAAGGGGGAAGCGCCAGGTTGCCGCGAAATATCAATAGTACATAGTAGCAGATACCACCTTAAGGGGGAAGCGCCAGGTTGCCGCGAAATATCAATAGTACATAGTAGTAGATACCACCTTAAGGGGGAAGCGCCAGGTTGCCGCGAAATATCAATAGTACATAGTAGTAGATACCACCTTAAGGGGGAAGCGCCAGGTTGCCGCGAAATTCAATTACTGCTTAAATTCTTTTGCAATTCGCAGGTCAGTGTAAGATTGTATGTTGAATAAAATATGATTCACGACCGTAACACTTATGTATTTACAGAATAATTATAATCATTAAAATCATCAATACAACCCTATAAGTTCATATAATGAGGATCATTCATATGATGTTGAGTGATGATGAATGATTCAAATGAATTTCTTGGGCTACCCTTGCGCTTCCCTCTTTATTTTCGCGTCTGAGCTCTCTGAGCATTTCCTTGGGTACGAAGAGCGACAGAATCGTTTTTTGATCATGACGCGATAGTTATGACACCGCCATCTAGCGTCACGGCCAGTTAACGGTAACATCCCGTGCTTGCAAGAGGACAGCTAGGGACACAGGGAATATGTAATTTTGATATTGCATATTTAATGTTGAAAGTGAATTGGTATCGATGGTTTTCTCATGAAAACTCAAACTCAAAGCATTTATTTCAAATAAACCAATTACAGGCACTTTTAAATTGTCAAGGGGTCGGTCAGTCAGAAAGATGAAGTCAGAAAGAATGGAGAAGAACGGGCAAGAAACTCCATGGACACTCTTTTAAATCAAAATATTGTTACAAAAAAGTGTGACACCATTCATGTTGTAATTATACATGTGAGAACGATGTAGAAAGACGTTCACGAACATGACGTATGGATCAGCACCATTCAGCTCAACCATTTTAAAGGGAACTCAATGATACACACGCCACCACCAGCGACACATTTGAGTGAGCATGACATACTCTCAGCCGCCAGGGCACATTCAAGTCAATGAAAGAAGACTCAGGTAGCTTTATAGTAGGTACATAGTGCTCACACATGTGCTATGTAATTATACAATACTAAAAGATTGAATTTATACAATGGAAAGATAGGTTATATAATCTTCATCAGCTCCAACATTATTTTCGAATGCTAATTAATTAGTTTACGCGCCCTTGTCGAGCAGGACTAGCCCTGAGCCAAGCATTTTTGTCAGCGATATAATCCCCCAACTTATAATATGCTTGGCTGTATAGTGTGCGTTTTACACAAGATTTGAATTTCGTTTCATTCAGTTAGAGTATGTGGGGAGGTATTTTATTGTAACATTTTAAACAGTACCCCATGAAGGATGAGTCTACTTTAGCCAGTCTGAAACCTGGTTGAATTAATTGGTCCCTATTTCTAGTCCTATAGTTGTGTCTTTCACCTCTTTTACTGAAAAGATTTAAATGTTTCCTTACGTACAAGCGGTACCTACATGATGTTTTCATAAATATATTTACAAGGCACCATCATTATGTTAATGTCTTTAAACAGGTCCCTTAGATAATCGCGCCTGCGGAGGCTGTATATTGCTCGGATAGCTCGTTTCTGCAGAATAAAAATAGACTCAATATCGGCAGCCCGTCCCCAAAGTAAAATACCGTAAGACATGATACTATGAAAGTAACTAAAATAGACTAGCCTCGTCGTATCTACATCGGTAAATTGACGGATTTTTCTGACAGCATATGCTGCTGAACTTAGCCGTCCTGCCAGAGATGTTAAATGAGAACCCCATTGTAGCCTCGAGTCGAGCGTGATCCCCAGGAAAACAGTTTTATCGACAAATTCTAGTTTCTCTTGATTCAATACTATCTCACAGTCACAATCACTACTTTTGACATTAGGTAAAGAAAATCGTGTACACTTAGTTTTTTTTTTCCATTTAATACTAAATTATTAGCAGTGAACCAATTATGTACCTGCAGTAGGGCGTTATTTACGTCGTCAATATTTGATGTACGTCTATTTATCTTAAAGATTAAAGAAGTATCGTCAGCAAATAACACCATTTGAGGTTGGTTTTTAAATAAATGGGGTAGATCATTAATATATACTAAAAAGAGGAAGGGACCTAATATCGAGCCTAGTGGAACACCCATTTTTACTTTTTAATGGCGTGAATTGACACCATTTATTAGGACTTTTTGTTATCTATCATTTAAATAAGATTTAACAAAACTAAGCGCGAGTTTACCTAGTCCGTAATGCTCAAGATTCAAGAGCAAGGTTTCGTGATCAAAAAAATAAATAAAAAAAAACGATTACCAATCTACGTTATGTCAAGTATGTACTTTATTTAATTTTGAAATTACGCGTTTTGTTAGCTAAGGGTAGTCTGCCAAACTACAGACTAGATAGGGTCATTGCCAAGTACTTATTTTATGTCATGTGATTTTACAGAAGTTTGGACAAATTTAATAAGTGAGCATTTCTATTCTTAAGTCTTAACTGCAAATTCAGTCTTTTAAACCTAAGTATTATTCAATCTTGAACAAAGCTACATCAACAGTTTTTACAGAGGTAACACTCCCGGTAATGACATGCACCGTACACAGGGTCAAATTAAATTATCTAGCGAAACTCCACAATCGTGGTGGGTATCGATATCTAAATTAAAGATAATTGAGGTTTCTCATTTAGGGGTCATGGATTCGATTGTGTTCTTCATGAAGCATTAATCAGGAAAGTGCACCACTACGGAATCCGGAACGCCTCTCAGGATGTTCTTACTTCTTACTGAAGTGATAGGATTCAGAGAGTTTTCGTTTACGGAAAAAGAGCACCCGGATCTGTACTAAGACTGGGGCTCCTCAGGGCTCAATGTTGGTCAATTTTGCTTTTCTTATTTATAGAAATGACTTGCCTTACCTTATAAAGGATAAACCTGAAATAGTGTTGCTTGCAGACGACACTTCACTTTTATTTAAACTCAAACGTCAGCAGCTGGTTACTGACAATGTAAATAGCACCCTTGCAAAAGCAGTTAACTGGATTAATGTTAATAACCTATTTCTTAACGAAAAAAACACAAATGTATTAAGTTTACGATACTTCATGTTAGACAAGTAGAAACTAGTGTTCTCATAAAGCGTGAAGAGTTGAAACCCGAAGATACCACAGTATTCTTAGGCATAACTTTCGATGCATAGCTGCAATGGGACCCCCATATAGATATATTGTCGAAAAAACTAAGCTGTGTAAGATACACCGTTAAAAAAAATCGTAATTTAACTGATTTAGACATAGCCCGATTAGCATACTTTAGTTATTATCATAGAGTGATTTCGTACGGTATCCTGTTGTGGGGAAAACCCGCCGATATTCAGACAATTTCTGTTTTTTACAAAAAAGGACGATTCGATACTTTAAAGAGATTAATATAATTAACAGGTCTTCTTAGAAGGTATATCTATGAAAATCTTTTGTATGCACATAAAAATATTAATGTGATTAAAAAATATAGTGATATCCTTAATATAAATACTAGAAATAAACACAAAGTTGTTCCTACAACCAGGCTCAAGAAAATATGTGGCTCTTTTAGACGCGTTTTAGCCATCTAACAGAACTAAGATTAACTTGATAAATTCAAATCTTTTTTAAAGCGGAATCTATGCCAGAAAGCCTATTATACTGTCAAAGACTATATTGAGAACAAAAAGGCTAGGGATTGAACTGCTCTAATAAAAAACAGTGAATGTTGATTTTTAATTTTATTTTAGACATAATGGACCAAATTATTCGACATATTTTAACTTCGATTTTAAATATGGCCATGGATGACCGAGCTTGGACACAAACTACTCTTCCCATTCGTATGGGAGGCCTCGGCGCCCGCAAAATTTTTAGTGTTAGTTTACCGGCTTTCATATCCTTGGTCTGCGGCACTGAAAAATTAATCAAGAAAATCCTAGCCACCCACCACACTGATTATTTTGATGTGCCGTGCTTCACCAAGGCTATGGATGCCTGGAGACTCACTTGTCCGAATTCAGATCAACCCGATAATCCATCTTCCCAGAGACTGTGGGATGAGCCGCATTTGCAGAGTAGGACAAAACAATTTACTTTACACGTCTGCTACTACTGCGGAGCGTGCGCGCCTGCTGGCTGTGGGTAAGTGGGAGTTGGGTCTTTGGCTTCATGCACTACCGTCGTCGAACATAGGCACTTTGTTCGACGACACTACTTTCCGCCTCACTGCTTCCCTGCGACTAGGAACTCCTTGTTGTTCTTCTCATCGCTGTCAGTGTGGCGAAGTTGTCAACAGTCTTAGACACCACGGCCTGTCTTGCAGCCGAAACGCGGGCCGCTTGGCTCAGCACGCGAATATAAATGACATCATCCGACGAGCCCTTGTCACCGTCGCGTCGGTGTCCCAGCTGTATTAGAACCTAATGGCTTGGCACGCGACGATGGCAAGAGACCGGACGACATGTCTTTATTTCCTTGGAAGGTGGGTAGGCTTTTAGTGTAGGACGCAACGTGTGTCGATACTCTTGCGCCATCCCATCTTCCTGGCTCAGCGTGCTGTGCCAGTGTTGCTACTGCAGCTGCGGAAAACATCAAGCGGTGAAAGTATAATACCTTATCGCTAATTATATTTTCGAGCCGTTTGGGGTTGAAACGGTTTGATTTTATTTCTGTAAGTAGGTTTGTACAAACACGTTACACGTCAATCATATTTTTAAAACTAAATGAGGTCGGCATTTTCTATCTGACTACTCTGAACAGAAAAGCCAAAACAAACTCAGAAGTCACAGTCTCTTTTAAAGTTCAGACATAATCTTGGTATCTGTAGATTTGTGTCCGAAATGGTCTTTTGAGGAAAGAAACACACAGATTGAGTGGACCTGTCCAGTCAGTGCACGCATGTGTCAGTAATCGTGCGGCTCAACTCAGAGCTTAATTAAGGAGCTCAACGATTCGACGAACAATACCAACGAAAGGACATTTGGGTAGGCCGCTTAAATTACTCAAACTGCCAGATCATGATTAAAACTGACTGAGCAAAAAAAACAAAAAAGTAATGACCCACATAGTCCTCACATTCGTAATAATTAAAAGTATATAATACACACATCAAAAGTGTCTAGGGATCAACATATATTTTTGCAATAACTTTTCTCCTGATTGATATTAATTAAAATTTTCTTTAAGGATTCATAAAATAAAGTGTTTTCGTTTGTCACAGTAACGATAAACCAAGTCACCTTTGCATTAATAAAGAAATTTGCCATTTTCCTAATAAAGGGATTTTTGACATTTGAACCACTAACACAAAAGTTCGAAAAAAAGACTGAAATAACAGTTTTCTTTAAAATTTTATTGGGTAACTTAAACAATTAATAATCCGTGTTTCTACCGCGAACACTAACAACACAAGAACATCGGTTTGGCATACTCAAAATGAGTTCATCCAAATCACGCTGTGGAATGGCCGCCCATGTTCGTTGCAACAACAAAAAAAGGTCTTCTTGCGACTGGATACCCTCCATATTCGGCAGAGCTCTTCTCTGTAGCATATCCCATGCATGCTCAATCGGGTTCAAGTCTGGCGACTGAGCAGGCCAGGGCAGGACATTGATGTAAGCTGCGGCGAGAGTCTGTCTTACAACTCTTGCGGTGTGCGGTCGTGCATTATCATGCATTAACTGAAATAAGGGACCGATTTGCACTTGTAGAGGAACGATGACGTCTGATACAATCGTCTCAGCATAAATTTGAGCGTTGAGGTTGCCTCTGATCCAAATCAACTCAGTTCTTCCGCCGATCCAAATACCCGCCCATACCATGATGGTTCCACCACTATAAGGATGGACTTCCTGGCAGGATTTTAATCGCTGTTGGCGTCCAGGGGTTCTCCAGTGTCGTATACGTCTTGTATCCGGTCTCATACCAAAACGAGACTCATCAGAAAAGCACACGAAACGCCATTGTTCTTCTGCCCAATTTCTGTGTTCAAGAGCCCATTGATATCGAATCCTACGATTGTGCATTGCTATAGGTGGTACCCGTAGCGGTCTTCGGGAATGAAGGTTCACTTCATGCAAGCGGTTTCTGACTGTTTGGTCGCTAATTAAGTTCCCTGAAGAGTGATGAAGCCTCACGGCTAACATCATGGCGGTTATTGTTGGAGCTCTTCGAGTTAAGATTTGAATGTATCGGTCTTGTCTCCGTGTGGTGCAGCGATACCGTCCTCCATGGCGCTCAGCCACGGTACCAGTGCTTCGGTAACGTGTCCAAAGTCGACTGATAACACTCTGACTTGTATTCAGAGCTAAAGCCACAGTACGTTGCCGGGAACCAGCTTCTATCATTCCCACGGCTCTGAGCATTTCTTCCCTGCTTAAATGACGTCGCCGCTCCATAATAACGTTGGTTTTAATCAGTAGTAGGGAAACAGTAGCACTAATAATGTCTTCAATGCGTTGTATGTTTTTATAGGGAAAATATTGACAGGTGATTTTCATCTTTTACTCGAATTTGATTCACAGTTCCTGATTCAAATTATGAAATGCACCAAAAAGGATCCATATAAATTTATAAAATCATAAATTTATTACAAAGCCACATCTTAATCTCAAGAAATCCGCATAAAAATGCTTGATCCCTAGACACTTTTGATGTGTGTACTTAACAAAGTAAATACCCATGTTAATGTAATAAAATTCATCAATGTCAATGTGTGTATAAAAGTTCGGACCTAATCTTAGAGAACCATGTAGATTGATGTCGGAAATGGTCTTCTGATGAAAGAACCACACAGATTAAGCGGACCTGTCCAGTCAGTGCACGCATTTGTCAGTAACCGTGCAGCTCAACTCAGAACTTAAGGAGCTCAGCGATTCAACGAATAATACCAAAGAAAGGACATTTGGGTAGGCCGCTTAAGCTACTTAAACTGCAAGACCATGATTAAAACTGAAACAATGACTCACATAGTCCTCACATTCACAATAATTAAAATAATAATATTATACTTCACAAAGTAAGTATTCATGTGTATATAAAAATTATCCAATGTCAATTAGTATATGTACGTAGTGTAATAGTGTATGTGTGTATATGTTAATTGTAATTGTAATGTATTAGGTATGTACGATTTCTAATTTAATTAATTGATTGATATCATAATATCTTATATTGACATTTAATATTTAATATAATCTATACAAATATTATGTATCATAATTTCTATTGTATCTGCTATTCATTGATTTTTATTTTGTTAATTTTTATATTTGAACGCAGACTGTTTTATTACTATTATTATTTATGGAGTGTAATCTGAAATAAACGTTTTATTATTACACTAGTATGTAAAAAAAAACAAATTAAGTATGCAAAAAAAATGGAGCAATTCAATCCCAAGCCTTTTGGTCCTCAATATAATCTTTCGCAGTATAAAAGGCTTTCTGGCATAACTTACGTTTAATGAATGATTTGAATTTATTAAGGCTTAGATCTTGAACGTGGCTTGGAAGTTTATTATAAAAGCGTATACATTGACATAGGTAAACAAACCATCATAACTGAAACATGAACTAATGTATCATGAATACAACTTTGGCTTAACAAACACAATTTCTTTCATCTAAAATTAACCAACTAATCTCGTCAAAGTTAACCTAACCAAAATAAGCCATCACAAAACTATTTATTTCCATTAGTTGAACGAAACACGATGCTTACAAGTTTCCACATACAGCATGGTTACCAGGAGCGCAGAGCCACCGCAGAGCATCGATCAAACTTCGAGTGGCGACCGAAGCCAACAAATATACTACAGATGGTTCTTATTCATACCTCCTGCTTTACGTGTACCGTATCCAACAGTATCGTACAGGATTTGTTCCGGAAAAGTTCGCAGGAAAATGTTCGGTTTCGTGTGATATTGTTTTTATTTCATTAAGATTGGTAAGAGAACTTGTGATTTGATTATTAGTAGTTTCTGTTGGTGTTATTCAAAACATAAATAAGAGTAATGTAGCTCTGTTTTTTTCAATCTAGCTATTTAATTATTTAATACTTTAAGCACACAAATGTACAGAGGCATACTTAATGCCATAGGCATTTTCTACCAGTCAGATTTGGGTTATGCAGAGATAAACAGTGAGTAGTAGATGCAATTTAAAATGAATATTTAGGAATAAATATTTTTAATTATAAAGATATGCATAAACCTATTATGACTATAAATATAATATTATATATTATATACGTAATTATATATAAATATAAGCACAAATAAATGAAATACACGAATATACTAAACACAATTATGACAAACAATGAGAAAACATTACCGTTGTGATGATACTGCCAGCTTTTTGCGACTGTGCTCGCGAACTTTAGCTTTAAAAGATAATCGGTTGGTTGCGATCCTGATTTCCTGGGGGAGCTCATTCCACAGAGAGATAGACTGAACGAAGAAGGAAGAGTGAATGAAGTGTGTGCGGTGAGTGGGACATTGAAGAAGACGATTGTGTGATGAACGTAGATTTTTATTGTGATTGGCGCAAATGTACTGAACTGGGGGAAAGAGGGAGAATAAAGAAACGAAAACAAGGTACCTTTGCTCTCTGCGCTGGCATATGGACAACCACTTTAAGAGCGACCGATGCGCAGAGACATTATCATATTTTCATATTTTTTTTAGCCATTCTGTTCATATTTGGCAATAGGCGTGTCTAATGTTAAGACAGTAATGTGGAGAAGTAGGTACCTCGACCCCTAAGTGTCCTTATATTTTAGTATTCAGGGTGACTGGATCTTAATCGGAATCTTACTTTCCCTAGCTAAAGTTTTATGGTTTCAAATTGGACCTTCAAGCGTTCATAACTTTTTTTTGCATTATTTTAGTATTTTTTTTTTATGATTTGTTGGTAGTCTTAAACATTGGTGATTAAAATACCTCGGAGCTTCCCTCAAACTAGGATTAAAAAAGAAGATATTACGCTCAAAAAATAAAAATAAAACTTTAAATAAGAGTTTACGATCAAATTCGAATTGAAAAAAAATTGATACGGTGTTACAATAATTAATTTAGTCTAAGCTAGTTCTCTCGGTCTCTTCTTCACCTTTCCAGACAATACTCTCTCCGAAAATAACCTAGCCGCTTTTTTCAAAAGAGTTAATTTTCCATGGCCCAGGTGCACCGACCCGACGACTGCTCTTCCCCTCGAACGTATGTATACGAAGCGACCAGCCGCTATCAGGCACACGAAGAAGTTCCTTGCACGCACCCCATGGATGAACATCTAATACAAGTTAAAGTTAACCACAACTTTCGTGCTCCTTACCACATATTTTCAGCGCACTAGCTGTCACAATGGACCTCCAAGCGTTCATAGTGGACAAGTTCACGAGCTGGTCACCCCCAAAGCCTAAGGTGCAGAAGAAGACTAAATTCTCCATCTCCCTGGATTGGAGTAGAGTGGAGCCATTCCACTTCATCGCTGACCAGCTGCTATACCGTCTGGAAAAAAATGAAAAGATACCACCTTGGATCGTCGTGTATAGGTAAGGGTCTCTACGTGTCTTGTAGTAAAATGTTAAGGGAAATGTTAATGTAAAAATGTTAATAATAATTATCAAAGTACGGAACAACTAATGACGTGAGCTCGTAACTAGGGATGAAAATTGCCGAATGTTTCCGAAACATAGTAGGAAAGTTTCCAATATTGCTTGCAATATTGGTCAATATTGCCGGAAAGTTGCCAAAGTTGCCAGATTACCTAGGTTCACCTCTTTCTTGTCTTTATTGGCCGGCTTGAGTGGAGATTCGCAAGAGCAAACGTGCTCGGAGGAAGGAAGTATTCCAGTAATTGCTGGTAGGGATTTTGACCATCTTCCGGGCTCTGGGATTGTCCTGATAGTCGTGGAATACAGCTCCACTCCTCGAGCACCTCAGGATATGTTACCCCTTTGTCGCTACGTCACAAAGTGCTAGCGACACTTTCCGGGGGCCCAATTATTGAGTTTGCAAGTCACCCCCTGCCATTTTTTCCGTGTATAATAAAACATTAATCAGGTAGGGGCCGTAGTCCTTCCATAGTTCTAGGTAACCAATACACTGTAGCCATCCAAATCCATAGCCCAATATGTTTTGTTCCTATGTTTTGCTATAGTCCTGCACCAACCGGGGGTTGTCCTTGGGTGCACTTGCATAATGAATACAGGGATAATCGTACGGTTGGTGCCTCAACGCTTAAAATTGTCTAAGGGGCCTCTGCGCGTTGGCTTCGGCCCCTCGTACGCCTTCCAAAGGTCTGGGACCCTAGAGTCCCGAGATATTTCAAAGACTGGCTGACTGCGACTAGTAGAAAATGTCTCAGGCATTAAGTCCACCTTTGTACAGTATTTATTTTACTTGTGCATAAAGTTTTAATAATATAATAAATAACTGAACAATTTTTTATCAAAATCTGCTTATACTAAACATTAAAGATATACTACTTAATAAAAAATAAATAAATATACTTGCCTTTCTTTTTGTCCACTTTACCCCTTGTAACCTTATTTTGATTTACGATAACTTAAATGTTGAATACTACGTTAGTACGTTACCCCACACTAGTCGCTTAGCCACTTTTTTATTTGTTAAACAGTCTTAATAAAGGTTCAGGTTTATTTATTTGTACCATTAAACCAGAAATGGTTTGTATTGGTACTCACATTCACTATAACAAAACTACTCAATCATTACAAAGAAAATACAAGACAATATTGTAGGTACATGAATAATATTTTGCACGTAACCACGGATTTAAGCCGTAAACATCTATTAGTAAGTATGTACGTGAGTCACATGTAATGTTTTGAATCTGAGCAGCTTGCTACTGGGGCGCTCGTTAGAAGCGGTTCTGGTCAACATACAGGTTGCTTCGCTTTTATTTATTTATATAGGTTTTGTTTATTTTTGTAAATTATTTTATTAATCTGAGTTATTTATGTAGTTGTAGTAGTACTTTTTGTATTTTCGCTTATGGTTTTTCACGTTTATTTCATTTTTTATAGATTTTGGTATTTCATTAATTATTGTGGGAATTAAAAAAAATACTGTTCGCCTTCCATAATAATTTCCTGAGGTACTGTTATTTACTGTTGTTTGTTGTTTTTTTTGTTATTGGTGATACTTCTTGTGATTATTTTATGTGAAATGGGGATTTTAATGCTTTTGTTATTGAATTGCTCCACCAAGAGGGCCATGTTGAGTCTAATCTGTACTGGCAAAATGTTACAATATTTAAATAATTCGATGACGTTATCTTTATATTGATGTTTTATTTTTCTGGGTACGATAAGTTTTAAAAGTCTGACTTGCAATTTGGAAAGTCTTTCAGTATACGATTTAAATGTTCGCCCATAGCTCGTAATTCCGTATGATATAATTGATTCCGCTAAAGCAATGTACTTATTGAGCAGTATTTTGAACGGAACTTTAGATTTCAAAATGTAGAATTTTGCCAGTATAGCCCGCAACTTGTCACAGACTGAGTCCACGTGAAAAGTGCAGCTAAAACGATTGTCCACGACTAATCCAAGGTAGGTGTGGTGCGTTACCTGATCAATAACTGATTAACTTAACACATCGTGCCGTCGAAAGAATTTTAAAAATCGTATCAGAAGGTTTTGAGAAAATCGCGGACGTACAAACAAACATATTATATACATACGGGTCTAATAAAGAACCTCCTTTTTTTGAAGTCAGTTAAAAACGTCAACTTGTTGTTGCTGATCAAATTCTCTTGCAATGTTTGACCCCTTTAAACATACAGATATGTATAAATGTACATGTATATACGTTCTTACATACAAGTGTGGTTACAGAGAAGAAGGTAGAAAAAAGTAATTGACGATATCTCTAAAATAGTTATGGTTTCATCACCAATGAAGTATCGTGGATAGCTTGTTTCTTTTTTTTAGTCTTGTTAGACTAAAAAAAAGAATAGATTAGATTTTGCATTTTTTTTTCTTACTGTTGTAAGAAAAAAAAATTTTCTGTTGGATAATGTAAATAAGCATAAAAACTACCAACCTGCAAACCGCTATTTTATCCTATTATGCAATTCTATAAATATATATAATACGTTTTCTATTTACACGTTTCTTGCCAATGTCGCCGGCAAGTTTGGAAACTTTCGCGGCAGTTTTGGCAGCTTTCGCAATATTGCCGCCAATTTTCATGCCTACTCGTAACGCTTACAGCCTCGTTTACACGAGGAAAGTTACTCGCTCTCGTGTGGTCTGGCCAGTTTCGCCTGTTGACGGTCGAGAATCTCTCCTTGTGTAAATGCTTATCTCAATTAGGCTTAACCCAATTGCTAAAGTTATCGCATTGTTTCTTTACTGAATTTCAGAGGCGGAAAAACATTAAACGAAATAGACAACCTAGCTTCGAGACATTGTCACAAATTCCGACTGAGAGTGATAGTGAAGGCAACAGCTGTTCCTACTCTCGCAGAAAGAGCGATACAGTTCTATGGCGATGAAGCTACTGTGTACGAGAAGATGAGGATAGTTGATAAGCAGAGAGAAGAAATGAGTGCTGACAGTAACAGTGATGATGATAGAGGAGGTGGTGATGTAAGCACTGCACGATGTATTGATACTGATAAAACTATTAGAGTAGAAGAAAGTGGAGATGGACGGAATAAAATTGAAGAAAAAATGTGAGTTACTTTAGGTTTGGAAAATGAATATACATACTAATTAAAAATACGTGCGTGCGATTTAAATAGCGAGTATAATATCGGAGGCAGTGGGACACAAACAGCCGATTCTATAATATACATCATAATCAGCCTACAGCAGTCCACTGCTGGGCATAGGCCTCTTCAGTTGCACGCCATTGAGCTCGATAAATGATAAATGATTTTATTTCTGTAAGTAGGTTTGTACAAACACTTTTACATGTCAATCATAATTTTAAAAAAACTAGATGAGGTTGGCGTTTCCTATCTGGCTATTCTGAGAAGAAAGGCCGAAATCATGATGAAACTAACAGAGAAAAAAAAAAGAAAGAAAAATGCAATGTCCCACATAGTCCTCACATTCACAATAATACAATAATTTATAAAGTAAATACTCATGTCATTGTATATATAAAATTCATCAATGTCAATATGTATATAAAAGTTCGGACATAATCTTTGAGGACCATGTAAATTGGTGTCTGATTGATCTTCTGAGGAAAGAACCACACAGATTAAGTGGGCCTGTCCAGTCTGTGCACGCATTTGTAAGTAACCGTGCAGCTGACGAACAATATCATAGAAAGGACATATGGGTAGGCCAAATCAATTTATTTAATCTGCCAGACCATGATTAAAACCGAAACAATGACCCACATAGTCCTCACATTCACAATAGTAGAAATAATAATATTATACTCTCAAAGTAACTATTCATGTCATTGTGTATACATATAATAATCATCAAATGTCAGAGTGTGTGTAAAAAAAATACAAAAACAACATTCAGTATGCAAAAATTGGAGCAACTCAATCCCAAGCCTTTTTATCCTCAATATAGGTAATCTTTATACACGATTCTTGGCAACTTTTATCCAGCTGCTACCAGCCGCCCTGTATCGTCGCTCCACCTAGCCTAAGGGCGTCCTACCTTCGGGACGGGTCGTCCTTTAATATACATTGAAATCGCTTGTCGTGTCTGTCGCGTATTTATTCTTAATTAATTACGGAACGGATTTTGATACGGTTTTCACCATCATTTAGAGAATTTTATTCAGGAAGTTTTATGTGTATAATACAATATATTAAGGCGCAGATAAACGACTTTTAATGATTTTATATTGACATCACGTCTAAACTTCTAGTCTTATTTCTTTGAAAAAAATATATGTTATACTAGAAAATTTTATTCATAATTTTATATGTGAAAATGTGAAATTATATTTTAATAACACAGTGTAATTAATTTGTAAAGTATTGTCTAACGTTGACAAAAAAACGATAATCACGCAAAAACTATGGGGCGTATTTACATGAAACTTTAATCATATAAATGACAATTTAATGACCCATATTTTAGTATACGGCTTTTATTTGTATTGTGTTTGATAAATCAAGGTGGGTTGTTTTTTCGAATAATCTTGGTGCGCGTTGAAGCGGGGCTCTGGCGGGCGACGGGCGGCAGTGTATCGCTGACTTTGTCTGACTTTAGTCGCGGGGCGCGACGCAAACTCCTCCCACTCGCTCAAGGGCGCGGGCAGTTAATGTCGCCTTAAACTTACATAATTATAATAAAGAAATCTCGATGTTTTGTCAAGTCGTAAAAACCGTGCATATTATAAAACAATAGCCACCCACCCCCGCTACACATGGTTTTTAATAATCTTTATAGTACCCATTAATTGTATTTTGATCGATTTTTTTGATTTGAACAGATTGACCCAAGTCAGGAACGGTGAACACAAATGGTTGGAGTCCCAATGGTCGGAGCCAACGTGGTCGAGCACTGACACCGACGGCACCTCCGCCGTGTGCTTTTGCATGGCGGTGCGATGTGGATACATCAAACAGGTGCCTACTTACTGCTTATAGTTGTACAAGAATCTTTAGACGCGAGGCCAAAATCGAATACACAAAATACATTTCACAATTTGTGTCATTAATAGCAACAGCGCCAACGACATTTGAGCGACAAAGGTCAATGCAGCAGTTAATTAAGATATTGATAAAATAAGCACGTAAACAGTAAACGTACGTCCGTCTTCAGTGCATTTATAAGTAGGTACACTAGCTAGCTAGCTAGTTTGTAGATTTCGCCACACGCCACAAAACTATAGGAAACTTAAAATATATTTTTTTCTTTATGTTGCAGTTATGCTTATAAACTATAAAAACAACTTTCTATCAGCAGATGGCTGATAGAAAGTAGTTAAAATAAAAATAAAAATTAATTGTATATTATATTTATATTTGTTTAAATATTTTAAAATTTCGGACAGGCTTTCCAAAATTAATTTACATTCAGCATTATTAACCCTTTTTAGATACTGTTGTTTTGGTTCAATGATATATTGCCTTCGTTCTTCCCATATATGGAAGCAGCCACATCTGTTGGATAACATTGACCAAATTATTCACAGCACACTAACATCTGTTTTAAATGTGGCCTTGAAAGACCGAACGTGGCTTCAAGCCACACTACCCAGCCGTTTTGGCGGCCTCGGCGTCCGCAAAATTACCAGTATTGGTTAACCGGCGTTCCTGTCCACAGCACCAAAACGTTAACCGGGAAAATATAAGCCCTCTCTGATTGACTCTGAAGTGCCGTGCTTGACCGATGCGGTGAACGCCTGGACAGCAGCTTGCCCGGATACAGATCGGCCCTTGAACCCATCTTCCCAGAGACCGTGGGATGAGCCGCTCTGCCGGTTGGTACGAAATAATCTTATCAATACGTCCTCCAATACTGCTGAGCGTGCCCGCCTGCTGGCTGTGGGAGAATGGGAGTCAGGCCTCTGGCTTCAGGCGCTACCGTCACCCAACATAGGCACTATACTGGGTGACATCACTTTCCGGCTCGCTACTTGTCTGCGTCTGGGCACTCCTTGCGAGGCTCCGCATCGCTGCCAGTGTAGCTGTCGACTGCCTCGGACACCATGGCCTATTTCGCAGTAAGAGCGCAAGTCGGATAGCACAGCACGCCAGCATTAATAACATCATCCACCGTGCTCTTGTCACCGCCACCGCGCCAGGATGCCAGCTGTTTTAGAATCCAACGGCTTGGCACGCCACGATGGGAAGAGACTTTGGTGTGGGAAGCATCATGATTGTGTCGACACCCATGCGCCATCCCATTTTCCTAGCACGGGCAACGGGCTGTGCTGGGGCGACTGCTGCAGGTGCGAGAAACCTCAAACGGCGAAAATATTCCAATCTTATTGGGAGATATATGTTCGAGCCGTTTGGGGTAGAAACACTAGAGTCACAAGGTCCGGGTGCCCACTTCGTTAGCGGTTAAGCGGTTAGTCGACTCTTCACGTGACCAGAGGGCTGGCCTATTTTTTGGCCAAAGAATCAGCATCGCCATACAACGTGACAATGCTATCAGCCTTTTGGGCACGTTTCCTGTTGACAGCGATGCGGACGAATATTTTGATCCCTTGTGATTCTTTTCCTTCTTTTTTATATACATGTACATATTATTTTATGTCTGTTAGCTTATATATTATAATCTAAAAGTTTAAATTTGCAACTATTATTTTCTTAAATTCGTTCCCTATTCAGTCCAGTGAAGTACCTACTGGAATAATTCGACTGTTGTCATGCATTGGTATATTGTGTTCTCTCATCTCAGTGTCTCATTTCCTACGTTTATGGGAACTTTTTGCGATTTCTGACTTTTCTGTTACTCAAACCTCAATTGGTCAGGAAGAGTTTTTGATCCTTTGTAGTTATTATTCTAAGCCTTATGAAACAGTATAGATTGACATAAGTTTTTTTTTTGGAAAAGGTTCCGCTTTTCTGAATGCAGCTCAAAATGTTTCAAAAAGTTAAGAACGGTCTCCTAAGACTACGTACTACTACTGTTGTACTAACTAGTACTACTACTACAACTAAGTTTTCTTGTAGTGACTACGACAACGGTTAAGGTCTGTCCTTATTGCCCCATCTCAAAAATCCAACCTGTATAAGTCATGATTGACTGCTTAGCTCCATAAAAACATAGCGTGGTGATAATAATTTAAAAGGTTAAATCTGTAACTATCTGCAAGATTTAGGCTTGTCTTTGTACAATTTGCGGTAAACCATAAAAGAATACTAACAAATTGCAATATTGCTCATCCCCTTAATAAATAGCGTGATAATTTATAACCTACAGACTGACCAGACTCTTATGGATTATCTATGCAAAATGTGAATAAAATCTATTCGCTAGTTTTTACGTGATTCTGGAACATACCAGACAAAAAGGCAAAAATTAAAATTAAAAAAATCGACATTAGAATCGTTCCCAGACCTCGCAAAAATTATTTAAAAAAAAAACAATGTACACTATTGACTTCGCTACGATTTTATTATGTATAGTATAGATATGTTACAACAATTTAAAAACTATTATTGTTATTTTTTTTTAAATAAACGTATTGTTTCCAGGTGCAAGGCATGCTTGACGAACGCCCAGCTCTAATCGGCATTATGAACCCGAGCAATGGCTTCACACCTCTCGCGACAGCTGTAAGGAAAGGTATCGATCGTTCCAAAACCGCAGGCGACACAGATCCGGTAAGAATAGCCGGCGGTCTGGCCCGTTCGTTAGTGATGAGCTACACCAGGTCATCGGAACCTGAACGGAACACAATGTTATAAGCACGCATAATATTAGTATCGATCTGTGGTATTTGTAAAATTCTTGTAACGGAGGCAGAAGGTAGGTTGTTTACTTGCCTGTGCCGTGCCTCGTTGGTCCACTTAATTGTCACAACCATGACTGTGGAGGGACTGTAGAGGTCGGGTAAGACCTCGAGGACGAGATTTTTCGATCAGGAATTTCTCCAGCCGCAGTCTGGATTTGTGCTCAGTTAATGGTAATTGGCTCACTGTTACATTTGACTTAAACATGACTGGGAAAATTTGGATAAAATAACTATCTCTGCTTAATCCTTCGTGGATTACCTTTACGAGATTCAAGTTAGGCAACACATCGTTTCCGCGTTTGACTGGGTACATTTTTCATTTCGAAGAGTGAACGTTACGTGTACTGATTTGCTGGCACTCACTTTGATATGCCATTTTTCTCCATCCATGTGTTAATTTTATTTATTTATTTGGTTCACCAACAATTGTTTACACTAACCTCTTGACAGAAAATAGCACGTATTTAAAAACTTTGAAGAGTGTAACAATGTACAATACCTTTAGCATTTGCGATGCTTTAAATGCATCTTGTTTGCTACTATGGGCTGCGGTATCGTCAGTAAAGCTTGCGGATATAATATTTTTGGTATTTGGTAGGTCAGCTGTGTATATTAAGTACAGTATCGGGCCCAATTTTGAGCCCTTCGGCACTCCTGCTTTTATGTCGTAGCAGGTGGATAACAACTCCTTAATCTCAACTCTGAAATATACGGTTGATAAGATACGATTCCACAAGTAGGTCAAGATTGTGTGAAATATTACTTTTAAGCTTAATCAGGAGTCCTGGGTGCCAGACTTTGTCAAAAGCTTGTTGGACATCCAAAAAGACCGCTAACCAATATTCCTTTTTCTCCATTGCATTTGTTATTTTGACTACTCTATGGAATGTTCTATTTTCGAGTTTTTACTTCTAAATCAAAACTGGTGTTCTGGGATAACTTTGCTTTCTTCCAGTATAAGATTTAATGTACGTGAACTCTTATATAACTTTTTTTGAAATAACCGGTAGGAGGGTTAAGCCTCGTCCCCACTAGGACCATTTGTCAAGCGACATGTGTCCCCGGTGATATCGGGCGATGTCGGGCGACATCGGACGACATCGCCGCGACATTGTTGAAACTGTTCCTTGTTGCACAGTCGATGAAGAGTAGTGATAGAGTGTGGTGAACGTGCGTGCAACCTGCGACAATGTGGTCAAACGACGTAGTGCTGCGACTTATTGAACTATATCGTAAATATATATATATATTGTATATCTATTTTTTGTTTCGCAAGTACTGTCTAATGCACCATCTTCTCTTCTTTTTTGTTCTTGATGCATTCATCATTATATAAGCCGCACTGTACAACACTACCTCTTCCGGAGACATGACAGGTTTGACTGAACTGATGTGGGGCAACATCGCCCGATGTCTCCGGGGACACATGTCGCTCGACAAATGTTCCTAGTGGGGACGAGGCTTTATGGGTCTGTTTCGACGTCTCCGCCAAGACCAGCGGCGGCCGCAGTTCGATGGCCCCGCGAATGGACGGTCCGCGCTGGGCGCGTCAGCGCATCGACAGGGAGCTTCTCGAGGAGGCCGCTATTGTCCAGGCCTGGTTCCGGGAGTCGGCAACGAACGGACCCGTCGACGTCGAGCAGGAGGCCCTGTGATTCCGCGGGGCGATGACGCAAATCTGTGACGCGTCCATACCCCGGGTCCAGGCACCGTCAGCAAGGCGCCAGGTGCACTGGCGGACCGCCGAGATCGGCGCGAAGCGCAGCTGCGCGTCGCGTGCGTGGCGGTTAAACGCCAGCACACCCGATACCGGAGGAGACATCGTCGGGTCCCTAACGAAGAAGCCGCGCTGTAAATTTTTCATTCACCTCCCTCCAGGAACCCTCTGGCCAAGTGTTTTGAAGTATTGATGACAGTTTACTTTTGTGAACTGTGAGGAGCTGTGCCCGAGGTAAAACTGCACGTGCAGTATTTCGTAAGTGAGTTGTGATCTAATTCCCACCGAGGAGATATTTGGTAAGTATCAACTTTAATCTTTAGTAATAGTGTGCAAATCGTAATTACCGACTTTTCACTTATATTGTTCCGACAGATTGATTTGTATTGTGATTTATAGGCAACAGTTAGGTGATTAGGTGACGAGCTATTAATGATTATTTATTCCAGCATGGCGAAATTACTCTTATTTAATATTGTAGTTTATAATTAACGCTATTTTCTCTTGTACAGACGGCTACACATCAAGTTATATGTTTCCAGTATAAGCTGATCTCGCATTGTATAGGATTTCCTTACAGTGAGAGGTCAGTGTAAACTGGAAATCTATAGCTTGATGTGTAGCCGTGTGTACTACGTGGCCAGCTCCGAATGCGTGCCTTGAAAATATTTGTCATTTGCGTTTGGATATAGGGAATCGGAGAACGCCTTCCGCTATACTTGACACTGAGCACCAAGGCTTCTGACTATTGATGACTGTTGACCCTTAACTGACGCACCACATATGGAACTTATGGAAGGCAGAACCGCAAATACTCAATTCATCGAAACCAAACTAAGCTATGAAGGCGATCTCTAATTACATTATAAAACAATCAAACGTTAGTGATGATTACTGCTTCCTACAATGCCTGGCCACAGAAAACGCTGAGTGAGGCTTGTGAATGCACATTTCTGGGAGAGGGGGTAGGTTTCACACAGCGTCACAAACTGGATTGGTAGTCATTCTAAAAACTCTAGGGACCGTATCTGGATAATAATAATAATAATAAACATTTATTTCCATCAATGTAGGTACAGGTTTGAATTTGAATTTGACATTTCTTAATCTAATAACAATTTAAATCTTATTTTAGAGGTTGTACGCAGTTACATAGAATTATGGAATTCTCTAACTCCTAAACTAAGTCAAACTTGTATTATAGGAGTTAGCGAGCTGTTGACTTAGACACAACCTTGAACATATGCAACTGTAAGACATAAACAAAGTTATTGCTTAAAAACAAAAAACAAAAGACCCAAAATTAACTGTAAAGTTATACAAAATGATATCAATAAATATGTATGTACTACTTACATATAACAAAACAATACTAGATACCTGATATACCTATTATAGATACTTACTTTTGGACTAGTAAAAGTAATTCTGTCTGATCATAAGTCAGAGTTAATAGCCAATAGGGTATATGCATGTATTTATTTTATATTTTTAATTCATTGTTTACACCGCTATAACATAGTAAAAAATATAAACACTTTAAAAAATGCTGTAATTAAGTTTAAAAAAATATTTAAAATAGAGAATCATTTTGAGCTGTTTAAACGCCGCCATTTTCGCGCGTTCTGTTGATGACGTCAAATAATACTATGTCCAGTGACAGTCCCACAGAGTACTTTTTTTGACAGTCCAGGAGTAATAGTGTTCTGTGTTCCAGTCCATTGTTTACTATGTGTTCTCGTTATTAAATGATTTCTAATCTCACTAGTATGCTAAAATTACAATAAATGAAATCACAACACACACGATAATATTAGGTTTTCTAATCAAAAGCCTGCAATGCCATACAAATGTAAGCAAAACGAACTTGTTGACATCACAGACTCAAGGAACTTAAAAGCAAAGAGTACAGAATTACGAGCATAAAAGTTTCTTGCACAGACTATATAGAGAACTACGTTGTTGACATACTAGTATGTGACGTAACGTTTCGTGTTATCCATTGGTGTTGCGTTTTACAAATTTGAATTTCCTGTGCTTTTATTTATTAATTTTAAGTAATTAATAAGATATTAATTACTAAAATAATGATTTAGTTCAAATATCCGGCCAATAAAGATACGTAATAAAAATATTTGAACCAAATTTAAATCACATGCATATTCCCTATTGTTCAACCTATGCTTTACCTCACGTTTGGTTAAATTGTATATTGCTAGTATTTTATTTACCTCAATAAACAATCTTGAGCTAGCGACCTCATATTGGCGGCTTGCAAAAGCTGTTCTGCAGCTAACGCCGGGACAAACAACTGCACCGGAGCGCTTTTTATTTATTTTTTCATCTAGAGGTAGCCAGCGGTGTCATCGGAGAATGATTTTTTGTATGTATAGCTGTCTCACGGTTTGTACGCGGCATTCAATATAAAGTTTGGTAGTTGGATACATGCGAGGCTTATGATGAATCACCTTCAAGACTACTCTCCGCGATCTTTCCAACATAAGAAATAGAGTTTTATAGGTACCACCCCACATAGGTATACAGTAGGTTAGTGCAGATTGACAGAGGGCAGTATATACCATGTAGATTGTAGATTTATCTGCAGTAGCTCTTAACTTCTTAAAGATATACATAAGCCTTCGAATTCGGCTAGTGAGAGCAACTACCTGTGATCGCCAATCAAGTCGCTCGTCCAACACTATACCAAGGTATTTGATGCTGGTCACTCGCATTAAGGACAAACAGTCGCAGTCCGTAGGCTCGGCACATGTATGAAGTTTCAATACGATGGTAGACTCGGGAGGAACATGAGAACTTGGTAAATGAAAACAAATGAATTTAGATTTTTCTTTATTTAATGTAAGTAGGTTATCGGTTAGCCATTTCTTAAAAATCAAAAGTCATTTATTCAAATTAGGCTGAGAATCAGCACTTTTTGAACGTCAAAATCACATAAGACAGTCCCCCCAAAACGCCCACCCTTCACCACTTCCTAGTGCTTTAGTTGGGAAGAAGAAGTGGCGGAACAAACTCCCCAGCAGCACTGCTGTCTGTTCAGTTAGAAGAACTGGATTCTATACATATAGTAATAAATAAATTAACATTACGAAACACAAAAATATTAAAATTATTTGCCATTATGTCAGCTAGCACACGCCAATATTTAAAACTATACTCAAGCATAAATAAAGGGTATCATTTAAGCTATTACCAATTTAATTAGTTTTGTGTTTCTTAAATAATAGGGTTTGTCCTCCAAATAGTAGATCTGTCACCAAAATGTAGTCACCAAACAATGCAAAATCAGTTCCACAATAAATCACCTAAAATCCTGAGATATCAACCTGAGAACAATTTTTGTTTATCTGAGAACGAAAATATTTCGTGGCGATAGATCTATTTATTAGGTGATACAACTTGATGACAAATATAAATTTTGGTGATAGAAAATATAGTTCCCATAAATAAATAATAAAAACAAAAACGCAAACAGAACTTAATACATAATAAAAAGCCTCCTGGCATAAAGGGCGTGCCCGCTTACATATGCAATGCTGCATTATGTTTATATGTATATAGCTGTAACTAGTAGCCACAAATGATAAACTAGGACCTTCGAAGTAAATTATAGAAACATTAATTTCTAATAACAATAACAAAACCATAGTCAGCAAGCTGACCTGTCACCACAAGCAGCACCCGTTCACGAGCATAACGCAAAGATCAGCCATTACCCCCCTCGCCATATTTGAGGGAAGGAGGCAACCCGACCCCCGACGCTACCGCAAGCATTGACATCTAAGGGAGCATGACGAACTTGCTGCCGGTTGCTCAAAAGAATAATATGATGAACTGTCGAGGTCGCTAGCTAACCATATATTGCAATACAACTCATTAAAAAACATTGAAATGAGTAGATTATGTCAATAATAAATAAAAATTAAATTAAACTAAGGTGACTAATAAATATAGTCAAATAAAATAAACAATTATATGAACTCGTATAACTTGTCAGTAGGTAAGCTAATTTTGGAGAAAGAACATAAACATTGTCTTGAGTTAATCACAGCGACCAACTATTTTTATCGTTTAAGTAATCGTTGATTGAATAGTATGCCTTTGAACAAAGGTTGGATTTTACTTTAGCTTTAAACGCATTAAAAGGCAATTCTAACAAAGAAGAGGGAAGCTTGTTATAAAAGTTTATACCAAGCCCAACAAATGAGTTATGGACCTTATGAAGCCGGTGAAAGGGAGCACGTAGTTTCTCCTTGTTTCTAGTGTTAATATTATGAATATCACTGTTTTTTGTGTATAAGTGTATATTTTGCCTAATATATAAGATGTTGGCGAAGATGAATTGTGAGGCCACTGTGAGAATACCAATCTCTTTAAAAAAATCTCTCAGAGTAACTCTAGCACCTAGCTGGTAAATTGCTCGTACAGCTCGTTTTTGAAGAACAAATATATTTTGAATATCAGCGGCTTTGCCCCACAGCAGAATGCCGTAGGACATGACGCTATGAAAATAACTGAAATAGACTAGCCGAGCTGTATCAACGTCAGTGTATTGTCTTGCTTTCCTGACGGCATAGGCGGCCGAACTGAGCCTTCCCGCTAGGCATGATATATGTGATCCCCACTGAAGCTTGGCATCAACTGTTATGCCCAGAAATACTGCCGAGTCTACAGTTTCAAGTACCTCTTTATCTAAGACGATGTTGGGTCCTAGATTTCTAACATTCGGTAAGGCGAACTTTATACATTTCGTTTTCTTGGCATTGAGAACTAGGTTATTTGTGGTAAACCAATCTGTAACCATTGATAGTGCACTGTTTACGTCGTCAAAATTTTGTCTATTCCTGTCTACTTTAAAGATAAGAGAGGTATCATCAGCAAATAGTACAACGTCACAGATGCCCTTTAAATAGAATGGTAAGTCATTTATATACATCAAGAATAAAAATGGGCCCAGTATAGAGCCTTGAGGTACACCTAACTGAACTGGTAGCCCGGAAGATTTCACACCATTAACATCTACACATTGGTGCCTATTATGTAAATATGAATCTAATACGTTAAGAGCTTCGTTTTGAATACCGTAATGAATTAGTTTACGCAAAAGCGTGTCATGGTGCACGCAATCAAAGGCTTTGGAGAGATCACAGAAAACTCCAATAGCATTTTGCGAGCTCTCCCATGCGCTAAATATGTGTTTCAGCAGAGCAACACCCGCATCTGTAGTCGAACGACCTTTTGTAAAGCCATATTGTTCATCATGAAGGAGGCTATTTAAATTAAAATGTCTTAGCAACTGCTTGAGTATTAATTTTTCAAATATTTTACTAAATGCAGGTAAGATAGAAATAGGCCTAAAATTGCCAACGTTATTTTTATCACCCGATTTAAATAATGGTATGACTTTACTACTCTTCATGAGGTCAGGAAAAGTTCCTAAATCAACACATTTATTAAAAGTAACAGCTAGATAGGGGGCTACGATGTCGATTATATTACTTACAAGTTTAATTGAGATGCCCCAGTAATCACCAGTGTTTTTTGACTTGAGTGTGTTAAAAACACTAATTACATCACGAGGTGTTACATGTTCGAAGCTAAATATTAAGCGACTACATTTAGGTACACTATTATGCAAAAGGTTTTCAGCTTCAGATGGGGACGAATTTAAGGAGCGAGTCGTAGTTATAGGTATGTTGGCAAAAAACTCATTAAATGCTTCAGCTACGTCAGCTGCTGTATTAACTAATTTGTTGTCGACCATAATCTCTAATTGTCTTTCTTGTTTAACCGACTTACCCGTTTCATTGTTAATAATTTTCCAGGTGGTTTTTACTTTGTTATTCGAATTTTTAATTGTATCGCTTAAAAATTTAGATTTAGCAAAAACACAAATCTTTTTAAATAATTTTGAATAATTTTTGACATACTCTAGGAAAGGAGTATCAAACCTGTAATTTTTCAAACCATATAACTCGTATAGTCTCGCTCTACTTTTATAAATACCTGGAGTAGCCCATTGGTTGAAGCCAGCGGAGGTGCCATTAATATTAATAGTTTTGGCCTTGAAAATAGATTGGTATTCTTTTTGCACAACATCAAAAAGGGCTCCATAGATTATATTAGGATTATCATGTTCTACAATCGACGGTTTAATTCTAAGGGCTATATTATTTTTAAACTTGTTGCAACGACTAGCTGTATAAGGCCTGCATTCTATTTTATGTGGCTTTTTATGTATTGGCATAGGGAAGCTAGCTAATAATCCACAGTGGTCAGACGGTAAGTCACTTAACACTAATTTATTTTTGGCATCGCAATCACTAAAAATATTATCAATACAAGTCGATGAAGATGCTGTTACCCTAGTAGGTTCAAAATACAAGTTAATTAAATTAAAGGACCTAAACAGATTAAGAAGTCTAATACTTAGTGGAGTAACCTCTAAAATATTAATATTAAAATCACCACATAAAATTATACTTTTATTACTTGATTTTTATTTATTCAGTGAATCCTCCATTACCGATTCGAAACGAATAAAATCCCCAGAGGGGGGTCGATAAACGCAAATTATAACGTATCGCTCGAGTTCAACACAAGACAACTCAATAGTGCGCTCGATGGAAAGATTAACTAAATCAGAACGTTGTTTACATTTCAACTTGTTTGAAACAAGAACTAAAGATCCACCGCGAATAGCACTTTTCCTTACAAATGCACTTTGAATGGTAAAATTATCATCATTGATAAACACTACTTCATGTTCTTTCAACCAGTGTTCAGTCAAACATAGCACCTGAACATCATAGTTCTCCATAAATAAACTTAACTCTAACTCTTTGCTGGACAGACCCTGCATATTTTGATGTACAACATTCAACATATGCGGCTGACCCGTTGTCGCACCTAATAGTTTAAACTACAAGGCGTATCAATAGTAGTGTTAGTACCACTACTAACAGTAATCCACGATAACCTACAGGTACCGGTGTCACTGTGTATATTGTATGCTAATAGGTTAGCAATGTGTCTCCTACAACTAGGTGGCAAATACATTGTATTATTTGTCAGTTTGTAATCAGTAATAAATTGATTACAATCAAATTATAAAATAGTGTCACTGTGTCGACAAGTCCTATTATAAATGAACATATTTAAATTATAAATGTGCCTATTTTGCTCATCAGACAAATATCTAGAATAAGGCAGAGCACATAAAATAAATTTACAGTTATTGGTCTCATTGAGATATAACATCAAATGGACACATTCAATTATGTCCTTTTTCCTTACAGTTAAACTATCCCCATACAATAAAATAACAGTTGAACTGGGGTTTATTTTTGTCAATCTAATATTATTAATTAACTAATTGGCTAATACTGGCACCAGGTAAACAATTATTAATTACATATTGATTCGAACACTGATTAAATATACTACCAAAACCTTGACCAAATTTGTCAGAAAATACATAAGTAGTGTTAATCAAATTATTCATACTATTACTACCAACATTATTACAGCTACCTACTGGCTGAGCCACTGAGGGTGTGGGTGTAATAATTTGAGGCTGGGGTGCCAGGGAGCATGCACAGCTAAAAGACATGTTATTTGTCAGAGACTCATACCTCTCTGCATTGTGCTTGACCAGGTCAGCTAACTCATTAGCCTCCTGCATGCGCTTACTCAGGTCTTGTTGAGTAGCCTCATATTTGCTAAAGATATCTTTTAGAGCATATTCCCTAACAAACAATTCATCCTGCAGGCGCTGAGTGTCAGTGTCATACATAGTAGTACATAATTCTAGTTCACTATTACACTTCTCTAATTCTTTTATTAAATTGAGATATTTATGCCTAAGTATTGTGTTTAATTTGTTAACTTTATGGCATTTTAAAGATTTCTGATATCTTCTAATTAATCTGTTAATTTTAATATATTTTTTTAACTTATTGTGACTAGCAAACAATTTGCTTTTTATGACAGTATCATCAGTTAAGTCTATGGTTATTGGCTCAGCACACATGGGACCGGTCCCGTTACCAACCAACTCATCATAAAGACTGCAGGTGATCGCAGACTCTTCACTGGCTTTGAGAGATTCCAAACGGGTTATTGTGCTGTGGGCCCTGCTCAATTCCAATTCTAGTTCTGATATGCGTCCCAAAGCCAGTTCGTGGGTGTCACTACATTCCTGGAAATTTGACACAAGTTGACGGAGGTGTTGATGCTGGTCAAGTATGTCCATACGCTGTATATGCAGTTCAGCCAACTGGTTCTTAAGTTCAGCGTTCTTATTATTAATTAACTGTATTTCCACCTCACTGTCATCTCTTTCCTGTAGCAGCTGATTGCACTGGTTTTTACTGGATTCCAATTCATTCAACGTAGCCCTCAGTTTTTCCTCCAAGGATGCAGCTCTACGGGTCAACATATTGACAGACCAACACTAGAGGCACCCTGGAATGAGAGAGGAGAAAGCTAAGTGTTTGAAAGGAATAAGAGAGAGGGATGATATGTGGATAGTAAGTACTAGGTTGAAGGGCTATACTATGAAGTTAAAATTAGAAGTGAACAAAACAAAGGAATAAAAGTTATGAAGAGTGTGTAATCTCAATTATGGGATAAAATTTGTATTTTTTGTAGATATGTCTTAATTGAGATAATAATATTCAACAATTAAAAGGAAAAAACAACAAAATTAAGTTTATAAAATTTTGAGGGTAGGTACTATTGTCAACTTATTGTAAATCCAGTTTTTTACATTAATTTCATAGAGAGGTTCTAATTTGGTGATTAAACGTAACAGAGGTATCTCTAGTGATAAAGTACAGTGATTTCTATGGGGTCTCTAATGTATTTTATGTGATTTTATCATACTAATGTATGAACATAATGTCAAGCACAATAAAGAGAATCATAGGGTAGTTTACGACGTAGCTCACTGGGACGAACAGTATAAACGTTAAGGGGGAAAGGTGCAATAGGAATTAATAAGATTCTTTATAAATAGGCTTAAGTTAAAAGAAATACTCCCCGGGTTAGGTGCTCATTTCAAATCCGTCCGTTGGATGACAGCTGATACCAGACAATTGATTTTTCATTGATTTTTCAGCGAAATAACTCACTAACACAAATACTTATTACTTTTATGTAAATCTATCGAAATAAAGCACGTTTATTTATATAAATACGCGAAAAACATTAATTTTACATTTTAATTCTAACACGAAAATTATTGACGGCCGGCTGCCAGTATTCAACAAAAAACAACAAAACTTAATTGTGCGCAGTCCATTTTCAGCATGCTCTTTGGCGGAATTCCAGTCTTCTCCATGTGTTAGTAATACGGTATCATCTGCGTAAGTAGTTATATCACAATTTGATATTTTGAGACTACACAAGTCATTACACACTCGGCTGTTTGTAGGCCAATTACTGAATCGACACTGTTTATCGAGATACGACAATTTGGATGTTTTGCCGCTGATAGCCGCACTGCAACCTCTAAATGGAGAAGATATGGAAATGTGATGTGACGAAATACCACTTCGGTGTGTACCAAGTAAGATCGCAATAAGTTTTGCTCCAGACTGAGTCTGCTGCCCGCCGTAAGGGTATCATTAACATTAGTAAGCGTTTAGAAGTACTCAAAACTTATGTCCCTCAATGGCAGTTTGATTTCGCAGAACTCTGTCTTTAGGATTGAGTAAGACATTTTTAGAGTGCAAAGGGAACGTTTTTTATTATAATCGTACTAGTGTCTTTAGAGGTTTTATGCGTTAGGTCTAGCAGGACACGTACAGTGAGACAAACGTTGTAAAACGGTTCCAAGTCTCACTGAAGTGGGTACAATCTAAATATATAAATTAACGTAGCTGTAAAGTATTAATTAAAGCGCAAGTGTAACGATTCCTATAAGCCCTTCACGCTATTAAGATTTTATTGCAGATGTTAGCATTCACGTACGAGAAGTAAATCTCGGGGAACCACTGTCCTTAAGCTTGCCTGGCTTTTTTATAGTAGTTATTTTTTTTTTTTGGGTACAATATACCCTTTTTAGTGTAAAGAAAACCAAAAGGTAAGCAAATCAATAGATGCCGAGAAAAAAAATTGGTTTGGTGGGAAAATGGGAGTAAGTATTACGGGTGAGGAAGGTCACATGGCGGGTCTAAATTAGTTTCCAAGCAATAATGAGGTCAATGACATGTTCATCTCATCTCAGTAAATACTGATGACATAAACTCTGTTCCCTGGTCTGTTATTGGTGCCGATTCTGTTGTACACCGAACTAAACTAACTAAACTATCACTAAAATTCCTTACTTTTGGCTATGAGAATCTTAACGCTATTCTGCAAAATAAAATCTCTAAATTTAAAAATAATTTTGACACATCTAAAATCAAATTTGGCAATTGGGACTCCACGTGGTACTTGTTTGCTGTACCACGTGATTTTTTTTTAGAGCCGATGGCGCGCATTATTTTCAAGCCTCGACATGTTTTGTGTGGAATTTTTCACTTTTTGTATGGAGAATATGAAAAAAAAATTTTTTTTACCACCTTTTTATAATTTATAAAAAAAAAATATAAAGGGGGTCGAAATTTTCATTATTTTTGCGATAGGACACACCGTTTTCGAGATATAAGCAAAAGAAAAGAAAAAAAGATACAGTACTGTTCTTGCATCTGAAATCCCTCGACTTCAGATGTTGGCGTGAATTTTAGTTCATGACAACTAATTTTATTCCACACCTCTTTAATCCCGATAAAAAAGGCAGATTTAGTTACGACAATCAAAATTTTTGGTGAAAAACGTGTAATTCAGAATACCAAAATTGCCATTTTCACTAATTAATTATAACCTCAGTGCCATCTTAGTGCTGTCAAATTAAAATTTGGTTAAGTTGTGTCACTTTAGTCAATTTCAGAATGGGAAATCGTCATTTGACAGGAATAAACTAAAGGAGATTGGGCAGATTTGCCCAAGTATTGTAGCACTTTGAGTAATATATCATTACAAAGATATAACTTAGACAAACAATTTGTTGTATGACAGCGATGCTGAAATCTACATCAGTAAAAAGTTACAGGAGCTTAAAGTTCCTTTACATCACATTAAATTGTTTACATCTGTTTAACGTATTTGTCAGCAATTCTACAAGAAGTTGACATATCATACCGAGATACGTAAGGGTGTTACTACACCAATCGATCGATCGTCGATTGACGGCATCGATCGATGGTAACATCGATTAGTCGACGTCCATCGATAGTTTCTTCCAGACCGATCGATCAATGGTAGAATGAATTAGTCGACGTCGATCGATGGTAGAACAGATTAGTCGATGTCAAGCGATCTGCAAGAGCCGCGCCGCGCGCCGTCCGCTCCCCGTTATCACCCGCCTGCAGCCCACGCGCTGAAGGGCCGGCCACACTGCCAGCTAGCGAGCGAGCGAGCAAGCTGGCGGGCGAAGTGAGGCGAGGGAAACTATATAAACTAAGCGAAGCTTTGTTTGTTGATGTGGGTTCACGTCAAAAACTACGGATGGACGGCGAGCGGGCGGTCGGAAGAGCGAGGGGAGCTAGGGGTGGGGGAGCGACGGGGTGGGAGAGCGAGGGGGAGGGTGGAGGAGTGCAGGGGAGGGTTAGCGAGCGGGCGGGAGAGCGAGGGGAGGGAGGGGAGCGGGGAGAGGAGCCGATGAGAGTATTGTCAAAACGAAAACGGGCGAGCCGAGCGAGCATCATTTCACCTCTTTTTCATACTTTGGTTCACACCGCGAACTACAGAGCTAAGCTACGCTAACGAGGTGAACGAATAGCAACTGATGGATTATAGCCGGGGTTAATCGATCAACGTCGACCGATGCCATCGACCGGCAATCGATCTAGGTTATTCTAACGGTATCCATCGATCAGACAAAGCCACACCAATCGATCAATGTCGAATCGATCGATGTCCGATTTGTGTAGTAACACCCTTAAACTACCACGTGTAATAATACAAATCAAAATGGCGTCACTACAAGCGCTCTCACCAAGTGCGCGTGAGTGAGTCACACAACGAGTGAGGGAGCGAGAAAGGTAGCTACTGTTGTTAAGGCTTGCTTTCGCTCTCGCTAATACTAAGTGCGAGTGAGCGAGATAGTATGCAAACCTAAAACAAAAGGAACAACAAACAGACAAACTATTCATCCCCATGTCGCCATTCATTCGTGAATACTGTTCTGGTGCTAACGTGCGTTCAGAGTGATTTGATTCCTGTACTTACTAACGACTCGGCTGTGTTTGGACATTTTTATGGTTTGATTTCTTTACTGACGACTCGGCTGTGTTTGGACATTGTTTCTGTTATTACCTACGATTCGGTTATTCTAAACGGACTTTGATTACTCCAAGTTACCGGATTTTGGTGAAAATGGAACCACATAGAGAACAATGTGTGACTTGTGGTCGGAGTGTGCGACTAGACAGGTCGCGACATATTTTAACTCGAGGCGAGCTTGAAGAAAGACCTGGATTTGCTGAATATGTTCTACAAAATAATATCAACATACATCAGGTAATTCACTTCACAGGTGCAATGTTGATATAATGCAAACAAACAATACAAACTAACTAAAGATTAAGACTATTATCATTGGAAATAAAGAAACAATATTTTTGTCCGTATTTTTACACAAGAAGCAAGTACTTACCGGTATTCCACGACCTTAGTATCCCGACGACTATCGCAGTATATTTGTATGGGGTTTCGTACACAAGCACACGTCGCCGACGCATAACAAAATGGCGGCAACGCGTCCCTGTGTACGAGGCCCCATACGAAAACGAATGTAATATGTACAGTAATATTCGCTAATATACTGATGTCTCGGAGTATTGGACTACCTAGTATCCGTTATATTTACTTATATGTATATTATTATATTATTAATATTCCACGAAAGTGGCGGATACGACTAATAACAATATAAAAGTTGAGTTTTTTCGTTGTTGTAGGCGATTGCAAATGACCGAATGATGATATGCTATCGCTGTTTGGTGGCTGCAAGGCGTCATGAAGACCGAATGAATCGGCAGAGTGAGCAGGCTGTAGCAGATCAACCAGATGACCAAGCAAATGCTATAAATGTGAACGTACAAGATCAGTCCGTGGTTTTATCCGGCTATAAAAGATTGTCGAATACGTCAAATCGCTGTATGTTTAGGAATTGTTTTGAGGTAGAACGAATGACGATTCCTAAGAACATAATTATATATTTATTAATGCATTTAAAAATATACACTCCAGGCAGTGCACGCGTATGTCAACGTCATTTGCGATCCAATATATGGGCCGATTTAGACAATGATGACTTATTAAGAACTGTTGAGTCTTTTTCTGTGAGCCAATTAACAGATGTGCTGGAAACTCAACGCAAAGCATATTTGGAAAAAAAAATATTCGATTTTGACACTGTTGAAAATATAGACGCAGATGAATTATATTTTTGCACTGGCTTAACGCTTGTGCAGTTCAACAATTTACTGTTGGAAATACCTTCTTTGACAGACTGTTGTAATCGTCCAAAAACCACACTGGGCATTTATTTGATGAAGCTTCGCACGGGAGAATCTAACGAAAGACTCGCGAGTCGCTTGTCAATGAGCAGACGAGCACTTGAGCGATACATGAATGTTGCCCGCGACTGCCTTTCATCTCAGTTTGTACCGCGACACCTTGGCTTAGATCATATGACCCGAGATGAAATCATATCACACAGCCTGCAAATCCCAAATGCCATATACGGAAGTAGTGAAAATAATCCGCCAAAGGCAATATTAATCTTGGATGGCACTTCCGCTGGAGTGGATGAGGTGACCAAAGTCGCCACATAAAAAGTAATGCGGAGTGCATGCTCTCACCTAAGTAACCCTTTAATTAATCGAAATCCGATAAACTTTATTCAATTTTTCATTTTTAAAAGATCTGTGGCACACTGTATCCGATTGCTTAGTCGATTTTGTGCTTAAAGGCCGCTTACTCATATGTATGACAACACTACAAGCGTTCAACCAAAAAAATCAAATAATTAAAAAAATATGGCGTCTTGTCAGTGACGTACGGACTCGCGCGTGTTTTGTTTACATGATAAATAATTTGTGTTTTAAGTGGGTTTTCAAGTGTTTGAAGTGCTATGGCCTGTTTAAGTATGTGATAAATATTATAGTGAAGTGAATTACTGCAGGATTTCAAGGTCGGTGAGTGAAAAAATATTACGTAATTTCGGTTTTATTCCACAACCGGCGCTGACCGATTCATGTTTATTGTTATTACGTGTATGTGTTTTCAGATCCTTATTTTAGTACAATGTGTTATTCTAATACGACTACTTTTATAACAAAGTTGAAGCATTAAATAAGCTTTCCACAGGTACCAATATTTTTATTCTACGTATCAGATTTATATTTATAAAACAACATTTTGTTTCCATTGTCTTGGCGGCCATTGTTATTTTTTTGCCGTCGGCAAATTTTTTCAACTTTGGGCGCTCGTAAATAGTACATATTGTACTAATGCTATGTGGTTTTATTAGTTTTGCGTTAAGTATATACACATAATGTATTTAAAACCTTAAACAATATAGGTCATCGCTCGTTTTTTTTTTTTTCGAACTATAACCATTTATTTGAAAACAAAGTTATGATTTATGGTTGCGTCATACTAACGAACGATTTGTTTACATGAATACTATCCTATTTCAAACGAAACTCCGCTATCTTAAAGCCCCGTTCCTTACCATAACAAAAAACACAAGTGTTAGCACCATTCAATGAAACCCAAGTCGTAAAAATGCTTTGTTTACATTATCGGGCGGCCGAGCGGCGCCGGCACGCCGGTGACGCATCTGGCATTCACCCCACTCGATTATTTTTCCCGCGCTCTGCTGCGCTCTGCGCCCTAGCGGATATATATATTCAGAAGAGTAGTAACTTTTTATTGATTGACCGGTTAAGCAGTCACGGCCTCTCAAGGCCAACTGCGAGATGCCATACACAAAAAAATAACTTTTTATTTCAAAAGGTTTCATATAGCTTGCACAAGTTCCGAAATCTATTAAAGCCATTTGTTGTAGTTTGTCCAGACGGCTATATTTTAGAAGTGTTTGGCCCATACTCAGCCAGGACTTCTGATGCAACTATAATGTCCCGTATTTGCAATGAGGAAGATGCACCTTTACATTACCTTCTTCATGAAGGAGATACGTTCGTGCTTGACCGTGGATTTAGGGATGCAATACCTGTTCTTGAAAGCTTCGGCTATGAATGGCATATGCCACCGTCAAAAGACCGTAACGCTACGCAACTTACCACTCACCAAGCAAATGAATCCCGGCTTGTAACAATAGTCCGTTGGGTAGTAGAAGTTATTAATGGGCGCATCAAACGAGACTTTAAGTTATTCCGTCAGGACTATTTTAATAGAGCCATGACCCATATGTTTACTGACATACGAATAGCCGCTGCTCTTCTTAACGCATTTAGAGCGCCTTTAGAAAATAATGCCCACGCTAGCGAGATTATTAATGAGAGAATAGATGTACCAAATCGTCTTGGTAATTTCGTAACAGAAAATAATATAAACAGGCGAAGGGCGCAATTTATCCAAATAAATAGTGACACACTGAATATTCCTTTTCCTATTTTAAGCGAAGAAGATTTGATATTGATTGCTCTTGGAACTTATCAAATAAAACTGGCCAAATCGTATGTCGGTGAACATTTAAGGGGTGGTATATATACTATAGAAGTGTGCCACGAAATAAGTCCAAACCTAACGGATTATGAAATAGATGCAAGTAACTGTGCGTTATTACGAGGACAGATTCATTCACGACATACGTTGAGAAAAACCTATTACTCGTATATTTTAGTTAAGATCAATATGACAGGTAGAGAGGCTTTACCACACCTTTATTGTTCGTGCTTAACCGGAAGTCGTACTATCGGAACTTGTGCCCACATTATGAGTATAGTTTGGTACTTGGGATTTGCAAGACATCAAAATGATTTTCAAATCCCGGCAAGTTTTCTAGATCATATTATTTTAAATGATGAGAATGATTAATAATAACGGAAAATATAAATATATATATTTTATATATATATTATATATATATATATAATATATTTCTATTGTACATGATAAAAGTGTAAGTCTTAATCTTATACTTAGTTGTTTTTTTCTGATATATTGTTGTTTCAAATAAAAATAGCGATCAATGCACTTTTATTTTTATTTTTTATCCCCTTTTGAACTTCACTCGCCACTTTCAAATAAAATAGCATGCAGCAGTAGGCTACATACATACACCATACATATATATAATATTATGATAGTGAATATAAAATATCCGTAAAAATTAAAATATCAGACAATAACACACTAAACAAACAAGTAGGTTATTTGCTAAGGATGCAATTTTTTAAATATTCAAAAAAAATACTTTGACGTCGCTGAAAGTAAAAAAAAATACATTTATGTGATGAGGGCAAGTAGTACAAGATATAACCATATAGCCTTTATTGCTACAATGGTTGGGCAAACCGTCATACAAATATGCCCAATCTCCTTTTGGTGATTTTTTGTCTAGTTTAGAGATTTTTGTGACAAGAGAATCGGCACCAATATAGGGATACCATAACTCAGATAAAATTGTTTACAAATAACCTAGCTACAGAAACGGTACCTTTCTTCTCTAATGGATACGCTTCGACGTATTTTGTTAAATCACACTGTAATGTTAGAATATTATACTCGTACTTATGATAAATGATTTTATTTCTGTAAGTAGGTTTTTACAAACACTTTTACACGTCAATCATATATTTTTTTTTTAAACTAGATGAGGTCGGCGTTTCCTATCTGACTACTCTGAGAAGAAAGGCCGAAACAAACTCAGAGGTCACAGTCTCTTTTAAAGTCCAGACAGAATCTTGGTCAGATCATGTGAAGGCTATGTAGATCGGTGTCTGAAATGGTCTTTTGAGGAAAGAACCACACAGATTGAGTGGACCTGTCCAGTGAGTGCTCGCAATTGTCAGCAATCGTGCAGCTCAACTCAGAACTTAAGGAGCTCAACGATTCGACGAACAATACCAAAGAAAGGACATTTGAGTAGGCCGCACAAGTTACTCAAACTGCCAGATCATGATTACACTAAGAGTAAAAATACAAAAAAAAAAGCAATGACCAACATAGTTCTCACATTGACGACACGTTTGGTGTAGTGGCTACAGTGGCTAAGTGTAGTCAGCGAAACCAAATGGTCCTGGGTTCGAATCCCGGTAGGGGCAAATGTTTGTATGATGAATATGGACATTATTTTGTACCCGAGTCATGGATGTATATTTATAATATGTATGTATTTACGAAAAAAAAATGTATTTAAGTAGTGTATCAACCATCTGGTATCCATAACACAAGCCTTAAGTGCGTAACTTGGAACTAGATGGTGCTGTGTGCAATGTCAGACGATATTTATTTATTTATTTATTCACAATAGTTAAAATAATAGCATAATACTTTACAAAGTAAATACTCTTGTCATAGTATATGTATATAAAATGCATTAATGTCAATGTGTATATAAAATCCGGACATAATCATTGAGGACCATGCAGATTGGTGTCTGAAATGGACTTTTGAGAAAAGAACCACACAGATTGAGTGGACCTGTCCAGACAGTGCACGCATTTGTCAGTAAACGTGCAGCTCGACTCAGAACATAAGGAGCTCAACGATTCGACGAACAGTACCAAAGAAAGGACATTTGGGTAGGCCACATAAACTACTCAAACTGCCAGAACATGATTAAAACTGGAACAATGAACCACATAGTCCTCCCATTCACAACAATTAAAATAATATAATACTTTATACAGTAAATAAATATAATACTTTATTAGTGTCATTGTATATGTAAAAAGTTATAGATACTTATAGCAAAGATTAAAAGTACAATAGTTAGCAAAAATACAATAAAATAAATCAACATTCCCAGTGTAAATTTATTGGAACAGCTCACTCCCAAGCCTTTTTGTCCTCAATAAAGTATTTGACAGTATCTTCTCGTATTCTCTTCTGTCTGCTTTCTGGCATAGTTTCTTTTTTATAAAAGATTTGAATTTATTAAGGCTTAGTTCTTGAATATGGCTAGGAAGTTTATTATAAAAATGTATACATTGACATCTAAACGAGGCACCTATTTTCTTGAGCCTGGTTGTAGGAACAACAAATTTGTGTTAGTTCCTAGTATTTATACTATGGATATCACTAAACAGATTAATATTTTTATGTGCATACAAAAGATTTTCATAAATATACTGAGAAGGCACAGTCATTATATTAATCTCTTTAATTTTTTCTCTGAGGGAGTGTCTGGGACTTAATTTATAAATTGTACGAATTGCCCTTTTTTATAAAACAAAAATCGTCTGAATATCGGCGGCATTTCCCCACAGCAGAATACCGTACGACATTACACTATGAAAATAACTAAAGTATACTAAACGGGCTGTCTCTAAATCTGTTAAACCACGAATTTTTCTAACAGCGTATGCTGCAGAGCTAAGCTTTTTTGACATTTTATCTATATGGGGGCCCCATTGCAGCTTGGCGTCTAAAGTTATGCCTAAGAATACTGTGGTATTTTCGTGTTTCAACTCTTCCCCCTTTATGAGAACACTTGTTTCTACCTGTCTGTACGGCGAACCGCACATCGGTATTTTATTGCGAAAAGCTTAATCATCAGTTTTACGCGCTAACGCCAAACGACCCAAATTACATATAACTTAGTACGTGTTCAGATAGCAACTAGTGCCGTCGCGCGTGCTCCCTCGCTCTATTAGCAAACATTTGTGACATTTTGAACAATACACAGTTTCTGTGAGCATTTCAGTCTATCATTTATAACATCCCAAACAGCAATCTCTACATGGTCCTTCGAGCCATCGGGCGGGACCTCGCGAATTTTCGATAGTCCTCCGTCCGGAAGGAGTTGACTAGTGTTAAAGCAAACCAAAAATTTGTGAGGACACTCGTTCGTTGAACTATTAACATTGTGGATAAGCAGTCCGCACCGGAGCAACAAGCAAGCATTAGCAAGACGTCAGCAGCAGTACGTCGCCAGCAGCAAGGGAACAGTTTCAGCAGCAGAGCTGTTTCTGCAATCATCAACATCTATCAAGCAGCCGTAAGAAAGGAGAACCAACGTAAGATCTTTCCTTTTTTAATTAACATAACATAAGCAAAGCAGTCCTTTCACTAACACAATGGAGGATCTTTACGGTTCACAACTGGAGATTAGTGAAGCGATGAAGAAAATGAAAATCAACATTAAAAAGGACGGCGCCGAAAGAAAGACGGATGACTATTTCAGACGTCGTTCGGAGTTACTTGAGAGTTACTGGTCAGACTACCAGGACAATCATTTGCGTATCTGTGCGAGTGGGGTCAGAGAACATAAATATTTTCAAAATTCTGAGCATGAGCAAACAAGTCAGCTATACGCATTAAAACATTAATCGCCGAGCAAAGCTCGGGATTAGCAGTGAGAGTTATTCCTCCATCACCGAACAAACGATCTCAACCCAAACAGGAAGATCGACAACAAGAACAAGCAGAAGCAGTGCAGAAGCAGCATAGGGGTCCGAGCACTTGCCAAGCAATGATTTCAAAGGGCTCAACTAGTAAACTCGATGACATGGTTCGCAAGCAAGCGGCTAATATCAAAGCCTTTAAGAGGGCCGTGAGTAACATCGACCTAGAAGACCTCAATGAAAAGTGGGAGCTAGAGGACGCCCTCAAAACCTTACAATCAAAATGGAAGCAGGCTGATGAGCTGCACTGGGAAATGGACGGAGAAATGTGTGGCGTAGATGAAGAGTACGACATCATCTACAATGAAAATGAGAAAACATTCATCAATCACAAGAAATCCATCAACAAAAAACTCTGGTCAGTTTCACACAGAGAACATACTACTCCACAAATGGATATTCCTATATTTACAGGGAAATATCATCAATGGTACTCATTCAAAGATTTGTTTAATGAAACCATACACGACAATCGGTCATTATCAAACGCACAGAAGATGCAGTTTTTGAAAGGAAAGCTGCGTGGTGAAGCAGAGAAGATTATACAACATCTTCCAATAAGCAGTCACAACTACAACACATGTTGGGAGCTTTTAAACCACCGCTATAATAACAAAAAGCTTATTTTTAACTCTATCATTAACACCCTACTCGGTTTACCCAACATGCAACAGCAATCTTTGAGTCAAATTAAAAAATTGCATGACGTCACCCTTGAAAGCATACACGGGATAAAAAATCTGGGTGTCGACATCAAAACATGGGATCCACTCCTTGTGAACTTATTGTCACAAAAATTGGATCAGGAAACTTTTGGGGATTACGTCGATTCATTGAAAAATGCAAGAGAGCTGCCGGTGCTACAAGAGTTCCTCGACTTCTTAGAGAGCAAGTTTACAAGTCTAGAATCTTCGCGTAGAAAACATGAGAGTCATGCGCAAAAGGCAAATCTAGACACAAGAACATCGAATGGAAAAAATCCTCATAGCAACAATTATCATAGCAACAGCCATAAATCATTCTCCAAAGCATTACACGTGTCGGCACAGCATAAGTGTCCGCTGTGCGGTCAACAGCACGGCCTATATAATTGCAAAAGGTTTTTAGACTCGAGCAATGAAAACAAGCTAAAAACAATTGCGAAATTGAAAACATGCATTAATTGCTTATTCGATCATAATGGTCGACAGTGCATTTCTACAAAACGGTGTCGCTATTGCAATGGAACGCATAATTCAATTATGCATGATGCTTGCACAAAATCTAGATCAGCATCGTCCAACAGCGCAGCCGTTGCCAACAGTCAGCTAAATAATGAGGACCCAATAGTGTCTGTTTCATCACATGTCACTGGGAATAAATCAAGCACTAAGGAGGTGATGTTAGCCACTACTTTAATCAAGGTTGAAGCCATTGATGGGTCTCAGCAAGTCTTAAGAGCCCTGATAGATCCGGGTTCACAAGTGTCCCTAATCAAAGAAGATGCAGTGAAAAGGCTAGGATTAAAAAAATCGCGATGCAAAGGGATCGTAATGGGTATAGGAGAACAAAACAACAAATGTAAAGGTAAACTAACTATTCACTGCTCATCAATACAAAACAACTTTTCATTTAGTACAGATGTGCTAATTATGGACAAGTTACTTGATAACTTACCTATCAAAACATTTGATCGGCCTAATTGGTGTCATATAGAAAACTTAAAATTAGCAGATCCCGAATTCAACCAGGCCGAAAAGCAGGCCAGTGGACTTGTTACTTAATGCCAACGTCCATGGCATAATATTGCTGACGGGATTAATTAGAGGCGAAAACCCATCCCAACCTATATTACAACAAACACAACTGGGATGGATTATATACGGAGGTGGTGAAGAAACAACGTCATATCAATGCAATGTTGTATTGAGCAACAACCAAGACATTCAGCGATTTTGGGAGATCGAAGACCTCAGTGAAGAATCGCAAATGTCGTCAGAGGATCAAGAATGCATAGACTTTTATTCAGCAACAACAAAACGACTTGCAGATGGGCGTTATGAAGTCAGACTACCTTTAAAATCAGACGCCGAGGAAAAGTTAGGGTTTTCCAAAGAAATGGCCATAGCACAGTTCCTAAATCTGGAACGAAAATTCCAAAAGCAGCCAAACTTAGCAGAACAATATAAATCCTTTATAAAGGAATATCAAGCATTAGGACACATGGTTCCTAATGCAATGCAGCAAATCGTATGGAGAGATTCGCCATACCAAACAATCAAAACATATCAACTAGCAACGGTGACTTACGGCACTAAATCAGCACCCTTTTTAGTAATGATGACCTTGCGACAATTAGCAAAGGATGAAGAACAGAAATATCCGGAAGCATCCAAGGTCTTAACAGAATCATTTTACATGGACGATCTGATCCACGGTAGTCATTCAATACAGGATGGTAAACTACTTATAACAGATCTCAACAAGCTACTAAAGTCGGGAGGTTTTCGATTACGAAAATGGTCAGCAAACAGTTCGGAACTCCTGGCAAACATTGATAGCAATCAGAGCGAAGGAGAAATTATATTTAATATCAAAACAGATAACACAGCAAAAACATTGGGAATACGGTGGAATGCAACCGATGATGAATTTACTTTTAAATACAATTTAGCAAAAAATTACACAACATTAACAAAGCGAATGCTTTTGGCTGAGATATCCAAACTATTTGACCCGTTAGGATGGATATCACCAGTAACAACAAAATTAAAAATACTATTCCAGAGACTATGGGAAAACAACCTGAACTGGGATGAAGAAGTCCCTGAAAACATTAAAAACGAATGGAATACGTTACAAACAGACATAGTAAACATCAATAACTACAAAATACCACGATGGATCGAATATCAACCTCATGACATCATCGAACTGCACGGCTACTGCGATGCGTCGACTAAAGCTTATGCTGCAGTTATTTATGCGCGTATCAAAAAACATAACAAATCTTCAGTAGTATTGGTTGTGGCTAAATCACGATTAGTTCCGGTTTCGAAAAGCGTGTCATTGCCGAAATTGGAATTGTCAGGAGCGCATCTACTAGGAAGATTGATGAACAAAGTTATCAGCTGTTTAGGAAACCTTAATTTGCAGTTATTTGGGTGGACAGACTCAATGGTTGTCTTGGGCTGGTTACAGGGCGATCCCGGACGCTGGAAGCCGTTCGTAGCAAACAGAACGAGAAGCATTACTGAAGTCATAAAACCAGATTGCTGGCGATATGTTAAATCAGAAGAAAATCCAGCGGACGCAGCAAGTAGAGGAATTCTACCATCTCAGCTAAAAAATCATAGTCTGTGGTGGCAGGGTCCTAGCACCTTGAAAACATTCGATGCAAAGGCATCTTCAAAACCAATCTCTTTTACAACAGACCAAGAACTTAAAACGAAATATAGTCAAGGTCACAAAACAAATACTTTAACAAAGCAGCATCTAACGACAGATTCAGATAGCATTATTGGGCAACTGTTGGATAAATACAGCTCCTTCAGTAAAATTGTCAAAATACTTGCGTGGTTATTACGCGCTACAAAAACAATGCCATTACATAATAACGCCACAACAATTAAACATAGTTCATTGCCGTCGTATCTCACATTACTTGAAATGCGAAACGCCAAGTTATTAATTGTTAAGCATGTACAAAGAACAGTATTTTTAGAAGATATAGAATACTTAAAAAAGCATGGTAAGCTAAACAACAAGAGTGATCTATTGAAACTAGATCCGTTCATCGATCGAGAAGGTATCCTTCGAGTAGGTGGTCGCCGAAGAAAGGCAGATATTGGGATGGAGATGAAACATCCAGCAATACTACCAAACAACAGCCGATTAACAACACTTATTATTAACCAAGCTCATCTTCTAACTTACCATGGTGGGCCTCGTTTAACACTAGCAAACATCCGCCAGAAGTATTGGATAATCGGAGGTAATAGAGCTGTCAAGAAAGAAGTTAGAAACTGCGTTATTTGCAGAAAACATTCACCAAGAATGCAGCATCAATTGATGGGAGATCTGCCAGAATCCCGAAGCACACCCGCTCCCCCCTTCTATCATACCGGGGTAGATTATACCGGCTATGTTGAGGTAAAAAGCAATAAAGGACGCGGGATAAAAACAACAAAAGGCTACATAGCAATATTTGTGTGTATGGTGACCAGAGCTGTTCATCTGGAATTAGTGTCTGACTTAAGCAGCTCGGCGTTTTTAGCAGCTCTACACCGAATGGCAGCCAGAAAAGGAGCTCCCTGTCACATATACAGTGACAATGGAACTAAGTTTGTTGGAGCGAACAGAGTTTTACAAGAGCAGTTTCACGATTTACAAAGCATGGTCAACAACAATTTATCAACAGAACTAACGGAATTGCAAATACAGTGGCATTTTAATGCACCATCCTGGCCAAGTGCCGGGGGTTTATGGGAAAGAGCCGTTAGAAGTCTGAAACATCACCTCAAAAGAGTGGTTGGCGAGCAGAAGCTAACTTTTGAGGAATATTCAACTATCTTAGCAAAACTGGAGTCATGTCTAAACTCTAGACCGCTGTGTGCGTTATCCGAAGATATAGAAGATTTGGATGTACTAACTCCAGCTCATTTCTTAACTGGAAGGGCAGGAACATCAGTCATCGAAACAGAGCAAGATGCACGCACTAGGTGGACTCTATCAGCAAAAATTGCACATGACGTCTGGAAAAAATGGAAAACAGAATATTTAGCAGAACAGTCGGTGCGCCCTAAATGGATTAAAAATCAAAACAATATTGAAATAGGGCAACTAGTAACTATACAGGATGACAATCTCCCTCCAGGGAAGTGGATGATGGGCAGAGTAATAGAAGTCCACCCTGGACAGGATGGTCTCGTTCGTGTAGTATCTTTAAAAACAAAAAACGGTGTCATAAAACGACCTATTGTCAAAGTATCGATTCTACCGATTCCAACTAGCAAGCAGGAAGAGATGGAAAAAGGACAAGACCAGAACAAAGATGGCGTAAGAGAAGCAAAGATAAAAGCAAGCAAACCTAAATCATTGTTTACATCAATGGCAATGTCTTTGATATTTGCTATGTCATTGATAACAACGTCGCAAACAACAGAAATAATATCACCATTACCTAACAACATTTCGTTATATTTTGACTTAATCAATAACATGCAACTTGTAAGCGATAAATGGACCCTAGTTGTATACTACAATATGTCTCCATACTGGGATGGCATGACAACAGCAAAAAGTTCCTGAACTACACACATCAAAAGTGTCTAGGGATCAACATATATTTTTGCAATAACTTTTCTCCTGATTGATATTAATTAAAATTTTCTTTAAGGATTCATAAAATAAAGTGTTTTCGTTTGTCACAGTAACGATAAACCAAGTCACCTTTGCATTAATAAAGAAATTTGCCATTTTCCTAATAAAGGGATTTTTGACATTTGAACCACTAACACAAAAGTTCGAAAAAAAGACTGAAATAACAGTTTTCTTTAAAATTTTATTGGGTAACTTAAACAATTAATAATCCGTGTTTCTACCGCGAACACTAACAACACAAGAACATCGGTTTGGCATACTCAAAATGAGTTCATCCAAATCACGCTGTGGAATGGCCGCCCATGTTCGTTGCAACAACAAAAAAAGGTCTTCTTGCGACTGGATACCCTCCATATTCGGCAGAGCTCTTCTCTGTAGCATATCCCATGCATGCTCAATCGGGTTCAAGTCTGGCGACTGAGCAGGCCAGGGCAGGACATTGATGTTAGCTGCGGCGAGAGTCTGTCTTACAACTCTTGCGGTGTGCGGTCGTGCATTATCATGCATTAACTGAAATAAGGGACCGATTTGCACTTGTAGAGGAACGATGACGTCTGATACAATCGTCTCAGCATAAATTTGAGCGTTGAGGTTGCCTCTGATCCAAATCAACTCAGTTCTTCCGCCGATCCAAATACCCGCCCATACCATGATGGTTCCACCACTATAAGGATGGACTTCCTGGCAGGATTTTAATCGCTGTTGGCGTCCAGGGGTTCTCCAGTGTCGTATACGTCTTGTATCCGGTCTCATACCAAAACGAGACTCATCAGAAAAGCACACGAAACGCCATTGTTCTTCTGCCCAATTTCTGTGTTCAAGAGCCCATTGATATCGAATCCTACGATTGTGCATTGCTATAGGTGGTACCCGTAGCGGTCTTCGGGAATGAAGGTTCACTTCATGCAAGCGGTTTCTGACTGTTTGGTCGCTAATTAAGTTCCCTGAAGAGTGATGAAGCCTCACGGCTAACATCATGGCGGTTATTGTTGGAGCTCTTCGAGTTAAGATTTGAATGTATCGGTCTTGTCTCCGTGTGGTGCAGCGATACCGTCCTCCATGGCGCTCAGCCACGGTACCAGTGCTTCGGTAACGTGTCCAAAGTCGACTGATAACACTCTGACTGGTATTCAGAGCTAAAGCCACAGTACGTTGCCGGGAACCAGCTTCTATCATTCCCACGGCTCTGAGCATTTCTTCCCTGCTTAAATGACGTCGCCGCTCCATAATAACGTTGGTTTTAATCAGTAGTAGGGAAACAGTAGCACTAATAATGTCTTCAATGCGTTGTATGTTTTTATAGGGAAAATATTGACAGCTGATTTTCATCTTTTACTCGAATTTGATTCACAGTTCCTGATTCAAATTATGAAATGCACCAAAAAGGATCCATATAAATTTATAAAATCATAAATTTATTACAAAGCCACATCTTAATCTCAAGAAATCCGCATAAAAATGCTTGATCCCTAGACACTTTTGATGTGTGTATTTAGATCAAACATGCAGCACCTTAACAGACACAAGTCGCTGCGGTATGTTACTACTCCAATTACATCACGAGTACTCGGAATTACAACATTACAACCGACTCCTATTGAATCAGCATTTTGACACGCACGCCAGACAGCGTCGCGGTCTTATCAATGGGATAGGCAGCATTGCAAACGCACTGTTCGGGGTATTAGACGAGAGTTTCGCCGAACAGTATAAAAAAGATATACAACTTATAAAACAAAATGAGCATCACCTAACAAACTTACTTAAAAATCAAACATCTATCGTTGAGGCTGAGTATAACGTGCTAAAACGGACTGAACAACATATACAATGGCAGCACAAAACCATCAACAAGCATTTAAACGAGCTAGATCGAGCAACCAATATAATAAAAGAAAACCTGGACAAGTTAAGCGATAGTCAGGGTTTCACTCTGTCAGCACTAACAGCAGTCAATTTACTTCACAATCTAAAAGGAATTCTGGATACTCTACTGGATACAATAACAGACGTTTATCATGGCAAATTCAACACTCATTTATTGACTCCTGATCAATTAAGAAATTAACTACAGTTCATATCTGGGCAGCTGACCAAAGACGTGACCATACCGGTGGACAATATACAGTCAGACCTTAGGTCAATCTACAGCATGCTGAGAGTAAAAGCAAGAGTAATGACAGACTATGTCATATTCGAAATAACATTTCCATTGTCTAGTAGAGACAGTTACAAGATTTATAAGATCCTCTCAGTTCCTCATCAAATCGGTACCAACATGCTTAATGTCATGCCGAAAACAGAGTTCGTAGCAATAAATTTGAGAAAGGATGCTTATGTAACAGTATCATTTACGGAGCTTCAGCTATGTCAGCATAATGAGCATTCATATTTATGTACAATCAACAAACCAATGAACTATCTTCCTATTGACGAGAAGTTCTGTAAAATCAACCACGACAACAATCAATGTGCAGTCAGCAAATCTCCGTGCAGCGATATGTGGATTGAACTGAGCAATCCATCTAAGTATTTATATTTTTGCTGCAACACTTACCCGATCAGGATCATCTGTCAAGATCAAGTTACCTACAAGCAAATCAGTGGAGCTGGTACAATTAGCTTGAAGCCTAAGTGCATCATTAAAGGCAAAGACTTTGCTCTATACTCCCGTTCCCACTCGGAAAAGATCTTAAAAACTGACCCTAAAATAGAAACTCCACAGATAACCGAATTCCATCATTTAGTAAACATTTCACTGTCAGACTACACGGAATCCGTAAATCCGCTAAATCAAACATTACAAGACATCGGCAAGCAGATAAAACAGTTGAAAACGGCTACGGCAAACACTTCCGAAGAGATCGACAGAAACAATCAAAACTTATCAACACATGACGTTCACCAATACGTCATTTGCTATATCTTGCTGGGCGTGGCCATCGCAGCAGCAGCGGTGTTCCTGTGGCGCTGGAGGAAGGCGTCTACCAGGGGCCCCACGCACACGGAACCGACAGCTACATTCTCGCGAAACATCAGTTCTAGTGAAGTGAATCATGTGAAATTCCCGCGAAAGCAGAGCATAGTGGCTGACCGTCAGCCCAGTGAAGTGAATGTGATAGCTAGTAACGCTAGTTTAAATACTGTACATGATCAAGCAACGTCCCCTAGGCCACAAAGACGTAAATTTTACACTGGGGATGATATTGTTTAAATTTTTATTATCTTTTATATTTTTTAATGTGTCATTTTCGCCCGGGAGCATGTACGGCGAACCGCACATCGGTATTTTATTGCGAAAAGCTTAATCATCAGTTTTACGCGCTAACGCCAAACGACCCAAATTACATATAACTTAGTACGTGTTCAGATAGCAACTAGTGCCGTCGCGCGTGCTCCCTCGCTCTATTAGCAAACATTTGTGACATTTTGAACAATACACAGTTTCTGTGAGCATTTCAGTCTATCATTTATAACATCCCAAACAGCAATCTCTACACTGTCTAACATGTGGTAACGTAAACTTAATACATTTAGTTTTTTTCTCGTTAAGAAGAAGGTTATTAACGCTAAACCAGTTAACTACTTTTGCGAGGGCGCTATTTACATTGTCAGTAACCAGTTGCTGACGTTTGAGTTTAAATAAAAGTGAAGCATCGTCTGCAAACAACACTATATCATGTTTATCTTTTATGAGGTAAGGCAAGTCATTTATATAAATAAGAAATAAAAATGGACCAAGAATTGAGCCTTGAGGGACCCCCATTCTTACTACCGATCCGGGTGATCTTTTTCCGTTAACATCAACTCTCTGAATCCTATCACTTAAGTAAGAAGTAAGAAGATCCAGAGAGGTGCCACGGATTCCGTAGTGGTGCAGTTTCCTGATTAATGTTTCATGAAGAACACAATCGAATGCCTTGGACAAATCGCAAAAGATACCCAACGCATCACATTTGTCCTCTCATGCATTATACACATGCCCTAAAAGTTCAACTCCGGCATCGGTAGTTGAACGACCCCTTGTAAAACCGAACTGTTTGTTATGCAGTAATTTATGTACGTTAAAAAATCTTTGCATTTGATTTAGAATAAGCTTTTCAAAAAATTTACTAAAGGTAGGTAGCACTGATATAGGTCTATAATTAGTAGGGTCTGATGTACTACCCGATTTAAACAACGGTACCTATTATTTTACTGTTTTTCATAAGATCAGGAAACTCACCACGGTCAATACAATTATTAAAAATAACAGCTAAAGTTGGTGCTACAATGTTTATAATCGACTTAACAACGTCCACAGAATTACCCCATAGATCTGCGGTCTTTTTAACATTTAACGTGTGAAAGGTTTTAATTATATCTTTACACTTGACATATTGGAAATAAAATTCAGAATCACAAACTGGAACGTTTTCTTTAAGTAAAGACTCTGAAGCTGTGGGTGAAGAGTTAAGAGATTTAGTAGTCGATACGGGAATCTCTGCAAAGAAATTTTCAAAGGCCGCGGCGACTTGAGAATCTGATTTAAATGGTTTAAATTATCTACATCTAAAGGACCCATTAATTCTAAGCTAACTCTTTCAAAAGCAGTGGAAGCCATGGATGTGATGACCATCGGTTCCTTCGTATGCCTATTGGTATGCTTTTGAATCTGACAACTTCCACAGTTCTTTACAAATTCTGTTACGTCATTAGTCATTCCTGTCTAATAATAATACTTCCTTTTATTATTTAACATTCTGTTTACCCCCGCGTGGCTACTCGTGGGTAACAGATGGAAGTCATTCAAGATCACAGTTTTCGTGTCTTTGTCAGAAACTATTGTCACATCTTTAATAACAAGCAGCTTAGGAATATCATTTAAATGACTCATTTCCTTTATAAAATCGTTTACAAAACTTTCGTAGCGCTTGCTTTTAATTATTATGAGCTCGTTTATTTTGATTTCCTTGCAAAAACGTTGTAATTCTCTCGCTAACACCGTTACTGTCGATAACGATCGAGAAATCACAAAAATTGGTGATTTTTCAGGCACGAATTTGCAGTTACCATTATCACTAGTGAAATGTTTAGATTTTTCTATCTGATTTATTGTATTTTATTACTAAATAATATTATTATAATAATTCGACGCTATCAATTGGTCGTTTGAGGATTTCCACTACCTTAGGTTGATCAGGCCTTGGAGTAGGAAATACCTCAGTACTCATGTCGTTGTTGTCACAGTCAGTGCGTAACCTTCGCGTATGTGCCCTTGTCATGACCGATACTGCATGCTTGTTCATATCCTTTAAGCTGTTGGATGTAATAGGTATCCGGCTCAATGCATCTGCAGCTGCGTTGCGCCATCCTGGGACATATCTGATTTCAAAATCATATTCCTCAAGATATATCTAAACTATCTATCTAAACTTTGTCAATCGGCTTGATGGATCGGTCATATTAAATAAGTACTTAAATCAACTGTTTATGGTCTGTTTTTATGGAAAACTTTTTCCCATATAAATAAGGTCTAAGATGTCGAACTGCCTAAACAATAGCAAGTAATTCTAACTCAATCACAGGATATCGCGTCTCAGCTGGTTTCAAGTTACGACTGGCGTACGCGACTACCTTGCTATTGCTATTATTTAGACAGCACGGCGCCTAATCCTAGTTTTGATGCGTCAGTTTGTAACGTAAAAGTATTATTGTCGCTAAAGTCTGGATAGTCAAGTATATAATAATAATAATAATATAATAATATGAGACAACATCCACACAAGGTCTTCAGGTCCCGAACTAGGCAGAGCCTGTACTACGGTAACCTGATGACTGATATACATATATTTTGGACTAATAAGGATCTGTTTGAACTTGTAAAATGCTCGCTCGCATTCATCACTCCACACGAACGCTACATCTTTCTTACATAACGCATTTAAAGGATAGGCTATTTCTGCAAACTTTGGAATAAAACGGCTCTAATAATTAGCAAATGCAACAAACCTCTTTACTACATTCTGCGGGACTGGGTATTTTTGCAGGCATTCTACCTTCGATGGGTCAGGAAATATTCCTTCTGAAGTTATTTTATGTCCTAAATAAACGATTTCTTTACGTAAAAAATCACACTTCTGGGGATTGAGCTTCAAATTCACTCTTCAAGCATTCAAATTTTTTTATAAGATTCTTGTTATGCGTTTCAAGACAATTTCCTACGACAATACCTCACTTTATCTTGATATAAAAAGCATGATTTATAATTTAACCCTGACATTGCTATTGTCATGAGACGAGCAAAAGCACTAGGCGATGTCTTAAGTCTCATTGGACATCGTTTCATTTGATACTGCTTGTCTGTTGTAAATGAAGTATACTTCCTAGATTTTCTTCTAAAGACAGTTGATAGTAACCTTGACTAAGATCTAATTTTGAAAAATAGATGCTATTAGATAACGAATGTAGAATCTTAGTGATGTTAGGTTACGGAAGTGTATCATCCTGTATCCTATTATTGAGTTTGCGTTAGTCCACTACAAGTCTCCATTTCCTTTCTCCTGGTCTATCTGTCTTTTTAGGTACTAATATAACTGGACTTGACCATTCTGAAATAGTCTCTTCAATGATATCGTTTTTAACCATTTCATCTATTTGTCTTTGTACCTCGCCTTTCAATGCTTTAGGCAATCGATTAGGCTTCACGTACGCTGGTGACGTATTTTCCTTTAGTTTAATTGAATGTTCTATTAAATTCGTTGTAGTGAGCGTATCTCCTGGCAAATGGAAAACATTGGCATACTACTCATCTACCGCAGCCGTAATAGCTTCAGACAACGACGCAAACTGTCGTGAGGCAATGATGGTGCTGAGCCGCTTATCGGCCAAACCATCGCTGAACCGTTTAATTGCGGTCTTCTCATTGACTGGTCGCAAAACCTCATAGGCATCACGCTTATCGTTAGCCTGAGCGATCGTGAGATTCACAAATAACTCCTCGATCTCTGTACCGAATTTTTCTATACTCCTACGGCCTTGAGAAGCCTTGCTTGCTTGAAGCTTTCAAACAATTGTGTTTGTAAAGCCACAGACGATTTTTTGGATAAAAATGAATGCTAATATCTCCTACCAAACTTTCTATATCTGCGTAATCAGTTTTAAGACGCAATTTTGCACTAGGCGAGAGACGCGTTTTTAACATAAACTGTATCAATTGTCTTTTACTGGCATCATTGATGAGAGAACTTTAAAGCAAGATACCATCAATAAGCTGATTTGTAACCTGTTCCTGGCCATTCATCACCGGCAACAGGGAAATTGCAGTTCTAATATCGAATGCGTCTGCCATTTTTATAACCCAATCAGAACATTCTACAAAATCCTTAGAACTAGTTTTAAACCTTTTATTTTTTGAAAATTTGATTGTATCTCCTGTATTAATGTTTGGAAAACCTCACAAGTTTCTTTGCCTATTTTGCGATCTTTAACTACTTGGTTCAACTGAGTCAAAATACATTCCAGTTTACTATATTCTTTTTCGGCCTCTACTAGTTTCTTAAAAGTTAAATCTTGTCTACGCCTAGCTGGACCTACACACATCAAAAGTGTCTAGGGATCAAGCATTTTTATGCGGATTTCTTGAGATTAAGATGTGGCTTTGTAATAAATTTATGATTTTATAAATTTATATGGATCCTTTTTGGTGCATTTCATAATTTGAATCAGGAACTGTGAATCAAATTCGAGTAAAAGATGAAAATCAGCTGTCAATATTTTCCCTATAAAAACATACAACGCATTGAAGACATTATTAGTGCTACTGTTTCCCTACTACTGATTAAAACCAACGTTATTATGGAGCGGCGACGTCATTTAAGCAGGGAAGAAATGCTCAGAGCCGTGGGAATGATAGAAGCTGGTTCCCGGCAACGTACTGTGGCTTTAGCTCTGAATACAAGTCAGAGTGTTATCAGTCGACTTTGGACACGTTACCGAAGCACTGGTACCGTGGCTGAGCGCCATGGAGGACGGTATCGCTGCACCACACGGAGACAAGACCGATACATTCAAATCTTAACTCGAAGAGCTCCAACAATAACCGCCATGATGTTAGCCGTGAGGCTTCATCACTCTTCAGGGAACTTAATTAGCGACCAAACAGTCAGAAACCGCTTGCATGAAGTGAACCTTCATTCCCGAAGACCGCTACGGGTACCACCTATAGCAATGCACAATCGTAGGATTCGATATCAATGGGCTCTTGAACACAGAAATTGGGCAGAAGAACAATGGCGTTTCGTGTGCTTTTCTGATGAGTCTCGTTTTGGTATGAGACCGGATACAAGACGTATACGACACTGGAGAACCCCTGGACGCCAACAGCGATTAAAATCCTGCCAGGAAGTCCATCCTTATAGTGGTGGAACCATCATGGTATGGGCGGGTATTTGGATCGGCGGAAGAACTGAGTTGATTTGGATCAGAGGCAACCTCAACGCTCAAATTTATGCTGAGACGATTGTATCAGACGTCATCGTTCCTCTACAAGTGCAAATCGGTCCCTTATTTCAGTTAATGCATGATAATGCACGACCGCACACCGCAAGAGTTGTAAGACAGACTCTCGCCGCAGCTAACATCAATGTCCTGCCCTGGCCTGCTCAGTCGCCAGACTTGAACCCGATTGAGCATGCATGGGATATGCTACAGAGAAGAGCTCTGCCGAATATGGAGGGTATCCAGTCGCAAGAAGACCTTTTTTTGTTGTTGCAACGAACATGGGCGGCCATTCCACAGCGTGATTTGGATGAACTCATTTTGAGTATGCCAAACCGATGTTCTTGTGTTGTTAGTGTTCGCGGTAGAAACACGGATTATTAATTGTTTAAGTTACCCAATAAAATTTTAAAGAAAACTGTTATTTCAGTCTTTTTTTCGAACTTTTGTGTTAGTGGTTCAAATGTCAAAAATCCCTTTATTAGGAAAATGGCAAATTTCTTTATTAATGCAAAGGTGACTTGGTTTATCGTTACAGTGACAAACGAAAACACTTTATTTTATGAATCCTTAAAGAAAATTTTAATTAATATCAATCAGGAGAAAAGTTATTGCAAAAATATATGTTGATCCCTAGACACTTTTGATGTGTGTAGTTTCACCAAATATTCTCTCAAATATTTTAGTTTAGCGTGCAAAATTGTTGGGACATTCCTAATCCCCAATACAAAATATGAAAGAATACAGCATGATCTAATTACAGTAACATGAAATATTGCAGAATATAAAAAAATGTTAGCAGAGCAAAACTTACATTGCAAATGGTTCGTATTTTACTGACAACGTATATGTAGGTCACGACGTCTCACGTGGCGTGCTGTTCTCCCAGCTGCTCCACATCGGACCCATACAATTTATCTCCCGGCGCCCTGCATATTATCTTCTCGTCGTAAGGCTTGAGCATTCTCCCGGCGCCCTGCATATCCTCTCGTCATAAGGCTTCAGCATTCTCTCGGCACCTGGTCAGCAACGTTCCTTTTCTGTCTTCTTAATTAATGTTTTCACCTCTTTAAACCAATTCGTCTTTAAGGATTCTAATTTTGATTCTTCTGTTTTTTTTTTAAATCTTCTACGCTTTCTTTCCTCTAATTTTCCGTCTTCATCTTCTATCACTAACAATCTTCAACTACAGAGATCCTCGATTTCACGCAAGTTGCAAAATTTTTATTGCTGGCTAAGGGTCGCCATGTATTAGAGTGATGTAGGCGAAATAAAAGAGAACTGTTCAATTCAACGATTCGTGTAATATTTAGTGCCAATAATTAGTGTGTGCAGTTACAAATATATAAGGTTAGGCGAGCTGCACACTACACTACTGTTCATAATTATCTTGTAATTTAAAAACTAATGATAATGGCTACGATAAATGTAAAATTATCCGAGGAGAATGGCGCTGACAGACAAAATACAGGTTTTGCCTAGTTCGGCTACAGATTCTTAACTCATTTGTACTTAAAACTAGCCTATGTTTAATTCGTAAAACATTTGTAAAACAATCTAGATATGAAATAAATTTATTCATTAATTCATCACAGCTTCTTACCAAATGGCACCAGCATTACTGCGGATGTGTACTGTGAGGAACTGGATACAATGATGGAGATCGCTTGCAAATCTCCGGCCAGCCTTGGTAAATCGCTCGTCCCCGCTGCTCCTACACGACAACGCTTGACCTCATACGGCACAACACACGGTCTCTAAGCTACAAGAGCTGGGGTTGGAACTTTTGCGTCATCCACCGTACTCACCAGACCATGCGCAGATGGACTTCAACATTTTACAAAATTTGGACAACTTCTTGGGATAAATTCAATACCTGAAAGGCAGTACAAAATGCCTTTGAAGAGTTTGTTGGCTCCCGTAAAACTTCTTTCTTCAAGAAGGGCATAAAAAAAATGACCACTGCGCTGGATGAGATGCATCGATAACATGGGTGCATTTATATTGATAGAAACATAAAATATTGATATAAAAATTACTATTACTTTCTGTATACAAAACGGCAATTTCATAGATAAATACCTAATATTAACTGATAGTTATATTGCTTTTGTATTTCAGGTGAAATAAATACGGTGCGTTTCCTGCTATCCGCGGGTGCAGAGATCGACCAGCTTTCGTCCACCGGCCAGACAGCGCTGCACATCGCTGTGCTTAACTGCTGTGTCCCCATCGTGCAGCTGCTGCTGGACCAAGGCGCTGACTTCGAGGTGAATAAGAACAAATAAATTGTATGCGCAGACGAAATAAAAAATCAAGAAATAGTGGTGTGAACAGTACAGTAAAGCATGAAACAACACCTTGCTCTGTGCATATACGCTCACACGCACACATTTTACAACCAAACTACACCTCACTAATTGCACACATGTTTACAAAACCGGCCCCACGTCACTGTTGACAGCGCTATGTCTTGATGTTTTATTTGGTCTGAGGCTATATGTTACACTAGCTGCCTAGACAGCACTGCACATCGCTATGCTCAACGTCTACGTCCACATCGTGCAGCTACTGCTGGAGCATGGCACCGACTTCCAAGTGAACAAGAACAAACAAGCTGTATGTTACACTAGCTGCCCAGACAGCACTGCACATCGCTATGCTCAGCGGCTACGTCTCCATCGTGCAGCTACTGTTGGAGCAAGGCACCGACTTCCAGGTGAACAAGAACAAACAAGCTGTATGCAACAGTAGCGGCTCCCTGCGGTTCCACCCAAGTAGACCATACATACCGTCGCCAGACAGTCAAAACCCTACAAAACGGCGAACTAGCTAAAAGAAACGAACTCCTTTAAACAATAAATAGCCCCACCAAACCAAGATCTACGCCAAAAAAAAACTACAAACAGACGTACAAATAGTAAAGAGACCCAAACTGATAATTTAAATAACGAATCTAAAAACACAAATGATGAGACTAATACAAGTGAGATAACACAAAAACTTTCTTATACTACTCGATTATCACCACCAAGCAGAACCCACAGCAAGCAGACTATTACTTTAGATATACTAAAGATATGTTTATTAAGCAGCGAAACTTCAAATATATTATATAATCACCTCCCGTGGTTGCTAACGGTGAATATTGAACACAATATAGAGAAACACCTATCCCGCAACACAAAGAAAATCGATGAGGACGAGAAACTGAGAGCGGCATACCAACAAACAATGTGGGAAGACGATTGCGAGAAGTATGTCGGAACAATGGAAAATGCCACTGTCGCAGCCCTCGACACTCACGCACCCTTGAAAAATTCAAGGCAGGAACCACTACCAAAGGAAATAAACGATAAAATAGACTATCGAAACAAACTAAAACAAATGGTATGGCAAGCGAGACACTGCAGCCCCAAACTCCAACACGAAACACGCTTTCTTTACAACCAAGCTAAGAGAGAAGATGAAAAAGTCCTGAAAGAATACTCCGAAAAAGGCTGGCTCAACCAACTCCAAGATAAACGGGACAATAGGTCACAAATGTGGCGCATCCAACGAAACATGAAGAAGCCTATAGTTAAGCTACCAAACATCACGGGATGCAGTACAGAATTAGACACGATCGAAAAGCTCACCGATGCAGCCATAGTTAAAGAGGCCAAAATAGCGAAAGACGATGAAGGGACTGAAAGACGACACCATTCCAACCGCTCGACCCAACGTCCAAAAAAGAAGTGCAACTTGCACTGAGCAGATTCAAAAATAAAAAGGCCCCAGGGCCAGACGGAATAAAAGCAGATGCCCTCAAACTTGGCGGAGAAGTCTTCATTGAGGCATTTGTGCCTCTTGCTAACTTTGTATTGTCCACAGGTTACTTCCCTAAGCGATGGAAAACCGGCGTGTGCATATTTCTGCACAAGGCCGGCAAAGATCACCGTCAGGCATCATCGTACCGACCGATCACACTGCTCAACATCATGGGCAAGCTGTGCGAGCGACTGATCCTGAGAAGACTTACAGCTACGGTCAACCGACTGCAACCAACGTTCCAACACGGCTTCACCAGATTCTACGTACCGGAAAAATAATCACTGATGCACTAGCCGCGGAAGACAGCGTCTCTATGATATCTACGGACCTGTCGAAGGCCTTCGATTCGATCAACCACAAGGGTCTAATGAAAAAACTTCAGAATCAAGACGTTGCCAACAACATCATTAAAATAATTAAGATCGACCTCGAAGGCAGAAACTTGAGAGGTAGATTTAGAACTACCATAACCAAAGACAAACCGATACCTCACGGCGTGCCCCAAGGCTCGATCCTGGGACCGATAATCTTCAACCTATATGTCCATGATATCTGGGACATACGAGACCACATCAGAGGTCTAAAACTCTCACAGTACGCGGATGACCTCTGTATAATCAACAGAGCCACGAACCCAGAACACGTGACCATGCGTGCTGAATGGGCAGCGGAAGCCATCGTTGACTACTACACGAGATGGGGGTTAAAGTGTAACATAGAGAAAACAGAATGCATCATGTACTCGAAAAAGAAAAATTACCGGCCAACGGTTAAACTGAAACAACAAACGTTACACTATCAAAAGCAGATTAGATACCTTGGTGTCATCTTCGACAAACAGATGAAGATGAACCAGCACACCCAAAGGGTCGTCAAAAGGCTGAAACAAGTCAGAGGAGCGCTTGGTCCAATAATAGGACACAATGCGAAGACCGAACTAGACACGAAACTGGCCATCATTCAGGCCTGCATTCTACCACTAATGGACTATGGAGTGGTGCAACTACTCTCAAGGTATAGCGCAACGAACCTAAGTAAAATCGAACGCCAATACAGACAGGCACTGAAAAATGCAGCTCAACTACCAAGACGAACACCCACGGAAGTCATCTGGGAGATGGCTGACATAGAAGCATGGCACCTACGCGCCGAGGATCTCAACACCAAAATGTTGGAAAACATTGCTAAATTAGACATAGAAGACCTTTTTTTTTTTTTTTTTTGAGGATGGGAAATCATCAAATGACTCCTCCCGCTCTGGGTGGAGCGGAAGGGAGTGTCAGACTCTTACTGACTAAAACCCACCCGTGTTCCTTCCTTGGCCCTTTATGTTCCGGGTCAGCGGTACCCCTTTTGGATGATCCCGCTTTCCCGGCAGGCTTGGGCCCTAGTGGGCCCCCTCTATGATGCTGACATCTCTTTGAGGCGCGCGTGGAACACGTACGCGCCGTCCAGCACGGGCCTGGTCCTGATCGGACGGTGAGCTACCCATTACTCACCGCCCGCAGGCCCGCGCCTACGGTGGCCGGGAGTCGTCACGCGGCTCCCGACGCCCGGAGCGTCCACCGCGGCGGCTTGGACGGGAGACTCTCTCCCTCTCCCGTCCCGCCACCTCCTTCGCTAGCATGACTGCTTCGCAGAAGGAGGCGACTGCCTCCCACTCCCCCTCGCCCCGGACCATGGCTTGAACCAAGGCCGGGCGTGAGAGATCGCCGCCGCTGCCGATCGCCTCTACGAGGACACGGCGGTGCTCCGCCCATGCAGGGCAGGCCCCCACCGTATGCTCCACCGTGTCCTCGGGGCGATCATCGCAGTGGTGACACCCGGGCGTTTCCTCCCGCCTGATGATGTGCAGGAACCTCCCGAAACTTCCGTGTCCGGTGAGGACCTGCGTCAGGCGGTAGGTGAGGACGCCGTGACGCCTCTCTAGCCACTCCTCAAAGAGGACATAGAAGACCTTGAGTCCCCTGGGGACGCCTACCTGGCGCGCGGCGAGTTTAGCCCACTCAGGGTTAATCACAGAATGGGCGATATACTGTATGACCGTAACAAAAAAGGATACAGGCGGTGGCCTACCGACAAAACGAAAGCCCCGCGTCCCCTTAAAATAAAATGATAATTATAGTAAAGTAAATAATAATGTAAATAATGATTATAGTAATGTAAGTAATAAAAATACGTAATAAGTAATAATATTTTTTATAAGAAATATAAAAAATAACAATGTAAATGTGCACAGAACTAAATAAAGGAAATAAAAATGTAATAATAACAATTAAATAATAATAATAATGTGATAATAGTAATGTAATAATAATATAATGTTTGTTTAAAGAAATATTTAAAAAACAACATAAAATGTTCTTTGTCAAATGAATAAGTAAAATAATAATAATGTAAATACACAACACAAATAACCAAATAAAACACGTAATAATATATGTTTGTATAGCCTAACAAATTACGAATAACAGAACACAGCAAACAGAGATCCATTAGGACATAAGTTAGCTGATTCACCTCTGCACGGCCCACCGGCCACAGAGACTTATTTTGTAAGACAAAAAGTAGGCAAATAAATTATATTCTATTCTATCTACTGGACTCTAATCAAAATATTTCCTATAACTGAATTATGTATAATCAGCGCACGGGAGCACGAATAGTAATGGCACGAAAGTTGTGGTATCAGACCTACAGGATCTTGTACTGACAATAAGCAACCAAGAAAATGAAGTATTTGAGGTGAAGTATTCACAGTCAGATAAAACAGAAATATCTACGGACTCACAACCACAAACCAGCCCTAAGTTTTTTCTTTAACAACAACACATCGAAAAACAGTACACAAAAACATACATGCAATAATATAAATATCCTATATTTCGGCTCGAGAGAAGGTTGACTGGATAATTGGTGAAGGAGACCGACTGTTTACGGGGTACATATTGTCCTGAGGATTGTCATTCGACATTGTTCAAAAGGAAATCAATATTAAAAATAAATTATTTAATAACAAACGTAAGTTAAAACGAATAATCAAAACCGACTTTATTTCTAAATTAATTAAATTATCAAATATTTGAATTAAGAACGAAAATCAAAGTAGTTAATACAAATTAATTCAATCAAGATTTTAATCCATTTTAAAAGAACATTTACACATAATTATTTATTACGAATTTTAATTTTTGTTTTTATTTTTTTATTTATTATAATTCACAAAACTGATGTACAATCACAAATGCATCAAAACAGTTACAACACAATATTTCTGATTGACACCTACTCGATGTGAATCTAGCATGCATAATAATTTAAGTAAAACAATTACTTAGTAATTAAAAAACAAAAATTAAACAAAACTTACAAAATGTGAACTTATCCATATAGTTACCTAATGAATTTTTTTTGGGAAAGAACAATTAAAAATAAATAAAAAACAAAATTAAAATAAAAAAATATGAAAAAATTATACAATCAAGGCTCTAAGTTTACTCCTAACTGAGGCTACAGAACCAGCAAAGACATCTATTTCGCCACGAATGGAGTTAGTAAGAGAAAGCATGCGGCTAATGGGTGAAAAATTACCGATATTAGTCCGACTGTGAGGCAGGACGAAAGTCCTTCGGTTTAGTAAACGGCTATTATTACGAGGGATACTAAATTTCACTTTTTCTAAAAGCTCAGGAGAATCTATTAAACCATTACTTAGTGTAAACAAAAACATGAAATCTAAAGATTTCCTACGTGCGCTTAAAGATTTCATTTTATAATAATTCAGCCTAGAGTTATACGAGTTCTGACTGCGACATCTGTTATCCGAGTAACATAGATGATATAAAAACCTTTTTTGAACGCGCTCTATCCGATCCGAATGCACCTGATAAAACGGGTTCCATACCGTACTACAATACTCCAAAATACTTCGAATAACGCTGTTGTAAATGGAAATAGTTAGAATTGGTTGTTTAAAAATGTTCATATCCCTTACGATGAAACCTGACAATTTAGATGCCCGACTAATCATTTGATCGTAATGACTCCTGAAACTTAAACCACTGTCTACTAAAACACCAAGGTCCCTTATAGTATCAACTTCTTGGAGCGGGCTGTTATTGATTAAGTAATAATATGGACATGTTTTCCTTTTTCTACTAAACTTAATGAGGTAACATTTGTTTTGATTCAATGACATTTTATTTTGTATGCACCAATTGTGTACGTTATTTAAATCTAACTGAAGCTGAATAATATCGGATTCATTGTATATAGTTCTATATATTTTTAAATCATCAGCAAAAAGTTTATATTCCGAATCAATTTTGTGGCCCAAATCATTTATAAAAACTAAGAAAAATAGAGGCCCCAAGTGTGACCCCTGTGGCACCCCTGATTGTATGTTACATTGATTGGACTTAAAACCCTTAAGACACACTAGTTGCGAGCGATTTTTTAAGTACGATTCACACCAACGAAGCAACGACCTATGAACACCCATACTTTCTAATTTTGCAATTAGTAAGTCGTGATCTACCAAATCGAAGGCCTTTTTAAAGTCAGTGTATATTGAATGTACTTCTCTACCGTCATCTAATGCAGATGATATCTATGAAACATACTCAACTAGATTAGACACTGTAGATTTTTTGGGGCGAAAACCGTGCTGGTTATCATTCAGCAGATTTTTAAAGTGAGAAAACATTTTTTTTTTGTACAAGCGATTCTACAACTTTGCCACAAGCAGATAGAATAGACACTGGTCTATAGTTTGCAATATCATCAACACTACCAGATTTAAAGATTGGCGTGATGTACGCTATTTTCCACTGATCAGGGAATAAACCCAGTGCCAAAGAATTGTTGAATATTGTAGTCAGTGGATCAGCCAGGTTCGCTGCACATTTTCTTAGGAAAAGAGGAGGGATTGAATCAGGCCCAAGTCCTTTATCACAATCTAGGGAAGACAAGTAATCGAAAACTTCTTTTACTTCAAGTTTGCACCGACTGAAAGTGTTATTGTTACAGGGAGTGGGTTGAACTGGCGTTAGCGTGTGCAAGTTACTATTTAGTCTATAAATGGACTGAAATTTATCGGAAAACAAGTCACAAATTTCCTGGCCACCCCTGGCAAACCTAGTGTTATTACTAGTCATCTTGTTGGGAATATAACTGCCAACTGTCCGCTTATTTTTTAAGTACCTCCAGACATGCTTAGGATTGGTACGCAGATGTTCAGATACATTCTTTATAAAATTAGGGTAACAATCTTTTATCAACTCACTGCAACGCATTCTTAGGCATTCAATAGTAGATTATTAACCAAGGGGATAAAGCAGTGTCTTCTGTCGCGGGTGACGATTTAAATCGCGAGCGTAATGAAGGACTCGAGGTTTACTCCCGAGCGTAGCGAGGGTGTTAAAAACTTAAATCACGAGCGAAGCGAGGGATTTTAGACGAGTCCTGAGTGTAGCGAGGGATTTAAGTTCACCAAGACTAAGACAGCTTTATCACCGAGGAAAATACTCTACTTTTCGTACCATTTGCGAAAAAATTAACACAATAATAATATGAGATAAGCATTTATTAAAAATAATGACAATTAAACTTATTTTTAGAACATTACCTTATTTTAAAAAATAAATTAAAATAAACTTAACGTTTATGTATTTGAAGAAAACAAAAACGCGGCAAATTCCTAGACTAATATTTTTTTGTCGGAAAAGCAAAGGCATCAAGCTCATACGGCCTCGTCGGTTTTCGTAATTTTATTTAATAATCATAACTGCATAATAAATGCGTATTCCTTTTTCAAAAAGATGTATAATGCTTTATATACAAACTCAATGGTGTAAACACAAATGTAGTTCAGTATAAATTTCGGTAAGTATTCCAAATTTAAATCACATTCTCCCCCTAGAGGATGAATGAAATTTAGTACAATTTTCTTTCCCTGTTTTTAACAGATTAAAAATGACTATTGTTATGTTCCCTTTTTGTGGCATAGAATGTCACTTTTTTGAGCAAGTGGTACGAAAAAGTAATTTTATCTCTAGGATTCCCGTATTTTTTATATAAATTGTGATATTTTGCTTTTTCTTTAATGACTTTAAGTAAAGCTCGACTATACCAGACAGGATAGCGTTCATCCCGTGGTTTTGTAATCGGAGTATGCAGTTTAATAATCGGCATAAGAATAGCATAGAATTTCTGCAACATTTCGTTAATATCAGTTATAGAGTTGCATTCACCAGACCAAACAATTTTCGCAAGTTTGGCGTTGACCGCTTCATAATTACAGGGATAAAAGTTCAAATTTGGGTTTTTATTTTGCACAAGAGGATTGCTATGTAAACGAGATCTCCAGCGCTGGATGATGAGGATCGATTTGTATAAGTGGAATTGATTTGAAGCGTTGGGTATCGTGTTGCATTGATGAAGATCATTAAAGGCTAGCATATCTAAAAAAATGTGTTCTGGATTACTACTAGATCCTTTGGGAACCAATAGACCAGAATCCGCATTATATTATTAGTATTATTCTTACTTATGCCTGTATAAAGCCCTAGTTCGATCTCAGTTGGAGTATGCTGTTTCGATATGGAACCCCTTTTATAAAAAATACACGGAAATAATAGAAAATGTACAATACAAATATCTACGCGCTATGCACTACAGGTGCCACAGATCTTATCTACCTTATTCCCAGTTGCTCAGCAAGTACAAAATCTTATCATTAAACTGTCGTAGAAAATATCTTGAAGCTATCACGCTATACAAAATTGTTAGAAATAAATTCAACTGCATAAACCTTAATAACATGATCTGCTACGCAATACCTAGGACCTTCCACAGGCGTCAGGTGCGCGCAGGTACACTGTTTGCAATATCCTCCTGCCGAACCAACTCCGGCCTACGTTCACCTGTCCGCCGCATGGTTGACTTGTACAACAAAACCTTTGGAAAAAAAGACATCTTCAATAGCCCATTAGGAATATTCAAAAACCTTATCTTCAAAACTCTTGAGAATTAATGCATAGTATATTATAAAGCGGAGAATACTGTCGAAAGCTTTTTGATAATCTATGAAGACTATGTATAGTGGTTTTTGGAATTCCTGGTACTTCTCAATAAGCATTTCTAGAGAATGGATATGGTCCACAGTAGAGTAGCCTCTTCGAAAACCGGCCTGTTCAATAGGTTGATGTTTTTCGATTGATTTTCTTATTCTCTTTTCTATAAGGGATGAAAATAATTTATAAATTGATGGCAGAAGGCTGATCGGTCTGTAAATTGCTGATGTTGTTAGAGTCACCATTTTCGTAGAGCAAGATTATGTCTGACTCGGACCATTGTCTAGGGGTACTCGTACATGAAGAATGCAATACCATGTTAAAAAGTCGCGCTAGTGGAGTTGCTAGATGTGCGAGTCCTCTTTAATGCTTCATTTGTGATCTTATCAGGACCGGGGCTCTTCTCTTCCTTGAGTGAGTTAATTCCTCTGATCACTTCTGCTTCATCCATTTCGCTAATCTCATCTCTATCTGCTGGTATGTGCGTGTTAAGTGGGTAGCACTCTTGATCTTGAGAACTGTACAAATTCCTGTAGAAGGCTGTTGCTATTTGTAGTATTTCTGACCTATTTTGTGTTGTATTTGATGGTCCTCGAAGTCCCTCAATCCATGTTTTGTGTGATCTTAACTCTTTGTATGCTCTCTTGACGCTGCCGGTAGTATTGAGGTGTTTTTCAATAGTTTGTGTACGATGATTCTTATAGTCGTTATGGATATATTTACTTACAAGTTTGTACAAAGCTTTAAGTTCATTTTTCATAGAACGCGTCTTTGGTTTGGATGTTTGTAGTATTTGTCTTCGTTGGATCAAGTTTTTCGTGTGGATTGACTGTATACTTATTTTATTCGATGTGTGAGGTACGTGATCTTTTTTAAGGCTACTGTCTATGGCGCTTAATATTTTGTCATAATATTCTTGAACAGTGTCGGTTTCTTGACAGTTGTCTAGGTTCTCTGAACAGCTACTTAGTGATTCTTTGTACCTTGATACATCTTCATCGTTTTTCAGTAAACCTCTTGGAATATTGCCAAAGTTTTTCCGACTTTTCTTTTTCGTTTCCAACATTAATGAGGCTCTGACAAGTCTATGATCTGAAGGGAAATTGACATTTAATACTTGCATGTTTTGGATACTTCTATGCCTATTAGTTAAAATGTAGTCTATTTCGTTTTTCGTGGCGCCATCTGGAGATCTCCAAGTCCATCTTTGCCTGTTTTTTTTTTTTTTGAAAAAAGTGTTCATTATACATAAGTGGTTTTCGTAAGCAAACTCAGTGAGTTTATCTCTTCTACTGTTTCTGTTGCCATAGCCGTGACTTCTTGTGACAAATTTTTCATTAGGTTTCGGTTGACCAATCTTCGCATTAAAGTCACCCATAACTATTTTATTTCTTCCTGATAGTTGTAAAGCTCTGTCAACAGTGTCATAGAAAGATTGTAGTTCTTCATCACTTGCCGCCTCAGTGGGAGAGTAAACTTGAATTATGCTTGTTTCGAAGTTATTGACTTTTACATTAAGTAGTGCTACTCTCTCAGAAAGACCTATGAAACTTTCAATATAATTCTTCAGTTGTTTCTTAACTATGAATCCTACACCGTATAGTCCCGGTGTTTCCCCTATGTAGTAAAGCATGAAGTCGTTGTGTTCTTCAATTGAGTTTCCAAGTCTTCTGATTTCAGAGAGACCTATAATGTCGTATTTTATGTTTTTTAATGATTCCATTAGCTCTATCAAACGGCTACAAGTTGATAAAGTTCGGACGTTGTATGTTGCTATGTATAAAATATTACTCTCATTAATTGATGCGTTCATTGTTGAGTTGCTTGAAGGGTAATTTTTCTTCCCTGGAGGGTTTTGGTCTACAGCTCCCGCGGGGATCAGCCGTGTTGGGAGTGAAGAGGGGGGGGTTGCTAGTTGCTATTCTGAATAGTTATAGCTAATTATCAATATGGGAAGCTCTGCACTCTCATGAAGCAGAGATTGAGTACATAAGAGTTTTAAAACATCTTTATAAAAATAGCACAAGCAGAATAAAACTGGAAACCACAGGACCACCTATACACATAAAGAGAGGGGTCAGACAAGGGGACCCAATATCCCCAACGATCTTCATAGCGGTACTAGAATCAATAATAAGCAAACTAGACTGGCGTAAACTGGGTTTAAATATAAATGGCAAGTACATAAACCATTTACGATTTGCGGATGACATAGTTGTAGTTGTTTTCTGAGGATACAAAACAGCTACAGTCGATGTTAAACTCACTATATGAAGAAAGTAAAAAGGCGGGTTTGGAGATAAACCTAAGCAAGACAAACGTCATGACAAATCACATCGAAACACCCATATACGTTGAAATCACATAAATTATGTCAACAGCTACATTTACCTTGGAAAACAGATTTCATTTGACCGACAAAACGACGAGTTGGAAGTTGAAAGAAGAGTAAAAAATACGTGGAAAAAGTTTTGGAGTCTTAAAGAAATACTCAAAGGTGGTACGCCTATTAGAACTAAGAAAAGAGTCATGGACACCTGCCTACTGCCAACATTGACATATGCTTGCCAGACATGGAAATTTACCCGTCGATTAAAAACAAAAATAACATCCTGTCAAAGGAGCATGGAAAGGAGCGTCATGAAATTACGAAAAATTCAAAAGAATCCCCATCATCGTATAAGACTCAAAACAAAAGTGATAGATGCTCTCAATTATTCGCAAAAGTTAAAATGGCGATGGGCTGGACATATTGCAAGACTCAAAGACGATCGCTGGACTTTAAGAGTAACGTATTGGCCAGGCCCATCAGGCCATAGAAAAAGAGGTAGGCCCATAGCTCGCTGGGCCGATGACATTGTGAAAGTCGCTGGCACTCGCTGGATGCGTACAGCAGAAGATAGAGACCGTTGGTCATCTCTGGAGGAGGCCTTCACCTTCTAATAAGAGGGGTTCTTGCTAGCGAAACTTAAATTGTTAAAATAACTGAAATAATAAAATGTAACAATAATAGGTAAATAACAATCATAATAATCTAATAATGTAAAAGTAATACATACGAATAAGTCTAATTTTTTATGAGATTGCAAATTGAAATGTACTAAATTAATTATGAATTTTGAAATGTTTTTAAATTGCATGCAGTATTTATATTATTTTCTTGTAATATTCAAACAGCAAGAATTAAAAGGCTATTTTATTTATTTTTTATTTTATATTATAAAGATGTTATCAAAATTATTGTTTCAAATCCGTCCTGATTGTATACTTTTTATTTGTCATAATTTTTCATATTTTTTAATTTTATACTTTTTATATTTTTTTTCTTCACCCCTAGCGATTATTGTTTATTGTTTTTTTTTTAAATATTATTATGATAACCCGTGGACAGTGTTGTGGGTTACATTATTAACAAAATGAAAATATTGTTATACTAGTTTTAAGTTTTCATGATGTAACTGTTTGCTGTTCCTCTCAATAAAAATAAATAAATATTCCCAAGAGATACTGCCCATATTAAAATCACCGATTAGTAAGTTGATAGAATTGCTTTTACTCTTTTAGTTAATTACTTCTGTAAAGTTACGAAATAGCGCATCGATATAGTCTTGTTTGATTGGAGGTGGGATATAAACCGCACAAATATTAATACATAAGCCACTCTCGCACTTGATTGTAATCCACAATTCTTCACAATGGGGCTCCCAATTTAATCTCCGTGAGACCTCATATTTGTCCAGAGTTGCAACAAACACCCCCCCACCATCCCTTTTTGTTGTCGCGGATACCGTAGATGACCTGACCTATAAATGATTTTATAGTAATAAAATAGTAACAATATTAATAATGATTCGAATCAGGCGTGATCCGTATCACAATTAGAGTTGTGGACGGGGCGCTCGCTAGAATCGCTCGGCGCTCCGTCTTATAAAGGCCGACCCCTTCCATAACTCGCCTGATTCATTGAGTGGTACGATGATGTCACAGACAGCTGCGTTTCGGCTTACTTTGTAATAATTTGCTCACGCCGACATATATCAAAACATACAAAGCTTAAAATCAGTGTCAATTGAGATATGCAATCATCTAAGCCACCTAATCAATCTTACTATATGTACGGGTATGTACCCAGAAGCATTAAAAATATCGATAATTAAGTCTGTAATTAAGAAAGACGATAAGGAATTGATGGAATGTTATAGACCCATTTCACTCTTACCAGTCATCTCAAAGGTATTTGAAAAGTACATCTACAAACAGTTAAATAGTTTCATTGAAAAGAATAATATATTATGTGAAGAACAAAAAGGATTTAGGCAGCAGAGAACCATTGAGATGGCAATTTATGATTTTTTGTTTCCGATAATTAGAAGTGTGGATAAACGATCCCCTATATGTGCCATATTTTGTGATATGACGCAGGCTTTTGATTACGTCCATTATAATACATTATTAAGTAAATTAGAAGCCTACGGCATAAGAGGTAACGTGCTCGAACTTTTGAAATCGTATTTGGAAAACAGAACACAGATAACCGAGATTAGTCGCATTAATGTAATGAATAAACATGAAGAGGTATCACGATCACGAGAACGTAAAGTTAAATTCGGTGTTCCACAGGGAAGCGTTGTGGGCCCGTTTGGATTTATATTATATGTTAATGATATGCTCAAGTCTATTGAACATCCTTTAACTATGTTTGCTGATGATAGCACCATTACAATCCCTTGTAACAACGTAAATTCATATGAAACGGACATAAATAATTCTCTTAACAATTTAATTAAATGGCTAGATAAAAATAATTTGAATATAAATTTAAGTAAGACTAAGATAATGCACTTTTGACAACGTATGCCTAGTGTACCTAACCTTCATATACATTACAAAACTGACGATATTGATGAAGTAACTGATACCAAATTTTTGGGATTACAAATAGACTGCAGTTTGAATTGGAAAGCACATATAGGCGTATTGTGTAAAAAATTGAGTTCGTCGGCGTATGCTTTATATAAGTTATCATCCATAGTCGATACCAAAGCACTTCTTGCTGCTTATTACGGCATAGCTGAATCTCACTTGCGCTACGGTGTCATTTTCTGGGCAAACTCCACCGATAAAGAGATAGCATTTAAGGCTCAAAAAAGATGTCTCCGGGCAATGTTCAAATTAAAAACCACCGACAGTTGCAAGCCATATTTTAAGCAGTACAACATTTTGACACTTCCATGTATTTATGTTCTAGAAGTAGCTGTGTTTGTAAAGAACAATCCAAATCGTTTTGAACGTTTGGCCGATGTATTTCCGAGAAATAGACGAGACAATACAAAATTAAATCAGGTATCGTGTCAGACAACTATGATGCGCAAAAGTGTTTATTGCATGGCCCCGATTGTTTATAATAAATTGCCATGTGCTTGGAAAGGATTGAAAACGGTGCAATTCAAAAGTAGACTTCGAAAATTATTAATAGATAAAACGTACTACAGTGTAACTGAGTTTTTAACGGACAAAACTTTTTCTGAATACCGGTAATTTTTAATTAATTAATTATAAATTTTAAGGAATGTTACATATTATCTATGACATGGAATCTTAATGTATGTTTGTTTATTTATGTTCGACCACGATTTTTATTCTTAACTGTTAATGACAATTTAAATTTTTAACCATTTTATTTAACGTAGGTATATTATATATTGTTATAATTAAGTTAATGTTTTAATGACAATTTGAATTTTAATAATTTTATTTATTGAATGTAAGAATTAATTTAATGTTTTAATGAGAATTTAAATTGTAACAATTTTGTATAATGAAAATGTTTGCATGCCGAATGGTGAAATATGGCAGAACTCTGATTTATACCTACTACTATCTACTTATGTATTACCCATATTTGCAAATAAATGATATTCTATTCTATTCTACAAAATAAACGTTATCTATTAGAAGCAATCACGAACGAACATAAAATAGAAGCGCTTTTTTTATGGAAACATGGATTACAAAATTAAAAAAAGACCTACTAAGTTTGGAAGGGTATACTGTAGCCGCCAAATACTGCCACCCGAACTATGCGGGAGGTGGTGTGTGCATATTCTTAGAAGACGATATTGAATCCAAAGAAAGACAAGATTTAACGGAAATGACAATTGAATTTGTATTCGAAACGTGTGCAGTAGAAATTCCTAAAATTAATCTTTTACTAATAGTTATCTATTGGCCACAAAAAAATAGGGAAACCGAAATACTTTATACATCCTTGGAAAAACTGCTACTTAAAATCAAAATAAAGGATAAACATAAACACATAATTATAGGCGGTGATTTCAATGTGAATATTCTTGAGAAAAATCGCAATTCATTTAATCTTCTAAATGCTTTGACCAAGTACAACTTTCGACAACTAGTGACGGAACCCACCAGAGTAACAACCTCAAGCACCACGTGTGAAAATATTTAAAAACTAATATTTAAAAACGCACACGACGCACTCCATCTGGAAGTAGTGGAGCTTGGACTGTCAGACCACAGAGGAAAAGCAATCACTGTACCTACCCACGATCCAGTAACTAATAAAAAACAAATATTGACTATAAAGAGGATCAATAATAAGCAAAGCATAGACTCGTTTAAAAAAGATCTGAAAACACTAGATTGGAGTAAAATAATAAACGAAAACCAAAATTTTACTACTAAATAATGTGTCATTTCATAATATCTTACAAAACATATAAAATCGGTGTATACCAAAGAAAACCGTAAAAATTAAAAAGAGATCATCTAAATCATGGCTAACGACCGGATTAAGAGTAGCGTGCAAGCATAAAAGACAACTAAAAGCATTCATGGCTACAACTAATAGCAATAGGTATATTGAAAGTACTATAAGCGTTACGAAAAATTACTTAAGAGAACAGTAATCCACTCAAAAAAACTAAACTACATAACTATTAAAATTATAAAAAAAACTGGAAAACAAGATGTTTTGTTGACACGGTGTTGCTATTATTAATTAAACTTTTATTATTGTTATGGGGTTAATATGCTTAAAGTTAAATTCAATCGGGCACACTGAAACGTTGGCCCTTATTAAATCAAAAGCGAGCGAGGGCAAGGAATTTAAGATGTCAGCAGTTTTAAATGGGATACTGGTAAAGAAAAAAATATCACAAAAATTCTCACACCCTCCGTCAAATTTGAACGTGCATCACGCAGTTTGAAGACAAGTCTAACAGTTTGTAGCGATTGGTCGGAGGATCCTTTTCTGTGGAGGTATGAGTGAACTTTACACCCTGTTCCTCGTACCTCCATAAGTTAAGCCGCTAAGCCACTTGTATAATTAGTAGCAGTATCCAATTTTGCGATCTAATGGCGTTTTAACTATTTATGTCCGTGTTTTTGCAATTTAAGTCGCTATTATCAATACTAGATGCCGTGCCGATTTGTTATTTATTTTATGTTGGTTGGTTTATGAGGTTTTCGCTAAATAGCGTTGGCGTTGTCATAACTTCAAGTCACGTATTAAGTATTTAAATAAAAAACGATTTCTTGCCGCTAACAATTTTTGTTTAGATTACTGTTTTATCACCACTGTCTAGAAATTGTTAATAATTGTGATTGTTTTGTAGGCCGTTGTCTTAAAATTTAGAATATGTTTAAACCGGTATAACTTAGAGCACTGAGTTTATTTAATGAGTTTTTATTCAATGTTTACATAATTGAGAGTCAATGTTAGTAGTATAGTAACCCGGTGTCTTTGGTCAATGATAACACTGTCAGTGCTAGCTTACGAGTCTAACTTCACTTTAATTTATAATAAACTGTTTAAATACTGGGTTTACTATTTTTAGTGATTATTTAATTACAAGCACAATCACATATAATGTTTGCTTGTCAGCGCCATCGACAAGAAATGTCAGAACGTATGTCTTTATTCTTTTGCTTTTTCTCGTAAACACGATACAGAACCTTTAACGATGGCCGTCCCACTTTTCTCAATCTGAGAATCGAACTCAGATAGGTCAGCAAAAAAATGAATTGCCACTTAGATTGAACACTCAATGAAAATAATGACTGATATTAAGGAGATAGAGCAGTAACAAAAAGATGTACAAGAACAGTGTACCTAGCGCTGCACGCCTTAGTCTAATAGTAACAGTGTACCTAGCGCTGCACGCCTTAGTCTAATAGTAACAGTGTACCTAGCGCTGCACGCCTTAGTCTAATAGTAACAGTGTACCTAGCGCTGCACGCCTTAGTCTAATAGTAACAGTGTACCTAGCGCTGCACGCCTTAGTCTAATAGTAACAGTGTACCTAGCGCTGCACGCCTCAGTCTAATAGTAACAGTGTACCTAGCGCTGCACACCTTAGTCTAATAGTAACAGTGTACCTAGCGCTGCACACCATAGTCTAATAGTAACAGTGCACCTAGCGCTATACACCTTAGTCTAATAGTAACAGTGTACCTAGCGCTGCACACCTTAGTCTAATAGTAACAGTGTACCTAGCGCTGCACACCTTAGTCTAATAGTAACAGTGCACCTAGCGCTATACACCTTAGTCTAATAGTAACAGTGTACCTAGCGCTGCACACCTTAGTCTAATAGTAACAGTGTACCTAGCGCTGCACACCTTAGTCTAATAGTAACAGTACACCTAGCGCTATACACCTTAGTCTAATAGTAACAGTGCACCTAGCGCTGCACACCTTAGTCTAATAGTAACAGTGTACCTAGCGCTGCACGCCTCAGTCTAATAGTAACAGTGTACCTAGCGCTGCACACCTTAGTCTAATAGTAACAGTGTACCTAGCGCTGCACACCATAGTCTAATAGTAACAGTGCACCTAGCGCTATACACCTTAGTCTAATAGTAACAGTGTACCTAGCGCTGCACACCTTAGTCTAATAGTAACAGTGTACCTAGCGCTGCACACCTTAGTCTAATAGTAACAGTACACCTAGCGCTATACACCTTAGTCTAATAGTAACAGTGTACCTAGCGCTGCACACCTTAGTCTAATAGTAACAGTGTACCTAGCGCTGCACACCTTAGTCTAATAGTAATAGTGTACCTAGCGCTGCAGACCATAGTCTAATAGTAACAGTGCACCTAGCGCTATACACCTTTTTTTTTTTTTGTGGGTGGGAAATCATCAAATAACTTCTCCCGCTCTGGGCAGAGCAGGAGGGCGTGTCAGACTCTTACTGACTAAAACCCACCCGTGTTCCTTCAGTTGCCTGTGCCAGGGGCCACGGTAACCCTCTTGGACTTTTCCGCAACCCTAGCAGGCATCGGTCCTAGCAAACCCCGTCATTGGTGCTGACATCTCTTTGAGGCGCGCGTGGAACACAACGCGCCGTCGACCCGGGCCTGGTCCTTATCGAACGGCGAGCTGCCCATTGCTCGCCGTTCGCAAGCCCGCGCCTACGGTGGCCGGGAATCGGCCTGCGATTCCCGACGCCCAGGGCGTCTCCTGCGGCGGCTAGGGGCGTGAGGGCGCAAACTTTGCCTCTCCCTCACGCGTTCCGCCTCCTCCTTCGCGAACATTACTGCTTCGCAGAAGGAGGTGACGGCTTCCCAAGCCCTCTCGCTCCGTACCATGGCCTGGACCAAGGCCGGACGCGAGAGATCGCCACCGCCAATCGCCTCCACGAGGACACGGCGGTGCTCCGCCCAAGCCGGGCAGACCTCCACCGTATGCTCCACCGTGTCCTCCGGGCGATCCACACAATGGTGACACCCGGGCGTTTCCTCCCGCCTTATCCGGAACAGGAACTTCCCGAAACAACCGTGTCCGGTTAGGACCTGCGTCAGGCGGAAGGTGAGGACGCCGTGGCGCCTCTCTAGCGACTCCTCAAAGAGGGGACTTATCGCCGCAATTGTGGCGTGCCCAGCGCTGGGTTGCGACAATCGCACTCTCCATGCCGCCCTGAGATCCCGCCGGAGCTCTGTCCGCTGTACCGTGATTTCTCGCGGCAGCGGAGCTACGCCCCGGCGTTTCGCCTCCTCGCGCCACTCCCAAACGTGCGCGAGGACTTTTGCCTCCAGATCCCATGGCGGTAATCCCGCAAGGAGGCTCGCCGCCTCACCGGAGACCGTACGATATCCCCGGACCAGCCGGATGGCCATGACCCTTTGGGGCGCGTTCAACCAGCGGGCTGGCCGCCGCCTCAAGGAACGCGCCCACACCGGTGCCCCGTAAAGGGCCATGGACCGCACGACCCCCGCGTAGAGCCTCCGGCAGGAGGCGTTTGGCCCCCCTAGATTGGGCAGGAGCCGCTTTAAGGCAGCCCCAGCCCTTTCCAGTCTGGGAGCCAAACGTCGGAAATGCTCCACGAAGTTCCACCGGCTGTCGAGGACGAGTCCCAGGTACTTCATCGTCGACTCGACGCCGATGTGAACCCCTCCTACCGTTATTTGGGAACCCGAGCGTATACACCTTAGTCTAATAGTAACAGTGTACCTAGCGCTGCACACCTTAGTCTAATAGTAACAGTGTACCTAGCGCTGCACACCTTAGTCTAATAGTAATAGTGTACCTAGCGCTGCACACCATAGTCTAATAGTAACAGTGCACCTAGCGCTATACACCTTAGTCTAATAGTAACAGTGCACCTAGCGCTATACACCTTAGTCTAATAGTAACAGTGCACCTAGCTCTATACACCTTAGTCTAATAGTAACAGTGTACCTAGCGCTGCACACCTTAGTCTAATAGTAACAGTGTACCTAGCGCTGCACACCTTAGTCTAATAGTAACAGTGCACCTAGCGCTATACACCTTAGTCTAATAGTAACAGTGTACCTAGCGCTGCACACCTTAGTCTAATAGTAACAGTGTACCTAGCGCTGCACACCTTAGTCTAATAGTAACAGTGTACCTAGCGCTGCACACCTTAGTCTAATAGTAACAGTGTACCTAGCGCTGCACACCTTAGTCTAATAGTAACAGTGTACCTAGCGCTGCACACCTTAGTCTAATAGTAACAGTGTACCTAGCGCTGCACACCTTAGTCTAATAGTAACAGTGCACCTAGCGCTATACACCTTAGTCTAATAGTAACAGTGTACCTAGCGCTGCACACCTTAGTCTAATAGTAACAGTGTACCTAGTGCTGCACACCTTAGTCTAATAGTAACAGTGTACCTAGCGCTGCACGATTTACTCTTATAGCAACAGTGTACCTAGCTCTGCACGCCTAACTCTAATTCTCTTTTTTCATTCTTCTCTCCATGCTTTTCTTCGCTGTTTTGAGAGCATTCTTACCATCTGTTCTAGGGTCGCGACCTGAACGGTCTGCGTGTGGAGCACTACGCGGTTGACTCCTGCAGCCTCGATATGCTGCGGTACATCCTCGACAAGGGAGGGGACGTGCATGCGGAGGATGGCCACGGTTGGACGCCGCTGTTCAGAGCTTGTAAGTCTAATACCAGCCTATTAGTATCCCACTGCAGGCCAAAGGCCTCTTCTAATGCAGACAAGACACGCTTGCCTAATACGCGTTGATGAGTTTAGACTTATATTAACTATAAGTCCAGGTTTCGTCACGATGTTTTCCGAGTCAGTAATTTTTAAGATTTTAGAAAGTACATATGAATTGAAAAAGTTGGTACTTGGACGGATTTAAACCCAGAAACTCGTAAGACTAGTAATAGAATAAATAGTAGATATTCATTTAGAGATCTTGACTCCGATACAGACTCCGGCCCTGAGAAATTCCAGATGGTAAATCTGAATAACAGTTTGTACGACCTGAGGATAGAACCTAGAACTCCATGGACAGCAGACTACTCGACCAATAAGGCAGTCGACATGTAACTTTTTGGAAAAGTCGATAATAATAAAATCTGTGTTTTTTTCGAGAAATATTATTTTCATTGATCCAGGGCCAAATAAAACTGCTATGTTCACTGGGGAAACTTCTTGCCCCTACGGCAAGGTTCACATAATTTAGGTTACTTCCTGCCCCTACGGCTACGTTCACATAATATAAGTTACTTCCTGCCCCTGCCCCTAGGTTCACATAATATGGGTTACTTCTTGCCCCTACGGCTAGGTTCACATAATTTAGGTTACTTTCTGCCCCTACGGCTACGTTCACATAATATAGGTTCCTTCCTGCCCCTGCCCCTAGGTTCACATAATATGGGTTACTTCTTGCCCCTACGGCTAGGTTCACATAATATAGGTTACTTCCTGCCCCTGCCCCTAGGTTCACATAATATGGGTTACTTCTTGCCCCTACGGCTAGGTTCACATAATATAGGTTACTTCTTGCCCCTACGGCTAGGTTTACATAATATAGGTTACTTCCTGCCCCTGCGGCTACGTTCACATAATATAGGTTCCTTCCTGCCCCTGCCCCTAGGTTCACATAATATGGGTTACTTCTTGCCCCTACGGCTAGGTTCACATAATATAGGTTACTTCCTGCCCCTGCCCCTAGGTTCACATAATATGGGTTACTTCTAGCCCCTACGGCTAGGTTCACATAATATAGGTTACTTCCTGCCCCTGCCCCTAGGTTCACATAATATACGTTACTTCTAGCCCCTACGGCTAGGTTCACATAATATGGGTTACTTCTTGCCCCTACGGCTACGTTTACATAATATAGGTTACTTCCTGCCCCTGCCCCTAGGTTCACATAATATAGGTTACTTCCTGCCCCTACGGCTACGTTCACATAATATAGGTTACTTCCTGCCCCTGCCCCTAGGGTCACATAATATGGGTTACTTCTTGCCCCTACGGCTAGGTTTACATAATTTAGGTTACTTCCTGCCCCTACGGCTAGGTTCACATAATATAGGTTACTTCCTGCCCCTGCCCCTAGGTTCACATAATATGGGTTACTTCTTGCCCCTACGGCTAGGTTCACATAATTTAGGTTACTTTCTGCCCCTACGCCTAGGTTCACATAATAAGTAATTATATTTTCGGAATTAAAATAACGTTCCTTTACAAACACGTAGACATTATAAATAAAATTAAAATAAGGCTATTTATACGTGGACATTAGAGAATACTAATGTATCAGTGAGAATATTATAGTGAATTATAATAATGAAATAGAAGTCTCATATTATTAACATCGTATTAAGAAAAATCTAATCCGAAATTAGGTGATAACAATAAAAAACCAAATTAGTCGAAATAATCCACAGAATAAGAACGCCGAAGTGGCAATGGATCGGCCATATTAGACGTAAAACCAATGACCGTTGGGTCAGACGTGTTCTTGAGAGAAGACTCCGAAACAGGCAAATGTAAGGTATTAGGTAGGACGCCCTCAGATGAATTCAAAAGTTGATCTTCATGGGATGCAGCTTGATGAGAGAAGCAGAGAATCGAGATGAATAGCGCGTGATTGGAGAGGCTTATGTCCGTCAGTAGTAAACTGCGGCAGTAACTGGTGTAGGGTGGACACTTGGCTGTTCTTTGAAACCTGATTGCTTCCTTGTTCTAGTGGTCGCTAGCGCTACTACATGAGGCCCTGCGGTGCGTATCACACCACCGCTGCGAAACCGCAGTATTTCCGCCAATGACTTTTCCGTTGTACAACAAGCAAAACAGAAGCAAATCTGCCTCTTTCCCGCGTGATTTCGCCGATCTGCTCGGAAGCCGGTTACACCTCCGCGCTCAGGCCGCCATTTTGTTGCGGTGCCGAGTTTGTTTCGCACGTATCTGTGGCAGTCGACAAGTTTATACTGCAGAACTTTGTTAAATGAATGTTGATTTTATGGAAAAACCAGTCCAAGAGGTCCGAAGTAGACCTTTTCTCTATTTACTTCGAAAGCGACGACATTTTGCTACAATTCAACTGACTCGCGTGATGTTCCCGTACTCGATACGCGACTTATATAATGTAGTAATGTTTCGCAGCGGTATTCGTTAAGCGGTTTTACATAATTATTTTCGTTTTTACATGGAACTCGAACGTAACTGGCTAAATGTGGGTGTTGCCTACACGACCTACACGTCTCCCCAACCCTTCGGGGATGATGTTACAGGCGTGATGTTGCATAGGTACCTACACGTCTCCCCAACCCTACGGGGATGATGTTACAGGCGTGATGTTGCATAGGTACCTACACGTCTCCCCAACCCTACGGGGATGATGTTACAGGCGTGATGTTGCATAGGTACCTACACGTCTCCCCAACCCTACGGGGATGATGTTACAGGCGTGATGTTGCATAGGTACCTACACGTCTCCCCAACCCTACGGGGATGATGTTACAGGCGTGATGTTGCATAGGTACCTACACGTCTCCCCAACCCTACGGGGATGATGTTACAGGCGTCATGTTGCATAGGTACCTACACGTCTCCCCAACCCTTCGGGGATGATGTTACAGGCGTGATGTTGCATAGGTACCTACACGTCTCCCCAACCCTACGGGGATGATGTTACAGGCGTGATGTTGCATAGGTACCTACACGTCTCCCCAACCCTACGGGGATGATGTTACAGGCGTGATGTTGCATAGGTACCTACACGTCTCCCCAACCCTTCGGGGATGATGTTACAGGCGTGGTGTTGCATAGGTACCTACACGTCTCCCCAACCCTACGGGGTTGATGTTACAGGCGTGATGTTGCATAGGTACCTACACGTCTCCCCAACCCTACGGGGATGATGTTACAGGCGTGATGTTGCATAGGTACCTACACGTCTCCCCAACCCTTCGGGGATGATGTTACAGACGTGATGTTGCATAGGTACCTACACGTCTCCCCAACCCTACGGGGATGATGTTACAGGCGTGATGTTGCATAGGTACCTACACGTCTCCCCAACCCTACGGGGATGATGTTACAGGCGTGATGTTGCATAGGTACCTACACGTCTCCCCAACCCTTCGGGGATGATGTTACAGGCGTGATGTTGCATAGGTACCTACACGTCTCCCCAACCCTACGGGGATGATGTTACAGGCGTGATGTTGCATAGGTACCTACACGTCTCCCCAACCCTACGGGGATGATGTTACAGGCGTGATGTTGCATAGGTACCTACACGTCTCCCCAACCCTACGGGGATGATGTTACAGGCGTGATGTTGCATAGGTACCTACACGTCTCCCCAACCCTACGGGGATGATGTTACAGGCGTGATGTTGCATAGGTACCTACACGTCTCCCCAACCCTACGGGGATGATGTTACAGGCGTGATGTTGCATAGGTACCTACACGTCTCCCCAACCCTACGGGGATGATGTTACAGGCGTGATTTTGCATAGGTACCTACACGTCTCCCCAACCCTACGGGGATGATGTTACAGGCGTGATGTTGCATAGGTACCTACACGTCTCCCCAACCCTACGGGGATGATGTTACAGGCGTGATGTTGCATAGGTACCTACACGTCTCCCCAACCCTACGGGGATGATGTTACAGGCGTGATGTTGCATAGGTACCTACACGTCTCCCCAACCCTACGGGGATGATGTTACAGGCGTGATGTTGCATAGGTACTGTAGTATTAGTAATACTACATGTTACATATTTAATATGCATCCTTCCTTTTTTGAAAACATGCAACCTCATTTATTGTCACTCCCGCTTAACCAGAAATATTTTTTTTTAATTTTTTCAAATAAGGATTTTTGTTTGACGTCTGATCTGATGAGAAAAAAAACGATTGGCATTGAAGGAAGATTCGTCACTGCCCACGGGCCAAAAATTAATATTTGATTGCTTTGGAATTATTACGTTATAATATTCATATACATAATATATCCCTTATTAAAATAGAGAAGTTGGAGTTATTTTGGATCTGGAGCGTATCGCTCCAATAGTCGGCGAGTCGTGACTTCAGGGATAACCAAGAGTTAAGTTTTACCTTGTCCTTTTTTATGGTATGGGTCAGAAGATTCATCAATCCGACTCGATTTGTTTCTGCTCCACAAACTTTTACCATTTTACTGGCGGAGGCTGGTAGCCTCGCGGAGTCGCAGTAGAAGGCGATTATTTTTTGAGAGGCGATTTGCCAAACCTGAGGTCGTCAGTGATCATCAGCGCGACAGGGCTGATACGGGGTCGCGAGAGACAAAATTGTCGCTTTTGATGTCAGTGGACCTCAATGTGACAACTGGAAAACTTGCCGGCTATATTTAATTTGAACCAGTCGCGTTGGAGCTTCCGGAAGACGGTTTGGTGGAAATTTGGTGTATTTTAATAAAAAAAAAAAACTTAGTTCCTAATTAATTAATTAATATTATCTTGCGTTTCAAAATAATTTCTACCAGTTAGTGATATTTTTTTGTTGTAATATGTAATTCTTTTCTTATAACAGAATACAGCAGGTTCGATACCTTTTTTATTTTAAAAAAATCTGCCTAATTTCAGTTAGAGTAAAATTTTGGTTGCAACCACAGTTACAAACTCTTTTTTTATCCAATTAATTCTAGATTTCTTAAGGTACGAAATCCTTCAGTATTTTCATTCATAATACTTGTTAAACCTACCGAAGCCCGTTGGGTAATGTGACGAAATTCCTATTTTGTATTTTCTATTTTTTATAATATATATATTTTTGTTTTTATATTCGGTCTTTAAGATAAAATTATACGTATTCAGTGGCTGAAGAAAAAAGTGTGTTTTCCTTTCTTTTACGCTACAAAATGGCGCCCGAACAAAAAGTAAGTACTTTTATTGACTATCAATAGTGATTTATCATTTTTTTTTGCTGTCGTGAGGGTGATTGCTCCTTCCGAGCAAATTTTAATCTTCCATTTCTGTATTTCCGTTTACAGGTACCGGTATTGAACAAACAGAAGATTTTATTCGTTCCGTTATAGAGGATTGTTACCATGGTTACCGTTGAAACGTGTGGATTGTCATAGTTCGGTTAACCCGTCAATGCTGTGTTTTATGATATAATAATATGCTGTTGTGATGCAATATGAATAACATCTTTGTAGAACTATAAAACATACAATACTCTTTTATTTCTTCCCTATAAATACATTTTGATCCCGAGTTTTATTCCAATTCTTTGGGTTGTTTTGGTTAGTATCCTGTAGTGTGTGTTTGGTGTGTGAATGTGTTAGGCGTCGTGACCGAGGTAAGCTTATTTTCGCACGGCTGTTTTCTAGATTCTAGATTTTTTTTTCCTCATTGAATTCTTAGCCCAGCCGGTCCTGTGTTGTCACGTCGTCGTACCGTTCCTCCATCAACCATATTATCCCATATATACTAACACTTTTGCTGCCAAGTGGAATCTGACTCGTATATTTTTTTTGGGTTTGTCTCTACTATGGTAGTTGAAGGTTATGTTATTTTGGTTGCCTGACTGCTTTGGTTTGCTTTTGGTCGTCAGCATTGCTGTTTGTTTTGTGTTCGTTTGTTAAGGTTTATTTGTTCATTTGATTCTCAACGAATAATCTATTCTTTTTAAATAATCTTAATTTTAAACTCGTACCAACTACATATTGTAACTGATTTGTGCATTTAATTTCTTTTGTCCTTTTTTGTGTACTAACATGGCAGAGGAAGGTTACTCAATTGGCGAGACGCCGCAACGTCAGAGTCCCATTATCTCTAGGCCTCCTCCGATACCTCCTAGGCCATCTCGTGCTTCATTTCAATCAATGGTTCCTTCCCCGATTCAATCTGAAGAAGTTCCTCAATATTTCAAAAAACAATTTTCTCTCATGAAGTGGAAGGTCAATTATTCTGGCGATACATGTGTTCGTGATTTTTTCACTACACTCGAGGAACACAAGGAAGCAGATGATATAACTGATAGTTATCTTTTGAAACGCTTTCATGAGGTTCTATCTGGTATTGCCTTACAATATTTCAGGTCAATTCGGCGACCTGATTTGACTTACCATGAAGTCAGACAGGCCTTTATTAATACGTTCGGGTCTGCTGATTTCGAATTCAAAACGGAGCAAGAGGTCCGAAACTTAAAACAAAAACCTGATCAATCCGTGCGAGAGTTCATTATTCGCGTTACTTACTTAAACGAAACGTTACGCAAGCCTATTGACGAGTCCAGTCTTTTAGATATTATCACCCATAACATGCATCCTAAGTATTTTCCTTGTTTATCCATTCACAGATTTACTGATTTTCAAACGCTTATCGAAACTGTTACTCATTTTGAGAGTTATTTACAAAAATCTACTAAAACCGTGTCGAGTGTAAGTAATAACCAATCTCAACAAAGCTCAAATTTGAATCAAACCCAACAATGTTGGAAATGCAATAAAACCGGTCATTCCTATCGTCTTTGCCCAGATTTCCCTGGATTATTATGTTACAGATGCCGTACCCCTGGCTTTATTACTCGTGATTGCCCAAGTTGCAATCCAAAAAATGTATAACTAGCCGGCGGCACGTTTCTCTCCGTACAGTGTCACCGGTGATTAAGTCCGATTCAACTGATAACCGACCTTTTATTGAAATTTTACTGCATGGTCGTTTAGTTAAGGCTCTTCTCGACTCAGGTGCTCAAATGTCTCTTATTAGTGATAATATGATTCGGGAGTTAGGTATTTCATTGAAGTCCGATAATTCGCATCCTCGAGTTATTTCTGCTGATAACTCACCAATTGATATTTTAGGAACAGTTTATCTCCCTGTTAAGTTTAACGGTACTACATTTGTTCACGAGTTTTTAGTAGCCCGTTGTATGTCCTCTGCTGTTATCGTAGGGATTGAATTCTGGAACAAATTTGGTTTAACCTCAATTTTTAGTAAAGCTTTCAATAAAAATATTAAAGGTAACATGTATCTTCCTTCTGTAAATCATTCTCCGTCTCAACCTCCCTGTATAAGCGAGGTACGTTACATACATCCTCGCAATGTTCTAACACCTGACCAAGAGCAAGGTTTACAAGAGGTTATTGATGAGTTTGAGGAAATCTCATCAGACAGAGTTGGCCTTGGTAAGACTACTTGGCTCACACATAAAATAAACACTACTGGACAGCCAATTAGACAGAGATTTTACCCTCTTTCACCAGTTAAATTAAAGATTCTCAACGAAGAGATTGATAACATGTTAGATGTCGGGGTTATTCGTCCCTCGCGTTCTCCGTGGGCTAGTCCTGTGGTTATGGTTACCAAGAAAGATGGTTCAGTTCGCTTTTGCGTCGACAGCAGGAAATTGAACAGCGTTACGATCAGGGATTCCTATCCTCTCCCTCGTATACAGGATATTCTTGATAATCTTCGTGGTGCTAGATATATTAGTTCGCTCGATTTTCGGAGTGCTTTTTGGCAAATTCCTCTTGCGGATAAAGAGAGTTGTGAAAAGACTGCTTTCGTAGTTCCTCAACGAGGTTTGTTTGAATTTGTTAGGATGCCATTTGGACTCACAAATGCAGCCTCTGAGATGCAACGCCTAACAGACTTGATTGCTAATTTTGAATTTACCTCTACTAGTGATGATTGCGTCTTTGGATATGTCGACGATTTAATTTTGATTTCTAAAGACTTTCACAGTCATCTCGCACTCCTCAGAAAGATACGAAATCGTCTCAAAGAAGCCGGTTTGACTATTAACCTAAAAAAATGTGAGTTCTGCAAGAGTGAGTTAAAGTATTTGGGATATATTGTAAATGAAAAGGGTCTTCAGACTGATCCTAGTAAACTAGAAGCTATTAGGGATTATCCGACTCCAACCACCGCAAGATCACTGCGCGGTTTCATCGGGATGTGTTCCTATTATAGACGTTTTGTTGAAGGTTTTTCATCTATTATTGCTCCTCTCACTTCTCTTATAGGTAAAAAGAAGGGTCGTGATCGAATCATTTGGGATGATGCTGCCGAGCATGCATTTATTAAATTAAAAAGGGCGTTAATAAACACACCTGTGATGGCTTGTCCAGATTTTACCAAGCCATTCATTTTACAGTGTGATGCTTCCGCAGTCGGTCTGGGTTCAGTACTTTCACAAAAGATTGATAACATTGAACATCCTATTGCTTATTACTCACGACTTTTTTCAAAAGCAGAACGAAATTATAGTACCACCGAACGTGAACTTTTGTCTGTTCTTGATTCTATTAAACATTTCCGTTGTTATTTAGATGGAATGAAGTTTACTGTAATATCCGATCATATGGCTTTAAAATGGCTTCTTACGTTAAACAATCCCTCTGGTCGTTTAGCTAGATGGGCTACTGTCATTTCTCAATACACCTTTGACATCGTCCACCGTAAAGGTTCGCAGCACGTCGTTCCAGACGCACTATCCAGAATTTATGCGAGTCCAATCACATTTGATCAAGGTCCCGAGCATACCACAGATAGATGGTATAAAAAGGTTTATTTAGGCGCTCGTGATTCACCCCAAATGTTTCCTGCTTATGCCATACAGGACGGCGTTCTTTTAAGACGCATGCCTATCACCAGTCCCTTATCTTCTGACCCATGGCGTATAGTATTACCTGTTGAAAAGGTTCCACTCGCTATTTGGGAAGTTCACAATAGTTTCCCATCTATACATCCTGGCGTTACTAAGTCATATCTCAAGATAAAAGAGATTTTCTACTGGCCGAACATGTTTCGTGATGTTGCCGAGACATTGAGACAGTGTGAGATATGTAAAGCTTACAAGATTGCAAATACTCAACCTCGTGGTCAGATGTGCTATCCGAAGGATGTATCTTTGCCTCTACAGTCTATCTCTATTGATGTCATCGGTCCATTGCCCGTTGCTTACTATGGTTATAAGTATATTTTATCTATGGTAGACGTTTTTACAAAATACGTTTGGCTTATTCCTCTTAAGAAAGTTAACGCTTGTTCTGTTGTTAAAGCTTTGGAGTCTGAAATTTTCTTTAATTTCGGAGTTCCGCGAAGCATTCTCTGCGATAACGCTACGGTTTTTCGCAGTAATCAGTTTCTAAACTTTCTTAGATCATTCCACATCGAATCACCGACCTATACTCCCTATTATACTCCTCAGGCTAATACGGTCGAACGTTACAATCAAAGCGTGGTTACTTGTTTAGGTATTCTTGTTGGTGATAACCAAAGGAATTGGTCTAAAATGTTACCTAAAGTCAAACTTTATCTCAATTCTTGTTGTAATTTAGCCACAGGTTTTTCTCCTAACTTTCTTATGTTTGGTAGGGAAGTTCTTATGGGTTCTACCCGTGCTAATAGTCAGACTCAAGGCGCAAGTTTAGCTGAAAGTCGGGCCCAGCACGCATCGAACTTATCGTCCTTAACTGAGGTATATGCGAAGGTTGCTGATAATCTTTCTATGGCTTTCCTCCGAAATTCTCGAGTATATAATGTGCATCGTTCTGCTGTCATATTGAACGTTGGTGATACTGTATGGAGAAAGAATTTTTCTAGATCTTCTGGTGTCGATTATTTTTCGGGCAAGCTTGCTCCTCGTTTTATTAAATGCCGTGTGACCAGTGTTATTTCTAGGACCACCTATGAACTTAAAGATTGTGATTCCCCTCATTCAGGGAGATATCATATTAAAGATATCCTTAAATAATACATCTTTAATTTCTAAACTCGTAATACCATTAAATAATTTTTCATTCGGGATATTTTTACGTATTATTTTGCTACCCAATAATTTAATTTTCCATAATATTCACTTAAATATTAAGCTCAATCAAAAAATGTTTCATCAATTTATATTTTAACAAAAACATTCCCAGCGACATCTAGCCGTTCTAAATTGAAACCATTTATTAACAACCTTTTCTTTGTCATCGCATACAGTTCTGGCTTATAACATCTGTCATGCCGATAATGACAGCATGCTGATAATGACAGCTCTAGTATAGGGACACTGTCGATAAACTCATATCGATAAGTGTTGGGACACTGTCGATGTATTCTTATCGATAGCATCATAATAATTATGGTGTTAACTTTTTTTATCTTTGGTTCATCAATATAATTACTGATTATCCTTTTATTATTATGCTTGCTGTTTTTTCTTTGAAGTTGTTGGATTGTCTTTAGCGGTTTCTTCTTTGACAAAGTCCATTGCTAGACTTTTAGTCCTTCGTTAGATTAAGGTTCTTTTTTTATTAAATTATGTACTTCGAAACTCTTTCAAGTCGTTTTTTTTTTTTCTTTGTCTTAGTCGTCTCTTTAGTATTTAAAAAAAAAACCCTAGGTTTTACGATTTTAACATTTAGTTTTTACTGCTTGATTATTTTAGGGGATTCTCCCTGGGTTTACTTTCAAGTCACTAGTTTTCATGTTATTTCTAGATTTAGTGGACGCATCTCGAGTTAACTAACAACGTTTAGATGGAATGCGCTATCGTATTTATTAGTATCCGTTGCGCTCCGATGTTGTTGTTATGTTTAAATTCGATTACTTATGTTATTGTTTATTGATTACGTTAGATTAGATTAGGTTAGGTTAATTCTTTCAGGTTTCTCGTACTTGTTAATTTTTTTTTCTCTTCCGAACTTCAATATTTTTTTTTTTTCTTGGAAAGGGGATAACTGTAGTATTAGTAATACTACATGTTACATATTTAATATGCATCCTTCCTTTTTTGAAAACATGCAACCTCATTTATTGTCACTCCCGCTTAACCAGAAATATTTTTTTTTAATTTTTTCAAATAAGGATTTTTGTTTGACGTCTGATCTGATGAGAAAAAAAACGATTGGCATTGAAGGAAGATTCGTCACTGCCCACGGGCCAAAAATTAATATTTGATTGCTTTGGAATTATTACGTTATAATATTCATATACATAATATATCCCTTATTAAAATAGAGAAGTTGGAGTTATTTTGGATCTGGAGCGTATCGCTCCAATAGTCGGCGAGTCGTGACTTCAGGGATAACCAAGAGTTAAGTTTTACCTTGTCCTTTTTTATGGTATGGGTCAGAAGATTCATCAATCCGACTCGATTTGTTTCTGCTCCACAAACTTTTACCATTTTACTGGCGGAGGCTGGTAGCCTCGCGGAGTCGCAGTAGAAGGCGATTATTTTTTGAGAGGCGATTTGCCAAACCTGAGGTCGTCAGTGATCATCAGCGCGACAGGGCTGATACGGGGTCGCGAGAGACAAAATTGTCGCTTTTGATGTCAGTGGACCTCAATGTGACAACTGGAAAACTTGCCGGCTATATTTAATTTGAACCAGTCGCGTTGGAGCTTCCGGAAGACGGTTTGGTGGAAATTTGGTGTATTTTAATAAAAAAAAAAAACTTAGTTCCTAATTAATTAATTAATATTATCTTGCGTTTCAAAATAATTTCTACCAGTTAGTGATATTTTTTTGTTGTAATATGTAATTCTTTTCTTATAACAGAATACAGCAGGTTCGATACCTTTTTTATTTTAAAAAAATCTGCCTAATTTCAGTTAGAGTAAAATTTTGGTTGCAACCACAGTTACAAACTCTTTTTTTATCCAATTAATTCTAGATTTCTTAAGGTACGAAATCCTTCAGTATTTTCATTCATAATACTTGTTAAACCTACCGAAGCCCGTTGGGTAATGTGACGAAATTCCTATTTTGTATTTTCTATTTTTTATAATATATATATTTTTGTTTTTATATTCGGTCTTTAAGATAAAATTATACGTATTCAGTGGCTGAAGAAAAAAGTGTGTTTTCCTTTCTTTTACGCTACAGTACCTACACGTCTCCCCAACCCTACGGGGATGATGTTACAGGCGTGATGTTGCATAGGTACCTACACGTCTCCCCAACCCTACGGGGATGATGTTACAGGCGTGATGTTGCATAGGTACCTACACGTCTCCCCAACCCTACGGGGATGATGTTACAGGCGTGATGTTGCATAGGTACCTACACGTCTCCCCAACCCTACGGGGATGATGTTACAGGCGTGATGTTGCATAGGTACCTACACGTCTCCCCAACCCTACGGGGATGATGTTACAGGCGTGATGTTGCATAGGTACCTACACGTCTCCCCAACCCTACGGGGATGATGTTACAGGCGTGATGTTGCATAGGTACCTACACGTCTCCCCAACCCTACGGGGATGATGTTACAGGCGTGATGTTGCATAGGTACCTACACGTCTCCCCAACCCTACGGGGATGATGTTACAGGCGTGATGTTGCATAGGTACCTACACGTCTCCCCAACCCTACGGGGATGATGTTACAGGCGTGATGTTGCATAGGTACCTACACGTCTCCCCAACCCTACGGGGATGATGTTACAGGCGTGATGTTGCATAGGTACCTACACGTCTCCCCAACCCTACGGGGATGATATTACAGGTGATATTGTGATGTTATGTATAACGTTCTGGTGTTCCCGACTCGCGTAGTGTGCCAGGGGGCCGCGACAGACGTGATAGAGGAGCTGGTGGTGCGCGGCAGTTCGCTGGAGATGGCCGACCGCGCTGGCCTGCCACTCACTTCCGTCGCACGACTGCTCAACAAGCAGTGAGTGATCTACTTGTTATCTGTAAATAGAACTAGGTACTAACATGCTATTTTACTTTTATTTTGCTAAGTTTAAATTTACTTTGCACTCGTTGTTAATTGAGTATGTAAGCACTTCCTAGCCTGAAGCACAGGTTCTACCTAGGTCAGGCAAATATGCAACTGTACTCTATTTTCATTGTTAACTTATTAAATATATATATATACCTACACCGATTACGCCGAGATTTCAGATCCAATTTACGCGATTCTTTTTCTGTTCGATGCGGTATAGATGTCATTTGGTCCCATAAAGATTTAATTCTGTTTGGCCAAGTAGTTTTTATTTTATGAGCATTTTTGTTCATTCCACTGAGTATAAATTGATGATGTTATACTAAATTCCTGCCATTGTTATTTACATGGGAATTAGTGGTATGGGAGAAAAATAAAAACTTTTTTACAAAAAAAAACCACTACAATGTAAAAAACAACTTTAATTTTGGAAGTCGGTGGCAAAACACGAAAATACTAATCCAAAGACACCGACTTCCGAAATTAAAGTTATTGTTTTTATTATATTAATAAACGATTATTATTGATAGACCTTTACCCATTCCTACCACCCTAAACTAGTCCGACTCAACATCGACTCCACACACCACGCAGGACGCAGGAATCTAAGCTCAAGTGATATTACGCAAGTCATGGTTGTCGGAGCCATGTTTGTTGCGCTACGCTGCATGTGAGCACGTCCAACCGATGCCGACGGTCAATACTGGACTGCCATAAGGAATATTTTTGGGCTAACATATATATATAATCTGCCTATGTTAAACCTTAACAAAATTATTTATAAAGACAGATAGAATACTCTATTATGTACATCATCATTTTTTACAGATTCATTTTTTTGCAGATGTTGTTTCGGTACAAAAACCGATAAACAAAGAAAGAAAGGAAAAAAGTTGGAACACGCACAGGAAATACAAACAGTATTCAAAAGGAACTGCTTACTACTGCTTGCTTGTTATTGCTTTATTTTAAGTTATTATGCCTGTGGCAAGTTGTAAAGTATTTTCATTTCTATGGCGCGCTACGCATAGCTTCTTGCGGTCGATGGCTTTTGTAGTAAACTTCACCCAAAACTTGAACTTCCCAGAGGCCGCAGCCGCGACTCCGTGCTGCGTCTGGTGGACACCAGCTACCCTCATGAGAAGGCGCTCGCCAACTTCACGCGGCTCACCAAGAAGATATACAACGTGCACTCGCTGCTTAAGCTGCCCAGTCCACGCATCAAGAAGAATTGACACCAACGCACCGATATAGGTACGTCTTACGTGTATAATTAAAGATAAGAAGTATGAACTCAGATAAACTTATAGCGGTAGCTACGGCACATGAACATAGGGTGCGGTCCTTCTGAACTAGGTCCATAGATAGACACAGCTGCACTCAGTCACACGTGGACCATCGTCTAGACAGCGCATGTCGAACATAGGGTGCGGTCCTTCTGAACTAGGTCCATATATAGACACAGCTGCACTCAGTCACACGTGGACCATCGTCTAGACAGCGCATGTCGAACATAGGGTGCGGTCCTTCTGAACTAGGTCCATAGATAGACACAGCTGCACTCAGTCACACGTGGACCATCGTCTAGACAGCGCATGTCGAACATAGGGTGTGGTCCTTCTGAACTAGGTCCATAGATAGACACAGCTGCACTCAGTCACACGTGGACCATCGTCTAGACAGCGCATGTCGAACATAGGGTGCGGTCCTTCTGAACTAGGTCCATAGATAGACACAGCTGCACTCAGTCACACGTGGACCATCGTCTAGACCGCGCATGTCGAACATAGGGTGCGGTCCTTCTGAACTAGGTCCATAGATAGACACAGCTGCACTCAGTCACACGTGGACCATCGTCTAGACAGCGCATGTCGAACATAGGGTGCGGTCCTTCTGAACTAGGTCCATAGATAGACACAGCTGCACTCAGTCACACGTGGACCATCGTCTAGACAGCGCATGTCGAACATAGGGTGCGGTCCTTCTGAACTAGGTCCATAGATAGACACAGCTGCACTCAGTCACACGTGGACCATCGTCTAGACAGCGCATGTCGAACAGCTCAATAATTTCTTTTTAAGCGACTTCAAAAAAGGAGGAGGTTTCTCAATTCTTGTATATAAATACGCATCCAAATGCCTTCATGTGTATTAAATAATTAGTGTTCTAATTACTCAGAAACAAAAATAAGACACGGGATTCCATTTCATGCGTAAGTACAGCCAAAAATGTTAATTTGTTGAAAATTATAATTTTTATTTTAAGGTTTGCTTCGCCTTTTTTGTGAGAGCGAGAAAATACAAAACATCGTAAGAGACACGATGCGACGCTTCACACGACTCTCGCTAACGCTACCTCAATGTCATTCTAAATCGGCTAGCCTGGCACTAAAGTGGCCTATGATACAAAATAAACATTTGGAGCTAACAAACGAAACGCGTTTGAAGTCACTGTGTATTTATGAATGTATGTTATATTGATGATAAACATTATGTTACATAAAGCACTTTAGTTCCAGGCTAGCCCATCGTTAACATTCGGCGGGAAACGCGGTTGCACTCGCACGACTGTATCGGGTCCTATCTCTGTCCTTGTCTATCGGTACCTAACTGTAATAATATTACAGTTTTGTTCAATTGTTCAACATCTGTTATCAAAGTTGCATAATATGCAACTTTGCATATAGTTGTGTATCGAGCCCATGTTTAGTGATTGCGATGTTAGAGCGTACCGTATCTACCGCTAGTATACCAGAAGGACGCAATGTTTTATTATACGATTATATTATCTTTCCATGATCTCAATAAAATTATAATACCAGGCTATTGTTGTTTTACTGCAGGGCAAAGAAAAAAGGCATGACCATTGAGCACCACGCTTGCTCAATATGGATTAGTGATTTCAAACTTACATTTACTTGAGAGGGCTATCACAATGTTTCTTGTATTTGAGTGTTTGAAGTGAGTCACACACTCAAATACAAGAAAAATATTGATATTTATTTAGAACACTCCCGAGAGAAATAACCAAACTTTCTCGTGCATATTTTTTTTTTAATTTTGAAGGCATGTCAAATTTTATTTTATTTTTTTGTTTACGTTTTGTGTCCATTAACTTTTCCAAATTTTAACTTTGTTAGCTTGGATGTTTAATTTTGTGCATGTTGTGGTCTCCTATAAGTGAAGGAGTACACTTACTTATTACCTGATGTAACTCTTTATTTATGTGTCATGTATTGTGTACATCTTTTGTTGGAGATCCTAAATAAATAAATAAATAAACCATAATCACACATCTAAACTGGGAGTTTTGTATTTGAGTGTGTGACTGTTCAAACACTCAAATACAAGAAAAATTGTGATAGCTCTCTTAAGTCCACATGTTTTTCGTATGTCAGGGCCTTCAATGCAAAAATTAAACTACAGTGATAAAATGTAACACTAATTTTATTAGAAAATAAAAATATTTACAAAATCCTTAAACACTAACGGAGTATTGAATTGCATTATGCGTGTAACAAAGTGGTAACAGGTGTGGTTCAGATTAATTTAACACGAGAGGCCGAGCGGCGCACAGAAGAGCGGCGCAGAGAAGAGCGATGCAGAGCGTCCCACAGTCCACAGCCAACCCCGGTAGTACATATCCAACACGAAATGCTTTTCATGGCAAGCCCTATACAATATCCAATAAATAATTAAATAATTAACTTATATATTATGTTACAAGAGTTTGATACATAACGTAAGTAGCAGTAAGTGCGACATCCAGTACAGTCGCATCGAGGTTGCGGCGGCGGTCGCGTGCTTCTCGTTCTCAAACTCTACTTGGTTCTTGGGCATGCTGTGCCCATTGGTTTGAACTTCTTCTATTTCCCCCATCTCAAACTGAGTGGTTTTTGTGTCTCTTCTCTGTCTCACCTTGTCATCCTCATCTTCGTCATCGTCTTCATATTCTTCTTCGCTCTTTTCTTCCACCTGCGGTATTTGTACAGTCACCTCGACGTTTTTACTACCTTCTGCTTTCAAATCTTCTGGTTTTTGAATGTTTACAAGTTTCAGATGTGTCGTTCTTGTATCAATTACTTGGGCTTTAGTCGATTCTTGAATTTCTTTGTTAATGTGAGCAGCAACTGGTGGTGGGATTTCACCTTTGAAGGGACCAAATTGTGGCGATTTTAACAATTGCTCAAAGTTAGCTGGTAGTTTAGCAGAAAATAATTTAGAGGGGGCTTTAGTTCCGTCGGAGACGCTCGTCAATGTTGCTGCTGACACAGTTTTTCCATCGTAGGTGGTGAAAGTTTGATCGCTGGATGAAGATAACTTCTGAGAATGCTCTTTTGGAAGTTTTGGGTCGGGAGGGAGGTAATGAGGGCTAATTCTGTCTGACTCCATCATTAAATCGCCAGGAACCTCCTTGTCCATGTTTTTCTTGCTGAACAAACCAATCAGTTTAGTCACGTTGCTTAGTTTGGTCACATTCTTCAAGTACACTGGATGGGGTCTGTCTTCTTTGGCGTGATTAGTTGGGAACACTTCCTTAGTTCTGTCGTTGGTGGGCAACAAGTGGTCCGGTGGGGATGGAATGAACATCGGTTCGAACGTCTCTGTGACCTTATCACTGGGGGGGTACTGTTGGTTAGCGAGCTCGTTAAACGACGGGGACTCTTCATAATCGTCTTCAACATCGGCGTCTTCTCGTCTGTTAGCGTTGCCTTCGTATTCAGCTATCCTGTCTTCACCAGCCATTAGTGGTTCTCTAATTATAGGTTTGAACCCACTCTCAACTACGATTGAGTCAGGTTTAAATCCTGTATTGACGGCGGGTAGAATCGTAGACTTATCGGCAGATTCCCCAATGAAATCTGATGACTTTATTTCGTTTTGCGACTGATGTTCGTTTTCAAGTTGCAAGTGAATACTTGGTGTTGATTGATGGAACTCTGGCGCTGGAGTGGGCGGTGTTCTCATACCGAGCTGCTTTGTTGGGATCATCTGTTGGTCAAGAGGCATCGGGTTGTCCATAGGTTTGCCGAGTATGATCTGTCCCGGTTTATTGTAATATGTTTGTACGTTGCTATGCTGAGCTATCACGTCGTTACCACCGGGAGGCAGCATTATTTGACTTTTGACCACTTGATTAGCGATAATGTCGGTTTGACCCAGATTCAATGTCTGACTCGGAACTGTTAACTGTACATTGTTGCTCGGCTTACCCATTATTATGGCTTGTATGGGACTATTCGGTATCTTCGCAAATTGTGGAGGCGCTGCAAAATGAGAAGGCGCTGAATTTTGTGGAGGGACTGAAAACTGTAGATGCGCTGAATTTTGTTGATGCGTTGATATTTGTTGGTGCGCTGAGTTTTGTTGATACGCTGAATTTTGTTGATGTGCTGAATTCTGTTGATGCGCTGTGTTTTGTTGATGAGCTGAATTTTGTTGATGAGCTGAATTTTGTTGATGCGCTGAGTTTTGTTTATGCGCTGAATTTTGTGGATACGCGGAATTCTGTGGAAACGCTGAATTTTGTTTGGGCCCCAATGTATTATAGTTGGGTTTATTTTGGAGCATCGGAGGCAATGTTTTCATCGGTGGCACAACGTTCATGGATGGTCGGTTCATGTTCGACTGTAAACGGTTATGGCTGAACTTTGGTGGCGGTTTCTTCTGCGGTCCTTGCGAACCGTGGTGGTTGGGAAGGGGGAGCGGGTAGCCCATGTTCATGTTCCCCTTTTGGTATGTTGGAGGAGGACGACGTAGTTTGATCTCAGGGGGCGCCGGACGGCGGAACGAACTAGGTCGCATATTATTGATTGGCTTGTGGGAATTGTGTGGGGCTGGTCTTAATACAGATTGTAATGTCAGAGGTTTCTGATTGACCGGTAAGAAGTAATTGTCGGTGATCTTCCCCGGCTCGAAGAAGTATTCGTCGTCGTCACGCAGCGGCTGCTCAGCCACAAACAAGTTGTCCTGTCCGTCCTCGTGCACCTGGTACTGCAAGTACGTCGCGTTCTTTTTGTCATCCTTCATCGTGTCCTCCAGGGTCTCCACGGCTTGTATCACCTCCTTGATTTGTACGTTGGATATCGGCAATTCAGAATACTCCTGTCTCTTAGTGTTGTACGGCGGCGTCTGGTCTATCTCTGGGTACACTTCTCCCAAGAGTCCGCTCTCACTCTTAAATCTACTGAAATCGTCATAATTCGTTTTCGTATTGATTATTTTTTGTATTTTCCTGCGGTCATCTAAAAAGTTACGTTTCGGAGAGAGTCGTGACGGTACCTGCACGGACTCCTCGCCGGCCAGGTCATCGAGTGCCGCCACAGTCTGCACCACGCGGCTCTCCTGTGCGTCCTCCGCTTCCGCGGCGTCGCACTCGTCCACCACGTTAATCTTCCACCCGAGGTGGCGGTGCGTGAAACACTGCAACAGACAACCATGTTAATCCCGGGAATTTAAACTAACTTTGCAAGCTAATGAAACTTTCACCGTCCAATAATATACATTGAGAAGTAATGGAGCTATCTCATGCACAGAGAAGGCTTGGAAGGCTGAAACAGAAAACAGATAGTAAAGATTATGTACATACAGTGTATGCTTCACAGTGGATGTGCAGAGTACATACTACATGAATACCTAACTCTTAAATCGTCATCAGGTGCAGGATGACTTATGGAACGCTCATGTTATCAAATCTTAACGGGCATAAAGCTAGTTACCTACTGTCTTTTGGGGTGGCCGTGTTTATGCAAAGTCGTAGGAGATGCGCGAAGCACAGTTTGTGTTTTAACATGTTAGATATCTAGCTTTATATAAGAGCCTTGCATAAGTGTGTGCTTGCATAACTCTAGAGAAACATTAGAAGTAAAGTTCAAGTATTAATGCAACCTGTGATGTAAGTAATGAAAGAGTATAGTATTCAGGCGTTAAAGTGGAACATCAAGTTTTTGAAGGAGTCTGTCACACAGGTATGTTTGACAAAGCCGATCTTTTTCTAAAACTCGATGTGACGTGTTGTGTCATGCGCAGTACTAAGTTGCGTTTACTTAGACACGTTCAGTTGCATGCATCGTATGTAACAGTGAAGTAAAGAATAATGCAATATAAGATATTGTAGAGAACAGATGAAGAGTAATGGTTTGTAAATAATAGTGAGAGTTTTCGGTCGTTGTCTGATGTTGGACAGTTAATATGTGTTTGTGGATTTAATATGGTATAAACAAGGACATGAACAAATAAACAACATTACTAAATGCATTCTAAAGCTGGTACATGCATAGTACTATGCATGTCTTGGAGGAGTGAATAAACGAAGTGGTTATTCGTTAAGAAAAAATCTGCAAATAAATGCTTGATTTACGCGACGCAGTTAAACTAGTTAAAACTCGCAAATGTACACTCTAAGCACTCCATTTCTTCACTATTCCGTGACGAAAGTCGAAAAAGTTTGTCGAAGATGCGCCATGCGGGTCAGCGATCTACTTGGTGAGCTTGACTCAAGGGGGATGGCAACTGACCTGATAGTAGACAGTGTCAGGCGTCTTCCTGTCGGGGACCCACGTGACGACCCCTGGATTGCCCTCCTCGCACACGAGCGTGAGGGAGCGCTGGTAGGCACCGAAGCTGGGGAACTCGTCGGCCGCTGGGCCCTGACTGTCGGGCGTCCAGTTGCACAGCCGCCCTACGCCGCTGGGGCTCAGCCCACCCGAACGCGTGCGACGGACGCCCGCGTAGATAACTACACCCTGGAAAAATTGTAGTAGTGATACAGTTCACATAACGAGAGATGATTGTTTCCTATTGTCTTGGGCCCCGTTCACGGCCCCGACCGATGCGACTTGCGGGACCGGTTTCTACCCGTCACTCCTCAAGTCGCGTCGCGGTGACTCGTGGCATACTCTAAACAACTTCTTTCATTTGCTTTCTCCGTAGTCGTTGAAACACACGTGTCGTGTGAGCGGGTAGCTCGAGGTTTGTTGAGTTGACCAACAACTTAAAGTGTCCGTTTATTCAAATGACAACTGTGATCCATTGTCAATCGAAAGAAATAATTACAATATAGCAAATTTATGTAGTTGGTTAATTCGCTAAACATCACATTTCCCTTACTGTACACAGGCGCATTGTATAAAAATAATTAAAACGTCTCCCTTTATGCGCGCTCTAAATCCTTTGAAAGTGTAAAACTGAAACTTTCAGGAGTTAAAAAACAAGATATTCTTGGAGCGCACTTCTTGAGGAGTTTGAAGCATATTAAAAGGATTCCCAAGTTTATCTGTTTTATAAATATGGAAAGCTATCACTATTATTTTAAATGCACGAGTTTGAGACATTATTTGTTACTCTTTAACACCTTGATTTTGGTGCGGTGATAAAATATACCGGGTTTGGACACACTCAAGTTTTAATAGTGATATTTTACACCAAGTGAGATTATTAACAGCATGGTTGCATTCCTTAGTCAAGTAGACATTCTCCAGGATCGGCAAGCCTCACGCAGCTTAGGATAAATGTTACGAACACAAGTTTATAAGTTTACATTGTAACTGACGAATATGGAAGTGATTCTGAAATAAATGTTTGTTTATTTATTTATTTAGTACACTATATAAACTGTTCAAATGTTACTTCACTCATCAAACAACGGAGTAAAGAGTGAACGATTTAGTACACTATATAAACTGTTCAAATGTTACCACACTCATCAAACAACGGAGTAAAGAGTGAACGATTTAGTACAATATATAAACTGTTCAAATGTTACCACACTCATCAAACAACGGAGTAAAGAGTGAACGATTTAGTACACTATATAAACTGTTCAAATGTTACCACACTCATCAAACAACGGAGTAAAGAGTGAACGATTTAGTACACTATATAAACTGTTCAAATGTTACCACACTCATCAAACAACGGAGTAAAGAGTGAACGATTTAGTACACTATATAAACTGTTCAAATGTTGCCACACTCATCAAACAACGGAGTAAAGAGTGAACGATGACGGCGGCGTTACTTCCGATTTTGGCCACGCACCAAAATAACCTGGTAGCGTTGTAAATGAAAATCATTGTAAGAGATATTAAGCAAAAAAATAAAAATATTACCTCCTTCTCCTTATCGGTCTTGTGGAAGTACCCGCCGATGGGGTCGTTGGTGATGTAGAAGGGGTGGTATCTCGCGGGCACGTCGGGGTTGGAGCCTCCTTCTACCACGAACGTGTACTTGCGCCCGCGCACCACGTTGATCTCGGGGATCAGCAGGCCGTTGATGTACCATGAGATGCCCCAGCCGACGTGACCTACGCACATAGGTACAGATGGATGGATGTTGGTGCGTGTATGACCAGATGTATGAACGTAAACGAAGCAAAAAGAGTACGTAAGGATCGTAGCAGGTGGCGCCCTGTAGGTATGTGCCTACCCCCATGGGAAGAAGGCGCGAGTTTATGCGCATGCGGAATACCAGACGACCTGGTGGTGCTAAAAAGGATCTTACTTGCTTCTTTTCAAGAATAGTTAAAAGACAAGATTAATGGATCTCAACAGCTCTGGTAAGTTCTGTTTAAGTTCGGTCCACTGTAAGACATGACTATAGACCTACCGATAGTATTTTATCATTTATTAATATAACAAGCTGAGTGCCTTGAGGTTACTCATTGGCGAAAAATTATAAACCTCCATACTTTTCATCCCCAATTCCCCCTAATATAATTTTCAAAAATCCTTTCTGTGAGCCCACTTTCGGTATAAGAAACTCTGAGCAACATGTCATGCTTCAGGACCCAGCTATGCGCTGTCTGTCGTTGTATGAATTTCAGATTTTTATTAAGTACCTAGATATTTGCACTTTGCGGGATGGTGTGGGGACGAGGTTTAGCGTGCCGAACTGGTTGAATAAAGTGCTACTTATGCTTGTTAATGTGGGTGTTAAGCGTGTGGCTTCAATCAAATATGATACTATGTTATAATTATGGAGCAGTGAGTTACCGGTGATGGCGGAGTATCCCTGCTTGCCGCCGGTGGGCCCCATCTGCGCGTAGAACACGCCGTCCGGTGGCTCGTAGCACTGGATGGCGGGGATGTCCCACGGCACCGCCTTGGCCACCGGCTTAGGAGTCGGCACGGGGTTCGGCTTGATCAGTTGCGCCTGGAGGGTATTGGGCTTTTAGAAAAACTTTATCAAAGAATTGTATCGAAAAATTTTGTTGAGCACGATTTGCCATGTCATATCAAGAGAACATTATGCTACTCAATCAAGAACCCGGCAGCATATACGAGTGCTTCTTCAGGTTCAACCATCTGAGTTTGCATCAGATAGATAACGGGCGTAAAAAGGTGCTTACGAAGTGAGATTCGTTTGTTATTTCCGTCAATGCGATATTTATTTGTACGGCAATTTTTTTTAGGCTATCAAGTTCTAAATGTTGTAACTTATTGCTCAATGTTATATAGTTTCATGTACAGCGTGCGCAGATAACGGCTATGTGATGGGTCTTTTTATACCCTGTATACTCACAGTTTGTTGCGTAGAGCGCGCGGGTTCCTGATGCGGTTCTTCGGCTGGTGTGTCGTCCTCCTCGGGCATGGGGCAGTTCCACACCGGCGGCCGCCCGAACTCGATCAATTTGTCGCCCTACACACACAGCAATGGTTCAAAATACAAAACTAAGACATAGATTATAGAGGTACGAGACAGGGTGTACAGTTCACTCATACCTCCATGGAAAAGGGAGGATCCTACGACCAGGCGGGTGTCGTGTCTGGTGGGCAACTGCCCGACGACTAATGTCGGGACTTTGAATCTATGCTAGTTGCGCGGTAAACTCTGCTTGTGCGATGCCGGATTTTGCGTGACGTCAGTATGACGTAGTTCGCATGTGGCGATATAGATACCGCTACAAGATACATTTCATCACACGCACAATATTATCCCAAATGAACAGCTGGAGTTCTGATGTGCTGGAAATTAAATTGATCGGTATCGTCGTACTCACTTACACGTCCGTGGATACGAAACAATCGCAAAGACCTTTCTCTCACGTCTCTCATGTCTCACGTCCTTTGATTTTTTAGTAGTCATTCAAAATTAAAAGCATTTTTGAAGCTTCGACACATCACACACACACACACACACACACATCATTGTTACACACTAAACCGCTAAAGGTAAAAATTAGAAATTGGGACAGTAGGTCTTTACGTGACGTAGGTATCCACTAATAAAGTATTGAGGGGAAAGGACAAAGGGTATTGAGGGGAATTTAGCTTTTTAGATAAATTTTATCCCTGAAGACATGGGGTTAATCAAAATCAAAATCAAAAGTCATTTATTCAAATTAGGCTGAGAATCAGCACTTTTTGAACGTCAAAATCACATAAGACAGTCCCCCCAAAACGCCCACCCTTCACCACTTCCTAGTGCTTTAGCTGGGAAGAAGAAGTGGCGGAACAAACTCCCCAGCAGCACTGCTGTCTGTTCAGTTAGAAGAACTGGATTCTATACATATAGTAATAAGTAATTAACATTACGAAACACATAAATATTAAAATTATTTGCCATATGTCAGCTAGCACACGCCAATATTTAAAACTATACTCAAGCAGAAATAAATAATAAAAACAAAAACGCAAACAGAACTTAATACATAATAAAAAGCCTCCTGGCATAAAGGGCGTGCCCGCTTACATATGCAATGCTGCATTATGTTTATATGTATATAGCTGTAACTTGTAGCCACAAATGATAAACTAGGACCTTCGAAGTAAAATAAAGAAACATTAATTTCTAATAACAATAACAAAACCATAGTCAGCAATAAACTTGAAACTTGGTATGAATATGTACTTAAATCCCAACTAATATTATAAATGCGAAAGTTAGTTTATTCGTTTATTATGCTTTCACGCTAAAACGGCTGAACGTATTTGGATGAAATTTGACATCACGTAAGAAAAATTACAGATTTTTACAAAAAAAGGTGAAAGACATAATTATAGTACTAGAAATAGGTACCTATTCGTTAAACCAGGTTTCATACTGGCTAAAATAACTTGTCTTTCAAGGGGTACTGTTTAAAATATCTCCCTCCCCACATACTTCAACTGAATGTGACGTTATTCAAATCTTCTACACTCTATGCAGGCATTTATGTACCTACACAACGTGTTTTTTTTTTTATATCCCGCTGCACTAGAGCCGGGTGCTTTACCTTCCTTGAGGATATTTATTTCACAATTTCTTTTGGGCTGGTACTTTTTAGTGGAAGACACATTTGATTCGCTGATTCAAGGTGTTCCTTGATTTCCATAGTATGTTCGGGATTGTTTTCAGGGAGTGGTTGGAAAACTGTTCAGTAGTGTAGTAAAGTATGTAGCGGGATAGTGCAGCTTGTAAATAATATTTACGTGTGTAGGTATCGGGCTTCCCCGTAGCAGCTAAGTGAAGGGAAAGCCACCTCATTGTCATCGATGAAATCTAAAGTTGTTTCAATAAATTACGAAGGAAATTTCAAATGACATTACATTACATTTATTTCGTTTGAACAGTTGAAGTAATTAAAGTTGTGTAGATTGTGATGTTCTCGAAAACTCGCCGAATCATTGTTCCGATAAAACTCACGCACACAAAAAGCACGGTCCGCACCGGTGCCGCGGTGAAACGCTCCACGGCGAATGACTTCCCAGAAACCGAACCTCGCCCGCGCCTCTCCCGCGTGTCGTATGCATTTCATTCGAAATGTACATTTTAAAGAACTTATGGGCCATCTAGAAACTTATTCTCCTTTGTATTATATAATTGCATAGCACAGGTGTGACCACTATGTACTACAGAGCTACCATTTACCGGGTAATTTACAAAACGAACCTTTCCGCCAGCATCATCATCATAAATAATGTATTTCATTGGTATGAATGTCATGTCATGTCAATCCTTCCGTTTTCTCTTGATCCCTCTGTCAAAGCTGCGATACTGGAGTCTTGCTGGCTTGCAGTACCACAATGCCCTAACTTTAAGCTTAGCAATATTACTGACGATGACGTCAAGAAATCTGTACTTGCGATTACTTCTTCAGCAGTGGGTAATGATACGTTGTGTTCTAGAATGATAACTCTTATCCTTCCCTCATTACTTCCTGTTCTCACTCACATCTTCAATCACTCATTTTCCTCTAGCTCCTTTCCGTCAGTTTGGAAACAGGCTCACATTATACCTCTACCTAAAACTAACGATGCTTCTTTAGCAACCCAGACCTATTTCTATTCTCCCATTTCTCTCTTAGGTTTTTGAGCACATAGTTCATAGACAATTATCATTTTTCTTGACGTCAAACTTAATAATATCCCCTTTTCAATCCGGTTTTCGCCCAGGTCATAGTACTGTATCCGCGCTTTTTAAGGTAACTGACGACATCCGCTGGGCAATGGAGAATAAGTCCCTTACTGTTCTCATATTGCTTGACTTTAGTAGCGCCTTTAACTCAGTAGATTTCGACATTTTACTAGGTATCCTCAAATCTATATATTTTTCTTCATCCGCTCTAGCCTGGTTCAGTTCTTATCTTCGGGGACGCTCTCAGTGACGCCTTGAGGAGTCTTTCTCTGATTGGTGTAGCCTCACTGAGGGCGTGCCTCAGGGTAGCGTTCTCTCTCCTCTTCTCTGTTCAATTTTCATTAACTTCGTTACCAAAGTAATCTCTTCTAGTTTCCATCTCTACGCAGATAATAATAATAATAAATAATATTAAAAACGTTTATTTATAAAAAGAGATACATTTACAATGAAAACCATAACAATTAAAATAGCGCACAGTTGCTAATTTGCCTGAACTAGGTTGAACCTGTGCTTCAGGCTAGAAAGTCCATAAATACTTAACGTAATAAATTATCATTGAGTCTTAAAACTAAATTAAAACTTAAATAAATAAAAGTAAACTAGCATGTTAACAGATCTATTTGCAGACAATAAGTAGGTCTTCTGTCTGTACATAGTGTAGATGACTTGCAGCTGTACCGACATTTTACTGTAGCTGACGCGGGTTCTGCAATTGTTGCAATGAATCATGACCTGGCTTGTATCAGCGCTTGGGCGGAGTCTTTTGGTTTGCAAGTTAACCCAGCTAAATCCCAGGCCATGATCATAGGCAGCGGATTCTTTCGCAATGCGGCTGATATGTCATCACTGGTGCCTTTATATCTCGATGGTGTTCTCATTGACTATACCGAAACCGCCAAAGATCTGGGTGTAATATTATCGACTCCAATCTTTCGTGGCGTGCTCAGGTCGATTAGGTCAGTCGAAAGGTACATTTATCATTTCATTCGCTGAAATGTCTTCAAAGTCCCTTGCTTTGAAGACTAGAATTGTTGCCTTTGAAGTCTAAAATTTCTTTGGCACAGACACTTATTCATCCGATTATATAGATTATCCGCCTGCTACTTGGATGCTACAGAGGAGCTATTAAACAAGCTTGAGCGCTTGCAAAATTTGTGCATTCGCTTCGTTTTCGGTTTGCGAAAGTATGACCATGTTTCTCACCTTCGCAAGGAGCTCAAGTGGCTCCCGGTTCGCCTTCGCAGAAACACGCGGATTTTATGTCTCCTCTTCAACATCTTACACAACCCCTCTTAACCTTCCTACCTGCGTTAGCGATTTTCTTACGCTCGCACTAGCGAAGCACCGTGTACATAGATCACACCTTAGAACCCTCCTGAAATCCCATCCTCATAAAACTAGCTACTATTCTTATTCCTTCTCTGTTCATGCTGTAAGATTGTGGAACTCACTTCCGCCTGGCATTCGAGATTTAAAATCTATTTCTCAATTCAAATATCGATTAAAAGAGCATTTACCTTTTCTCTTAACTGTGAGAATTTATAAATTTTTATTTTTGCATTATGTATTTATTTAACTATATGTATTTTTTTTATTTTTTTATTATGTGTAGGTATATTTAATATTGTATTTTAAAACGTCACAAAACAAAATTCTTCTCTTCTTGTTCTCACACACTATTGTCTACATTTCTTTCTCATTTCTCCTTTCGCAGGTCTGCTGGAAGAAATTTCTTAAGAAATAAGCAGTACCTTTGTACTCAATACTAATAATATGTCTTATCTGTATCTGTTTTACTGTGTGTACATAAATAATAAAATAAATAAATGTGCCCTGGCGGCTGAGAATATGTCACGCTCACTCAAATATCTCGCTGAGGTGGCGCGTGTGTTGGAACGTGTAGCTCCCTTCAAAATGGTTAAGCTAAATGGAGCTGATCCATGCGTCATGTTTGTGAATGGAGGCCGTCAGGGACTGGTCATCTCTTAGCTACCACGATTCATTTTTTCTTTCGGTTTGCTGTAGCTGTAGGTAGCAGTCGACGCTTTTAACGCGTACTTCTTCTTCGATACATACAATAAGATCGTAGCGAAGTCAAAACTGTACATTGTTTTTTTTTCAAAGTAAGTTTTGCGAGGTCTGGGAACAGTTTTAATATCGAAAATATATTCTTTTTTAATTTTTGTCTTTTTGTCTGAGTGTATGTTCCAGCATTTCGCAAAAACTTCCGGATAGATTTTGTTCAAATTTTGCATAGATATTTCCTATAAGTCTGGTCAGTTTGTAGGCTATAAATTATCACGCTATTTGCTCCCACCATTTTTATCACCCTCCATGGTGAGAAATATTGCAATTTATTCGTATTCTTCCATAGTTTACCGCAAATTGTAAAAAGACGAGCCAAAAGGTTAGAATATTGCAGATAGTTACAGATGTATTAATCTTTTAAATGATTATCATCACGCTATACCTTTAATGGCCTAAGCAGTCAATCATGAGTTCATGACATAATATAAGAACGGCTACATATGTCAACTTTCTACAATGAAAATAGCTTAAAAGTTCGACGACTTCTTTGCAAACCTATTTTCCAGTCCCAACTATTTACATGTTTCTTTATTATTACATGATAGTTCGTAAAACGTACACAGAAAAACATTATGTTTAGGGCTTTTCTATAATCATTGGTTATAATAAAAATAACTATCTAAGGTTAAGTGACAAGTTAATGAGAAATCCCGTGTGGTTTTTGGGCTGCTGAGACCAAAACTACAAAAGTAGTAGGTATACAAGAAAGTTTAATAAAATTGTGGCTGTTATTTTAGTATATTGTGGTGTCTGACGACTTCCATGCGAACGCAGTCGCGGGCAGAAGCTATTATAATTATAAATTTAACATTCATGATGTAAAAATAACTTTTAGGCTTTAATATCTTTCCCAGATAAACAATGTCTTTTCTGGCAAATAAATATTTTCGAATTTGATATTTTTTTGAACGAATAATTTTATAACCATATAATTTAAAAGAGTGTCCATGGAGCAATGGGCAACTAGCTTCATATTTCTGACTGATCGACCACTTTACAATTCAAAAGCTCCTGTAACTGGTTTAATTGAAATAAATGCTTTGAGTTTGACTTTGACAGATAGGCTATTTTTCGTGCTGGATCGCAGACGAAGTCGCGGGCAAGAGCTAGTAAGTAATAAAGTCACGAGCTAAGCTCTCGTATATTCACGAGCGAAGATCTAGTATATTCACGAGCGCAGCTCTAGTATATTCATAATACAAAAGTTGTTGTCCACTAACCTTGGTAAAGTGCGGATGGTAGGACACTTCATTCCTGGAGTTGAGCGGCCCGATGGCCCAGATGATGGCCTGGCTGCCGTTGGTGAGCACGGCGCGGTCCAGCTCGTCGGCTGCCTTCAGCGAGCGCTGGTACGTCACGATGGAGTAACCGTTCACCAGCGCCGCGTTCAGCAGGCGGATCGAGTTCGTGTTCTCCTGTGCGGGGAGATTCCGTGAGTATTCTAAGCCACCTTCGTTCAACTTGGTAAATGTGGCCATGCTGTCAGCCTTTGGGTACATTTTCAGTTGTCAGTGATGGTTTTTTTTTAATGGTTTATACCTATAGCATGTGCAGCTAGATAAGTAACATAATTGTTTAGCACATTGACATACTCCGTCAATTGGCCGTGTTATAGTCATTTCATACGGTTAGAACTGTCAAAAATGACAGTTGTGATTTGAATATACAGTTAATTGTAGTAAATTTGCCAAAGAATTAGTTTCACTGAATGTAAATAATTATTTTCAAAGAGTATTTCTTTTGTATATAAATTTCGTTTTAAACAAAATAGCTTAGCTATGTATGATTTAGAACCGCTTTACTAACTCGTGTGTGCAATTAAAGTCATACGTGACAATTCGCGCTGCAGTTGTGACCACACAACTGGCACGAGTTATACTGCTGTTGCACAATCTACACACTTAATTAGGTTAGTTTACGAGGGAGTATTTTCAGGCTCAACTACCCCAACTGATACAAAAAGAGTTGCAGCACATACCACAAGCCTCTCATCGGGACAAGAGCCCCGGACTCCAGCGCACTGACTCTTGGCGTCCAGGTAGTAGTCCTCAGCATAGCCCTTGAGCGTGCGCTTGTCCACCCAGGCTACTGTCGGGTCGCCGCCCACCATCTGTGTCTTCAGATTGTCGCCAGATACACCGAACGCCATGTACTCGCCGTCCTCTGGAAATAAAACACATGTTAGGAAATGAAGGATACAATATCATCTTTATGTGGTGGTGGCACCACCTTGCAAAGGTGGTCGATCCACCTAACTTAAGGGTGTCCTACGTCACGTTGGCCGATTCGCGAACACATTTTTCATTTAAGAATACATCAACCTCAAAGTGCATCGGTTCTACTGCTAATATGGCTAGCTCATTGCCAGTTTAGCGTGCTAGTTCTGTGCGATATGTTGACTGCTTTGGTTCTCTGCTCTGTACAGACTTGGTAATAGGAATGTGGTACTGACCAAGTTTAGCCACGAGCTGCAGCACAATGCTGTCGCCGGCGACCGCCCAGCGGACCTCGAAAGCCAGCTCGTCGTACAACACCTCGCAGTTCAGCTTCGACTGTCACAAACAAACACACACAGTTTAATACAATGGAGGGACAGAATTATTATTCGGAGGACATTTAGCAAAATTTATACAATATTAATAAAACTCAGCTAGCCCATGATCATGATTTCTGCCAAATGTTTACAATACGGAACACAATTGCAAGATTGTTCTTTACAAAGAATCAAGCTTACTTTTGAGTCAGTGGGTCGTCTTAGAGGCGGGAGACTGATCAAGATCCAAATTACTTTCATCAAGATTACTTTGAGTCTCACGCTGTAACTACACTCATGTTAAGAACACTACATGCGTACTGCATATCTCAACTCTGTTCGTGTACATCTTTGTCTACCACTGTGGGCATCTGAGGCATAGGAAGGTACTACCTAATGTTAGATGTGTGTTCAGGCAGGGAACATTTTAATCTAGACTGGAGCTGTAAATGCGTTTGTATTCCAAGGAACAAAGAAGCGCTCTATTATTGTATGTAGGTATTATACATATGAGTAATTCACCATCGCAAAAAAAAAATGCCTGATATAGTTTTAACTGCAATAAGTTGCTTGAAGTTGAAGTAGTATCTAACTGTAGAGCTTTTGGTTTCTAAATCTAAACACAAACAATTATGTAGTAAGGAATAACTACGAATTGAAATAAAATAATCATTACCCAAAAAGTGTCGTTAGTGTTGATGTCGCGTTGTTTGGTGAACAATGGCGCGCGGCGTCGAAGATGTTCGCTCGTTATAAGTTGTCGGGCGACGCACAACAAGTTATTGCAACAGATGACTTGGACTGTTAGCAGTTTGTTATTATTTAAGTTTGTACAAATTGAACTAAGTCGCCGATTCCGAACTCAATTAGTACCTATTAGCAAGTTCGTTATAATACTAGTGAATGGTAGGTACGGTCGTTGTACAGAAGTGTACGACTAAAGGCCGACAGACAATACGCCGACCGACAGACAATACGCCGACCGACTGACAATACGCCGACCGACTGACAATACGCCGACCGACAGACAATACGCCGACCGACTGAACACCGGCAGGACTTTTCTTCGACGAGACTCTTTGCCGACAGGACAACATTTCTGTGTTTTTTTTTTTGTCAAGGTACGTCATGGTACTTTATTTTTTCATAATCATGTAGCTTCAAGTAAATACTACTCGTAAAATCAAAATCAAATCAAAATCAAAAGTCATTTATTCAAATTAGGCTGAGAATCAGCACTTTATGAACGTCAAAATCACATAAGACAGTCCCCCCAAAACGCCCACCCTTCACCACTTCCTAGTGCTTTAGCTGGGAAGAAGAAGTGGCGGAACAAACTAGGTTCTCTAAAACCGATGCCGATCTCTCATTACATCGCAGTTGACAGAATCAGATACATTTTAAAAGGAATGCCAAATACTTTTCCATAATCCAGTTTGTTTCTATGAATTTCTTACAGCATGCAAGATCTTCTGCAGTACGGTCGTGGTAGCTGCAACAGCTATGCGACTGCCTGATTTTGTTTTTATTTCACTCTCAGAGTAACGTGCCTACATATTTTTTTATTGTCTGAATCGAAATGAATGTTAAAACTTGGTTCAACTTTGCCGCAATATTGAAGCGAGACACTGAGTAATGCAGTGAGTCCAGAGGCAATTTGGACACGTTCTAATGGCGGAGCTCTCTCATTGAACTCCGGGAAGAAGTTATTTCAATTGAATCGATTGTGATCGTATAAGCTGTGATTATAGAACTGCGTTTGTATAACAATATAATAAAATCGTCAAGTGTTGTTATCATCAACGGGACTATGCAATAAATACCAATTTTTTTTTGTTCTGGACACTGTGCACGACTAAAAACATTTAGGTAAATCGAAATCTTTAAAAAAAAATTAACATATTTTTGATTAATAAATACCACCAATAACCTCGTACCACACATAAATAATCGGCTAAAACAGAAGTGACACCTTGTGTAGGATTCTACCATATTTCAGTCGCTGGGAACCATCTGGGAACAAACAAAAATAACGCAACACCTTTCACAGCCAGTAATTATGCTAGCCGTAGCCGATGCGGAATAAACGTTAGGGCATACGCTCGTGGTCGCCACACAGAGACACGATGTTCACGAGTCAGTAGCAGCGACCTTCCCTAGCCGAGTGTGTTATCACACTTATCACACGCGAGGGAAGAGTTCGAAAGGATTGGGTAGCATTTGTCCTACATATATGGAAGATACAGTTTCGAATGTCGTTTCCTGCTAGTCGCGACAGTATTTCTGACATTTGCTTCTGTGACAAATTATTGTGATAGTGATATTATAAGTATTTTGTGGCCAATTATTAGTATTTAAATAATCATTGGTGTGTGTGTGGTTACTGATAGGTATGTAATATTTTAATATCAGTCTAAATCTAAAATTTAAAAAATAATTACCGACTTCGAAAGACTATCCGAAATATTTTTATTCTTTTTGTACGGTTGGCCGCACGTCAGTAGTGACAAAACGATTGCGGTAGGTATAAGCTTAGCTTTTTAAGCTAGCCTCTTATTCTATGGGAACTCCAAACTACGCTCATCAAAGTCAAAGTGTTGCCACACTTAGCACCGACGTGACGTGCTATCGACTGTACTAACTGCTGTGTGCGTGATATACTCGTAGCTTGTATAAACCCTCTAAACGTATTATGTAATGAGTCTATCTCAGAACTGGGTCAGACGGATGAGCGCTAAATTAATGTGGATACGGAAAAACATCACAGTGGATCAGTGGACAAAATATGAATTTTTTGTGGCGATTACTTATTGTGTCGTTCGGTATTCAATTCCTGTACACACATGAGATATGCAATAAAGATTTGAATTGAATTTAAAGATAATGATAGTGTTAGGGAAGCTCTACGTTTGATATTGGGGTCGGCTTCCAGTTGGATTCAATGACTTTCACTGTTTGTGAACTGTTTACGATTACACAATAAACTGACGAAATAATAAAATACTTACGTAAGTATGAAATATCATAAGAGAAAATGTTCATTAGTTCAAAAATAATTCAAATCAAACCAAATTCTTCCTCCCTTCTTGGCAATTCTTGGTAATGACGATATTGTTTTTTTTTTTTCAAAATTTGTGATTGAGTCACCAGATAATATGATCTGCGGAGTGTTTCTAAACCGAGATTGGGTCGAGGCCGTGTGACGTCACCACGCAAAGTCCCGGTACTTCGGCGGCGACGCGGCTCCGGCCGGGCGCCCCGGGCGCAGCGTGCGAGTAAGGACACTCCGCACAAAAGTTACGTTACACCACCATTTTATTCCATTCGTAAACGTCGTCAGGTTGTCATCAGTCGTCTGCATTAATAGGTAATAGACATTTGCTAATGGACCTTTACGGTTCTGAGCTGATAATAATTATGATACCGAACTGTTACTTTCGTGCTCCTGTGGGCTTGCTCCATTATGTCATCAATATATCTATGTATGTAGGTACATAACCAGGGGCATATATGGTATTGAGCTTTACCTATTAAGTTCTTCCAAAGAAAAACATGATAAATACGTTAATTACTCACTTAGTGTAACGTCTTCACATATACTACAATAATAATGTGTAAGACTATCTCATTATACATGAGGCTGTTTATGTCATAATGTTGTTATCTCTCTCTCTCTCTATCTCACGCAAACTCAATCGATACGGCGATAACAATCCTTATAACTATAAAAATCAATGCCACTTTTTGTTGGAATTTTATAACTCAAGAACGGATGGACCGATTTTGCTAATCCTTTTTTTAGAATATTCCTTGAAGTACGAGGATGGTTCATACGGAGAGAAAAGAAAAAAAAATGTTAGGCGGTACGAAGTTCGCGGGGTCAGCTAGTGAATGTTAGGCGGTACGAAGTTCGCGGGGTCAGCTAGTGAATGTTAGGCGGTACGAAGTTCGCGGGGTCAGCTAGTGAATGTTAGGCGGTACGAAGTTCGCGGGGTCAGCTAGTGAATGTTAGGCGGTACGAAGTTCGCGGGGTCAGCTAGTGAATGTTAGGCGGTACGAAGTTCGCGGGGTCAGCTAGTGAATGTTAGGCGGTACGAAGTTCGCGGGGTCAGCTAGTGAATGTTAGGCGGTACGAAGTTCGCGGGGTCAGCTAGTGAATGTTAGGCGGTACGAAGTTCGCGGGGTCAGCTAGTGAATGTTAGGCGGTACGAAGTTCGCGGGGTCAGCTAGTGAATGTTAGGCGGTATGAAGTTCGCGGGGTCAGCTAGTGAATGTTAGGCGGTACGAAGTTCGCGGGGTCAGCTAGTGAATGTTAGGCGGTACGAAGTTCGCGGGGTCAGCTAGTGAATGTTAGGCGGTACGAAGTTCGCGGGGTCAGCTAGTGAATGTTAGGCGGTACGAAGTTCGCGGGGTCAGCTAGTGAATGTTAGGCGGTACGAAGTTCGCGGGGTCAGCTAGTGAATGTTAGGCGGTACGAAGTTCGCGGGGTCAGCTAGTGAATGTTAGGCGGTATGAAGTTCGCGGGGTCAGCTAGTGAATGTTAGGCGGTACGAAGTTCGCGGGGTCAGCTAGTGAATGTTAGGCGGTACGAAGTTCGCGGGGTCAGCTAGTGAATGTTAGGCGGTACGAAGTTCGCGGGGTCAGCTAGTGAATGTTAGGCGGTACGAAGTTCGCGGGGTCAGCTAGTGAATTCATAATTATTTATGTCTACTTCTACTATTTAGAATAACTAACATCATACTTATCGATATGTATAAACGTGACGCGCAGATACGATCTCTCGATACTTAACATGTTCCCGATCGTTAAACAACAATAACATGTTTATGTATTCAGGTCGTCCTCTACGAGTAGTAGTACATGATACGTTGAAGTTGGGTATCTAAGACCTTGCTAACGTCAACTCAAAACTCAAAGCATTTATTTCAAATAAACCAATTACAGGCACTTTTGAATTGTCAAGGGGTCGGTCAGTCAGAAAGATGAAGCTAGTTGCCCATTCCAAAGCGTAGTTGGTATCTATGGAGAAGAACGGGCAAGAAACTCCATGGACACTCTTTTAAATCAAAATATTGTTACAAAAAAGTGGTTACATCATTCATGTTGTAATAATACATGTGAGAACGATGTAGAAAGATGTGCACGTTAAAAGCATCCGTAATAAAAAGATAAAAACAATTAAGGAATTAAAATAAGCCGTGGCAGCTAAGAAATGACCAGTACCTACTGACGGCGCCCGTTCACGAACATGACGTATGGATCAGCAGCATTCAGCTCAACCATTTTGAAGGGAACTCAATGATCCAATACATTACAAGCATTTTTGTCAGCGATATAATCCCCCAACTTATATATATGCTTGGATGTATAGTGTGCGTTTTATACAAGATTTAAATTTCGTTTCATTCAGTTGGAGTATGTGGGGAGGTATTTTATTGTAACATTTTAAACAGTACCCCATGAAGGATGAGTCTACTTTAGCCAGTCTGAAACCTGGTTGAACTAATTGGTCCCTATTTCTAGTCCTATAATTGTGTCTTTCACCTCTTTTACTGAAAAAAATTAAACTTTTCCTTACGTACATGATGTTTTCATAAATATATTGACAAGGTACCGTCATGATGTTAATGTCTTTAAACAGTTCCCTTAGAGAATCGCACCTGCGGAGGCTGTATATTGCTCTGATAGCTCTTTTCTGCAGAATAAAAATAGACTCAATATCGGCAGCCCGTCCCCATAATAAAATACCGTAAGACATGATACTATGAAAATAGCTGAAATAGACTAGCCTCGCGGTATCTACATTAGTAAATTGACGGATTTTTCTTACAGCATATGCTGCTGAACTTAGCCGTCCTGCAAGAGATGTTAAATGAGGACCCCATTGCAGCCTTGAGTCTAGCGTTATTCCCAGGAAAACAGTTTCATTGACAAATTCTAGTTTCTCAACAGAAAAAATCCATAATTTAATGATATAAATGCGAAAGTAAGTCTTTTACCTTATCACGCCTTAATAGCTCAACGCATTTCAATGAGCACAGGTAGACCACGACCTGGGTAGGACATACTCGTAGGATAGTTTTATCTCGGTACTAACGTTCCCTTGGGATAATGTCCGAGCTGCACGCGCGCGACAACGCGGATAAAAGTTTGTACCAAATAAAGTTGCATCAAGATGCCTCATCAGAATATCTGCAGAACATTAGCGTGAGGTTTGAGTCGCAGCCAACATGTCTAGCCGAGCCGTTGGCCAGTTGGCAGTCGGCCTTCGCGTCTGTAGCCCCAATCGATCAAATATATTCTGTTGTTTTTTTTAAATATTGAGTCTTCACTATTGGTTCATTTTTTATTGGTAGTTTTTTGACGACACGGTTGGCGCAGTGGTTAAGCGATTGAATGCTGCGTCACGTGTCGCGGGTTCGATCCCCGCACGGAATAAATATTTGTATGACCTGCCAGTAGTTGTTCCGGGTCTGGCTGTTTGTGTATGTGAGTTTTAAATGTTTGTAAACGTACCCGCGATACAGGAGAAATTCCTAGTGAGGGGAAACGTTTAAAAAAATAAATTGTCAAACTATTGTGAGAACTTTATTTTGTTTAATATTGACACAGACGACTGCCTCGATGGTCCAGTGGTCACTAGCGCGACTGCTGAGCGTGGGGTCTCGAGCTCGAACACCAGTCGGGCAACGTGTTCTTGGGTGTTACCATAGACAGTGAGCCCGGAGTGATAACACGTGTCTGGTTGGCGGCATGGGCTTGTCATCTATTACATAATACTTAACTGGTATTATGGAGGACGACCTCTGCCTAACCTTTTCGCAAAATGCAGGCGTGATGTTGTGTTATAAACAATAGTAATGAGGAATACATTATTTACTACAAACCTGGAGCGGTTGACTGAGCTGGACCGGTGCTTACCTACGCTCAGAGTAGGTCTACATTGATAGTGTCACCGGTGGGATGGCAACTCGCGCCCTCTCGCTCGCTAGTTCACGCTTGAGCCGCGGAGTTTACTGCCGTTTATAAAGTTAACTTGTTCATTATATTTTTATGGTTTTATAATATTAGGTACAGAGATGAACTTGCTCCAAATGACAACAACAGCGGTCAGTGTCGTACGCCAGCGCTCTTCTCTAAACATAATATTGAATATTAACAAACAGCGCCTCTCTGTCAGCCGTCGCGTCGCGTCGCCTGTACAAGTTTATTTAATATTTAATCTGCTACTCAGGACATTTACACTTAAAACCCTAAACAAACGAACTGCGCCTCTGAGAGGGTCCACTATAGGCCTACACTTGCTGTAGTGAGGAGTATATCCGGTACGCAGTACGCAATGCGGCAACGACACGCACGCGTACCGCGCTCTGCCCACCCCGCGTACCGATACGATACGCGTAGCGATATAGATATAGTGCAGATGAACAGAAGATAGCCGGGTCGAGTCCGACGTCGCCGTCGGTTGTTGACTCTTAACATTGTATGCTTGGACCTAATTGTTTAATGTTGTTCTTATTCTGTATGCTTGGACCTAATTGTTTAATGTTGTTCTTATTCTGTATGCAGTTTTAAAACAATATGGAAATACATCGATAAAATAGATGGACTTGTTTATAATGTAAACTATTGAACTTAGCGTTTATATTGAATTTTTGTAAAAAAAAAACCTGTTTTTTGGCCTTTAGACTTTTCTTCATAATTTAGTTCCATTCTTCTTGTTGATAACTAAAAACAAACAGCCAATAACACACTGTAGGTACTATTCAGGCTCATTACTATATCATCATGTCGTATGCAAGTAGTGTGTGCATACCACTACCACCACATACGAACCTAGCTAACTAAGCGCACATCTTTCAGAATCCTCTATTCTATAAATGTAGCAACTTGTCCTTTCTATATTTTATATCATCACGTCGTCGTATGCAAGTAGTGTGTGCGCCCACATACGAACCTAGCTAACTAAGCGCACATCTTTCAGAATCCTCTATTCTATAAATGTAGCAACTTGTCCTTTCTATATTTTATATCATCACGTCGTATGCAAGTAGTGTGTGCGCCCACATACGAACCTAGCTAACTAAGCGCACATCTTTCAGAATCCTCTATTCTATAAATGTAGCAACTTGTCCTTTCTATATTTTATATCATCACGTCGTATGCAAGTAGTGTGTGCGCCCACATACGAACCTAGCTAACTAAGCGCACATCTTTCAGAATCCTCTATTCTATAAATGTAGCAACTTGTCCTTTCTATATTTTATATCATCACGTCGTATGCAAGTAGTGTGTGCGCCCACATACGAACCTAGCTAACTAAGCGCACATCTTTCAGAATTCTCTATTCTATAAATGTAGCAACTTGTCCTTTCTATATTTTATATCATCACGTCGTATGCAAGTAGTGTGTGCGCCCACATACGAACCTAGCTAACTAAGCGCACATCTTTCAGAATCCTCTATTCTATAAATGTAGCAACTTGTCCTTTCTATATTTTATATCATCACGTCGTATGCAAGTAGTGTGTGCGCCCACATACGAACCTAGCTAACTAAGCGCACATCTTTCAGAATCCTCTATTCTATAAATGTAGCTACTTGTCCTTTATATATTTTATATCATCACGTCGTATGCAAGTAGTGTGTGCGCCCACATACGAACCTAGCTAACTAAGCGCACATCTTTCAGAATCCTCTATTCTATAAATGTAGCAACTTGTCCTTTCTATATGTTACCATATCTGTGTATTGTTACTCAACCAGTCGAGTTCCCACTAGCACAGCACAGCGTGCAGTACTCGTAGTACCCACACAGCTCACACTACCCACTCCAACTGGGACTGGCCGAAGACGCTATCGTTTACATCACCATATTGTGGTAAATTATAATCCAACGGTGCAGAGTGCAGAATGATAAATAGCACAAAATATTGATAAATGCTTACTCGACATCGTGAACTGTGCGTCATCATCGTGAATCCCTTGTGTACTAACTTAGAATGCCATCAAGCAATAAAACTATACAACGTGCGTATTGTAGGTACACAGATATTCGTCACCGTACGTAGTATTAGGTAAGTCGTGATCACTATCTATCTAATAAATGAATTGTCTTCGCCGTTGAAATACATAGGATAGCAAGGGATGGCAGTAATTAGATCCTTAAAGGATAGAAACGAACCGATTCAAGATTTAGCAAACGTTTAATACATGTTTGACTTGCATTATAAAACATAAAATATATTAAAAATGTACAAAATACGATAATGTATCGCCGCTTCGTAAAACATGGTGGATGGCTATAGACAAAGGACCACCAACGATTTGTTTCACTTTTATATCACAGCTAGGAATATTGTAGGTACTGAGTATCTATCACAATTGCATAGTAAGTAGAAAGTATTTACATGTTATCACAAGAGGTACAAGGCAGATGATGTTTTGCTTACACTAATTAAGTAAAATCACAAAACAATTACAAGTTGTTTGCGTCGCGTTATATCAGAAGATCATGCAGTGAATAAGTTTCGCACGACTCTCAATAATATTCGAAAGGTTCTACGGTAGAAGCAAAAACCATTCACATATTTATCGACACTTCCCATCCCTGTGATTCTAGCATAATTAGTACGTTAAAAATAATAGCACTTACAAATTATATAGAGAGAACATTTGTTTTAAGCGCTCATTGAAGAATGTAACACGTGAACAATGCAATTGTTTCCTTCACCGAATGTTCGCACATTCTGAACTGTAGCCAATTAGCGTGAAGCATTCTTGTGGCAAAGCGTGAAACTGCCCTGGCTTCATTCTTCACTATTAAGATAACAATGTATGAGCGCGTAGAACAACGTCCTGCTAACGCTGGCGTCACGTCGTGCCACTGAATAAGTCTAAACTAAAACGAATGGTACCTAACTACTGGCTCTGAATGCGATGCGACTCGTTGCAGCGACCGCGACTTACTAATGAGGCTAAGCTGATCCCAGCGCGACCATAGTCCGGTTAAACAGTTCATTTATATTTATTTGTACCTACTAATAATTTCGTCCTAGAATTGCATAGCAAGCATTATGTTACAAAGCAGTGAAAAAGTTTTTAAATGTACATTTATGTTGCATTGGCATTACACAGGATGTTTCATGGTGCCACTAAGGCAACATATTGAAGCAGTTACGTATCTAGAAGTAGATTGGTATGGTTCCATGACAACAGTCGTGATCCGAATCCACAACAAATGTTTCCAAACGGATGAACTGATGGTGGAACGAAGCGTACAATTTGCCATTCGCGAACCTTGCATTTTGGATTCGTCTATTTCAATATTACGTCTATATTCCAAAGGCAAGCAATTTAATAGTAATGATACGTAAATGGAGATACCAATATCTGTAATAACACACGTACTCGTATAAACAGAACCTTTCAATCTCAGTAGTGATGTGTGTCGCTGACACTCGCGTACAACACACAGCGTCCTACGAGTATCAGTTCGTGAGCGCGTTGGGCAACCCCGGAGTGCTGTGAGAGAATCACTTGTATGCACTTTGAGAACAACTGAACAATACGCCATTGTGTATCATTGTTTCTAGTTATGGACGCATACAATGCAGTTTTTGGTGTCAAATATTCTGCCTTTCCCGGCAATTACGTTAGTATGACTATGTTAAAAATGTTTGTCAAAGGTCCTACGCGTAATTGAACTTGGAACTTTAAATATAATATTAGCTTTGAATATAATTAATGCATAGCTCAAAATACTTCGTATTTAACATTTTATGCGAAGGACTATTTCAGAACCTGTATAACAACTTCTAAAGGAGTTCAAAAGAATCTAGGATAACGTAGCAAGCACCATGGTTCTGTGGCTGCTATTTACATCCCCGACATGACAAGCAAGTTGTAACAATTATACAACATGTTTAGAAGATGGCAATATAGGATGAAGGTCGAGTGATGCGTCTCTAGCAGTCGCCTGCCGTTTGGGGCATCAAGGCTACCTCCGAATGAAGTGAGAGGTCTAGAAGGGCACCGCTAATTGCCCAATCATGTTAATATTATAAATGTATACCTCCTTACGTGACGAAACTTCGTGCTCTTAAGACCCTGAGCTACCTACTAACTAGGATTCAATTCACACGCATGACATTTGCAGATGCACACACAAATGCAGTTAATTTAAGCGTATAAGGTTTTTAGTTAAGCCGGCATGAATGAAAAACCTTTTTATAAGCAGGTGTGGTACATGAGCCCTACTCAAAATGCTCTGTGACCGATCGCAATAAGAATGGATGGGAAGAAGGATGAAAGGATGGCATCGGCTCATGACCTCGATCCGCGAGTGACAGATGAAGCGTTGTGTTGGCGAGGCCGTGTGAGAGGCGAGGATGAGTGATGCGGCGAGTGTTGCGCAACAGTGCTGCAGCGGCGCATCGTTGCACAAGCGCGAAGTGGGTCAAGGTCACCGCGGGATCACGCGCGCCCCTCTGCGGACGGCAGCAGGCGGTACTGGAACGGCTCCTCTTTGGGCGGCGCTTGTTGCTGGTACGCTCGTCTCTGTTGCTCGTACAACTGTTGTGGGTACGCTTGTTCATTCTGTGGCTGGTTGTAGTAGTTCTGCTGGCTATGTTGCTGCTGCTGATAGATCTGTGGCTCGGATTGTTGCTGATTGTAGTAGATTTGTTCGTTCAAAAGCTTCTGCTGTTGTTCAATATGCTGTTGGCGTTGCTGGAGCAATTGCTGTTGCAGTAACAGTTGCTGGTATTCGTGTTGCTGTTGTTGTAATTGTTGTGAGTGTTGCAGTCCTGGCTGCTGTTGCTGACTGAAGTCTTGTTGGTGTTGGTTTTGCGCTTGTTGCTGTTTCTCTGGCTGCCCGAGTGATCCGTCTTCTTTGATGGTGAGTTCCTTCGAGCTCTGTATGGAGATGAGTTGTTGTTCGGGAGGGGTGTAGGAGTCAGCGCGGCGGTGCAGTGGCAGGCGTGCAGCGGACGCATCGAGCGCGGAGAGCACGCCGGCGCCGGGCCGGAGCCGTGCCGGTGGCCGGTAGGTTGTGGCGTCGAGCCGGGCGATTGGCCGGCGCGGCCGGGCCGGCGCCGGCGCCGCCGTGCTGCTGCCCGCCAGCGCACTGTTACGGCTCTGCAACAGGAAAGCTGCGCTCAGCTACTGCGGGAGCGGGACGGGGGACGGGACTGACGGTCACTGACGAACTGAGTGACCACGCGGTTTGGGTATAAATTAACGTAGTTCTTCCCATGGGCTATTATACATTCCAAATAAATGGAGCAGTAGAAGGAAGTCGGTCACCGGGTCTAATTAAATATTCATCATAATTACGTGTCACTTCATCAATGAAGCAGTGATGAGTTCATTACGAACTGAAAGTGTTTGTAACGCCATGATAATGAACTATTGAGCCAACACTGCCCAATGCTAATATTTACCACTATATATTAACCGTGACTAAACGGAAGTGAGCGTTTGCAAAATGTATATTCATGTTATTTATTCAGATACGATTTAACTAAAGGCAGCTCGACTATAGGAAAAGTCAATTACTAGCTACATACTAAAAGCTGAAAATGAAAGCAAGAACAGTGTTCTCGCCGGTTACCTAAACGTTCCTTATGGATAGATTATCTATTGATACTGCAATAAAATTATCTCAAACTACCGGATATTTACATTTTTAACTCGTTAATGTGTTGCCATTATGCACGTCAAAACAAACTGTATTAATGCCGTACGTAATATGCACGTAGTCACAATACATTCATAATTATTTACATATTTACATAACGTGTCATACATAAGCGGTCAGAGGTAGCCGCGAGCGGGGTCAGCGGCCTCACGCTTCACTTTCCAAAGGGGCGCGCACGCCGGAGTGTCCTCGCTCATGCGCAGTGAGCACACACAACAATAGATGTGTAGAAAGGTAACTCTGAACAGTCTGCGAGATATCTTTATGGGCTTTTATGAATGAATCAAACTTCTTTTTTCATTTTATTTCACTGGGTTTAGTCATGAAAACGAAAAATCAATCAAACCTGGATTGTCTGACGTATCTAAAACTTTTGTAATAATTAAAGTTTTGATCACTCACCTTCCGTTAACTGACTTTACTGAAGAACATATTTTAGGTAAATACCTGCCTATTCAGCAGCACCTCTGTCCTTCGGTCTTTACGCGGTAATATTGCAAACCAAACTAAGTGCAGTATATATTAACGATTGTTGTTCATTTCTAGATTATTAAAATCTAGAAGAGAACTACAATCGCGCATGTAATATAGAATGGACCTTCTGCATCTCTCTGTTCAGTGTCATTACTGACATTACACTCGGTTACAATGTGAACTTTAGCGTTATGTAAACAGCAACGTGCGCTCGCAACTAATGTTAAGGCTTCCGATATTACGTGAGTCAAAACTCTATGAATAATACTCTAGTTTGTTTTATATTGAGGAATGGAAGCTAAGACTCGAGATTATTTATATTTCTGTCTTCTACACACGACTTATCTTTGTACGTCTCGAGATTTATTTAATTATTCTTTAATGTACACCACAAAATACATAATAAAAACTAGATCAAACACTACAAAATATACAATGGGCGGCCTTATCGCTTTCTGCAATTTACCAGCTAGCTGCTAGAGTTACTCTGAGAGATTTTTTTAAAGACATTGGTATTCTCACGGTGGCATTACCATTCTTCTTCGCCAACATCTTATATATTATGCAAAATATACACTTATACACAAAAAACAGTGATATTCATAATATTAACATTAGTAACAAGGACAAACTACGTGCTCCCTTTCACCGGCTTCATAAGGTTCATAACTCATTTGTTAGGCTTCGGATAAACTTTCTAACAAGCTTCCCTGTTCTTTGTTAGATTTGCCTTTTAATGCGTTTAAAGCTAAAGTAAAATCCAACTTTTGTTCAAAGACATCCTATTCTATCAAATACTTCTTCGCACTAATCTAAACAACTTAAGACATGGCCTCTAATCCATGTACCATTCGCATCGACAAAGTACAAGCGCAACCCCTTCTGCATGCGTAGTGTTATAGCTTTTAACCACCACACCTGGAAATCGATTTATTTTGCACCAGCGCGGCAGCGCACACAAAATTAGAAGGATTCTGAACAAGGAGTATTTTAGTGACAACCATAAATAGCTTTTAATCTTGATTATGATATTGCACGAATTGACATCCCTAATAATATGTCTACATTGTAATCTGTTCACTTACTCAAATCGCTGTAACTGATGGTCAACGCAAGTAACTCATAACTAATTAGAAATATACATGTGGAAGCTTGTCATTAGCAAATGTCACTACTTATGCACGATATTTATGATTGTTATTAGTCTGTAACCTTTCTTTAAGAAATAAATAAATCAATTACTTAAACGATAAAAATAGTTGGTCGCTGTGATTAATTCAAGACAATGTTTATGATCTTTCTCCAGAATTAGCTTAACTACTGACAAGTTATATGAGGTCATATAATTGTTTATTTTATTTGACGATATTAATCAATATAGTTTCATTTAATTTTTATTTATCATTTCAATGTTTTTTAATGAGTTGTATTGCAATATATAGGTAGCTAGCGACTTCGACCATTGATTATATTATTCTTTTGAGCAACCGGCAGCAAGTTTATCATGCGACCTTAGATGTCAATGCTTGCGGTAGGGTCGAGGGTCGGGTTACCTCCTTCCCTCAAATATGGCGAGGGGGGTAATGGCTGATCTTTGCGTTATGCTCGTGAACGGGTGCTGCTTATGATGACAGGTCATCTTGCTGATTATGGTTTTGTTATTGTTATTAGTAATTGACTGTTTCTTTATTTTACTTCGAAGGTCCTAGTTTATCATTTGTGACTTCAAGTTAGAGCTACATATATATAAACATAATGTAGCATTGCATATGTAAGTGGGCACGCCCTTTATGCCTGGAATTCTTTTATTGTGTATTAAGTTCTGTTTACGTTTCAAAGTTTTATTATTTAGTTCTGCTTGAGTATAGTTTTGAATATTGGCGTGTGCTAGCTGACATATGGCAAACAATTTGATTTAATGTTTTGTGTTTCGGAATGTTGATTACTTACTACTATATAGAATCCAGTTTTTCTAACTGAACAGACAGCAGTGCTGCTGGGGAGTTTGTTGCGCCACTTCTACTTCCCAGCTAAAGCACTAGGAAGTGGTGAAGAGCGGGCGTTTTGGGGGACTGTCTTATGTAATTTTGACGTTCAAAAAATGCTGATTCTCAGCTTAGTTTGAATAAATGACTTTTGATTTTGATTTTGCGATCTCTTCCAGGCAACCATAGAATGGACAGTGATTTGCCTGGACATAGGATGGGGCTGTCGTCGCGTCGGTGCAAATAATAAGTATACAACATACTAAAATAGATACACCATATCCTAAGTAATCATTTACATAAATTCGTACATACCAAATATAAGGTGTATTGTTGTATATACACGAAATATTTTAAGAGACATACTTATAGCTGGCACAGAAATGATTAAACACGAAAAAAAAAACTCAATGTTTTTTATTTTACGTAATTATTATAATTGTATAACTGCTTGAGATATTATATAAATAAAAAGAGAAGTCCTGACTGACTGACTGACTCATCAACGCCCAGCCCAAACCCTTGGATCTAGAAAGCTGAAATTTCGCACAGAGAATCCCTTTATAAAGTAGACAAGGAACAAGGAAGGATTTTTTGAAATTCAACCCCTAAGGGAGTTAAATAGGGGATGAAAATTTGTATGTAAAATCGTATTTTTTTTAGTTTATATACCATAAAAGCTGGTGTTCATCATTCTGGTTAAAAATTAAAACCACGTGTTTCAGTGTTTTTTGGAAATCAGCCCCTGATAGGGGATGCAAGTATAAATGGCAAACCCGTTAGTTTTGTAGTTCAAACCATGAAATTTTATATTTAGCCTTTTGGTTCGTAATTAATAAATACATGTATCAGCGTTTTTGAAAAATCATCCCAGAAGAATATAAATAGGGGATGAAACATTTGTATAGGAAACCCGTAAACTTTAAAGCTGACCCATAAAATTGGTATTAAAAGCCTTTTGGGGTTTTTGTAAAATCATCCCCTAGGCGGTTAAAAACCCTTACTAACTCATCATCGCTCAGCCCAACTTTCGCCATCGCCAAAGACACCTTAGTAGTTCTCAGAACAATAACTTTACTAAGGAATCCAATATAATATAAAAATAATATAAATAAATAATATAAATTTAATATTAAAATGTTTACGTAAGTTACTATTTTTTTCTAATTCTCACAGGTTAGAGAATAAAGAGGATTTAATAAATCTCACCCATATCAACACTCCCCTCTGCAACATTTCAAACCAGAGTAATACGGCCCAAGTGCTGCGCGATTGTAAACTTATACTTTGGGACGAAAGTACAATGGCGCTTATATGGGGGTTTTGAAGCACTAAACAGAACTCTAAAAGAATTATACCTATATTCAACATTAATGATGTAACTAATATTTATGTAACAATATAATTTAAAACAGTGTCCATGGAGTTTCTTGCCCGTTCTTCTCCATAGGTACCTACTACGCTTTGGAATGGTCAACTAGCTTCATATTTCTGACTGACCGACCACTTGACAATTCAAAAGTGCCTGTAAATGGTTTAATTGAAATAAATGCTTTGAGTTTGAGTTTTAGGGCTTGCATGAAGGCGTCAAATCTTTGGCCTTTAAAAAAAAATCCACCTTAAAAAACAAAACATGCGAGTGCACTAGAAGGGTGCGCTGGACAATTCTCCAATCTCCTCCTTAAAATAGGAAACGAAGAATAAACGAAAACTGAGGGCAAGATGGCAAGATTATAAATCCATCAGGTCTTGCCTCAATTGTGTCCACCGTTGACGACCTAATAGCTGGAATATATCCAGATGTCCAAAGCCTACATAGTAAACCCATGGAGTGGCTGTGCGAACGTGCGATTCTAACCCCTAAGAACGAGAGATCAGGCTTCCGTGGTTAAGTACAGTTTGTTGAAGTCGTGCGAAGGTGCAGAATACCAATACAAGTCTGTGGACACTGGTAGTGCATACAGATGATGCTGTACACTATCCCGTGGAATTTTTAAATGCTCCGTGGAATTTTTAAAAGTGGGTGCTCCAGTAATGGTACTACGAAATCTCAATCCGCCCAAGTTGTGCAATGGAACCAGGTTGCGTGTGAAAGCCTTACGTAAAAACGTGGTAGAGGCCCTTATATTTACTGGCTGTGCTCGAGGTCAATCGGTGTAAATACCGCGGATACCACTAATACCGTAGGAGCATCTATTCGAGTGTAGAAGGTATGTTTCACAATGACTATTAATAAGTCTCCGGGTCAGTCTCTGAAACTAGCGGGAATTGATCTTAGAGGTGACTGCTTCTCGCACGGCCAGTTTTACGTAGCCTGCTCGACAGTGAACTCATGATTATCTACGATGAATTTTATAGGATTTAAATTTTCGTTTTACTTCAAATTTAATAATAATAATAATTCTTTATTGAACAAAAATTTGGCATTCAAGTAGGTAATTTTCCGTTCCGGGATTTACTATCCTCCAGCAATCATATATCAATCCGCGCTCCGCACTTCGAACACTATACGTGTGTTGTGTATAGTAAGCAGTGTAAGAAGACGTTGTTTACCTGGATTTACACATATGGTACTGTTTAATCCCGGTAGTACGTTCCCGTGGGATATATTCTGACATCCACGCGGGCGAAGCCGCGGACCAAAGCTAGTTTTGCATAAAACCTTTACTCCTATTCTATAAATGACCTGCCCAACGCGGCGAGGGAGGTGACGCGCCGCCGCGCGCCTTATCGAGGCGTCTCGCTCGCTCTCTTCTATTCTGTGTCAAGCAGTGTGCGTGTTGGTGAGGTTGTGTTTGCATGCATGTCTCCGCGCGACCGCGCAAGCATATTTCACGTCCTGACGGTTACCGCACTCCACAGTCAGCGTGCTGCCGGACGCAAACACCTGCCCGCACCTCCTGTTACATGGAACCTAACAATATCACTGGTGAACTGTAGTGGACGTACGCAAATACACCTCTGCCTATCTCTACGGAGAATGCAGGCGTGATGATGTTAAAAATAAACCAACGTAGGTAGACTCGATCTAGTGTTATTTTAATAGCTTGTCATGCCCGCCCGCCCGTAAGAGGACGCCCGCGCAAGCTCCACTAAGTTGGTTTTGTGTCCCCGGCTATAATGTGAATTTAAAATACAATACCACCGAAACCTATGTAGGTACCTAAATTATTAAATTCCCTCCTTTAACGTTTTACGAAAAGGAATCTAGATGGGATTAAAACAAATTTTAACCCTAAACTCGAATTCACATGTTAATGACCTCTGCGAGGTTACAAGTACGTCGAGTCGTATCCGTCAGCAGATGGTCGCAGCGCGCTCACGTGCTTCCCTTTGATCGTTCATAGAAGCCGCGCGCCGTCTCAAATATCGCCGCCCGCGTAAACTAGCGTAATGGATGTTAAAAATAAGAAGGAACCAGTATTTATTATGTGTGTCTAGTGATTATTATAACTATTTAATTTTTTTAATAATTTATCTAGTTTTTTTTTTTGTTGTTATGTGGTATTTACCAGCTATGGGTATACTCGTATCTCTTAAAATATTTCGTGTATGAATAGATTCACCTTATATAAGCAACGTTAATAAATGAAGACTATAGATAATTACTGTTACGAGAACAAGATCACAACGACAAGTAACGTTCCTTCACGAGTCTTCTATAAGTACACTAGCAACGACGACGCGCGTTTTATTTCAACTGGCAATGCTTTCCACAAACAAAAAGTTGTGGAATGCACAGGCATTCTAAACTTCAAGTTATCTGTTGACCTTCAAAATTTCGTGTGGGAGTCGCAAAGAAACTGGAAACGTTTCTTGAGATAGAGAGGGGTGGAAGGGGATAAGAGCACATTATACAAAAGGGAAAGGATATGAGCATTCCGGCGAAGGTGAATTGGTAACTACTTGAGTTTCACACGAAATTCGGAAATATGGTCATATTTGCGCGAACCAAATATGAATCTTATACAAAAAATCTAGTGCCGCTCAAGTTTATCGAGTCGGTCTTGGGCAGCTTGGATCACATCCAGGACAAACTAATGAAGTATGCATTAAAATCTATGTTTGAATCTTCGCAGCTTATAGAGCAAACTGCATTATCTATTACTATGAGGGGGCAAAGAACGGGTTATAGAAGTTAAGGGGGAGGGGGTGACCTCGGTTGAAGAATAGGATGCGCTTATTTCAGCAAGTTACGCAATTTTCTTGACAAGTATTAGCTATAGCTGTACAATTCCAGTAAGTAATGTAACCTAATTTAATTTTTTATCAGCCAATCAAATAACAATAAATACAATTCCTAAGTGCTCATTGAAATTAAAGTAAAAACCATGTACAGAATGGGTCACGACACCGCGTAGCACTCGTAGCAGGCGTAGCGCTACGCTGACCTTATTCGCGACAGCACTTGGATCGCGTCCAACCGCTACGGTGCGGCGGCGCCACGCCGCTACGACGTAGCACCAACTTTTGAACTCAGTTGAATCAATAGTTTTTCCACGGTTTCGTTCTCGTTTTCACGTTATGTACTTTAAATCATCATATTTTTTGCTTTATTCACGTTAAATATAAAACCTTCGTATTTACAAAGCAATAATTGCCATTTAATTGCAAAACGCACCCAAATTCTAATTTTCTTGTTACATCAGTATAACACATTCATAATGTAAAGTGCGATTAGTGCTGGTTCACTAACTATGGAGAGTCAACAAAACGGTCTTGTCTGTGTTTGTGTCGATTAGCATCCGAACAATGGCGAGATGTAAGGTACATACGAAACTTGCTTGGTCTTTATTAACATCTCAGTAATACTAGGAAGTCACCTTTCATCAAGTATGCAGCTGTGCCAGAAAACGTACACGTGACCAGTCGTTTGTAAATTAGCAAAATTAGGCCCCTGGTATGTTTGTGTTTTGTTTCACGTATGAACCCGTAACAGACAGACGAACTTACTTTTGAAGTTATGTGTTTGTTACTTAAGGAGTGTATGGTACCTTATGTTACTAAGTGTGTGAATGGTACCTTATGTAACTAAGTGTGTGTATGGTACCTTATGTTACTAAGTGTGTGTATGGGACCTTATATTACTAAGTGTGTGTATGGTACCTTGTGTTACTAAGTGTGAGTATGGTACCTTATATTACTAAGTGTGTGTATGGTACCTTGTGTTACTAAGTGTGAGTATGGTACCTTATGTTACTAAGTGTGTGTATGGTACCTTGTGTTACTAAGTGTGTGTATGGTACCTTGTGTTACTAAGTGTGTGTATGGTACCTTGTGTTACTAAGTGTGTGTATGGTACCTTGTGTTACTAAGTGTGTGTATGGGACCTTATATTACTAAGTGTGTGTATGGTACCTTGTGTTACTAAGTGTGAGTATGGTACCTTATGTTACTAAGTGTGTGTATGGTACCTTGTGTTACTAAGTGTGAGTATGGTACGTTATGTTACTAAGTGTGTGTATGGTACCTTGTGTTACTAAGTGTGTGTATGGGACCTTATATTACTAAGTGTGTGTATGGCACCTTGTGTTACTAAGTGTGTGTATGGTACCTTATGTTACTAAGTGTGTGTATGGTACCTTGTGTTACTAAGTGTGTGTATGGGACCTTATATTACTAAGTGTGTGTATGGTACCTTGTGTTACTAAGTGTGTGTATGGTACCTTATGTTACTAAGTGTGTGTATGGTACCTTGTGTTACTAAGTGTGTGTATGGTACCTTATGTTACTAAGTGTGTGTATGGTACCTTGTGTTACTAAGTGCGAGTATGGTACCTTATGTTACTAAGTGTGTGTATGGTACCTTGTGTTACTAAGTGTGTGTATGGGACCTTATATTACTAAGTGTGTGTATGGTACATTATGTTACTAAGTGTGTGTATGGTACCTTGTGTTACTAAGTGTGAGTATGGTACCTTATGTTACTAAGTGTGTGTATGGTACCTTGTGTTACTAAGTGTGTGTATGGTACCTTGTGTTACTAAGTGTGTGTATGGTACCTTGTGTTACTAAGTGTGTGTATGGTACCTTGTGTTACTAAGTGTGTGTATGGTACCTTGTGTTACTAAGTGTGTGTATGGTACCTTATTAAATACCTTATCTAAAACATTGGCAGAAAACATAACATCTAATGAAATATCGTGTGTTATTCATCACGTCCCGAGGATCGAACCGAGAACCGCTGTACAGACCACTAGACCAACGGGGCAGCTAAAATGAACTATCCCGAGCATACCCCACACACAAGTTGAGCGCTGTTACTGTAAATCACTTGAGTGTGTGAGTGTACTGCTTGCGATATTATTTACGAGCGCAACAGTACCGACACCGAGGTACCGACGCGGCCGCGTTATTTATTACCCACGCTTTCACCATTTTCATATATTCACCACAAGTACGAGATAAACTAACACTTTAAAGTTAATTAACGTCACTCTCAACATTACCTCCACTCAGCTACCACGTTTATTGAAAAAATCTTTAATTTCACAGAGCAGTGATGAACTAAATAATTGTAAATTCAAATGTGAACTTCGAATATTCGATAATCGTAATTGTATAATTATTGTAGATTTTAATTTGTAATCCACGGGGTGTATGTACATAATAAAGAGTACTCTATTCTATCCTAAAAAATAAGGGGACTAAAAGCGGCCAGGATCAAAAAGAGGTTGCGCTAAAAAGAACTTTGCAAGTTGAGCCACGACTATACATAGTTAACATATTGCAAGTTGAGCTGCGACCATACATAGTTAACATATTGCAAGTTGAGCTGCGACCATACATAGTTAACATATTGCAAGTTGAGCTGCGACCATACATAGTTAACATATTGCAAGTTGAGCCATGACCATACATAGTTAACATATTGCAAGTTGAGCCACGACCATACATAGTTAACATATTGCAAGTTGAGCTGCGACCATACATAGTTAACATATTGCAAGTTGAGCTGCGACCATACATAGTTAACATATTGCAAGTTGAGCTGCGACCATACATAGTTAACATATTGCAAGTTGAGCCATGACCATACATAGTTAACATATTTCAACTTTTATATTTATTTGTTTTGTTATTTATGTATAAAATTAAAATATTATGACTGATCGGTTGGCGCTGTTGGTAGCGACCCTGCCTTCTGAGCCGCTGGTCCAGGGTTCGATTCCCAGACAAGTCAAACATTTGTGTGCATGAACATGTCTGTTTGACCTGTGTCTGGGTGTGTATATGTATATAAGTATGTATATCAGTCATCAGGTTACCGTAGTACAGGCTCTACCTAGTTCGGGACCTAAAGACCTTGTGTGGATGTTGTCTCATATTATTATTATTATATTATAATATTACTCATTGGATCCCTTAGTAAAGTTATTGTTCTGAGAACTACTAAGGTGTCTTTGGCGATGGCGAAAGTTGGGCTGAGCGATGATGAGTTAGTAAGGGTTTTTAACCGCCTAGGGGATGATTTTACAAAAACCCCAAAAGGCTTTTAATACCAATTTTATGGGTCAGCTTTAAAATTTACGGGTTTCCTATACAAATTTTTCATCCCCTATTTATATTCTTCTGGGATGATTTTTCAAAAACGCTGATACATGTATTTATTAATTACGAACCAAAATGCTAAATATAAAATTTCATGGTTTGAACTACAAAACTAACGGGTTTGCCATTTATACTTGCATCCCCTATCAGGGGCTGATTTCCAAAAAACACTGAAATACGTGGTTTTTAATTTTTAACCAGAATGATGAACACCAATTTTCATGGTCTATAAACTAAAAAAATTACGATTTTCCATACAAATTTTCATCCCCTACTTAACTCCCTTAGGGGTTGAATTTCAAAAAATCCTTCCTTGTTCCTTGTTTACGTTATAAAGGGATCCTCTGTGCGAAATTTCAGCTTTCTCGGCCTAAGGGTTTGGGCTGGGCGTTGATGAGTCAGTCAGTCCGTCAGGGCTTCTCTTTTTATTTATATAGATTACAGTTACGAGAACAAGATCACAACGACAAGTAACGTTCCTCCGAGTCTTCTATACACTAGTAACGACCGCGACGGCGCGCGATTTATTTCAACTGGCAAAGCATTTATATTGTCTTTTCTAAAGCTATAAACGACTCATTTTAAAAGATAAAATAAGATATTTTCGTCGACTCAATGATTGTTTTTGTCGACAGTTCCGGCGCCAATCACAAGTGTATCAGTATCTAGTAGCTGCATACTGCACAGGAACAAATGACGTGAACTGTTGGCAGCACGTCACAGTTCACCTGTTACTGCCTACTCGTAAATGTCCATGATACATTGACGTAACGTACGAACGAGAGCCAGAGATACATAGAGAGTTTTGGAGGAAAACGGAGGAGGCCTTTATTCGTGAAGAGGTTTTTAATTGAAAAATATTTTTATATTCAAAGCATGTAAAATTTAAAAGCATAAGTATTTAAAGTAAATTAGATTAAAGTGCTCAAAAAGTAAACATTTTAAAATTGTAAAATTATTCATGAAAAGAAATAATTAATTTCACTGAAATAATAATTGTATGAATGTTATATTTATTATTATGTATTAAGAAATCAAAAAAGGCTTTACAAAATAAAACGTAGTTTTTATAAAACTCATGCGTGATATATTTCTAACAGATAAGAGATTCGAAAGTTACGACAACGTAATGTCAGTATGTGTTCAGAGTCGCAGTCTTACTGCGGCTTCACTCACAACTGTTAAAGTTACGACAACGTAATGTCAGTATGTGTTCAGAGTCGCAGTCTTACTGCGGCTTCACTCACAACTGTTAAAGTTACGACAACGTAATGTCAGTATGTGTTCAGAGTCGCAGTCTTACTGCGGCTTCACTCACAACTGTTAAAGTTACGACAACGTAATGTCAGTATGTGTTCAGAGTCGCAGTCTTACTGCGGCTTCACTCACAACTGTTAAAGTTACGACAACGTAATGTCAGTATGTGTTCAGAGTCGCAGTCTTACTGCGGCTTCACTCACAACTGTTAAAGTTACGACAACGTAATGTCAGTATGTGTTCAGAGTCGCAGTCTTACTGCGGCTTCACTTACAACTGTTAAAAAGAGCCCAAGTTATGCAAATGTCTTTTACATAAACTGACTTCGAACCAACAAACACGGTTGTAGTAATAATTGCATTTCTTCGACCTCCGACTATTGAAGATACCAGTTCCGATGGGAGTCCTGAGTCCCGAATCCCGGGTCCGGGACTAACTGAATAAGTTCCTCAAACACAATATTATACTAAGTGTTGATAGTGTTCTGTGTGACTGTGCACACTGCCACCGTCTGCACACCGACTGCACGACTGCCGTGGATGAGTAAACGTGCGGCCAATGTAAACGACTACCGTTTGTAGGAGCACAGTGAAGGTTCGATGGATATTGTTTTATCGGAATGTTTCAGTACAAAGGGTGGACAAACTGGACAGTGATCAAATGACAGATGTTTTGTGTTCATAACGTCACGAATTTTTCTCTGTTACCGTCGCAATATATACCCCTATCGATGCTTTTCTTAATTTGGGTGATAATGATCAAGAAGCTTAGTACCGTAGTCCTCCAATACTGTAGAGCTACTAATTACTACGTTCCAGATTTAGCCATTCAAGTCTCCATTTGTTACATACTGCATGTCCGCCGCCACCGTCGCGTCACCCACCTCAGCCAGTACAATGTACTCGTATACGCTGTAATGATGTGTGTATTGAGTAAAGGTCGTATTGCTGCCGTTGCTGTGTCATTACTATCTTAAATGAAATGCGATGTAACAATGCGGAGGACGGTTGTCCCAAACGGATAATTGCACTAAAAAGTTATAAAGGTTATAAAAGTTGCAACTTGTGCTAAAAAAAGGAAGGCATCATTAATTTTCTCATTTATCTACAAACAGACGGTCAAGCGCAAATATAGAAAACAAAACGATTTTACCAAAACAAAGCAAACACAAGAACAACAAAGACCGTTACTTTTCATAACAATGATCTGTATACTGAGCAAAAGACTCGATTTCACAGCAACCAGTTGTTTTGTGTGAACTCGCGTTAACTTGAACGTCTTCATCTTAACCGAGCGCCAAGAGCTGGCAACAAAGGGGCGAACTAAAGATTTCATAAAAACAATTGAATAGCGCATAGAGTTATATGTAATGTTTTGTTTTGTGGAAGTATAAGTTTTGGTATTCAGAATTTGGCATAGCACTAAAATTGGGAAGAATCTGTAATAGTTATTTACACCTACAGAATTGTAGAATACGTCTTATGTAATAGAAAACCAATAGATCACTGCTAACACAATTCTCTCTAGACAACACCTAAAACTTTACCAAAAACTCCCAACTGTCTGTCATCCAATCTGAAAGCCAGCTTGGTGAAAATAAAAAAGTTAAATACTAAAGCACAGCCTCTTCCAAGTTGTACAACTTAGTTGGTACCAACTCGATGTAAAATGAATGCACTCAATATTTCTTGTTGTGTTATTCCCTGCGACGCGCGACGCCCGCGGGACGCATCCTGTACCCGTTCAAAAATTAAATCAAACACCCCTTACTTATTTATTGCTCTCTTCGCAAGAACACGAACATGATTTATTAAGTTCTGATTTTCGCAACGAAAACGATAACGTGACCTGCGAGAATATTCACCAATGTCTCAGTTTGATAACATTTTTGGAACACTGGATATTACTTGGATCTTGGATCCGCCAGTAAATGCCACTGTAAAGTTCTTATCACAGGCTTTATAATACTTATGGGTTTAACTTTTAGAAAGTAGTCATTTTTGAACAAATCATATTTCTTTCGAAACACCCGTAGACCAAGATCACCAAATTCAGAAATGTCATTGCCCGAGCTGAGCAAGCGGACTAGACTTGATAGTGTCCATTATGTCTCCGCGCGAAACTAATCGGACGTCGTTTACAAATCCGCTTCATTGCGCAATATTATCTAACGATCGGCTTTTTTTGCAACCCATGATCTGACGAAATCTACCTAACTTTACTGAATTCACAACTCTATCTGCATAAAAATAAGGTTATAATTCACGTGTGGGAAGATGAGTGCAGATTTTGAGCGTCGCTTATAAAGTGTATACGGTTTCGTAATCGGGTGGAATTAGATATTTCATAAGTTTGGTAAACACTGGTCTGTACCTACCCACCTACTGTCGCAAGCCGAACATGATGAACTGAAGTGAAGTTATTACAAAATGTATTAGTATGAAATGTAGTGTCTCCACGCACTGGAGGCGCGGGCGCGCGCGCGGCAAGCCACTCGAACTAAACGTTGCTAATGCCGACGAGTAGGTACCTCAGGAGTGACGAAAGCGGCGGATATTTGAAGTGCTTATGGTAATATTTTAGATGAAGAAGTGAGTTTGTCTAGCATGTTAAGGTTTCTTACGACATCACCTTCAAATTATTATTATTACGAAACTCTGATGATCGATAAATTTTCTTGATGTGATACAATCGTAGCCTACTTGCGTGCACTTTGCGTTATGCTGATTATACATTTTGTTACGCCCAATAAAGATGCACTGCATCGAATCTTCAGATTGTAAATAATTCTGTTATGGACCATTCGGATGTAATTCGCTGGATAGTAACAATGTTATCTAAACCGTCGCCAGGTGCAATCTGTTTCGCCTCGTCCGAATTAATTACGTGACGTCACTTCGGTTAAGTCGTGAATAAGAATCCGATGCGCAGGTTGGTTTTACATTTTTGAAAAACAATAATAATAGCGTCAACCGGAAAGTATAACCGATGAAATAAAAATTCTACAATAAAACTTGCGACCTTTTAAAACAAAACATACGTCCGATTGATTATCTAAAATTAACGGACATTACCCAAAAGTTCACCGACGGCAATGTTTAAGAACAAAGACACGCTGTAAATTACGTCAGTAAATCATGTGACACAATGGTGCGCCGGACATCATGTGACACAATGGTGCGCCGGACATCATGTGACACAATGGTGCGCCGGACATCATGTGACACAATGGTGCACCGGACATCATGTGACACAATGGTGCGCCGGACATCATGTGACACAATGGTGCGCCGGACATCATGTGACACAATGGTGCGCCGGACATCATGTGACACAATGGCGCGTCGGACATCATGTGACACAATGGCGCGCCGGACATCATGTGACACAATGGCGCGCCGGACATCATGTGACACAATGGTGCGCCGGACATCATGTGACACAATGGTGCGCCGGACATCATGTGACACAATGGCACGTCGGACATCATGTGACACAATGGCGCGCCGGACATCATGTGACACAATGGCGCGTCGGACCTCATGTGACACAATGGCGCGCCGGACATCATGTGACACAATGGTGCGCCGGACATCATGTGACACAATGGTGCGCCGGACATCATGTGACACAATGGTGCGCCGGACATCATGTGACACAATGGTGCGCCAGACATCATGTGACACAATGGCGCGTCGGACCTCATGTGACACAATGGCGCGCCGGACATCATGTGACACAATGGTGCGCCGGACATCATGTGACACAATGGTGCGCCGGACATCATGTGACACAATGGTGCGCCGGACATCATGTGACACAATGGTGCGCCGGACATCATGTGACACAATGGTGCGCCGGACATCATGTGACACAATGGTGCGCCGGACATCATGTGACACAATGGCGCGTCGGACCTCATGTGACACAATGGCGCGCCGGACATCATGTGACACAATGGTGCGCCGGACATCATGTGACACAATGGTGCGCCGGACATCATGTGACACAATGGTGCGCCGGACATCGAACCTATTCATCGTGCTACGACTGCTACACATAGTCAGTTCTCAAGGTAGTCAGGCGCGCGCTCACACACACATACTGTAGATAGACAAGAAACAACTTCAATCCAATTTGATTGAAATTCATCTGTACTTTACATTTTCGATGGTTTTTATATCACACAATTCTTTTTATATGTTTTATTAAAAGGTAAGTAATTAAAAATCGTTGACCGTAAATCAAGTCATTATGGTAAAAAATAATCTGTAAGATGTTTTAAAATGAGGATTTAAGAGCTGCAGGATTAATCTTTCAGGAATCAATATTTTTTTATTATCTGTCCACCGTCGGATGACCAGTTTGTTTACCTCTATTTATCAAATTGAACATCACAAGTCTCTTGTTTTGTTCCATCTAGAAGAGCCTGTAACCGAACCTTGTGCTTGTGTGTGTGTGGCGATAGTGTACGTGATGAGTGACGGCACGCTGCGACGCAACACCCAAATCATTTTCATGTCGCAGCTGAGCGAAGGAGGGAAGCGGGAGGTCGTGAAGTATCAAGTAGGCACATTGTGCAGGAAACTCATCAGAGAAACGTGGTGTTGAAATCCAAATAATAATAATATGAGACAACATCCACACAAGGTCTTCAGGTCCCGAACTAGGCAGAGCCTGTACTACGGTAACCTGACGACTGATATACATACTTATATACATATACACACCCAGACACAGGTCAAACAGACATGTTCATGCACACAAATGTTTGACTTGTCCGGGAATCGAACCCGGGACCAGCGGCTCAGAAGGCAGGGTCGCTACCAACTGCGCCAACCGGTCAGTCAAAACGTCTATTTTATAGAACCGGGGAAGGTTCTCTAGTCCCTCATTCCATAAAACTTATAAAATTTCCGTCAAATAAAACCATTAAATTCATGAAAACATATATATCATATATCCGGGCGTAAAAAAAAACCAAATCGACCTTTAGAAAGAAATTATGACAAAGCCGGAGTGTTCAGCTAAAGTAAGTCTTTATCGAGTGCTTCGTCCCGACACAACACAGCTGTCTATTGCAGCCGCCATGGTGCACGCACACTACTGACACGTTATATCAGCGAGGAGGTTTGGGACACAACAAAGTGAGGTAAGCGTTTATTTTGATGAGGTTTACTTTCGGGTAAATTTTAATCGACTGTCATTAGCTAAATAACTAGCGCTAACCGCGAATGGAAATATTTTGTTACACTTCTACACGGTTTAACAAATGGTTTGCAAATGTAAGGACAACTATCTCAGATTGTAGAACAATTTACACGTTCCGTAAAAATCTTTGTATCACGTCATATTATAATTTGAGACGTAAGGCTTTAGAATTGAATACCAGTGATATCGTATACAACAATGATAAGCACTTTAGCAAGAAATTAGCTCCCAAATACATTAAGTGCCGGGTTATTGAAAAGCTGTCACCACTTGTGTATGTCTTAGAGGATATGTCAGGAAAAAACTTAGGGTCGTGGCATATTAAGGACCTGAAAATATCGACCTATAAATGAATTCTGTCTTCGTTACGTTTTCCCATACACTGCTAAACGACTTTAAGACCGATACAAAAGTCAGTGACGATATTAGTCACTTGACTTTCGGTATGTTAGGACACGGCGCTTTTTTGTAATATTTTGTGATTGTATGTTAGGTTTTTGAGTGATAAGGCGCCCTATCAGACATGACCGTTATTTAATTTTCGGCGACATGACAGAACTGGCTACAGGAGTAGACGCGGACTGCACTCGGCGACATGACCGAGCTGGCTACAGAAGTAGACGCGGACTGCACTCGGCGACATGACAGAGCTGGCTACAGAAGTAGACGCGGACTGCACTCGGCGACATGACAGAGCTGGCTACAGAAGTAGACGCGGACTGCACTCGGCGACATGACAGAGCTGGCTACAGAAGTAGACGCGGACTGCACTCGGCGACATGACAGAACTGGCTATAGAAGTAGACGTGGACTGCACTCGGCGACATGACAGAGCTGGCTACAGGAGTAGACGCGGACTGCACTCGGCGACATGACAGAGCTGGCTACAGAAGTAGACGCGGACTGCACTCGGCGACATGACAGAACTGGCTATAGAAGTAGACGTGGACTGCACTCGGCGACATGACAGAGCTGGCTACAGGAGTAGACGCGGACTGCACTCGGCGACATGACAGAGCTGGCTACAGGAGTAGACGCGGACTGCACTCGGCGACATGACAGAACTGGCTACAGAAGTAGACGCGGACTGCACTCGGCGACATGACAGAACTGGCTATAGAAGTAGACGTGGACTGCACTCGGCGACATGACAGAGCTGGCTACAGGAGTAGACGCGGACTGCACTCGGCGACATGACAGAGCTGGCTACAGAAGTAGACGCGGACTGCACTCGGCGACATGACAGAACTGGCTATAGAAGTAGACGTGGACTGCACTCGGCGACATGACAGAGCTGGCTACAGAAGTAGACGCGGACTGCACTCGGCGACATGACAGAGCTGGCTACAGAAGTAGACGCGGACTGCACTCGGCGACATGACAGAGCTGGCTACAGAAGTAGACGCGGACTGCACTCGGCGACATGACAGAGCTGGCTACAGAAGTAGACGCGGACTGCACTCGGCGACATGACAGAGCTGGCTACAGGAGTAGACGCGGACTGCACTCGGCGACATGACAGAGCTGGCTACAGGAGTAGACGCGGACTGCACTCGGCGACATGACAGAACTGGCTACAGAAGTAGACGCGGACTGCACTCGGCGACATGACAGAACTGGCTATAGAAGTAGACGTGGACTGCACTCGGCGACATGACAGAGCTGGCTACAGGAGTAGACGCGGACTGCACTCGGCGACATGACAGAGCTGGCTACAGAAGTAGACGCGGACTGCACTCGGCGACATGACAGAACTGGCTATAGAAGTAGACGCGGACTGCACTCGGCGACATGACAGAACTGGCTACAGAAGTAGACGCGGACTGCACTCGGCGACATGACAGAGCTGGCTACAGAAGTAGACGCGGACTGCACTCGGCGACATGACAGAACTGGCTATAGAAGTAGACGTGGACTGCACGACGGACGGATGGACTATGTTCTAGTTGCACGACTTTTTGAGATGTTTGTAGTTCTTGTACTTATTTTGGTAAACTGGTGGGTTAGAAACGTTTGCCGCGACTTAAATGACCTTCGTTTATCAAACTCTAAAAGTATAGATAAAACATATATATCCAGTTATTAATTATATTGGTTTTAAATGCAGTTAAAATCTTAAATCATCCTTACGCTTTACTTTATATATAATCACGGAGTAGAGAGTAAATGGAGTGCTCATACGAAGGATATCTTTACAGTTTATTGCTGCGGCATCTTTTATATATATATATATATTTTTCAATGTTATCACTTACTGTCAAAATGATCAGTCGAACACGATCTTTTTTTTAAAACTCTATTTTTTTCTTGTATATAGCACTCCATTAGCTTCTTACTCTGTGACCACGTTGGCTGTATATAAGACTTACCTGCGGTGAGACGCCGAGCATCTTGAGGCTGGGCGGCACGTTCGCGAGAACCGCGTGCGGCAGCGACACGTGCCCGAAGTTCACCGTGAACGCCTCGCACCACACCGCAAAGTGCCCGATGTCGAACACTGTCAGCTCCTGCCAGGAATAGAGGTCTATGAGTTAGCTGTCAAATAAGGGCGAATCATAAATCCACTATCCTATCGCAGGTATGCTGGAAGAGATTTCATTAGAAATAAGCATCACCTTTGTACCTATTTTTCTGTTCTTTTCTTCTTGTCTGTTTATATAATAAATAAATAAATCAGTAGGAGAACCAAGGAAACCAATATAGCCAGAAGAATGGCCACATTGCTCGCAAAACGCATGGCCGATGGGGTCGACAAATTCTGGAGTGGCGACCGCGTGCTTACAACTGCAGCGTTAGGAGGTCGTCGGTTAACCTTGTGGACAAGTTGGACCTAAGACCTGATGAAGGGCGAGGGAATCCGCTGGAAGCTAGACACAGGGACAGGGTCGTTGTGGTGATTCCTGGGCGAAGCCTTTGTCCAGCAGTTGACATAAACCTCCATAATGGTACGCACCCCTGGCAGCGTCAGCACGATTGTCTTCTTGTCGTACTTCCTGAGCGGCGCCTCCTTGCCGTTCTCGTCGGGGATGCGGATGCCCTGCGGGGACGGCTTGTCACCGCGCCCCACCCAGAACTTTGCGTCTGCAACAACACAACATCTTACTAAACATGTAGGTACTGCAAACGCTACACAAGCCTACGAATGTAAAATAACATACGATTGTCTTCCAGTAAGTACACATTCTTGACTTTTTCATTAGAAGCAGTACAAACTTTTCCTTAATATATTGTGTACTAGCATCCACCCGCGGCTTATCCCGCGTGGTCATTGAAAATGGAACCTTTAATGGGAACTGCAGACGTTTAAATATAAAGAGTAAGTTATTGGGTATTATTGGGATGCGTTGCATAAGCACAAAGTCTCCCATAGCTTCGCCAGTTAAAATTGTAGCCTTCACAATATGCCTCCCTAGTTCAGTGACTCTCAACTCATTCCGGGTCATTCTTATCGTAGTAACTTTTAAACTATTCGTCCAAATGATTTAGTGTATAAGACAAAGTTTATTTATATTAAATACCGAAAGCGCTGAAGGTATTAATTTTGATAAGAATTACTTACGAGTACCTACATACTCTAAAAAGTGCAATGTAAAAAAAGTATCCAAATTAACTAATTAAAAATTAATTAATTGATTAATTAATTATTTATGACTATTATTATTTATTTTGCCTTTATTGGCTTCCACATAAAAGGTAGATATTGTATACTGTCGCGGACTTTTATTTAGAACTGTTTAAGACAAACAATCCTACGATACAGTATCTTCGTGTAACTAAGGGTCAGCTCACACCGAGACGCGACGCGACGCGACGCTGCGCGCACATTTTAAAAGAGCGACTCAAAATACAACTTTATTTTCTACACGAAAAGATACACATTTCATTGTGAGAATTGCGCGGCGCAGCGTTGCGCCGCGCTGCGCCGCGCTGCGCCGCGCTGCGCCGCGCTGCCTCGCGGCGTAGAGCGACGCAGCCCGTGCGCGCGGCGTGCAGGAGCGGCGCTGCGCAGCGCGACGCCGCGAGGCGCAGCCGAGGTCACCGTGGCGAACTATTTTCGTCCAGACTTCGTGTAGAATTGATGCAGTTCGGTCGAGTGCTCGAGTGAAATTATAATGATAGACTGGGATCTTGTTATAATCGGACTTCTCGCAGAAGAGGAAGAGGAAGAAGAAAACAAAAATAAAATTAAAAAGAAGACATCACACAGGAGTATTTGGGTGCATAATTTGTGGAGAAATAGAATAATTCATGGTGAATTTCATACCTTGGCTTATGACCACCTTGCCAATTATCCAGAAAAATTTTATGTAAATGGTATGTAAAATTTTATTAAAATTACATGCAAATGGTAGAGTGCGGGTGGACGGGCGAGGCGGGTGATCGTGGCGAATACAGCTACACGTTTCGCGCGGCGTCTCGCTGCGCAGCGAGACGCCGCGCGGCGCAGCGAGGCGTCGTGTTGCCAACGATTTCAAGATGCGCCTCGCGACGTTGCGCTGCGCCGCGCGGCGCAGCGCGAAATCACTGGTCACGTCGCGTCTCGTCGCGTCGCGTCGCGTCTCGGTGTGAGCTGACCCTTATGGTTTGGGCAGCGCACGCCAAGATAGCTCTCAGAGGGCCGGAATTTTTCCGGCTTACTTATCGTTATATTATGCCCAAATCACACAAAATCGTTGTAAATTGTTGCGTATGTATTATTCTGATGTATAAACTATATTACTGTAAAGTTTGATCCAAATCCGTTGAGTAGTTTTGGCGTGAAAGAGTAACAAACATCCTTCCATCCTCACAAACTTTTGCGTTTATAATATTATTAGTGCGAATAGGATAATAAAATAAATAAATTCATAATTAGTAGGAAGGATAGTAGGAAGTAGGATTCTCTTTATCTCAACATTAGCAAAGAATTACGTATTCATTTCATATTATTATATACCTATATATATTTAATTTCGTGAAAGCCGACATAATTCACAAGGTTGGCACGCGTTCCAAAATAATTCAAAATGAAAATATTCACCATAAAAGAATGTCTCATGTCTATACGGGCGGTGTCACCCCTGACAATCATTGCGTGGAACATTCCCGAACACACCAGAGAAACCAACCTCATTTGAGAGAACGGGTAGACACTCATAATACCAATACTTCACTCCTTTTGTCCACCACTCGAGTACGCACACATACGCAAACTAATTCGCCTACAAATTTTTATACTTTGTCAGTTTTATATACTGTTTTATACTCAGTCATACAATGTAAGTGAGTGACGTACGACCTGCCGCCTGCCGATCAGATGGGCCGCGTCGAAGTGCCGCGCGTCTTGTTACCCGCGGATGGGCTCGTAAGAGTTCGACTCGCGTGTGTTTGGACTCACCGCAGGTAATGTCGCGGCACACTGACAAAGTGGCGCCGCGATTATTTTTTATCCCTTCATAATTCATATTACGGAAGCTACGGAAGAGGAACGTTATTCACGTGATGATGTCACAATTAAATAATTGAGCTCCTGGACTCTTTTGTAAATTGACAAGAAAATGCGAAATAAATTTTGTTGTTTTTAGAAAACCTACTCTCTGCCTACCCATCACAACCGGCAAGCTGACAGTTATGACACCAGTAGCAGACTGTTACTGCGTATTAATGCGCATTATGACCATCAAACATGACAGCCATTTTCCTTATCATTAACTAGATCCATCAGGAAGTGGTGCCACCGCTGCTGCGCTGGTAGTGCAGTGGTAGCGACGCGGCGCGTGTCACTACGTCACTCAAACCTTTTAAATCGTTATTCAATATTAATGTTAAAAAAACTGTTGTATACATAATTTATTAGGCTTTTATATATCTTGATGAAGTATATCGCGTGATGTTTCTTGTGAGATACTTCAAGTGCAGTGAAAGTAATAGCTGTCATTTGAGATAATTTTGTGATTTGTTAGATATTAATGACACCAAATAATTAATTGTTCACGAAGTTGTAGGCGAAGGCGTTTATTATTTCTTGACTATTCAGAGACCTCTAATCAAGGTTATAAATTAATTAGTGATTGATGTAGGTATCATTTCTATCATCGACAACAATTATCGTTACTTCGATTAATGAAGCTGAATTATACGCCATTTTCTGGTAGTGAATTACTTGTTAATCAGTGTAGGTATCAACTGACTGAGACATATTGGAAATAATAATATCGCTCGTAAGTACTTTTATTGTACAGTGACGAGCAGAAATATCATTCTAGCAAGTTTCAAGAGATTTTCTCCTAAAGTATGAAGCATTTTTTAAACAAGTAAGACAGATAACTTATGGTGTTATGAACATCGTAGTATCGAAACCATGCTATAATTAAATAGGTGTTTTCTCAAAGTTGCCATCTTTTTTCTCGAGAAAAACGCTTTAAAATTTGACTGTAAGCTGTAAGATATTTATGCTCGCGACTCTACATACTTCTGTTATACAGTCAGGGAAATGTAGGTATTGTTTGTCTTGACTGTTTTTTGCTGAATGATCAAGTTCCCTGACTGTACACACGTGGGTTCACTCGTGCAGTACTCACCGGGCGCCTCGCCGTCGTAGGAGAAGTTGGGCACGAGCAGCGTCTGCGCGTCCACCAGCACCACGGGGTCCGAGGACACGCCGTGCACGCCCCGCAGCGCCGCCACCTTGGCGGGCCGAGGGTACTCCGTGTCACGCGGGATCGCCACGTCGCCGAAGTTCACCTGCACAGGGCGAACACGGTAACGTTTTATGCACAAGACACTATGGTACAAACGGAGAACCGCAGCGATTTGAGTGGACCTGTCCAGTCTGCGCACTGCACGCATGTGTCAGTAATCGTGTAGCTCGACTTTTAACTTCAGGAGCTCAACGACTCGACGAACAATACCAAAGAAAGACAAAGACATTAATTATTCGTCGGATGTGGGAGGTACACAGTTGGGTAGTCTATTTATGTTCAGGATACATCCGCCGCTTAAAGGGGCATACGAATATTTACAATATTACACGTGGGTATAAAACCTAACTCATAACGACTTATACTCTAATAAACATACTAAAGACTCATAGATACATTTATAGAATTTATACTCTATACATTTGTATTAGTCTAGTATAATACATGTATGTATTACTTACCCTTATAATTAAAAAAATCTTTAACTGTATACAATGATTATGGAGAAGCCATGTTAGTAGAAATGAAATGGTAGTTCTCTTAGTAGTCTTGAAATATGGTTGTAAATTTTTATGGCCTTATGGCCTTTTACGTAGGAGTAAGCCGAACCTCAATACAGACACTGCGTAGGAGTAAGCCGTACTCAATACAGACACTACGTAGGAGTAAGCCGTACTCAATACAGACACTACGTAGGAGTAAGCCGTACTCAATACAGACACTACGTAGGAGTAAGCCGTACTCAATACAGACACTACGTAGGAGTAAGCCGTACTCAATACAGACACTACGTAGGAGTAAGCCGTACTCAATACTGACACTACGTAGGAGTAAGCCGTACTCAATACAGACACTACGTAGGAGTAAGCCGTACTCAATACACACACTACGTAGGAGTAAGCCGTACTCAATACAGACACTACGTAGGAGTAAGCCGTACTCAATACTGACACTACGTAGGAGTAAGCCGTACTCAATACAGACACTACGTAGGAGTAAGCCGTACTCAATACAGACACTACGTAGGAGTAAGCCGTACTCAATACAGACACTACGTAGGAGTAAGCCGTACTCAATACAGACACTACGTAGGAGTAAGCCGTACTCAATACAGACACTACGTAGGAGTAAGCCGTACTCAATACAGACACTACGTAGGAGTAAGCCGTACTCAATACAGACACTACGTAGGAGTAAGCCGTACTCAATACAGACACTACGTAGGAGTAAGCCGTACTCAATACAGACACTACGTAGGAGTAAGCCGTACTCAATACAGACACTACGTAGGAGTAAGCCGTACTCAATACAGACACTACGTAGGAGTAAGCCGAACCTCAATACAGACGCTACGTAGCCGTGATAGACGTGGAGTGCAGCTTCTTCATTCGCTGTTTTGCGTACTTCTCTTGTGCGTATACAAATCTGTTAATTTTTATACATTGTATACATTTTCAATATGTACCTATTCCCCAATTACAATTTCTATCTATTGTTACACCTAAAAATGTATAAGTACTATTTCCTTTGTTAATTACTTCGTTATTGTGGTTTAAAATATTTTTGGGGGTTTTGTTTGTAGTTTGCAAATTTAATGAATTTTGTTTTAGATATTATTTTAAGTGGTTTTCATTTAACTAATTTATTATATCGTTGATAGTTTGATTTACTTCTGTTGATGTAATGTTTTGATATTTTCCGGTATTCTTACTGACACGTCATCTGCAAATAGAACGCACTTCTGAATTGTTATATTTTTTTAAGTTGTTGGTGTATAAAAGGAAGAGAAGAGGCCCAAGGATGCTTCCATGATGCACTCAAGATCCATTATGGCTGAGCTTTAATGTATCTTATCACCTTTTAAGTATTACCCATATTTCTAAAATAAATGTCTATTCTATTCTATTATATTGTGTCAAAATTAAGATTTGTACGAGTAATCATTTTTTTTTTGTATGCTGAACCTAAACTCCAAAGGGCATATCTTTACATTCCTTCTAAGTAAGGCAGCAGACAGCGCGGGCGAGGAATTTAAAGCTTCAGTTGTTTTGAGGGGAATATTAGCAAAAAGCTTCCAAATTCCTGAGCTATTTCTACATCTGAGCTGATGAGGCCATGTGCAGTCTCTAAATTAAATTCCGCATTACGCGGTTTTTTTCCTACCTGTTTCATTATTTATTATTTTCCAGGTAGTTTTTATTTTATCATCAGCTGCTTTGATTGCTAATATAGTTAGTTATAGTTTTAGCTAATTTGCACACACTTTTAAAAGTTTTAGAATATTTTGCAACATATTGTTCAAAGCTTGTGCTTGTGTGTGTTTGTGTGTCGAGTTACTTTAGGCCATAAAGTACAAAAAGTTTTCCCTCGCTTTTACGAATACCATTCACCCAATCACTAAATAAAAACTTCGTATAAATACTTTTAGTCTTTAGTAGAAAAGTGTCGTTAAATTGTGTGTTTAATAGTGAAAAGAACTCGGCATAGTACTCATTTGGGTCACATATATTATTAAAACCCTGAACACATAATGTATTGGCCAAATAATTATTTAATTTCTCTAAATTTTTTACATTTGGAATTGGCCTAAACCTTATTTTGTTTTTTTTTTTGTAAAGGCATGTAGGAGCAAAATGTTATTGTTTGCCCAGTGTGATCCGATGGTAACTTATTTATAATTTGTTTGTGTAAGTAAGCACAATTACAAAAAATATTATCTATACAAGTGGCAGAAGAAGCTGTCACTCGGGTTGGTTCAATAAAAATATTTGACAAATTAAATGACCTATAAAGACTTAATAATCCTGTCAGATTATTAGGTCTAAGTCATTTAATTAGTCAAATATTAGAAAATAACTCGATTAGGTCGTATTCGAGTTATTTATAGAATTTTTAAATAATATTAATGACCCGCCATGTATCATACGTTTTCGGCTGAATTGGCTAACTACACAATAATTTTCATAGTTAATTGACATTATTTGATGATATTTTAACCAATGTTCTGTTAAACAAATGATATCAAACTTGGTCGTTTCTAAAAGCAATTATATTTCCAGTAATTTAGAAGAGTACCCTTGGATATTTTGATTAAATAGTTTTAAAGTATGTTGCTCTTCCTTTGGTTTTTTTTTTATTATTATGAGTAATATTGCCAGAAGATACCGTTTTATTATTCTCTAATAATAAGTGGTTATTTGAAGGGGTAACTTCTGTTGTCTTACTAAGCCTACCCCCTACCCTACCCTTACCCTATCTGACAGGTAGTGGCCTCCAAGGATGTTGGTATTATAGGTGGATCCTCCTTCGTATAACATAATGATTCATAATTATTCACTATGTTGTTAGTATAATAATACTACAATTTGTTATATTAGCTATAACCTCATTAATATTATATGCTATCAACATAGCAATCATTTGTCTACATTCCCAAGACCGAGATAATGTTCTCTGAGTTAACTTAAAACCTTAGAATAATAACTAAAGCTTAAAACTACTAACAAACTTGTTGATGTCAAAAAATGAATAATTTGTCACTATGACAACATGTCAGCATGTGAATAGTATTATTCAACTTTTATATAGAATTATTTGCATCATCTGATAAAGTATCAGAGTAAGCACAATAATATATAATAAGCACACAACATTAGCTTTCCTATATTTATCTTTAATTAGGGGTACACACCACCCACTAGGTACGCACGGCTACAGATCAAGCTATACCTCTCCAGTATAAGCTGATCTCGCATTGTATAGGATTTCCTTACAATGAGAGGTCAGTGTGAACTGGAAATTTATAGCTTGATGTGTAGCCGTGTGTATTATTACTTATTAGCAAAACAATTGTGGAATAAGTATCTAGGTTAGTGTTCGAAATTGTTTTAATAATTTGTTTAAATCTTACAATCTTTTTATCATGATACTATTTTCTTTTTATGAAATATTTTTGAATAAGTATTTTCTTTGAACATTTGACAATACACTGAATTTATTTCTGGTTTGTAATTTATGTACCAATTCACCTAACTGTGCGACAAAAAACGGAGAGTTTTACGGAGTCTTACGTTTGGGCAGCGCCTTAACGTCTTCATAACGCTTCGGGGGTAATACCCGCGAGCCGCTCGTCCGCGATTCATGCCTCACTTGCGTCACAACCCGCTGGTTGATAAAATGATAACCGATTCTTTGTCCTTTTTGAGTTCCTCATATTAGTTTATTAAACATGGAAGTGAACAAAATTGAGTGTAACCTCAGTTTATATGATCTGAGAGTGTAACGTTTCATAATTACTTATTTCCCACAAAACGTAATCTTTGTGTATCTCTAGATAAGAGAACAGGATGAAATATTAACCTTTGTTTTATGAAACATGTCGTGTCGTGTCACCAATGCTATATGTTTCGTACAGATTAGATTGGCCCCTACGTACTCGTAGATCGGTCACAGGAAAATATAGGCTTTAATGTACATAGTTTATGGGTGGATCGTCCGGGAGTTGGCCGGGATGGGCACCTCGTTCGGTAATACTTACTTGCGAACCTATATCAACTTCCTTCGGCTGTTTAGATATAGTATAAGCCTTTGTTGCGCGAACTTAGGTTACTAGGTAGAAAGAACTGAAAAAATACTGACAGAAACAACGTTAACCTGGCCACACACGTGACCACCACTCATGTACAGTCAGGGAATGCTATTGTTCGTCAGATTGATACACAATTTGCTAAAAAATTAATTAAACTTAAACAGTTTCCCTGACTGTACGTACATTCAAGAACAACCAGTTACCAAAGGGTATCGTAATACCGGTTACTGGGTTGTGGAGGTCAGATAGGCAGTCACTCCATGTAAAATATTGGTATTCAGCTGCATTCGGTTAGAATGGAAGCGGACCCCACCATAGTGGGGAACTGGGTAAGTAGATGCTGACTGTGCATTATCTATACTGACCGAGTACTCGTCGCAGTAGACGGCAAACCAGCGGTAGTCCTTGAGCGTTTTGCCGTCGGGCAGCGACAGCGTGACGCTCTCGCCGCCGTAGCGCCGCAGTGGGCCGGCGCCGCCGCGCTCGTCGCGCAGGCGCGTGGCGCCCACTGTGCCCGCGCTCGCCGAGCCCGAGGAGCCCACGTAGAAGTACGCCGCTGTGGATAGGTAACGACATGTTACATTGTTGCAGGTAACAAAATTATATTTTATTATACAATTAACGCAGCTGTCACCCGAGAGTGGTACAGCTGTAAATGTACTTGTGTTATTCGCACGGTATACCGCCGTTTACCCGAATTTTATTTGCCCTAATATCATTTGCCATAATAGTCAACAGCCATAATATCATACGACATAATACTCATTTGCCCTACTCTCATTTGCCATATTAGTCACGTGCCAGAATCATTGTTTCCCATAAAGTCACTTACCATAACATCATTTGTCATAATCATTGTAAGCCCTAATTATCACATGCCATAATTATGATATGCCATAACATAATTTGCCATCGACATCGGGTGTGTAACGGTTGTTGATATCAAGAGAAATTGGATGCAATTGGGACTTTAGGGCACCCCGACTCGGACAGGTTAGGTTAGAAGGGGATGGCGATGGCGGGGTCGTGTGAGCGAGCGAAGCGAGCGAATAGACCCCGCCATCCCCTTCGTGGTTATTTTTTTGGAAACCACACAGAAGTAGGAGACCCGCGAAGCGGGGCTCCGTCGACCTAGCCCACCATCAACCATACACAGAAAAAAAACCATGCACAGAATAAATGCCATTTAAATATTATGCCATTTAAATATTATGTCTAATAATTATTATGGCACATAAAAATAAGGCAAACAATACTTATGGCATTCGTATCTTATGGTATCTAAAATGCGGGCAATTAAAAGTATGTCATATGTCTTTTAGGGCAAATGAAACATTCGGGCAAATGAAATTCGGGTAAATGAAATTCGGGAAAATGATGATTATGGCATATAATCTTCGGGCAAACAAAGACAACCTATTCGCACACATGCCATGTACACCTGAGATCTTACATTATATGTGCAGTAAAATAGCCTAAACGCAAAGAAAAGATGGACCCCACCGTAGAATACGTATTGTCTTAGGTTCAGCCATGGGCTTTAAGAGGAAAATCATATCATTTTCCCCTAAACTAAGCTGTTCTCACAAATAATTACCGAGTCAATATTTGAACAAAATATATTAGGTGGTGTTACAGGAGTGTGTGGTCGTAGAACACATAAAAAAGCTTCGTCTTACATTTCAACCGAGGTCATTACTTGGTTATCTGTCCATTAACATTTTCACTTGCGTCACGACTATACCACTTTTGATCAGGTCGGTGACCTCAGCCGTCACTCAAACTTGTGAGCCACCACCAGGTGATAAGGGAGATACAGCAGTCTGTTCTATAATAATAACCATTCCAATATGTGTTGGTCGCGGACATCCATCAACTGCGAAAGTCTCCTAACATCACCGAAACTACTGACAGAAGAAAAAGTAACTTCACACGTAGATACCGTGTTGAAAATTGATTTAATTGTGAAAGAGCCCGTCCTGCCGAATCAACATGGCTGCAAAGCAATTTGAACCATGAAGTGTGTGAGCCAGTGTGTCCGGTCAGTAATTGTGCAGACAAGCGCTAATCGTTGTCCGCATCGGGCGGCATCGGACGGCATCGGACGGCATCGCTGGATCGTAGGCTCAAACTCCGACTAATTATAGTTTACAGCCTCCCGTATGTTATGGGACGTTACATTTAACTCTTTCCCGCTCTGTACACAAAGAGGACGACTTCTTTGAAGTAAGTGTGTCAGTGGGAACCAATCATAGTTTTCAATCGTATATCACGATTAGTAATCATACATCGATTTGATAATTGACTGGATTTGCATTTGAAATTGATGCAATTAACTTAAGTTTATTATGGAAAGCAATCCATGTTTTCTAGAACTTTATTGACTTTACTGAAGAAAATTATTACTTAAATTTAAATAGCAGCCCAGAGTCTGGCTAGATTGATACCCGGGTTCCGTAGTCCAATGGCGAAACGGAACCCTGATAATTTCCATTCTCTATTTATATCCAAAATCAAATTAAATCATTTATTTCTCGCCAACATGTGTTGAGGTATAGATGTTATACATGTTTTGATAATGTTCTCCATGCTCTGCCGTCACTTGGGCATGCAAAACTTACACTTATATGACCTGGCTGACCGGTTGGTGCAGTTGGTAGCGACCCTGCCTTCCGAGCCGCTACTGGTCCCGGTGGGTGGGTGGTTTGACTTGTCCGGGGATCGAACCGGGGTTCGATCCCCGGACAAGTCAAACATTTGTGTGCATGAACATGTCTGTTTGACCTGTGTCTGGGTGTATATGTTTGTATATCAGTCATCAGGTTACCGTAGTACAGGCTCTACCTAGTTCGGGACCTAAAGACCTTGTGTGGATGTTGTCTCATAACATAACCTACTAAGAAAATACATCCATCCATCATTAATCTATCCATCTGTCCGTTCGTACGAATGCCACTCAGCCGTTTTAGTACTACTTGCACTATAAGAATGTAAAATTGGAAAGAAATTGTATTCTATGCATGTAAAATTACGAATAGTTTCTTAAGGGTGGCACTCCCCAGATATGTAAAGTAACCGAGGGATGAAAAAAATGCAGCACTTGCTCAAGTTTTGTAATAAAATTTGCTCCCTATTACATGGGACTTGAACACAACTAACAAATGCGGGTAATATACAGTAATTGCCTTCGGGCAACGCAGCCGTGAGTTTATTCATTTATGTCTAAAGCACGGTGCATACACGAGTCCAGTCTATATGTGTCGTATGCGCGCGGCTAGGTGTCGTGTGCGCGCGGCTAGGTGTCTTGGGCGCGCGGCTAGGTGTCTTGGGCGCGCGGCTAGGTGTCGTGTGCGCGCGGCTAGGTAGCGTGTGCGCGCGGCTAGGTGTCGTGTGCGCGCGGCTAGGTGTCGTGTGCGCGCGGCTAGGTGTCGTGGGCGCGCGGCTAGGTAGCGTGTGCGCGCGGCTAGGTGTCGTGTGCGCGCGGCTAGGTGTCGTGTGCGCGCGGCTAGGTAGCGTGTGCGCGCGGCTAGGTGTCGTGTGCGCGCGGCTAGGTGTCGTGGGCGCGCGGCTAGGTGTCGTGTGCGCGCGGCTAGGTGTCGTGGGCGCGCGGCTAGGTAGCGTGTGCGCGCGGCTAGGTGTCGTGTGCGCGCGGCTAGGTGTCGTGTGCGCGCGGCTAGGTAGCGTGTGCGCGCGGCTAGGTAGCGTGTGCGCGCGGCTAGGTGTCGTGTGCGCGCGGCTAGGTGTCGTGGGCGCGCGGCTAGGTGTCGTGTGCGCGCGGCTAGGTGTCGTGTGCGCGCGGCTAGGTGTCGTGGGCGCGCGGCTAGGTAGCGTGTGCGCGCGGCTAGGTGTCGTGTGCGCGCGGCTAGGTGTCGTGTGCGCGCGGCTAGGTGTCGTGGGCGCGCGGCTAGGTGTCGTGGGCGCGCGGCTAGGTGTCGTGTGCGCGCGGCTAGGTGTCGTGGGCACGCGGCTAGGTGAAGCTTTTGGGAACGCATTTTTTTCATTATGAATCTTTGTGGGTCTTTAGTGGCTTCGGCTGACATAATTAAAAGCGCTCTTATCGATTTCCAATAGTTGATTGACAAAAAATAACATGAAAATCTGTCAGTCCAAGCTTTGGAGGGCTGCAAATGGGACATGCATGTGCTGGACACAATTTAAAAGAAGCCTCAGTCGACTGAACCGGATTGTAATATTGCGATATAGTACATATTGCAATATTATTTAAAAGGATTTGTGTATCCTATTAAAATAATGCTCGGAATTCTGCCCAACCCTTAAGTCACAAAGGACAAAGCCACTTCCAAGACATATTGCAACATAGCAGCGTGGTACAGATATCTCAGTGACGTCATGACCTATGAGGCTCCGGTATGCAAAGCAGGACCACCCAACAAAGGGTCAAAGCATATCTCCCGTGGGAGGAATCCCCGCCCCGGCTGGCGCGCGCAGTTCGTATGTAAAGGTATGGCCGGCGCGCGTTAAATTGGCATTAATTACGTCACGCTCCACGCTTTGTCCTGCAACTAGGTGTGTGACACTGAGAGATGCAGAAGTTGAACTAATATAATAACGGCCGAACCAAAACATTAATAGGAACTAACTGCTTCTCATACTGCACGGTATTGTTTATGGGCTAACAGGAGATGCCAAACTTCAGTGTGGATCACATATGTGGGTCACACTGAAACTTTTTTAAACAATAAAACGGATATTTTTATTGCTTTTCGAAGTATTCTCCGTTCCTTTCTAAGCACCGTCGCATGCGATAGAACCATTAACTGAAGCAGTGGGTGCACTCTTCTTTAGGGATTTCTTCCACGCCTTTTTCAAGCGCAGCCATGGCATCTTCAGGGTTCATAAAACGAATTCCAATAAGTTTATCTTTTATATTTGGAAATAAATGAAAGTCAAGGTGCCAGGTCAAGACTGTAAGGAGGATGACTTACTAACTCCACACTTTCGATAGACAAATATTCGATAGCCGTCTGGCGGAGTGAGCTGGAGCGTTGTCGTGGTGGAGGAGGATCCTGCTTCTTGGGCACTGTTTTCTTACATTTTCCAAGACAATTGGTAAACAATGACTGACACCAAACTGCATTAACAACCTATTTATCTTCTAGGACAATCTAGGACAATTGTTGCGAAATGACCCGTCCGTCCAAATAATGAGGCGATCATCGTTTTTATCTTCTAGGACAATTGTTGCGAAGTTACCCATCCGTCCAAAGAATGAGGCGATCATCATTTTTATCTTCTAGGACAATTGTTGCGAAGTTACCCATCCGTCCAAAGAATGAGGCGATCATCGTTTTTATCTTCTAGGACAATTGTTGCGAAGTTACCCATCCGTCCAAAGAATGAGGCGATCATCATTTTTATCTTCTAGGACAATTGTTGCGAAGTTACCCATCCGTCCAAAGAATGAGGCGATCATCGTTTTTATCTTCTAGGACAATTGTTGCGAAGTTACCCATCCGTCCAAAGAATGAGGCGATCATCATTTTTATCTTCTAGGACAATTGTTGCGAAGTTACCCATCCGTCCAAAGAATGAGGCGATCATCGTTTTTATCTTCTAGGACAATTGTTGCGAAGTTACCCATCCGTCCAAAGAATGAGGCGATCATCATTTTTATCTTCTAGGACAATTGTAGCGAAGTTACCCATCCGTCCAAAGAATGAGGCGATCATCATTTTTATCTTCTAGGACAATTGTTGCGAAGTTACCCATCCGTCCAAAGAATGAGGCGATCATCGTTTTTATCTTCTAGGACAATTGTTGCGAAGTTACCCATCCGTCCAAAGAATGAGGCGATCATCATTTTTATCTTCTAGGACAATTGTTGCGAAGTTACCCATCCGTCCAAAGAATGAGGCGATCATCGTTTTTATCTTCTAGGACAATTGTTGCGAAGTTACCCATCCGTCCAAAGAATGAGGCGATCATCATTTTTATCTTCTAGGACAATTGTTGCGAAGTTACCCATCCGTCCAAAGAATGAGGCGATCATCATTTTTATCTTCTAGGACAATTGTTGCGAAGTTACCCATCCGTCCAAAGAATGAGGCGATCATCTTTTTATCTTCTAGGACAATTGTTGCGAAGTTACCCATCCGTCCAAAGAATGAGGCGATCATCATTTTTATCTTCTAGGACAATTGTTGCGAAGTTACCCATCCGTCCAAAGAATGAGGCGATCATCGTTTTTATCTTCTAGGACAATTGTTGCGAAGTTACCCATCCGTCCAAAGAATGAGGCGATCATCATTTTTATCTTCTAGGACAATTGTTGCGAAGTTACCCATCCGTCCAAAGAATGAGGCGATCATCATTTTTATCTTCTAGGACAATTGTTGCGAAGTTACCCATCCGTCCAAAGAATGAGGCGATCATCTTTTTATCTTCTAGGACAATTGTTGCGAAGTTACCCATCCGTCCAAAGAATGAGGCGATCATCATTTTTATCTTCTAGGACAATTGTTGCGAAGTTACCCATCCGTCCAAAGAATGAGGCGATCATCATTTTTCCTCGACTTTTGCCTTTCTTTACTTTTGTCGGCAAATCTTCGAATGGAAACATCCATTGCGCAGATTGTCTTTGGCAGTGTTTCTTCAGACAGGTATTCATTGTGTCCGTTGTTTGATCCACTGATTGTCATTCAACCAAAATTCATTCACTGATGCACACAAATCTGCCCAAAGACGATGCACAACGACCGGTCCTGTGCTTACCGCATTCAACAGATTCCCACGACTTTCACTTTCCTTGTTAAGCAATCAATTTATCTTTCTGTCTCAGATGCAAACTATGCTATGCTATGATGATAACATAATTTACTTTTATTCTAGTATCCGCTTGCGAGACATTTTAGTTTATTTTTACTGAATGATGTGGACCTTCTGTCTGTGAGTTGTCCCCAGAGTACACCCACTCTATATATCTCGTTAGGAATCTTGCACGCGACACTGCAAGGCACCCCTGCGCTCCGTGCGCGCTTCGCCTATGACGAGCTCGTTTGTCGCCCGCCTAATTTTACCTTATTTATCACATATTTAGGCAATTATGCGCATATTTGCAGATGCGCATTATTACCTAAATAGGTGCATGGGAAACTCGTTTTTTTAGGGGAAAATACTTGGTCAAACTTTATAGCTTTTCTGGCGAAAATAATGATGTGTGTTTTTATAAAAGTGTATTTCGGCGTGCGCAATCGTATTACTGTGTTCGATTTAGAAACACGATGGTACCTTAACTCTGCCTACCCTTACGTTACGTAACGTTATACGTATCGTACATCAGTCATCTGTGTGGAAACTCGCAGTAAGCTGACACAGGAGCTTGTCAATGAACTCACGTCGTATTTACTTGCACTAGTAAAGTGGCGATGTAGAAACTCGCAGTAAGCTGACACATGAGCTTGTCAATGAACTCACGTCGTATTTACTTGCACTAGTAAAGTGGCGATGTAGAAACTCGCAGTAAGCTGACACAGGAGCTTGTCAATGAACTCACGTCGTATTTACTTGCACTAGTAAAGTGGCGATGTAGAAACTCGCAGTAAGCTGACACAGGAGCTTGTCAATGAACTCACATCGTATTTACTTGCACTAGTAAAGTTGCGATGTAGAAACAACACTACAAGCAAGTACTGTATATTGACGTACTCGTATCGTGCGAGCTTTAAATGTGACAAGCAGTAGTATACAGTATGTAGCCTATAATTGTACAACTCAACTAAGTTGCATAATGTGTTACTATGTTGACGTATCTTGTTGTGAGTAACAAACTTTATGGCCGCCGCGTAGTGACGAGATATCTTGTTATAACTAAATTTACATCCGACTCCATGAAGGAAGATCAGCCGCAGGGGTCGAAAGGTTAAGCTACGACTGCCGCCGTCGGTTTGTGGATGGGTGACCATTCATTACATATCGAGACCCTTCCGGGCCTCGGAAAGCACGATAAGCCGTTGGTCCCGGCTGTCATTCGTAGATCTTTGATAGTCGTTACGGTAGTCAGAAGTCCTAAGGTCTGACAAGCACTCTTACCAAGGGGTATCGTGTTACCCAGTAACTGGGTCGTGGAGGTCAGATAGGCAGTCGCTCTATGTAAACTACTAGCATTCAGTTGCATCCGGTTCAACTGGAAGCCAACCCTAACATATCGCGAACAAGGCTGGGCAGGTGGGTGGTCATCCACACAATACTTCGACGCAACTGTCGCACTATAGTGCGAAACGTAACATAGCACCCCGCTATTATCGACGGGTGAAGCAAGTGTACTGTACACCCACATAATGTTTACATTTAAGTAAACGTAACATAGCACCCCGCTATTATCGACGGGTGAAGCAAGTGTACTGTACACCCACATAATGTTTACATTTAAGTAAACGTAACATAGCACCCCGCTAGTATCGACGGGTGAAGCAAGTGAACTGTACACCCACATAATGTTTACATTTAAGTAAACGTAACATAGCAAATTCAAATTCAAATTCATTTATTCACGTATAAATAGAGTAAATACAATCGGTGGTTTCCATGTTACATTATTTGGTCTTATAATTCTATTTAGCCTGTGGTATGGCATGTGAATCGTTTTCTTAAAAGTAAAAAAGGAATAAAGAAATATAAATAATGGTTAGTCTTAGCCCGTGGTCTTAGCCAATACGTGTCTCCGAAATTCATAGTCTTATATAATGTCAATAAAATAATTATGTGCCTGGTAAAATACATTGTCAAATGCCAATAAAACTCAGTCATTTCTACGTTGAATTAATAATACACAACACACATTATTTAAAATATTTATATATAGAATATTTTCCTTATTCCTGTAGCCATTCATTTACCGAGTAAATCATTTTTTTAAGCAGTAGCTCTTTAAGCTTTTTCTTAAATTTTGGTAGGGGGAGATTTTGAATGTCTGTTTGTAACCTATTATAAATTTTAACGCACATAGCTGAGCAATTTTTTTTGAACACCGCAGTCTTTGGTGCAAAATCTAACACTAGTCGCTGACCATGTCTGGAGTTACGAGGGTAGACATTATCCCGTGTATAAATATCACGAGCTCTTACAAATAGATTAGGATTGGACTTTACGAACACACAAACTTCAAAAATGTACATACTCGGCAGGGGTAATATCTTGAGTTTATTAAAGTGAGGTTTACATGACTCATAAGGAGGAATACCAACAATTGCTCTTATGCATCGTTTTTGGGAGAGAAACGCCCGCTGGGAGTCTGTTGAGTTTCCCCATAGTATTAACCCGTATCGTAGCACGGAAGCTACATGGCCATGGTATGCCAACAATACCGTACTTTGGTTAGACGTAGTTCTTAGTCTGTTTAGGACATATACGAAAGTGTTAACTCTCTTGCAGACTCCGTCAACGTGTCCTTTCCAGTCTAGGTATTTGTCCATGGTGAACCCTAGAAATCTTACACTGGTAGATTCATTTATTTTTATACCGTCATATGAAATATGCCTTGGAACAATTTTTGATCCACGGGTTTGGAATTGTACAAAAGTCGTCTTATTGATATTTACTTGTAAATTGTTCCTTACTAACCACTCTATAACTAAATCAATTGTATTGTTTATATCAATGTCAAAGTTATTATTAATTATACTGTCATATGCTAATATTATTGAGATGTCATCTGCAAATAATATACATTTTTTAGTAAGAATGTCAGGTAAATCATTAATATATATAAGAAAAAGGAGGGGTCCGAGGATACTTCCCTGCGGAACGCCGTAACTGTTAACAAGATACTCAGACCTCTCTTGTTTTACCGCTGTATTATGTTCACAAGGTATTTCTACACATTGTTCGCGATTACTCAAGTATTGTTCTAACCATTGTAACGCTGGGCCTCTGATACCATAGTTCTCCAGCTTTTGTAGAAGCAGATCATGAGAAACGAAGTCAAATGCTTTTGACATGTCAAAAAATATTACTATTGTCTGCTTTTTCTTGTCAATGTTTACTAGGATATTGTGTACTAAATCGAATGCAGCAAGTGTAGTTGATTTTCCCTTTTGGAAGCCATACTGTTCATTCTTAATTAATTTGTACTTATTCAAATACGAAGATAATCTTTTATGCATAGCCTTTTCAAATATTTTAGACATGATAGGGATTAAAGTTATGGGTCTGTAGTTACCCATTTCTGTTTTCTCTCCTTTTTTATGCAATGGCTTGACTACTGACTTCTTTAACCGGCTAGGGAAATTTCCTTCCTGGAAGGATAAATTTATCAGGTGTCCGAGCACGGGGACAATACTGACGACACATTTTTTTTAAATATTGGTTGTAATACCATCATAACCGACAGAACTTGTATTGTTTAAGGACATAATAATATTTACAATTTCAATGTCTTCTATCGGTGTAAGAAATATGGTATTGTTTGTACGGTTTTTATTTGTATTTTGTATGGTTTTGGTTTTGTGGACGCTCCGGGCGTCGGGAGCCGCGTGACGACTCCCGGCCACCGTAGGCGCGGGCCTGCGGGCGGTGAGTAATGGGTAGCTCACCGTCCGATCAGGATCAGGCCCGTGCCGGACGGCGCGTACGTGTTCCACGCGCGCCTCAAAGAGATGTCAGCATCGAAGAGGGGGCCCACTAGGGCCCAAGCCTGCCGGGAAAGCGGGATCATCCATAAGGGGTACCGCTGACCCGGAACATAAAGGGCCAAGGAAGGAACACGGGTGGGTTTTAGTCAGTAAGAGTCTGACACTCCCTTCCGCTCCACCCAGAGCGGGAGGGGTCATTTGATGATTTCCCATCCTCAAAAAAAAAAAAAAAGGTTGCAGTAAGTAGAGACGGATGAAAAAAGATACGATGCGTCGCCGCCGTCGCAGTTAAAATTGAAGTAAGTTGTTTTTAAACAAATATAACTTCATATATGAAATCTTGATACACAGTAAAAATAAAAAACCCTAGTGATATAGTGAATAGTGGGCTTGATTTGAAACTCACAGTTATTTCACATACAAAGCGATCATCTCATCGAAATGAATGTTTAAATACCGAGAGTCGAAGAACATAGAGGAAAACACACAGAGGAGACATAGAGGAGGGCTGTTAATGCGTTGTGTCGAATGTGGTTCAATTAACAAAAGGTTTGTGTGTCATGGGTAGTAAGTAGCCAACCGCAGTGCTTTCATTTGATAATGTTAACGCGTTGAGCAGTTCATGTGCGTCTGATGGACGGATAAAGTAAGTAATGTACGTGTGATGGACACAGATGAGGTAGGGAGCAGACTCGAATCACGAAACAGAAGGTAATGGCAGTGATTAGGGATCAGCTGCGCGGAACCTACGGTACAACAACAATGATCTGCGAACATAAGATCTAGCCAAGAAAGCAAGCTTTTTACCTAACCTCAGGAGTTTCCTGTTCGTAAGTATTTCAACATTAACAGCTGTAGGTACATTAACAGCTGTAGCTACATCAACAGCTTTAGGTACATTAACAGTTGTAGGTACATCAACAGCTGTAGATACATAAGCAGCTGTAGGTACATAAGCAGCTGTAGGTACATTAGCAGCTGTGGGTACATTAGCAGCTGTAGGTACATAAGCAGCTGTAGGTACATTGACAGCTGTAGATACATCAACAGCTGTAGGTACATTATCAGCTGTAGGTACATAAGTGTGATGTAGGTATTTGGATATTGTATATTCATAGCAATAAGTGGGTATGTACAACCTTGCATGTGTGAGCCAGTCTCTCAATAAATCTGTTACGCGATTGACGTGGTTTTACTACCGCCGATTCCCCGGGGTTCCCAGTGTCCGGAGATCCTTCAGTGGCGACGATTAAGTGATTTCACGCGTGTAAATTTTATGTTGCGACCAGAAAACTCTAAAGGTGCGGTGTGGGTGGTGTTTTCTTTTCTCGTGCGAACGGGCGGTGTAAAGTTAAATAACTGACTTATAATGGCGGTTGGAAAGATCGGTGCGTTTGACCTAACGAAAGACAATTGGGACACGTATGTGGATCGATTAGATCAATACTTTATTGCCAACAGTGTAAAAAGTGAATTAAAAGTCGCAACTTTAATTACTGTCGTTGGTAATAGTGCATATGAGTTAATGGTTAATTTATGCACACCCGTTAAACCATCCACAAAGACTTATTCGGAGCTAATAGCGGTAATGAAAGGACACTTAAACCCCAAACCGTGTATGCTCGCTGAGAGGTTCAAATTTCGGCAACGGATTCAAAAACCGGGTGAAAATATTGCGACGTACTTCTCGGAGCTTAAAAGACTGAGTAAAGATTGTTCTTTTACGGCGGACAGTTTAAAAGAAAATATGAGAGATCAATTTGTGTGCGGCTTAGTAAACGATGACATTCGGCAGAAGTTGTTTACTGAAGACGACAGCATCAGTATTGACCGGGCGTATAAGCTGGCCTTATCGATGGAGGCGGCTGAGACTAACGCGGCAATAGTGGAAGACGGTACGAGAAGAAGGACCGGCGGCAGTGCAGCGGATGCGGAGTCCATACCCGTTCATAAGATCGGGCATGACGGCGGCGGAGGAAGGCGCGGGGCGTGGGGAGGCAGCGGCGGCGGTGGCTATCGGCCGGCCGCGAGGCGAAACACTCGCTCGACGCGTGACTCACGACAATCCGGCGGCGGCGGTCCAAGTACCATAGGCGGAGCGGGTTACAACTTACTTCGAGCGGGCACTAAAAATGAGGAATGCAAGGTCTGTGGAGGCAAACACAATTCGAACACGTGTAAATTCAAACTGTATGTGTGTAGAATTTGTACCCAGGAGGGACATTTGAAGAGGATGTGTCCGAAGTTGACCAAGAATAATTTCATTAACATACAAGAAGACGGGCATGGCAGCGACGACAGGTGTGGCGCTTACTCGATGGGGAGCGACAGTGACGAGGTAATAGTACCTATTAATCGCTTATCACTTGGACAGTGTGAACCTATTATGATTTCTGTAAGTGTGCACGGTTGTGACTTAAGAATGGAATGTGACACGGGGAGTGCAATCTCGTGCATTCATTACCAATTATATCAGGAAATGTTTTCCAGTTTAAGAATTAAACCCACTAAGTTGGTTTTAAGATATTACACGGGTGAACTAGTTAGGCCTGTAGGTGTTATTAAACCCGTTGTTAAATATAATAATACTGAAAAGATATTGGATTTATATGTTATTGACCACGGAAATACCGTGTTAATAGGTAGACAATGGTTAGCAGAGCTAAATATATCGGTGTCGGCTATGCATTATAACAAAGTCAATAATAATCGGAATTTGGATTTTAATTTCTCGGAATTCAGTTCCAGATACGGTGAGGTGTTTGCGGATGGCCTGGGGCGGTTCACGGGAGGACAAGTGAGCATCCACGTGCGCGAGGGGGTGCGGCCGATGTACCTGCGCGCGCGCCCGTTGGCGTACGCGCTGCGGGAGCCGGTTGAGCGCGCACTGGAACAGCTGGTGCGCGACGACATCCTCACTCCCGTCCGCCACTCAGACTGGGCAACACCAATCGTGCCGGTCGTCAAGAAAGATGGTACCATTAGAGTCTGCGCCGATTTTAAACTAACCTTGAATAAAGTGTTAGAAGTCGACCGTTATCCATTACCTAAGGTAGAAGATCTTTTGTCTCGGTTGCACGGAGGCGAAAGATTTAGCAAAATCGATTTGTCACAGGCATACGCTCAGTTTGAACTGGATGATACTAGGAGATACGCGGTAATTAACACACATAAGGGGCTTTTCATGTATAAACGATTAGTGTATGGGCTGTCGTCGAGCCCAGGAATATTTCAACGATGTTTAGAACAATTGTTTGCAGATATACCACACGTAGGAGTTTTTTTAGACGATATTATTATAACAGGAAAGGACACACCCCAACACTTAAGTAGCCTACATAAAGTTTTTGAACGCCTGAAGTCCAGTGGCTTGAAAGTAAACAAAGAAAAATGTTCTTTCTTTGTGGAATCGCTCGAATATTTAGGGTATGTAATAAGTAAGGAAGGTGTGCACACGTGCAAAGATAAAGTGGAAGCAATTGTTAAAACTCCGATACCGAGGAACGTATCCCAGTTGAAAGCTTTCATTGGGATGGTCATGTATTATGGTAAGTTTATAAAAAATGTAAGTTCGATCCTTACACCATTGTATAATTTGTTGCGTGCCGGGGTGGAGTACGTATGGAGCGATGCTTGTGAGGTAGCCTTTGCTCGGGTTAAGCGGGCACTGAGCACGAGTGAAGTGCTTGTGCATTACTCCCTGGAGCTACCGCTTGTGCTGACGACAGACGCTAGCGCCACGGGGATAGGCGCCATCATCTCGCACATCACGCCGGAAGGCGAACGCCCAATCGCATACGCGTCACGCACACTTAACTCCGCGGAGAGATCGTATGCTCAAATAGACAGGGAGGCATTAGCGATTATATACGGTGTTAAAAAATTCCATCAGTACTTGTACGGTAGGAAGTTTACTTTAAGAACAGACCACAAACCCTTAACATACATTTTTGGGAATAAAGTAGGCATTCCGGTTATGGCAGCATCCAGGTTACAAAGGTGGGCAATAATATTAACAGGTTATTCGTATGATATAGAATATGTTGCGTCTGCTAAAAACTGTGCCGACGCATTGTCGCGACTGCCTCAACCAACAGATATGAATAAAATCGGTCGTGAATATACCTATTTAAATTTTGCGGAAAGTTTTTTGCCGGTGACGAATGATGATGTACGTCTAGCAACAGCGCGGGATCAGCTGCTTAGTAGAGTGATGGTGAACGTACAGTCAGGGTGGCCGTCGCATTGCACAGACGAACTGATGAAACCGTACTTTAATAGGCGACACGAATTATATGTGGAACGGAGTTGTATTATGTGGGGCTATAGAATTGTTGTACCACCAACGCTTCGGGACACAATCCTGAAAGAGCTTCATGTTAGCCACATGGGCATAGTTAAGACCAAGTCGATGGCTCGAAGTTTTGTGTGGTGGCCCAATATAGATGCAGACATCGAATCGACATGCCGCTCTTGCGAAACATGTGCGATGGAAGCAGCGGCGCCGCCGCAGGCTGCTCCACGTAGTTGGCCGTATTTAGCCCAGCCGTGGAGTAGATTACATGTAGACTTTTTAGGCCCATACCAGGGAAAAACGTTTTTCGTAATTATAGATTCCAGTACAAAGTGGATTGAAATTTTTGAAATGACTAAAACAAATGCTTCGGCAGTCATTAAGGTTATGAGGTCATTATTTGCGCGATTCGGGTTGCCTTTGGAGGTGGTATCCGACCAGGGCCCACCATTTACTAGTACGGAGTTAGGAGAATTCTTAAAATTGAGCGGTATTAAGCAGTCGTATTCCCCAGTATATCATCCAGCTTCAAACGGGGCAGCAGAAAATGCCGTCAAATTATGTAAGCGAACAATAAAAAAGGCAGCCCGAGAGGCAGTAGACATCGACACAGCTTTACAGACATACCTACTAGCGTATAGAAATAGTATTCAAAGCACTACAGGGGAAAGTCCCGCCATGCTGTTGCAACGTAGGCCGTTGCGTTCCCGGTTAGACCTTTTGCGCGCAGACCGCGCGCGTCAGGACCGGGTGGAAGGGGTGCAGCGTCAGCAGTCGACGAGTTCGGGCAGTGAACCATTGCAACACACCGTTGGTGACACGATATGGGCCAGGAACTACGGTAGCAAAGACAAGTGGTTAAAAGGAACGGTAGTAAACCAACAAGGTTCACGTAGGTATGTAGTAAACAGCGATGATGGTCGACTTCTCACACGGCATAGCGATCAAATTAGGCATAGAACTCGACGTTCAAGTATAATGTACCCAGACGTAATTTCCGAGGGACAAGTCAGTGGGGATGTCGTTGAACCGCAACAGCAACAGCTGTCTCCAAGTATATCAGAGCCAAGGGTTCGTGAGGGGACGAGTAGGGGCGAAGTCGGGGGCGACGGCCCAGTAGTGAGTGACGCGGTGGATATAGCAGTCACTAAGACCTCACCAACCCGTAGGGCACCATCGTCACCACCAGTCGGCAGTAAAGCACCGCCGACGGCCGCGACCGTTCCGGATTCCGTGAACCGTCCCATCCGTACTCGCAAGAAACCGGTTAGATATGGATTTGAGTTCGATTAGATGTAAGAAATATTGTTATTATTATTATAGTACATAGAGTAAAAGCCTAGTTATAATTAGGTTAAGTTACTGTGTTAGTTAATGGTAACGTTTAGTTTTATATCTTCCTATATTAGTTATATACTAGAAGTTTAAGTGTGGAGGTGTGATGTAGGTATTTGGATATTGTATATTCATAGCAATAAGTGGGTATGTACAACCTTGCATGTGTGAGCCAGTCTCTCAATAAATCTGTTACGCGATTGACGTGGTTTTACTACCGCCGATTCCCCGGGGTTCCCAGTGTCCGGAGATCCTTCAATAAGCAGCTGTAGGTACATAAGCAGCTGTAGGTACATAAGCAGCTGTAGGTACATTAGCAGCTGTGGGTACATTAGCAGCTGTAGGTACATAAGCAGCTGTAGGTACATTAGCAGCTGTGGGTACATTAGCAGCTGTAGGTACATAAGCAGATGTAGGTACATAAGCAGCTGTAGGTACATTAGCAGCTGTGGGTACATTAGCAGCTGTAGGTACATAAGCAGCTGTAGGTACATTGACAGCTGTAGATACATCAACAGCTGTAGGTACATTAGCAGCTGTAGGTACATAAGCAGCTGTAGGTACATAAGCAGCTGTAGGTACATTGACAGCTGTAGGTACATAAACAGCTGTAGGTACATAAGCAGCTGTAGGTACATTGCCAGCTGTAGGTACATAAGCAGCTGTAGATACATAAGCAGCTGTAGGTACATAAGCAGCTGTAGGTACATAAGCAGCTGTAGGTACATAAGCAGCTGTAGGTACATTCAGGGAAATAAATGTATTTGTAAGAACGTTTTCATACTTTTCTACGTTTCTACTTTCTACTTTCTTTCTACTTTCTACGTTTTCATAATAATCAAACAATGACCGAAATATTGGAATAAAACTCTCCTGTATGGCGACGGGGTTCAAAGATATTGGTTTAAAACAATTTGCTTACTCTAAATCAGGGAGTGGCCTGTGGCTGGCCTTACATCGGTTCGTGACCTAGTGCAAGTCATTGAAGTATAATTTGTTCCTACTACTTCGATTCAATTCATATATTGCATCAAGTATGGTAGGGACATGAAGTTCTTATATAAAATATTTAGTAAAAACACATTTGGCCAATATTTAGCATGCAATAGTAGGATTGCACTACTTAGAACCTGAGCTTAGTGGCAGTTCTTGACATTTGTTCATATATTATATTCATTCAGTCGTGAGTGTAGACAAAGTCACCGGTATATTGTTGTCTATGTCGACAACTCTAACTACAATATCAATCTTAATATTGTAGTTACACACTCACCGATTATCGGCGGCGAGTTTGTAACGATACATTTTTAGTGAAGTGATGTTTGTAGCACTTATAGTAATTGTTTTATTGTATTCAAATTCAAAATACAAATTCAAATATTTTTGTTGGTAGAACTTAGGTAAACAAGAGGTACAGATGTCAATATTAATAAAAAAAATAACGTTATGTCTTGCCGTCAACGGCGTACAAATATTCTAATTATAATTTCTAATTAATCATTGGTAAAAATAATAAAAAAAACATTCAACATTAATAGATAAAACTCAATTATAACAATTCAAATAAAATAAATTTAACCAAATAACAAAACATTAACATTAAATTACTCGTAGATTAAATCAATTAGAGTATTACCAATAAATGAAAATCAAGAAAAAAAAAAATTTAATTTATTTACTTATTTGCAAACATGGGTAAGATATACCTACTCATTTATAATAAAGTTCTCCATATTTTACCATTACATGGGTATGCAAATAGTGTAACAACTTTTAAAACTACATACGAGTATCAATAATGTCAACTAAATTCAATAAATCACAATTCTAAAAAACAATTTAAAAATAATTTAAAATAAATCAACAATAACTCAATTAAATAATAATACAGAATACAATAAAAATTAATTTCAGAATAATCAATATTAATTAAGTTCAAAATAATAAATAACTAATCTAAACTAACATCTCTCATTTAAATTGTCATTAATATGATAATAACATTTCGCAGCTAAAAATTCGTGTGTTTTGGTTTTAAATAGATCCATATCTTTAATTTCCATGATGTGTTTAGGTAGTTTTAAATTATAAATTTTGGGTGCCATACCTAAAAGATTTTTATAGAAAATACCTTTTTTATGTGGTGTTGCGCATATTTTATTTTTGTGTCGTAGACTTTTGGGTGGTTATACAAGGTGATTGGAAGATGGGTGGAAAGCTTTAAGGCGAAGATAGTACAGACAGTTTAGAACAATTTAAGCCATGGTTGTCTTAGACGAAGTCTTACCATTTTTATTTAACCTAATTTTTAAGATTTTTTTCGAAAATTGCCAAAATTTTAACTAAACTGGTTATTTATAGCTAAATTGAATGATAAATGAATTCATTTTTATTTTATTTAATTAAAGTAATGTGTAAGCAATCTAGCAAAACATGTTTTAGGCCTCTGTGTCGTTTGACATTTTTTTTACAGACATTTAAAGTTCATATAAATTTAAAAAAATCATAAATCATTTTTGAAAACCTTATTTAAAAAAAAACTAAGGGTGCTTTTTTTGTTCAAATATTTTTGAAAACATGCGTGTTAATCGCTCTTTCCTTTGAGGTATCATTTACGAGGATATTTTACAAATTATTGAAATTAGGATGTACAAACCAATTTGAGGGAGAAATTTTAAATTTTAGGCGGACTAATTAAAACAAAATTTTTGCTTAAAAAACTTACGCTAAGCTTACTTTATGTGTTCGAAATGATAATTACTTCAATTTGAATAATTTTTTGCACATGCCAATTGAGGGGATTATCTAAACAATGGCCGCCGAGCGCAGTGCGGCACATGAAAGAACCAAATTGAAGGGATTATCTAAACAATGGCAGCAATGAGCGGTGCGACGGCATTTCCAGGTAGAACGCCCAGTGAATAGAAAATAGCGATAAATACGTTGGTTTTTACAGCAAAATGGTATTAGTTACTAAGGCAACCAAATCGTGTTTTTATTTAGTTAGGGTTAGTCAGTCTGTGTTGAAGCGGTCACATCTTTTACTTATTACAATTAGTTGAATTAGTCAAACTACAGCTGCCCATGTGAGAGGACGTTGTCGTGTTGATTCGCAATTTACCGTGTTCAGTTGTAGCCCTTTGCGTTCCTGCACGTGTTGTTTGCGTTAGTTTTGAACATTTTGTTTTCACCGTGTCCAGTCGTAGCCGCAAGCTCCTGCACGTGTTGAGTTGACATTTAGTGCGCTCCCATGCCGTTTTTCTTAATTGTTAAGTAGCTATGGCTACTTTTTCCAATCAGGAATATGCGGATATCGTATTTATGTATGGCAGAGCAGATGGCAATGGATCCTTGGCGCGACGGATGTATCAAGAACGCTTTCCGAATCGCAAGGTACCGAATGTGCGAGTGTTTTACAACACTTTTCGTCGACTTGCCGAAGTTGGGTTTCACCGCGTGGAACCTGGAGTCAACCTAGGCAGACATGAAACTGACGTCGAAGAAAACATTTTGGCAGCATTTCAAGCAGATCCTACTACCAGTACCAGAGCCGTACCTCAAAATCTAAACATTTCACAATGGAAGGTGTGGCATACAATGCACCAAAATGACAAATATCCGTTCCATGGTAGGGTTGTGCAAGGTCTGGAAGAGCAAGATCCCCAAAGAAGAATACAGTTCTGCCGTTTCCTCCTCAACAGAGACATCGAAGATGCGTGGTTCCTGAAATCAATGTTGTGGACGGATGAAAGCAAATTTTCTAGGGAGGGCATTACAAACTTTCATAACCTCCATGAATGGGCCGACAGAGACAATAATCCACATTTTAAGAAGCGAGTGTCGTTTCAGGGAAAATTCTCTGTCAATGTGGAGTAATTGGCAGGACATTGATTGGGTCCCACTTCTTACCGGATAATTTAAATGGTGAAAATTATTTGCACTTTCTACAATTCGATTTACCAGTTCTGATAGAGGAAACCGGTGTCCCGATATTCGAAAGAGACCGAACAGTCGTCTTTCAGCAAGACGGCTGTCCAGCGCATTGGACGTTAAATGTAAGGGAACACTTAAATAATTGCTTCCCTGACAGCTGGATCGGCAGAGATGGACCCATCCCTTGGCCCGCTCGCTCACCAGATCTGACCCCGCTGGACTTTTTCGTGTGGGGCCGGGCCAAGGAACTGGTGTATACGAATGTTGAAATAAACACGAAGAAGAATTGATGGAGAGAATTAATTCAGCGTTTGAAACGATGAAACTGGAGATGATGTTGAAAATAACAACAACAGAAGTGAGAAGACGTAGCCGTGCTTGTATTGGGAATCATGGCAGACATTTTGAACATGAACAATAAATAATTTAGATTCAAATGTTGTTCAAATGTTACTCCGCCTAAAATTTAAAATTTCTCCCTCAAATTGGTTTGTAGATCCTAATTTCAATAATTTGTAAAATATCCTCGTAAATGTTACCTCAAAGGAAAGAGCGATTGTCACGCATGTTTTCAAAAATATTTGAACAAAAAAAGCACACTTTGTTTTTTTTTTAAATAAGGTTTTCAAAAATGATTTATGATTTTTTTTTATTTATATGAACTTTAAATGTCTGTAAAAAAAATGTCTAACGACACAGAGGCCTAAGACATGTTTTGCTAGATTGCGTACACATTACTTTAATTAAATAAAATAAAAATGAATTCATTTATCATTCAATTTAGCTATAAATAACCAATTTAGTTAAAATTTGGGCAATTTTCGAAAAAAATCTTAAAAATTAGGTTAAAAAAAAATGGTAAGACTTCGTCTAAGACAACCATGGCTTAAATTGTTCTAAACTGTCTGTACTATCTTCGCCTTAAAGCTTTGCACCCATCTTCCAATCACCTTGTATAGGTGCATATTTGCTTTAACATAGCTTGCTACTTCATAAATGTCAAGACAGGGAAGTGTAACTAGCTGACGCTTACACAACTGTCTGTGCTTTGAATGCCACATATTGCCCTTATGCATTTCTATTGCGCTTTGAACGCCATTTCTCTATCAGTCGAGTTCTCCCAAAACATTAGTCCGTATCGCAATGTTGATGACACATATCCGTGGTACGCCATTAATAATGTTGGCCGATTTGAGATTTTCCTTAAGTTATAAAGGGCATAGGAACATTGGCTAAGTTTCTTGCATACATTTGCAATAAGTGTTTTCCAGTTCATCTTTTTATCGATACAGATACCTAAGAAATTAGTATAATCAGTCTCGCGAATACTTTTGTCACCATATCTTATACCTAGTTTTTTATTGTGAGTTCTTTGTTCAAACGAAATGTACGTAGTTTTTTCGAGATTAAGTTTAAGGATATTTTCGGTAAGCCAAGTTATTATGTCGTTTAAGTCATTAATTATGTCATTTTCGAAAGTCTCATCATTTTTACTTCTGAATAATCCGCAAATAAGATCATTGGATTGGATATAATTTTAGGCATGTCATTAAATGAATAATAATGGTGCTAGGGCACCGCCTTGCGGTACCCCGGATAAGCATTTGTGATATTCAGAAGTATATGCAATTTTATTTTAGTATAGGGGCAGATTTTCTTTATGCATGTAAATTGTTCCCGATTCATTAAGTATGATTTAATAAGTTGAAAGATATTCCCTCTGGTGCCATATTTTTCGAATTTGTTCAGGTGTATTTTGTGACTAACATAGTCGAAGGCCTTCGTCATATCCAGGAACAATGCTACTCCAGGAGTTCCATTATCTACATTAGTGAGAACGTGTTCAACAAGCGCATATATAGCGGAATTAATGTTTTTATTTTTCCTAAAACCACATTGTTCGCCGATTCAAATTAGGTCTGTAGTTGCTGGGATCTTTAGGCCAATTCTCGTACTTAAAAAACGTTCAAATTCAAGTCGCAATCTCATTTCAGCGACAATCAATGTCAAAAACCTGTCAAAAATGTATGTAAATTGATTGTAATTTTGACAGATTGAAACTGAGATTAGAATGCGAATGGTCTTAAAAATACGGGAATTGCCCGTCTTGCCTGTTACCTTTTTTGAACATTGGTTTAATTACAGTTTTTTTTTGTTTTTTTGGGAATATGCCTTTCTCAATGCAATTATTGATAATGTGACTGAGTATGGGTGCAATAATGAAAGATGTAGCTTTAATTACTTTGGTGGTTATATCGTCATATCCGGTGCTGTTAGTGTTATTCAGAGAATCTTTTAATTTAATAATGTCAGCTGGTACCGTGGGTATCATAAATATCGAATTAGAAATTGTGTCATACGTCAACATATTATTATAGTCATTTGTCACTCTGAGATTGAAATTGATTCACAAAATATTCATTAAATGATTCTGCTATTTGTTCTGGACTCTTTATAACTTTATGGTCAGTCATTATCTGGTATATTCCTTCTTTTGGATGATTTATTTTCTCTTTATTAATTATACTCCATGTTGCTTTGCTCTTGTTTACAGAATTGTGTATAGTATGATAATTTTGGGTCTTTTGAGTTTGTTTAATTATGTATTTCAATCTATTAGTGTAGGATTTAAGTTTATTTTTGGTTTTCTGCGTTAGGTGACTTCCGATATTCCCACAGCATATCCCTTTTCCGTTTGGAAATTATTTTTAGTCCCGTTGATATCCATTTAGCCCTTTTAATTACCGAAACTTTTATTTTATTAATTGTGTTAGATTTTGAAGACATTCTTTGAATTTTTTGATATTGTCATCACTATAGTCGCGTTTATGAAAAAACCAATGGGATAACGTGCAAGTTTTCCTGACACACATTTAAGTAGTTGCGCTGTATGGTCAGATATTGCTAATTCTTTTACCTCACATCTACTGCCTCTGATATTGTGAATAATGTGGTCGATGCAGGTCCCACTGTGCACTGCATAGACGTGTTGGTGATCGAGTACCCAAAACTAGATTATAGCTACGCCGTATATTTGGTATTTTAAGTGGAAGAGGGTTTGCTATGTTTACAAATATCTATATTAAAATCTCCACACAGTATGATCTTATTATAACGTTTCAGGCACATTCCTTTTATCATCATATCTAAATTATCAAAAAACATAGATAGTTTACCTATTTTATTATTTGATGGTCATAAAATACAAATAATTACGATAGGGTGAGAGGAAAGCTTAATTGCACAACATTCTATTACATTAGGTACTCGTGGCCCATTTTTTTACATTCATAACTTCTTTATGTATTTTTTATTAGAATGCACGACCCCCCATTATTATCTTGTCTAGTGTAGCATACTGCTAGCGAATAACTCGCAATATGTAAAAGTTAATCGTCACCCTGTGTTGTTATTGATTTATCTTCTTCTGAGAGTTTATTTAGATGTACGGTCAATAGATCCGATTTACTTATTACACCATTTACATTCTGGCGCATTATAAATATATGACTATATACGAAAAAAGCCATGGTAATTAGAATCATTCTCTTCCAGCTTATTAGTTATTGTTCTTTTGTCTGTCTGGTCAAATAAATCCAAATCGTATCGCATAATATTGCATACAATTCGGTTGTGTGTGTCATTTAGCATTTATCATTTGTGTATGTTTCTCAATCCGTATTTAGTTATTTTCCCAGTTCTGTAGGAGAACATCTCATGCGACAGATCATGCTATTGTTTTTGTTTGTTTATTATTTTGTTATTGTCTGTTTGTTTGCAATTTTTTTTTTTATTAATTACTTTGTACATCTAAATACAGGAGATTATTAAACATGTCTACTTTGTAATTATATATTGGAGCACCTGCAGCATAGGCGGCTGCACAGACACCTATATTTCTATAGTTTACTCATTGTAGGGATGCTCTAATTTTGTTTATTAGGTTTTTATAGCCTCTTTCTTCCTATAAGTCATTTTCCCCGATAAAAATTATGCAGTAGTCGTTTTTGGTAAAACCTTTTAGTTTAAGTTCAATGCCACTTAGAAGATCAGCTGCGGTGCTGTTAATCCTGATGTAGCGGCAATAGTGAGAGCAGTTTGAATAAACTTCTTGTATTATGGATAAGGACCCCTTATTTGTGCTGCTGCTTTATACACACTTTGTTTTTTTTTTTTTGTCCAGGCTTTGTTATTCTGTTTGCGGGCTCATTATTATCATTTAATATGTTTTCATTAAGAGTCGAAATGGTGGGTACTTCCTTCAGTTTGCTCGGTGTAAAGGTTGTTTGAATCTCTTTATTGTGCAAGATGCTCGGTGTGAAAGTGGTTTGTGTCTCTTTATTGTGTATGATGGATGTGGTTCTTGAACAATTGCTTTGCGGGTCATTTATAATTTTCTCATTAATGCTTCGCCGAACGAAGCTTCGTTCTTTATTTTCGTTTGGGGTTTTATTATTGACTAACGGTGATATGGATTTTCTACATGGTGTTGAGCATATTTCCTTGCATGTATTTGTGGTTTTGATAATTTTTTGTAGATCTGATTTTAAACGGTCGTTTTCCATGTTCAGATTGTCTATTTCATTGTGTGCGCTAGTCAATTGCCTAGTGAGTTTGTTTATTTGTTCATTTAGATCGCCCTTAATATCGCTGTTATCGTGTAGACTATCCGGAATGCTCATCACTATCAAATATGGCTTTCTCGCTACCATTTGTTATGTCGGACAAATAAGTTAATGAGCTTGACCTACATGGTTTTCGATTCAGTTCTACTCACGAGTAAACATCAGTCACATCATCACATCAGTCTGTATAGCGAGTTCATTCGTGATGTATCAAAGTTTACGATTTCTCGGTACTTCGTAGTTGAACTCCGATGCAGTACAAGATCGGATCGGCACTTAGGTTATTATTATTCACTTCTCGCGTACATAAACTTAATAATGTCCGAGTATTTTATAATGGCTTTGACTGCATTTCAAGTTAGTTATACAGATGTTAATGTACAATAGAACATACTAATTCCATGACACTACCTCTTAAGCTACGGTTTTCTAGAATAGCGGTGGCCGCCACATGCGTCCGTTATGTCCAAAAAATCTATTATGAAAACTATTATTATTAAATAAAGAGCATTTTTTGACACCTTAATGTCAAATACTGATGAAAATGACAGATTTTCATGACGTTCGTTATAAATATAATTATTATAAACGCTCTTCTAGGAAACCGTAGCTTTAGAGCCACAAATGTCTTGACTGTGTGGACGAGTGTCATGAGTGCATCGAATTAGTATGCACTTTAGAGTAGAACATGAGTGTGACGCGTAGATAGAGAATAGTGTCAACGTTTGTTACTCAGAGGGTAGAGGTAAGGACAACTATCTCTGTGTAGAAAAGTGTCCGTTTAAATGTTCTACATAAGGGTGGTGCCACAGTAGTCACCGGGTAAATTAAAAAGCAATAATTTTAGGTTATGTTTACAAAATAATGTTTGACTATGTAAATTGTTGAGGTTACATGCTATACTGGACTGTCACTAACTACTCTAGTCACTAAATATATTAAAGGGGAATGCCAATGTTACCTACAAGACTTAGCCAGAACCGACAAACATGAGACAACATCCACACAAGGTCTTCAGGTCCCGAACTAGGTAGAGCCTGTAGGTACTACGGTAACCTGTATGTCGATTCTGTAAAAATGTGACCGTGAAGTGAACACTCAAGTGAAGTGAGCTGTCAGTGCACTAAGCATAAAAAAAAACTCGATTATGATTGTAAATGTAATGCTTGGTCAATCCCTAGCATCAGTGGGATGACACTGACAGCTCACTCCACGCTCACTTCACCTAAGTTTTCACGGTGAGATGGTTACAGAATCGCAATGCTGGTGACTGATATACATACTTATATACATATACACACCCAGACACAGGTCAAACAGACATGTTCATGCACACAAATGTTTGACTTGTCCGGGGATCGGACCCGGGACCAGCGGCTCAGGATGAACTATATATATCATAAAAAAGGAAAACAATTACAGAATTTGATAGTATAATTAGTTTTCAATAACAAATACAATTACTTACACATCAAGTGTTGCCAGCACTATAATAACATTATTAGGAATAAACTATTCTAAACGGAAACAATAATCAAATTAAATTAGTTTTAACTCTTACATTATTATAAAATATATTATGTCTATTCAAGAATATAGTTAAACGCGAGTACGAGTTACGACTTAAGTTAGTAATAAATTCACTTAGGTTCATATTGATATTATTGTAATCGATTTGCAAGTGCAACTATGTATCGATAATATTTTATTTTGGTGTTGGCAACATTTCTAATTGAAATTGTAGCTATGAAATCTCAGACTAAGGAAAAGAAAGGACTCGGCATAACGAACAGTATACCTACAGAGTATACAGCATATCTCACTGCGGCCGGTCGCCATGTTTTGTCACAGCCAACAAGTACATCAGTTGTCATAGCAACTTGTTTCTTTCAGTGTTTTGAAGAAAATTTTGATATTATAATGCGCGCAGCTCTACCGCAAGCCGCCATCTTTGTGCCAGACTCACATTTTAGGTAGGCACGTTTTTTTCGTAGGTATGTCATGTCTATTCTTCTTTTCCTTAGTCTGAGTATGAAATGTATTGATCAATTGAATAACTATTTTAAATGACTTTTCAACGGTGTACTTCTACAAATCTTATTTATATTGTATAATTGTTACTGTTTTCCGCTATGAATTATCATTATTGTAGATAGTCTGTCGGACGCTACATGATTCGAGCCGATTTCTGGCATTGTCTTTTTCTAACTCGGCATACTTCTGAGGGGTAATTCTCGTAATTTTAAGAATGTTCGCAGATTAATCTCAGTGTCAATATGTCAAAAATTCCTCTAATTTCCCTACATATTTGACAAGTTTTTGACATTGACTGTCGCTGAGATGAGATTGCGACTAGATTTTGGACGTTTTTAATTACGGGAATTGCCCTTCAGTCCGTTAACAACTGCTACATTCGTACGACACCATTTACTTACGCTAGCGCCATTTTGAAGGGTTTTTGAACTATTATTTCAAACTCAAACCATTTATTTCAAATAAACCAATTACAGGCACTTTTGAATTGTCAAGGGGTCTGTCAGTCAGAAAGGTGAAGCTAGTTGCCCATTCCAAAGCGTAGTAGGTACCTATGGAGTAGAACGGGCAAGAACTCCATGGACACTCTTTTAAATCAAAATATTGTTACAAAATAGTGGTTACATCATTCATGTTGAAATTATACATGCGAGAACGATGTAGAAAGACGTGCACGTTAAAAGCGTCCGTAATAAAAAGATAAAAACAATTCAGGAATCAAAATAAGCCGTGGCAGCTAAGAAATGAACAGTGCCTACTGACGGCGCCCGTTCACGAACATGACGTATGCATCAGCACCATTCAGCTCAACCATTTTGAAGGAAACTCAATGATCCAATCCAATACACACGCCACCACCAGCGACACATTTGAGTGAGCATGACATACTATCAGCCACCAGGGTACATTCAAGTCAATGAAAGACGAACCCAGTAAGCTTTATAGTAGGTGCATAGTGCTCACACATGTGCTATGCCATGATACAATACTAAGAGATTGAATTTATACAATGCAAAGATAGATTGTACAACCTTCATCAGCTCCAACAATATTTTCGAATGCTAATTAAGAGGTTTAGGCGCCCTTGTGGAGCTGGACCAGCGCTGAGCCAAGCATTTTTGTCAGCCATGTAATCCCTCAAGTTATAATATGCTTGGCTGTATAGTGTGCGTTTTATACATGATTTAAATTTCGTTTCATTCAGTTGGAGTATGTGGGGAGGTATTTTATTATAACATTTTAAAGTACCCCATGAAGGATGAGTCTACTTTAGCCACTCTGACACCTGGTTGAACTAATTGGTCCCTATTTCTAGTCCTATAGTTGTTGTTTGTACTTACTGTTTATGCTGGACACTTTTCAACTTTCACCCCATATGACATAGTTCTCTTTACCTCTACCCTCCATAATGCACGCACTTATTATGAACTATATTGATTACATGTGTGACAAAGTTAAGAACGTAACTGTCAGGTATAGTGTGACTGAATGGGTACTGACCTGGTCCTTCTCCGTCATAGTGGAAGTCCTTCAAGTAGAGCGTGCGTGAGTCCACCGCGAACACGCGGCCGCGCACGCCGTGCTGCAGCGGGGCCAGGGTGCCCAGCTCCTTGCCGAAGTACCGCACCTGGGCACTGACGCCGCCTACGAACATAACGCACACGTTAGCGATACTGGAATCACAAAGCAGGATATGTCAGCAACAGATCCTCAGAAGAAAACAAAAAGCGGACGCAATGACGCGACCGATTTATAATGCGAACATGCACAGGATTACATCTTGATGTGTCGTTTTGTGAGTCAAATGTCCGATTTAATTATGCTCAGTTTTATTAATGATAATTTTATAATTTAATTGAATAATAATAATGATTTATGTACCTATCCAAAATTTGTATACCTATTAGGTTAAACATAGCGATCCCGACATTATAATTAGGTCGTATTATACAGGGTGGCCGGAACATTGACGTCCAAAAATAAAATTTCGGTCCCTCGTATCGTGGGGTATTCGAATCACCCCCATGTATGTTCCGCGACTTTTCATAGTTTTCGAGTTATGAATTTTTTTCTGAATGTTTGAAAATTTTCGACCTGACCAACCTAAAAAAATTCAAAAAAAAAAGTAGAGGGTTTTATCGAGTTTCTTTTTTTGCAACTGAATTTTCATAAGTAGTACTTTTATGCATAAAATAATCAGCTTCGTAACTGTGGTGAAAGTTATGAAAATGTTGATCTAAAGTGAAAAATTTACGTTCGGTAAATTATGACTTAAATTTTCAACTTCAAATTAAATATCTAAACAGGTGACTTCATGGTTCTCAAGTAGGCTTCAAGAATGCGCCAGACTCTCAGCTTTCATAATCATTAAAAAACGTAGGACTTAATGGGGCTAACTTTGGCCTTAATCGGCCTTCAAAGACTGCGAAGTGGAAAATTCTTAAAATTAGCTATCTGATTAATAATTTTTTTTTTCCATTTTCTCGCTCCTAAGGTTATTTAGTTTGCTAACCAAAAATGACTGCAGGAAAGCTAAGATTTAAACACGGAGATTTTTTTAAATGTTAGTTTAATGAATTTTGCGCGATCCGTTCTCGTGGACTATGGGTTGTAAACGAGGGTGCAACTCTTTTACCTGCAATAACAATGGACCGAGAGGAAAAGAGACCGAATTATTGCTATCTCTCTCACGCAAGGCGCGCAACCGAAGCCAACGCAAAACAAGTACCTCAGTCGTACTCACATTGTGTTTACTGCTATACGCGTGTCGCCATTTTGTCTTTACCACACTCGCTTTGCCCACGGACTCCGCTGCCTACTTGTTTGACTACTTTGCTCGTTTATTGGACTGTGTTTTGCATTCTGATTTGGACTTTTTTTACGTGGAAGTGTAAAAAATGAGTTACACGTTAAGTGAATATGCAGAAATGCATTATTTTTATGGAGTTGCACAAGGAAACGGCCATGAAGCAGCGCGACTGTATCGCGAACAACTTCAACGTCGTGGTGGGCCGCAACCTGAGCGATATCCCGACCATCGTGTTTTTATTAACACGCACAACACTTTGATGGCAGGCCGCATTCCTGGTCGACGCGGCAGTCATGAAGGAATCCCTAGAGCTAACCCGGATCGCAGAGAAATGGTGCTGGAAGAAGTTCAGCGAAATCCGTCTACGAGTACGAGAAGTATGGCTCGTGCTCTGAACATCCCAAGGACTTCTATCCAAGACATTCTTCACGATGAAGAATACCACGCGTTCCACATCCGACGAGTCCAAGCTTTACTGCCTACAGATCACCAATTGCGCGTTGATTTTTGCCAAACCATGTTACGAAAAGAGCAAGAGGATCCTGGATTTTTCAATAAAGTTTTATGGTCAGATGAGTCACGATTTGAGCGATCCGGAATATTCAATATTCATAATTACCACACGTGGGCGAATGAAAATCCACTCGAAGTGAGAGCTTCGACATTTCAACATCGCTTCAGCGTTAACTTGTGGTCTGGTATTCTCAATGGCGAACTAATTGGTCCGTTTGAACTGCCGTCCAGACTTGATGGAGAAACATACAAAAACTTTTTGGAAAATGAACTTCCATTGTTGCTGGCAGATGTGAATCTCGAACTCAGACGAACCATGGTGTTGCAAAATGACGGCGCCCCGTGTCACTATGCAACCCAGGTCCGAAATTACTTAGATGAAACATACCCCAACAGATGGATCGGACGCAGCGGACCAATTAGGTGGCCTCCACGCTCACCTGTTCTCAACCCCATCGATTTCTTTATTTGGGGCTATTACAAGGAAATAGCATACGCCCGAGACTGTTCAAGTGAACAAGAGCTGAGGCAGTTGATTGCAGAAGCTGAACGTGTTGTGAGAGAGAACAGAGACGCTTTTAGACGATTGCCAGACAATTTCTTACGTAGGTGTAGAATGTGTATTGCTGCTGGTGGTGGCCACTTTGAAAACCTTTTCTAAATGTTAAAAATAAATTAAGTACTTTTTTCACATTATCATCTGTGTTTTATTCAAAACCACTTTTTACGTAAAACTTTTCTTACCCAACTCTGAAACTATTTGTTGGTTAGTTTTCAGTATTCTTATCATTAATTAACCTTAGGAACGAGAAAATAGCCAAAAAAAAATAATTACTCAGATGGGTAATTTTAAGAATTTTTCCACCTCGCTGTCTTTGAAGGCCGATTTTAAACAAAGTAGCCCTATTAAGTACTTCATTTTTTTTATGATTATGAAAACTGAGAGTCTGGCGCATTCTTGAAGCCTACTTAGGAATTATGAAGTCACCTGTTAAGATTTTTAATTTAAAGTTGAAAATTTGAGTCATAATTTACCGAACGTAAATTTTTCACTTTAGATCAACATTTTCATAACTTTCATCACAGTTACGAAGCTGATTATTTTATGCATAAAAGTACTACTTATGAAAATTCAGTTGCAAAAAAAGAAACTCGATAAAACCCTCTACTTTTTTTTTTAGAATTTTTTTAGGTTGGTCAGGTCGAAAATTTTCAAACATTCAGAAAAAAATTCATAACTCGAAAACTATGAAAAGTCGCGGAACATACATGGGGGTGATTCGAATACCCCACGATACGAGGGACCGAAATTTTATTTTTGGACGTCAATGTTCCGGCCACCCTGTATTGTACCTATGTTTAAAAATTAATTATTTGAATTTACTGTAGCCAAAACTCAAGAACGTCACCCAAACATTGCTCGTCAAATATATTTTACTTATATTTTTTTGTCTATAAATAAGAAATTTTATTGTGAAATGAAAGAAGTGCGTTCGGCTTTGGAAGCTTTTCATTTACTTTGGAAGGTTTTCATTTACTTCGGAAGCTTTTCTTTTACTTCGGAAGCTTTCATTTACTTCGGAAGCAGCTCATTTAATTCAAAAGCTTTCATTTACTAGTGCACCTTGGTTTATTAGCTTTTATGTACATCAAAATATAGGCAGGATTTATAAACCTAATCACTACTCTGACCCATAATAACTCGCCCCCTATTGCATGGGACTGAAACATGATTGGTGAGATGTGGGTCCTGTAGGTATACCTTTGTAGGTATACCTCAGCAAAACCCTTCGGGGATACAGGCGTGATGTTATATTATGTTAAGGATTCAGTAGGCATTATTGGTTACAGATAGCTATGTAGGTTTGAGTGGTCACTAGTGGTAACAGATAACTATGTAGGTTTCAGTGGTCACTAGTGGTAACAGATAGCTATGTAGGTTTCAGTGGTCACTAGTGGTAACAGATAACTATGTAGGTTTCAGTGGTCACTAGTGGTAACTGATAACTATGTAGGTTTCAGTGGTCACTAGTGGTAACAGATAACTATGTAGGTTTCAGTGGTCACTAGTGGTAACAGATAACTATGTAGGTTTCAGTGGTCACTAGTGGTAACAGATAACTATGTAGGTTTCAGTGGTCACTAGTGGTAACAGATAACTATGTAGGTTTCAGTGGTCACTAGTGGTAACTGATAACTATGTAGGTTTCAGTGGTCACTAGTGGTAACAGATAACTATGTAGGTTTGAGTGGTCACTAGTGGTAACAGATAACTATGTAGGTTTTAGTGGTCACTAGTGGTAACAGATAACTATGTAGGTTTCAGTGGTCACTAGTGGTAACAGATAACTATGTAGGTTTCAGTGGTCACTAGTGGTAACAGATAACTATGTAGGTTTCAGTGGTCACTAGTGGTAACAGATAGCTATGTAGGTTTAAGTGGTCACTAGTGGTAACAGATAACTATGTAGGTTTCAGTGGTCACTAGTGGTAACTGATAACTATGTAGGTTTCAGTGGTCACTAGTGGTAACAGATAGCTATGTAGGTTTGAGTGGTCACTAGTGGTAACAGATAACTATGTAGGTTTCAGTGGTCACTAGTGGTAACAGATAACTATGTAGGTTTCGACGAACTTGCTTTTGCATTCATTAACGAAATTAACAAGATTTCATCGAGAGTGAAGTCCACAAAACCGTCATTGTGTGTATAAGTGTTGTGTGCAATAGATTAGCGATGACTTTCTAATAGCGATCATCTCTGCACGACATCAGCACGAGACGCGAGCACGACGCGCCCGGCAGCACGACGCGCACAAATATGTCGCACTGATTATTGATACTCATTTGAAATAAAACAGTTTCTGTAGTTTGGATACTATCTGTTTAAAGATAAATGTTGTTGATCGAAAGATAAGTAGATATAAAGATACATCGATTACAGTTTTACAAAACATTTGTAGGTAGTGTATAGCAACTAGATTACTAGAACCACATTTTGTACCATTGTAGATAGAAGTGGAAATAATTAAAGAATTGTCTCCTATGACCAATTTTGTTTTGCATTAGCAGGACTAACTTGATTGCTGCCCAATACTGCAATTAATTAAACTATCATCATATTTGGCATCAATAGATTTGACAATATTGATACAATGGACCCCAGATTCTGCAAAAAGGCAACGCAATACCCATGGACACGGACTGTTTTCGTGTTTGTTACTTCGCTTGTGTCAAAACAAACTGGAACAGGAGCATTCGAACCGTTTTAATGATTTTAGCTTATCAGCAAGAGCTACATGAGGCTGACTGCTAAGGGTGACCCCCTCGCACATTTAAATATCACCCCTGATAGGGGCTATATTTAAGCTAACACACATTCATATAGTGTACGTTACGCACTGTTTGTATTACTATGTATATCGCCACTGTACTCGACCGCGCGGCTGTCAAATGTCCACAGCTCGCCTTGTGCCAGTTGCGGCGCCCGTGCCTGCGCCCGCGCCGCCGCCGCGCGCCGCCGTCGTGACTGTCGACTGGATGTGCTATGTACACACCTACTATATTCATATAAAGTTGCTTAACTTTATCTTTACATGATAGCGTGTCACAAGCTGCTCTGTGGCCTCAGTTTGTCTGCTCGAGCAACTCTCAGAAACTAAACTACTGTCCATATTAGATAAAAGGCTTGAGTGCATCCTTTATACGTTACAACATGTTGAACCGTATTTTCAGGCTTTAGGAAATGTCCATTTACGAGTACCACCCATAACATATGACACATCGACGATTTTGCAAAGTTCCGTTTTGTAGAGCGCCAAACTCAAACTCAAAGCATTTATTTAAATTAAACCATTTACAGGCACTTTTAAATTGTTAAGTGATCGGTCAGTCAGAAATATAAAGCTAGTTGCCCATTCCAAAGCGACCGACGAGGTACCTATGGAGAAGAACGGGCAAGAAACTCCATGGACACTCTTTTAAATTATATTGTTACATAAATATTAGTTACATTATGAATGTTGAATATAGGTATAATTATATGTGAGAACGATGTAAATAAGACGCACACGTTGAGTGTCCAGAGTACAGCAAATAGAAATTTAAACAAAACAATCCATACATAAAATAATTAAAATAGGCCGTGGCGGCTAAGAGATGACCAGTCCCAACTGACAGCGCCCGTTCACGAACATGACGCAATTACATAATACAAAGGAGATTGAGTTTATACAAAGCAAAGGTAGTCTTACAATCTTCAGCAGTTCCAACAGTATTTTCAAATGTTAATCAATTAGTTGTGGTTGTGGAGCAGGACCAGCATTGAGCCAGGCATTTTTATCAGCGATATAATCCCCCAACTTATAATATGCCTGGCTGCATAGTGTGCGTTTTATACAAAAATTTAATTTCGTCTCATTCAGTTGGAGTATGTGGGGAGGTATTTTATTGTAACATTTTAAACAGTACCCCATGAAGGATGAGTCTACTTTGGCCAGTCTGAAACCTGGTTGAACTAATAGGTCCCTATTTCTGGTACTACGAGTATAATTATGTCTATCACCTCTTTTAGTAAAAAGATGTAAATTTTTTCTTACGTAGGTACATGATGTTTTCATAGATATATTTACAAGGTACCGTCAAGATCTTAATAACCTTAAACAGTTCCCTTAGAGAATCGCGTCTGCGGAGATTATATATGGCTCTGATGGCTCTTTTCGGCAGAATAAAAATAGAATTGACGTCTGCAGCCCGTCCTCAAAGTAAAATACCGTAAGACATGATACTATGAATCGTTGAGCTCCTTAAGTTTAAGTTGAGCTGCACGATTGCTGACAATTGCGTGCACTGACTGGACAGGTCCACTCAATATGTGTGGTTCATTCCTCAAAAGATTATTTCAGACACCGATCTACATAGCCTTCACATGATCTGGGGCCGTACTATGACCTGTTAACGCCATCATGATTCCGTTGAGAAAAAGAGATAGTGCTATCGGTCATGTATAGCTCCGTCTCTCTTCCACGCTGGAACAACGATGGAATTAACACGTCATAGTACGGCCCCTGACCAAGATTTTGTCTGGACTTTAAAAGAGACTGTGACCTCTGAGTTTGTTTCGCCCTTTCTTCTCAGAGTTGTCAGATAGGAAATGCCGACCTCATCTAGTTTCTAAAATACGATTGACGTGTAAAAGTGTTTGTTACCTACTTACAGAAATAAAATCAGTTATGAAAGTAACTAAAATAGACTAGCCTCGCGGTATCTACTGCGCTGACTGACTGCTGAATTTAGCCGTCCCGCCAGATATGTTAAATGAGGAACCAATTGTAGCCTCGAGTCGAGCGTGATCCCCGGGATAACAGTTTTATCGACGAATTCTAGTTTCTCTTGTTTCAATACTATCTCACAACCACTACTTTTGACATTAGGTGAAGAAAATCGTATACACTTAGTTTTTTTTTCCATTTAATACATAATGTTAGTAGTGAACCAATTTTGGACCTGCAGTAGGGCGTGATTAACGTCGTCAAAATTGGTAGCACTTTCTTTTACCTTAAAAATTAAAGAAGTATTGTCAGTTCTGCGACTACTTGTGTGATAATCTCTATCCAAAGCTCAATGTGTCATATTTACATCTGGGTACTGTATACGAACACCATGGCTCACAAAACTTGAACGCGGGCGGAGTCGCAACCGCAAGCAACAGCTAGTGGTCCTGATACAACGCACGACGCAGCCTTGTCAACCGGACTCGTATCACCTGCATCTAACGCCTCTAGGGAGCGGCTCACTTCGCTCAGTGAGTGTAGGTACATATATGATCACACACCCGAGTCTGTGTGCATATGTGTGGGTCGTGAGTGATCCACATCGGAGCGGGAGAAAGTGCTCTCAAGAAAGTGCTCGTAACGCGTAAGGCCACACAAAAACCAAACGATTTATACGTGCCAACTTACACATTCACTCTCACACGACTTTAACGTTAAGATACAAGAGCGATTTTCGCGTGCTGCAGTGGTGGGCTCTACGGTAACGTAGGACCGATCTATTCTGAGGCGAACGTACGAGTCTGTGTAAATGTAGCGACGAAATAAGGACGACCTCTAAATCCACATCAGTGTTAACTAGTGATAGAACACGCTAATGCAATCGTAAACCGACCAATTATCTATCGCTCGTTACAGTCGTCACTTGTTTACAAAGGACTTTAGGAACCGAAGATATAATATATCAAAACTGGATAAAAGAAGTGTTGCAATGATCGCTGAATCCCATGTGGAAGCGAGCTTATTGCTATCAACTGGCACAAATCCGACTCTAGACTGCTGCTGAGTAATTCGTATTGGAAAGACCCAACGACGCGACTGTTTGCCCGAGCAGGGCGTAGGGGGCCACCCCACGCTCAGCGATCGCGCTTACCACCGCTCGACCATCGAGGCGGTCGGTAAGAAGACAACGTAGATAACATCTGTATTTACATGCAGTTGACATATTCGAGGCGATGCCGTGACCGATCCGTTGAAGCGACAAGTTCGCTGACCGCCCCGGTTTCACTCCGGCCTCCTGCCGTAAATAAACCGGTGCGCACATATAATACTGATCACCTCACGTGACCTCACGTCTCACTGTCACTGGTTGATCTTGGCGATGTGTACCAAATATTCAGGGCTTTCTTGTGTTCCTTACAGAATACTAGGTCTTCTAGTGACCAGACTAATATTCTACAGAGTGCTAAGTTCTAGGTCTTCTAGTGACCAGACTTATATTCTACAGAGTGCTAAGTTCTAGGTCTTCTAGTGACCAGACTAATATTCTACAGAGTGCTAAGTTCTAGGTCTTCTAGTGACCAGACTAATATTCTACAGAATGCCAAGTTCTAGGTCTAATCAATTTACCTTTAGTTGTAGCTAATTCTATCAACCAAGTGTAACGTGTTAAACACAGAACCTAAAGTCGAATTGCATCAATTTGTAACAGTCAGGCATTTTGTGGCAGATTAACACACTCCATAAAATTGTGTTATAGCCGTTTTATCTGACTAGGAATGATCATTGTGATTTGGATATAAGAACTATTTAAGTTGACAGAAAAGACGCTCAATTCGTTTCCATGACTGCACACAGGCGGCGCGCGGCGTATCGTCGATGGCAGCCAGCGTGGCGGCTGTGACGTCACACACCTCATATAATACATTACTACTCCTTGCACCTTATTTGCGTGTGAGTACAGTCGAACTGAGTACAAACCGCCGTCGGAGGGCAGCGAGTGTCTCAGGCGTTTGGTTGAACTACTCACTTCGCAAACGCTGCCTTAATCTTATTAGGTAAACGAGAGCAGGCAGCAGAAGTATGGTGTGATAGAGTGAAAGTGCTAGGTCAATCGATCAATCGGCGAGGGCGTGTCTGTTTGTCCGTCTCACAGAGCGACTACTTTCTTATTACGATACGGATATTAATCGATGCACATAATAATAAGAGAATAAGCGTACATCACAAGCAGCTAAAAAAAATGGAGAATCGTTTATTAAAAAAGCGAATATTCATAGTTCAAAAAGTATTTAGAGGAGCAATTCAATATTTCCCTTTTCCGCTGCTCTATCATTGAAGACTTGAATAGATAAGGATAACAAGCGAGATCGTATGATCATTAATATAATTTATTGTGACTTGATATTGATCAGAGCCTAGGTACAGTCACAACGAAAGTTATACACATGATTCCTAACAGTCGTGACTCGACGTAGCATTTGCGCTTTCAACCCCCTTTCTTTGGCAACGTTTCAATCTTCGAGTGGCAACGAGCGAGACTACCATCACGTAAGGTAATGACAATTTCTTCCATGTATTTACTTGTTTCTGGGGACGCGTGTCAGTGATATCGTATGTATAACAGGCCGTCGTCAGTTTCTTTCAAATGATGTTGTTTAACTAAACGGCGCGTTTAAGTGAAACTCCAGCAGTTAGAGATCAAGTTCCACGCACATTCGTACATAAACGTTATTACTGTAGAAAGTGGCATCATGTGCGCACATCAACATTATGACTCAGTACGTACATTTATGTGTTGCAAAATGAACTTATCATTCGGTTTAACGGTTGCCGATGCGCACTCAGTGTGACCGTGTCCTGGTGAGCGAGCATACCACACCGCATGAAGGGCATCGCGACCAAATACATACCTGCTACATGCTGTAAATACAATGTACCTAGATCGTCACAGAAAGTTCACTCTATGTGACTTCACATGAAATACTCACGTACAAGTGTACATTTTAACAGTCAGTTCCATTTTATTGAAGCTTGGCGTCTTAATGCATGTAGGTTTTTTATAATTTCTTTTCAAATATGAAGGTTCTCCACTCAGGAAATGAAGAAAGCAATGTGGCACTGCTGGGGCCTTCTGTATCGTAGTTGTGTAGTGACGAGTGGTGGAGGCGTCTCGCTCTGGGGCCTTCTGTATCGTAGTTGTGTAGTGACGAGTGGTGGAGGCGTCTCGCTCTGGGGCCTTCTGTATCGTAGTCGTGCAGTGACGAGTGGTGGAGGCGCCTCGCTCTGGGGCCTTCTGTATCGTAGTTGTGTAGTGACGAGTGGTGGAGGCGCCTCGCTCTGGGGCCTTCTGTATCGTAGTTGTGTAGTGACGAGTGGTAGAGGCGCCTCGCTCTGGGGCCTTCTGTATCGTAGTTGTGTAGTGACGAGTGGTGGAGGCGCCTCGCTCTGGGGCCTTCTGTATCGTAGTTGTGTAGTGACGAGTGGTGGAGGCGCTTCGCTCTGGGGCCTTCTGTATCGTAGTTGTGTAGTGACGAGTGGTGGAGGCGCCTCGCTCTGGGGCCTTCTGTATCGTAGTCGTGCAGTGACGAGTGGTGGAGGCGCCTCGCTCTGGGGCCTTCTGTATCGTAGTTGTGTAGTGACGAGTGGTGGAGGCGCCTCGCTCTGGGGCCTTCTGTATCGTAGTTGTGTAGTGACGAGTGGTGGAGGCGCCTCGCTCTGGGGCCTTCAGTATCGTAGTTGTGTAGTGACGAGTGGTGGAGGCGCCTCGCTCTGGGGCCGTCTGTATCGTAGTGGTGTAGTGACGAGTGGTGGAGGCGCCTCGCTCTGGGGCCGTCTGTATCGTAGTGGTGTAGTGACGAGTGGTGGAGGCGCCTCGCTCTGGGGCCGTCTGTATCGTAGTTGTGTAGTGTCGAGTGGTGGAGGCGCCTCGCTCTGGGGCCGTCTGTATCGTAGTTGTGTAGTGTCGAGTGGTGGAGGTGCCTCGCTCTGGGGCCTTCTGTATCGTAGTTGTGTAGTGACGAGTGGTGGAGGCGCCTCGCTCTGGGGCCTTCTGTATCGTAGTTGTGTAGTGTCGAGTGGTGGAGGTGCCTCGCTCTGGGGCCGTCTGTATCGTAGTGGTGTAGTGACGAGTGGTGGAGGCGCCTCGCTCCTCGTCACAACGTTACGTATACACTCAGAGTGACGGTCATACAACTCTGTGATGTTTTCGCCTCGCACCATTCGCATCTCCACTGTGGTACTTACCTATCCCTCAATCTGAGGGGCAATTCTCGTACTTCGTTAAACGTTCGTAAAACGTTCAAATTCAAGTCGCAATCTCATCTCAGCGACAATCAATGTCAAAAACCTGTCAAAAATGTATGTAAATTGATTGTATTTTTGACAGATTGAGACTGAGATCTGAGGGGCAATTCCCGTATTTTTAAGACCGTTCGCATTCTAATCTCAGTCTCAATCTGTCAAAATTACAATCAATTTACATACATTTTTGACAGGTTTTTGACATTGATTGTCGCTGAGATGAGATTGCGACTTGAATTTGAACGTTTTTTAAGTACGAGAATTGGCCTACAGACTGTGAACGTGCTTAAAATTACGGGAATTACCCCTCTGATAGTTGAACATAGAGGCAGTCAGTGTCAATATAACAGAACGGTGATGCAATGGACCACAATGTTTTTTGTTCAGCTAAATGGGTTCGACTTTAAACTTAACCATTTGTCTCATTGTGCTACAACTATGTAGCAAATATATGTAATAAAAGTTTAAGTCAGTCACGTCCTCGCTCTGATGCAGATAGATGATCTTCGTCGGGAGGCTGTCAGTGACGTCACATTGCACTCCACTGTCCAGTTCGAAAACTGGCAAGCTTTCAATCCATTCTCACTTTGTGCTTGACGTTAGATGTGCGAATGTGTGAATTAAACTGAATGAGCACACATTACTAACATATATCCTGCCGTTCAATCACAGTTGTAAAGTGTGGCAAGGCTCCTTGTGTACATAGTTTGGCGTTTTGGGCGACTGTCTTATAGAATGTACTTTCAAAAAGTGCTTATTATCAACCTAGTTTGAATAAATGACTTTTGATATTGTGGCTGATACAATACCATAATAACGATAAACTGTAAATGTAAGCCAGTTCCCGTGAGCTCGCTCACCACAAAGCGTGCGAGTTACGTCACGCACGGTGACACAAACAACATGGGGTCGCACTCGAGAGCTATCACCCTACATCGTGGACTCTCGGTACAGGACGGGTGCATGTGTAGACTTACTAACATCCCGCATCCCGCCTCCATTCAGGAAGGCAGCACATATACATTGCACCAAAGTGTAGTTCAAGTCCCATGTAATAGGGGGCAACCTATTACCACTAAACGGTAACCTAGGAATCGAAACCAAGAACTCACGTTCAGCATCCGCACTAACAACCACTAGACTTACGAGGCAGTTAGGAACAAATACACACATCAAAAGTGTCTAGGGATCAAGCATTTTTATGCGGATTTCTTGAGATTAAGATGTGGCTTTGTAATAAATTTATGATTTTATAAATTTATATGGATCCTTTTTGGTGCATTTCATAATTTGAATCAGGAACTGTGAATCAAATTCGAGTAAAAGATGAAAATTAGCTGTCAATATTTTCCCTATAAAAACATACAACGCATTGAAGACATTATTAGTGCTACTGTTTCCCTACTACTGATTAAAACCAACGTTATTATGGAGCGGCGACGTCATTTAAGCAGGGAAGAAATGCTCAGAGCCGTGGGAATGATAGAAGCTGGTTCCCGGCAACGTACTGTGGCTTTAGCTCTGAATACAAGTCAGAGTGTTATCAGTCGACTTTGGACACGTTACCGAAGCACTGGTACCGTGGCTGAGCGCCATGGAGGACGGTATCGCTGCACCACACGGAGACAAGACCGATACATTCAAATCTTAACTCGAAGAGCTCCAACAATAACCGCCATGATGTTAGCCGTGAGGCTTCATCACTCTTCAGGGAACTTAATTAGCGACCAAACAGTCAGAAACCGCTTGCATGAAGTGAACCTTCATTCCCGAAGACCGCTACGGGTACCACCTATAGCAATGCACAATCGTAGGATTCGATATCAATGGGCTCTTGAACACAGAAATTGGGCAGAAGAACAATGGCGTTTCGTGTGCTTTTCTGATGAGTCTCGTTTTGGTATGAGACCGGATACAAGACGTATACGACACTGGAGAACCCCTGGACGCCAACAGCGATTAAAATCCTGCCAGGAAGTCCATCCTTATAGTGGTGGAACCATCATGGTATGGGCGGGTATTTGGATCGGCGGAAGAACTGAGTTGATTTGGATCAGAGGCAACCTCAACGCTCAAATTTATGCTGAGACGATTGTATCAGACGTCATCGTTCCTCTACAAGTGCAAATCGGTCCCTTATTTCAGTTAATGCATGATAATGCACGACCGCACACCGCAAGAGTTGTAAGACAGACTCTCGCCGCAGCTAACATCAATGTCCTGCCCTGGCCTGCTCAGTCGCCAGACTTGAACCCGATTGAGCATGCATGGGATATGCTACAGAGAAGAGCTCTGCCGAATATGGAGGGTATCCAGTCGCAAGAAGACCTTTTTTTGTTGTTGCAACGAACATGGGCGGCCATTCCACAGCGTGATTTGGATGAACTCATTTTGAGTATGCCAAACCGATGTTCTTGTGTTGTTAGTGTTCGCGGTAGAAACACGGATTATTAATTGTTTAAGTTACCCAATAAAATTTTAAAGAAAACTGTTATTTCAGTCTTTTTTTCGAACTTTTGTGTTAGTGGTTCAAATGTCAAAAATCCCTTTATTAGGAAAATGGCAAATTTCTTTATTAATGCAAAGGTGACTTGGTTTATCGTTACTGTGACAAACGAAAACACTTTATTTTATGAATCCTTAAAGAAAATTTTAATTAATATCAATCAGGAGAAAAGTTATTGCAAAAATATATGTTGATCCCTAGACACTTTTGATGTGTGTAGTTACAATAAGCTCATGAAAGTCTTTCCAATATAATGTTCACTAAACCCTATCTATGGTCACAACGCGCCGGATGATAACAAAGCAGCTGTTATTACACGTCAGTATCGCACGAGCATCGGAAGCCGATCACTCCGGTGCTGTGTGACGTCACGGAGCGCGCCGGCTTGAAGAGACACTTGTTACGCGTCTGCGAAGACGATGCAATGACGTCATCGATGGGATATCGCACGTCTTATGTGCCGACAGTATACAGGGTGCTCGATGTGCGAGGTGAAGCAGTTCTACCTCGAGCCTCATATCACATGACTGCAGAAGTATAGGAGCGCTGCTAATTGAGTCATCGATCTTCAAGAAATGCGGCGGAAAACAATTCGTTGTTTTGAAATAACTAAAATGGGATCGGATAATATTGATCCCAAAAAGGGTGAACAAAAGACTGGAAAAGACAAGACACTCATGTCTTATGATGTAGTCACACAACGGCTGAGAGAAAGAATACAGCGTTTTGGTGTAATGACGAAGTGTGTTTAAATATATGGTTTGTTGAGGAGATGTCTGCCATTATTGGTGTTTCTATCAGTTAGCAAGCTCGAGGTGTTGAATACCAGTTGTAAATATTACGCGTTGTCACAGTGTGCAGTGGCCCGGTGAGCACTGAACAAGGTAGATAACTGTTGCACTGCCTCTACTACAGACATTGTCACAGTGTGCAGTGGCCCGGTGAGCACTGAACAAGGTAGATAACTGTTGCACTGCCTCTACTACAGACATTGTCACAGTGTGCAGTGGCCCGGTGAGCACTGAACAAGGTAGATAACTGTTGCACTGCCTCTACTACAGACATTGTCACAGTGTGCAGTGGCCCGGTGAGCACTGAACAAGGTAGATAACTGTTGCACTGCCTCTACTACAGACATTGTCACAGTGTGCAGTGGCCCGGTGAGCACTGAACAAGGTAGATAACTGTTGCACTGCCTCTACTACAGACATTGTCACAGTGTGCAGTGGCCCGGTGAGCACTGAACAAGGTAGATAACTGTTGCACTGCCTCTACTACAGACATTGTCACAGTGTGCAGTGGCCCGGTGAGCACTGAACAAGGTAGATAACTGTTGCACTGCCTCTACTACAGACATTGTCACAGTGTGCAGTGGCCCGGTGAGCACTGAACAAGGTAGATAACTGTTGCACTGCCTCTACTTCAGACATTGTTAGCGTGATAATAGAGAGTTTATGGAAGAAGTGAGAAATATATCCTTAACAAACTGTTGATACAAACAATCTAAACTACGCACTACTTAGGAAAAGTGTTTTCTGCGTGGCTCCAATAATATTTCATAAACTACCGGACAGCATAAAAAGTGACACCCTTCAGCAATTTAAAAGTAAACTCAAGGTTTTTTTGATACAGAAATGTTATTATTCGATAAGTGATTGTTTGACTGACCCTATGTGTGACATTATTGACATTAGTTGATACGCGTTTGTGCATGATCGGAACTTATTAAAGTGATTTATTAATTAATTACCTATTTCATAAGTACTCTCATGAGCTTATTGATCGTGACATTATTTGTTAAATTTTGAATGCCAAAGCTCATGCAGAATGTACTCGGCTCACTATATTTTTGTAACTACTTTATTGTACAATACCTACATTCTATGTGAATAAATGATTTGATTTAAAGTTACTGCAGTCTATCAGCCCGGAATATGAATTTGTACCCACTCGGGTGACGGCAATAGGGCAATGGGTTCATTACTTACTCACACATAAAACTGAACTGTACTTCAGCTATAACAAACATCATGTTTAGCACAAGCTCGTATGTCGCTGTAGTACTGCGGTGCTAGCACTTTCTCCGCAGGGGAGGGGGAGGGGGGGTAATGCTCATGCGGAGTGCGGAGGAACGGTATTCCTCTCACTTTCCACGCATTTTTGCCGCGAGTGAACCAACGAGATTTACGAGATGCGAGTACTGCACACACGGGTAAACACACCAAACCTGCTCACTTGTGTGTGAATGTGCGTGCGTGCGTGCGTGCGTGTACGAGCATGTGTGCTAACCATATGCGAGCATGTGCGCGGGTTCGCGACACTCGGTGTTGTGAATTTATTTGCATGTTTAAAATGTATAGTTTTTCCCATTTTCCCATAGTTACTTGTGAACAGATCCGGGAGGCGCGCCATCTGTACACAATACATCGTTGTATACCTCTATACTAATCAATAGTGAGCAGATGCAGATTAAAGATCTACGACACATACAAAATAAAAACTAATTAATTGATCTCAGATTGTTAGCTTGAGAAAACACTTGCTACAAATGTTCCGTAGCTTTTCTATGTGAATTAATTTAATTATCTACTCAAAGACTTGTTACGTGCACCTATTAGTAAATAGTAGTAGTAAGCCAGTAAGCATTAGAACTTTGTAAAAATTACTGTATTTCTCTATGTATAATAATTATTAACATGAATTTTATAAAACTACGGATACGAACGGATAAATTCAATAAGAAAATTAACCAACTACTTACCAGATAAATAAAGCAGTAAAAATATATGAGTTAATATATATAAACATATTTACTATTAATTTAAAGATATAACTATATTAAATACACTAATTGCAATAATTAAGTAAAAAAATAATAAATGTGTAATAATATTTAAATATTCACTAATAAGGAAAATCATTAAAGCGCTCTTCCTCTCTCCTACTTATTCAAAATGTTGCTGTGGCCGACATCGACAGGGTCCATAATTGCTTCTATTTAATAATACTCACCACCTCTTTAGGTACATTAAGGATTGCAATAAAGATTAATTGAATTGAAACTACGACTAAGTACAGCCAGGGTAATTCAATGTTAAGCAAATTGGCACCCAATGTCAATTTGCCATGTTATCGCACAACTGTCAAAGAATGACAGTTGTGATTTGACTATACTGAAAATTTTAGTTGGTAGTTAATTTTCTTCACAATTATTTTCCCTGACTTTATAATACTCGTAAATTGAAAACCGCCAACCACTGGCAAAAACAAACTGTGGAAAAAAACCGCTCATACAAAAGACATCAACGCGCGCACAATGTCCCTATATTCGTTTAAGCCAACGCGGCAACGTTTAACAATAAAACTAATATTAAATGTTACTCGTAATTACTTATGCATGGTGCTCTTTTTACATGTATTTGTATTTATGAAGAAACTGCTCGCCTCCTATTTCACAGATATAATCATACTGAGACACACTGCTCTTACGAGTACATATACACTTGAGATTAAATGCACTACGGATCTTCTACAGAGCCTTTAAAGAGTCTACCTATCATTATTATGTTCAGATGGGAAGTGTTCAAAAAAAGCGTCATAATGTTATAGAGGTATGAGGAACAGGGTGTAAAGTTCACTCATCCTCCATAGAAAAGGGAGGATCTTCCGACCAGACGGGTGTTGTGTCTGGTGGGCTACTACCCAACGGATGAAGTCGGGACGTTGTATATACAGGGTGTCCGAGAAATCATCGTCTAGCTGGAAACAGGTGATATATAGTCGTGACAGTTATCAAAAAAATATAGAAAAAACCCTTTGTTGTTAACCGACTTCAAAAAAGGAGGAGGTTTCTCAATTCGACCGTATATATTTATTTATTTTATGTGTTCGCGAATAACTTCGTCGTTTATAAACCGATTTTGATGATTCATTTTATGTTGGAAAGGAACCAATCCCAAGGGTGGTACCATGATAAGAAAATCAGGATCTGATGACGGCATCCCAGAGAAATCGCGGGGAACCTTCGAAAATCGTAGTGGCGACTAGTGTGTTTGTTAATTTTTTTCATTAAGTATATTAAAGCACTACTATTTAATGAAGGTCTGGAGTCGATCTGATGATGGAGCCGAAAGACAGTCGAAGGAACTCCTCAACGATTTACAGCAATTACCTGGTGTTTGGGCTTGATTAATTTGTATTTATGAGAACATTACACCTTGATGATGATGATTGCCTCCACACCCCTCATATTTTTCCCCCCTGGAAAAACACTTCTATCTAGAGTTCTTATTGTTGTCGCTTACGCCGCTGCCACCACCACGGGACGCGTGCATGGCGTCACGTGACCTGCGCGCGCCGCTGCGACCCTGCGCTCGCGTCCCGCCTGTCTCCGCCGGCGCCGGCGCCGCCTCCGCCGTCCGTCCACTGCTCCTTTGTTTACGCTCCCATGCTCGTTTGGCTCCTACCGTGTTTTGATACATCGATGTAATCTGACCCGATTCTAATCCTTCTCCTTCTAACAAAGTTGCATCCGTTCTAGCTGCCTTCAGCGTCGATTCTTCATCTGCAAATAACCGTTGCCTAGTGTCGTCATCGTACAAGCCGTACACCAGTTGATCCCTTAGATTGTTTATTAAATCACCAAAATTACACGTTCTCGATAGTTTTTTTAATTCAGCCACATAATCCGCTATAATTTCATCCTTGCACTTTTTACGCTGCTGAAATTTATACCGCTCGGCTAGAACACTCGCTTGTGGTTCCAAATGATTTTGCATAACTGTCACCAGTTCCTTAAAAGTCTTGCTCGTCGGCCGGGCTGGCATACACAGATTAAACTAATATATATCTTAGTTTCTGTGTTTGTTTACTAACAATAGTATTTAAGAACAATGTTACTGACAATTGGGCCTAGTTGCCATAAATAAATAAATATTTAATTTGATTTATAACTAAATATAATAGTGAAAAATAAAAAACTTTTTTACAAAAAAACACAAATAAATACACTACAAAGTGAAAAATAACTTTAATTTCGGAACTCGGTGGCAAAAACTAAAATACAGATCCAAGGACAATGGTGCCGATTCTGTTGTACACCGAACTAAACTAACTAAACTATCACTAATAGTAGATTGTTATACTAGGAGCTAAAATGACCCATTATATACGAGGTAGTTTTACTCCCGAGCTTTAGCGAGGGAGTAAATATAAACCGAGTTTTAATGGGTTTTTAGCGCCGTGTGTTACACTCTACTTTTCACTACGATTGCGAGAAAATAAAACAATCTAATACAATATGAAATATGTACAGACGCCAGCAGGTCAAGCTACCCGAAACTGTCAAATTTTCCCAATCAACCTTGAACCTTAATGCTTTAGCGATAAAGTTGAAAATCTATTAAAGAAATTTGACAGATTGTAGTAGCTTGATGTGCTGGCGTCTGTACTTAGTTTATTAAAAAAATATGTAGTTTATTTTATTAAAACTATTTCTTTTCCTTTCTCTTCTATTTGCAAATTAGGGTCTCCATTCTCACTAGATGATGACATTTTCACTATTGTAAAATTAATTACGGTCACTACCAATTCAATTTGCAATTAGAGAAAAATTATAAAGATTTCGCGCCTATTTCTTTTTTTTGTTTTTTCTTCTGCAGCCGCAACGCATTGCATGCATTCCACCAAAGAGATCGCCGATTTTAATTCCATTTTCAAAAATAAAATGAAGTTCTTTTTTTATGAAACAGTAATTTAATAAGTCGAGTCTATACTCATGATTATTCTACTTATGACTAAAGACTTTTTCGTTTTTGTAGGCTCATTGTCATTTGACACACAAAAATTAAAAGAAAAAAACTTTTTCCCCTAGAGGAAGAATTGCTATTTTTTCTTCGCTCTGGTACGCCACAATGACGGTCTTTTTGAGCAAGAGGAGTGAAAAATTCCTTACTTTTGGCTATGAGAATCTTAACGCTATTCTGCAAAATAAAATCTCTAAAAAAAATAATTTTGACACATCTAAAATCAAATTTGGCAATTGCGACTCCACGTGGTACTTGTTTGCCGTACCACGTGATTTTTTTTAGAGCCAGAGTCGCGCATTATTTTGCAGGCTCGACATGCTTTGTATGGAATATTTCACTTTTTGTATGGAAAATATGAAAAAAAAAAATTTTTTTTACCAACACGTTGGATTTTATATGTTCCGGGGTCTTATAAAGGGGGTCGAAATTTTCATTATTTTTGCGATAGGACACACCGTTTTCGAGATATAAGCAAAAGAAAAGAAAAAAAAGATACAGTACTGTTTTTGCATCTGAAGTCGAGGTGTTGGTATGAATTTTAGTTCATGACAACTAATTTTATTCCACACCTTTTTAATCGCGATTAAAAACAGGCAGATTTAGTTACGACAATCAAAATTTTTGGTGAAAAACGTAAAATTCAGAATAGCAAAATTGCCATTTTCACTAAATTATAATCTCAGTGCCATCTTAGTGCTGTCAAACTAAAATTTGGTTAAGTTGTGTCACTTTAGTCAATTTCAGAATGGGAAATCGTCGTTTGACAGGAATAAACTAAATTTTGGTGATTTTTAGTCTAGTTTAGAGAATTTTGTGACAAGAGAATCGGCACCACTGACTTCCGAAATTAAAGTTATTTTTCACTTTGTAGTGTATTTTTTTTGGAAGGCGGTTGTTTTGTACTTTTCAAATTATAAGTATCTAAAAATTGATCGGAAAAACTGACATGCTGTGATGATCTTTCAAGTCCTGTGACCACAAACATTAACCTTTCTTCCATTTTATTCATTGTTACATTACAGAAAAGAGATTAAAAAAAAGTTAATATTGTGGTCACAGGACTTGAAAGATCATCACACGGCGTCAGTTTTTCCGATTTATTTTTGATACTTATAATTTGAAACGTAGGTATCTACTTACATGATAAAGATTTATTTTTATATTTTTATGATAACTGTCACGGCTATATATTATTAGATAACCTGTTTGCGGCTTGACGTTGATTTCTGGGACCCCCTGTATATGCTAGTCGCGCCGTAAACTCTGCGTGCGCGATGCAGGATTTTACGTGACGTTAGTGTGATGCATATTTCGCATGTGGCGATGTAGATGCCACCACAATGCAGTAGACACTGTATATGGATGAAACTGCTCAACAAGTCGTGCCAATTATAGTTATTTTATCGTTACTATTCGATTATAGTTATTATCACATCATTGGAGTGTTCCTTGGGATGTGGCGATTGTATTATTTAGTTGACGGAACCAAACAAACCTTCGAACACCATGGACGCTCACAGCTATCATTACCGAACGATTTCAAGAGAGGTGGACTACCCAGCACTACAGAGAGGCCGGCCGCCCGGCCGTGTCGATGCAGTCTGCAATCAGACCGACCAAACGAGAATATTATTCATGATCACGAAGTCACATCACAGTACTGCACTGGAACGTACTATCAATCCGTGCAAATGTGTAATTTGACTGTAACTAACTGTTTGTAGTAACTCGTTTTATGATGGTAAATGTATATCAGTAGAATGGAAACATGAACTTAACGCTACCATAGAATTGTTACAACTCCATAGTAAGGTACTCGTAAGTAACTATTATTGACATCATCATCTGCCTAGCCTTTTCCCAACTAGGTATGTTGGGGTCGGCTTCCAGTCTAACCGGATGCAGCTGAATACCAGTATTTTACATGGAGCGACTGCCTATCTGACCTCCACAACCCAGTTACTGGGTAATACAATACCCCTTGGTAAGACTGGTTGTCAGACTTTCGGGCTTCTGACGACCCGTAACGACTGTCAAAGATCCACGAATGACAGCCGGGACCAACGGCTTAACGTGCTTTCCGAGGCACGGAGCAGTGGTGATGAAATAATTTACACAAAGTAACTATTATTGACAATCAGCCGATAATATTCCGCTGCTGGGACACGGGGCTGTAATCTACCGCGCGGGCCCGGTGCGGACTGGTAGAAACTTTGTATATTTGAACGCGCTGGGCGCGCGGATATGAACATAGATCATGTCCATTCATTACAGTGACTCTGGGACATCTATCAGATGATCAGGGCGCTGCTGTAGTGTAGCATGCAACACACCACAATGGTGTTGAGCAACATGTGTCCACATGTGCATAGGACGACCGCGATCGTGCCGCGCTATCACGAGACTGCTGCTGCTGGTTGTGCAAGCGCAGCGCGTTGTGGAGTTGGTGGGACGTGCTACTGTACATCCCGCTCGTATGAGAGGTTCACAAAGCGTGTGGCTGCGACCGGGTCGGCCGGGTCGGCCAGGTCGGCCAGGGCGGCCAGCTCGCCAGATCTCTCGCTAATTGTCCATAATTACCCACTTTCCTTTATGAACACTTCAGCCCAGTCGTGACGAACATCTGCTACGTTAAATTAAACTATTCGATACTTTCACTTCCGCGTCGATCAACATTCGAGCTATCAATAATTGATATCGGTTCTGGAGATAAATTCACATTGTAAAGTAAATCATATCTGATTCAATACGCTTAGTCGCGAGTCAGTGATTCTGTACAGACTCAATGGAAGCTGCGTTTATTGAGATTGTGCAATTTTACAGTTAACAGCGTATCTTTCGCTCTCATACAAGAAACGTTTCATTGTATGAAACAAATTTTCGTGTATTTTTTTTAAATTACGTGGTTTCTCCCAACGTTACATAAGAAGGTTATCTAAACAATATTTTTGGGCTGAATTCTTCGAGATAAGACTTTCCTTGCTAACAAAACATTTCATTCAAAACATTTCTTTAGCAGGGGGACAAATCTACTGTTTTTTTTAGTGTCGACAATGACGTCAGTGCTCCGGTATGTTCACGCGCTGTCTCGCTGACACAGCGCTATCTATGACCCACACCGTGTCAGTTGTTTGATAACAATCACAAAAACAATAATCGGCGGGCGAATAGTGTCTAAAGTGTCTCAATGTTTAGCGACAATAGACAACAACAACAAACATTCCCTGCGCCCGCGCCGCCGCGCCGGCACGCGTCACCCGCCAGTGCGGAGTGCGGGGGCCCGGAGTCGACTCCCGACTCTAGCAGAACAGTCGGTACAGAGATACAGGTGGCTCTTGAACAATTACTAAACAATGTTGTGAGTATGCTGAAAACTCAAGTCTTTTAATAAAACAATATTGGCTAAGTAGTAAGCAAAATAATTGTTGGCTGACGGTATGTAGGTACTAACTACCCACGGGAAGTTCCTACAAAGGTACGGAAGCCTCCGAAAAGTGCCGGCAGCGATCATTGCAAAGGTTTTATCGGTACCTATTTTAAGTACGAAATACCCCTCCGTATTCTGCGTAGGTATGATAGAATCTGATACCAAAAAAACGTCCCCCTGGTAACATAGAATGATAGTGTCATCGGCGGAATGAGCGGTGCACACCTGTTACCCCCCGGGTACACGGTACATGCTTCGTAATACTGTGTGATGACATCAGCTCATACGATATTTAGTCATTAATTCATACTTAATTACTAAATGTAAGCCGACACTGCCACAGGTGCTCTCTTATTTGTGGACGTGACTCATATAATATTTGAGGATTGATTCGAGAGGACTCACTGCCCATTGTAGTGCCACTTACAAATTGATCGCTTCAATTTGATTATTTGGAAATTTAAGCCCGTAATTCTAAATATAAATCACTTAATTAAATTAAAAATATAAATCACGTAATTTTAAATCACTTTAAATATTTTTTTCATGTGACAAATTGAGGTTAATTTTAAAACCTCCATTTTCGTCGATGATTATTAATTACAATTTAATCATTTTATTAAAAAAATAATTGTTGGAAAAGGTGGAGAAATATAAAGTTGAATCATAAATACAGATGAATGTGTTACTAGTTCCCTTTAGCAAGTGATTGCGTAAGAGTGTTGCCTGAACGGTTAGTTTACACTTTCATCAGATACTTTTGGAACAGACTATACCTATTAAGCAATAGGTGCCGAGCTCAACCTTCGACTTGCAGGAAACTTATCGATGATATCGAATGACAAGAAGACAACAGCGCCGCATACAGCGCATATCCACGTACAGCGGAACTATTAGATGTAACAGGTAACAGGTCGGCGGCATCGCAAGATGTGCCGCGCGCGCTTGCCGACACTTTCACCAAACGCAGCCGGCTGGTATCCCACGAGTTGAATACCTAGTCATTGTACATAACAACGATCGGTAGGTAACGAAATGTTTTGTATATCGTAAACTTTACCAGCGTATTTGGAACCAGCACCAACAGGATAGACGGGAAGGCTTCAAATGAATGGTCGTTCTACGGGTACTTGACTAGAGTTCAGCAGTGCTATTCTGTAACAATATCACCGTGAAAACTTAGGTGAAGTGAGCGTGGAGTGAACTGTCATCAGTATCAATCCCTATTGCCGGGTGGAATGAAAGCTCACTTCAAACTCACTTCACTTAAGTTTTCACGGTGAGATTTTTGCAGAATAGACCGGCTGACCTCGGCAGTGTAGCGGAAGGTGATAGTGATACAGGCAGAGATATAAACTATGTTACATCAACGAAACTACATTGCTTATAGTGTTGCATGCAGTGTGCATGTACGGTACATTCACACCGACGCGACGGCTCGTGGATACTGTTCCGTGGGAACCTCGCCTTATGTCACAATGACTTTTATGTTAGATAAAAAAAGTGTGACGTTCAGTGACACAACACACTCGAACACAGCACGAGATAGTGTCGTGTGCGCGTGTCCAGTGTGTAAGTGCACACTTTACGACTTCACGCTGTTCACTGTTCACTGGCGCACTAGGCGCAGCGAGACTTGACGAAATGTGTCACACTCAACATGACACTGGATCAGTAGACATAAATACGGGTTTTCAAGATGTTTCATTTGTTATAGGCAGTCAGAATTCTAAACGACTGGAACCTGTCCAATTTTAGGACGTGGGAACGGCCTGTTTTATGAAAGTCTCTTGCCAGGTCGTCTAAAGTAACCCGCAAGTGGTCGCAGGTCGACGTCGACAGTATCTGTGGTAGCCACTACACTAGAGCCATTCCTGTGAGCCTTGTACTGAGCTGGCTGCAGTAGCAGTCCACCAGTCCCATCCGAAAGGTTTTGTGACAATGATCACTATTTACGTATTTATGAAACTACCTACATACGAAAAACCCTCAATCTGTTTCGCATATATTCAAAAAAATCGACTTCAAATGAGACATTTATCATACCCCTGCATCTTGCGCCGCTAGCAGACTCCTGAGTCACAACAGCTGTGCTTTGATAGTATATTACTTTAAATATACCGTCTAGTGCTGGGACCCACATGTTGCAGGAGTGATGGTTGAGACGTGCATGTTCAAATGTGCGTGGCGGTGATGTGTCTGTACGTCTAGATCGTTCTCCCGCGAGTGTGCGCCACTTGTGTACCGTAGCGTGGTCTCCGTGCTAAGGGGGGCTGAGGGGGGCTGGGGGGGGTGTGAGGGACCGGTGCGGGTACCGTTGGCACCTGACCCACTGCCCGCGAGGAATGCGCTCCGACTACATACGCACAGATAGATACACATCGATAACGGTGCTGCGCCACGCAGCGCACACAGAAGGACCACTCAATACCACGACGTTAAGATAGCATCCACACCAACACTCATCTCATAGACAAGGTACTCACTCGAACAACGTAATTGGACTTTTCAAAATACAACCCTTCAGCGTGTTTAACGTAGGCTTGTGTCTCTATACGAACGAAATTGAAGGACAACTGCTACTATTATAATCTTTGATTCCTTTTTTGCCGCTATATTTGAAGACATGGACACGAAAGAAAGTAGAGACCTCCGCCGATAACTATTGTCGCATCGTGGGGCAGTGGCGCGTGGCGTGTGCGAGTGAGCTTGTTGTTCACGACGAGTGCGCCTTCTGGCCGCGTGTGGCCTGTGTCGCCACACATTACACACACTGGGTTAAGGTCGGGCGCACTTTAATGAGATCGCGACCACCTCTAACATAACACGTCACATAACCGCCGCGCGACACTTTCTGCACTCACACGCACACGAAAGACCATGCTGGGTCATGCTGGCCAGCAGGCCCTAACACAACTTATATGAAAAGAACTTACTCGTACATACGAGTAGGTATGCTTGTACTAATACACTAACACACAGCTTGTACTAATACACTAACACACAGCTTGTACTAATACACTAACACACAGCTTGTACTAATACACTAACACACAGCTTGTACTAATACACTAACACACAGCTTGTACTAATACACTAACACACAGCTTGTACTAATACACTAACATACAGCTTGTACTAATACACTAACACACAGCTTGTACTAATACACTAACACACAGCTTGTACTAATACACTAACACACAGCTTGTACTAATACACTAACATACAGCTTGTACTAATACACTAACACACAGCTTGTACTAATACACTAACATACAGCTTGTACTAATACACTAACACACAGCTTGTACTAATACACTAACACACAGCTTGTACTAATACACTAACACACAGCTTGTACTAATACACTAACACACAGCTTGTACTAATACACTAACACACAGCTTGTACTAATACACTAACACACAGCTTGTACTAATACACTAACACACAGCTTGTACTAATACACTAACACACAGCTTGTACTAATACACTAACACACAGCTTGTACTAATACACTAACACACAGCTTGTACTAATACACTAACACACAGCTTGTACTAATACACTAACATACAGCTTGTACTAATACACTAACACACAGCTTGTACTAATACACTAACACACAGCTTGTACTAATACACTAACACACAGCTTGTACTAATACACTAACACACAGCTTGTACTAATACACTAACATACAGCTTGTACTAATACACTAACACACAGCTTGTACTAATACACTAACATACAGCTTGTACTAATACACTAACACACAGCTTGTACTAATACACTAACACACAGCTTGTACTAATACACTAACACACAGCTTGTACTAATACACTAACACACAGCTTGTACTAATACACTAACACACAGCTTGTACTAATACACTAACACACAGCTTGTACTAATACACTAACACACAGCTTGTACTAATACACTAACACACAGCTTGTACTAATACACTAACACACAGCTTGTACTAATACACTAACACACAGCTTGTACTAATACACTAACACACAGCTTGTACTAATACACTAACACACAGCTTGTACTAATACACTAACACACAGCTTGTACTAATACACTAACACACAGCTTGTACTAATACACTAACACACAGCTTGTACTAATACACTAACACACAGCTTGTACTAATACACTAACACACAGCTTGTACTAATACACTAACATACAGCTTGTACTAATACACTAACACACAGCTTGTACTAATACACTAACACACAGCTTGTACTAATACACTAACACACAGCTTGTACTAATACACTAACACACAGCTTGTACTAATACACTAACATACAGCTTGTACTAATACACTAACACACAGCTTGTACTAATACACTAACATACAGCTTGTACTAATACACTAACACACAGCTTGTACTAATACACTAACACACAGCTTGTACTAATACACTAACACACAGCTTGTACTAATACACTAACACACAGCTTGTACTAATACACTAACATACAGCTTGTACTAATACACTAACACACAGCTTGTACTAATACACTAACATACAGCTTGTACTAATACACTAACACACAGCTTGTACTAATACACTAACACACAGCTTGTACTAATACACTAACACACAGCTTGTACTAATACACTAACACACAGCTTGTACTAATACACTAACACACAGCTTGTACTAATACACTAACACACAGCTTGTACTAATACACTAACACACAGCTTGTACTAATACACTAACACACAGCTTGTACTAATACACTAACATACAGCTTGTACTAATACACTAACACACAGCTTGTACTAATACACTAACACACAGCTTGTACTAATACACTAACACACATCTTGTACTAATACACTAACACACAGCTATGCTTGTATCCTTACGTTTTACAAGTTTTAAGAAACAAGTTTGAGAGAAATCAATTTAATGTCACAGCACCAGTTCGAGTTCTTTTTGGTCTAAAAAACTAAATATTTGACTTTTTGTCAGTGTTGACTGACAAAAGGTCAAATATTTCTTATGAATATTATATAATGATTCACGCTTCCAACTGATTCTCTTCATAAAAGAGATTGTTTAGTATATTGTAAATCTACATCAGGCACTAGCTCTTACAATGTGAATGTATAAAGTTCAAAATTACTAAGTGCTGCAAAACCATTGTGAGAGACAATAATTAATGAACTTATTATTACCATTTGGGGCGGTACCTCTACAACGTGTATGATCATTTAGAGAGAGCCCAAAGAGCTATATTTAAAAGTGAGTTGCTTTTTCCCAACCTTCTATCCAACTACTACTAGAACTATTTAAAAGGATTAATAATATGACGGTACCTTGCCAATTCATTTATGAAAATATTATGTACGCACGGCTACAGATCAAGCTAAACATCTAGGGGGGTGGTGGTGGGTATATAGGTAATTAATGTATAAAAAATATTGTAACACATTTTAAAAGAGTAACGGTGGAGTTTCTTGCCCATTCTTCTCCATACGAAACTACCTTTTGGAAGGGGCGACTAGAATCAATTCTATTTAAATGTAAATGTTGACGTTCAAAAGTGCCTTTTATGTGCCTATTTGAAATAAATGCTTTGACTTTGACTTTGACAACTTTACCAACACTGCTAACGGTAATTCATTATCATCCATTCATCATCACCGGTCATTCATTTCGGTTCATTCTCATGACATGACGGTATTAAAAAAACACTCTAAACTTCCCTTAGATCACGATTTCCCAACACAAAATAGACGATCGTCAAACCGTTGTTCAATCGTCCGTTATGAATTGATGAGTAATATGACACTAGTTTCTCCCAAAAGATTTTTTGTTTTCCTGGCACATTTTTTGTAACATCATTGCCACTGAACACTTCTTACAGCCACTAGCCAGTGTCTCAACACGCACACATATACACTCGCACACCTACACTTACAAACATCGTGACACGTCTATTTGTTTATGTGTGTGAATAAATTAATATAATTCTCTATTTAAGATTGTGCACTCTATTTAAGCGTCTGTAATATGATGTGGAGATAAATAAATATTTATGATTATGCTTAAGAAAATAAATAATTAAAGAATTGCTTTAACAAGAATTAAAAAGGGGAACATAATTGATAATGAAACATGTTCTGCTTATATAACCCGCGGCCGCACGAGTATGACCACCAAAGTATTTGTTCAAATCAAATCAAATCATCTTTATTGTGGACTATAGGTATACATCATACATACAGGTCTTAAATAATTAAAATAAGTTCAGCTATGTCCCGCCGTTGAGGCATACAATAATAGAATACAAATCAGAAGTTAAAACACAATTAGTCATATTAGTCTCGATACATTATTAAAATATTCCAAATTATAAATACATACAAATTCAAATTTGTTTCGATTTGTTTTATGTGCAATCTTAAAATGTTATCGTAGGAACCGGTATGGAGGATGATCAATCAACATAACGTAGCTTGTCGGCTTTGATGACTTAATGGAGGCTCGTGAGTCCTGACAGACAGTCGCAGCTTCGTAAGTCGTGACATGCCTTATATTATGTTGTTTTAGTATGTTCGGATCACAAAGCTCGTCGGTTTCGGTTAACTGATACCTGTTTTTAAATGAACCGCAGTGTGCAACGATTACTATAGCGAAGCCCGTACAATATAGACGAGCTACTAACCCGTTAAACCTGGACAATTTCAAAACTGAAAATAAATGCTATTACTCGCTACAGGAGTATTTGGACGATAATTCTATAATTACTGCTTCAGAGAATTGTACATCACGTCACCTATTTTGACGATTTAGAATTTTATTTGCCATTGGCATTATTATGACACATTTAACCTATGACATATACTGACATTAATTCTATTTTCAATTTGTATTGATATGCATGTACCTATTGATATTGACTTTATTACTAATGTGAAAGTTTACAGAATTCTACTTCATGATTATCTCAAAGTTAAATTGGTATTAAAAGTAAAAAATTCGACAATGTTAATTTAATATATTTGTACGCCTCTGAGCAAAACATAGAGGATCTACCTACCTGTAACATCTCGCTCACTATTGTAATTTGACCTGTGTTTACAAATAAAGCATTCTGATTCTGATTCTAACTATAGGCTAGCAGCATACGGGAAACTTCATAATCATACTGACTTGGGAGTGAAATGAAACGATACCAATGAAATGTGATTGTCTCAATACCACATAAGTAGTCAGCACTGGCAGAGTCCTCGCGTATCTCAAGATGTACGTCCTCGTTTTGTAAGATAAATGATAATGAAAAGAGTTGCGTTACAAAGTGGATACGAACCAATTTGTGAACACGAAAAACCCAAAACAACAAAGTGCAGAACTGGTGCGCCAGCGCCGACAAAATGCATAATAATAGCGTGTTACGATCAGCAGGTCGAGTGCCTCCGCCAGCGCCCGCCACCGCCTGCCACCCGTGACCCGCCAGGCTAATGTCACCCGATGCTAATGAGACCGGTGCGAGCCACACGCGCCAGCGGGCACCGGTACGCTGTGACTCTACGTCGCTACCATACTACCAATACCATCTCACACTTTGACGCTACGTCGCTACCTTGCTACCAATACCATCACATTATGACGCTACGTCGATACCATACTACCAATACCACCTCACACTATGACGCTACGTCGATACCATACTACCAATACCACCTCACACTATGACGCTACGTCGCTACCATACTACCAATACCACCTCACACTATGACGCTACGTCGCTACCATACTACCAATACCACCTCACACTATGACGCTACGTCGATACCATACTACCAATACCACCTCACACTATGACGCTACGTCGATACCATACTACCAATACCACCTCACACTATGACGCTACGTCGCTACCATACTACCAATACCACCTCACACTATGACGCTACGTCGCTACCATACTACCAATACCACCTCACACTATGACGCTACGTCGATACCATACTACCAATACCACCTCACACTATGACGCTACGTCGCTACCATACTACCAATACCACCTCACACTATGACGCTACGTCGCTACCATACTACCAATACCACCTCACACTATGACGCTACGTCGATACCATACTACCAATACCACCTCACACTATGACGCTACGTCGCTACCATACTACCAATACCACCTCACACTATGACGCTACGTCGATACCATACTACCAATACCACCTCACACTATGACGCTACGTCGCTACCATACTACCAATACCACCTCACACTATGACGCTACGTCGCTACCATACTACCAATACCACCTCACACTATGACGCTACGTCGATACCATACTACCAATACCACCTCACACTATGACGCTACGTCGCTACCATACTACCAATACCACCTCACACTATGACGCTACGTCGATACCATACTACCAATACCACCTCACACTATGACGCTACGTCGCTACCATACTACCAATACCACCTCACACTATGACGCTACGTCGCTACCATACTACCAATACCACCTCACACTATGACGCTACGTCGATACCATACTACCAATACCACCTCACACTATGACGCTACGTCGCTACCATACTACCAATACCACCTCACACTATGACGCTACGTCGCTACCATACTACCAATACCACCTCACACTATGACGCTACGTCGATACCATGCTACCAATACCATCACGCTGTGACGCTAGCAACACTACCACGTTACCAATTTGCCAGGATATGGCAACGGAACCATAAGAGGCAATTATAAGAAAATTTCATTTACTAACACTATCATTCTCATAGGAATATTGTTGTAGCCGGAACTTTCTGGCCGACTCGTTCTGGGTTTTAGTCAAATCCAGATAATTTTTATCCGATTTGACATCTATTTTATTTTTTATTTTATTCTATTCGGGAAACTTACAGCTAACTTATACTGTGTTCTTAAACAATATGCGATTGAAGGTGATTTACAAGATTCCACTGATAATCACTAAAAAAAGGGTCGGCACAAAATACCTGTATCGTAGATAGGAACATTAATATTGTGTTTTTTTTTGGGTTTTCTTCAAACATGAATGTGACCACTTGTGGCCTACTTTAATAGACATGAAGATTGGCTTGTAACCACTTCATGTTGTGATGCCTGAATTCATGCTTCATATGATGACTTTTCACCTCTTAGACTCAGCAAGATAACTAAATATATTCGCGAGAATAGTAAAGCTTCCTACGTCTCGAGTAATTATCGAAGATAGTTCCGGTTTGTGGAAGTAATAACGGAAGCTGCATTAATACTAGTACACCATGCGAAGAAAGTTATTTCGAGCCGCGATTACATACTCGTACTAAGAAACAAAAACTTTTACCTCACGCCATGTGAAAGGTTAACTTTTAGCCTGATGGAGTGCCTACTACTGCTGATGGAGTGCCTACTACTACTGATGGAGTGCCTACTACTACTGATGGAGTGCCTACTACTACTGATGGAGTGCCTACTACTACTGATGGAGTGCCTACTACTACTGATGGAGTGCCTACTACTACTGATGGAGTGCCTACTACTGCTGATGGAGTGCCTACTACTACTGATGGAGTGCCTACTACTACTGATGGAGTGCCTACTACTACTGATGGAGTGCCTACTACTGCTGATGGAGTGCCTACTACTACTGATGGAGTGCCTACTACTACTGATGGAGTGCCTACTACTGCTGATGGAGTGCCTACTACTACTGATGGAGTGCCTACTACTACTGATGGAGTGCCTACTACTACTGATGGAGTGCCTACTACTACTGATGGAGTGCCTACTACTACTGATGGAGTGCCTACTACTACTGATGGAGTGCCTACTACTGCTGCCTCTTGTTCCAACTTTATCACGCTACACCTTAAACTTAAATTCCTTTATTGAGTGGAGATTTGCAAGAGTCATTTAAGTGGAGATATCCTGCCTGGAGCAGATTATCCAGAGATTAAACCCAGGATAGGGATCTATATAAGATTTCTGTAGAGCGGTGTAGGCGACTAGAATCAATTATATTTAAATGTAAATGTTTACGTTCAAAAGTGCCTTTTATGTGCCTATTTGAAATAAATGCTTTGACTTTGACTTTATGTTCGCCTGCTGATGACTTGTTTAGTGAAGGTGCGAGATGGGGCGTCATGGTAACATCTGTGTTTGGGTGTGGCTCTCACATGCCCACCGCCGCGCGCCGCTCTATCACAGTCACTAACTGTTCCACTTGCACAGATCACACTTATCATATCTTCTTCAACGATTTTTCGCTGGGAAAGTGGTTACGTGGGTGCAGAGCAACACAATCTAACGTCTCTGACTTAGCTGGTGATATCTCCAACATTCATCATCGACCTCAAAGCGTTGCTATTTATTTTATTTATTTATATTGCTATAGTGGGATGACTGCGATGGGAGGATGGTGTTGCTCTTACTTGAGCTCAATGAATACTTGCGCCATAGATAAATAAGTACTCTCATAATAGTTTGATTGATTCACTGAGCTCCCAACACAGTTAAGCAATTTTTTTGGCCTAGCTTGATAACTCTCCGCATTTTCAATATTTCGATATACTTTTAGTCTATTGTAGATCGTCACTACATTCGGTTGTCTGGGCTAATTCGGTTCAGCTGGTATTGATAAATCAAAAATTAAATATTTGTAACTTGTACCACAGGAAATGATTCCGGCGCTGGCGCCAACATTCCTCGAGCCCGGTTTTAGTTGATGTGCTGTGGCTACCGTGCCGCGCGAAGTGACCCACTGGCCTGCCTGCCTACCGCTCTGTCAGCCTGCGCCACTGCGTGACGTGCGCTGTGCGCTCTTCGTCCTTAAGCCGGTGCCGTTAACACTATGGATATTCTCAAAAAGAATGAGAACACAACACTAGATTCGTCTGTCATACTTGACTATAACTTGGTATGTCAGTTACTTTTAGTGTTTGGAAGACTGTTTAATGCATATATTATAATGCATTAATGAGCTTAAGTATCATAAAAAGAATTTACCAGCATTATAATGCGTGGCCTATCTGAGCTATAAGTACACTAATGATAGTAACTTGAGATCAAATCAAATAAGATCGATAAAACCGAACGCTTGTTGTATTTTGTATCTTCATGGATCATGTAGACTACGCCTGCTACGAATGGAAAACTGCCGCGTTCTCTAGAATGCTCTACATCAGTCGTTCCTTTCCATCTCCAAAAAGTATGCCCCATGCGTTTCTTGGAGATGCAAAGGAAATATGCTTGAAAATTGCTGCTCGAGCATAGCTTGAAGTAAATGCGTAGGGCCAACTCTTTGTTCTATCATAAAGGGTTCAAAGCAATCAGTAAAAAGGAAACATTCTTAGAAACAATTTGGGGACGTTTGTATCATTCGCATTTTTTTTTATTTACCCGAAGGAAAGTCTACAAACCTTAAGTACTTGTCTTGTAGGATTTAGCGATGTTCTTAATGAAATCCCAGCATTATTTATTGTTTTTTCTTGCGCTTGGCTACAGTAGGATGAAAGTGCTGCATAGTTCACCAGAGGCTTTCTATTTTGTTCATCAATGATGACTGTGTGGTGAGTGAGGGTGGTACTCACCGACTAGCAGCAGCAGCGCGATGGCCGCCACGGGGGTCATCTCGAGCGACGGGACACACGAGAACTGAGAGGGCGCGCGAGCGGTGCGCGGGATGCAGGTCACGCGTGCGTGCAAAGCGGCTGCTTCGCGGGTACTGGTCGCGCGCGCGCCGGCGCAACAGTTTTGCTGCGCGTGCGTTGAGCAACCCTCCCCCGCGCCCCCGAGCCCTCGCGCGCACCTCTCTCCGGTCATCACAGATCCTCTAATCCGCGTCAAAAAGACCCTCCCTCTACCACTCATCACCACTTCACCGTCACCCCGTGGTTGTTACGGTCACTTTGTAACCACGGTTTCGTTTAGGAAAACGCCTTCTTCCAGGGCGTCATTTATGTTGATAGATGGTACCGAGACAGTACAGGCCTGAGGACACTTTAGGTACCCGGGTGGGGGAGTGTATTTAGAGCTACCGAGGAGGTTACTCTAAGGAGTTATACGGTACGAGTTTAGTTAGCACTATCGAAGTCAAGCCATGGAGGAGAACCTGAACAGGGATGTGTCAACAAGTAGAGTAGTAATGTAGTACAGATACCTACACAAGTAGGCGGTAGCAGAGATCATTACCAAAAAGATCATCCGAGGAAGTGGTACGTAGGTACCACCATCTCTATTTCGTATTTCTGCTGCCCACAACCCAACATGGCCTATCCATACATTACAGCAAGCAGATGTTATCATGGTTTTGCTCCTTTAGTTAATCTTAAAGTTAAAATACTTACATACTTGTCAAGAGTCACAAGTACCTCCTGAGCAGCAAGCTAAGAAGAACAATATAATAGGTAGGGTAGGTACCGTCTATGCAAACTACTTATTTGGTAGATTATAATTTAAGCTCTTACTAATAACTAGTTGCTTAGTGTACACTGAAGGTCGACCTACAGTTAAGTATCACATCTTACTTGCTTTAAATACCTGCTTACCTACTTACTAGTTAGCTACTTATTCGTGATGTTGGCAAAATATGTAGGTACATTTTAGGAAACCAGGAAAACGTTTAAACTAATTAAAGTTTATGTGCTTCACTCGGTGGCGGCGCGCGGCGGCGTTCATGTTCCACCTGCATCCCCCTGCCTGCCACTGTGCCTGTATAGATATATATATATACCTAGATACCTTTCAACTGACAAACCACTGCTGCTGCCCTAGTTCAATAGTAGATGGTAACTTGACCGAAGTATGTTTTGAGTTATTCATACTTTTAAGATTTTACTGTCACTAATTCAGTTGTTGTTATTTGAAATGAGGTTGATTTATTAACTTTGACTAGTTGTGCCCCGCTGTTTCACCCGCGTAAGAGTCGATTCTTTGGGAAAATTTCGGGTAAAAAGTTACCTATGTATTATTACAGAACTCCAGCTATATATGTACAAAGTTTCATCGCAATCGGTACCTACTGTAGTTTTTGCGTGAAGAGGCGACAAACATACCTATATACTAACACACACACCTTCACAATTTTAATATTAAAGTAAGAGAAGGATTTTACTATCGCAGAAGCGATGTACAATGTCATGGAGATAGAATGAAAATAGTGTTGAAACGCCTCATCCAATCGTCAATAAAAGTAAAAAAAATTGGATACCAAAGCTTAAAAAAGAAAACATAACCTTTCTGTAGTCATGTAAAAAGAAAGAAAATTTAAGTAAGAGAAGGATTATTAAAGTAAAGTGTATTAAAGTAAAAAGTAAAGTGTAAAATCATTGTTAGGCTTCTCTGTAAACTATGGTTGAAGTGGTATTCGTTTGAAGCAAAATAAACTGATTTTCCGAAGATCCCACGCGGGACAGGATACATTGATACAATACAACACTCTTTTCTCAAGTCGTTGCCAACCAGTGAAAATTTGGTCCTTGGGACTTATTTATTGTTAAAGCAAATTAAACTTTAACCGGGAACCTTAACCTCTTAAATGAAATAGGCAAATCCGTCGGTATCATTGGAATACGTGGAATGTGTGCGAGCGTCCGGCTGCGGGTCTGGTGATGATGGTGGCTACAATGGCATTGTCTCGAAGTTCTTAGAAAATAAATAGTCCTAGTGATAAGGGTTCATACCATGACGCGAATGGAACCAACCTTTATTCCTACCTGCATTGTAATTAAATTGTAGAACACAAAAGCTGTTATTGTGACTTAACTATAATAGATGGATACATTATCTTGCGGACTTTTTTGTGGACATTAATAAGACCTATAAACCTGTCGTACATTATTTTGTTCTATCATTAATAGTTTTCGCAGCGCATGCCAAAAGCAATTTTGGGTTTTCTACCTTGGGTTACAATATTGCAATTTTCTTACAAAACCAATTTTTTTTAAAATAAATTATAGCCTATGTTATTTCATAATAATGTAGCCATCTACTGGTAAAAGATTTTTTAAAATCGGTTCAGTAGTTTCGGAGCCTCTTCGTTACAAACATAAAAACAAACAAAAAAATATTTCCTCTTTATAATATTATATTAATGTAGATGTAGATAGGTTAGTTTAATTGGTTTGGGAGTTATCTATATTTCAATATAAATAAATATTTTTTTTATAATAGTTTTAAGGCTTTTAATAGTAAGATAACCTCTTAGTGAACTCGGATAAAATAATAATGTTTTATGTTTTTAAGATTGTCTCTAAAATGTTTTATTAAAAATTATATAGGTATCATATTGTAACTCTAATATTTATTATTTTTTGTTTTGTTAAAGTAATGCTCAAGATTCATCTAACCCAGCATCCAAATTTATGGAAAATAAACAGACATCGATATAATTTTAAGATTTTATTTTATTTTATTCGGGAAACTTACAGCTATAATATACAGTGTACTTAAGCAATATACAACTGAAGGCCAGGACACGACATGTTTCCACAGATAAACACCAAAATTAAAATTAAAAAGCTACGCCCATACCTCCCATTAGAAACACGAACACATCGTATCGTATCAGTATCATAATCATGGTATTGGTTATTACGAAAATGAAATGAAAGTAAATTTAAAACTCATATAAAAAGATAACTTAGTAGCGCACTGCACAGCACATCGATATGGGACAATGTAAGTTGTCGCGAATGTAACTAAATCCGCGGAAATGTTTCATGAAGGGATACGAAAATTTTCATATTAATCAAACACTGGGGTAATTTAAGATGTCTCAACATAGAAATGTTCTTATTACACGTTTCATGAAATTTCTGTGTAGAAATAAATTAACAGTAAAAATCCTCCTGACTCTCTAGATATCACAAGATGTCAGAATCATGAACTAGTGTTCAGTAAAAATATGCCTACATGTCTCTGTGAGATATTCTTTCTTTTCTTTTTTTTTATTGAAACATTGAACGAATCATCTCATGTGTTCTTGCGGCAGGATTTCGTTTGAAGACCGCTAGAACCACCCAATGATTATATAAACTATAGATACGTTGCTCGCGCTCTGTAGTGGCAACATGAATGCAAGGCAATTGCCGTACTTCCATTTAGTCGCGTACCAACCAGTGCCGCGGCAGTACGTGACATTAAAATAACTTTTGTGTATAACTTCCTCAAACAACGAAAAAAAAAATGCCGTCCTGTGTTTTTAGGACATGTAAAAACTATACTTTAACTGTGAAAGATAGAAAAGTATAATTTCATGCGTAAGTATCAAGAAAAATTTATTTTATTTTATATTTTTCGATGCCTTCTAATGGCGGCTGGCGCCTGAGGTAAGTCACGTGCCGTTAAGGGAAGATGGGGTACTTTGCATCAGTGTTTATGTTTTATAACATTCGTTTTTATTTTGATGAATTATATTGTTTGAATATAATATTATGTGTTATGAAACCTAATGATCAATATTATTAATTAAATTTTAGTAATTTAATTTAAACGATTGTTCTACCTACTTTAGATTTCAATTTTTAATTATTGACTTTTTTTGTAATAAAGATTTTTAAGTTTATAATATTACATTTTGTTTTATTAATAAGGTAACAATAATTACTCTAGCAAAATACTGCATTCATATTTTTAAGGATCGAAAATAATATTATTTTACCCGTAAATCTACTACCTTATATCAACACAAGAAAATCGAGTCTCCATTTTTCCCCACATGCCTCCTTTTGTTCGCGCTCGGCCAATGAGCATGCACCACATAATGACAACGGAATTAAAGAAATATATTTATCTCTCTCTAACAACAAAAATTCTGTAGATGAAATTTAATTTTCTTTCCCTTTCTTCGTGCGTCTAAGTAGCTATCTAGCTACCGACAGTATGTACCGTATTTACGCTGTTTTCGACAGCCGTGATGTTCATGCATGACGCGTCTATTTATAATACGTCATTGGAACCACCGTAAAAAGTCCGTACAAAGTCATACTGCGCGAACCCAAATATTACAGGCTAGACGTACGTAGTAAAGAAGTTACCGTCAGCGTTGATCGGCTGAAGCCGGTCTATGTCATTCAGGAAGCAGACGATCAGCCATCATCAGATACTGAGCCACCAGCTCTACTGCCCGTTACAGCAAAAGAAGAAGAGAGGAGGAGGAGATCCGGGTGTCAGGTGCACTTCCCAGATTATTAATAAATTAATATTGTAATTTGAAAGCTATACTAATTTATTTACTTCAATATTATATCTAACAAACTTACCAAAACCCTGAAAAAATATTTGTACGCCGGAAACGGCAGAATATTACGAACTCTTAAATCTATGTAACAACTATGTAACAATATTCTGACAAATAAATGGACTATTACCTTCGATCATAAATACCCTAGATACAACATCTCCTACAAATTCACGCCGAAAAAGTGTCCGACTCGCTTAGTTATAAGTATGCACGTATAGTAGACAAATTCACAATGTATAATGTACTAAGACTATACCTATTAATAAAAATTGAATACAACTTTATGCCCTACACAAAAGGTTTTATTTGTAATGCACGCGTTAGGCGGTTGTGACATTACAAAATGCGATAATCGCGCAAGTCGTAAAATTTTAACGACCGTCGGCCGTAGGTGTACGAATGTACACCTTAAGTCAATCAGAATTAAGTATAATTCAGTTTACGCTGCGTGGGGATCGTAGCCTTGAGTCTTGTAGGAACAGAGTAGCAACACGCGCGGGAAAGGGACAACCGCGTAAGCGATTTACTTCAACTATTTTAGAAAGACAATGTTTTTACTTAGTTAGAAGGTAAATTTAGCCACAAATCCATTACATTATGAAATCTTGAATTAATACTTACCGAAAATAAGAAACCCCATCCTTTTTCAAGCTATTTGAAGTATTAATTTTGCACTTTTTCACGGAGCACTTCGGCATGTTAGCCTGACGGTGACCGGCGCGCGACTGCGAGCGCAATTGTGCTACAACGCGTTTTTAGCACAATTGATTCATACCGCGCTTGAGGCGTTGAACTTCGTTGGAAGTCGCTGCGTCCCCGCAAGGGGGCGCGGCGAGCGGTGACGGGGCATCGCCCCCCGGCCGCGGATGCGTCACGGTGGCCCGTAAATACGGGCCCCTCATCTTATGTGCCATAGTGTAGGCCTGTAGAAGTTTGAGCGCGCGCATAGTTACGCGCGCCCATGTGAGTGATTGCTATTTTGTTTCTGTAGGCGCGCCACGGCGCTGTTTCACAGCGCCGCTATCTTCACGACACCTCGGCGGTCTGTCCCCGCCAGGTGAGACCCCTAGTTACCTAGGGGAGGCCCGGCGAGAGACGACCAGCGACGAAGGTGCCGACTCGACGCTCCTACAGATAAGGTGTGTGGCCCCCGCCCCCCCCGCTTCCAGAGCTAGCCGGTTACGGTTGGGACTAGAGAGCCGTCGTGAGAGTGTGAGCGGTATTGTACTGTGTAACACCGCTCAGTGTCTACGTGAATCGCCGCCCGCGCCGCGCATTCACGTGTGTGTTTAGGCGCCTGTATAGAGGTGGGTGTCTGTATTTCGTTTACGTAACGTGCCTATATTAACCTAGCACACGCTACGCAACGGATGTATGTAGTGTTGTGGAGTTCAGTTGTTTCGAGTAAGCCGCGTGTAACCTGGATGCGGCTTACTCGGGAGTCAGTCCGGTGCGATGGGGTCGTCGTCCGCTACCAGGTCGCGGGGTAGGGGTCTCGCGTCAGGGGGGCGCGTATGCCAAGGCGCTATCTGCTTGACATGGGGCCAAGCAGATGCGTCGGCACGCGCGAACATCCCTTTCGCGAGGCGCCGCACATACTCATCCAGGCTCTCAATCCCGAGATCCCTCTGGATGATATCGTTCCTCACGAAGCGAGGGGCGTTCAATATCGTCCGCAGCGCAAGACTTTGTTGCGCGCGGAGCAGCTTCTTAGTCGTCTCGCTCGTGAGGGCGAACCATGCCGGGGCGGCGTACGTCAAGATTGGGCGTATGTACAATTTGTACACGCCCAACTTGACGCGCGCCGGGATGCGGGACGAGAGCACTGGTCGAAGGAGGTTGCGGGCGACCCTACCTTGCGTAGCGACCTTGCGGACGTGTGTCCCCATCGATAGCCGACGGTCGATAGTCACACCCAGGTACTTGGCCCGGGGCGACCATCCGACGTCGGCTCCTTGTAGTTTCAAGGGTGGCGGGAGAGGCGCGGATCCGGTGATCAACGCCTGCGTCTTACCCACGTTCACCGACAGCCGCCATTTAGACAACCATCCGGGAAGCAGGTCTAGGGCGCGCTGCATTTTGACGGCCGCGTACTTCGCGTTAAGCGAGGTGGTAATGTACGCGGCGTCGTCAGCGTACAGCGCGAGCGTCGCGTCCGGGGTTGTGGGGATGTCGTCGGTGTACCGTGAGTAACACGCCGGCGATACGCAGCTGCCTTGCGGCACGCCAGCCATCACCGGTCGGGCGCCGGATAGCGCCCCGTCGACCACCACCCTGAAAGTCCTGTGGGACAGAAAAGAAGAGACCACCCTGACAACGCGACGGGGCGCGTCGGACGTGGCCAACTTGTGTACTAGGCCTTCGTGCCATACACGGTCGAAGGCCTTCTCCATGTCGAGGAATACTGCCACCGAGTACTCCTTCTTGTTCATCGCAGCTGCGAGAAGGTGGAGTACCCTCGACAGCTGGAGCGTCGTGCTATGCTCCGACCGAAACCCGAATTGTTCCGGTCTTGGTGATATGTGCGGTAGGAGATGTCGCAGCAGGAGTGCTTCGAACACCTTGGAGACTGTCGGCAACAGAGTGATCGGCCGATAGCTCTCCGGCTTCAGGATGTTTTTCCCCGCCTTGGGCAGCATGACAACGCGCCCTTCCTTCCACGAGGCGGGAAAGGTCCCGGTGCGCAGTACCGCCGTAAACAGGCGCGCCAGCGCCGCTACCATACGGTGCGGCAGGTGGCGCAGCGCTGTGTTGGTGATACCGTCGGCACCGGGAGCCTTTCTGGGCCTCGTCTTAAGGATGGCGCGTCTGACTGCGCCAGGCGAGAAGAAGACAGGGTCCTCCTCGGGAGCTATCGGCGTTGCGAAGTAGTCTCCCAGGTGTTTCTCGACTGCTGCGACATGTTCAGTGTCGCTGGTCGGGTTCGGTTGGAACTGACGCTCCAGGTGTTCGGCGAAGACCTCCGCCCGGTCCTCCGCTACGTACTTTAGCGCCCCGTCGCTGCTGAGCAGCGGACGCACCGGGACTGGGGTGTTCAGCAGCTGGCCGCACAGCTTGTGTAGTGACGGCCAACTGTCCGTCGTGGCGTCTATTTTGTCCTCCCAGTCCGCGGCGGTGTGTGCCTGGAGCTCGGCCTTCACCTTCTCCGCGAGACGGTTCAGCTGTGACTTGAGAGTCGGGCATCTAAGTTGTTGCCACTGTTTGCGAATGCGCCTCTTCTCGGCGATCATCGCATTTATGCGCGCTGGCAGGGGCGGCAATAGCCCTCTCCCCTGCGGCTGTGTGCTAGTCGCCGATTGTAAGGCGCTTTGAATGCAAACAGTGACATCGCTCGCCATTCGGTCCACGTCCGCGGAGGTGACAATAGGCCAAGTCGGCGTGGTGGTCTCTATCTTTTCTGTAAATGACGTCCAGTCCGTCTTTCGACGTGGCGCTATGGGCTTCAGTCGGGTCGGCATACCCGATAAGACGACGAGTACAGGTTGGTGGTCCGACTGTAACTCGTCGTCTATCACTTGCTGTGTGATCTGGCAGCTAAGCCCTCGGTGGACTACGATGTCCAGCACATCCGGTGTGTGTCTCGAGGCTTCTGGGTAGTGGGTCGGCGTCTCTGGGCCGGACACCGTATAGCCGAAGGCTTCCGCGTCCGCGAAGAGCCGTCTCCCCTCGGTGTTTGTTGTATATGAATTCCACGCTGGGTGTTTACAGTTTAAATCCCCGGCGAGGACAACTGCGTGTGCTTTTCTATTAAGCAACGCCCGCAACTCCGTTGGCTCCAGGTGAGTCACGGGCGGCTTATAGCAGCTGTAGATGTCTATGTCCTCGCCGGCCACGTGCAGCTGGACACCCAGCGCGTAAAACGACCTGATGTTGGGCGAGGGGATTTCCTGATGGACGACTCTTCGTCTCACAAGTACTGCCAGACCACGGTACTGCATGTGAGCCGACCTTTCATCCTTCCTATAAACGAGATATCCCGGGAACCTTATCCGGTCTCCAGGTCCCAGGAGCGTCTCGCTTATTAGCGCCACGTCGATATTCTGTTCCCTCAGGAGATGGCGGAGGGGGGCGACCTTGTCTCGTAGGCCGCGGGCATTCCAGTGGATCACCCTTAACGACCTAGCCATGGTAAAGGGTTAGCAGAGTGGCCAGGCCATCAAGGATGACCGTCTCTATGTCCTGACCCTGCCTTATGGCCTTTATAAGGTCCATAAGTAGCTTGATGGCACAGGCTGTAAATTCAGTTTTTGTTGTTGTCTTGGCGCCGGTAGCGCCGCCACTATCGCCCTTCCTGGGTTGTAGTTCACCTTTTAGCCGCGGCGCTATGCCGGCGCCAGTTGTAGGTACTACATTTTCTTGATGTAAAACAGCCTGTGCCCCGCTTGCGGCAGGGTCGGCCGCTACGACCTCTTCGTGGGTAGTGGGGGGTTTAGGTTTTCCTCCTTTACCCTTCCCCCCTCGCCCCTTCTTCCTCCGCCCGGAGGAGGCGGCTTGCGTCCGTTGTGTGGGCCCGTTGGCTGCCGCCATCAGCGTCATGCCTTGGGCCTCTTCGGCTTCCACATGTGGCCTCTCGGTGTCCACTTTGGATCGGCGCGTGGTGGCCGTGATGGCGACAGTCCCCGCTCGCTTGTTTCGGGTTTCTGCCTGATACACGGGGCACTTTATATTGCACGCGGGGTGCGGGCCACCGCAGTTTGCACAGGTGGCCGGCTCCTCCCGCGGGCGTGGGCAATCTCGTGCCGCGTGCTCGCCCCCGCATCGTACGCAAGCGAGCGGCCGGTGGCACTGGTGCGAGCTGTGCCTGAAACGTTGGCACCGGTGGCACTGGGCGGGGCCGCGTTTGCCTCGCCAAGCCTCTATCCTGACACCACGCATGTATAGGAACACGGTGGTGTCGTAGATAGCCCGGACGTCAGGGGTTTTCTTAAGGATGGCGTGAAATACACAGCCGGGTCTTCCTTGCGCCCCCTTAATGTGGCGCACGTACTCCGGCTGGTACCCCAACGCCCGGAGTTCCTCCTCTATCTCCTGGGGGTCTGTATCTGCCGGTAGCCCCCTGATGGCAATTTTAAGGCTTCTCTCCGCTGGCAGCGAATAGGCGAACCATGAGACGCCGCTGTCCTTCTCAAGGCCGACCAAGTACCGCTGGACCAGTCTGTACTCCTCTTCGCTTTCGGGAGTGAAGCGCACTCCACTCCCGTATGGTCGAGCGTTGGGAGGCCGACCCAGCTTGGCACTGATGGCCCTGAAATGGGCGGCCCAATTTGGCAGCCTTTCCACTACCAGCGGCGGGTATCGTGGCCTCTTCTTTTTCCCCGGTTGTTGCTGCGTCGTCGTCGCCTTCTCTGCTCCGGAGGCGGCGGCAAGGGGGGCGGTAGGTGCTGAGGGGGCGAGAGGTAAGTTTGTTTGACTTACCCCTGCGGTTGTTGGCGATGGTGATGGTGGTGGCGAAGCTGGGGGCGAGCGGCGTGCCGCGTCGGCAAAAGTGGGCGACGCTGGCGCGCCCGGGCCGCGCGGCGCGCTTTCGCGCTGTGGCCGCGGCGGGTCGGGGCGGGGCCGCTTCGGCTCCATTATGGCCTCGCCGGAGCTCCTCCTACGGCGCTGGGGTCTGGGGTCGAGTTGGAACTCGAACTCAAACCCCAGCGACGGGGTCGGTGACACCGGTGACGCCACAGTGTCCATGGCGACGGTTCCTCCCACGATGGACCGTCGTTCGGATCGCGGGGTCGTGTCCCTAGACACGTCTCCGCGACCGGACGCGGCCGAGCCCGCGGACGCCAGCGACATACTTGACCCTACACGGGAAGAGCATGCCGACAGCATCGCGGGCGAGTCGCAGGCCGAGGCTCGGGGGGGCGCCGGTGAGTCAGGCGCCGTGGGCATCGCCCTGGACGGCCGTCTGTACGACCCGGCACTTGCTGGCCGCTCCCGCTCAGCCACCGTCGGCCCCGCCAGCGAGAAGCGGGGGCTGGGTGTGGCTGTGAGCGAAGCTGGCACAGCTTGGTCGCGTGTCACTCGGGCCGCAGGCCCGGTGGGCGCGGGCGGTGACGCGAACCGCGGCGGCGCGGCGGTGCGCGCGGGGGGTGCGCGGGGTCGCGCGGATGGTGCAGGGGTGTGCGCCGGGGGCGCGGGGCGGGCGAGCGGCACGGCAGCGCGCGCGGCGGTCCCAGTGGCGCGCACCGGCGCGGGAGTGCGCGCAGGTGGCGCCACGCGCACCGGCGGCGCGCGGCCCGCGCTCGCCGCAGGCCCCGTCGCCTGTATCGGCACCGGGCGGAAAGCTGCGGGGCGGACGGGTACCGCGTGCTGTCGGCTCGTCGACGGCGTCGGCGCAACGCGCGCAGGCGCCGATGACGTCGGTGGGCCGGCAGCAACAGCGGCGCCCGGTCCCCCCCCTCCTCTTCTTTCTTCTGCGTTCGTCCCTCCTCTTCGGGACGTTCCAGCCTGTCCGGCTGGCGGCGCACCGGACGACGCATCGCCGATATTTGGCATAGACGTCGTCCGGTCCAACGCCGGACGGACCTCCTTGGCCCCGGCATCGCGGCCAAGCGAGCCGCGCGTGCCGGGCTTCGGCATCCCGGGGGCGTGGAGTGCCGCGACCGCTACGGTGATTGCTCACCGAGCAGCACGGGGGGGCTCCCCTTGTGTTTGCACCAGTGCCCACTTGGTCACTCGTACAAACACAACGAAAACAGTTTTTAAAATAGGCTAAAAACTCACCGCGGTCCGCACGGTACTGTCTCAGCTGGTGGGTGGTCCACTAGTGAGGTCCACGAGCCGATCCCTTGAGGCGTTGTTAGTGTATCTAGGGTATTTATGATCGAAGACTATTACATATTACCGCCCGCAGTAGCGGTCTAAGCGGGGGAGTACCTACTGTGGCGCCGCACCGCCCGCCGGCGCGGCGGCGGCGGCGGCGCCGGCGCGCGGTGATCAGAGGACGCACCTGTTTGGAGCGCACGTGGCTCGCACCTTCGTTGACCGCGCGATGTGTGTATCACGCCGCCTGCGCCCGCGCACCGGCTTCGCCCGCACGCCGCACGCCAGCGCGGGTGTTCTTTAAACCTGATTCTGATCTTGATTCTGTATCTTCCTTGTGCTTGTTTCTTCTTTTATTTAAATAAATAAATAAATTAAATATCGTCTGACATTGCACACAGCACCATCTAGTTCCAAGTTAAGCACTTAATTAAGGCTAATTATTTCAAACTGTAAAACTTATCTATCCTATTAAAACTTCTATCTTCGACTTGAAAAACGCCTGTCATTTCTTAACACAACCTCCAAGTAACCACACATTCATACCACACAATTTGCCTACGCTAGCGCCATTTTGGAGTGTTTTTGAACTATTATTTACTGTTTAAGTTGGACACTTTTTCAACTTTCTCCCCATAAGAGATAGTTCTCCTTGTCTCTACCCTCCATATTAAACTACCTAACAAAAGCTAGGCATCAGTATCATAATCTAATTACATATTTACAATAACTATGTAATTATCAATAAAATTACTTGGTGTAAATTTGTATCAGAGATAATCAAAGTAAAACAATAATCAAGTTTTACAAAAAAAAATAACCTTTTCGTACCACTTGCTCAAAAAAGTGACATTCTATGCCACAAAAAGCGAACATAACAATAGTCATTTTAATCTGTTAAAAACAGGGAAAGAAAATTGTACTGAATTTCATTCATCCTCTAGGGGGAGGATGTGATTTAAATTTGGAATACTTACCGAAATTTATACTGAACTACATCTGTGTTTACACCATTGAGTTTGTATATAAAGCATTATAGGTACATCTTTTTGAAAAAGGAATACACATTTATTATGCAGTTATGATTATTAAATAAAAATACGAAAACCGACGAGGCCGTATGAGCTTGATGCCTTTGCTTTTCCGACAAAAAAAATTTTGGTGTAGGAATTTGCCGCGTTTTTGTTTTCTTCAAATACATAAACGTTAAGTTTATTTTTATTTATTTTTATAAATAAGTTAATGTTCTAAAAATACGTTTAATTGTCATTATTTTTAATCAATGCTTATCTCATATTATTATTGTGTTAATTTTTTCGCAAATGGCACGAAAAGTATTTTCCTCGGTGATAAAGCTGTCTTAGTCTTGGGTGACTTTAATCTCTCGCTATACTCAGGACTCGTCTTAAATCCCTCGCTTCGCTCGTGATTTAAGTTTTTAACACCCTCGCTACGCTCGGGAGTAAACCTCGAGTCCTTCATTACGCTCGCGATTTAAATCGTCACCCGCGACAGAAGACACTGCTTTATCCCCTTAGTTAATAATCTACTATTACCTACGTTTCTGTAAAGTATAAAAAGTTTGAGCTGAATGGTGCTGATCCATGCGTCATGTTCGTGAACGGGCGCTGTCAGTTGGGACTGGTCATCTCTTAGCCACCACGGCTTATTTTTAATTATTTTATTATGGATTGTTTTGTTTGAATTTATATTTGCTGTACACTGGACACTCAATGTGTACGTCTTATTTACATCGTTCTCACATATAATTATACCTATATACAAGATTAATGATGTAACTAATATTTATGTAACAATATAATTTAAAAGAGTGTCCATGGAGTTTCTTGCCCGTTCTTCTCCATAGGTACCTACTACGCTTTGGAATGGGCAACTAGCTTCATATTTCTGACTGACCGACCACTTGACAATTCAAAAGTGCCTGTAAATGGTTTAATTGAAATAAATGCTTTGAGTTTGAGTTTGAGTTTTGTTTTGTATAGGCGGCAAAAATTAGCAATAAACTAACGTTTTACAATCTTTTACGATTGCTTAAACAAAAATAAAAGGATTGTTATTCCACATTCATGAAGTTTTAACTAACTCCTTAATTTTGACGAAACACGTGTGTTATGACTTAATCCGTCGGGTAGTTTATTGTGTGCAATGATGTGGTTTTATTGATAATATTTGGTGGTTTTATTTAAATCTTGTTTGTGTGTCTCTAAAAATATCACATAACTACTAATAAAACCACTTTGAAAATGTGACCGCCAACCCCCTCATCGCGGTTGTAAGGCAGACAACGAAGAGGGGGTTTGAAGATCCACGCAGCAATGTACAGCGATTTGAAGTGGGGGCAATAAAATCCCAGTCGCCACCCGGGGGCAACTGGGAATTTTGTTCCCAATTGCCACCTGGTGGCAATCCAAGTGGGGGCGACTGGGACTATTCGCCAAGTAGCTTTTTCGACTGTGCCTATATAAACTGACTAGCTAATATAGTATATTGAGATTGAAATTGAGGGTTCGTGTAAATTTACGTTGCGCCTAGCATTAATCGTATAGCAAAACACAGGAGCGCGTCTCTATTTTGAACGAGTGCACACTGCGCCAAGTAACGTAGATTCTTTTGAAGGTTTTTGAAAGCACGTTGACCTTATCACCATCAGCTAACTTACCAGAATAATCATTATAATATTTATATTAGTTATCTAATCTTCACACTCCCACAGTGTACTTTTGTATTGAGTCCTCGGTGGTCTCCTCGTAATTATACTAAATTTCACTAATGAATTTTAATTATAACAATCAGTCCAAAAACTATTTTATTTACTATGTTTACCAATAGCAACACAAAACGCTATTACCTAACGGGTTACCAGCTTCGGTCATTTCTGAACGTGATACAGAACGTACATTACGATGAGAACAAAAAGTGAAAGTTGCCTAAGTTAGTTACTTTTGATTGGTCGCGGCGACCGTGGAGCGGTGCACAGCCAATAGAACTGAGTCCTCAGATCACTTCTGACTAACTGACAACAAAACCAGTTCACTGATTTGTCAAGTTACCGGAAGCTGGTGGTATGCGAAATACTTCAAATGTTGTGACCTTTATTATTAGTTAGAAAGTTTTAAAAAATAGTTTAAAGTGATTAAAGTGAGTGTAAGATGTTAAAAATATGTTTTCTGCTGCTAATAGCAGTCGCAAAAGGTAAAGATTAGGAATTTCAAGTAAATTCGCTGCGCGTAAATGACGACTTTCTATTGTATTGTTACCGTGCGCTGTGTAACTGTGTATCGTTTCAGATTGTCGGTCGCAGGACGAGGACGGACCATATCGCGGCAGGTTCATCGGAAAACTCAACTCCTATCACCATCAGGTTCGTTGACACAATACTAACCAGTTATTTGTACTAATTCCCTTGGTTCACACCTTGTCTACAGGGTTAATTTGCACACTAAACATTTTTGTTTTATTTGGTGAATCAGGTGAATGTAAGTGTGACAACGGAAATAACTATTCAGCCTCTAAAGAGTTAAGGAGCATGATTAACAAAAAATTGTTAGTAGGTAGGTAGGCATAAAATAAAGACCATGTTGACATTTATAAGAATCTTATTAGACATAAACATAAAATATTATCACGCCTGTATTATACGAAGGGTAGGCAGAGATGTAAAGTATACCCACATTCTGCGAGTTACCTATGCTACAAGTGACTCCTATGTAACAGTCTATTGTCCAGCACAAATTCAGACTACATGCCGCTACTAATCCAACAGTAATTAAAAATAAAATATACTGTTGGCATATCTAAAGCCTTGTGGTAAGTAATCTACAACCACCAAGACCATACATTCCTGAAGCCTGTTGGTTACATACATACAAATACATGCATAAATACAGTAAACATGTTAATACCCACTACCGTATTGATACAAAATTTTACTAAAATTCATTAATTAACTAAATTATTGAAGTCTTTAGTTTAATAGTCGGTAACTAATCATGACCAACTGAGATGTGTCATGAATGCAATCTCTCAGTCTCGCTCTTATGCGGTCTAGGTATACCCAATAACACTGAACAAACTGGGAATCAAACCCAGGACCTCACTAGACCAACATGACCAACTTACAATTTGATAATTAGTTGGATATAAGCAAAAAAACTGTTTGCTTGTTTTTAGGTATCTGGGGATGTATATGCAGTAGATGACTTTACAATACTGCTGGAGAACTTCAACTATGACGGCACCGGGGATGACACATTCTTCTGGGCCGGAGACGCTGGCCGGCCGGGTCCACAGGGCTTCATTGTGCCTAATGAGTATGGCAGGTGAGTAGCTACACATGTCTTGTTGCAAGGAATAAAAACCTGGCATGGTTTTCATCATTGTTTAGTTAAAGAATTTAGCTGGGAATGTTTATGTTTATAAACAGCATACAAATCTTGATATTTTGATATTGCCACATTACACATTAAGTACATTAGCACTCGTGTGAAGTACTTATAGGTTACATTTATCTAGGTATTGCAATTGCATATAATTATAATGTGAATAATTTTTTCAGGACCAATATCCTCGAGCGCTACTATAACGCTGAGGTGCGGCTGGCTGTGCCGGAGGGCAAGCGCATCTCGCGCATCAAGTGGCTGGCGGTGTACGACATCGGCAGCCAGAACGCGTTCGGCGATGTGTTCGTGCCGGACGAGTTCGAGGCGCCGGCCGAGCAGGCCGTGGGCCCGTTGGCCGGCTCGCCCGCCGTCTCCAGCAAGCCTGTCCGCTTCCTGGACGCAACTACCATCCTGTAAGAACCTATGCACATTCACAGACACGTGTTGTGGCACACAGAGAGACTAACCGTCCCACATGTGCAGTATCCCGGAGTTGCGGTACGACGGCAGCGGAGAGGAGGTGTACTTCTGGACCGGCGTGGGCCCACAGCCCTCTTCCAGAGGCATGAAGATACCCGACGAGTACGGCTAGTAAGTACCTACCTAAGTACATGCAATCAATTGTAATGGTTAAAGAATTTTATTTTTCAATAAGAAAATTTTAAAAATGTTCTCTGGTAAGTGAAATCTTTGTAGATTTCACTTACTTGAGAACATTTTTAAAACTTAAATTTACTATAAGAACTTTGACACACAAACTAAGCAGCTATTGTTTTTCTTTACAACAAAATCATTTACGCAATAACATTTCACTTAGTACGCAAATAACATACGAACACAAAACTTAAAACTTTTCAATCCACCTGCAAAAGAAACAATTACCGTGGTCGCAAATATTCATAGTAGTTATGGAATGCGAACCCGGTGCCACAAAAAAGCAACGCAACAGTAGGGCAAGTCTATTAAAATTTATGGTAGTAGCGTGTGATCATTTAGAATGTGATTTTTTATTTTAGTTTTGAAAATATTAAACGAGTTCGCATTCTTTACCTCTTTAGGTAGTTTATTTTATTGATGCAAAAATAATTTGTTCTCTCGCCATTGACTGTTCGTGGTAGCAAAATGTTATCCTTCCTACGACTGCTGCGATTTTTTTTTGTGCTTGATATATTTTAGTGAAGTGTAGTCGAACTCTGCACTCTAGCATCATTATGACTGTGTTCTTTATACACTTGGCGTATTTGAGCAAATATGCGCGTTATTTTTCGCGTCAAATTAACTTTATTCCAATAAATTTAGGGTAGGGGAATGTGGTACAAAACGATCTCTCAGGGTTAAATGCTCAGACAGAGTACTTTTTTTACGTTAATGATTATCACTGTTTTACCGACTTTAGTAGCGCCATGGTATAATAATATATACCATGAGTAGCGCCATCTAGTTATTTGAGTGAAAATAGTCTTCGCCACAACGGTTTTACCCATAGACCACCATTCTGTCAAAGTGTTATGGTGTTGTGAGTAAAGGAGAACTATCCCATAACAGGAGAAACGTCACGGTTGGCGCAGTGATTAAGCGATTGACTGCTGCGCAGCGTGTCGCGGGTTCGATTCCCGCACGGAACAATTATTTGTATGACCTGCAAGTAGTTGTTCCGGGTCTGGCTGTTTGTGTATGTGAGTTTAAATGTTTGTAAACGCACCCACGATACAGGAGAAATTTCTAGTGTGGATCAACGTTTAAAAAAAAATTGAATAAGTTGAATAAATAAAATAATAGTTAAAAAAACCCTCCAAAATGGCTCTAGCGTAGGCAAATTGTGTGGTATGAATGTAGCAGTTGATAGCGGACTGAAGTATGTAATACCACTACACAACTACAGTAAGGTATACCACTTTTCAAATCCGGGGACAGTAAAGACACCAATAATTATAGACCCGTATCCGTGTTGCCGGTTTTCAGCAACGTATTTGAAAAGGTTATGTTTAATCAAATGCTCATTCATTTTAACACCAATAAAATCTTACACAATCAACAGTATGGTTTCACCAAGGGACGTAGTACGACTGACGCCGGCGCCGGTGTCAGCTTATTAAAACACATATTTATGGCGTGGGAAGAGGCCCAAGACGCCATAAGAATCTTTTGTGACCTCTCCAAGGCATTTGATTGCGTCGATCACGAAACCTTGCTCTTGAAACCTGAGCATTATGGACTTGGAATACTTGCGCTCAGTCTAGTAAAATCTTATTTAAATGATAGGCAAGTTCAAATAAATGGTGTCATTTCACTTAGTTTAAAAGTAGAAATGGGAGTTCCACAAGGCTCGATATTGGGTCCTTTCCTCTTTTTAGTGTATATTAATGATCTACTCCATTTATTAAAAAATCAACCACCAATGGTGACAATGGTGGTGGTGGTGGTGTTATTTGCTGACGATACTTCTTTAATTTTTAAGTTAAAAAGAAGTGCTACAAATTTTGACGATGTTAATAACGCCCTGCTGCAGGTCCATAATTGGTTCACTGCTAATAATTTAGTATTAAATAGAAAAAAAACTAAGTGTATACGATTTTCTTTACTTAATGTCAATAGTAGTGATTGTGAGATAGTATTGAATCAAGAAAAATATATATATTGTAATTCCAATGATCTGACTTATTGCTAATTTTTAATTTGGAATTGAAACCTTTGCATGCCCATGTGACGGTAAAATATGGAGAACTTAATTATAAAAAACACCTATGTATACTAAACCCATGTTTGCAAGGAAATAAATGATTTGATTTGATTTGAAGAGAAACTAGAATTCGTCGATAAAACTGTTATCCTGGGGATCACGCTCGACTCGAGGCTACAATGGGGTCCTCATAAATAACATCTCTGACGGGACGGCTAAGTTCAGCAGCATAATGCTGTCAGAAAAATCCAAAGACATTAAATTATTGCTATCAATTTAATCTCTTTGGAAAAATCCGTCAATTTACCGATGTAGATACCGCGAGGCTAGTCTATTTTAGTTACTTTCATAGTATCATGTCTTACGGTATTTTACTTTGGGGACGGGCTGCAGACGTCGATTCTATTTTTATTCTGCAGAACAGAGCCATCAGAGCCATATATAATCTCCGCAAGCGCGATTCTCTAAGGGAACTGTTTAAGGTTATTAAGATCTTGGCGGTACCTTGTCAATATATCTGTGAAAATATCATGTACGTAAGAAAAAGTTTTCATCTTTTTACTAAAAGAGGTGATAGACATAATTATAGTACCAGAAATAGGGACCTATTAGTTCAACCAGGTTTCAGACTGGCTAAAGTAGACTCATCTTTCATGGGGTACTGTTTAAAATGTTACAATAAAATACCTCCCCACATACTTCCAACTGAATTAGACGAAATTCAAATTTTGTATAAAACGCACACTATGCAGCCAGGCATATTATAAGTTGGCCCATCTTATAATATGCCTGGCTGCATAGTGTGCGTTGCCCCCAACTTAGTTGGGGGATTATATCGCTGATAAAAACGCCTGGCTCAATGCTGGTCCTGCTCCACAACCACAACTAATAGATTAACATTTGAAAATAATGTTGCGAGCTGCTGAAGATTGTAAGGCTACCTTTGCTTTGTATAAACTCAATCTCCTTTTTTGTATTATATAATTGCATAGGACAAGTGTGAGTACTATGTACTATCGAGCTACCATTTACCGGGTAATGTCTTTCATCGATTTGAATGTGCCCTGGCGGCTGATAGATGTCATGCTCACTCAAATGTCTCGCTGACGGTGGCGCGTGTGTTGGATCATTTAGCTTCCTTCAAAATGGTTGAGCGGAATGGTGCTGATCCATGCGTCATGTTCGTGAACGGGCGCTGTCACTTGGGACTGGTCATCTCTTAGCCGCCATGGTTTATTTTATGTATGGATTGTTTTGTTTAAATTTATATTTGCTGTACGCTGGACACTCAACGTGTACGTCTTATTTACATCGTTCTCATATATAATTACACCTATATTCAACATTAATGATGTAACTAATATTAATGTAACAATATAATTTAAAAGGGTGTCCATGGAGTTTCTTGCCCGTTCTTCTTAGGTATTTTTTTTATTTTATTTATTTTCCTACATATATATATATATTTATTTTATTATGTTTATTTTACTACATATTTATTTATTAGGTACCTACTACGCTTTGGAATGGGCAACTAGCTTCATATTTCTGACTGACCGACCACTTGACAATTCAAAAGTGCCTGTAAATGGTTTAATTGATATAAATGCTTTGAGTTTGAGTTACCTATGCCGAGTTAGAAAATTAATGGATTGAAGTAGAAGTATGCAGAGTCAGAAAATTCAATATTTTTTGTGACTAGAGTTGTTAGTGATAATCCGAAAATACCATTTTTTTTTTTTACGGGGGGAAATCCTCATGGACTACCTCCGCCTGGGGGAAAGGCGGAGGGGCGTGCCGGACTCTTACCGGCTAAAACCACCCCGGTGTCTCCTCGCACGTGCGCGCGGGGCCGCGGGAATCCAAATTCTTCCGCACCCCACACTTAGTGCTGGCCCGGTCTGTCCGGGCCTCGTCTCCTGCACGGGGTAGTGAGGTGTTTAACTACCCCGTGCATCGCCTCAGAGGCGCGCGCCTCCTCCTCGGGTCCATCGAATAGAGGGCGGGGACTTCCCCAAGTCCCTCACCCCTGGACCCATTCATGGGGTCCGGAAAAGGGCGTTGTCCGCCCTTCTCCTGCGCCCGGTGCGCCTTCTGCGGCCGGGGAAGGGAGTCGAGATCTCCCTCTCCCGTTCCGCAGTTTCCTTCTGCGACATCACGTCCTCGCAGAAGTACACCACCGCGTCCCACGACTCTGCGCTACCCACCATCCTCCGCACTACGGCCGGCAGCGACAGATCGCCTCCTACTTCATTTGTGAGGGCACGGCGCTGCTCCTCCCAAGCTACACACTCGGCGAGCGTGTGTTGCGCCGTGTCCTCCCCGCAATGGACGCAATGGTGGCACCGAGCGTCCGGCTCCCTGTCTATACGGCACAGGTACTTGCCGAAGCAGCCGTGCCCCGACAGCACCTGCGTCACCCTAAAGGACAGGGAGCCGTGCCTTCTCCCGAGCCAGTCGTCGAGTACTGGCCGGATCGCCTCGACGGTAGCGAGGCCGGCGGTAGGGCGCAGAAGCCTTTGCCGCCATTCCGCCACCAAGACCTGACTGAGCTCCTCTCGGCGCAGCGCGATCTGCCGCTGCACCGGCCTCGAGCCCTGTGCCCGCTCTTCCTCGCGCCATCGATATAATGACGCGAGTACTTTGCCTCTAGGTCCCAGGGCGGAGATCCGGCCAGGACGCAAGCCGCCTCGTAGGAAATCGTGCGGTAACCGCGGACGACTCTGACGGCCATCGCCCTCTGCGGTTTGCGCAGAATAATCCAATATACCATACCTCAACAATTAACGTAGTCCAACATTATTTTGTAAACATAACTTAATTATTGCTTTCAAAATTTACCCGGTGGCTACCAGTACCGGTAGCGCGACCCATATGTAGCACATGTTGACGGACACTTTTCATACACAGATATAGTTCTCCTTGTCTCTACCCTCCATAGCAGGAAGGTTTTAATCGTTTAGGCGCGATTGGTTCTATTCGCGGTTGGTCCAATCAATATGATCCGTTTTGCAAAAGAACGAGGCAACCATTTGTTTCTGTGTACTTCGTGCACGGCTACATTTCGTTGGAGTTAGCTTATCTTCAAAGCACCATACAGTCGACTGTCGGTTTGTGTCAGGATCAGTTATATAGCCATGTCAGTATATCATACACGTTTTTTTTATCTCGCCGGCGGCGGTGTCGATTTGATCTATCATGAATAGGCACAATCCACCCGACGGCGACGGTCTTTCTGCTCATCGGTAAGTTTGTGCGGCGGTATTTTTTTTTTTTTTCTTTCTTTACTTATTTTATTCTTTGCATTGCTGCTGATACAATTTTCAGTTCTCGCTCCAGCTCAACATATGTAATTCGTCGGTTTTCACGAATAAGTTTTTCGACTCCAAATACGTTTTCTTGTGTGACTGCGGTTGGCGGCCGACCTGTCTGCGCTTCAACTTCGAAACATCCCCGTCCTCTTTTAAATTCAGCAAACCAGTTAAATACAATTTCTCGTGAACAAGCAGACTCACCAAAAGTGGTAGCCAAAAGTTCAGAACATTGAACTGAGACTTTACTTTCTGTGTTATAGTCATAATAAATCATAGCGTGAAAATCACGTTGACAGAGCTCTATTGCTGTAAGGGAATTCGCGCCAGGTTCTCGGAAACAAGTAATACCTACTCATCCAAATAATAATAAAAAAAGGATGTGTGTTCTATTTTCAAATTAAGTATATCAATAAACAACAAACTCTAGAATTGTAATTATTTAATATACAAATTATAATTTATGATCAAACTTCGTTTGTATGGAGCACGTTCGGGGGAAACGGAAACTCCTCCTAAAGTAGGTCAGGACATGCTACAAAATCACAGATCTTATTACTTACTATTGTAAAAGCGAAAGTCTGGATGGATGGATGGATGTATGGATGGATGTTTGTTACTCAATCACGCCAGAACGGCTGAACGGATGTGGATGAAATTTGGATATACAGAGTTGATATGACAGAGGGGCATTAAATTACACTACTTATACTATACATGTTTAGTATTAATTCGATACGGTATAAAAATAAAAAGCACCAAAAATTTTTATTTTTATTCTTTCAAACAAATTAAATAGCTTACAAATCAGAGTAAAACGCAACCACCCTTTGTAATGAAAGTGCAAGTGTGTGTGTATGCATTGCCATCTTTTTAGCGAAAATATTTGGTTGTACTTGTGACTTGCGTCAGAGCGGCAACAACGCATCGTAGCTTATACTCAGATTTATCGTTTTAAGGTGCATGACCTATGCGTATAGACATAATCAGCTGTTAGGAAAGATACATTGTGTTCAAACGGGGCAAAAACTTATAAAATCATTTGCGACTAAACTACTACTCCTATATAATTGTTTTTTGGTACAGAGTTTGAAAATGGTATCTAGCAAAGGCAGTTTAAAGGAAAGCCCCTCTGTCGTATCAACTCTGTATAAAGATAATTATATATTATAACCTGGAATAGCACATAGGCTACTTGTTATCCTGGAAATGTACGGTTCCCGTGGGATAATTTCCGGCATCCACGCAAGCGAAGCCGCTGGCAAAAGTTAATAAGATATACATAACAACTAATCTAAACTACCAAGAAACTATTAGGATATCAACTTCTCGAATCTAGATTAGGAGAACACAAGTAAAACTTCAAGATATTTGTTGATATGGATTTTATTGACCAGTAAAATCCTAATTATGTACTTATATGTTAAAACTTGCCGCTTTGACAGTTTAGGTGATGTGTTCTTAGTTATATAGTGGACCGACTATTCGAAGAACCGACGAACTTTCTACAATGGTTGAAAGCATTTTGGCTCAAAGTGAGACGAACATATTGTGTTATTTTTTGTTGGAAACGAGTTTTAACTCCTTCCCGTCGCATTTATCCACTTTTCTTTTAATTTTGGATCCTTTGGATAGCTAAAATGTTAAAATAAAAGCAAGGTGTGACTGATGATGATATCAACGATACATGAGTAGTAAACAACAGCTACCTATAAAATCCCATGCAACAAAAAAAAGTTTAATTTTGTTCCCTTGTAACTAAATAAATAAACTCGTTAAAAAGATCGTATAAAATATCGACAACCACAAACGTCACATCACATCTATAACTAAGTCTAGTCGGCAGCGGCCGCTTCACGAAACCATCGTGTGAGTGAGAGGATCAGTAAAAACACTTATCCATTGCGCTATTAGACCAGCCGATTCATTGGTCGATCTGTACTAAGCAAACAATGGTTTTTGTTGCAATAAAAATAATTGCTTTTGGTACTTCATCGTGTTTCTAGTATCACGAAGTATTGTTTTAATAAATTTGATAAGAAAAACAATAATATTTTAGTACTTACGTGTGAAATGAGATGCCATCTTTCATGTAGGTAATTCACAATACAGCTTTTGCAAACAATCACTGAACATCGAGGCATTTTGACAAAAATCATGAGCAGCGAAGACGTTGCAAGTTGACATTCGACTAATGGTCGAAACTGGCATCCTGACACTTTCCGGCCGGATGAGTTCGTAACCGCCACGCCTCCTTGCCATATCTCCTGCTTTTATATGATCTGAGGCTGTTATCTAGAGAAACAGGCCAAGTGAAATGACGGCATGTGTCAATACGAGTCCCACTCTCAGCCTGGAGCCGATCCGCGCGTACGCGGGCGAGGACGTGCGCCTGCAGCTGCCGGGCGGCACCACGGTGTTCGACGTGCGCTGGCTGGCGCTGTGGGACCGCGCGCGCGCGACGTCGCTGGCCAGCGTGCTGGTGCCCGACGCGCCCAACGTGCCGCCCGCGAGCGTGGAGCCGCACGCCTACGACGCGCCGCTGCCGCACTGCAAGCAGCTGCACCGCGACTTCCAGGTCTCTTGGGAGGTCTTCGGCAACCAGATCACCGTCGAGATGGCGGCGCAGGTACGTATCGAATCGTTCGTTGTCTCGAGTGATCTCGACGAATCTGACTTGTGCGATGTGTGCGCAGATGGACGAGGACGAGTACATGGCGTTCGGCGTGTCGGGCAGCGACAGTGGCTCGCGCATGCTGGGCGCCGACGTGGCGGTGGCGCAGTACAACTCGGCCATGCAGCGCGGCCTCGCCACGGACTACAACATCACCGCCAGCGCGCCCGTAAGTCTCACTCCCGCTCTCACCACAGCACCCTCTCGGCACCTCACCGCAGAGGAACTTTAATCTTTCTGTTTGTATTCAGTGCGTGCAAGTGCTGGGCGCATGGCGCGGCGTGTGTCGCGACGACCGGGTGGGAGGACTCGACTCCAACCAAGTGTTCAGCGCGCGCCGAGAGAACGGACTCACAGTGGTCTCCTACCGCCGCACGCTGGCCGCCGGTGAGTATCCCGCGCGTGACGCTCTGTCGCGCTGGAGCAGTGTGTAACGGGTCCCCTCCGCAGCCGAGCCGATGGACCGCGAGTGGGTGACGGACCGCGCCATGTGGGCGGTGTGGGCGCTGGGCCGCCTGGACCACGAGCGCGAGCCCGCCTTCCACCGCCTGTACCCGCGCGGTGACGTCAAGCTGCACCTGGCCAGCGACCCGCCCACCCGCGACTGCATCCGCTTCACCGTGTGAGTACACTTGTCTGGCTGCATGCGTCTGGACAGCTGTACTGAGATCTTTTTTCCTAGTCCAAAATGGCCGTTGTTCTTACTGTATGAAGTGTGTATGAAGTGTACATGTCATAAGATCATGACATTCTAACTTAGAGAGTTTTCAAAGTGATTTGCAGTAAATGGGGTACCTACAAAAGATATAAGATAAGGATAAAGATAGATAAGGTAGTATATGTATAATTTGTTAGTACGGTGAAACATTTCGCAATAAACTGGCATTCAAATATGAAAGTAACAAAATCTCTAAACAAAATATGAACACAATATTATTCAACATTAAATTATTAAAAGTTAATTATAAGCTTCATTAACTCTACATACCTACTTATATAATCTTATGAATAAACACACAGTAAAATAGGTACTATGTGAGATGAGCCATTATTTTAGAACTATTCAGAATTTCCTCTATTGAAGGTCAGTTTGGAAGAGTTTTAATTACGTGGCGCCATACACAGGGTTACTTGTAATTCGACATATACATATATCCGTTAGGGGGGCCAAAATGCAACAACATAAACTCCCCATATGTATGGCCGAAATTCAATAGTTTTCGAGATATTTGATTTGAAAGAACAATGGCAAATCTCCTTACTTAAAATTGTCTGGAATTAAATTGAAGCATCCCGTAGTAAAAAATATGTCTAAAGATTCGGCGTTAGTAGCAGAATCTACAAGCGAGTCTATTTTAATTCGAAAAAGCCGGAAAACAAAGATATCACTAATATCACTTTATACTGAGTTTGAATTTTTAGGTTATGAATAAAGTGAACACGAACCTATAGGTAACTTATGAATGATAAATTAAAATGATATCAAACAAAAACTGATATTACGGACAAATGAAGTAAACCTAATTGATTTTTTTCTATTATGAAGTTTGTACTTATTAATAGAAAACCGAATAAACACAAAACACGAACGAAACGGAATACGCAAAGGAATTCTGTAGCATCAAACTGTCAATCAGTCACTGTCAAAGTTGAAAGTAGAGATGTGCGATTAAAATCAATGTAAAATCGATACAACGTTGAATCGATCCTATGCTCCTTGTTTTGGATTTAAAAGTAATATTACATAAATATCAAGTGTGTGAGCAGTGGTGGCCCAGTGGTAACGGCCGCGACTTACGAGTTGTAGGTCGTAGGTTCGAACCCCGACAGGCGCTTTACTTTGTGTAAATTATTTCATCACCACTGCTCCGTGCCTCGGAAAGCACGTTAAGCCGTTGGTCCCGGCTGTCATTCGTGGATCTTTGACAGTCGTTACGGGTCGTCAGAAGCCCGAAAGTCTGACAACCAGTCTTACCAAGGGGTATTGTATTACCCAGTAACTGGGTTGTGGAGGTCAGATAGGCAGTCGCTCCATGTAAAATACTGGTATTCAGCTGCATCCGGTTAGACTGGAAGCCGACCCCAACATACCTAGTTGGGAAAAGGCTAGGCAGATGATGATGATTACATAAATATCAAATCAAGTTGATTAGAGATAGAATAACTGCATTTAAATAATTATTTTAATAATTCAACCAACCTTAGAATCACCTAGATCAGTTGAATCGATCGTTCATTTAATAATCGATACAGATAATAACATTCATACTGATTGTACGTGTAACACCACTATCTATGACAGCAATTCGCGTAGGTATCTCGATCGGAAGCAATTGATATACTTTTAATATTATAAATTAACTCCGGCTTTTAAGAAATAAAGTGAAAAATTGAAAAATCATAAAAAAATAATTCAATTTGTTTCGTTTTTGTGATATCTACGGTCGCTAAAACAAAACCAGACATAATTCTGCCATTGTTCTTTAAGGCTGTTTTTTATATTTAACCAAAATTTTAAATTTAATTCCAAAAAAAAAACTGCATATTGAATGGGTACCATCAAAAAATGTTATTGTAGCTGGCACTTCAATTAAGCTATGAACTAATTAAAATTACTTAGGTCAACAAAATAATTAAAATGATGAGTGATTTAACAATAATAATATCTTCAATATTTTAATTTTACGCTTCAATAAATGTTGTCTCGTTAAAAAAATGACTATGACATTAATCGGATAAATAACTAAACCAACTTTTTTCTCATAATTTTAATAATTTTGTTGAATTAAGTACTTTTAGTTATTATGTTCATAGCGTACCTAATTGAAGTGCCAGCTACAATATCATTTTTAATGGTACCCTTTCAATGAACATTTTCCAGCGCAACGACCGCGACCAACAGAGCAATCTTCTCTCGGCATGAACTAAGTAATTTTATGAATAATAACGCATTACGGTAATCAAATATTTGCCAGTCAGCAAGATAGTTGCAGGGCTACCGCCCAAGCCGTCACCTCCTTCTGCGAAGCAGTAATGCTCGCGAAGGAGGAGGCGGAACGCTTGAGGGAGACTAGTCGCCGCAGGAGTCGCGCTGGGCGTCGCGAATCACAAGCCGATTCCCGGCCTCCGTAGGCGCAGGCTTGCGGACGGCGCACACAGGTGAAAAATGCATAAATGTTGGCATAAACCTATTTAGCCTCGGTTTGTTGAGTAATTAAGTTTAAGCAGTGTTTTAATAATAAAAATATTTTTTTGAGTTACAATTATTACAAATTTTATAGTTTTGAAATACATACATATAATTAGTAGGTTATTAACCAAGAGGATAAAGCAGTGTCTTCTGTCGCGGGTGACGATTTAAATCGCGAGCGTAATGAAGGACTCAAATGAAAAACTTAAATCACGAGCGAAGCGAGGGATTTAAGACGAGTCCTGAGTGTAGCGAGGGATTCAAGTTGATCGCGACGATAGGTCGTGGTATAGTAAAATTAAAGCAAGAGTGGACTGTATAACAAGTATAATAAGAAAATGATGAATAACAATGGTAAAAGGTCGATTTAAAATGGAAACAAGAAATTAACTAAAGACGTTAATAAAATGCGCAAGCGCAGCCGTGCGTGGAGGCGTGCAACAGCTGACTTGTGTGGTGCGGGGCCCGCTCTCGGCCGTCGGCCGGCTGATACCCCGCTGTCCCCACACTCCTCGTTCACTGCCGCCATCGCGCGGCAATGTTGAGAGGAGCGGTCCCAACATACTCCCCCCGTTGAAGAGTCTTCAACAGTAGTAACCGGCAGCGGGCAGATGGTATTGAAGGCGCGCCGGATGACACCCTTTCTTGTGAGGATGTCGGCGACCCTCGCGACGCCATCTCTGCCTGGGAGAACATGTTTGATGCGTCCTAGAAGCCACATAAGAGGAGGTAAGTTTTTGTCCTTTATGACGACCAATGTTCCTTCCTTGAGCTCGCCAGACGACCGGCACCATTTGGTTCTCTCCTGCAGCCACAGAACATATTCATGGGAGAAGCGAGCCCAGAAGTGTTGCTTCAGATAATCGATACGGCGATATCGTTGTAAGCTGTTGACGTTGGCGTTCTGGATCTGTGGATGAGGCAGCATGATTAGAGAACGACCAATAAGGAAGTGTGCCGGGGTTAAAGGAGCGAGGTCGGAAGGGTCGTAGGAGAGTGGAGTTAAGGGCCTTGAATTCAAAATAGCCTCAACTTGAATTAGACAGGTAGCCATCTCCTCAAAGGTTAGGTTTGTTAAACCCAAAATACGTCGTAAATTATGCTTGGTGGATTTAACTGCAGACTCCCATAGGCCTCCGAAGTGTGGCGTATATGCAGGAATGAATGAAAAGTTTATGCCATGGTCGATGTTGTTTAAGTTTAAGTCTTGCGAAAGCAGCCTGGCCAACTCATTGAAAGCACCGACAAAGGTTGTACCGTTGTCGGAAAAGATGTTACGGGGTTTTCCCCTTCGAGCAATAAAGCGGTTAAGTGCAGCTAAGAAAGCTTCCTTTGTAAGGTCCGACACAAGCTCGAGGTGGATTGCCCTCGTAGCTAAACACACAAACACACAAATGAAGCATTTGATGAGCCTACTTCCTCTACCTTTCCGGTCAGCTATCATGATGGGACCAGCGTAGTCTACCCCTGTGTCTAAAAATGGAAACTCTAAATGTAGACGCTGCTCTGAGAGATTACCCATGATAGGCTGAATAGTGTTGGCCTTGATCCTGCAACATTTTGCGCATTGATGTGTGATCTTTTTAGCCAGGTTCCTACCTCCAATAGGATAGTAGTGATGACGAATAGTGGCCAATAAAAGCTGTGGCCCAGCATGCAAAAGGCGTACATGAAACATGTTAAACAAAAGAATGCAAATTATATGAGAACTAGATAATAGAATTGGATGCTTCATGTTATAATCATAAAATGAGTTGGTTAATCTTCCTCCAACACGAATTAAATTAGAAATAGTATCAAAGAAAGGAGACAAAGACTTATAATAATTAATAGCTTAATAGCTTGCTCTTTGCTGGTAACTGTTTACCTGATTTAAGTAAGTGGTACTCTTCTGGGAAAGATTCCATTTGAGTAAGTCTCAATAATAAGTTTAAGGAATTGTTAAGTTCAGTAGAAGTTAGTGAACCAGACTCCAATGATTTCTTATTGCATTTATAAATGAATCGCATGACATACGCCGTCACACGCTGTAATGTGCAAAAGTTTGAAAATTTTGAAAAGAACGCAGTAATAGGATTTTCAATAATGTGATTAGAAACATGACAAGAAGAGACTGTTTCCGGTAATCCAGAACTATTATGATGTGATTCAGGGAACTGAGGCCATGAAGACATATCTTTGCTAAGAAATTGTGGTCCTGACCACCACAACGAAGACAACAGCAGCCTGTCAGTTCTAAGTCCACGCGAAGCGAGGTCTGCGGGGTTTTCAGCTGACGGAACATAGTGCCAAGCCTCTCCTCCTACAGTTTCCTGAATTTCAGACACACGATGACGAACGAATGTCTTTAACTGATTTGGTGAAGTAGATAACCATCCTAAGACGGTGGTGGAATCACACCAACAATGGACTTCATCAAAATTTAAAGTAAGTGACTGACGAACCTTTGAACTGACCCAAGACTAAGACAGCTTTATCACCGAGGAAAATACTCTACTTTTCGTACCATTTGCGAAAAAATTAACACAATAATAATATGAGATAAGCATTTATTAAAAATAATGAGAATTAAACGTAGGTATTTTTAGAACATTAACTTATTTATAAAAATAAATTAAAATAATCTTAATGTTTATGTATTTGAAGAAAACAAAAACGCGGCAAATTCCTAGACAAATATTTTTTTGTCGGAAAAGCAAAGGCATCAAGCTCATACGGCCTCGTCGGTTTTCGTAATTGTATATAATCATAACTGCATAATAAATGCGTATTCCTTTTTTAAAAAGATGTATAATGCTTTATTTACAAACTCAATGGTGTAAACACAGACGTAGTTCAGTATAAATTTCGGTAAGTATTCCAAATTTAAATCACATTCTCCCCCTAGAGGATGAATTAAATTCAGTAGAATTATCTTTCCCTGTTTTTAGCAGATTAAAAATGACTATTGTTATGTTCGCTTTTTGTGGCATAAAATGTCACTTTTTTGAGCAAGTGGTACGAAAAAATACTTACACCTAAAATTTTTTTTTAAATAAAAATATGTTTTTTTATTCAATAATATTATACAAAATTCATCACAATCGCATTTTAAATAGATAATTCGGGTAAAATAATATACTAAAACTATGTCATTCATTATTTATTGTTCTTCACAAAGTAGGTAAGCTAATTTCCAAAGGTGACAAGCTTATACGTTTTTTGGGGCTTAATTTTCTAAACCCTGCAATGTAGGGATCTGATGACACCAATGACCGGTGATAGGTGTCTTCCATGGTCATCGTGTGTTTTTTGAAAATTTCTTGAAAATTGTTCTATGTCTTTTGTTACATCTTTATTTCGACTTTCTTGGGCGTCTTCCCCTAGGAGGCCTATAGCTATACCCATACTTCAAATTATCTGAGACCCATGTACTAAAGCCTTATGGAAGGTAGTAGGCATATTAAACCATGGGTAGTTCATTACAAAACTTGGTACAGTTTTTAGGCAGACAATACGACATTTTTTAATGTTTATTTTATATCAACATGACAAAATGTTCAATGGTGTGTGGTCTTTTAATTATTCCTACGTTTACTCCCGTTATCTCTGAAACTTCGTCAGCGTGCCGAAAGAATACGCGGGCTGTGTTTCCATCAGTGGAAGTGCCTCCTCCTTGCCTTGGCTTGTCCACGTTTAGACCAAGCTTTTCCCAAAACTCTGCTTGAATTCATCACTTCACATTCACTCATCTGCTCTTGTTTATATAAGTTGATAAATCTTCAGTTTTCAAACAACTTTTCATCTTTTCATATACCTAAGAAATTCATCCTGTCCCCATCATTTCTTGAGCAAACTATATAATACTCCACGAGAGTCCTTCTACTGATCTGAATCTCTTCCTAATTAGATCTTACAAAATAAATATAATTAAAATTTGTCATTTGATACAAACGCTTTTTTCTTCAAAGTTAGCATTATTTAGCGTCTAATTTTTATTATAATTTAATGAATAGAGTATAGATACTCTTCATAAAACTTCGAGTTGTAAATCGTAATAGGGCAGTAATTTTTACTTCTCGAGTGGTAGAAGTTAATTTGGCGTTAAAATGTATAAAAGCTTATTCAAACACCACTGTATCCAAATAATGTGATTATGTTTTTTTAATGCATAAATAACGAAATTTCACTACTTCCTGGGACAGAATCCATTCAGAAATGTTAAATATCACGCAAAATGGATTAAAAAATCACGCATTGCACGCACATATTGCACGTTAAAACCAACCGAACACATCCGCCGCTGAGCAAGTCCAACTTTGGAATAAAATAAGATAGACAGCAGCACGAGTCACTTACGGGTAATGTGGATGCGCAGGTAGCTTGCTTAGTCCATTGTTATTCGATTAACAATAGATAAGACGCATTTCGCTAGTATTTTTTTTGTGTTGTTAATGCCAGCCAACTTTTGTGCGTTTCTCACGTGTGCGGCGAGCAATGGGTAGCTCGCCGTCCTGTAAGGACCAGGCCCGGGTCGACGGCGACGGCGCGTTGTGTTACACGCGCGCCTCAAAGAGATGTCAGCATCAATGATGGGGTCCGCTAGGGCCGAGGCCTGCCAGGGTTGCAGGAAAGTCCGAGAGGAATAGCGTGGCCCCTGGCACAGGCAACTGAAGGAACACGGGTGGGTTTTAGTCTGACATGCTACAATATTATGTATAGGTACGCAACTGCGTCTAAATAATGATATCCTAGGTAGTTACCAAATCATAATCATTTATTTATTTGTTAACATAGGTGTTTATAAAATACAGATCTTAGCTTAGATGAAATAGAGCGCTATGTAATGCTATGAGGCGTACAAATACGGTGTTCAAATTTAAATTAGAACAAATTAATTAAAAACTTAATTCAATAAAAATGTAAATTTAAAAATGGGTACCATTAATGTCAATTATTTTAAGTCACTCTTACAGATCGGTACTTAATGAAAAAGAAAAATATAATAACATTAAAGTAATGTCATTCTAAATTAATTTGTCATCTAAGTATTCGTCAACAGTCTAATAAAATTTATCAACAAGTAGTAATTATTTCATTTTTTTCTTGAAATGTATCAAATTAATTGTTTTAATGGCGTCGGGAATTTTATTGGAAATACGTGTGGTCATACCTAGTTACCATACCATACCATATTTTCATATTGTCATACCATAGTTTTACATTTACGATTACATAAGGAGTTTTTGTATTGGAACATCTCGTACCGTTGATATTTTTTCCAAAACGTTTAGATTTGTTTTGACGATATATTATGTATAACGCCGGCGCCGCGCCGGAAATGTAAGAATTTTCAAGAATTTAAAGTGAGGTGCACAGCTATCATGTTTTCAGACCACACGTGGCTCTTAGGTATACATCTTTTTTGTGCCCTAAATATCGGAAGAATTGCCCCAAAATATAATTCCGTATCGTAGAATAGTAGCTACTTAGCCGTGATAAGCAACCAGTTATGTATCTTTATTTTTATCGATAGTTGGAAGAGTGAATAGGGAGATTTTTTTTTACATGTTGTTCTAACACTATGTGCTTACCAATTAAGGTGGTTATCAAAATGGATACCATAAAACATACTTACTTTTACCTCTTCTATTTCGTTGTCGTTTTATTTAACACAAATTTTTGGTGTTTCAGTTTTTTCGTGCAAATGCATTACTTTAGTTATCTTAAGGTTAATTAATAAATATTTTTTATTAAGCCAATTAATTATGTCAGTAGGTAAGTGTATTGTTAATGTCATATTGATATGTATTCAAAAAATTGCATTATACTATGGCAGTCTTCGATTGATCGAAGATGGCAGTGCTATCATCTGCAAACAAAATCATCTGTTGTTGTGTCACTTGTGGCAAATCGTTACTACCTTGCGGTACTCCATATTTAATAGTCCTGAATTTGTACAGATGTGTTCGTTCTACTTTTGTCAGTGAGCACACTCTTGTGATTTCAGTACATTGTAATCTGTTGCATATATATGATTCCAGTAATCTTATAATGTTACTTCTGATGCCGTAGCTGTGTAATTTAACTAAAAGTATTCTGTGATCCACATAGTCAAAGGCTTTAGTCATGTCTGTGTAAATACCACAGATGGGAGTCTTTTTGTCAACTTCAGACATAACATTATTTAAAAAATCGAAATTGCCATGTTAATTGTCTTATCTACGTTAATTATTGAAGATAAAGAAGGTATTGTTTTAGTAAGTATTGTAGCTACATTTACTTACATTAAATACAGTTGTTCAGTAGCTTAATTGGTGCAGCCATTTCAGCCATAAATTTTATAGGGCTCGAATCATTTCTACCGGTCATTATAACCACGCTGTCAATATTTTTTGTAAAGTTTTCAGATAATTTATTACAGCACAACAAGACTTCTTCCGTAATCGCACTAATCGCTGTTATGGCGTATTTGTTTATTATAAATCGTACCTATTGATTGAAAAGTTGTATTGGTGAACCTAATAACTATATTTCTCTAAATACACATACATATTTTGTTTCGGTCGCGAATCATATTCTGAATGCCCTTTCACACACTTTCATCAGAACAGACACTTTTGGAACAGACTTAAAGGTACGCTCGTCGCGTCGCGTACGATAACGCGGCCGGTATGTCTGGGAGGTAGTCATTACGTACGGCGTGCTCTGTGCAGCGGAGCCCGCTCGGCTCCACCGCCGTGGGACGTGGCGGAGCTGTTCGACCCGGCGCTACGCGTGTTCACGTTCCGCCTGGGGCCGGCGGGAGGCGCGCGTGGCCTGGCGGGCCGGGCGCTCGCGCACTCGCCGCCGCTCGCCTGGTACGTCAACGGGCAGCTCGCGCCCGACCTGCAGCTGCGCCGCGGGCTGCACTACTCCTTCAAGGTACCCTCGTCTGAGCTAACTCTACTTATTTAGCGTGTCGATGGCGATCTAACGCGTAATGTGCCGTGTCAGGTATACGGCGGCAACGACCCGCACTCGGCCACGGAGTACCACCCACTGATCGTGACGGCGGAGCCCGTGGGCGGCCTGGAGCGGCTCAGCGAGGCGGCGCAGCGCGAGGCCAAGGTGCTGGCCGGCGTGCACTACACGCGGCGCGGCCGCCTGGCACCCACCGCCGGTACGTATGCGTCCCGCGCGCGACCGGCCGCGCCGAGCGACGACTACATGCTCGCGTGTTGCAGCGGGCCCGCTGTGCGTGGCGCGACACGCGGCGGGCGCGGACCGGCGACGCGACGACGACTACGCCACGTTCCGCGCGTACAACCGCTCGCTGGAGTGGCGCTGCCCGGCCGAGCCGCCGGCCGAGCTGCCGGTGTCGCCCAACAGCACGTGGCCCGACCGCGTGTACTACCACTCGTTCTCGCACGCCGGCATGGGCGGCCGCATCTACGTCGTGGACAAGCACCGCCGCAACATCGCGCGCGCGGCCAGCGCCTCGCCCGCGCCGCGCCCGCCCGGCCCGCCCGGCCCGGCCGGCCTGCTCGCGGCGCTGGGCGCGCTGCTCGTCGCGGCCGCGTGACGTGAGCCGCAGTGCCGCGAGGAGGTCCTTCTATATACTATAACTAAATAAGACGAACTATGTGACAGCCTGTTAACAGACTGAAACGTGTGTAGGTACGTGTACCTTTACTCTTTTGATGATCTCAAGTCGCGGTAGCTACTCCGCTACAAGTTTATTTTGGCATCTGGCCAAAATTGGACTAAGCTCGGCCATCTTGTTTATAATGTATTTACTTAAAAAAATGAGGAGGTTCTCAATTTTTTTATTTTATGTTTATTACCTCAAAACTCCGTCATTTATAAACCGATTTGAAAAATTCTTCCTTTGTCTGAAAGGATATAGTTACTTCCCGATTGGTCCCATATAAATTTGGTAAAGTTCTGATGAATGGTTTTAGATTCGGCTTCAATGATACATATTTATTCCACTGTTATAGTGTATGTTGATGATGTTCTCTAATAACTTCCTGTCACTGTTATTTACATTGCAAGTAGTGGTATATGACCTTGTTTGGTGTAGGTAGGTACCACAATTAAAAAGTGAAAATAAAAACTTTTTCACATAAAAAAGCACCGACTTCCAAAAAAACACTACAAATGAAAAATAAATTTAATTTTGGAAGTCGGTGCTTTTGGTAAGTACTTATTTGTATTTTCTGCCACCGACTTCCGAAATTAAAGTTATTTTTCACTTTGTAGTGTTTTTTTGTCAAAACAATTTCACAAGGGTTTACTATTCCAATTTAATGGGGATAAATACTGCCAGTCGCTCACTTCAAATGTCGCTATTATTACGTGTCTAAGAATTTGACAGCTAGCTGTCACTATCCATAGTTTTTTTTTTTTGTAAACAGGCGACAACTTTTACGCATAATTAATTAATATGCTCCGTTGGGTAGCTGCTGTCTGCAAAAATACGGGGACCTATGTAGGTATCACTCCCTATAAGTATCCATGTCTTTAGCAAAAAGATGTTAAAAGACGAAAACTGGTAGACACGTAGACAGCTCTCCGAAATAAAAATAGAAACCGGATCTGTCGTCAAGAATAGTCTTGACGCTCATATTTCATAGCTCATATTTTCATGATTGAAAAAGATAGCACGTAGGTGCTATCCTTTTCAATCCTGAAAATATGAGCTGAGCTTATGTGAGAAATTCGTATATCAGTGATGCTCCCAAGAGAAAAAATAACTTAAAAGTCAACCAACACTATAAATTATAAAACATTCATAATTGGACCGTGTTATGCCAAAGAAAGGCAGCCATGTGTGGTAAAGTTCAAACAGAGATATAGGTATATAAGCATTTTTCTGTCGATGGTTTCACTTTCGGTGTACCTACCTATATTAATTTTCTGATTGTTTTTTTATTTGAGACATATTGGTCTATCTATTGTAGTTTTTTGTATCCTAGCCAGTATTTCGAACCGTTGCTATTCATATTAATAATTGCGTTTTAAGACGTGGCTGTTTTAAACAAAATATCGTTTTTGTAGAAATCGCAATAAAGCATAAACCAGCAACGTAAGTTGGCTGTTTTAAAACGTAGTCTGTAGTCTGTGTATCTATTTAAAAAATAAAAACACATTAAAGTAGCTATTGACTAAAATGTTTACTACGTTTATTAAATAACACAACTGTTGTATAATGTATTCATACTGTTTCTTTTAGGTTTTATAAAAATTTAAATAAATTATTTAATTTGTATAAACACTTGGCCATAGAATTAGAAGTATTTATTAATAGTTATTTTCAACACATTTGTCAAAAAATTTATTTACGAAGCCTGTATACATTGTTCGAATGTTAAAAGTTAAAAGTTACGCACCATACAACGGAACGGGCGGTAAAATAGGTACTCTCACCTAAGTACATGTTTTACCGCCCCCTTCGTTGTATAGCGCCGTGCGTATTCTTTACGGATTTTTTTTAATTACCATTTAAGGCTGGCCGCACACGCACGGTTTCCTGATTAGGAATTCAGATTCGGAATTCCGTGAGATTAGCGCAGACGTTCGGTTTTTTGTATAAGGAATTTTATACGACCAGTGCCTTCAGAGACATAGTCGTGAAAGCTCGTCATCATGGACGACGATGAATTGATTGCTATTGCACTTTTACTGGTGCTTCATAAGAAGAAGAGGAATCGTCGCTACTGGGTACACCCGTTGAATACTCAAAGATTAACAGAAAGTCAATTCTACATCAAAAGAGCAAAAATGCGAGCATATCCAGAAGAATTCTTCGAGTATTACAGAATGTCCCTAAAATCCTTTGATGAGCTTCATAATGGCATACGAGTGAAAATTAAAAAGCAAAATACATGTATGAGATTGTGTTTGGACACTGAAGAAAAATTAACCATAACATTAAGGTATGTATTTAATTATTTATTTTTAATTTTAATCAATTATAAAGTGGCATATCTCGTAGGTACATAGGTAGGTACGTTACACATTTTGAAACATTATTATCAACATATTACATAGTTATTTAAGTTTGAAATATTTTTTAATATTATCCTCATGGGAATCTTCAGACTGTCAAACTCAAACTCAAAGCATTTATTTCAAATAAACCAATTACAGGCACTTTTGAATTGTCAAGGGGTCGGTCAGTCAGAAAGATGAAGCTAGTTGCCCATTCCAAAGCGTAGTAGGTACCTATGGAGAAGAACGGGCAAGAAACTCCATGGAGACTCTTTTAAATCAAAATATTGTTACAATAGAGCGGTTACATCATTCATGTTGTAATTATACATGTGAGAACGATGTAAAAAGACGTGCACGTTAAAAGCGTCCGTAATAAAAAGATAAAAACAATTATGGAATTAAAATAAGCCGTGGCAGCTAAGAAATGACTAGTGCCTACTGACGGCGCCCGTTCACGAACATGACGTATGGATCAGCACCATTCAGTGTTATGTCGAATCATAAACTGAGCCTGACTGTCTTCAGCAGTAGTCTCTGGTATAGTATACTCGGGGTAGTCTTGCACGGCATGTTGTTGGTTAGCTGAATGGCGAGGTGTGACATTTGTAATTGAGCGTATAACTATTTTAGGCTTAGAGGTACTTGCACTGGGTACAGGCTGCTGGGAGGATGAATAATGAGTTGATGCTGAAGGCGATTGAGATGAACTTCTCAAATATATCGGTGAATTTTGCGGTGCATATATGTATATTTCTCTGCATAGATGGAATGTATGTTGGTGATGGAGATGAATAAATAGTAGCTTTGCGGTGCAGGAGTGTATACATGGCCAGAATGAGGACTTGGCAATGACCCTAATGAATTGTCACTGTATGTATATGAAGATTGTGATGGAGATGGTTCGTTTTCCATGGTAATTTTTTGACGTGACAACGTCTTATAATTCGATGGAACCGGCTGCACGCACGAAAAAACATGACTCATGCGGCGTTACCTCGCTCTGAGGCGTTCCATTTAAGGGAAAAAAAAAGAAAGAAATGCGTTTATTTGCGGTAAACGTGACGCAAAAAATAACACAAACACTGAAAATATGAAAAGGCTTGAAGTGCAAGCGAGAGCGCGGAACGAGCGACAAAGAGGCACAATCGGCCTCCGCGTTCGGCAGCGTTCGATGTCTGTCTCTCTCCTTCTTGAGTGAGCGATGCGTCCGCGTGGACAGCTGCTATACAATAATACATTTACATGTTTTCGTCAAGTATGAAGTGCAATGAAAAGTGAACGTGGTGTCAATTGTTTATAGCAACGATAACTGCGGCGATAAAGGTAATGATTCTTTCGATATTAAATATATGTTCAGTGATAATTATATTGTCGAATATTCGTGCTTTTATCATTAAAATAAATAGCATCGGTCCGCTAGTGCAGCGATTGTAGGTTATGCTTTAATTGACAAAACTATAACAATAAAAAAAAACTATGAAGATTGTAAAAAAAAAATTACATAATTGTATTTATGCGTACAAATAAATGTAACTTGATCAATTCAATTGTGATTTCCATTTACCTCCTTCTCTATATCCATACAAAATATCTATCAAACAAATAAAATTAAAATTTTCTTTTGAAAAATGCAACCGTTCCATCAGTAGGTATTTTCTTATGACGTTGTCACGTTCAACTATCGTCAGTAAACCGACTTTACAGACAACCGATTTTTTTTTACTAATTGAACTAATTGAAGCATACCCAGTTGAAAATCAATTTTTTGTTTAGGGTTCATTTTTTTCATATAACTTCTGAAACTCATCAAAAAATTGGTGTCGGCGTCTTCGTTAGTATTGCATGGCATACCGGTTGTTTTTTGCCTCTGTTGCAATATATTTAATATTTCAGTTGGAACATCTTTCTTCCTTTTCACCACAGGTCTATTTGTTACTGGAGGTGACTCCATATGACTTACATCTTTGGGAACTTCCGGTTCAATATTTTGTTCTGCATTATCTGGTTGAGAGTCTAATTCCTGTGCATAATTCCCCTCGAAATCTCTTTTTGAAAACATAGGTGTTAGAAAATATTGTTTTAGACTTCTTAGCTGCACTGCCAGTAGGAACATTTTTGTTTTTTTGCACTTCTTTTCGATAGTAGTCCCTGATGTTTTTCCACTTCTTCTTTAATTCGGTACCTGGAATAAATAATATTATTGTTTGATTTTCAGATTTCTGGCAACTGGTTGTAATTTTGAAGAATTAAAAACAGATTAGGTATCTGGTGGGAAGCCGAACTGTATCTGAGCTTGTTAAAGAAACCTGTAAAGTTATTTGGGAAGGGTACCAACCCTTAGAAATGAATCCACCGTCATCAAAAGAGCGTTGGATAGAAATTGCAGAAAATTATTATAAAAATACTCACTTCTCAAACTGCGTAGGTGCAGTTGACGGGAAGCATATCCGTTTGATCTCCCCTCTACATAGTGGGTCTGCTATTTATAACTATAAAAATTACTACTCTATTGTATTGATGGCAGTAGTAGATTCAGACTATCGGTTCATAGCTATAGATGTTGGTGCTTTTGGCAGAAACAGTGACAGCAATATTTTTAACAATAGGGAATATGCATACGGAATAAAAATATTTGGTTCAAATATTTTTATTCCGTATCTTTATTGGCCGGACATTTGAACTAAATCATTATTTTAGTAATTAATATCTTATTCATTACTTAAAATTAATAAATGAAAGTGCAAATTAAGCGCGGGAAATTCAAATTTGTAAAACGCAACACCAATGGATAATCACGAAACGTTACGTCACAAACTAGTATGTCAACAACGTAGTTCTCTATATTATAGTCTGAGCAAGAAACTTTTATGCTCATAATTAAATACTGTACTCCTTGTGTGATGTCCACAAGTTCGTTTTGCTTACATTTGTATGGCATTGCAGGCTTTTGATTAGAAAACCTAATATTATCGTGTGTGTTGTGATTTAATTTATTGTAATTTTAGTTTATTATTATTATTTATTTATTTATTATTTTTATTTCATTAAAATCTTATTAAGTATCGAAATACGCCATACTTACATTAAAGTGATCTTCACAACAATGTAAACAAGTTGTTCCAGATACTTCATGTCTTTTGATAATCTTACACCATTCCTTACGTATTTGTACTATTATTATTCCTTTTTTTATTATCGAGACTGGAAAAAACACTTTATCAGGTGCACTTCTGATAGTGTTTTTGCATTTAGGCACAATGCAATTCTTGTAAACTGGCTTTTGAGCTTTTTCCATTATGAAATAAGTTAATAACGAGAACACATAGTAAACAATGGACTGGAACACAGAACACTATTACTCCTGGACTGTCAAAAAAATTACTCTGTGGGACTGTCACTGGACATAGTACCTATTATTTGACGTCATCAACAGAGCGCGCGAAAATAGCGGCGTTTAAACAGGTCAAAATGATTCTCTATTTTAAATATTTTTTTAAACTTAATTACAGCATTTTTTAAACAGTATTTATATGTTTTACTATGTTATAGCGGTGTAAACAATGAATAAAAAATATAAAATAAATACATGCATATACCCTATTGGGTTTTTGGGAAAAGGTTAAAAGAAAATCGCCTTAATTTGCCTGAACATAAATCTCTGCCAGTAAGTAATGGCCTGCCTTTACCGTGTGTTTCTAGGCGATGAAGCCTTTCCACTAAACAATATTTTTTTGAAACCTTATCCAAGATGTAACCTCAATAACAAACGTCGAATTTTTAATTATCGTCTGAGTCGATCTCGACGTATTGTAGAATGTGCTTTCGGTATTCTTTCAAACAAATGGAGAATTTTTCATACAAATATGACCATTTCACCCGATTTTGCTGTTCTAGTAACGAAAACAGCATGCGTATTGCATAATTTTGTACGTAGACGAGATGGTTATAACTTTACTGATACTTTGACGCATTACTTCGAGGATTTGCCATTCAGTTCTTCACGACAATCCACAAACAGAGGCAGAAGTGTACCTAAGAGATAATTTTGCTGAGTACTTCATGACGCCGGCTGGAGAACTATCATATCAATACAGCGAAAGAATTATCAACCCTCTTTAATACAACAATAAAAATAATAGCAAGTACTTACTTACATTTGTTTGCTTTGTCTGTGCACTTTTCCCAGTTATCAAAAACTTCCTTACAAATCTGCTCCCAAGCCAACTCTTTTATGTCTCTATTGTGGTAGTCCACATTGTTAATATCCCATATACATGGATATTTTTCTACAGACATTATTAAATTTTCGGCCTCACACAATTACTAACATACATAAAACTAGCACGAGCACGATACACGTCCACTTGCAACAACGCTAGCGCGAGTATACTATACTATATTGTAGTCTGTGAGCGCGAGTCTGAATGAAAATTTCCGTTCGTGTGCGGCGGCTGAGCCAAAATGTAGGAGATCGCTGCGTTCGGGACGACGTCATTAGGTTTTTTTCCGTTCTAACAACCCGAACGCATGGGGAAAATTTCGAAACGGATATTAGGTTTTTTTCCGTTCGGAAAAAATAAGTACGTGGGCGCGTGTTTGAACATTTTGTATGAAAGAAGAGCATTCAGGTTTCCGAATCTGCATTCGTGCGTGTGCGGCCAGCCTAAAACATATAAGAATTCCACCAAGGAGTTTCAAATTACGAGAGTAAATGAGCTGAATGATCGAACCTACTTGGAAGCGCTTTTGCTCAATACGTTTTTTTTTTTTTTTTTTTTTTTTTTTTAATTATGGCTTCGCACGGTTTGTGCATTTAGCCAATGTCACGTTTATAAGTCAATGCGTTTACGAGAACAAAGGTAGGGAAACGAAAGAAAAAAGTATAGGATATTTATGATCAATTAACGGGATTTAGGATTGGACGATTTATAGGATCAGTGTATTTTATAAAGGTGAATACTAATAGTGAATAATGAGCAAATTACAATGACGACAATTTACAACTTAATATTATTTAATGTGATGAATGAGACTATACATTTATAGACAGGGAAGCTATTTGTACAAAGTAAAGAAACTATTGAGGTAGGAAAAGGAATACGGAGAGACAAGAGGTTACAAAGAAAAGAAGAACGGTCATATAAGGGACAGGAAAAAAAAATGTGATTTATGTCACCTACGTCTGTGCCACAGAAGCAAATGGGGTCGTTGATGATATGTAGATTGGCAAGATGGGCTGGAGAACAAACATGACCCAGTCTCATTCGAATTAGAACTGAGGTCTCCATCTTGCCAAATTTTGCCCTGCCAAACCACGGTTTTTCCGGAACGTCGGGTTGTATACTTGAAAAGTAACGGCCCTTCAATTTACTTCCGATATCCCAAGCTACCTTCCAGGTGTCCCGAAGAAAAGTCTTTGGTAATGTCATAAGGTCAATACTAAAGTTCGTATAAGGAACTAAGTCCCCACACTGCACCGCATCACCGGCAAGTGTATCAGCCACTTCATTGCCATGGATTCCAGCGTGGGCCGGAATCCACGCAAATTGCAGTGTATTACCCTCAGAGATGGTTCTGGACGCAAATTCTCTTATTAAATAAATGATAGGTAACTGCGATTTGTGTTCGAAAGGGGATTTATTGATGGCTAGAAGAGCACTTTGAGAATCAGTAAAAATTATGGTTTTTTTGAGCTTTGTAACACGAGTATATTCTATTGCTTTTAATATGCCGAAACATTCCCCCGTAAAAACTGAAGTCTCCGGAGGCAGTTTGATTTTTTGTACGATGTTGTATTGAGAATGGTAAGTACCTATCCCAACACAACCCGTCGGAGAACGCTTGGCAGCATCCGTAAATATATGGTGGTACTCTAAATGTTCAGCCAAAAAATGATTATAACTTGAATGGCAATCGGGATCAGATTTACTTGCACAGTATTTAATGATGGGGCTGAATTATTGTAAACTTTCATAACTACTGTTAAATAGGGGAAGTTTATTGGAACGGTGAATAGGAGAAGAGAGTGAAAGAAATTTTTTATAGCTTACAACTAAACAAGGAGCACGTTTATGGGACCAGTAATCTGAAGATTCAATCTGCAACACAAAAGAGTCCAGTTTAGGAATGAGAGGATGAGTTGAGAACTGGAGAATCCGGAACAAATATTTGTCAGATAAGAATTGTCTTCTAAGATATAAAGGTGCTTCCCCGCATTCAACTTGGAGTGCATTAATGGGACTAGACTTCATGGCACCCGAAATAATTCGTAATGCTTTAGACTGTATGCGATCCAATTTTTTAAAAGCCATAACACTACCAGGTTCTAGAACGAACAATCCATAATCCAGAACGCTTCTGATGATTGCGTTGTAAATAAGTTTCAATGAAAATGGATGTGCACCCCACCACACACCAGAGAGGCATCTAAGCATGTTAAGGTGATTTTCACATTTGTTAACAATATAATCACAATGAGGAACACTACTTAATTTACAGTCAAGTATTATACCTAGATATTTGAATTTATCTTTAACTGGAATAGGTATTCCCTTAAAAGAGATGTTTACTAATGGAATATTTCTCTTCCGGGTGAATAAAACAACCGCACTTTTAGACGTGGATAAATCCAAGCCGTTTAGATGTAGCCATGACTCCAGAGTAGATAAAGCAGAATTGATAGCATAGCTAGCCTGTTCAACAGATTGGCTTGAAGAATATAATAATAAATCGTCGGCATATTGAAGAACCTTAACATGGTTAGTTAAGGATGAGTCTAAATCAAAAGTTGTAGCAACCCACACACAATTTCCTCCAATTCGAGCGTCCCGCGGTCGCGTCCCGGCACGATATAGAGAATAAGCTCTCTCTTTCCCTCGCGTGCGTTACGAAGAAGGCGCGTGTAATGCGCGCTAACCAGTCCGCTGCCCACACGCATCCTGCGTAGACGCGTATCTCACGTTCCGCGCCGGTCGCCACGCGCCTCCCTCGTGCCGCCATTGTTACGCGAAAATACTAGTTTTAAGGGTCTTCGTCCCCATTGTTTATTACAAGTTTAGTGTACCTTTGTTAACTTTTTGTGTTTATTTCTGATTATACTCTATTTCTAAAAAGGTGGTTTTCCTGAGATAACCTCTCATATGTGGCGCTCCAACGTTTTTTTTTTCGTGTGACAATAAAGTGCATAGTCGTGAAAGTTTTGCAGTGACGAACTAAAATGCCAGTGACCAGGAGTAGAGCGGCTAGTTTGACTCGGAGGGAAGATGCAAACGACGCATTACCCGTCCCCTCACGATCAAATACGCCGACCGCGGCGCTCGCCAACCAAGATGGCGACGACGCGTTTTCTTCTTCGCCTCGCATCGATGCCAACGCTACGTTTTCTAACGAAAACGTGGCGACGATTATCGCCTCTCTCCAACGCTCTCAAACAGAAGCATTTAGGGAGTTGCTCAACTCGATGTCGCGGGCGAACGCATCGACCCCGGAATCACTTGCGCTACTAGGGAATAATACCCTAGCCCGCTGCAAAGCCACGTTCTCCGGCCGACCGAAGGAGTCGGTTGAAGCATTTATTGACGCTGTAGAGGCCTATAGCGATTGCGCGCAGGTGGCGGACTCAAACATTCTGCGCGGTTTAGCCTACCTGTTCAAGGATGAAGCGGCCACGTGGTGGCAAGGAATAAAGTACTCCGTGTCGTCATGGCGCGAGGCCAAAGAAAACTTAATAAGTGCCTATGGTGATCGCCGGCCGCCTCATCGGATCTACTTGGAAATATTTGCAACACCACAGGGCAATGAAAATACAGATATTTTCGTAGCGCGCATCCGCGCCCTTTTGGCGCGCTTACCTAAAGATGATAATACGGAATCGGCTCAAATAGACATGACCTACGGCCTACTTCACAGCAGAATAAGAAAAAGGCTACGAAGAGAAGAGTGCCGTAATTTCTATGAATTACTGCGCCTCTCACGGAATATCGAGGATTCATTCGGCGAGGTAAATAACATTACGCCTACGGCGAGTGAGCGTCGAACACAAGCGCCGGCAACATTACCGACGTCCACGCAACCCGCCGCTCGCGAGAGCACCCGCGTCGCCGCGCGTGATCTCGGCTCCGCACGGGCGCAGGCCTACGGCGCACCCGCCGCCGCGGTGCCCGCCCCGCCCGCGCCTCCCGTGCCTGTTCCAGCCACGCCGGCCGCGCCTATTCCACCAAAGAGGCCGCGGCCCTCCTGCACATACTGCAGGCGGTTCGGCCACACCAAAGAAAATTGCCGTAAGTTGCAGAATCAAGGTGAGAGTGAACAAAGTAAAAGTAGTGGTCAAAGTTTTTATTCCGTACGATCTCATTCAGTTCCTAAAAACTTCGCGTCAGACAATGTTTGTGATGAAAGTGAAAACGATTTTATTCCACGAGAAAATGTGCGTAACTCTTTTAATAAACAAAGGGATGTTATCCCACAACGTTTATCTAATAATAATAAGTGTAGTTCTACTAATAACATGTGTAATTCTGCTAATAACTTGTGTAATTTTAATAATAATATTTTATGTAACAATTGTAAAAATCGAAAGGAGAATGCCCATCCACGTCAAAACGATAATTTTTGTAACAATTGTAAAAATCAAAAGGCTAATGCCCATCCACTTCTAAACGATATTTTGTGTAACAATTATTGTAAAAATAAAAAGGACAATGTACATTCCTGTCATACAGATATTTTATGTAGTGATTTAAATTATCAAAAGGATGATGCCCATTTATGTTCAACCGACTTATGCTTGTGTAACGACCGTACGGGACCCTCTATTGGTCGTGAGTTACGACCTATTTTTAATATTTCAATTTTGGGTTTTTCCGGTACCGCGTTAATTGACACGGCCGCCAAACATTGCATTGCGGGTTATACGCTATATACTCTCCTTCTACGTCAAGGTCATCCCTTCAGCTCTTCGACACGCGAAGTTAAGCTTGCCGACGGTGGAATCCGTACAATGGATGTACTTACCACCACGTTAGAGGTGTGCTTAGAAACGGCAGTTATTACGATTCCGTTCTTAGTTTTTCCCGATTCGACAAATAACGAGACGTTATTAGGTATCGATTTTATAACCGCCGCGGGAGTAGTTATTGATTTTTGCAAAGAAGTTTGGTATTTTAGTAAATGTGATAGGGTAAAATAGAACATGTGCTTCGAACCTATCTCGCGCGACGTGTTCTGCGCCGCTACAGATATACTTAGGGATGACGAAGGTATTCACCTTAAACCAGCTGAGCGTCAAGCGCTCGCTGCCGTCCTCACCAGGCACGCACGCGTCTTTAGAGCAGGGGGAGGTCCAACACCGTATGCGGAACACTGCATTGATACAGGTGAGCATTCTCCAATTGCTGTTCCTCCTTACCGCCTAAACCCTTCGAAGAAAGAGCTGATGAAAGCTGAGATAGGTAAGATGTTACAGGAAGATATAATAGAAGAGTGTGAATCGGCTTGGTGTTCACCGGCACTGATGGTGCCGAAGGCCAACGGTGGTATCCGCTTCTGCGTTGACTACAGGCGTTTGAATGCAATCACCAAAGCTGACACATATCCGATGCCACGCATCGACGAGTTACTTCAGAGCACAAAACGGGACTGCTACATGAGTACGCTAGACCTTCGATCTTCATATTGGCAAGTTAAGGTAAGAGAAGCTGATCGAGACAAAACTGCTTTTGTGTGTCCTTTAGGTACTTACCGTTTCAAAAGAATGCCGTTTGGTCTCCGCAACGCGCCAGCTACCTTTCAGCGGCTCATCGACCGTCTCCGATCCTGCTCTGTTTTACAAGATGTAACTTTATTAGCTTATTTAGACGATCTGTTGGTGATATCTCAGGGATACCAACAGCATCTGCAAGACCTCGAGGCAGTTTTTAAACGTCTGGCCGAGTTTAACCTCCATGTGAATAGGGAGAAGTGCGCTTTTGCTCGCGAAAGCGTTAAATATCTCGGTCACGTTATTACACAAAAGGGTGTTTCCACCGACCCAGGGAAGGTGAGTGCTGTACTCGAGATGAAGGTACCAGAAAACTTAAAGCATCTGAGAACCTTTTTACAAACTTGTTCGTGGTTCAGAAAATTCATACCCAACTTCTCAAAAGTTGCCGAACCATTGACACGCTTGACTAGGAAAAGTCAAGTATGGTCTTGGGGCTCAGAACAGACCCAAGCATTTAATGAACTAAAGAGTCTACTGACCACAGCTCCAATACTGGTGCAAGCCGATTTCAGTCGTCCTTTCATTCTGCGTACAGACGCAAGTAACTACGCCTTGGGCGCAGTTTTATTGCAGGGTGACGGCAATCAGGAAAGGCCAATTGAATATGCAAGCCGACTCCTCAACACAGCTGAACGCAACTATTCCACCACGGAGCGTGAGGCCCTCGCTGTAGTGTGGGCGGTAGAGCGTTTTCGGGCTTACCTAGACGGCCAACCAGTCGTTATTGGAAGTGATCATCAGCCTCTACGCTGGTTGCTATCACTTAAATCACCAGCAGGCAGATTAGTCCGTTGGGCTCTGAAGCTCCAATCTTTTGATATCCGATTCGTATACACTCCAGGGAAGGCGAATGTCGTAGCAGATACGCTAAGTAGACCAATTTGTTCCAGCGACACTAGCGACAGTTGCGGTGTTTGTACAGTCATCTGCGATCTTCCCGCGAAGACACCAAGTCAGCTTCGCCTGGAACAGGTTTCTGATCCTGAGGTAAACAAGATTGTAAAGGAACTGGAAGGGCCTGATGATGTGGCTTCCAAAAGATGGTTAGAAAGGGGGTACCTTATGGACCAAGGAGTATTGTACCGGTTCAACCCAGACTCTGAGAGTGAATCCCCTCAGTTAGTTGTACCTAGTGGTCAAGTGGCAGCTGTTCTGAAGGAGTTGCATGACTCTGAAACAGCTGGCCACCCAGGTACCAATAGAACATATCAGAAGGTGGCACATTTATACTATTTCACAGGGATGCGGCGAATAATCACGGATTATGTCTTATCCTGCATCCACTGCCAACGATATAAGGCGAAGAACTCCAAACCACCAGGTCTACTCCAGACACCGGTGATGAGCCAGCGGAACGAAGTGTTGGCTATGGACTTGTTCGGCCCACTTCCAGAAGGAGACCAGGGGGAGCGGTGGGTCTTTCTCATAGAAGACACTGCTACCCGATGGACAGAGCTGTTTGCGCTAAAAGAAGCAACAGCGGAAGCCTGCGCTCATGTCCTCATCGAAGAATATTTCATGCGGTTCGGTTTGCCTCGCAGGATTATTTCGGACAACGGTGTCCAGTTTGTTTCCGCAGTAATGCGACAATGTATGTCAGTCTTAGATATAAAACAAAATTTCGTTCCGCTGTATCATCCACAAGCTAACCCTGCAGAGCGAAAAAACCGCGACCTTAAAGCTATGCTGGCCCACCTCGTGGCAGATGACCACACCTCCTGGCCGAAGAAGTTACCAGTGATCCGCTTTGCCCTGAATAGCGCAAAATGTCGCACAACAGGCAAGTCACCGGCTTATTTGACCTTTGGCAGAGAGATGCGGTCACCCACAGAGGTCGTTCACGACCTTCGTGCCATCAGTGCCAAAGAAAACTTTGTCCCACAAGTGACTCCTTACCTAGAAAACTTCCTGCATTCACTGTCAGCTGTTCGAGAACGCGTCGAGATCCAGCAGGACAAGACAAAGCAGTACGCCGACGCTTCGCGCCGACCATCTGACACCCTCGAGGTAGGTGATTTAGTGTTGCTTAAATCTCATTTATTGAGCAAAGGATCAAAAGACCTCACTTCTAAGTTCTACCCTCGCCGAGATGGCCCTTACCAGATCACTAAAAAGGTAAGTCCAACAACGTACACCCTCGCGAGCACAGAACAACCCAATGTAGATATAGGGAAATATCATTCCGAAGATCTTACACGTTACCGAAGTAGCGACGACTCCTTACCAAAACCCGTTATTCCAAAACGAAATCGCGGACGTCCAGCTAAGGCTGTTAGTGTACCAGTCCAGGACCGAGGGCGTTCTCCAGGACTGGAGGGGGAGTATGTAGCAACCCACACACAATTTCCTCCAATTCGAGCGTCCCGCGGTCGCGTCCCGGCACGATATAGAGAATAAGCTCTCTCTTTCCCTCGCGTGCGTTACGAAGAAGGCGCGTGTAATGCGCGCTAACCAGTCCGCTGCCCACACGCATCCTGCGTAGACGCGTATCTCACGTTCCGCGCCGGTCGCCACGCGCCTCCCTCGTGCCGCCATTGTTACGCGAAAATACTAGTTTTAAGGGTCTTCGTCCCCATTGTTTATTACAAGTTTAGTGTACCTTTGTTAACTTTTTGTGTTTATTTCTGATTATACTCTATTTCTAAAAGGTGGTTTTCCTGAGATAACCTCTCATAAAGTGTAAATATTGTATAGAAGGGGACTGAGGACAGAACCCTGTGGGAGACCTCTCCATACAAGATGAGATACCTCATGATCTCCTATTACCATGTTAACAGACCGTTCAGTCAGGATATTAATAATGAAATTCGACAAATTCAATGGAACCTGTAAGGCTTTTAATTTATTTTGTAAAACTGATAATACAACGTTATCATAAGCTGCATTAATATCAAGGAAAACTGCAATGGTGGAATGGTTATTAGAGAAGGACAACCGAATATCGGCTGTTAAAATACTTAAACAGTCAGTGGTACTTTTACCTTTTCTAAAGCCATATTGTGATTCTGCCAAAAAACCTTTACTTTCAACATACCATTCTAGGCGATTTTTAATTAAATGTTCCGCTAATTTCATCAGAATTGAAGATAAAACTATGGGACGGTATGAGGAAGCATCAGATGGGATTTTACTTGGTTTAAGGAATGGCAATACCGTTTGACGTTTCCATTCAACAGGGATGTTTCCTGTAATCATGATAGAATTAATAAGCTCTAAATAGTAACCGAGGACGTCATCAGTTACATTAGCAAAAAAGGAATACGGGATGCCATCAATGCCTGGTGCAGAATCCTTTGTATTATGAATTACACCCTTTAATTCAGTGAGAGTGAATGGAAGATCTAGCGTCGTATGAGTGTTTTGGTTATTGAATACGAGTGACAGGTTAAGGTTAATAGCCTCGGGCACCCAAGGTGGAGCTAATTTATCTAAAAATTCACTGGCTAAAGAATCAGGAATAGGAGAAGGGTTGTTATAAATTGACCTAAATCTACGAATATTGCGCCATACAATCGTAGGGTGAGTATTCGGTGTAATTGCTGAGCAAAAGTTACGCCAAGATTCAAATTTTTTCTTCTTAAAAAGTTTACAAGTATCATTAATTAAGTTCGTTACGATTTCAAAATTAACATCAGACATATCACGGTTATAATTATATTCAGCCTCTTTACGTTTGTTAATAAATTCTGTGCACTCAGAGTCCCACCATGGAGGCGAGGGAATTTTACTAATATTGTTATTTTTTACAGGAAAAACTTCATCTGCCGCTGCGATTAATATGAGTGCTAAAGCTTCAGCACAACTATTTTCATTGCAAGGCAAGGAGCAAAGCTTACTGTCAACAATGTTTCTAAATTTGTGCCAGTCATTATTATTTCTATTTGGTATTAGTTTATGTTTTAAGCTTGATCTCCTTAATGGTGCATTTGGTTTGGAAAGAGGATAAGAGATCACTATTGGAAAATGGTCACTACCATAAGTAGAGGTTAGAGTATGCCAAGTTAATGAAGAGGCTAAGTTTGGGGAACAGATGGAAAGGTCGATTGCGCATTGGTTTTGGGTGGGATTTGAACGACGTGTGGCAACTCCTGAGTTCAATATGCATAAGTTATGTGAGTCTATTATATCTAGTAATTCATCACCATAACAATTAGAAGTTGAACAACCCCATGATTGGTGATGGCAATTAAAGTCCCCCAATATTAAGAATGGCTTTGGAAGAAAAGAAAAGAGATTGTTCATCTCTTGAAGAACAGAAGAGGAAGGGTGAGGAATGTAAATAGAAACAAGACAAGTGTGATGCACTTTAATAGCTACAATTGAAATTTCCTCACTATGAGGAGGTAATGTAATGATAGAAAAAGGGATAGAATTCTTTATAAGTATAGCTACTCCACCATACCCATCAGATCTATCCCCTCTAATGGTTAAATAACCATTAATTTTAAAAATATTATTAGGTTTGAGCCAAGTCTCTGCTAAGGCAAAGGCAAATGGCTCATATTTGTTTAAAAGATAAATAACATCACTCTTTTTCTTTACTAGACTGCGGCAGTTCCACTGGATTATTTTGGATGTGTGGTCCATTATGAATGGATTGACATACATTGAAAGATGGGGCAGCGTTGGACGGTGAAATGTTGAACTGAGAGAGAAGATTGTGTAATGCAGAAAGAAAATCGTTTATGGAAAAATTAGTGTCATTTTTATCATTATTAGGATTATTAGAAAAAGCACAACCATTTGGTGGTTGGGGAATGTCGAAATCTTTAATAATGGCATTGTGAGCCTCTTTATTATATCCTTGTACAGATTTGGGATGGGAGCGTGGTTTGAGAAAGACAGTCTTTTTATAGCTACTTGAAGCAGGCATTCAATTAGGTGAAGAGATTGATGGAGTATGTGAAAAGTTTTTGGAAGGAGAAGATAAAAGTGTATCTGCATACGATTTAGTTACTGGGGGATATACTTTTGACGTTTCAGCATAAGTTACTGAACTTTGTGCCATGTATGTTTTAATTAATTTTTGCCTAGAAAATTCTGGGCAAGACTTATTAGTAGCATAATGAAAACCAGAGCAAAGGCAACAAGATGCACTTTCTTGTTCTCTTTCACAATTGTCCCCAGTGTGGCCTTGGCCACATTTATAACAACGAGGTTTGGACCTGCACTGAATTTTAGTGTGACCAAAACGACAACAATTAAAACACTGTACGGTAGGGAAAATATATAAATCTACAGGTAATGCATTATAGCACATAAAAATTCTTTTCGGTAGAATCTGCCCATCAAATGTAACAACTATGGATTGGGATGGTTTCCAAATGGATGTACTTACCATCAACAATGGTTTTAAAATTGAGGCGTCTTACTTTTAAAATTTGCCCACAACCAATTGGTACAGTTATATTATCAATAACTTCCTCCGGAGACCATTCCGCAGGAACACCACGCACTAAACCCATTCTGGTAACATTAAAAGTAGGTATAAAAGCTTTGTAATTGTATGTATCTAGACTATTATGCGTAATAAAGGAATTTGCGTCCAGGAACTTGGAAAAAGATAAAGATATTTTATTGCGCCCGATTTTTTTGACGCTGCCGTTGATAATATTTTGGAAGACGTTATGTTTTAAAAACTTTCCAAAAGTAATTGGGTGCAATGTCGTACCATCATCTGGTGAAATCATTTTTTTTTGTACATGAATGACATACGGTGCGTTGTCTGTTTTGTCGTATGTTTTTCGACCTATCGGAATGGGAACAACGGATGGAGCAGAAATTTTATTTGTAATTTCGTTAGAAACGATAATTTCGGAGCAGTTAGGCACTGGTGTATTGCTTACTAATGTAGCTGTTGAGTCCGTGCAGTCACAACCCGAAGACACGGAACCATTGTTTTTGCGCGTACGGCGACGCGGCGACGCTTATTGCAGTGCTTGCAAACATGCATACGGCTTCTTTTTAGTTGACGAGCCGAAGACGACCCATCAGTATCCATGCCGGATTCGTTGGAAACTGTTACAAAGTTGCCTGCCGGAGGAACGAAGTCCCCCGGGTCAGGCGGGTCGTTCATTTTTCGCACTAATTAATTAATGAGACTTACCTCTACCGAAGAAAATATACAAAACTAAACTAAAATTACATATAAAAGAAAATAGAACACTAAAAACTATACCTACTACTGATCTTATATTACAGGATTTTAAAATTTAAACTTTTATTTCAAAAAGGACGCGTCCGCCAAGTTTAGAGTTTCCCGCGCTTTTCCTCAATACGTTTATCTCACTTTAGTATTAAAGAGAAAATAAGACCAAAGATGCTTTTCGACTCGACTATTGCGATTCGACTTTTTGCGATTCTAATTTTCACCACGCGCACGTAGCGCCATTTGGAAATGGCGCCATTTTCATATTTTTCATATTAGAAACGTCAAAGATTGTTATTGTTGCGACTTTTTGACTGATATTTTTTATAAACAAAAGTTTGTTTCATTAGCTATTGTACTGTTTTCTTCAAATTTTCAAAATAGCACTTAACTAGGTCAATAGAGCACTTTATGTGACGTCTAAACACCCTTATTTCAGAATTTGTGACGCTACAGAATCTTAGATAATCCATCGAAAACATGTCCAGCAAGCTTGAAAAACCACTTTTCGCTGGTCTCTGTCTCGGTAACGGAAGTGAGTTTGACGACTTTTTGCATATCAACGGGCGTCACATAAATGCAAAAATCTGTGTCCAGCCAGCTTGAATTTACGTATAAAACTTCTGGCTTGCACTTCCGAATCTCAATACCGGGAGCGTTTTCGAATATGGCTCCTTTACTAACATTTAGTGACGCAATGTGTGACAGTAATAACATTTGATTTATGGCGTCACATGTAAAGCTTTACGAGAAATCAATAAAAACTTAATGTCCAGCCAGCCTGAGTTCAAGCTGGCTGGACACATGTATCTCCGCTGCCTGATCATCTACGGCCTTCAAAATGTGTTAAAAAATTTGTGATGGGGACGATAATGATAACCTGAATTGTGAGGAGAAACTGAGTAGTTTCAAAGATATTGATCATTTACATTTTCCCATACAACACTGTACTAAGATATGACATTTCTGATCATACACTCTTTTTTGAACTAGATGAAACCATTTAGGTATCTACATAAAATATATACCAATTCAAATAACACTACAGAATAAGTCATACAGGCTTATATCTGTAATTGAGTACATACCTGGTGGAGATGGACATTACCGGGCGCACTGCAAACTGAACGACATGTGGGAACTATTTGACGAGATGGCTAAAAAAGTATCAAAATCAGCATCCAAGGCAAGTTTATTATTTATTATTACGTAAGTGGCGCGCGGAGGCACTACGCTGCCGCCGGGGGGAAACCCCACTTCCGCGGCGATACGCGGCGGAGCGGACGGACCTCCGGCGCGATCTCATGGCGGCATGGAAAGAGCGACTGTCGCAACCCAGCGCAGGGCACGCCACGATAGCGGCGGTAAGACCCCTCTTTGAGGAGTGGCTAGAGAGGCGTCACGGCGTCCTCACCTACCGCCTGACGCAGGTCCTCACCGGACACGGATGTTTCGGGAGGTTCCTGCACATCATCAGGCGGGAGGAAACGCCCGGGTGTCACCACTGCGATGATGGCCTCGAGGACACGGTGGAGCATACGGTGGGGGCCTGCCCTGCATGGGCGGGGCACCGCCGTGTCCTCGTAGAGGCGATCGGCAGCGGCGGCGACCTCACGCCCGGCCCTGGTTCAAGCCATGGTCCGGGGCGAGGGGGAGTGGGAGGCAGTCGCCTCCTTCTGCGAAGCAGTCATGCTAGCGAAGGAGGTGGCGGGACGGGAGAGGGAGAGTGCCTCCCGTCCAAGCCGCCGCGGTGGACGCTCCGGGCGTCGGGAGCCGCGTGACGCGACTCCCGGCCACAGTAGGCGCGGGCCTGCGGGCGGTGAGTAATGGGTAGCTCACCGTCCGATCAGGACCAGGCACGTGCTGGACGGCGCGTACGCGTTCCACGCGCGCCTCAAAAATATGTCAGCATCGAAGAGGGGCCCACTAGGGCCCAAGCCTGCCGGGAAAGCCGAAGATCATCCGAAAGGGGTACCGCTGACCCGGAACATAAAGGGCCAAGGAAGGAACACGGGTGGGTTTTAGTCAGTAAGAGTGACACTCCCTCCCGCACCACCCAGAGCGGGAGGGGACATTTGATGATTACCCATCCTCAAAAAAAAAAAAAAGGCTATTACGTGACATTTATTGATGTACTTATGAAGATGATTGAAAAGTAAAAAAATATTTATAATCGAATGTTTTATTAACAAATTAATATACTTACCTACGATTATAGATATACCCAAACTTTTATAGAAATTGAACATACACTTTCCGTACATTTTTCCAAAGTCTGTGGAATACTACTTAGTTAAATATACAGGAAGATTTTTTAGTCACCGTCCTAATTTTGATATATTAATCTTTGGCGAAAATCATTGAATACCTACGTGTTTTTTCTTTTAGTATCACTCAATACAAAAATATTAAGATATCACATCACAAAGTTATATATAAAAAGTTTATGTTTCTGGACACTGCCGCGCCGCGGTGCGTACGCGCATGGTACGCGCTAGTTGAAGTTACGTGGGCCGGTCCGCCCCGCGCGCCGCCGCAATTCATTGATAATGATAACACAATAATAAACAAAGTTGAAAATTTTCCCTTCATACTTTCACGGGCTTAGGACCGTCAATAAGCAAAAGGTTTGTGCTATGTTCACTATGATTAGAATGTAATCCATTAATCAATGTTCAATGTGGAGTTCAGTTGTTTCGAGTAAGCCGCGTGTAACCTGGATGCGGCTTACTCGGGAGTCAATCCGGGTCGTCGTCCGCTACCAGGTCGCGGGGTAGGGGTCTCGCGTCAGGGGGGCGCGTATGCCAGGGCGCTATCTGCTTGACATGGGGCCAAGCAGATGCGTCGGCACGCGCGAACATCCCTTTCGCGTGGCGCCGCACATACTCATCCAGGCTCTCAATCCCGAGATCCCTCTGGATGATATCGTTCCTCACGAAGCGAGGGGCGTTCAATATTGTCCGCAGCGCAAGGCTTTGTTGCGCGCGGAGCAGCTTTCTGGTCGTCTCGCTCGTGAGGGCGAACCATGCCGGGGCGGCGTACGTCAAGATTGGGCGAATGTACAATTTGTACACGCCCAACTTGACGCGCGCCGGGATGCGGGACGAGAGCACTGGTCGAAGGAGGTTGCGGGCGACCCTACCTTGCGTAGCGACCTTGCGGACGTGTGTCCCCATCGATAGCCGACGGTCGATAGTCACACCCAGGTACTTGGCCCGGGGCGACCATCCGACGTCGGCTCCTTGTAGTTTCAAGGGTGGCGGGAGAGGCGCGGATCCGGTGATCAACGCCTGCGTCTTACCCACGTTCACCGACAGCCGCCATTTGGACAACCATCCGGGAAGAAGGACTAGGGCGCGCTGCATTTTGACGGCCGCGTACTTCGCGTTAAGCGAGGTGGTAATGTACGCTTGGGAGGAGGCACGGCTCCCTGTCGTTTCGGGCGACGCAGGTGCTCTCGGGGCATGGTTGCTTCGGGAAGTACCTGTGTCGCATAAACAGGGAGCCGGACGCCCGGTGTCACCACTGCGTCGACTGCCGGGAGGACACGGCGTGGCATACGCTGGCAGAGTGTGCCGCTTGGGAGGAGCCGCGCCGTGCCCTCATCTCAGAAGTAGGCAGTGACTTGTCGCTGCCGGCCGTAGTCGAATCGATGGTCAGCAGCGCCGAGTCCTGGGACGCGGTGGTCTCCTTCTGCGAAACAGTCGTCTCGCAGAAGGAGGCTGCGGAAAGGGAGAGGGAGATCTCATCCACTCACCCGGCCCGCAGAAGGCGCACCGGGCGTCGGCGGAGGGCGGACAACGCCCTCTTCCAGCCCCCCTAAATGGGTCCAGGGGCGACGGACACGGGGACGTCCGTCGCTACCCACACACCAGGACCCGAGGTGGCGGCGCGTAGTGTTCCACGCGCGCCCCTCTTAGGCGTCACGGGGGGAGTCAAACACCTCACTCCCCCCCACAGACCCGAAGAGGCCCGCAGTGGCGGGCCGGCACCAGTCGGGGGTTGCGGAAGGATCGTACGTTCCCGCGATCCCCGGCGTAGGTGTGAGATGGAACACCGGGGTGGTTTTTAGTCAGTAAGAGTCTGACAGACCCCGCCGCCCGCCCCAGGGCGGCGGACATCCATGAGGATTTTCCACCCCGGAAACAAAAAAAAAAAAAAAAAAAAAGGTGGTAATGTACGCGGCGTCGTCAGCGTACAGCGCGAGCGTCGCGTCCGGGGTTGTGGGGATGTCGTCGGTGTACCGTGAGTAACACGCCGGCGATACGCAGCTGCCTTGCGGCACGCCAGCCATCACCGGTCGGGTGCCGGATAGCGCCCCGTCGACCACCACCCTGAAAGTCCTGTGGGACAGAAAAGAAGAGACCACCCTGACAACGCGACTAGGCGCGTCGGACGTGGCCAACTTGTGTACGAGGCCTTCGTGCCATACACGGTCGAAGGCCTTCTCCATGTCGAGGAATACTGCCACCGAGTACTCCTTCTTGTTCATCGCAGCTGCGAGAAGGTGGAGTACCCTCGACAGCTTGAGCGTCGTGCTATGTTCCGACCGAAACCAGAATTGTTCCGGTCGTGGCGCTATATGCGGTAGGAGATGTCGCAGCAGGAGTGCTTCGAACACCTTGGAGACTGTCGGCAACAGAGTGATCGGCCGATAGCTCTCCGGCTTCAGGATGTTTTTCCCCGCCTTGGGCAGCATGACAACGCGCCCTTCCTTCCACGAGGCGGGAAAGGTCCCGGTGCGCAGTACCGCCGTAAACAGGCGCGCCAGCGCCGCTACCATACGGTGCGGCAGGTGGCGCAGCGCTGTGTTGGTGATACCGTCGGCACCGGGAGCCTTTCTGGGCCTCGTCTTAAGGATGGCGCGTCTTACTGCGCCAGGCGAGAAGAAGATAGGGTCCTCCTCGGTAGCTATCGGCGTTGCGAAGTAGTCTCCCAGGTGTTTCTCGACACTGATGGATCGAACACCAGCACTTATATTTATAACAGAGGTTTAATGGTTACCTGGACTGCTGGCAGAGGGCGCGCATCGCGCGCCACAGAAATTTAACTGTGATCTGATTGGCTGATATTAAATAATATATTTTATGTTTGTGTCCGCTACTTGTGCCTATATAATATTTATTTCTCATCAATAAATTAACATTAATTCCTTCTTACAACAAGCATAGTTTCATTTTAACCCAACTGAATACGTCGCTAAAACTTTTTAGTATTATGTGAAAACTGTGTAAAAGGTAAGAAATCGTTTCGTTTACAGTTCTATTTATATGCAAATAATACATTGGAAACCAGGGAGTTATTTTCATTGTAAAATAACTGTAAGCATTACGGTTACTTACTTTTTAAACACTTTCACGTAATTCTAAAAATTTTATTAAACAGAGCCCTTTTCATTGAATGTTTGCGCGGCAAGTGTAGTATTATTAACGTTTAACTTGTGACCACGCAGAGCGGATAATTCTTTCGAGAAAATTATTTAATATGAAAATATTACGTATCTTTTTTTTTTCAAAAATGGAGTTAGTGAATGATACCTAATGCATAGAAAAAAAATTGAACGGTGACAAAAAAATCTTCCTGTATAGCGCCCGCTAGAAAGAATACTTCCTGGCGGTGACACGTTGATTATTGTTTTCTGCAAAGTCGTTATAGTACTTTTTTATACTATTTAGCGCACAATTTCGTACATATTTTAGACATTAGACTGAAGTTCGTATAAAGTCATGTCACCGCTAGAAAGTATGACACAATAAAACTGTTGTCGAAATTAGTATTATAAGTCAATGAAATTAGTATGGCTGTGTTTATAACTATATTTTTTTCACTCCTCATGCTAAAAAAGACCGTCATTGTGGCGTACCAGAGCGAAGAAAAAATAGCAATTCTTCCTCTAGGGGAAAAAGTTTTTTTTTTTTAATTTTTGTGTGTCAAATGACAATGAGCCTACAAAAACGAAAAAGTCTTTAGTCATAAGTAGAATAATCATGAATATAGACTTGACTTATTAGTGTTTCATAAAAAAAGAACTTCATTTTATTTTTGAAAATGGAATTAAGTTCGGCGATCTCTTTGGTAGAATGCATGTAATGCGTTGCGGCTGCAGAAGAAAAAACAAAAAAAAGACGGCGCGAAATCTTTATAATTTTTCTCTTATTGCAAATTGAATTGGTGTAAACGTGACATTGGCTAAATGCACAAACCGCGCGAAGCCATAACAAAAAAAAAAAAAATTGAATTGGTAGTGACCGTAATTAATTGTATTGGATTGTTTTATTTTCTCGCAATCGTAGTGAAAAGTAGAGTGTAACACACGGCGCTAAAAACCCATTAAAACTCGGTTTCTATTTACTCCCTCGCTAAAGCTCGGGAGTAAAACTACCTCGTATATAATGGGTCATTTTAGCTCCTTGTATAACAATCTACTATTTTAAAGTACCATATGGTTGATATCTGCATATTATTATCTAGGTCTAATTTATTACTTTTCCACACTAAAGCTGCTTTTTTATCAGTGCGCTTCCCTTTTCCTTAGCTCGTCTTTTAACTGTGCTACACTCCAAGTCGCATACATTTTTATCTAGTTTTCGTTTAATTTGTAATCGCTGCGACAGTGAACACATGCAACATTGGCGGTTTCTGGACGTACAACAGTGCTGCCACATATGATGGACGAACTTTCAGTTTTTAACCCCTTTCCGTGCTCTATGTGAATATAGTACAGACTAATTCCATAAAATTAAATATTTTCAAAAGACAAAGTGGCGGCGATAGTTCCGATTTGGCCACGCACCAAAAGAATATTGTAGTGCTATAACTAGTGTTATTATGCTGTTTAACAGCTTTTCTTATTCATATTCTTGAGCTGGTCTGACCTAATATTGTAAAGGAGCTTTTTCAACGAGCATAATGGAACTACATACTACACAAATTGCTGACGTTCAAAGAATATCGCCAGCTTTAAAAAAAAAATCACAATTAATCAGTCTAATATACTTGTAGGTTTATTAATGCGAATTACTTTTTTAATCATATTTTGTAAATAATGGACTGTGCCCGAGACGAAAATAAAAGTCGATTACTGGATACGTGTTTTTATTCACTCTAATTTAATTTAATTACCTATTCGTCATAATCATAATAGTACAACCCTATGTCATTCGGAGTCAGTCTCCTCGGCAGTACCACGCGCGCCCCTCCACGTGCAGCGTGCGCGGCAGGGCGTGCTCGGGCACGTGCAGCATGCGCGGCAGGGCGTGCTCGGGCACGTACAGCGTGCGCGGCAGGGCGTGCTCGGGCACGTGCAGCGTGCGCGGCAGGGCATGCTCGGGCACGCGCCGCCGCGTGGCACGCCAGCGTCACGTGCTGCAGCACGGCCACGCGCGCCCCTCACGCGCGGTGCAGCTCCACGAAGTCTCGCAGCGTGCGCGGCAGGGCGTGCTCGGGCACGCGCCGCCGCGTGGCACGCCAGCGTCACGTGCTGCAGCACGGCCACGCGCGCCCCTCACGCGCGGTGCAGCTCCACGAAGTCGCGCAGCGTGCGCGGCAAGGCGTGCTCGGGCACGCGCCGCCGCGTGGCACGCCAGCGTCACGTGCTGCAGCACGGCCACGCGCGCCCCTCACGCGCGGTGCAGCTCCACGAAGTCGCGCAGCGTGCGCGGCAAGGCGTGCTCGGGCACGCGCCGCCGCGTGGCACGCCAGCGTCACGTGCTGCAGCACGGCCACGCGCGCCCCTCACGCGCGGTGCAGCTCCACGAAGTCGCGCAGCGTGCGCGGCAAGGCGTGCTCGGGCACGCGCCGCCGCGTGGCACGCCAGCGTCACGTGCTGCAGCACGGCCACGCGCGCCCCTCACGCGCGGTGCAGCTCCACGAAGTCGCGCAGCGTGCGCGGCAAGGCGTGCTCGGGCACGCGCCGCCGCGTGGCACGCCAGCGTCACGTGCTGCAGCACGGCCACGCGCGCCCCTCACGCGCGGTGCAGCTCCACGAAGTCGCGCAGCGTGCGCGGCAAGGCGTGCTCGGGCACGCGCCGCCGCGTGGCACGCCAGCGTCACGTGCTGCAGCACGGCCACGCGCGCCCCTCACGCGCGGTGCAGCTCCACGAAGTCGCGCAGCGTGCGCGGCAAGGCGTGCTCGGGCACGCGCCGCCGCGTGGCACGCCAGCGTCACGTGCTGCAGCACGGCCACGCGCGCCCCTCACGCGCGGTGCAGCTCCACGAAGTCGCGCAGCGTGCGCGGCAGGGCGTGCTCGGGCACGCGCCGCCGCGTGGCACGCCAGCGTCACGTGCTGCAGCACGGCCACGCGCGCCCCTCACGCGCGGTGCAGCTCCACGAAGTCGCGCAGCGTGCGCGGCAGGGCGTGCTCGGGCACGCGCCGCCGCCCGCGCAGCAGCGCGCGCGCCGCCAGGCACGCCAGCGTCACGTGCTGCAGCACGGCCACGCGCGAGCCGCGGTTGAGCGTCACGAGCTCGGCCGGCGAGTCGCCGAACTTGTTGGGCTGGTCCAGGTGCGCGCCGCCCGCTAGCAGCACGCGCACCAGCTCCGTGCTGAAGTTGTACGGGATGGCGGCCACGTGCAGCGGCGTGGAGCGCGCCTCGTTGCGCACGCGCACGTCGGCTCCGCACGCCAGCAGCAGCGCCACCACGCCGGCGTGCGGGAACACGGGCGCGGCGTCCAGCTCGTCCGCGAAGTACGTGGAGCGGATCACGTTGAGGCGCGACACGCACAGGTGCAGCAGCGTGTCGTGCGTGAGCGCGCTGCGCACGTCCGCGGCCACGAGCGCGCGCACGGCCGCCTGCACGGCGCGCTTGTCGGCCGCGCTGGTCGCGCGCTCGTGCAGTATGTACACCAGGTGCGTGACGCAGCGCAGCGCGCGGTCCAGCGTGTCGGCCTGCGCCTTGAACACGGGCCGCACCTGCAGCAGACGCCGGCAGCCCGGCAGCTCGTCGGCCAGAAGCCGGAACACGCGCAGCACGTCGCCCAGCGCCGGCAGGCCGCGCGCGCGCTCCAGGCGCCCGGCGTGCGCGTCCAGCATGAGGCGCGTCAGGGCGCACGCCGTGTGGCACGTGTCGGCCGCCAGCAGCGAGTCCTTCTCGATGCGCAGCTGCAGCGCCCAGCACCACAGGTCCACGCAGCGCTGGTAGCGGAAGGCGTCGGCGTACGACGCGCCGCGGTACATGAGGCGGAACACCGTGTCCTTGTGGTCCGGGCCCAGCACGCGCGCCACGACCAGCAGCGACTGCGTGCGCAGCGCGTCCATGTCCGTGGCCGCGGCCTCCAGCTCGGCCAGCGAGCGCCACTCGCGGGCCCCGCCCAGGGCCGGCGCGGGGGCCCGCACGGGCCGCTTGGGGATGTAGGCGCCCGCGCCGTGACGCACGGCCGTGGCGCGGCGCCAGGCGCCCAGCGCCGCGCTGACGTCGTTGAACTCGTCCAGCTGCGTGCTGCCCAGCAGCTCGTAGGCGTCGGCCATGCGCGCGGCCGAGTAGCGCACGTGGCCGGCCAGCAGGCTCACGACCTGCGCCGCGCCCTTGAGGCAGGCCGTGCGCAGCGCGTCGTCGCCCGCGCGCGAGGCCAGCAGCGCGTCCGCGCCGTGCTCCAGCAGCAGGCGCGCCGTCTCCACGCGGTGCTCCTGGATGGCGTAGTGCAGCACGGTCTTGAGCTGCGTGTCGCGCGCGTTCACGGCCGCGCCGTGCTCCAGCAGGTAGGCGCACAGGCGCACGGACTGCACGCTGTTGATGAGGCACGTGCCGCCGTTGTGGTTGGGGCGGTGGATGTCCGCGCCGCGCGCCACCAGCAGGCGCACCACGTCCAGGTGCGTCATGAAGCAGGCCGAGCGCACGGGCGTGGAGCCCGAGTCCGAGCCCGCGTTGACGTCGGCCCCCGCGTCGGCCAGCACGCGCAGCACCTCCAGCCGCCCGGCCACGGCCGCGCACCACAGCGGCGTGACGGAGTGCACGGAGCGGTCGTCGGGCACCTCGTACACGCCGCGCTGCTCCAGGTCGGCCGCGCACACGTGCACGAGGTACTCCACGATCTCCACGTTGCCGCGCTTGCACGCCACGAACAGCGGCGCGCAGCCGTCCAGCTTGCGCGAGCACAGCGCGCGACGCTCGGCCGGGCTCATCCTGCGAACGCCCACCGTATCATGAGAGGTTACGATTTCATTTCTAGGGTGATTAATTAAATTCTCAGTTGTCGGACAGTTACGAGGTGCATTCAATAAGTACCTAGCCTCATCGCCAGAGGGCGCTGTAGTTTCAAAAGAGTTTTACCACAGTGTATGTGCTACACTGTGGTAAAACTCTTTTTTAATTCTTTTTTCAAATTTTCATTCCTATCCCTTCATTTGTTTTAATTTGACAACTTAAGGAAGCGAACGTGTCGATCGGTTTTTACAAAAATGGAAAAAGAGCAATATCGTTCAGTGATTCGATTCCTATTTTTGGAAGGGAAAACGCGCATCGAAATCAAAGAGCGCTTGGATGCTGTGTACAATGACTCTTCTCCATCGATGGCCACCGTCAAGAATTGGTTCAACGAGTTTGCACGTGGCCGTTCGTCGGTTTTTGATGAACTACGTCCAGGTGCACCGAAAACAGCTGCTACGAAGGAAAACATAAAAAAATCCATGATCTCGTATTGGCAGATCGCCGATTGAAGGTTCGGGAGCTAGCTGAGACTGTAGGCATTTCAGAAGGAACAGTGCATCATATTCTTCACGAGGAACTCGGCATGAGAAAGCTGTTGGCGCGATGGGTGCCGCGTTTACTCACACCGGAAAACAAGCGCAACCGTGAGACCACATCGGAGACGTGTTTGGCGCTGTTTAAGCGGAATCCAGCGGAGTTTTTGCGTCGTTTTGTGACCGTCGATGAAACCTGGATCCACTGGTACACACCAGAGACCAAGGAGCAATCAAAACAATGGATCCAGACCGGGGAACGTGCTCCAAAGAAGGCGAAAACTGTAAAATCGGCCGGAAAAGTTATGGCCACCGTTTCCTGGGATTCACAAGGTGTGATCTACATCGATTACCTCGAGAAGGGTAAATCAATTACAGGGCTTTACTATGCCGATTTATTGGGCCGATTCGACGCCGAATTAAAGAAAAAACGACCCCATCTGGCGAAGAAAAAAGTGCTGTTTCACCACGACAACGCACCGGTTCACACGTCTGCCGTAGCCATGGCCAAATTGGTCGAATTACGCTACGAATTGCTGCCCCATCCACCGTATTCTCCAGATTTGGCCCCTTGTGACTTCTTTCTGTTTCCTGATCTGAAAAAATCACTCGCCGGGAATAGATATGGATCAAATGAGGAGGTCATCGCCGCCACGGAGGCCTATTTTGCAGAGTTCGACAAAAACTATTTTACGGACGGCATAGACATATATAGTAAGGACCAGGCTAACCGCGCGGCGAAATGGCACCAACGCGCTGGCCCTAAAATAACAGTTTAGGGCCAGCGCGACTCAGTCGAACGCGGTCCGCGCGCGGATGCGTAGTACTGTCATTAAAATGCCTAGTTGCGTGGTAAAAGGCTGCAAAAATTATGACACAAAAGTTAAAAAGGAACATGGGATATCGTAACATCGGTAAGTAATCTTACATTATTTTTGTTGCAATTAAATTATCAAATAAACATATTTTTAAAGTGATAATTTTATCACCGAAATCCACAATGGCGGCCATGTCGCGCGCTGTCGGCAGCGCGTGAAGTAACCTTGTACGGACGTCATTTTTTATTTGTGTTTTATTTTTGTCTTAGGAACTTAGTGTAAGTAATTTTGAATTATTTTTTGGTAAGTAAGTACCTAATATGTTTTATATTCAACATAAGAGTGAAACAAAAAGAGTACAAAAATTTAATTTCGCGAATCATATTTAGATCAACATACAACCTGTTACTGACCTGCAAATTGCAAAAAACGTAAGAAAATTGAATTTCGCGGGCTACTCTGACGCTTTCGCCTTAAATTGCTTCCGATAAAATGTGAATGTGTGTATAGAAATTGTGGTGTAGAGTCACGTACATCAGAACATCACGTATAGCACATAGTTTAAGTTAAGATAGATATGCTGTGTTCGTAGTCTTAGTTTATGCATATTGTCACATAGCTCGTATGTATATATACGTTACTAATTAAAGGAACAGGAGTCAGTGATCAGCCGGCTCTTGGAGAACTACGCATCACGTTGTTTACTCAACCCCTCCTCCCCCCTACATCACATGGCGACCCTGCCAGTCGGCCTGCCAGTCGGCCTGCCAGTCGGGTGGACAGCGTTATAGTTGCCGGTGGGGGCAAGTCGAAATCGCAGTTCAGTTGATTTTGCACGTCACGTCGGGTCACGGGCCATGGGGAGCACAACATCAAAGGAGGAGGTCATTGTCGCTCAGACGGCGGCGGGTGGCTCAAATGTCGCGGCGGTTACGCAGGAGCAGATAGCAGCTATCAACACGGTGCTGTTGTTCATTGCTGTGTGTTTGGCGGTTGTTATCATTGGCGTGGCAGTCCGGATGTACAGAAGGTGTCACCAGAATTGGATCGAAGAAAAGATCAACCAGCGGGAGGTTCAGAAAGCTGTGCAGATGGTCTGACCGGGAGCGGACGGAGCAACGAGGGGAGTAAGTGATTTCAATGTGAACTTAAGTGTTGTGGCGAGTGTTTGCAGTCGTCGGTAAATTTAGAGACAATAGTGTTAAATGGAAGTAGAGTTAACGTCACTATTTATACAACTTAAGTTGATAAGGGAGTCAATTGTTAAATTGGGTCCTAGTAGGCGGAAAGGCAGGAATTTTGACGAGAAGATAAGCAACGCGAAAGCCTTATACGGTAGATTTAAGTGTATATTTATTTATTTTTATTTTTATTTTTATTTCTTCAGGACAACAAACAATTGCGTAATAATGCTTAATACTAGTACAGATAGATTAAAGAACATTTAGGTAATAACGCAACCAGCACCGTTATCCACATAATAATACAAAAAAAAAACTTAATTAGATACAAGCAAACTTAAGCAAACAAAAGATTTACTGTTATAATGTGATTTACACAACACTTAGTAAAAGGTGAGAAAAACCTACAACCGACTTCGAAACTCATCGGCAGATCTAAACAAAATTGAAATGCATGCGAACAGAAAATAATTCTGCAAATACATCTATATGTATATGACGGAATTATGTCCGATACTACAAAACAAAACACATAGTAAAAAATATAAAAAAAAAACAAAAAGATAAACAAAAAGATAAACATCCGAATTGAGAACCTCTTCCTTATTTGAAGTCGGTTAAAAATATAAATGTTAACAAGCATAATATCTGTAAAATATTGACATTATGAGGAAGTGTGATAAATTTTTTCACAGATACATCTCTTGAATTGGGTAAGTGACAAAACAAACAAGTCGATATCAGCAAAATTATCGTTATAACTTTTCATAATACGCCGTAAAGGAGCTCGTTCGCCTGCGTTAGTCCTGCACGGCTTGGGGGCAAATAGACTATGAGTATAAGTATCGCGAATACGTTGGGAGCGACTAGGTATGCGAATATAAATCTGGTTTATGAGGTTAATGCAATCAAATTCATTTCCACAGACTTTATATAAGAATGTTTGATCAAGATACAGTCTCCTTGATTTAAGAGTAGACAAAGAGAACTTTTCTAGGAGAGTATGATATGAAGAACGTTTCTTAAAAAACGTGTAGTTTAGGAAACGAAGATACCTACGTTGTACTGATTCAAGCTGGTCACTGTATTTATCATAAAGTGGATTCCATACGCATGTGGCATATTCCAGTTGACATCTTATGAGTGACTTGTATAGCAGTAAATATGTGGAAGGCTTTTTAAATAAATTGCAGGTCCGTCTTATAAAACCATAAAATTGATAACCCTTAGCTGTGATATGGTCAACGTGAGCATCAAAGTGCAACTTTGAGTCAAATAGTATACCCAGGTCTTTTATTAAGGAAACTTTTTCTAAATTTGTGCTACAGAGCGAATATGTGAAATGAGCGACATGAATTTTTTTGGTAAAAGAGATAGATTTGCACTTGGGTAAACTCAATTGTAGTTTATTTGTTAAGCAGTATGCAGAAAAACGATCCAAGTCCTCTTGCAATTTAACACAGTCATCAATAGAGCTTATTTTACGAAACACTTTAAGGTCGTCAGCATACAACAGAAATCCAGAGTTTCTAAAGCATGTATTTACATCATTTATAAATAAAACGAAAAGCAGTGGACCCAAAATTGAGCCCTGCGGCACACCAGATGTCACGCTAATCACATCGGAAGAAAACCCCTGGACCACAACCTTCTGAGTTCTATTTTTCACGTACGATACAAACCAGCGCAGCAGACTCCCACGGATACCGTTAAATTCGATTTTATGCAAAAGCATACTGTGATCCACCTTGTCAAAGGCCTTACAAAAGTCAGTGTAGATTGAGTCAACCTGCAATTGATTGTCCATATTTTCGAATAAAAAATTTGAGTACAAGACTAGGTTGCTTACAGTGGAGCGACCAAGAACAAAGCCATGCTGTTCTGGGATAATAATATTATGTAAGATAGGATAGATTGCATTATGAACTAGTCGCTCCAAAACTTTTGACAAGGTGGACAACAATGATATTGGACGATAGTTGGTAACGTCGTTTTTGGTGCCACTTTTATATACAGGCGTGATATGAGCAGTCTTCCATACTTGAGGCACTATACCCTCTTTCAGACTACGGTTAAATAAATAAAATAACGGCACGGCCATCGACTCAGCAGTGTGTTTCAAAAAGAAAGGAGGAATACCATCCGGCCCACAACCTTTAGCAACGTCTAAGGATTCAAGCGATTTAACTATCGTAGCTTTAGAGAATGATAAGTCCGTTATAGTTACTAGGCCTTCTATCGGCGACACACAATTTCCATCAACATTATTAGACGTAGGTTCATACACTGAGCTAAAAAACCTAGAAAATAATTTACAAACGTCATTCGTTACATTCCTCATTATTATATGTCATGGTGTTTGGTACACCTGTATTTCTTTTATGGCTTTTTATAAACGACCAGAATTGCTTAACGTCTTTTTGTATGCTGGTTTCAACAGAACGCAGATACCTATTAAAGCAATCAGCAGAAAGCAACTTAAATCTCCTGCGATATAAGGAAAATTGTTCGTAATCTGCACAATTTTTATATTTCTTCCACTTACACCATGCCCTTTCTTTATTTTTAAAAATGTGTATCAACGGACGAGAGAACCAAATCGGATATTCATTAGATTTAACCGGTCGCATCGGCACATGAGACTTTATAATTTCATAAATAGTTTCGTAAAAGCATTGAGTAGCGGAATCTATTGAGACATTACTATCTAGAACTGAGGTCCAGTCAACCAGAATAATATCTTTGTTAATAGCAGAGTAATTGGCTTCAACAAAACGATATCTAGGCGCAGAACACCGAACCATGGGCGCATGCACCAATTCAAAGGAGATAATTGTCCGAAAAGGCGGATGAAAAGCATCTACGGATATTAGGGGAATGGGCACAGGCTCACATACACAAACATCATTTGAAATCAATAAGTCCAAAGTGCGGTTTAACTGATTTTTAGTGTTATTATATTGTTTACAATCTATAGTCGATAAAAAATTAAGAAGCAGGATTTCCAATGAGCTGTTATTATTGTGTATGCAAGGCATGAGTGCAGGTGTGTCATATGAAACCCATTCGATGTGCGGTAAGTTAAAATCTCCAAAAATATACATATTACTGATAGTAAGGCTAGACATTTCTTTTTCAAGCAAATAAAATAACGATTGGTAAGTATTTAGCGTTTGGTTTGGCGGAACATATACGCCGCACACAGTGTGATACTTATTAGCAGTTTTAGAGTAAAACTTTAAAAGTACATAGTCAATGTTATGAGGCATAGTGTGATAACAGTCATCTTGACAAAGCGTCGTCGTTAAATCACAACGCGTTGCACTTAAACCACGGCGAACCGCTATCAATACACCTCCTCCATCAGACTTTCCACTCAACACACGGTTTCTATCGCAACGATACACAACATACCTTGAGTCGATGAATTCACCATTGTCAATATCGGGAACCAACCATGTCTCTGATAAAATAATGATATCGTGGGAGTCCGCCAGTATATTATTGTACAGAGTATTTAATTTTGTTTTTAACCCTCGGCAGTTTTGATAATAGATCGAGATGTTACTGACCATTGCACCAAATAAAAGTATCAATAAATGTTACTAGAAGAAAGGTAAACAAGTGACTCATAATCCGCGCATAACAATATAATCTATAGCCAGGGAACCTTGTGGTTCCAAATAATACTTGTGTATGATTAAAGTCACAAGGAAACTTGATAGGTATAATATAATCCATTATTTGAACATCATACCTATACGTATCTGTAAGAATTGATTGTAACTGCAAAGGGAATAAACATTTAGAATTTAATGTGAAAGATAAAGTAAATATGACGGTGGAAGTAAAAACCAAATTATGAGTAGTCGCATACCCCGTCAACACACAGAGCAATGCATGAAACAGAGCCCGCACGCGGAACATAATACAAATAACACTGTTCACAATACGATTTACGTCAATCACGATATTTTCGCTGACATTGATGGCTAAAAATAAAAAAACTATTAATATTAAGTAATCAATTTCCCGGAATATGGGGAGTAAGTTTTGATATATCCTTTTCTGAACGAATGGCGATGGCAGCGGTGGTGACGTCGGCTCTGGCAAGTATGACTCCGTGCTTGATCCAGACAAACTTGTATCCGATATCTTTGGCAATATCCCTGACTTGACGAAACAATTTCTTGTTTTGTAGTGTCAAGTGTTCATTTAAATATACTTTATGTGTGGAACCTTGTATATTTATATGCTCGGATGTAATACCTTTGTTGAGGCGAGCAGCAGAGATAAAGTTATCCCTAATTATTTGGCTGGAAAATTTAACTATTATGTTCTTAGGTCGTGAGTTAGTTGGGTTGGCTTGTGGTACACGGTGAATCGCGACCACATCACGAGCAGATATAGGTTGTTTTAAAACATTTGCAATATTTTCAATAATATTTACAAGTTTTCCCCACGTTTTTGGGGTAGATTACTTATTTCAAGATTACAGTTACGTGCTCTTTGTTCCATAGATTCAAGTTTCGCTTCCAGTTCAGCAAGCCGTGGTTCGTATGTTTGGGCGTTTTGTTCGATAATCTGAACACGATTTTTGACTGCCTGTGTACTTATTTCGAGGTCATCATATTTATCGCTGATATATTGAATGGATTTTTTCACACACTCGAATTCCCCAAGTAATTTTGAAAACTTATCGTCTTGTTTTGTGAACCACGTCTCCAGCATAGTTAGCATGCTCTCTTGAAATGCCTTAAATTCTTGACGAAATTCGGAGTCGTGGCCGTGTGACACTCCTTTCCGGAACGTAATGTAAGGTGGTGGCGATTCCTTATCGATAAGCGATCCATCTACGCTCATTTCACCATGCCTAGGTTCATTTTCAGATTCGTGATTGAAGGTGCTATTTATTGTAGTCATTTTGATATCGGCGACCTCTCACTCGCAGGCTACTCTGTGCCAGATCTTATGTATTGTGTAGGTAAGCGCACAACAATCGCTCGGTGTTGTACGAACGCGAACGCAGAGTCACTGTGTGAGCGAGTCGAAAAATAGCAACCGTACTTGTCCCACGCGGGGGTGAAGTGCGTCGTCGCGCTCGCTGCGCGCTGTACAGATCACTTGCACTAGTTATTAAAGTCACAAATCACATAGGAATGTACACACCACAATAGTTATTATTTGCTTCAAGATAGGTGTTAGAATTGAGGAGCACTAATTAGTAGAATTTTGTATAAATCAATTACACGTCTACTCTGGAAAGCGGTACGGGGACCTAATGTTAAGGTAAAGGTATAGTTTCAAGGTCAACCAAATTTTCGGAAGAGTTAGCGCAGTTGGTAGGTAAGATAGAAAATTTGTACGTAGAGACTATAAAGTTTGAGGACGGGAACAGAATCGAACAAGAAATGGCGGCGGAAAAGTTTTCATTGAGAACAGCGGTTAGTTTGCTACCGAAAATGAGTGGGGATGAGCAAGTAACCCAAGATTTGATTGATGCCGTAGGTTTATATAGCTCAATGTTAGAGGGGGCTGATAGTGCTCTTTTAATTAAATTCGTGCTAACTACACGACTTACCCAGGGGGCTAGGATTCGGTTGTCCTCCAATTACGCAACGGTGGAGAGTCTCTTGGCTGATATGAAGAAACATTTATTGACGGTGGAGTCGGACGTAGCTGTACAAGCCAAGCTTGCTCGCGCTAGGCAAAATGGTAAAACGGTCGCGGATTTCGGTACGGAAATAGAGAAGTTAATGGTCAATTTGACTATTTCTCAAGCCGGGGAAAGTTCGGAAGCTTATAAGATTTTGCAGCCGTTGAACGAAAAATATGCGATTAGGAAGTTTGCTGACGGACTTCGTAATCAACGTCTTGGTACGGTCATTACGGCGCGGAATTTAACTTGTTTGAAAGATGCAATCAGGGTGGCAGAAGACGAAGATTGTGCTTCGCAGGCGCAAGTCATGACGTACCAGCGCTGGCCTGCAAGAGGTAGTTTTCCTACGGGCAGTAGGAATCGTGGAAATTGTTATGCGCGGCACGCTGTAGGAAATGAGCGCGCATGGCAAAGAACAGCTGTTGGGCGTACGCACAAGAATGTCAACGTATGGCATAGCAGTGGAATGCGCGGTCGCGGCAATAATGCTCGTCGAGGACGGCAGACTCAGCAAGGTCGGCGGCACGTAGCGTGTTTTGAGCATGCGCGGGGCGATGCTGACTCAGGCGCAATGTCAATGTCACGGGGTAGCGAAGGCGGGCATTTGAGTGAGACTCAGTTTTTTCGAGGCTAAGCATATTTTAGCTTGCGATAGTATTAACTGGGTTAATTTACTAGTGGATAGTGTAGATACGGAATGGTTGGTGGATACGGGTGCGTCGATATCGGCCGTAAAGAGCAGTTTCTTGAGCAACAACGCTTTGTGCTGTAAAGTAGTAAAGGAAGACTTAGTGATTAATGGTGTAGGAGGTAGTTTGCGGGCTATAGGTTATGTGTGCTTGAAGTTGGGGTACGGGCGGTGTTCGTTCGTGCATAAGTTTTATGTATTTGATGATTTGCCATGTAAGTCGGTTGGCATATTGGGCCAGGATTTCTTGCAGAGGTATAGTGGTATTATAGATTTTTCGGTAAACAGGTTGTCTCTTGAGGATTGTGGACGGCAGACGGTTTCGATACCGCTTAAGTCCTATGGTTACGTGTTGACTATTCCTCCGCGGTGTGAGGTGGTTAGGTATTTCCCCGTTAACAGAGCAGAAGATTGTGTAGTGTTTAGGGAAGAATTGCGAGAAGGGGTTTTCTTGGCTAGTGTGATGGCTAGGCCTAGGAATGGGATGATACCCATTAGGATTTTAAACACAAACTCTGAGGAAGTTGTGTGTAGTGTGTCCGATGTTACAGTTTATCCATTAAGTGATTTCGATTGTTGTAATTTTGCGGAGCCGGAGGTGGACGTTGAGCGTGTTAAGGAAATATTTTCATTACTTAAGCTTGGACCGATGAGTGCGAGAAGTCATTTTTGTTGCTAAAGGAAGCGTTAATGAATCCACCGGTGTTGGATTATCCAGATTTTTCTGATGGCAACAGTTTTATATTGCAGACCGATAGTTCGGGGTACGCTGTGGGAAGTGTGTTGTGTAATGGGAACGGAAAACCCGTTGCATATGCTAGTAGGTCTTTAGGGAAGAGTGAGTTAAATTATCCTATACCTAATAGAGAAGGAGTTATTGGCGATAGTTTGGTCAGTTAAATATTTTAGGCCATATTTGTACGGACGGAGATTCATCGTAAAAACGGATCACCGGCCGCTATTGTATTTGTTTAACATGACCGATCCATCAAGTAGGTTGACTAAGTTTCGTTTGTGTTTAGAAGAGTACGATTTTGAGGTTGAATATATTAAGGGGAAAGAAAATGTGCTAGCGGATGCGCTTTCTAGGATAGTAATTACGAGTGAAGATTTGAAGACCATGCGAGAAGAGACTATATCCGTAATGACAAGAGCGCAGTACAAGCAGTTGGAAGAGCCAGATGTATGTGGTACGGACTCCGTGGTATCTGGGACTGATCACCCTAGGATCGTGGAAGTTCTTAAAAAACGAGGAAATGACGTTGAGATATGTTTGAATGGATGGGAGAAGATGTTACGTAACACTAATGGTAAAAAGGTATTTTCGAAGTCGCGCAATTTAGTGTATATGCCAGAAAACTCGAGTATTTATGTGAACTATGAATCTTTATCGGCATCATCGCGAGACGAGTTGTCGAAAGACATAGTCATTTTTTGTATTGGAAAAGGCATAAAAGAAGTTGTTATTTTTAAAAATCGTTATAACGTTAATTTTATTACAAGAATGGCGAAATATTTGAAGGGAAATGGTAGTTCCATGTGTGGAGATTTTAAAATATGTGTGGTGAAGGATTTGCGGAGAGTGGAAGGAAAGGATGAGAAGGAAGTTATTTTGAATGATTTTCATATTTTACCCACGAGTGGTCATGCAGGTATACGCAGGATGGTGAATAATATAAAGAAGTATTATTATTGGCCATCTATTGGGAAAGATGTAATGGAGTACATTGGGAAATGTGATAAGTGTAAGAAGCTAAAGTTCTCTAGGCATACTAGGGAGCCGATGACAATTACTACTACTGCATCTACGTCGTTTGAGAAGATTTATTTAGATGTAGTGGGACCGTTGGATAGGGACGAAAAAGGCAATGTTTACATATTGACTCTTCAGTGTGAGCTTACGAAGTTTGTGGAGGCTTATCCATTAAAGAATAAATCCGCAAATGAGGTAGCAAAAGCTTTGGTAGAGAATTTTGTTTTGAGATATGGGATACCGCGGGCAGTTGCTACGGATAGGGGCTCTGAGTTCATTTCAAAAGTAATGGTGGAGCTGTGTAATATCTTGGGCATCAATAAGATCTTGTCAACATCATATCATCATGAAAGTATAGGATGTTTGGAAAACGTTCATAAGACTTTAGGTGCGTATTTAAGAATACAGACGAATAATAATCCATCATCGTGGAGTTCTTGGATTCCATATTGGTGTTTTTCTTATAACACAACAGTTAATACTGTGACCAAATATACACCTTATGAATTAGTTTTCGGTAAAATTTGTAGGTTGCCAAGTAATCTGCGAGGTGAAAGTGTTGAACCTTTGTATAATTTTGATGATTATCCTTTAGAATTTAAGTATAGATTGCAAAGGGCTCAGAATGATGCGAGAGAGAATTTGATAGCAAGTAAGTTAGCGAGGAAACATTGTTATGATAAGAAACTTAATTCTATAGCTTATAAGGAAGGTGACTGGGTATTGGTGAGAAACGAGACAGGCAATAAATTGGAATGCATTTATAATGGACCGTTTGAAGTTGTAAGGGATGAGTCACCAAATGTTATTGTTAAATATAAAAATAAGATAGATGTGGTTCATAAAAATAGAACAAAATTATATTGTAAGAGTTAGAGTAAAGTTTAAAGTGTATAGGGAAAAAAAAAACACATTGTAATTTAGTTTTTTTTTTCATTTAAGAGGGGTGATGTGGTGTAGAGTCACGTACATCAGAACATCACGTATAGCACATATTTTAAGTTAAGATAGATATGCTGTGTTCGTAGTCTTAGTTTATGCATATTGTCACATAGCTCGTATGTATATATACGTTACTAATTAAAGGAACAGGAGTCAGTGATCAGCCGGCTCTTGGAGAACTACGCATCACGTTGTTTACTCAACCCCTCCTCCCCCCTACATCACAAAATAAATAAATGTAGCCGTGTGTACAAGGTTACGTCGCCGCGTCGTCGGCCTATGCAACGCGGAACTCACGTAGTTCGTATGAGTTATCTTAGATGGCGTTAGTTTTTTCTTGTATGAAGAAGGTTTATGTAAAATGTTCTGATGGGCGTATCCTTCCTTTTGAAATCATTGACGGACGGGTTAAAAAAGTTGGAGCATCGCTGGGCTAAGTGTATCGAACTAAAAGGAGACTATGTTGAAAAATAAATTGCCACTTTTCCAAAATTTTCGTTTACTTTTTGTAGGCTAAGTATTTATTGAATGACCCTCATATGTGACACCTTTTATTATTAAACTAAAAACCCTTCACTTGCTGCTGTCTATTAGTGAACGCAGTTTCTGTTTTGGATCATTAGGCATAGTTATGTGAATGCTGTATCATGAGGCGTAGTTTGATGACGCATGTGTGACGCCGCGACGCCCTGCGGCACAATACTCGCAGTGAGCACTCGTTATATCTTGATGATATTGACAAAATACGCACTTGACCCACTAGGCACAAACACGTTTGTAGGACAGCTTGTTTCTAACATACTTAAAAAAGCCTATATTTTAAGTTATCATCATAAAAGAAAACATTTAAGGACAGATGATTTCCTGAATCAACACAACTATTAAAATAAAATTCAATAAAAATAGAAATGACGTCAATCAACTTACTAGAAGTGATATGTTTTGGGTGTTTTTGTGTATGCGCCGCCGCCGTATCATTGTGAACATCGATACTTTGTAATCTACATATCTCGTAAATGATAAATGATTTTATTTCTGTAAGTAGGTTTGTATAAACCCTTTTACACGTTAATTAAGTACAAGCTAGTTTTTTTTTTAAACTAGATGAGGCCGGCGTTTCCTATCGTAACTAGGTACTCTGAGAAGAAAGGCCGAAACAAACTCAGAGGTCACAGTCTCTTTTAAAGTCCAGACAAAACCTTGGTCAGATCATGTGAAGGCTATTTAGATCGGTATCTGAAATGGTCTTTTGAGGAAAGAACCACACAGATTGAGTGGACCTGTCCAGTCAGTAAAATAAAAAAATAAAGTCAGTGCACGCAATTGTCAGCAATCGTGCAGCTCAACTCAGAATTTAAGGAGCTCAACGATTCGACGAACAATACCATAGAAAGGACATTTGAGTAGGCCGCAAAAATTTCAATATTTTCAGTAAAAGAGGTGAAATACACAACTATAGGACTAGAAATAGAGACCAATTAGTTCAACCAGGTTTCAGACTGGCTAAAGTAGACTCATCCTTCATGGGGTACTGTTTAAAATGTTACAATAAAATACCTCCCTACATACCCCAACTGAATGAAACGAAATTTAAATGTTGCATAAAACGCACACTATACAGCCAAGCATATTATAAGTTGGGGGATTACATCACTGACAAAAATGCTTGGCTCAGCGCTGGACCTGCTCCACAAGGGCGCATAAACTAATCGGTTAGCATTCAAAAATATTGTTGGAGCTGATGAAGGTTGCACAATCTATCTTTGCATTGTATAAATTCAATCTCTTAGTATTGCATAATTTTGCATAGAACATGTGTCAGCACTATGTACCTGCTTAATAAATAAAGCTTACTGGGTTCGTCTTTCATTGACTTTAATGTGCCCTGGCGGCTGAGAGTATGTCATGCTCACTCAAATGTGTCGCTGGTGGTGGCGTGTGTATTGGATGAGCTGAATGGTGCTGCTCCATACGTCATGTTCGTGAACTCGCGCAGTCAGTCGGCACTGGTCATTTTTTTGCTGCCACAGTTTATTTTAATTAGGCTTATTTTATTAAAATTAAGAGCTTGTTATTTTACTGTTCCCAAAACGGCTTGGACATAGAGATCCCTGGTCACTCGGGTATTGTTAGCAATGAGTGCGCTGATTCATTAGCAAAGTATGCCACATCGAATCCGGCTGATCGAAAGCACTACGTAGCTCATAACTACGATTTGCGAAATGGTGCCAAGCCCAAATTGTTCGACTCATGGACAAACACGTGGAATGAGACCTCCAAAGCCAAGGGTGCCTACTACGCAGCTATACAGCCCGACATCCAGCGGAAACCTTGGTTTTTTAAATACCCAAAATTGTCCAAAATAACTGTTTCGTCGCTTTGCAGACTAAGACTCTGTCATTGTTGTAGCCCAGTGTTTCTGAATAAAATCCATGTTAGGGACAGTTCCATGTATGAATGCGATCTCGCGGAGGGTACTTTGGACCATTTTTTTTTCTCCTTCTTGAACACTAAATCCTTCGATCTCTTTTGAATAATCTCCAAATGTAACATTCCTCTCCCAACAAAGTTCCACTCCCTTTTATCCCACTTCTCTCCCAAAATTATTAACCTTTTAACAACTTTTAAATGAAAATGATGTTTAATTGTAATTGGTGCGTAATAATTATGTAAATATGTTCTGTATGTATGTGCTGTTTATCACCATATTTTATATAAGATAGTAATAGAAAATAATTAGAAAGAAGAAAAGATAAAGAAAGATAGAAATAGAAAGATAAGATAAGATATTCATATTCATTTATTTGCGTTCCACAAGGTAAAACATGGTGTTAACAAAAGGCTTAGAGCTAAGAGCCGTTGTAGACCCTCTCAGGGCACAGCTAAATCTAATTCTAACAAGCTAAAATTTAAAAATAAAATAAAATATACATGAAACCAAATTACTAGATACATTCGCAAAAAAAAATATATAATAATAAGAAAAGAGATTAAGATAGTAATTTAGAATAATATTTATGTTTTCCTAACCCCCTGTCCTCGTTTTTTCAGCAACTAACATCTGTAGTACTACCACAAAGTGCAAAGTCGACGGCCCGCTTCCGCGCTGCCGTCTAAACGTGACGCTGGCAGAATAGTCGACATCAACTCAATAGCCATAAAAAAAAAGTATTAATGTCATTCTCATAGTTATTTTTATTTATACACTTTACTACAGCTGTACGTACTGTCATCTGCAAAGAGAACCATTTTGGTTGATGTTACTTTCGGGAGATCGTTAATATACTATATTAAAAAAAAATGGCAGCCCTAGTACGCTACCCTGTGGGACACCATATCTTACGTGTCTCGGTTTTGATACATAAATGGTTTCTAATTTAGTCTTAGGGCATATTCTAGCAAATTCTGTACAATGAAGCCTATTACGTAATTACGATTCTATTAGCTGTAGGACGTTCCCTCTTACACCATAACTATGTAATTTTTGTAACAGAATCATATGGTCCACAAAATCAAAAGACTTCGTCACGTCAGTATAAATTGCACAGACAGGATTTCTCTTGTCTACAGATGACATAACATTAGCTAATAGATCAAATAGTGCCTTATTAGTCGTGGTATTCTTACGAAATCCCTTTTGTTCTTTAAAATAATTCATACTTTTCGAAATATGCATATAGAGAATGGTAGATGACTTTCTCAAATATTTTTGAGAAAATTGGAAATTTTCAATTGGTTCGTATTTTTTTAAATTGGTTTTGTCATCTCTTTTCAGATTGTTTGGAAATATGCCATCAGCAATACACAAGTTAATTATATGAACTAATGGCGGTGCTATTACTTCTTTGGCTTTGATTGCTTTTGTCGAAACGCCATCATATCCAACAGTACTTGTGTTTTTTAGGCTGCTAATTATTTTTATTATGTCGTCAATGGTTACGAGTTGCATGTATGGTGAATTTAATGCCTGATTATTTAAATTTATATTATTCATCATGATGTCGGTTTTTACGTTATTTTCAATTGTATCAATAAAATATTTAAAAAAGTGATTAATTTGAGCTCTTTGAGTTAGTTTTATAATTTTCCTATAAAGTTTGGTGTCAAAATCAAAATTCATTTATTCATACTAGACTAAGAATCGGCACTTTTTGAACGTCAAAATCACATAAGACGGTCCCCCCAAAACGCCTGCCCTTCACCACTTTTTTGCTAACCCTTTGTCCACTTCCTTTGAGTAACTGCCTTTGCTTCTTACTATACTTCAGCGACAGCTGTCAGTAAAATCACGCCTATCTATACTGAGTCCTGAATTTCACTATAGTACAGATAGTACCTGTCAATGTCATACTTTATGGGCCTGCCGACCTACTTAGTGATGGCCGATGAATCATCGTGACCACAGACTATAAACTATCAATATTATAAATAACACTTAATTTATCTTTTAATTTTATTGTATATTTTAATATCATAACATTATTTACATTTGTACATACTTGATCTAAAATAATAGTGAGTAAATAAAATCCAATTTCTCACCTACTCATGTAAAATTCCATCCGTCAACGTCGCATCCTTGGGTTTCGGGAGAGGACACGCCGCGTTTGTGTCAAAGGCCATGTCACCAGCCATAAATTAAAAAAAAATGACTCCGCCATCTTTTTTTAATAAACCTCCATAGTCAATTCTCCTCAGTACGAGTGCCGACGCCTTAATTCATAATTCATTTAATTATTTGTTAACATAGGTACAATTAAATTGTTGTTATAAGAAATTACAAGCGCGCTATGTTATACCAGAAGGCGTAAAAATATTCACGGATGTTTAAGCAAATAGTAAATTTAACGCAGTACTAATTGATTTTCACAAAAATATAAAAAGAAGAAAATATAAATGACAAAAACGAAAAATATACAAGTAACATAAGTTTACTAAGACAATATTCAAATAATGTTTAAAAATAAAATAAAACAAGTCATAATTAAAATAATACAAAAATGTCAAACTAATCTACTAAACTAACTGTCATTCACAAGTAATAAGCGCCTTGTATACGCTACGTGTTTTCCGTTCTCATTACTTAGTTTTTGTTACTTGTCGGCGACTAGACCATATCTATGCACAGGGGCGCAAGTAGTGTGAAGCCTTCTAAGATAATAATTGTAAGTTAAGAAATATTTCTAACTAGAATTTTGTAAGGGATTATGTTTTTTGTTGTTTTTAATATCTTTTAATTAGTTTATATTACTTAGTTTGTTATTATTTTTCGTGTTTTGATCTAATAAGACTGTTTAAAGTAATTTTGTAAGGTAATTTTTAAACAAGTAAAAATTAGAGTATAATTTACGTAACTTGAAAACGTACTTTTTTGTTTGTGTACACATTTTAATAAATTTAGTTTTAAAAGAAAGGGATAGCTATAAAAACGATATTACAGTTTGTTTTATATAAATAGGACGACTGGTTTGGAAATTATAAGGGATTTTGTGAAGTGAAAATATACCGACCTACATTTTTAAAGGTTTTTGTTCAACGAAATTTTTATTGTTTATAGTTAGGTCAAATGTCATGGGGTGCATGTTGAAGAGCCTCCTCGTGGCTCACCCTGGGCAATGTCGGCTCCAATTGCCTACCAGGTTTTGGTGGACAATTGGGGCTGGCGGCTAATCTTCGACAAACGAGGAAAGGTCATGGTTCCAATCACCGATCATGCTTGATGGTCGGTGAAGGGAACCGGGCTACAGACGGTCAATACGTCCACTCCTCTTCTGCTTACAGAGGTAGTTAAGAGCGCTTATACCTTATGAGTGGCAACGTCGCAATTTAGTGTCATATTTCGTGGTTTTCAATTTTTATCATTTAATCGGAGATATATTTTAAAAATCTGTTTAATTAACTTTTTAGAATTACGTGAAAGTGTTTAAAAAGTAAGTAACCGTAATGCTTACAGTTATTTTACAATGAAAATAACGCCCTGCAAGTTTCCAATGTATTATTTGCATATAAATAGAACTGTAATCGCAACGATTTCTTACCTTTTACACAGTTTTCACATAATTCTAAAAAGTTAATTAAACAGATTTTTAAAATATAGCTCCGATTAAATGATAAAAATTGAAAACCACGAAATATGACACTAAATTGCGACGTTGCCACTCATAAGGTATAAACGCTCTTAAGTGGGCGTAGACTGGGAAGGGGCGCCGCGGCGCCGGCGCCGCTGCGGTGCAGGCGCACTAAAGCGGCGCGTGTTTCTCTCCTTGAGGAGAGAACTTTCGGCGGGTTCGCTGAGTCGGGTCGGCCGGACAGCGAACGGTGGCATGTCTAATGCCGCCGCCGCGCCGGGGCTTGGCTTAAGACGCGGACCGACTACGATTTTAATCGCTATTACCGCACTCACACAACCGCATCTGCGCATTTTACGGTAATGCACACACTCGCAAACGCTAACACGGGCGTTTGTGTGCTCAAGGAAAGTTGCATAGTATACGTAAGGAAATCAGATGTTTTCTGTTGAATATACTTACTTATGACGTGCGTTCTAAAATTCGATGTAATTACAGTGTCGGTTCATAATATGATACAATAAATAATTACACATAACAATTTAAAAAAAAACAAATACTGTTTATTTTTATTACAGTACATGATAAACAGGTCAAATATAAACATTCCGAATTTTACCCGACTGCTCTAGAAGGGGAATTATGCTTTTCGGGTGTAAGTCAGTATCAGGGTTGGAAGGGTTAATTAAATGGGTAGTTATGCCATTTCAAACTAAGTTTGTGTTTTAGATAGGTACTTAGTGGGTGCGGTAAAAAAATAGAAAATAAAACCAACATAAAGGCCCTCGGACCACTTAAAAATCACATAAACTCTAAATAAATGCAATAATATCACAGCTCCAAAGTGACAGATGCCATAATGTTTCTAAGAAAATGCGGAGCCGGGACGGAAGCTGGAATTCTGAAAAATTTAGACGATAGAGGGATCATCCACGGGAATGGAAGCTGCTGCTGGCTGAATATTAGTTGGTATTTGCTAAAATTGGTAAAACAGTGCGTGAATTGAACTAAAGTTCTGTGGCGGACTACTAAGGCTACTCACTGCCTAATATTGAAGTGAAAATTCAGTCTCAGTGGAAATATGGGCAATAAAAATAAAATGTTGCGAAAGAGTTTTACAAGAAAAAGACGAAAAACTCGAAAAAATGATGGAATGTTTGGGTAAGTAGGATGATTACGGTATTGCATCATAACATTTGAAATTTGTATTTAGTTTAGTTTACTTACGAAACTGTATAAATCTATAGAAACGGTATTGACACTTTCTACAAACATTTTGCTAAATCCAAAAACAAATAGGTGCACTCTATTTTGATGTCTATAGAATGCATATTTGAATGCGCCTAGTGCAAACGTCTCTGGTCGAAGCAACCATCGAGGCGATAGCCATATTGCAATAGTAGGTATAAGTAACAAAAACAAACTTGCAGATAAATCAGAGTGCGTTCGTAATTATTATAATAATATAAATATTGCACTAGTCATATATAAAGCATTTTGATTCTTTTGTAAGATTATTTTTATAATATTTATTGAGTCATTAGACCAGTGCCGATAATTTTTGAAAACGAAAAAATCACAGTAGGATGAAACCCATTGGAAAAGAAAGAGAATATAACAAAAATGAAAGGAAAAATAATTTACGGGCGATCCGAGGTCGGGAAGTGGGGGTTTTTGGGTAAAAAGCGGTTTATCTCGATTTCCGGCAAAACTACAAGTCTTATGGAAAAAAGTGTAATGGCAAAGTTGTAGGTAATAAAAAGATCTACTTACAACTTTTGTATTCACACTTTTTTCAAGTAACCTCAAAATTTATGTGAAAAATTCAAATAACCAAGTTCTTGGTTTTTTATTTTTATCTTTTACACAGCAATTATTTTTTTTACCGAGTTTTTAAAAAAGCAGATATTTACACGTGAGAATTTTCGATTGAAAATTAGGGTGCTTTTTCGATATTAGGTCAAAATAAGGTGAAAAAAATAAATATTTTAAATCAATAAAAATACAGTGTGCTTGAAACATAAAAAGGTAAGTATTCAGCAAATTTCGCGAAAAAAAAAATGCTGTGTAAAAGATAAAAATATAAATCCAAAAACTTGGTTATTTGAATTTTTCACATAAATTTTGAGGTTACTTGAAAAAAGTGTGAATCCAAAAGTTGTAGATCTTTTTATTACCTACAACTTTGCTATTACACTTTTTCCATAAGACTTGTAGTTTTGCCGGAAATCGAGATAAACCGCTTTTTACCCTTAAACCCCCACTTCCCGACCTCGGATCGCCCGTAAATTATTTTTCCTTAAATTTTTGTTATATTCTCTTTCTTTTCCAATGGGTTTCATCCTACTATGACTTTTTTCGTTTTCAAAAATTATCGGCACTGGTCTAATGACTCAATAAATATTATAAAAATAATCTTACAAAAGAATCAAAATGCTTTATATATGACTAGTGCAATATTTATATTATTATAATAATTACGAACGCACTCTGATTTATCTGCAAGTTTGTTTTTGTTACTTATACCTACTATTGCAATATGGCTATCGCCTCGATGGTTGCTTCGACCAGAGACGTTTGCACTAGGCGCATTCAAATATGCATTCTATAGACATCAAAATAGAGTGCACCTATTTGTTTTTGGATTTAGCAAAATGTTTGTAGAAATTGTCAATACCGTTTCTATAGATTTATACAGTTTCGTAAGTAAACTAAACTAAATACAAATTTCAAATGTTATGATACAATACCGTAATCATCCTACTTACCCAAACATTCCATCATTTTTTCGAGTTTTTCGTCTTTTTCTTGTAAAACTCTTTCGCAACATTTCATTTTTATTGCCCATATTTCCACTGAGACTGAATTTTCACTTCAATATTAGGCAGTGAGTAGCCTTAGTAGTCCGCCACAGAACTTTAGTTCAATTCACGCACTGTTTTCAGTCATAAATTACTTGAAAACTACAATCGAATTATGCACAGAGCGTCCGGTGCCAACTATCCAAGTCGAGCGCTGCCCGACGACAAAAGTATGACCGCGTAAACTATTGTCACCACTATGGAGCGTCAATAAGATTGAAAATTGAAAATGATATTTGTGTTGAAATGTGACGTAAGCTGCGAATGGGCATTTATTTTACTGCTTTTCTTTAGATTATTTAAAATATAGACATAAAATTAAATAATGGTTTGGTTAAAGTTTTAACAAAATGGAAAACCTACTAAATTCTTAAAAAAAAAACTGTTGTTATCGCTGGAAATACAGAGATCTTCGACGTCAAAGTTTATTTTTGTCCTACAACTTCCCAATTTTTTTATTGGGAATATCAAACTATTATTTATTATTCTGTTCGGTTTAAATTCTTCTTTATACCCTTCTCTGTTCACTGTATTTTTCGCGTTACTTATTTTTATTACATTACGTCATACTCGACGTGCTAAGAAACCAATTTTTGGGAATATTGAGATAACACCGCGCCTTAAGGCGCGGACCGACTACGATTTTAATCGCTATTACCGCACTCACACAACCGCATCTGCGCGTTTTACGGTAATTATGCACACACTCGCAAACGCTAACACGGGCGTTTGTGTGCTCGAGGAAAGTTGCATAGTATACGTAAGGAAATCAGATGTTTTCTGTTGAATATACTTACTTATGACGTGCGTTCTAAAATTCGATGTAATTACAGTGTCGGTTCATAATATGATACAATAAATAATTACACGTAACAATTTAAAAAAAAACATCACTACTGTTTATTTTTATTACAGTACATGATAAACAGGTCAAATATAAACATTCCGAATTTTACCCGACTGCTCTAGAAGGGGAATTATGCTTTTCGGGTGTAAGTCAGTATCAGGGATGGAAGGGTTAATTAAATGGGTAGTTATGCCATTTCAAACTAATGTTTGTGTTTTAGATAGGTACTTAGTGGGTGCGGTAAAAAAATAGAAAACAAAACCAACATAAAGGCCCTCGGACCACTTAAAAATCACATAAACTCTAAATAAATGCAATAATATCACAGCTCCAAAGTGACAAATGCCATAATGTTTCTAAGAAAATGCGGAGCCGGGACGGAAGCTAGAATTCTGAAAAATTTTGACGATAGAGGGATCATCCACGCGAATGGAAGCTGCTGCTGGCTGAATATTAGTTGGTATTTGCTAAAATTGGTAAAACAGTGCGTGAATTGAACTAAAGTTCTGTGGCGGACTACTAAGGCTACTCACTGCCTAATATTGAAGTGAAAATTCAGTCTCAGTGGAAATATGGGCAATAAAAATAAAATGTTGCGAAAGAGTTTTACAAGAAAAAGACGAAAAACTCGAAAAAATTATGGAATGTTTGGGTAAGTACTTAGGATGATTACGGTATTGTATCATAACATTTGAAATTTGTATTTAGTTTAGTTTACTTACGAAACTGTATAAATCTATAGAAACGGCATTGACAATTTCTACAAACATTTTGCTAAATCCAAAAACAAATAGGTGCACTCTATTTTGATGTCTATAGAATGCATATTTGAATGCGCCTAGTGCAAACGTCTCTGATCGAAGCAACCATCGAGGCGATAGCCATATTGCAATAGTAGGTATAAGTAACAAAAACAAACTTGCAGATAAATCAGAGTGCGTTCGTAATTATTATAATAATATAAATACTGCACACTAGTTATATATAAAGCATTTTGATTCTTTTGTAAGATTATTTTTATAATATTTATTGAGTCATCAGACCAGTGCCGATAATTTTTGAAAACGAAAAAAGTCACAGTAGGCTGAAACCCATTGGAAAAGAAAGAGAATATAACAAAAATGAAAGGAAAAATAATTTACGGGCGATCCGAGGTCGGGAACTGGGGGTTATCTCGATTTCCGGCAAAACTACAAGTCTTATGGAAAAAAGTGTAATAGCAAAGTTGTAGGTAATAAAAAGATCTACAACTTTTGTATTCACACTTTTTTCAAGTAACCTCAAAGTTTATGTGAAAAATTCAAATAACCAAGTTTTTGGTTTTATATTTTTATCTTTTACACAGCATTTTTTTTTTCGCGAAATTTGCCGAATACTTACCTTTTTATGTTTCAAGCACACTGTATTTTTATTGATTTAAAATATTTGTTTTTTTCACCTTATTTTGACCTAATATCGAAAAAGCACCCTAATTTTCTATCGAAAATTCTCACGTGAAAATATCTGCTTTTTTAAAAACTCGGTAAAAAAAATAATTGCTGTGTAAAAGATAAAAATAAAAAACCAAGAACTTGGTTATTTGAATTTTTGGTTATTTGAAGCCCAGGGAGGTGCCACAGGAGGGGGTGCCGCAGCAGGGGCAGGGACGGCCCGTGCCTGCGGAAGACCGGATTCTGACCCTGGTGCGGCAGGAGCTGGCTGACTTCCAGAGCCGGTTTTCCGCCCTGGAGGCCATTGTCCTGCGCCTGCGCGAAACCCGCGGGGCCGCCCATGCCCAGGGAGGGCGGGACGACTACACAGACGGCGAGGGCACCGGCTCTGGCTGCAAGACGGCCGCCCTTACCTCCTCCGCCCAGCGCCAGGTGTGCTGGTGGTCGCTGGAGTCGATGACCATACACCAGGCACCGCAGGCTTCGTATTCGCCCTCCAGATACGGAAGCCATTCAGGCGGAGCTGTACGAGGGGTACAGAGCGGCGAAGACCGCCCTCGAAGCGGAGATCCTGCGGGACTGGCCCGCGAGGAGTCGCTGGAGACTCTGAACAGGGACCCGTGGGGACGCCCCTACAAATTGGTGCGAGAGAAGAATATGTTTTCTTTTAAGGTTATGCTGCCAGACACAACACAACACCGCCTTTCATGGCAAATAAAATGTTGCAGTTATTAAAAAGTGCGGTCGACAATGTATCTGCAGAAGACTGGAAGAAGGTGGTAACCAAATGCAGAAAACTAATGGAAGAAGATTGGGAGCGGGACGTCCGATTTGATAATATTTGCGAACAAGAGTGTAGCGATTCAGAAACTGATTCAGATATGGATTTGAGGTGTACTCCTTTAAGAGAATAAATGTATTTTATATTAAAATGTTCGTTTAATTTAGTAACGTTTGTAATTAAATTAAACCCAATTATATGTTACATTAGCATCGATAATAGTAAGAAACGTCGTTAATTTCTATCGACATTTTTTTATATCCTGACAACCGTAGGAATGTCAGTTTGACATTATGTCGCAGAGATCAAGCTATCTTTTATATAGTATAAATATTTTATTCCATGAGATATCCATTTCGTTTTCATGTTTGTTTTTATAGTTATCACATTTTCGAAAAACATAATTTATTTAAAAGTGAAAAATCTTCCATGAAATTGACGAAAGCTACGTCTGCATCTGTAGCATCATGTACTTTCATAAAGGATAGATAGACAGCTTAGATGCGTTTTAAAAGCAATTCTTTTTGTGTGCGTTACGCCAACGGAATGTTGTCGTTTTTCAGGATTTCGACTTGACAGATATAGTACCTACTTCATGTCGTGTAATTGTGCCCGAAATTTATAATTTGTGCGTCTAGCCGATCCAAAGATAGGTATTCACGAAAAACAGATTCCACTGGAGTAACGTTACCCCAGCGGCATGTTTTTTTCCTGGTGGTCGTAGCTAAATACAAACTAGCAACTTAGATAAATAAAATGTGTGCGTCTTGAGGTTTCAGAGTTATTCAAGATGCCGCTGGGGTAACGTTTAGCAAAATGCTGTAGCTCTTAAACGGCATGACATACAACTACGTTTTTTTTACTACGATGGGTCTTAATTGTGCAATTTTATTTTTTCCATAATTGACGCCGCGCGCCGTTGGAAAATTAAGCATACTTTTTCAAAAACCCTGCCGTACAAGATACGGGAGAAATGCTGTTCTGACCCGACTGCCTCGCATCTATTCTGAAAGTTTAGAAAGTGTCGATATATTTCATTCATCCAAACAATCATAACGGAAACAAGTCAAGCAGATATTGTTTAGTATACAAATTGTGCCTTAACTCATTTTTATATAAAAAATAAAACAAAACATATTTTTAATAAAGATACATATTTCATATATTTCAACAAAACACGTTCGCGCTGAGTAGATATTTATTCACAATGTTAAGCAAATTATTTAGATTTTTCTTTTTGTTAATTAATATAGTCATAGTTCTTAGGTACATACTTTTAACTTTAATTAAACGTGAGTAGGTAAAGTGTCAACAATCGCATTTTACCTATTATTGATAGCTATACTTGTTTTTTCTTTTGTTTTCTCTCGCTACTTTCTAGGTACCTAGCTTTATCAATGCCGTGAAACTCTATTAATGGCTTAAGTGATAATTGTCATCAGCTCGCTATCACTGAGCAGTGTTTGCGGAATGTAAGATGCTGTTAACGTCAAATCCTTAGCGTGAGCGGAAAACGCGTGCACGGAAAACGCTTGGATTTTGTCTAGCCCCCTGTTCATTGATAGTGGAGTGAACATGCATAACACATGTAAGTTAATTATAAAATATATATTAATATAAACCAGACGTGGCGGCGATTTTTTAAAAAGGAAACTACTTATAACGTTAAACGCAAACAATCTTTATTTAAATGGCAATTAAAATGAAATTACAATTATAACTAATCAACAAAAATATAAACGCCTAATACGTCCAGCACGCTCAAATGCCCCAAGAAAAGTGAGTCTCGCCGCTCGGAACGCCGCAGGCGCCCCTCCAGCCGGCCTCGCCACCGTCAGGCGATGCTACGTCATCATGACGTGCCACTAGGCCCCGCCTCCTGACCGTTTATTTCTAACACGGCCTCTCCTGACAGCGCGGCGTCCTCGACCGCCTGATTTTGGATGGGCAGCTCCTCGTTATTAGAGTTGCCAAGAACCTCGATATCGTTATCTGCAACACAATATTTTTTTTTTTTCAACTAGCAAAAGTTTCAGAGACCTAAAGATAGAAAGAAACCTTATAATGATTAATAGATCCGCATCACAGCCGTAAGCGTGCACTCAAACAGCTGCGACCGACTCTAAAAACCGCTACATGAACTTAATACAATTTAAAGTCTGTCAGTTCATTTTAATATTAAAATGGTCATGAGATCTCAACATTTGTTAAATTTAAGGAAAAATAAAATGGAAATTACAACCCCCATGCAACGCCTAAGCCTATAAGAGGCTCTGCCAGTACGCCATAGGTAGCTGCCCATCGGGCAAGCGCGCGTCACTGATGAGGATAGTCCTCCTTCTCGAGAAACATGCCTTACAGCTGCCAACAGCAAGCATGTGTTACTGAGGACGAGCCTCCCTCGAGACATACTGCACACGCCATAGGTAGCTGCCCCTCGGGCAAGCGCACGTGGCATCTCGAGAACTCACCATCATCACTCGTGGCGAAGAACGCTGCACACGCATCCGGCGTCCATTCACCGCGCCATGGAACCATGTGTTCCGCTGCAGCCTGAGTCCTTTTGCCGTAGGACCCCGCCAGAAGTTCCAGCTCATAGCGGTGGTGGGGAAGCTGCTGCACGATCTTGTATGGACCGCGCATACCGGAATCCAGCTTGCCAGAACTCTGCGAACTCTTGCCAACAAATACGAAGTCACCAAGCGCGTACACACGTGGTTCCTTCCGCGTCTCATTAATATGTTGATCTTGTCGCCTCTGGTTCGCCTTAAGTAATTCGGATGCACGTTGTCGCCTTAGAGTGACCATTGCTTCGCGATTTGCATGCGAGTCTTCTAGGGCTACATCTCTGACTAACGCTCGCAAAACCGGGGTGGTAGCTTCGACCCCAATTAAAAGCTGGAGAGGTGACGTCTGTGTCGTGGCCTGCCGGGTTATGTTCAGTGTTAACTGAATCTTCCACAGCGTATCAGACCAACTGCTCCCCTTGTTGTTAACCTCGACGCGTAGCATATTTAAAACAGAGCGGCAGTATCGTTCTGCTTGACCATTTTCTTGGTGCATTTCAGGCGTAATTAAATGAGTGGCGCACCCCAACCCAGATACCCAATTTTGAAAATTAGAGCTTTCAAACATCCTACCTCGATCAGTCACGATTAAGGATGGTGTACCAAACAAAGAAATTGCGTTTGTAAATACGCGTTTTAAATCCTCCGTGTCCTGCCTGTACAGAGAGTACAGGAGAGAAAATTTGGAAAAGGCATCTACAAGTACCAACACATATTTAAACCCCTTTGATTCTGGTAGCGGACCCAAAATGTCTATATGAACGGTAGAAAAAGGGCTATCGGGTTTAGTCCAGGATTCTATGGGCTGATGTGGGGCTCGGGGAACTCGTTTATGTGAGAGACAAACCACACAGTGGGAAATATATTTCTTTACAAATTGCCTAAGGCTGGGGAACCAGAAGTGACGGAGAATCAGGTCAGCAGTTTTGTCCATCCCGATATGTTCGTGATCATCGTGAAATACACGTAAGAGGCTAAGTCTGTGACCTTTTGGGATAAAACAGAGAAGTCGAGATTCGTCACCCGTAGGACAGTACTTGTAGTACAAAAGGTTATTTTTAACAGCATATCGAGAGGAATCCAACTGTCCGTCCCTCAATTTCTCCATCAATTCTTGTGTTTCAGAGTCAGCAGTTTGAGCAATTTGAGCCCAGTTATTGGGTCGGCGAATATGCGACACAATTGCCGGGTTCCGACTCAAATAGTCAGCGTGCTGCATCAGAGTACCCTTTCGATATTCAATGGTGAAACGAAAGTCTTGCAAATAAACCCACCAACGAGCTACTCGTGGGACAAGATCTTTCTTTCGTTCGGTTAGTTTTAACGAATTACAATCCGTCACTATCTTAAAGGTGATGCCGATCAGATAGTGGCGGAAATGTTGCAATGCCTTTACTATTGCCAAGGTCTCGAGCTCATAACTATGATATCGAGACTCTGCTCCATGTGTTGCTCTGCTAAAATAGCCGATAACACGTTTGCGTTTACCACCATGCTCTTGAAGCAGAACAGCACCATAACCGATCGCGCTAGCATCGGTATGCAGCTCAGTAGGCAAGTTTGGGTCAAATATCGCAAGCACAGGTTCTTCGGTCAAACAGCTAATAATGTAATCACGCGCCGCGTTTTGGTCGTCACCCCAGATAAAAGGTTCCCCCTTTTTCATAAGTTTAGTTATGCAAGCCGTTTTAGCTGCGTAATTGGATATGTATCGCCTAAAATAACCGGCTAGACCCAAAAATTGCCGTACTTGCTTAACGTTCGTAGGTTTCGGGGAATTAACCAAAGCGTCCACCTTCCTAGGACTCGGCCGTACCTGACCTTGACTAATAAGTCTGCCTAAATATTCTACTTCGGTCTCTAGGAAAGTGCACTTCTTTAAATTTATGGAAAAACCGGCGGTTTTGAGAATCACAAGAACCTGGCGCAACAAATCAAATCCTTCATCAATTGAATCCGACAGAATCAAGACATCATCGATGTAATTAAGCACCTTCCCAGTATCTATCAAGGGTTTTAGTGTCCTCGATATGATCCTCTGATACACCACAGGAGCATTCGTCAAACCGTAAGGCATTTTTAAATATTCAAAATGACCCTCGGGCGTGACGAACGCTGTCCTGGCAATAGATTCGTCATCCTTCAAAGGCACCTGATGGAAGCCTGTAGCCATATCAAGACTTGTAAAGAATTTACTGTTACCCAATTTATCGATATGGTCATCTATTAAGGGTAAGGGAAACCTATCTTTCACAGTGACGGCGTTCAGTGCGCGGTAATCAACGCACATCCTATCAGATCCGTCTTTCTTTTTGACAAGTATGATAGGACTTGCGTACTCCGATTGAGATTCTCGGATGATCCCCTTACTCATTAAATCCTTAATTATGTCGCGAACTCGCATCTTCTCGTCAGCCGAAAGCTTATAAGGGCGATAGTGCACAGGAACATCGCTATTTAGTTTGATTTCCATACTGCCAGTATTGACAGTACTTGTCGCTGTGCCAGTAACGAAAGCATCAGAAAACTCTTCTATCAGTGAAATTAACTTCATCTTATCCTCGCCTATCAAGTGCGTATTTATTTTCTCAATATCTAAAGCACGTAAATGATGTACCTGAGCACTACTGACCCTAGTGAGCCGTTGTTCATCACCGGTCCGTATGTAAGTGACCCCGTGTCGATTTAAAACATCTGTTCCTAACAGAACAGGGGCACTGATAGTGTCAGAAGGTACCACGAATAGATCTACTTCTAAAGATATCTCAGGGAATTCGATAACTGTAGTCACATAACAAGTAGATTCTATTTCCTGACTGCCTACTCCACGCATTAAACGATACGTAGGAATCCTATTGCAATTGAGGTGTTTAACAAATAAATCAGAAATTAGGGATATATCGGAACCACTATCAATTAAAACATCGACAGGCATTTCCTTAATGATAGCGGTCATATTATTACTGTTTTGGACAAACTTTGACAAAAATTTACGTTGGATACCTTTTTTCCATCCGCCTCAGCACGTTGTTTAGCAAAACACCTTTCGGCTGAATGTCCTACCTTGCTGCAATACGTGCAGGTTAGAGACGGTTTATTTGGGGCGGTAGATATGGTATTAGATTTTATTGGTTCGGTTTTCTTTTGTTTCGGACAATGAGACTTCAAATGACCGACAGCATTGCAGTTAAAGCACTTCATATCCGGCTTCGAAGCGTTACGTTTTCGCGATTCGGAATGACGTTCGTTTGACGAACGAACAAAATTGTGGGTAGATCTAAATTCCGTTTTTGGTTTCACGTATACGGATAAAAATTCTACTAATTCGTTAAGTTGTAACTTAGCATTAGATGCGGCAGCCTTTACCTGCGGGTCTGTTATGCCGCGAATGATAATGGCGGTTTTTAAATCATTGGAAAGGCCCTTTACAATATTTAAGCGCAGTAATGACTTGCGCGCATATTCGGCATATGTAGCAAAACTTTTGGAGTCCTTATTCATCACATCAAACAAAATGTTAGCGATATCAACGTTTCGTGGGCAGAGTGATCGGAATTCCAATTTAAAATTTGACCATGATCGATCGCTGGATACCCAATCGTTCAGCCATGTGCGCGCATCGCCCTTTAGGCAAGAACCAATGCGCGACAGGCACTCGCGGTCGTCCCAACGATTCAATTCGCGACCTCGATCAACCTCCGCACACCAAACATCAAAATCATGAATATTAGGGTCAAAATTGGAGATATAATAGTGGATTGACTTTGCTTGTAGCAAGGATGATAACGCGCTCACAATTTTGTCCGTCGTATTCTTATTAGAGTTAGAATCTGACTCACCGGGCGCGCTGGAATTACCTGTAGCCACAGGCGGTGGGGTTAGGCAATCACGTGCTGGACGTTGCAATGTCAAAACTGAACCCGAGGTGGTGGACAACCTATCCTCGATTGCATGTAACCTACCGAGAATCGTATCTAGTGCCTGACTGCGAGAGCTATCGCGACGGTTATGTGAACGGTCGCGACGCCGCTTACGAGAACTATCACGACCTTTTCGCGAGCCACTAGAACGTTTACGTGGACTGCTGTCTCTTTTCTTCGATCGAGAATGACGTCCAGATATATTCAAATCAAACTATTTACGATTTATCGAAACAAAACTAGCACTTTAACCACAAACACAAATATACCGTTACAGAATGAATTTAAATTTAGAAGTTACGAAAACTTTTAAAATAGCCGTTAGCGGATAAATGTCGTGGTCTATCCCACTTCTGATAATATAAACCAGACGTGGCGGCGATTTTTTAAAAAGGAAACTACTTATAACGTTAAACGCAAACAATCTTTATTTAAATGGCAATTAAAATGAAATTACAATTATAACTAATCAACAAAAATATAAACGCCTAATACGTCCAGCACGCTCAAATGCCCCAAGAAAAGTGAGTCTCGCCGCTCGGAACGCCGCAGGCGCCCCTCCAGCCGGCCTCGCCACCGTCAGGCGATGCTACGTCATCATGACGTGCCACTAGGCCCCGCCTCCTGACCGTTTATTTCTAACAATATAATAAATAAAATAACTGAAAGTGGTTTTGTAAAAGCACATTCGGATAATCTGCCGAGAATAGATCCATCCATGTCATCTTATTTTCTTTCAAATCCAAAGGACATCTGACCAAATGGACCAAAAAGTGAAGTAGCCGGCCAAAGAAAATTATGCATATTATATTATGATAGTACATGAATACTTAAACATTTTTTAATAAGACGTCATTCCTCTAGGTCTGATAACTGAGTCACTACATAAGGTTAAAAAATTAAATTTCAGTCAAAACTAATAAAGAATTTGTAAATGAAAAACATGTGCTTATCTTCTAAAGCCTTTACTATTAGTTTCTTGCGATGGACATATAATCCAAGTATCAGGTCCGCATACTGCTACTTCTTCCGATGCTCAGATTATGTTGAATATGATAGAGAATGAAGATGGTCATGGTGATGGGGTTTTCAATTGGTTCTACAAGAGAAGGAGCCGTTTTTATTTTAGATCGCGGCTTTAGAGATGCGATTTCTACGATGAATTCGTATGGCTACACTACAAAAATGCCCGAAACAAAGTATCCAGGAGAAACACAGTTGACTACCGAACAAGCGAACAAGTCTAGACTTGTGACTATTTGCCGATGAGTTGTCGAAGTCGTCAACGGGCGCTTCAAGCGAGATTTTCGCATGTTGAGGAATGTGTATACAAATATTTCGATACCGTACATGATTGAGTATTTTAAAATTGCTGCAGCATTACTAAATGATTACCACGTCCTCATAGAGGATAACATCCATGCAGCAGACTTCTTGCAAATAATCCAAGAAAGATTTAACCTGCCTAATAGGTTATCAGAGATTGTGAATCGTCACAATTATAATAGAAGAGCGCAGTTTCGATCTATGTCCGCAGATATGGCAGAGTTTAACAATTTCCCGAAGTTAACAGAAGAAGATTTGATATTATTTATTTTAGCCTCGGCATATATCAAATAAAACTAGCCAGAAGCTATTACGGGGAACACCTTATGGCAAATAGCAGTTTTATAATTGAACTAGGTGGTGAAATACCTTCTGCCCATTTGGCTGACCTGGAAGGTCATGACTTATGGATGATTCGAGGACGGATCCAATCAAGACATGTCCGAGCGAAAACTAATTACGTGTACTTAGTGATCGACAGGGCAGCAAATGGACGACAAGCAATAGCTCACTATTATTGCACCTGTAATATAGGAAAACGAACTGTCGGTTGCTGCTCGCATACCATGTGCATAATAATTATGGTATAATGGGTTATGCTCGGCACCACCCACAAATATCCGCCCCTGCAATGGGCTTAGAAAACCTACTTATAACAACTGCAGAGCTGTAAGAGTAAATAATGATTACCTATATCATAATTGTTTATCTGTGTAATGAATAATTTTATAAAAAATAAGTACTTACGTATACAATTGTTTTCATTGCAGCATCCTATAATTTTTCTTACAACGACAATTAGGTTATTAACATTCCAAAAAAAATATTGATTAAATGAACAATTCAAGTTAATTTGGTTAATATTTATGAAAATGCGTTATGTATCTTAATACGCTATATTATAAACAATATTGTAACGAGTTTTAAACATCGTTACATGCTTCTCATCGATTAGTGAATTTCGGAACGTCACTTTAGCTGTCATTGGTTGCCTGTGCGCGCCGAGTCACCGAGCTGTCAATGTGACATCGGCACTTTGCGAACTTTTCTAGACTAGACAGGATGGTCTAATATATTTTTTTCTAAACAGGTTGGCATCCGGCCCTTACCGTGGCCTATTGATGGCGTAGGGCTCTGCTACACCCTCTGAGAGGTGTCGAGGCAACGACCCTCCATTTATTTGGCCTACATATTATATTGAATTGCCTTAGCGATTGTCGCCCACATGGATTTTGGGTGCGCTGAGGCAAAGTAATTTTTTGTTGGAAAGGACGCTGGAACACGGCGTCCTTTTTCCTTTCTTTTTCTCCTTTTTCCTCTTTTTCTTTATTTTTCAATTTATTGATATTCCGAGAGGCCAAGCTGCCGGGGTGTACGTCTGAAACCGTCTATGAAGGTTTAATTAATCCATTTATTTTTTCCTTTTTATTTAATATCACAAGATGCAATAATGATAATAACAATAGCCATAATGATAATAAGTAAATCTATGACTAATGAAGATATTCAATTACTATTAATTAAATATCTTCATTAGTCATAGATTTACTTACTTGGAAGCTACTGGCAAATAAATGAGGCATTAACAAGGTTATTTCCTTTGTTTTAATTATCTCACATCACAGCTACCTCCGGCAGATTAAAAGTCTGACTCTACGAAGGTAAGTTATCCGGAATTAAAACATAGTGTGCAATCTCCAAGGCGCCCGAAATTCTTTTATATGTTTTTCTTGTATATCTTTATAGGAGATCACACCATTTTACACGCTGGACAAGCTCTCTTTACAATCTTGTCCAAAATTTAATCCATTTATCACAAAACACATTTTTATATATTACAATATATTATTGATATATATTTATATATATTATTGACAATAGAGAACAACCCAATCGAATCAACAAATAAAGTTAATTTCTATTTTTCTAACGTGGGCAAAACTTTAGCAGAAAAGACCATACAATCTAGACGTTGTTTCCCTCAAAACCGACCTAAAACTTTCCCCAGACTCAAATCGTTTGTCTTACTAGATACGGATTACGGATGTCGATGAAGTACTAACAATTATTTCTGGACTAAAGGACGTTTGCGCGGTTGGGTGGGACGGCATATCAAACAATATAAGTACTTAAACATTTCAAATACCTACTTGCTCCGCCGCTAACTCATATTTTTCAGTTATGCTTAACTAATGGTATATTCCCTAAGTTGCTTAAAAAAGCAGTGGTTATTCCTGTACATAAATCTGGTGACAAAAAATGTGTTAATAACTACAGACCCATTTCAGTTTTAACAGGGCTCTCCAAGATCCTAGAGAAAATCATTAATATTAGATTAATGAAATACCTAGAAGATAACAAATTGCTTTCAGCCAGACAATTTGGCTTTAGGCCCAAAAAATCAACTAATCAAGCAGTACATCAAATGACGGATTACATATCAACTAATTTGGATTTGGATCTTCCTAGACCTCGCCAAGGCCTTTGACACAATTTCCTGTCCTTTATTATTGGACAAGCTTGACACACTCGGAATAAGAGGTACAACGCTTGCATTACTTTCTGATTATCTTAGTGATCGCGAACAATGTGTCAAAATTGGTCAGTACGTCAGTTCTGAGCTTCAAAATAGTATTCAAAATAGCATTTTGGGTCCTACTTTATTCCTAGCATATTTAAATGACCTGTGCAGCTTAACACTCCAAAATGGTGTCATAATGTCTTATGCAGATGACACAGCTCTATTGTTTTCAGACCAATCTCGAGATGAGGTGTATAAACAGGCCCAGAACGGTTTTAATATAGTGTCTAATTGGCTATATGAAAATCTCCTAACACTAAATGCAGAGAAAACCAAACACATTTTATTTACTATGAGAAATACTAACCTGCCTACTACTAACATAAACATTTATGCGCATAAGTGCTGCACGTATGCTGACATTGCATGTAATTGTCCTACTTTAGTAAAAACCGATCATATGAAATATCTTGGTGTAACGATTGACACAAATCTGAATTTCCGTTGATTTGTTATGCACTCGTATGCGTAAATTAATATACATTTTTAAGAATTTACGATATATAACGGACTACAAATTAATTAAACAGGTCTATTTAGCTTTGTGTCAATCCATTCTCACTTATTGTATAATTTCATGGGGTGGGGCTGCTAAATCAATCCTACTGCCATTAGAACGTGCGCAGAGAGCTATCCTTAAGGTAGCCACCTTTCGCCCATTTAGATTTCCGACACACGAGCTTTACACGGCATGTAAGGTTTTAACCGTGCGTCAACTATTTATAATGAATATAGTACTACACCAGCATAGCAAACTTCCGTATACGCCAATACCTCTAAATAAGAGAAGAAAAGACTTAGTTTGCTTAATGCCGCAAACTAGACATACTTTTATAAATAAATTTTATGTATATTTAGGTCCGTTCTTATATAATAAAATTAATAAGTCTCTACATATTTATAGTATAAATTATAAAAAATGTAGTGAAATGTTGAGTGAATACTTAGCGACATTTAATTACTCAGACACAGAAAAATTGCTAGAAGTAATGCAATAAGTTTACTTAAGTTAAATACATTTTTATTTAAAAATATAGTTATTAGGTATTAATGCTAGCTCTATGTGCAGTGACATAATAGTCCACTAAAGCACTCAGCGTTGTTAAGCGATGGCCTGAAACACAGGTTTGAATAAACCTACATCAGGCAGGTCGCTATCGTATTCATATTAGGCCTTTAACCAATTTATAGGTATAAGTTATACACCAGATTAATTTTAGGCATAGTTTATTTTTTTTCTTCATAATATTAATTTGTAAACTTGTAATCATGTAACTTTAATGTAATTTATTATGTGAACTTATGAATAAAAATTATTATTATTATTATATTATTATAATATGAAACAAAAACCCTGTTGTTCCTTTTAGGGACGTATACATTTACCTACAAACACAACATTGATGAAATTATAATTTAAATAAATTGAGTATTGGCCAGTCGAGAGGTCCATATCAAATAACTATTAAAATCGGCACATTCGAAAAAATGTTTATAGTATCTGATTTTACAAGTACATCTTTACTTCGCTAAATAGCCTACGAGATCGGCGGCTTTCTTTAAGCCGACAGAAGATGCCGCCAAAAGCTACCGCGGCGCACGGGCCCCGTGTCGGTATCACGTGCCTACCTACCCCGCCACCCCGCCACTCGCCGCCCTGCGAATCACTTCCTTAGTCTCCCGCACAACTTAGTTTTGAACGGATGTTATTGTTGACCTACGTAGTGAGTGCTTGTGATTTGTTTACGTAGTTAAATATTTACCATGTCCTATTCTAACATAGAATATTTTAAATGTTGATGTGTACGCTGAAGCACGCAGACTCTACTAAGAACGTTTTGCGAGTCTACCATTACCATCGGCGATTGCATTCTAACGTTTGCACGTACGTACAATACCGGAAGTGTGCACGGACGAGACCAACATCGAGCTGACGGAAGCAGACCCAGGACTCGAGATATTGACACCGAGGAGCAAGTGTTGGACTTGCAAGATCACCTGATCTGACGCCTTTAGATATTTTCCTCTGGGGCAGTATAAAGCAACAGGTGTTGAAAAATACATGCGATACGGAGTTCGAAATGCGTTCACAGGTAGTAGCAGCATTTGACCACATCAAGTCCGATACCTCCGTTCTGCGGAGCGTACGTAGGCGTTGCAACAAATGTGTAGAGGTACAAGATGGTCATATCGAACAGCATCTCCGTGGCCGTCAAATAGACATCATAACAAATTAAGGCAACGCGTCATCGCTGCTCCCGCGCCGTCCGATCGACCCAACGAGTCATCACCTCCGCCCCGCGCAACGCGTCCCCGCCGTGGCCACGACCGGCTATAAAAGCCAGAGCCCCAGCCAGTTCAGTCACATTCCCGATCAGTTCGACTCGATCAATGACACGACAGCCGCGATCGACTCACTCACGGATCACGTACAATCCGTCCTGAACGAAAGTTCTAGGGAAGTTCCAGCGATGGACGACCATCGCTGGAAGTTGCCGGACGATGCACGTGAACTGCTGACTGAGAAGAACGCGGCTGTACGTGACTACAGCAACTTTCCTTGCCAAGCTAACAAGGCCCATATGCGCTATTTACAGAGATCTGTAAAGAAACGCATAACGGAGCTGCGTGACGCTGGCTGGAACAAGATGCTGAGCGAGTTAGAGCCCACCCACCTGGCCTTTTGGGAACTGCAGAGGAAACTCCAGTCCCAAAATGTAGCCTCCATGCCCCCACTGGTGCGTCCCGACAAGACCATCGCGTTCGATGACATCGACAAGGCCGAGTGCCTTGCCGACAGTCTTGAGGCCCAATGCACACCCAGCTCCCAACCAGTAGACCAAGCTCACCTCTCTGAGGTTGACGCGGAAGTCGAACGTAGAGCCTCCCTCCCCCCCGTCGAAGACCCAGATAATCCTCTGCACCCCATCACCCCAGACGAGGTGCACGATATCATCAAGGGTCTGAAACGCCGTAAAGCCCCCGGCCCAGACGGAATCACGAATAGGGTGATCCAATTGTTCCCCGCAAACCTCATAATGCTCATGACCATCATCTTCAATGGTGCTCTGAGCAACAACATCTTTCCCCAAGCTTGGAAAAGGGCCACTGTCATCGGTATTCCAAAGCCGGGCAAGCCCAAAACCGACCCCTCTAGTTACCGCCCCATCAGTCTGCTCAATGTTCTGGGCAAAATCTATGAGAGGCTTATATACAAGCGACTCAGAGATTTTGCCGAGACCAAAGGCCTCATCCCCGACGAACAGTTCGGATTTAGATCCCAACACTCGAGCGTTCAACAGGTACACCGCATCATCGAACACGTAAGCGCTGGTTTCCAGCGTGGGTTCATGACGGGTGCTGTGTTCTTCGACATAGCGAAAGCGTTCGACAAAGTCTGGCACAATGGCTTATTATATAAGCTTTACCAACTCGGTGTGCCAGACCGTCTCGTACTCATCCTGCGAGACTTTTTGGCTAACCGAACCTTTCGCTATCGTATCGAAGGGGCGCTTTCCTCCCCCCACCCTATCCGCGCAGGAGTCCCTCAGGGCTCTGTGCTAGCTCCCCTCATGTTCACCCTATTCACCAGTGACATCCCGAAATGTAAAAATGCGCAGTTGGCTCTGTTCGCAGACGATACGGCCATTTATTACACTGGGCTCGTCCCCGACTCGATATCTCGCACTCTCCAAACCGCAGTCAACAAGCTTGGCGAATGGTTCAGAAAGTGGAGAATCGAAGTTAACCCCGACAAGAGTCAAGCGGTTCTCTTCTTGAAACCGCGTGTCAAACGCAGACATGACGACGCCCGCCCGATCAAGATGTTTGGCAAGCCGATCCCTTGGGAGAAGCATGCCAAATATCTGGGTGTGACTTTGGACAGACGTCTCTCCTTCGCAGAGCACATAAAGGTGGTTCGTTCGCGAGCCGCCTTTGCTCTGAGTAGACTACATTCCGTCCTAAATGCAAGCAGTAAATTGTCACTCAGGTGCAAACTGCGCATTTATACGGCATGCATCCGACCTATTATGACATACGCCTGTGCTGTTTTCGCACAGGCCCACCCCCGGCACATCCACAGGATGCAGACCCTACAGAACCGTTTTCTACGTAAAATCACGGGTTCCCCCTGGTTCGTTCGTAACATAAACTTACATTTAGATTTGAAAATCCCCACCATTCAACAATTCATGAAACGCGCTTGCAAGCGTTTCTTCGATACCGCTGGCAGCCATCGCAACCCTCTGGTTGCGAAGGCCGCCAGTTATGTCCCCTCTAGAATCAGTAGAATCCGCCGTCCAAGGCACGCACTGACCGACCCCGACGACCCCACCACCCTCCTCCAGGAAAGCAGTAGGGCCACCAGTACAGTATACAAACACAGACACAAAACGAAGTTCCGACCTCGCCGCCGAGGTGCTTCGCATCCGCGTCCGCGTTCCTCCCCGATAGATTCCTCTTCCCCTCCCTTGATCGGATCCACAGAGCCAGCTGGTGGCGTAGCTGAGCCAGTAGTTTTACCCCTTAATAATAATGAACCCACTTTGATCCAGCCTGTCCCCAACTTGCTGTCCTTCCCCAGCGACGCCCTAAGCCGAGGTCCGTACCCCACAGGGGGTGCCCTTAGGTGATGGTCGCTTAGTTTATAATTAATATTATGCCCCTGGCTGGAGGCTTTGAGTTAGCTCGAAGGCACCACAGGATTGACCGGTTAAGCAGTCACGGCCTCTCAAGGCCAACTGCGAGATTTATTTATTTAAATAACATGGGAGACTTACAGCTAAAACAAACAGATTAAGGACAGTACATTAGTCTGAAAGCCAATTACAGGTCTCCACTTATAAAATACAGAGAAGAAAAAATAAATTATAAGGACATTCACACCAAACTACTATACTCGCGTGTACTACAGCATAATATTATGTTGCTCGAAGTGCTTAGCAATCATCATAACAAGATAAATTCATGAAAAAGTTACGGCTTAAGCACTTCCTGGCTGACGACACACTAGTTAGGAACGGATCTATATCGTACTGTTTACAAAGCTTGTTAAAATTTCTGCTTGCACGCACAATGTACGAATTCTGCCTATAATTGGTTGAAACAATTGGCACGCGCAATGGTGGATTGTATCGCTTACACTTCATGGGAGTGTTGAAATAAAATTTTGTCAAAATATCGGAACAGTTTATAGTATTGTTAAAGATTTTCAACAAACACACACAGTCCGAAATCTCGCGGCGGTTGAGTAAAGGTAATATATGAAATTTTTTACACAGGTTACGGTAGTTTTCCGAATGATACGGTACTTTTTGATGATAACATAGATACCTTATGAACCTTTTTTGGATGCTTTCAATGCGGTTAATATATTTGTGACAATGCCATAAAAAAAATAAAAAAAAATAAGCGATATTCATTCAGTACAAATCAAGATCTCATAGTGACAACCAGTAAATAAATAGTCTTCAAGCAACCAGGAATTTTATTGGGACCAAGTGATCTCCTCCAATCCAGCTCAAATAATAATTTGGTGGTGAGAGCACAAGAACTCTCATCCCGAACAATCTTTGTGGCGACTTTCCTGTGCGTCTTTTCCAAGCATACCAATTGGCTTTTTGATTTCACCTCTTTATTTAACCGTCTACGTTTAGTTTTAGCTGATAGCTAAAAGCTCTTTTTTTACGGCCTGCTTCTCTAGACGTAGACATAGAGGGTGCACTTTCATGCCCGCCAGAGGTGATTACTACTTGTTCAAGCCATTTCTCATTTTGATTCCGGAATCTAATAATAATAAGGTTTTTTTTCCAAAATCTTATAGTCGTTTTAATAACATTTTGAAGACTGTTTATCAGTTTATCTTTATTATCCTTTGAAAGGGGCTTCACTGGTCGATCGATGTAATGACAAAAAATGGAATAAATCAATAAGAATGATGAAAAAAATATTTTAAAAGTAAAAGTAAATATTTTTATTATTTTATTTTATTTTATATAGCTATAATATACAGTGTACTTAAACAATATGCAACTGAAGGCCATGAAGTCCCCAGGCTATAGGAATAGAAATGATAGTGTACTAATTTGTACTTTTAAGCATAACACAATTCAGACTTAGAAAAGTTAGTAAAAGTACGTTATTTTTCAGCCGACTGCGCCAGAAGGAGGGTTATGTTTTACGAGTGTATGTACGCTCTGTAGCCTAAACGGCTTGATTGATTTGAGCTTGAGAGGCGTAGACAGAGAAAACTATAGACTGCTGGTCATCTTCTATCTCACTTACACAAGAAAAAGAAATATATGCTTGATGCTTGTAAAGAAAAGAGACAGAGCCTAAAATTTTTTGTCCTTTATCGCGTGTCACGTTTTTTAAGGTTTGCACTTCATTTGATAAACAAAGTTTGACGTTTGATACGCGTTCGGAAGTGGTTGCGACGAAATTTTAACGTTATTTCGAAAAATACGGACGTTTTTGCGTTTATGATTGAGGATTGACTTTAGAACTGTTGCTGCAAAATGGTACAGTGCAGTGTAATGATGGTTGCAAAAATGATAGTGGGAAGAAAATTGCCGGATTGTCCTTTCATTCGTAAGTAGCTAAATACACACATCAACACGGTCTAGGGATATTTCATACTCAATTAAATAACTCGAAAAGTACTGGCCGCACTGGAATCTTTTATACACCGATTTGTTTGTAGTTTATCTCAGACTAATTACAAATTCAAATTTTTGAAAACTCTTGTTTCGGTGGCATAAAAATGTCTTGATGTGTAGGAGAGGGAATTTTCATTTGTGGACACGCTATCGTGCCACAGGTGAAGTAGCGGAGAGGCACCGGGGGCCAAGTCGCATCACTACCCCCAGACAAGACCGATTTTTGCAAATTACTGCGCGAGCTCAACCAAATGCAACGGCGACTCAATTGGTCCAAAGGCTGCGAGTGGAACACCAAGTGCTTGTGAGTGACCAAACTGTAAGAAGGCGACTGCATGAAAGCAATCTACGCTCTCGTAGACCACTCCGGGTCCCACCTTTACGGAGAGGCAATCGTGGACGACGATTAGAATGGGTTCGGAACCACGTGGACTGGGGCCGTGAGCAATGGTCCAATGTGCTGTTCACGGATGAATCCAGGTTCGGCTTCCATCCAGATTCACGAAGGACGCGTGTTTGGCGAGTTCCTGGACGATGGAGCCGTCTTCAGAACCCTCAGGAAGTTTACCCATACCAAGGAGGAACAATTATGGTTTGGGCAGGAATTCGTCTTGGAGGACGGACGGATCTCGTTTGGGTGCGGGGCAATATGACGGCAGAACGATATACGACCCTCGCATAATTGGAATCAAACTTCACAAGGTAAGTTCGTTTGATTCTTAATTATACTTCGGGTCTCAACAGAAGACGATTACAAATTTACTTGCAGATGTTTAGAGTAAGTATCATGATAAAAAAGGAAAAGCAAACACTCCAACATTATGATTCCTTTTACTAAAAATTCAGGTTTTAACAGTAATTCAATATCTAAACATTCTACTTACCTTCAAGCGGGCGCGCGGTCTTTTGTAACGGGAGCGGGCGCGCGTAACCGAAAAGACCTATGGGATGAATAACAGAAATAAAGCACTCATTATTCAATATTTATTTATTTATTTGTACTCAGATATATTATCATTGTCTTAAAAGTCGAATTTGTCAAAAAAGTAATTAAAATTATGAAAAAGAAACCACTATTAAATTAATTAACATAACTCAAATATTCTTTGAATAAATAAAAAAAAATTAACAACAAAAATTAGGAACACAAAACCCTTTTACATATCTCAGACTACTTTATATACCTAGTCTAATACTAAAAATTACAAAATAAGAATAAAAATTAATTAACTTTGGTTTAGTTTTTATCAGAATCAGTTTCTTCGTCCTTAAAACATTGATTGCAAATAAATGTTGTATGACTTCTGCAAATATTTTTCATACATAACTTATATTGGGTTTTTGATTGCCTCCTTTTTTTGGCTGGACATATTTTACAGGTTCCTCTGCATGTGCCAGAACTACCTGCTTCTGTATCAGCAGCACTATCCTCCATATTCAAATGCTCCCTTATGTTTCTTTTTAGTTTTCTTGGAAGGCCTAACATCGTTGATCTTCTTTGGACGTACTCTTTTGTCAATTCAGTGCCACTTTGTGGTAACCGTCCACGACTCATTTTATATAAAAAAATCAAAGCTTAATTCGTTAATATTGACTGTTGGCCGAAGAACTACTACGAGCGTGAACGAGGGTATGTCGCGTTGAGCGTCGCGCGTAACCTTTTCGACGACAGGCGCGTGTAGTCTTTTCGACGACTGCACCGGGACTAAAACAATTGCGATCTGTGGAGTGGGGGGAGCGCCCCGAGCGACGGTTTATTCTTTATTTTACTCCCAATGACATAGCGACAGGCTACTAGAAATGAGAAATAAATGTGATGGGTAATAATAATAATATGAACGAAAATGTACTAAGCGCGGTCGATTCGACTATGCGCGCCCGCTTGAAGGTTAATCAGACCTTTAATATTTACTACATCCAGTTACATCTATCCTAATCTTAACAAAAATTGTTAATTCGATAGGTGTACATGATTATACCATAAACTTTAATATTCTGGACTATGGTTTATATTTAGTTGAATGGTAATAGGCTTGCGCCCTAATAAATGAGACTTAAACGTAACTGATAAAATATGAGGTTTCAAGCCCTTCGGGGAAACCCAGGTATGATGATAGATAATTTATGTTGTATCTCAATATAATTAAAGATCATTAAATATAGCATTAGCGAAATTGTTGTTAACAGGGTTAATGACGTCTCTATTATAGTACTTTAAGAAGACATTAGAAGTACCACTTTCAGGTTTACACCCAGCCTATGGGCGGCTGAGTTGGAAGCGTGGCGAGTACTGTGGGCTCCGAATATCGAAATGTCAATGCCACTATCCTCTAAAACTTTTTGACCCAATGAGCTAGTGTTTGTGAACATACTTTTTTATGTGGTTTTCGAAAGCTAATGAACAGGTGGTCGTCTAATTGGTTGTGACGTAAGGATGAAGTTTTATCAATATTATAAGCTAGAACAACGGTAGCTGGACATATGGATACATTTTCGCGAATAAAGGGTAACCTGATTAGTGGTTGGCAGGTCCCAGGTCTCGAGGTTTTAATTAAGTCAGGTATTTTAATTACAATCATATCATTTTCTATTCTGATATTTTTTAATTTGATTAAACTTAGTGTCTGTTTTCTTTGCGCAGAGGCTATTGCTAATAAAAAATTGTTTTTCTTGACAAGCGTTCAAGTGTTATATCCGTATGAGGATACAAACTAGACACATAGCTCAATACTTTATTAGTGTCCCAAGTGACTGTATATTTAGGATTGGGAGGTCATAACCTGTATACACCCTTCAGGAACCTATTAACACAACTATTTAATGTGATTTCTGTACCTAAAATAATTGACAGGGCAGATCTGTGTGTATTTAGGGAATTATAACTAGCCCCTTCATTAAATTTTACCGTTAAAAAGGAAATCACTTGAGTACTAGTCGATTTAAAAATTTCATGATTATTACCTTGACAATAAGTTACCCAAGATTTAAGGGTACAGTTATATTGGTTCAAGGTTTTTGGTGCAAATGAAGACATTACGATACCCAAAGATGTCTCCGGAACACCTCGAGATATCATTGATTGCCTGATAATCTCGCTGCCACTAGGACAAGGTCTGCATGTAGTGGATGGTGTGTTCTGAAAGGAGAATACAACAAATCTTGATCAGGTCCAAAAAAAATTGTTTCTGATACTATTAATTTGGTCCATAGCGGATACCAAGGTTGTGAGCGCCAATAAGGTACAATTAGTATACCAATTGTCTGTCCAATTCCCGTGTGAACTTTCACTGCCGCAAGCTATGCCCCAACCAGTGGTTGATGCATCGCTGTATATTTCGAGACAATAATCATTATTACGAATAGGACATAATGAATTTTTAATATTATTTCTCCACCAATGGAAGTCCTGTTTTAATGAATTGGACAGTGTCATTAACCTGTTATAGTCATATGAGTTAGCCAGTGCTAGAAATTTTTCCCTTTCAAGTAATTTAGTATAAATCCAACCATAACTGACGGCAGGGCATGCAGAAGTCAATAGGCCTATGAATTCAGCAAAATATCTGATTGAACATTTATTTAAATGTAAAAAATCTTTAGTTTTTTCTAAGATACGATGTTTTTTCTCTTCAGGAAGATAAATAGTCATATCTACGGTATTAAAAATAAATCCTAAAAATTTACATTCTGTTCTTGGCGTTAGTTGACTTTTATTGAAGTTTAATACAAAACCTAAATATTGTAAAAGATTCTGTGTCTTGTTAATATTGTGGACGAATTCATCATATGATTGTCCGATACATAGGAAATCATCTAGGTAATTAACTGAAATCAAACCTCGACATCGTAGATACTGTAGAACAGTTTTTAACAGTTTGGTAAACACAAACGGTGCAGTACATAGACCAAAGGGGAGAACATTAAATTGGTATAGTTGTGATTTCCATTCAAAGCGCAATTTTTTCTATCATAATTATTTATAGAGATTAGAAAATAGGCGTCCTTTAAATCCAAAGTTGCAATAAAATTATTTTTATCTAATAACCTTAATGCTGTTCTTATAATCTTCCATTTTAAAATGTTCAAGTTGAATATATTTATTTAAATTTTTAAGATTCAAAATAAAGCGATGTTCGCCGTTGGCTTTTGCCGTTTTGCCGTTTGTTAAAGTATTTATCTATGGGTCTATGCAACCCGAAATAAATAATTTGATTGATTGATTGATAATGTAAATATAGGTGATAAAAATTGTCCCTCGCAAGGATCACAGGTTGTAATAAAGTTTGATTTTAATAATCCTGTGATACACTTATCAATAATCTTGCATTCCGAGACCGATTTACGGGAATTTTGGGAGGAAATAGTTTGTACAGGTTCTTCCTTAAAAGGTATACTATAGCCTCTTACCCAAGATAATACCATAGGGTCACTGGTTATACGACGCCAGTTATGATAGAAATATTGCAATCTATCTGCAAGTGCTATCTGGGCTAATGATGTCAGCGCTTCCTGGTCCTCTGGCGCGCCGAGCTGGTCCGATTCTGGCGGTAGGAGTCTGGGCGGCGATCCCGCGGTGATATTTTTTAATATTAAGGGCTGACAAGGCCGCCTCAATTTCTAGGTTACGTTTCGGTGCCTTCATACTACTACAGTTTTCTGCCGGTAAGTATTGTTTCATCAATTCTATTTTGTTTTCTTTAGGTAGGTAACCCATTGCTTACAACATGTGCTCATCTAGCAGCAATATCTTTATGTAAATCCTCCCCATGTTCTTTCTGAATAGATGGATCTTCAGAGGTACTTGACCCTGAAAATTTAATGAGGTTAGCCATTAAAATTTCAGGGTCAAGTACCTCTTCAGTTTTCTCTGCCTCCATGGGCACTAAAGGAGACTGAGCAAAAGTGGTCCGTGAACCAATACACATACCGTTGATGTATCGTTGTAGGAATACCTCAACTACATCCTTGTGCAAAGGGGCATCAAAATCTAACCCGGCAGTTTTGAGAAAAAAAATACTTTAGATTACTATTATTTTGCTACTTTTTGTTTGAAAAACGTTTTAGTTGAGTATTTTTCACTGTATTATATGTCTTATTATTTTCCCTGCAAGTCACTTGCCATGTCAAATGTCTATAATTATACAGATTTTTAGGTTCTTAGTACTAATGTAGGAACAAAAAATATTTTTTTCAAAATACAAAATGTTTTTGCAATTGTTTGTTCAGTAACATACTATCTGCAAAAAAATTCATTTGCCACCTGAATAGTTTTTTTTTGTTCTCACTTTAGGTACACCTGACTTCATTTTTTTGAGGCTTTTCTTTTCAATTATAGCCTTCATAAATAAATACATACAATACAACTTAAAACCAAAACACGAACAAAAACAATAAAGAACTATTTTTCATGCACTAGAACACAAATGTCTACTAATTGGAGTCGAGAACATAACTTAAAAATAATACAAACCAGACTAATAGAGAACTCTATTTTGCTAGCAGAACACAAGAAAAAAATGTCTACTACACCAAAATATATTTTTATTTCCTAATTAATCTATCTTAGAATCTAAAATACAACAATTTAAAAAATACAAACGAATAATACGAATAGAGAACTCTATTTTTCTAGCAGTAGAACACAAGAAAGAAATGTCTACTGTTAGACATTAATTCTGTTCAGTAAAACAATCTAAATAACATTTTATTTTACAATTCATCTATGTTGGAATCTATAACATAACGAGACAAAAATAAAACTTAAACAATAATGCATAAATGTCGGCTGAATTACTTTTATTTAGATTTTTGGTATTTGCAGTTACCAAGTTAAAAAGTAACTACAAAAATAATAATAAAAATACTTTCACTACTACTTACTAAGAAGTGAATAGGGTTTTTTACCTGACACTAACAATTAAAAATTAAACAATAGCAAGCTTGCAGAGTCGATGACAAATAAAAATATGAAAGCTACAGGCAATGTTTTTGTCTCTGTCACACTTACATGGCCGGCCGTCCATAGGTCGGCACTTGTTTAGCAGGTATCGGATTTTTAATGCGCACGGGCGGGCGGCGCCGGCGCAGTCTTTCGTCGTTTCTCGTTAGTACTGTGCGCTTTCGGGTGTTTTTTTCTCTACGGTCGACTTGTATATATTTAATGGACTACCGATTTTTGCCTTATGATATCAATAGTGCTCTGTATTCTGGACATCTGATTTTTGCTTTGTGATTTGGACAATTGTTGTGTTGGAATCATGTTTCAACCCAGAGCTAATGTCGTTTGTTTAATCTGCGACAGCTCTGTTCTAAGAGTTCGCCAAAGAAGACTAATCGTCATTTGTTTGAAGAAAACGTGGCATTGGCTAACCGCATACGAATAAGTGTCGCTCCATATGAGGTTTGTATTTTTTTATAATTTATTTATTTTGTGTTAGTAAGTTTCTATGTGTCAGATTTGCTAGACAATGAGGGCTTATCCAAAAATATCTGCGATACTAGCGCTACTTCGTATTTTTTGGTAATATTTTTTTATGGAAACATGTTTCCATATTTTGGCTCTATTTATATTTCTTGTTGTTTTTAATGTGGAGACACGGGCTAGTTACATTTTTTTATAATGATGTTTATTGTTACTTACGTGTTTTAGAGACACGGGCTAGTTTTTTTTTTTATAATGATGATTATTATTACGTGCGTAAAATAGTCTAGTGCGTACCTAGTTATGTAGAGATCCTCGGGTAGGCATTTTTATTTTGTAGTTGTATAATATTACAATTTTTTTTCAGATTACCTTCAATGGTAACGAGTTCTTGTGTCATCGATGCTGGCAAAGTCAACTAATTGCTCCAGTTGCACCTCAAGATGAACCTCCCGCACTAGCGGATGCGGCGGTTCCTATACCTGCTGTACCTCCTGCGCCTTTGCCACCTCCAGTACCCGAAGCTCAAGAACAGCTTGGAGTAGTGACTCTAGAATACACCCGTTCTCCAAATACATCAACTTCATGTGTGTTTTTTGGATGCAATCGTCTCACTCGCAGGCGTATACCCATCACTTTGAAGCGGCGTCTATTGTTTGAGTTGAAACATTATATACCCCCAGCTGCAAGAGTATGTAACATACATTTGGAGTCAGATGATTGGGGTGATTTAATCACGGCACCAAATACTACTCGCAGTTTTAATGCCGACCTAGTGATGGATTTGATAACAATGTATGAAAATGCTCTTCGAAATACTTCCCGTTTAAACTTCGAAAATATTGAGCAGGTAGATTCTGATGAATTACTTTATTTCACTGGCCGGACACCTGAAGAATTCTTAAGAATTATACAGGAAACACCATCATTACAAAATTGTATAACGCCTAATACGGCTTTGGCCATTTTGTTGACAAAATTAAGAACCGGAGATTCTAACGAGAGGCTGAGTCTGATGTTTCACATGAGCCGTCGCAAGTTGGAGCGTCTCATGAAAGATGCTAGGAATGCTCTTACACAAGATTTTGTTCCCATCCACTTAGGATGGGACCATATAAGCAGAGAAGATATTGTGCGGAGAAATCTCTCTGTGCCTGAATATTTATTTGGAAACGCGGACGCTGAACCTCAAGTTAGAAAAGCCATTGTAATCTGTGATGGCACCTACGTCTACATCCAGAAGAGTTCGAATTTTTTATTTCAAAGAGACAGTTACAGTTTACACAAGTACACTAACTTATTGAAACCATTCCTTTTTGTGTGCAGTGACGGATATATTGTGGAAGTCACCGGGCCACACGCAGCGACTACTTCAGATGCAACAATAATACAAAACATTTTAAATGAAGACGTACATCCTTTTCACATTTTATTTAACCACGGAGATGTATTCGTGCTGGATAGAGGATTTAGAGATGTTATTCATGAACTCGAGTCTTATGGTTTTGAGCCACATATGCCGGAAAGCCTCAATAGAGGCCAAACACAATAAACGACTACTCAGGCCAATAAAACGCGTAAAATCACAATGTGTCGATGGGTCGTGGAAGTCGTCAATGGACGTTTTAAGCGTGACTATAAGTTATTTCGTCAAGAATATTTTAACTGCGCGATGACACACATGTTTGAAGATTTTAGAATAGCAGCAGCTATAATGAACGCTTTCCACGAACCCATCAGTGACAGTTTCTATATGCCTTTTTTTATTGATAGAATAAATGAGAGGATGAATGTAGAGAATTTACTAGGGAGCTTTGTGAATTCAAACAATTTAAATAGACAACGTGTAGCATTCCAGAGTATGTCAGGAGACTTGCCAGCACTTGAAAACTTCCCGCGCTTTTCTGAAAGTGAATTGATCATATTTGCTTTAGGAACATATCAATTAAAACTAGCTCGAAGTTATTATAGCGAGCACGTGAGAAACGGGATTTATAATATTGAATTATACAGAGACCAGGAGCAACTGATCACTGCCCTTGGAGATCACGGTATTCAAGGTTCGTGGCTACTAAGAGGCAGGATTCAATCGAGGCATGCACGCGCGCGAATTTATAATTGTTACATTTTAATAAACGAAAGCGAGCGTGGGTTAGATTGCATCAAGCATTATTATTGTACATGTAAATCTGGTATGCGTACTCTGGGATGCTGCGGGCATATCATGACAATAGTATGGTTTTTATCTTTAGCTAGGTATGGAGAAGTTATATTACGTCCAGCTGAATTCTTAGATTCCATTATAATAGACGAATAAAATACAAGTGTAAAAAAAGTTATTTCATTTTCTTTGTGCGCCACTTCTAGAACAAGTTTAGTACGCTCTAATTATGTATCGTAATAAGTGACTTTGTTGTATTCAGACAAGCACATGTAACCAGTTCCTTTACAACCCAATACAAATACACTTTTTTACAAAAATACACGTGTTTTGGTTTTAAGTTGTATTGTGTTTATTTATTTATGAAGGCTTTAATTGAAAAAAAAAGCCTAAAAAAAAATGAAGTCAGGTGTACCTAAAGTGAGAACAAAAAAACTATTCAGGTGGCAAATGAATTTTTTGCAGATAGCATGTATGTTACTGAACAAACAATTGCAAAAACATTTTGTATTTTGAAAAAAATATTTTTTGTTCCTACATTAGTACTAAGAACCTAAAAATCTGTATAATTATAGACATTTGAGATGGCAAGTGACGTGCAGGGAAAATAATAAGACATATAATACAGTGAAAAATACTCCACTAAAACGTTTTTCAAACAAAAAGTAGCACAATAATAGTAATCTAAAGTATTTTTTTTCTCAAAACTGCCGGGTTAGATTTTGATGCCCCTTTGCACAAGGATGTAGTTGAGGTATTCCTACAACGATACATCAACGGTATGTGTATTGGTTCACGGACCACTTCCCATACAAATGTGCCCAGTCTCCTTTATCGCTTCCTCAGCAATAGACGGTATTATCGGTTCCGAGAGTGCCAGTATGTCCTGTGCATCTGATTCCTTCAAATTTTCTTCTTCGTTCGGGATTTCTTCACCTTTAAATGAGCATCGTCATAGGATGTCAATGTCTATGAAACTCAACGCGATTTACGCGGAGTACGACGGTTAGGATCTCAACATGATTCACATGGAGGTTAGATAATGGGAGTTACCTATACACGATTTACGTGAAGGAAGGAATGAAAGTTATCACACCATGCCAGGTATTCACTGACCGAGTTTCAAACCAAAGCAAGTAGTGCTTAAAATCTTCGACACGATTTACGTGGAGGAAATATTCATAAAACGAACGATTAACGTTCGAATAAGGTCGTATCTTCAACACGATATACGTGGAGATGGGTTTTATCGATTACGATTTCATTATAACTAAACATTAATAGCGTAATGATAATTTTGTAACCATGCGTTCGTTGGTTAGGTTATCACAAGTCAGGCTACCAACGACTGATGTTGATTTGCAGTCCCAGATCGGGCAGTTTCATATTTCATCATGAATCTTACGCAGTTTTGCTTGCCCCTTCGGGTAATACAGGCGTAATATTATAATGTGATAATAAATAATTAACGTTATCATTAAACTTTTTCTCATAAATTATTACACCGAAAAAATATATTAAAAATGTGTTGAAGGAAAATTTATTGGGTCACGGTCGTGTACTAGTAATTAATAGTTAGTTAACTCTGTAGTTACATTACATACCTTGTTCCTCCAGACATCCAACATCATTTGCAGTTGCGCATCCATAAGAAGATATACTTTCAAAATAAGAACAGTCCGAAGATGACGAACTACTTCGTCGGTATCTTAGCAGTTTACGCTCGAGTTTTTTAACCTTTTTCCGCATACTACGATAATAATCATCACTATCCTTCGATCGCGAACGTTTTCGTTTTCCCATTCTTGAAACTTTGATACCTATATCAAACTAAATAACTAAAATAAAAAAGATAACAATTTTAAGCAGTGTGACTCCGACAACACGAAAACACGTAATGAATAAAGAGCGGGAGCGACAGCGCCGCGTGCCGGGGGTGGGAGCGAGACAGGACACTACGTCATCGTTATGTTTTTTTTTTTTTTAAGCTGTGAGTATCTAAAAGTGTGGCAAAGACAGCACCTTCTCATGTACTGCTGCAAGTAAATTTGTAATGTCTTCGGTTGAGACCCGAAGTATAATCGAAAATTCTTATCAAGTATCTAGAAGTAACTTTTATGAGTTACACAATTTGTATGAGAACATTATCAAGAAGGAAGACACTCAATACAGAGAATGCATCAGCACCAAGGAAAAATTGGTGGTATGTTTAAAGTAAGTAAAATAGTTTGAATCAATTTTGTCTTTATTAAACATATAGTCCGGTCAATTTAGACCAAAAAATAAGAGTGAAGTTACATAAAGTCCCAACAAGCTGAATTTCAGTGAAATTGTTCAAAATATAATTATAAACAATGTCTAGAAGTTCCCCATCATTCCCCTGTAAGGAAAAAATTTTATTCAAGGTCAAAGGTCAAAAAAATGAGTTTTTCGCGATTTTCAGCAAAACGGTAAGTTTTATTATAAAAGTACCTCGGACAAAAATTGTAGATCATAAAATGATCTATAAAAAATGTATCAATACTTTTTTTCTTACGAGCCACCGTTTCTGAGATATAACGATTCAAAAAGTTATAAAAGTTGTTATCGTCATAATATGCATGAGTAAGCCACGTATATACATCTAGAGTTGTTATATTTTATATAATATAGGTATATATATATATATATTGTTGGCTATTATTTAGGTTGAGGGTAGGGTTACGGCGGATGACGGTATAAAAGCGATGTAGAAGGGGCGCGCGGCCCCATTCTGCTGTCATCCGTCGTACGAGGAGGTCGTGAGTTTTTAATTTGTCTTCATACTGCATTTGAGTAATTCTTTTGTGTCATTTTCTTGATTGTATCTGTTTTGTAAATTCTGATAATTTTAGGTCAAGTACATTTTGTTTTTTAAAAATCCATCCGCTTTTGATTTCTAATATCAGAAGTGGGATAAAGAAAACACTCCCACTTTCATCTTGTATTTTCTCGTCCATTTCTTGAAAAAAAAAAATCTTCGTTAATTTGAAAGCTACGAATATTATTTTTTATGAGGGTATTTTTTTTGTTTACATTTGTTAACTATCACTTACATTAACTCTGTTTGTGTTGACGTTTTGTTTTGGTGTTTTTAACTAGGTTTTGAACATCTAGGTCTAGGTCATCTAGGTTTTTTCTTTACTTACCTATCTTCCTTATAACTTTATAGTCACTAACGTTAACTAAGTTGGTGTCGACGTTTTGTTTTGTTTTTTATAACTGAGTTTGAAACACGGATAAGCCGGGACGTTCACGTTCTCGTAATCAACGCTCGCCTGGGTCGCGTAGCAGGTGCCAGCGTAATAATCGTTCTTCGAATAAACGTTCACGCGGCCGTAAACACTCGCATAGCTGTTCGCGGGATCGATCGCCTGAACCTCGGCGCTTGCGCAGTCACTCGCGTAGTTTCACACCGCGTTATCAACGCTCGCGTAACCGACGTTCTTCGGATCGGCGTTCCCGAGGCCGACACTCATGTAGCTACTCGCGCAGCCGTTCGCCGAATCGTCGAACGGCTTCGCGGGGACGAGATTACCGTTCTCGTGATCAAGGATGTCGTCGTGATAGGTACTCGCCAGATCGTACTACTAATGTTAACCGCAGAGAGAGATATTCACGGTCTGTGCGTACGCCTTCCTTGCCGCCATTGCAGAGAAATTGTGACTCTTTGAATACTGTGCTCTTACGTTTGGAGGCGCTAGAGAGGCGTTCGCATGCCCCAGTATCAATTGAGCCTGCCGCTGGACCAGGCACGGAACAAATTGTTGAAGCGATACATTCGTTAAAATCTGTAGGTACTAGTCATTATTACGTCTCTAATTTTGACCCCATTATTCATGATGTTGATACATGGTTTAGTGAAGTCGATAGGGCTAAACTTGCCAATAAAATAATGGAGCGACCACGAATGTATTTCACGCATAGGTAACTGTCTAAAAGGTGACGCTAAATCATGGCTCAATGAGTGGGTATCAAATGATAGAACGTGGACAAACTTTAAAATTGATTTTAAACCTTTGTGCATTAAAAGAATAGATACGGCGGGTATTTTGTTTGAGGTAATGTCGACTAACTCGGATCAGTACCGTACGTATGCCGAGTATGCACGAAAGTCGCTATTGCGGTTGCGTATCGTAAAAGGTCTTAGCGATGATCTAATCACAGAGATTGTTTTGAGAGGAATAACCGATCCTCAAGTGAAGGCAACAGCGACGAATGCTAACTTAAAACCCGTTGATTTGGTCAATTATCTGTGTACTTTTGTGAAACCTATCAAAACTACAGCTGTAGATACAAGTAAACGCACAAATCACCATTTTACTGCCAATAGGGACAAGAACAAATCCCAGGGTTTTAAGAAAGTTCTAACCAAGTGTTATAGTTGTGGTGAGTCTGGACACAGGCAAATTTCGTGCCCAAAACGACATAAGTCTAGTGCCAATACCGATCCAGGATCGAAACCAACTTCCTCTGAAAGTAGGCCAGTTTCAAGTGAAATCACGTGCGCTTATTGCAAAAAGCCGGGTCATGACATAAAATCATGTTTTGCCAAACGACGTGTTGATGAGCAAGGTAATAATAAAAAAGTTAACTTCTGCTCGGCCCCTTTGCAAAAGCACAGTGATATTGTCGTAGGTGTCATTCAGGGCATTCCAGTAGACATTTTAATCGACAGTGGCGCCATTGGCGTATCATTGATATCGTCTTTGATTGTGACATATTTCTCTTGTGCCAAGAATACTGTTAACTGTCAAATAAAGGGGGTAGGTGAGTCAGTTACTCAAATCGATTCACATGTGACACTTACAATCGAATTGGAAGGTATCTCACTGCAGGTGGATTTGTTAGTAGTTCCGAGCGAAGGTATGAATGCCCCTGTTATTATCGGAACAGATGTGCTTAATAGGGATGGTGTTGTTTACATACGAACTAAGAATACTCAACGCATTATTCGCGATTCAAATCCATTGGCTGTGTCGACTGCGGCGTTGAATGTGCAGCCCGTTATTGACACTCCTTTATCTGGTGATCATTTGTCTAAGTTAAAAGCTATCTTAGAAGATTATTCGGAACACATGATCTCGGGTACCGCTACATCAACTGTCAATACCGGATGTATGCGCATTCAACTCAGCAGTGATGATGCAAAATGTCAAGCAGGTGCGCAAATTTCTTGGGTTAGCAGGGTATTTTCGTAGATAGGTACATCCCAAACTACTCGACTAAGACAGCATGTATAGCACGTCTAACTCGCAAGGACGTTCAGTTTAGTTGGGGATCAGATCAAGAGCGTGTCAGGCAGGAGATAATCACTAATCAGACCACTGCACCTGTTTTGGCTATATTTGACCCGAGTTTACCCACGGAGGTACATACCGATGCCAGCAGAATGGGGTACGGTGCGGTTTTGTTGCAAGTCCATCAAGGCAACATTAAGCGCGTGGTTGCTTATTACAGCCAGGTGACTACGGGTGCTGAGCCAAATTATCATTCATACGAGCTCGAGACCCTGGCTGTAGTAAAAGCGCTGCGGCATTTTCGGCACTACTTAGTTGGTTCACGTTTCACGGTAGTTACAGACTGTAACGCACTGAAAGCTACTCAAGAGTAAAAAAGATTTGTTACCGCGTGTGGCAAGATGACCTTTGTACCTATTTTTCTGTTATTTTCTTCTTGTCTGTTTATATAAGTGTGTACATAAATGGTTAAATAAATAAATAAGATGGTGGATTTACTTGCAAGATTTTGATTTTACCATCTCATACAGAAAAGGTGCCATGTTGCCGCACGCGGACTATTTGAGCCGCAACCCCAGTAGTTCGGTTAATAACATTGAAAGGCCGCGTAATTGGGCTCAAATGGCGCAATCTGGTGATGAAGAGACCCGTAACATGATCGAGGCTGTGGGACGGGGAGAGTTAGACCCATCACGTTATCGAGTACAAAATGATGTTCTGTATTACCGGTACAGTCAGGTAGGGGAAGAGCCGAGGCTCCTTTGCTATTTACCAAAGGGCCAACGCTTAAGCCTCCTTAGGGTGTTTCACGATGAACACAGCCATATTGGCGCTGATAAAACGTTAGAGCTTATACTTAGACATTTTTGGTTTCCTGGCCTTAGGGCTTTTGTAAAAAAAATACATACGTCATTGTATAACTTGTGTTGCTCATAAACGTGTTCCTAGAGCTCCTCTTCAACCTATTTCCTCCTGGCCTAAACCTGACGTCCCTTTTGACACCCTACACTTCGACATGTTGGGCCCTTTGCCTGAATCGAAAGGATTTAAGCATGTGATGCTGGTCGTTGACGCCTTCACCAAGTTCCGTCTCTTTACTCCTATCCGTCGCCAAGACTTGGACGAACTGAAGCAGGTCTGTAAGACTGTTATATCCTTATTTGGAACACCGAAATTAATAGTGACAGATAGAGGCCGCATGTTCGACTCGTCTGGATTCAAGTCGTGGATGCAAGTCCTCGGAATTGAGCTACATCACATTACCGCTGAGATGCGTCACGCTAACGGGCAAGTAGAACGGTACGCTCGAACAGTCTTAAACATGTTACGAATTGAGGCAAATCACAGAAAACATGAATGGGCTGAGGAATTATGGCGTCTGCAACTAATTCTTAATATAACACAGCATAAGACTACACAAACGTCGCCTTTAAAACTGTTGGTGGGCCATGAAAACACTACGCCAGCGATTCGCGCTCTGGTGCGAGATGTCGCCCAGGAGCCTGCTACAAGTAGTCATGAGGCAAGAAGGGAAATGGTTAGGCAGAGGACGGCCGAACGGTTAACTAGAAACCAGGCAGCAATGGACACCTATGTTAACCGGGACAGACGCCCCGCTCGCGTGTTTCAGGAAGGCGACCATGTGTTCGTCATCAAGTATGCTCAGTCCACGGGCAAGCTTGACCATGGAATGCGCGGCCCCTATCGAGTGGTGCGTGTTTTTCCTCACGGCCGCTATGAGCTGAGGCTGTTGGCTGGATCATACGGAAAGACCACATATACTGCTGCTCAGTTTATGGTTCCCTGGGGAGGTGAATGGACTCCCAAATCATGCTCTACCTTCTTTGATGGTGAGTCTCAGATCTGTATGATCTCTCTGATCCGGAAGTGTTGCATCTATTCTGATGAATGGTGCTGTTGGATCCTTGTCTGTCTGTGTGGTACACTCAGAGGGGTGTACCCGCGACCTCTGAAGCTGGTCGGCTTTGCAAACCGATCAGTTGCTGTGCAGTGTGAGCTCACAGTGTTCTTTATTAAGCATGTTGTTATGTTTTATGGTGTGGTTGGCTGAATGTGTAGTGTTCTAGAGACCTTAAGTTAAACCCATGGGATAGTTTATTTTGTTTTATTATGCGAAATATTTCAAGTTTTACTCTAGAACACAGGCATTTCCGCAACAGTATAACCAAGACTAACTCTAACCTACATAACTAATTTAGAAATGACACATGATGAGTAACAAACTTACTACGATTTAAATTGTAATATTGCGATATGATTTCAGCGAATGATGATGATGAAAGTGTAGACCCAAACCAGGATCAATTGGAGTCTTCGCCAACGCTAAATCAGCCTGAACTACACGAGCCAGCATCAGGACCTTCTACTAGACCTTATGACCTGAGAGAAGAACCAGCACGAGGCCTGGATATGCCTGAAATTGACTAAGCCGTAACTGGATCAGTCGACCAAGCCTGCCCTGGACGTCAGGATGTCAGGAGAGGCCGTGTTGGCTATTATTTAGGTTGAGGGTAGGGTTACGGCGGATGACGGTATAAAAGCGATGTAGAAGGGGCGCGCGGCCCCATTCTGCTGTCACCCGTCGTACGAGGAGGTCGTGAGTTTTTAATTTGTCTTCATACTGCATTTGAGTAATTCTTTTGTCATTTTCTTGATTGTATCTGTTTTGTAAATTCTGATAATTTTAGGTCAAGTACATTTTGTTTTTTAAAAATCTATATATACAGGGTGTTTGGTGCATCGTGTGCCAAATTGAAATGGTCGACTGAAGGAGTCATCCGCTAGCCTTTCAGACCCTTTAACACCCCTCATGCTCTGTGGATTTTTTTTATCGACTTTTTATTGTTTTCCAAAAAAAAGACCCAAATTTTACATTCAAATACAGATTTAAAAAAAAATATAAGGCGTAGACTCTGAATTTTAATTTTATTTCGATGTGTATTGGCATTCCGAAAGTGTGACGTCATTCTGACCTTGTTTGACCTTGACCTTGACAATGTTGTTTGTATGCACTTGAGGCTCATAATGTAAACTGTTTTGATTTCGTGAATAAACAGACCATATTATCTATCTGTCTATATCTATATCTATCTAGCCCGGCTGTCCAACATGTTGGACAGCCGGGCTAGACGGCCTGGGCGAAGTGACGTGCATGTGCGTCACCACGGGCCAGACCGGTTAAGAATACTTTTAAATACAAAATTAGTGATATTAGTCACCTAGTTCTTTTTTAATTCACTCGCAAAGGTAAAACTTAAATTAAAGCTGTACATGTTACAGCTGTTTATAAGGCTACAAAAAAAAAAAAAAAAGCGACCGGGATCTTCCAACTCCCTCATTAATTCTCCAGTCTATCCTCTTTCTAATGATGTGCCACATGCCATAAAAGTATTTTAACAACTTTGTGAATTCGCAAGAATTATGAATCGAGTCACCTAAGGCTAATATTCAAAATTATGATTTAAAAAAAAATCTCTTAAATGATACCTGTCAAACCTATAAATCTGCTATCTCATTCTTATGGTTAGGTAAATTCGTGTCTCATATCTGTATCTTTCGTGGGATTTACTTGAAATAGAAAAACAAAATTGCATTTTTAACATTTATTTAATCATTGTTACAAATCTTGCTCAAATTGTTGGCCTCTGTTGCGAATGCGGCCCGACACCTGTTTCGTATTTCAACAGTTGTTGTACGAAGTCGTATTTCCTCCTTAATAGTATTGAATGCCGCTTCTATGCGTTGGACTAATACCTCCCTAGTTGGAACCTCCGTGGCATATACCAACTCTTTGGCACGTCCCCAGACATAAAAGTCTAACGGAGTTAGATCTGGGGAACGTGGCGGCCATGGAATAGGGCCATCGCGTCCAATCCATGCATTGGGGAACACATTGTCGAGATATTCCCTCACAGTCAATCGCCAATGCGCGGGACAGCCGTCATTTTGAAATACAATGGGCACACGTTCATTAAATACGGGCACATCGGTCACTAATTCGGGCAGGTCATTTTGTATGAATTCCAGGTAGTCTTCGCCATTGAGATTATCGGGCAGGTAATGCGGTCCAATTACCTGATTCCCAATCACTCCTGCCCAAACGTTTACACTAAACCTTCTTTGAGAAGATTTCTGTCTTTTAACACGTGGGTTTTGCGTTTTCGTTGTCCAGTTGTGCAAATTGTGTAAATTGAGGATCCCATCCTTGGTAAATTTGGATTCATCCGTCCACAGTATTCTTTTTAAAAAATCAGGATCATCCACATCCTTGTGTAAAAGAAACCGACAAAAAGCCACTCGTCTCTCAAAGTCGCCACCCTCAAGACCTGCAACAAACAAAAAACTCTTTAAAATTATTCTTGGGCAATAATTAATTGCACAAGAAAGGACCCGCTGTTCGTGCTAATAGATTCACTACCTGGAAGTGACGCCATACCATACCCATTACCTGCTAAACAAATGCAAGGTCAAACAAAGCTTGCACGGGTTTAAAGTTAGTTTAAAATTACGTACCTTGCACCGGAGTGTAGTGTGGAATGGATGCGTTTTGTTTTGACAAAGTACTTTCCACACTTTCCATATTGGAATATCAAGATGTGATGCCACATTTCTAATGCTTCTTGTAGGGTCTTCCTCAAAAAGTGCCAGTATTCTCTTGTCTACTTCAACATTATGTCGCACAATATGGCCCCTTGGTTCATTAAAAGTAACACTGCCAGTCTCGCGTATGCGTCGGTATGTGTCTTGGAAGACTCTGCGGCCAGGTAATCGTCTACCAGGAAAGCGTTCCTGGTAAAGTCGTTGCGCTGCACGAGCGACGCCATTAGCGCCTCCGTAAGCCATCATGATGTCCGCATATTCTTCGTTAGAGAATGTCGCCATTGCAATAACAAAAAACTCAAAGTTTAACAATAACAACAAAAATGAAACAAATGTAACAAGAACCAACAAAACTTAACGATAACAAAGTAATAAAAGAATCGCGGAGTATGGTGAACTAGCACACACGTTAGGTAGCAGAGGCAGTGATGTCTCGACTAAAAAAAATGGCGGATCGGGCGGCGCGATTTGTTCAAACCGATTTAAGGTATGCAAGAAAGAGATAGAAGATAGATTTTACTGTGAAAGAGTGAGAAAACAAATTTTACCTCTTTCTCAAGTAACAGTTCCGCAATAAATATTTTTTCATTAGAATTTGGAATGTAGTTTTATGTGACTTGATTCACAATTCTAGCGAATTCACAAAGTTGTTAAAATACTTTTATGGCATGTGGCACATCATTAGAAAGAGGATAGACTGGAGAATTAATGAGGGAGTTGGAAGATCCCGGTCGCTTTTGGTTTATTTTTTTGTAGCCTTATAAATAGCTGTAACATGTACAGCTTTAATTCAAGTTTTACCTTTGCGAGTGAATTAAAAAAAAAACTAGGTGACTAATATCACTAATTTTGTATTTAAAAGTATTCTTAAACAATACACATCGAAATAAAATTAAAATTAAAATTCAGAGTCTACGCCTTATATTTTTTTTTAAATCTGTATTTGAATGTAAAATTTGGGTCTTTTTTTTGGAAAACAATAAAAAGTCGATAAAAAAATCCACAGAGCATGAGGGGTGTTAAGGAGTCTGAAAGGCTAGCGGATGACCCCTTCAGTCGACCATTTCAATTTGGCACACGATGCACCAAACACCCTGTATATTAAATGATTAAATATTTTTCTATCGGTCATTGTAACTTATACTTACAATATAAAATATACATAAGTTTTAACTATAAGAATATCAGGTAAAATGAAACCCAGTCCCTTAATCTTTAAGCCAGTGTAACTTCGAGACATCTGTCTCTTGTTCTATTGTGTGCGTGGCTAGGGTCTTATACCTGCTATAATAAATGAAATACCGTTAGTCTTGAGCGTCACTCTGTAGTGAAAACACGTGTTTATCCTAACCTATATTGTGCTGTTTTGAGTTTTATATTAAAAATGTCTGAATATTGTTTTATTTGTGCTAAACTTTTAACTGAAAGTGAAGTTGTTACTGTTGAACGTGGTATGAAGACATTAATTAATGCAAGTATCGAAAGAGCTGATGATTTTTCGGAATATCTCAAAAATCAGAAATCTGTGACAATACATGAAAATTGCCGTAAAAATTATATTATATTATTATTATTATTATATTTCAATTAGCTTGTCTTCCTCCAACCTCAGTTGCTGCTCACCAACATCTTTTTCGAGTATATTACCAAGTTCAAGTGTGGCTTGGTTATCAGCTAGACCCTACAGACTGGGGTTGGAAGTTGGTCAACAATATATTAGAGCCAGTTCAAACTTTACTTCCACCTGCGCCGGAAAAACTGCTGAAACTATTTTTTGCAACTGCAAAAAGGGATGCAGTGCTAAATGTGGTTGCAAAAAAGTCGGACTGTCTTGTTCTTTGGCATGCACAAATTGTCAAGGCCGGTCGTGCTCTAATATTGAATCACAAACAATAGAGGATTCGTTTGACTCCGACGAAGTATTATGCGATACATCGCTATTGACGCAATTTACTTGCATCCAAAATGAAGATGAAGAAGAAGCAGGAGAAGAAGAACAAGAAGAAGATCAAGAAGAAGAACAAGAATTTGAAACTTACGAATAAGAAGAATAAACTTCAACACTTTTTTTTAATTTACATCGCTTTTATCTTACCCAATCTTTGAAAATTTCCGTTATTATGCAATAGTTTTACATTAAACAGGATCACAACTGACCCGTGGAGTAGGCCTACTGGGGAAACCACGTTAAAAAAACGCGCTAAGTACACTACCTCATAGGTGGCGTGGAAACGTGTGCATATTATGACGATAACAACTTTTATAACTTTTTGAATCGTTATATCTCAGAAACGGTGGCTCGTAAGAAAAAAAGTATAGATAAATTTTTTATAGATAATTTTATGATCTACAATTTTTGTCTGAGGTACTTTTATTATAAAACTTACCGTTTTGCTGAAAATCGCGAAAAAACTCATTTTTTTGACCTTTGACCTTGAATAATTTTTTTTCCTTACAGGGGAATGATGGGGAACTTCTAGACATTGTTTATAATTATGTTTTGAACAATTTCACAGAAATTCAGCTTGTTGGGACTTTATGTAACTTCGAATGTCTAAATTGACCGGACTAATATTAATTGAAAAGTACAACATAATCTGCAAAATAAGTAGACAACAAGTTCCTCTTCTTCATGGTAAATTAGGCTCTGTTCCTATTTTGTTTGAAGTATTTGGCGTTTGTAGGTCTGAATGTTGTGTTCCCGGAGATGCTGGTTGTTCAGCTTCCAGTTGGAAAGACAAATCCATCTGGCCCGCTGTTTTATTTGTATTCCTAGTCCCCGGAGATGCTGGTTGTACAGCTTCCAGTTGGAAAGACGAATCCATCTGGCCCGCTGTTTTATTTGTATTCCTACCAGAGCTTGAAAAATAACCAAGTTGTTCAGGATCCAGCTGAGGCGGCAAATCCATCTGGCCTGCTATATTACTTGCGTTGGTACCAGAGCTTGAAGAATAACCAAGTTGTTCAGGATCCAGCTGAGGCGGCAAATCCATCTGGCCTGCTATATCACTTGCGTTGGTACCAGAGCTTGAAGAATAACCAAGTTGTTCAGGATCCAGCTGAGGCGGCAAATCCATCTGGCCTGCTATATTACTTGCGTTGGTACCAGAGCTTGAAGAATAACCAATATTTTGATTATACCACGACAGCACGTAAGATTCTTCGGCTTCGCTAATCATATTAAAAAGTTTCATTTTTAAAGGAACTTGCATGTAATCTGGTAATTTTTTAAATGATTCGCCATTGAAAGAAAAAAAATATCAGTATCATCGCAGTCCGTAGGTTTTAAAAGTTCTTTTAATACTTGCCTTTCTTTTCGAAAATCTTCTTGGTTTTTCATATGTCTTTTGTAATAAAATTGATAATTCATCGCCTTTTATCTTCTTTGATGATGACGGGTGACCGAATCTGTTGAAATGCCTGAAGTTGAGGCTATTTCGTAAAGATTGTCGGGATTGTCAACTTGATTTGGTGTATATTCAGTCTCTGCGAAGAGTCATCTAGGTTTAATGAATATTGAGTGCTTAGCGAAGAGTCATCTTTATTATTTAATGACGAAATATCCTACTTATAACTTGACTCTCTATCTCTGTTGGCCATGTACGGTAAAAGAAATTCCATAAATTTTTGGTATTTCCATTCACGTGTTTTGGTTGTAGCACTTGTAGCCTGTCCGTTTTTTTTAGATTTCTGCCTCTTTAGCGCGTCCCGATGGCTATCCCGTAGTTGTTTGCAACGATACTTTGCGCTTTTCACTGAAATAATAGAAAATTATGATTAGGAATATAACATTTTTATACCAAGCATAATGTCTTACAGAACGCAAAAAAATCAGTAACAGGTAAAGAATACTTTTTATTTGTTAATTAATTATTTTATTATTATTATAAACAATCCTTTTTTGCAGGTATTAATCCACGGGCTCGTCGTTCACAAGATCGGCAGAAAATTTTAGGATTGGAGTAGCAAGTATGTCGAGAATTGTGGCAGAAGTTTGTAATGCTCTTTGGCTTGTTTTACAACCTCTTGTTATTCCAAAACCTACCAAAGACGATTGGAGGCGAATAGCTAAGGATTTTCAAGAGCTATGGCAGTTTAAAAATTGTTTGGGGCCTCTAGACGGTAAACATGTTTCTATAATGTGTCCTGCAAACACTGGGTCCTCTTTTTTTAATTACAAACAAAGATTTTCTATAGTGCTTATGTGCTTAGCTGACGCTAGGAGAAAGATTATAATGGTTGATGTGGGATCCATGGGAAGATTTAATGATGCTGGAATAATTGATGATAGTGTTTTTGGAAAATATTTGAAAGAAAAAAGATTGAATTGTCCTGAACCTGAACCATTATAAGAAGGAGGTGAACCAGTACCATTTGTATTCATTGGAGACGAGGCTTTTCCTTTGATGGAAAATTTCATGCGCCCATATCCGCTGGACCAGTTAGACCAACAGAAACGTATATTTAACTATAGACTTTCGAGGGCAAGTCGCATTGTGCAAGCTACATTCGGTGTATTGGCACGAAAGTGGTATGTGTATCGTAAATACTTTGAATGCAGAGTGGAAACGGTTGACAAAATCGTAAAAGCCACATGTTGTAATGCATAATTTTATAATTGAAAGACAAACTGATTATTTGGATTCCATTGATAAAACAAATACAAGTACTCTTGTATCCGTTCCAAGCATTTCCTTCGTCGAGTCAAGTGATGGTTATGAAGTAAGAGAGAAATACTGCTCTTATTTCAATAATCAAGAAAAAGTGTCATGGCAGGATACTCGTATTTCGTCACGAATTCATCGCACACAATAAATACCCAAATATTGTAACTTGTATTTTAATATACCTGATTTTAATACATGATTATTACTTACCATCTTTAGATTTTATCTCTTTGACTATTTCCTCCCACGCAGCGTCCTTAGTTTCATTACATTAGTAAAATGACAAAGAAGTGTTCCACAAACACGGAAACTTTTTAACGGCATCCATTAATTTTTCGTCCATTATGCCACGCAACCGTAAGACATGCGTACGACTACAAGCGCTAACGAGAGCAAAGTGACACGTGAGCGGCAGGCAGGCGTTCTCGTTACTCCGCTCCCACTACACCGCTCCCACTACACCGCACCCCCGTCGACATATTTCACAGCTTCGCAACGCATCCTCGCACCACACATTTATGCGCATTTTCACAGCTCCGCTACACGTCCTCGTAGGCACATTTTCATCGCACAGCTTTGGTGGAAACCCCCATACATTTTCACAGCACAGCTAGACATCCTCGCACGACACATTTCCATCGCACATCTCTGGTGGAAACGCAGCCTTATAGCTGTTTCAAGATAAACTGAGTGCTGAATTATGTTTTTATTACATATTGTTTTTTACATAACCTCCAAGCTCAGTGTTGCCTACTTTTTACTCGGATACTACCCCATTTTAGGGGAAAATAGTATGCCAATCAAATATATTGCAATAAATTACATTCTTCTATCATTTCAGATGAATGCTTTATTAGTGTATGTATAGCGCTCGCAGCAAATTTGTTCCCCTTTTCGCCGTGCGTAATCTTTACTTTTTAATACCTATTTATAGCATAAAATAGTGTATTTAAAGTAAGTATTAAAGTGTTAAAAACTATCAGATTTCCCGCCAAACCAGAATCACGGCAAATAAGGATAAATCAACTAAAATAAATAACTGGGTACAAAAGAAAAACTCTAAAATATGCTGCCAACAGTTTCAGATCACTTATTTTATGAAAGTAGAAAATAAAACATATTTACACCCTGAAGCTATTCCTGTTGAGGTAAGAAAGAAGTGTGATTATTTATATACTAATATCTACTCATCAAAAAGGTCATCTATTCATAATATTATGGTATTTACTGAAATAACAATTACTGTCGGTAATTGCTTAATTTAGCATACTCCCATGTTTTGGTTGAATTATACATCTTTTCAATTAATTTTATATTAAATATTTTGTTTTAAATAGTTTATTGAATATGTAATAAATATCAGTGGCATGCGTTTCATAAAGACTGAAAGACACTGCCTACCCTAGTTCTGATAATAGATCTAATATTATTTTATCAATGAACAAAACAACATAAAAGACATAAATCAGCTCCACCTATCGAGTTTAATTGTTGTTGTTTAATTTCGCATCATCGATTCGCGCTGCACTAGCGCCACCTCGCCTTTGCCACGGCAAAGACACAAACTATTCGTCTCTGAATGTTTTGTATGTGTGCTCAGTGATAAGTCGTGGTCATGCGTATTTTTATGTGTGTGCGTTCCTATAGCTACGTGGGCTTTGCTGACACACAATGACAAAAATCACGCACACAACTGCATGAGTAGCCAGTGTCTAACACGAAAAATTACGAACCGTACCGAACATTTCCGACGAATGTTTGCTATGTAATGCAAATATTTTAAGAAGTAACATTGTTTCATTGAATTTTATATATGTATTTAGATGGCCATCATTTTTTTGTCGTATTAAATTTCCCTTTTTAACACGTAATTTCAATAGTCAATAGTAGCCATATTGTTTGATGTGTGTTGTGTTTGTGACTTACGCTATCAGATATTTAGGATTTTAACATTGTTATTAGAGTGAAAAATGGATAATATTGTCTGTGAAAGTTGTTCAGATGGTGTGTGTATTGAGAAAATAAAATATGATGCGTTTTCAAAACTATCTTTCAGTGAAAAAAAAACAAGTTATCGAGATAGGTCGTCCAGCACCGGATTTGCAATTAATACAAACTAAAGGTAAATGCCCGGTTCCTATATTTGAAAAACGATCCGTTTTGGTTACGAATGGTAGTTTAATCTACGAGGCGTAAGCTAAAACCGTTCCTATAATAAACTTCTCGTTAGGCAACCTACTGACGGCTAGTTACTAACGGATGGGAGGGTTACCGATAGCGGATAGTAAGCGTTTAGTATGGATATGTCAGTTTATAGCGTTCCTTTATATATTTTATCCGTCAGTAGACTGTTCAGATTACTATTCGTAATGTCACTTGGTTACCCCTCAATTTCCGTCGGTTAAAAGTTTTCGTTTCACTGCTACAGTCATTTTGAATATGTCCAGTTCATCAGAGAGTGATAGAGAAGTGTTTGATATCATATCGAACTCCAGCGAGATTGATGAAGAAGATAATAGGCGCCAAAGAATATTCAGAGAAAGAGTGAATTATTTGGTGACGCTTGATTCGTATGAGTTTCAAGTTAGATTCCGTCTAGATAATGAATCAGTTGAGCAGGTACTCATAGAAATCCATCCACATATAAGAGTAACAGGAGCAAGGTTAGTATCTTGAAGGCTTTGACAACCCTAAATTCAACCTCAGTAAACATAACCTTTTTTTTTTTTTTACGGGGGGAAATCCTCATGGACTACCTTCGCCTGGGGAAAACGCGGAGGGGCGTGCCGGACTCTTACCGGCTAAAACCACCCCGTTAAAACATAACCTAAATGTATTATGTATTGTTTTTTTTAGGAATCATGGGATATCTCCTCTGCATCAACTATTTTTGACATTAAGATTTTACGCATTAGGTACAATGCTAATATCAGTAGCAGACTTTGTTGGCGTCTCAAAATCGTCAGCTTGTCGCATTGTGCGTGACATTAGTTCTGCAATTGCTAAGCTGTATAGCAAATATATCTATATGCACACCGACACAGAAGGGGAGTTCTATAATATAGCTCGGTTCCCACGAGTACTTGGTGCAGTTGATGGTACACACATCAGAATCCAATCCCCATGTAGGTATTAATAAAATTAAGTAGGTTGTGTTACTTCCAAAAGTAGGTGTGTACTTATTCATAATTTCACCAGTATATTACTAGCCTTTTTTTCAACTAGGTGCTCAGATTGGAGAAGAATTCAGTAACCGAAAAGGATACTTTTCCCTAAATGTGCAAGGGGTATGCAATGCCAATATGATTTTCATGAATGTGGAGGCTCGTTGGCCAGGCTCTGCTCATGATGCAACTATATTCAACTGTTCAGAACTGCGTGGTAAAGAAACGATGCATGCTCAGCGATGGCACGGTAATAATATCATAATATTACCGTGGCGATGGGTTGCTGGGAATGCACCCAATGTCGAGTCAATCAAATGTCGCGCTGAACGTTCCGTTCTTGTTGTGTATTGTTTATGCATTTATAAAGTTTGGTAAGGAAAAAAATTATCACGAAGATGCCTGTGACAGTATAGTTCTAATAAACAGCATAAGTTATGAGAACTATAATTACAATTCGTAGGTATGTAAATCCTTATTTCGTCTTGAACTTTATCCAATCTTAAAGTTCAATCCTGCTTATAACGAAACGCACATCTGGGAGAGAAGAGGGCTCGTCGGTATTTCAATGACATCTATAACCAACGGATATCCGTAGGTAACAGGTACAGAAAATAAATTGTGGAACGCTATTAACGACTCGTAGTTGGTCAACTTGTTAGTTGGAAAAAGGGACAGTTACTTTTACAGATGACGATCCGTTAAATATAGGAACCGGGTAAAAGTCAATCGTAAATTCAATACAAAACAATATGATTCATATCATTGGCTGACAGGTTGCATACATAGTAATCGGTTATTTTGTTTCGTTTGTCTACTATTTTCAAATAATAAAACCGTCTGGAACGACATCGGTTACGTGTGACTTATTGCATTAAAAAAATTAGGGACTTTGAATCGTTTTTGGAATCATTCAGATCTAGGTTAGAATTAATTTTTGAAGGCGTAAAAATAATCACAGGGCCGCCAAAACGAAAACGTAATGTTGTGGACGCGAAAACCAATTTTAAGCGGATTTTTATTGAAATTATAGACAATATATCCATCGAATGTCGCGACCGATATAAAAATCTGAAAGAGTTACAATTTTTTGGACTACTTTCGTGCGAAAATTTCAATAAATATACCTAATCACAATTTTCCGGTTGAATTAGTATCGCAATTCGTAAATGTTTATAAATTAAGTATACGACTTTAACTTAGACCGCCATAACAATGAGCTCAAATGTGTTTATAAATCTGCCGAATTCAAAAACCTTAGTATTTACAAAATTATAGAACATTTTTACGAAAATAACATAAATACAATTTTTCCCGAAGTACTGCGTTTGGAAAAATTAATTGTTACAGTTCCCGCGAGCAGTGCTTCAACCGAAAGGTCATTCTCGTCGCTAAAACGTATACACACCTACTTAAGAAATACACAAGGCCAGCAACGACTTACAGATCTTTCCACGATTTCAATAGAAAAAAACCTTCTTACGGAAATAAAACGCCTTCCCAACGTTTACGATTCCATATTGCAGATATTCTTACAGAAAGATAGGCGTGTAGATTTAATATACAAATAAAACAATCCTATATACTTAGTTTACTCACACCACCATCTTTTCAATGATTTTATTTAAATTTTGCAAATCACACAAACATTACAAAACATCAAACAAACGCGCCGAAAGGCCACTTCGAATATCCGTAAATTGATATGTCTATAAAATCAGTCAATCTATGGATATTTGAGTTGGCATTTGGCAATTACCTACATCATCAATCGACAAGACGACGAACCAAAACCAACGTGTAGTATTTTTGGTGAGTAAAATTTTCTGCCTACCCTCCCTGTCTTAAAACTGTGTGCACGCCACTGATAAATACCTACTATCTATGTATTACCAGAGTATGTTTATTATGTGGAAATTGAAATTCATAAGCAATATTTCAGATAACAGCCGGCAGCTCCCGCTGAGTCCACTTCGGGGACACAAAAGCAGATAGAGAAAAGTGAAACCATAAACATTCAACTTCAAATCAAGTGGTAAATTTAGAAAATATCTTAGCGGACTTAAAATCAAAACTACTTGTTACATCAGAGGATTGCGAATTGTTAGCATCAATCGATACCTCAAACAAGGACTTCCTAAAGATAATTTGAAATCCTACTGATCAGAAACGAAATTATTCTCCGTCACTTAGAAAATTTGTGCTTTGCTTAAATTTTATAAGCCCACGTGCATACTCTTACGTACGAAAAACGTTTAAATCTTGTTTGCCTCATCCATCGACATTGCGCTCGTGGTATATAAGCATAGACAGAAAGAAAGAAAGTGAAAGAGTTCCTACCATGAATAAACTATTTTGACTTTGATGTGTTATTTCTATTTATAAAGCCTGTGCGTTCTGAATATTCGGGGTAAAATCACCTTGACGGTGGTAACCCTACAGTTTTCGGTACCTTGTTTTTCTGTCCCTTACAGCGACACGCTGAGCAGTGGTCTATAGTTTTCTCTGTCTACGTTGAGAGGTGCCGTTAGATTCGTCTTAATTGCGCGATTGACAGTGGGTATATCAAAATTGAAAATCAAACAAAATGGCCGATTTTTGGCGCCATATTGCATCTATAAAAATTTTTTGTTCTCGATAATTGAGATCGAGTGAATCGATATTGAGTGGAGTATCAAAATAAAGGGTTACATAAATAGCTTGCAAAAATGTATACAACTTGTATGTTTACATGTAATTTGGAATGAAAAATGCTAAAATAAAATGTCAAGCCTATGTTGCTTTGAGCAGAGTTAGGACACGCGAAGGCACTTGATCCAAAAAAGATTTTAAATAACCCTCACGACCAAAACTCCTTGCAAGAACTAAATCGTCTACGAAATCTTTGACATTTGTAAACCAAGACGCTGGTAATAAAAAAATATATTAAAAAAACAAAAAAGCCAGACTGTGGTAAAAAACTTAAGTAAAAAAAAACTGAAAAGCTAAAAACAAGCCCATTCCATTTTATTATATTTTCAAACTCAGATGGGTCCCGCATGGTTCTAATTTTTATTTAATTTAAAATGGGCTTTTTTTTTGTGTTTCAGTTTTTTTTTAACTAAAGTTTTTTACCAGTCAGGTTGTTTTGTTTTATTTTTTATTAAGTACGTAAATCAACCTATTTTATTTTTTGTTTATATACCAATAAAAAGTACAGACCTTCATTAATGAGCACCATTTATTTCAATACACAATTTGCACTGCTAACATAGGCAACTTAACTTGAATAGGAGCGCAAAACAATGATAAATCAGTCTTGTTATACTCGTAATAGTTTTGCTTTTGAGATAACTGTGAAATGGAATATCCATTAAACTGCTGACTGCATAATGTTGATGTTTTAGTATAATGTAAACAACTTACTTTCAAGTCTTATAAAATAATTTTTCGAACTACCAACATTTGATCATTTTTATATACATAATGACATGAATACTGACTTTGTGAAGTATAATATTATTATTTTAATTATTTCGAATGTGAGAACTATGTGGGTCATTGTTTCAGTTTTAATCATGGTCTGGCAGTTTAAGGAGCTTATGCGGCCTACCCAAATGTCCTTTCTTTGGTATTGTTTGTTGAATTCCTTAAGTTCTGAGTTGAGCTGCGTGGTTACTGACAAATGCGTGCACTGACTAGACTTGTCCGCTTAGTCTGTGTGGTTCTTTTCTCAGAAGACCATTTCAGACATCAATCTACATGGTCCTCAAAGATTGTGTCCAAACTTTTATAATATACATTGATATTGATGAATTTTATATTATTTTATACAATGACATGAGTATTTACTTTGTAAAGTATTATATTATTCTAATTATTGTGAATGTGAGGACTATGTGGGTCATTGATTATTTTCTCAGTTAGTTTTAATCATGATCTGGCAGTTTGAGTAATTTATGCGACCTACCCAAATGTCCTTTCTTTGGTATTGTTTGTTGAATCGTTGAGCTCCTTAATTAAGTTCTGAGTTGAGCTGCACGATCACTGACACATGCGTGCACTGACTGGACAGGTCCACTCAATCTGTGTGGTTTTTTCCTCAAAAGACCATTTCAGGGGTCCATATTGGCTCAACTAAAGTTCTTTACCCGAAATTGTTCTTCGTAACGATTTGTAATCCGAATGATCACTCTTCCTAAAATTTTTCATCCTAAAGTTTTCATTCATACTATTTGTAGTGCTACCGGCGATGTTCATAACACTCATGTTTCCGAAAATTGTAATTAATAATATCATTAATGTAAATATATTTAAACTCCTACTGTTTTTTATCATAACGCTTTTATCCCTAAACATAATTACCATAATATTTTCACTCATACTCAGAAAGAAACATTTACCAAGAGTTATAAAAAATATATGTGGGTAGAATATGATATTTATAGTTTTAGGTTTTTTTTTCTGTGCATGGTTGATGGTGGGCTAGGTCGACGGAGCCCCGCTTCGCGGGGCTCCTACTTCTGTGTGGTTTATAAAAAAATAACCACGAAGGGGATGGCGGGGTCTATTCGCTCGCTTCGCTCGCTCACACGACCCCGCCATCCCCTTCTAACCTAACCTGTCCGAGTCGGGGTGCCCTAAAGTCCCAATTGCATCCAATTTCTCTTGATATAAACAACCGTTACACACCCAATGTCGATGGCAAATTGTGTTATGGCATATCATAATTATGGCATGTGATAATTAGGGCTTACAATGATTAATGTATATAATACTGATTATTATGAATAAAAAGAAAACTAAACAAAAAAGATATGACTTTGAATAATAGTATAAAAGATGGTTATGTTGAGAAAATATAGGGAAACAAATAAAAGTATAATAGATGTTTATTGCTACTGACATTATGAAGTTGAATGCTTCGGAATTATGAACATTAGAGACAGAGTAGTTAGGAATTGTGATTGTTAGGATAAAAAATGTTAGGAAGAACATTTTCGGATTTCCAATTATCGGAGTTGAAAATTTAGGTGAACTTTGGCGCACCCCCGTTTCAGACACTAATCTATGTGGTCTTCACATAATCTTACCAAGACTATGTCTGGATTTTAAAAGAGACTGTGACCTCTGAGTTTGTTTTGGCCTTTCTTCTCAGAGCTGTCCAATAGGAAAACAGCAACCTCATCTAGCTTTTGTAATAATTATGATTTATGTGTAACATTGTTTATACAAACCTACTTACAGAAATAAAATCATTTATCATTTACTTCACATGGAGCACCACTACTAATGTCTCTATTCTACCAAAACCCAGTGACAATTCAAATTCAGAGTTTGAGATTGAGCAGTAAAAATCTTTCTACAATCTATCATTTCTTTATTTTGTGTGGGAAACCAGAAATTCAAGGCACAATAAAAGCCCAGTCAGAGAGTCGTCTTAGGGGTTAGGGGTTTATAATTGTTTGTCAATAATGCACCTGTACCAGTGACTGCCAAGCATGGTAGCATTGCAATATCTACAGGACTGTACCATAATACATGTTGGAAGTTGAACACTGTATTAATTCCATATTTTCCATTCACGGCTCACCCCCGCCCCTAAGACAATAAATAACAAACAGGAGTTTACAGGAGTGACATGTCGAGGGTGCAGCTAGCTGGTGAGCGTCGGTGGTAAGTGGTACGTACCGCTCGAGCGCGGTGCGCATCTTGGCGGAGAGGCGTGCACCGGGCGCGCTGTGGCGGCACTCTTGCATGAGCTCGTTGAAGGTGGCCTCCTGCAGCTTGGCGACGTCAGAGTGCTTGGCGCTGGACGTGCCGCCGCCGCTGCTGCTGCTACCGCCCTCCTCCCGCATCGCGCGCGTCTTTTGCCGCGTTCCCGCCAGCTTAATACGCTTGCTTTCGGCTCCGACGAGCCGAGCAAAGGTACCAAACAAAGAAACTTTCCCAATTCAACAATTTTCTGAACTGAGTCTGACGTTTGTTTTGGTTTTCAATTCATAGACAGAGACAAAATTGACCACAGACGTATAAATAATATACGTCAATGAAATTGACAGATCGATATGGTTCGAGTTCAATCGACTAAAGATTAGAGGGTAACGAATTTTTTTCTCTAAATTTGTGTAAAAATCTAAAAATTAACTTCAATGGGTATTTAGGCATGATTTTATTCTATTTTATATAAACACGGCTTTATAAATGCCAAAACGGATGTATAAATGTTGTTTTCTAAAAATGTCGCACTAACAAAACGAAAGGTCACCCCAGACCGTGACGTAGGTACTGTTGTAAAAAGACGACAAATTAACTGAAAAAGCAAGTGTTCATTGTGAGTACAGTATGTTAGCTTAATGATATTTAGTCGATGTATTTCTCACGTTGGTAACATTTGAATCGATTGTTTGTTCGCGGGCTGGCTCGAGCTACAATCTTGGCAAGACTCGAGCCTCGTACGTAGACGTCTTTGCGCCCCCATAGGGGGCGCGAGGAGTCAGTGTTGGGGCTTTTTGGCCCCTTGCCTGATAATGCGATCTCTCGGTTCACCATGTGACACAGGTACTTCACGAAGCAACCACGCCGCGAGAGCACCTGCGTGCGTCGCTTGAAACGACAGGGAGCTCAGTGCCTCCTTCCGAGCCATTCCTCAAGCAGGTCAGCTCGCCCCGAAATGCGAAGTAGGTCGGGCTCAAGACCGAGCCCTGTGGAACACTGCACGACATGTCTCGCCAGTCCTCGCCGTTGCGTCCTCCATACGTGACATACCTTTCAGTTAAATAAGCCCCAACGACGTGGGGCATCACAACGCATTCCGAATACAGCTCCAGGGCAGAGTGTTGAGTGCTTTGGAGATATCACCTTTAATCCGTTGATTCTGGCAATTCATTTATATATGCTAAAAATAATATCGGGGCTAGCACAGTCCCTTGTGGTGCGTACGCGTCATAGTGATTCGTTAAGTATGGAGACCTAAAGGTTACCCGAGTTTTAATCTCTGGATGCATTTTTACAATCTCTGTGCATTGTTTTTGACCCTTTAGATAACTTGCAAACCAATTGTAGGCAGGGCCTCCTAAACCGTACTGTTCTAGTTTAGTTCTAATTTATCAGGGCATACCACATCGAATGCTTTGGTCATATCTAGAAATAAAAGTTATAGGAATTGCTTTTTGTCTAATGAACTGAGAATTTCTGTTGTTAATTTGTAAAAGAGCGGATTCAACAATCCACTGCGACATATGCACCTCGTTTCGTATACATACACTAACAAAGTACAGTCTATGTTTATTTTTAATTTTATTATGTTTATTTAATTTTTTTTAGTCGACGAATACGAAATTAGTAAGGTGTGCACAACCTTAATCATCAATCAGTACATTAGGGCAGCATCTTTAGGGAGCGTTCCGAGTTGCGCTGTATTCGATTTGAGCGTGCTAACGGGTGTACCGAATTAGCGTAAGCGCGATAATGATATCCCGTGAATCATCGTATATGACGTCAAGACATGCGCCATCTTGCGACAATGCCGATAATGCCCTAAATTAATATCACCGTGAGTGCTGTCAAAAATGATGGTAAACTAAAGCGGCATTTTCAAAATCATGCTGTAAAATCCAAGACGTAACAGAATACCTGAAATGAGTTTCAAACTCATGCGCATTATGTTTAATTATTGTTGCATCTATGTTATTTGTAATTCTTGGTAACAAATATGAGTGTAATTGTAGTTTTATTAATTCTTTTTAACATAGCCAATAATATCGACACACATATAAATATTGTGAACCCCATGGATATGCTCTATAGTGATACAATAATGCGAACTGTAAGAACTGTCTTTTCACCTGTGACAAACAATAAATAAATGAATATGAACATGATATTTTACTTCGGGATAAATCTTTGCCGGGAGCATGTAAATACGCTAATTTATGTACTTAGATGTCCGTTTCATCCCTGGACGAATTGTCGTTCTCAAACTCAAAATCTGAGTTATCCGAGTCGATAGAGTAATCCAACAAAATAGAAGTATAATCGGTCTTTTTTGTGCAAGGTTTGAGGTTGACGTTGAGCGACCACTGTGAGCGCGTTCACGAGCGTTCCGAATTGATGACAGTTCTCAACTGTCATAAATCATAATACGGACCGCAAAATATCGATGTGATCGCTGTAGCGCTCACGTTCTAATTCGGAATGCAGCAAAGTCAAAGCATTTATTTCAAATAGGCACATAAAAGGCACTTTTGAACGTCAACATTTACATTTAAATAGAATTGATTCTAGTCGCCCCTTCCAAAAGGTAGTTTCGTATGGAGAAGAACAGCCTAATTTGGAATGCAGGGCAGGGTCACTTGTTGCTGTCATGACTGATGTCATCTGAAAAAGTACTCTGTGGTCATCTGTTATGACTGTTATGTCAGTGTCACTGCCGCCTGCCGCTTCCACTAAATTACTATAATAAGTGTTTGTTTTGATTTTTTGTTCACAATTTTGTCTGTTTAGTCCTGAACAGAGGCACAGAACACTACAAGTGTGGCAGCGAATTTATTTGTTGGTTGTAAAAACAGTGAGCATGAACATGAGTGAAGAAGAAGACTGTGATGACTTGCCGCCGATAACCGTCAACTCTTCTGCTAATAACTCGGTACATAATAAACTAATATTCCGGAGGGTAGTGGTGAAGGCTTAACGCGTGCTTTGTTTGTGTTGCGAATTCTTTCGATTTTAAGTGGTTTTCATTACTGTGAACTTCAATCGAGATTATTCTTTGTTTGTGTTTTAGAGTAAGGTTTGTTTTAACATTTATTTTTAAAGATTTTAACCGGTATCCACTATGGATACCAAAAAACCTCCTGACCCTCCTCATCCCTCCGGTGTTAACTGTCACTCTCCCCTACGACAATGTGCAATTACATATTAGGGACTCCGAATCTGCAAATAGATAAAGATCGGCCGGTTCCCCCCCGGTTACTTTAATCATCCCTCCTAAGCTAGCGAAAAACACAATTGAGAACACGAAACACACGATGATAGATTACCCCCTGTATATAGTACACATAATATCTTTAAAAGATGTTCAGACCCCAGGTACTGATCTGCACCCTGTCAAATTTGGTATGTTCTCGACACAAAATAATTTCCTAAGCGTTTGACACTGCCTAGGAGTATCAATATAGGCAGTGTTAAACCCAATTCTCACCAGGATGCTAACAGCTTTCTAATCAGTCCCATTTTAGATTGTAAGGACGGGACTTAGCTAAATGAAAGAGTTGTTGATCGTAATACGTTCCGTTTATTAATGCCAAAGCTCTGCTAAAAGATACATTATATATTCTTATAAGATACTGCTTAACTACTACGTCACACGCCCTATCAGAAAGAAAAAAAAATATATATGTATAACATTTTTTTTTTTCTTTTACAATTATAATATGAGTTTATTAGGATGATTATACAATTATTTATTATTCTTTGTATAGTAAAAGTTATCGTACAATTATAATGTAGTATCTATTATGTATATCTATTTCAATACACTTACCAACTAAACAGTAAACAATGTCATCAGTACAAGTCTTAATTTGATACCGTACTATTACAAACAAAAGTGTTCCTGAAACTTAATGTTAGTCTTGATAAAGTCTTGTTCTATTTTTGTGAATAGTTTTTTCTTTTCCTTTATCTAGAACAACAACATTTGGAGACATTTCCTTAACTACTGCAAATGGACCTAAATATAATGGTTCCAGTTTATTTTGATTCTCATTTTTAACTAATATTAAATCACCGATTTTATATGTAATTGGATTGATGCTGCTATCATATTTACTTTTTCTGACAGTTTTAGAATTGATTAGATTGTTTTTAGCATCCATTTGAGACTTTTGTAAACGATATTTTAATTTGACAGCATAATTATCAAAATTATAAATCGGGTCTATTGTTGTTGTTAGGTTGGAAGGTATGTTACATTGTTTTCCGAACACTAGCTCATATGGCGTAAATTTTGTACTCGAATGTACTGAAGTGTTATACGGGAAACACCAGTAGGGTACCCATGAACTCCATTCCTGTGTTTGACTGTTAACTTGTAGTCTCAAATAAAAAGTTAAATGTTTATGACTATTTTCTAGTGAACCTAAAGTTTGATGATGATAAGCTGTAGACTGTAAATGACTTATATTTAAAATTATACATACCTCTTTCATTATGTTGTTGACGAACTCGGTTCCCCTGTCGCTTACTATCTCTCGGGGTATACCGTATCTAAGTATAAAATTATTTACCAGTGTTGAGGCCACCGTACGCGCATCGGTCACACTGAAGTGTTAAAATGTAGTTGTAGTTATTATCTCGTGGTAATGGTCCTACTAGATCTATATAGATTTTATCGAAAGCTGAGTTTCCACAATCCGTTAGAACCATAGGTTCCTTTACTGTATCTAGGTATTTGTAACGTTGACATTTCGTACATTTCATTACAAAATTTGTTATATCGCGCTCTAATCCACTCCAAAAATATTTTTTACGAATATTGTTTAACATACGTCTTATCCCTGCGTGTCCACTTGTGGGAAGAATATGATAGTCGTTTAAAATAACTCTCTTTGTATCGTCGTCAATAATCTTTTTAACGCCTTTTACTACGCATAAGCGGGGTCCGGACCACTTAGGCAATTTATTTATATACTGAGCTAGCTCTTTAATTATTTTTTCATTATTTTGATCTTTAATTACATATAAAATTTCTATTTTTAAATCTGCACAAAATAATTCCATTTCTCTCACAGAGACCGCTCGTGTACGCTGTGATTGAGCAAATAGTTTTACATATATAGTGCGATCTGACGACGAATACGCAAAGTCACCATTCTCTTTAGACACTTGTTTTTTGACTTTCATCCATTCTTTCTCGTTCGTAAATACCAATTCGGTGTAATCCTTCGGTAGTTTTAACATTTCTACAACTCTTGGGTGATCAATCCATTCGTTTTTAGGAATATTAGCCACCGAAGCGTGATTACTCGAATTTTTCTCTAGCTCCCGTCTTTTTGCTCTTGTAAGTACCGATATAATGTGTTCATTCATGGATCGTAATTCTTCACTAGTCACTTCTATGCGCGACAATGCATCTGCAGCTACATTGTCTCGTCCTTTCACGTAAACTACTTTATAATTGTATTCTTCTAATTTGTAACCGAAATTTTATTAACCTACTGGAAGGATCTGTCAGATTATACAAATATACTAATGGCCTGTGATCCGTTTCTATAATAAATCGTCTTCCATACAGGTAAGGCCTAAAATATTTTACCGACCAGACTATCGCTAACAATTCTTTTTCAATTGTTGGATACCTGCGCTCGGCCTTGTTTAAGCTTCGGCTAGCATAAGCTATTGGTCTACGATCGGAATTACACAAAACTGATCCTATTGCATACCCTGATGCATCAGTTTGTAGAATGAAAGTGTTATTGTCATCAAATAAAGGATATTGCAATACCGGTGGCTTTACTAAACTGTTTTTCAACATATTAAATGATTTTTGGCAGTTTTCGTCCCAATTATAAATTACGTTTTTACGACATAAGTTGTTTAGTGGTATGCATATCTCGGCAAAATTTGGGATAAATTTCCTATAATAGTTAGAAAATGCTATGAAACGTTTCAGTTCATCAGCCTTTTTCGGAACTGGATAGGTGTTTAAAACTTTAATCTTGTCTGGATCAGGTCTAATTCCTTCTGCGGATACCACGTGTCCTAAATATAATATTTCTTTTCTAAGAAAATCGCACTTGTCTGGATTTAATTTTAAATTTACTTTTCGTAATCTAGTCAATATATCTAACAAATTTTGGTTATTATGCATGTCTAAATTTCTTCCAAAACAAATTAAATTATCTAAATAAATAAAACACTTGTCATAATTCAGTCCCGACATTGCTACCGTCATTAAACGTGAGAAAGAACTGGGACTTGTCTTTAACCCCATCGGCATGCGGGTCATCTGATACTGTCCTGAGGGTGTTGTAAATGCAGTATACTTTCTGCTGTCCGAATCTAATTTTGCCTGATAATATGCTTGTGTTAAGTCTAACTGTGAAAAATATATTGCACCTGAAAGTAAATCTAGTATATCCGTTATGTTAGGGAGTGGAAATTTGTCATCCATTATGCGGTTATTTAATTTCCGGAAATCAACAACTAAACGCCAACTTTTATTATTATTCTCTAGTTTCTTAGGTACAAGTAGTACTGGACTAGACCATTCACTACTCGCGGGCTCTATAATATCATTGGAAAGCATTCTTTTTATCTGATTTTCAATTTCATTACGCTGCGAAAATGGTAATCGATATTGTTTAATATAATACTGGATCCGAATTTGGTTTTAACTGAATTTTTTGTTCGTAAAGGTTACAAGTGCCTAATTTATCTCCCGGTAAGTAGAATACATCTGCATACTTTGCACAAATGTCTTGTATACTTATTGATTCTTCTTTGTTTAAGTGCTGTAATTTTATCAATGATAATAGTTTTTTAACTCTTTCTCCGCTTATACTTTGCTTTTCGAATGAGCAAATATTATAATTATTTAAATTATCAATGTCAGGTTCAAAATAATTCAGTTGTACCTCTTTTTCGCGTGTATTTAAAATTTGTATTATGATCTTTCCCTCTTTGGGTTGACAGATACTTCCAGCAATAAATACGCCCTCGCATAATTCTCTCGGAAATACAACGCATGGCTCGCTCTTAAAACACTGTATCTGAAATAGTTTCTCACACCTTGGAGGTATCGTAATATATAAGTTTCTATGTAACTTGCCGGATTCTAAACCAATTGTTATCGAATTATTTATCGTCAACGTGTTATGTTCATAATTTAGAACACAATTATATTTCTTTAAAAATTCTTGGCCAATTATTCCGTCCTGTAGACAAGGCAGATTCTTTAGAACGTGAAACTTATGTTTGAATTCTTTTCCGCATATGGAAAATGGTATGTAAACATAACCGTCAGTGGTCGATTTACCACCAATACCATTAATGGTTATGCATTCTGGATATATTGGAATCTGCCAGTCTCTTATTGCTTCATATTTCACTACTGACAAAGAGGCTCCCGTGTCAATTAGCATTCTGTATTTGGTATCGAATATAATCATTTCTATGAAATTATTATAGTTGCATGTTAAAATAAAGTTAGGATCGAAAAAACGCTAAATCCAAATTTTGATTGTTCGTTTGACTATTATTGGATGCGGCTTGAGCATCATTTCTTGATTGATCCAGTAAATAAGTGTTATGCCTGTTATTACGATTATGATTTCCCGGATTCGATGTTTGGCCATAACTACGTCCACGTCCTCGCGAATTGTTAACAAAACCTCTTCCGCGGCCTCGATAAGAGGTCCTTGAAGGTACCTGATTCCTCGGAGGTGGTGGCTGGGTTGTCCTAAAATTACGATTTGATATATAACCACGACCTCGGCTGTGCCCTCTATAAAATTGGTTATGCTTACCTCGATGTTGAGTAGTAAACATTGTCTCCGGTGATGGGTTGTGACCTTGATGTGACCGTTCTTCATCTTTAGCCGCGCGAATAACATCCTTCAATTCTGAATAATCTCTAGCAGCTAAAATGGTACTCAATCGACCATTTCTCAAGCCTTCTGTAAACCGCTGAATAGCTAGTTTTTCATTTACAGGTCTGAACATTTTATATGCTTCTTCCTTTCCATCAGCTTGAGATATAGTCAATTCGACGAATAAGTTCTCAAGTTTCTTACCAAATTCCTCAATGTTCTGGGTCCCTTGTCTGGACTGCAATAGCTCTAACTGAAGCACCGTGGCAGACTGCTTAGTCAGTAAATTGTTTTTCATGTCCCTTATAAGATCTGTGGTAGTATTATAATTTGATGCCAAACGTAATTTGGCATGTTGAGATAAGCGAGTTTTAAGAACGAAAGATATTAATAAGGGTTCTTGTTCTTTTTTAATGTTTTGGTTATAAAATTCAATAGCATCTATTAATTTTTTTGTACATTCTTCCTCTCCTGTCATCACAGGTAGAAGAGAAGTTGCAGTTCTCATGTCAAACTCAGTCATGGTGTTTGTGGTGCTTGTACTTTCTTCGTTTTCTAAACAAAAATTCTGAATTATTTGATAATATGACTCTATTTCCTCTCAGAGGTAACCAAAATATACTTTGATTCCTCCTGCTTCACATAACCTTTACACACATTTTTATCTAAATCTCTACGACATGTAATATATTTTTCATATAAATCATTTGCCTCTAAATGTTTTTGTTCTAACAACTTCTTTGTTCTCTTTACCTTACTTAATTTTAATAAATTTATTTTAATATTTTTTAGTGTTTTATGAATTTCTATTAAATCAGACATTTAACCCTTTAATTGCCTGCATTAATCATTATTTAGCGAGAAAGAAAAAAATATAACAAGTCTAAATCTTAACTGTTTTACCTCTGTCCATACCGTACCTCTGTAACACTTCACTCACTCACTCACTTCACTCACTTTCACTTTTTTTCTCGTAACACATGAAGACTCTTTACTCGTTGTTTGCTTTTGTCCAGCCGAGTTTTTACTCAAGGCTAGACGTTTTCGACACCGGTCCTTCTGCTCCTTGACTCACGCTTTGAGCCAGAACGCCTAAAAGCATTCCTGGCAATTTCCGCTCGCATCCAGTCTACGTGGCAGCGTTTGTACAGTTTGTAGACTCCAAACAAAGCTCCAAAAATTAGAATGATTAACATCACCCCCAGTATTATATTAGTTACTGATTGGTTTTGATGTAGCTGCGCAACATCAGCCGTATTTGTGCCACCTGCGGCGTTTTGCGCGATCACAATTTCTTCTTTACTTTGTGTTTTTCCCATTCTTAAAATTTTGCACCAAACTTATCACTCTGTTCGAACAGTAACGCAATCGAATTTCTAATCCCATTATTTCACTGCGCGATCTACCGTGCCCGGGATTTGACACCGAACCTTAAATGGCAGGGTCGCCATGTAAGGACGGGACTTAGCTAAATGAAAGAGTTGTTGATCGTAATACGTTCCGTTTATTAATGCCAAAGCTCTGCTAAAAGATACAGTATATATTCTTATAAGATACTGCTTAACTACTACGTCACAAGATAAAAATAATTTTGTTGCTTCCATCCCCCAATTTAACATCACTCGCTTAGGTCTTGTCAGAGACATTCCCATCGAATGGACTGAGGATGAAATTATAGAGGACATCAAGATTCCCACTGGGTGCGGCCCTGTTATTAAGGCTAGGAGAATGAGCCGTAAGGTGACTTCTCTAGGTGTTATGTGTAAGTGTGTTTTTTTTTTTACTCTGCTCTTTCAGTTGAGAGATACATGTACCCAACTATCCAATGCTTCAATTGTTGTCGGTATGGTCACACACAAACAGTATGTTGCTAGAATCCCTGCTGCTCTAATGTGGTCAAGACCACCCAGGAGAAGGATGCCAAGTTTCCTTTGATTGTGCCGTTTGTATGTCTTGTACTGGCATTCATTATGCTAGTGATTAGGCTTGTCCTGAATTGGGTCGACGGAAGGGCATAAAAGCTCTTATGGCTGAGAAGTCAGTATCATATGCGGAAGCTAGTCAGGTCTTTCCCCCGGCTTCAAGATCATAATTATGCAGAAGTGTCGAGATTATCTCAAAAGACTAAACCAGAAGCCAGTCCAACTCATTCCGATTCATTTCCGTATTAGTAAATCCGAAACAATCCCTACCTGACCACGTTGCCAACAAACTGACATCCATTGTTAATTACATTCACAATGTTCCATCCCCTGACATTCCTTCAATGGAACGTGAGGAGTGTTTTCTCCCAGGAAACCTGACCTACTCTTCCTAATCAATAAGTTCAAACCATCTGCGGCATCGCTGAGACGTGGCATCGTTCTGAAAGTAATTTCAGGATACTTTGTTTCAGTGGTGTTCGCCATGGCAGACCAGTTGGATATGGGGGATGTGCTTTGTTCATCAATAACAAAGTACCATTCTCCCCGATTCCTCTACCCTTTGTTGGTTACCACATCAATGTTATTGCTGTTAAGGCTGAGGATATAAATATATTTAGTTTTTATATTGCACACCCACAAATTGAAGACCTTATTGTAATAAAAAGTTTGCTGAGTCATGTACAAGGTCCATTACTAATTATGGGTGATTTTAATGGGCACCATTGTATATGGGGGTCTGAAACCTGTGAAAACTTTGGCATAGGCCTAGTTGATATATTAGATGAACTTGACCTATGTGTAATCAATGATGGCAGTTCTACACGCAGGTCTACGCCAGGGCAGAACAGCAGCTGTGTTGATTTAACATTCTGTCCTTCTAGTACAGCTAGCCTTTTTAATTGGAGTCGCTTGAATATGACTTTGAATTGAATATGAGTGATCTCTATCCCATCTTGGTTGAAATCCCTTCCAAAACTATTCCTGACAAAATTCCCCCTCCATTGTTAAAATATCAGCTGAACTCAGTGGATTGGGACCTATACTCAAAAATCTTAGACCTACGTGTCTCTTCCCTTCCATCAATTAATGTCGAGTCTGTTCAGGAATGCCTTTCGTTATTTTCCAACACAATATCCTATACAGCATAATGATTGCTTCCCTCTTAAAAAAACGCCGACGCGCAAAATTCCATCCCCGCCATGGTGGGATAGGGACTGCTCTGCCGTGATCAGGGCCAGGAATGAAGCCGAAATGGATTTCAACTCTGACATGAACCTAGATAACATCCTTGCTTTTGAACATATTTTGGCTAAATCCAAGAAATTACTAAAAAAACAAGAAGAGAGAAGGTTGGCGGAAGTATTGTGGCTCACTGAATCCATCCACTCCAGCATCAGCAGTATGGCATAAACTGAAATCCTTCAGAAATGGTGTGAGGCCGCCCTCCGGGACCATACTGTCTGCGGAACTGGGTAACCAGTTTTTTTCTAAGATCGCTCCAGTCTGTTCCTGATAGGGATGGGTGTGTCGCTTCGGACTCTCAGCTGATATCACAAGACCCTCTGGATAGGCCATTTACTCTGGAGGAACTTAAATCGGTTCTCACCCATGTAAAAGTTTCTGCTCCTGGAGTGGATGGATTCCCTTACTCCTTCATTACTAAAGCTGGTGATAAGACCCACCAATATTATCTGGACCTAGCCAATTATTGTTTTACTTCCGGCTATATTCCTCCTGATTGGAAGGTTCAACTCGTATTCCCCATATTAAAACCTGGTAATGATCGTAGTGATCATTATTCTTACAGGCCAATTGCTCTATCGTCCATACTTATCAAACTTTAAGAACATCTGATTAAAAATCGACTAGAATGGTTTGTGCAAAATAGGAAACTGCTCCCAATGACTCAATTCGGCTTTAGGAAAGGTCTGGGTACAGCTGATAGTGTGGGTATCCTCACATCCGGCTGGCCCTTAGTAGGAATGAGTCTGTGGTATCTCTGCTGTCTATGATTCTGTCCTCCTACCAGTTCTCAGGCAGAAAATGCAAGAGCTGAGAATCCCGGTTTGGATTTGTCAAATCATTTGCAGTATCTTTTCAGATCGCAATGTTCAACTCAGGATTCCCGGGGAAAGCTCAGAACCGAGGTCGGTTTGGAGAGGTCTACCTCAGGGATCAGTACTAAGTCCCCCTTTATACAATATTTATACCTCTGATCTTCCTTCTTGCCAAAATTTTAATTGTAAAGTACTTCAGTATGCTGACGATATTGCATTATTGGTATGTGGCAGTTCCATCGAAGATGCCGCTCAGTCCATCAATATCTCTGTCCTCATTAAACCAATGGCTCTTAGGTCACGGGTTATCTTTAAGTGCTCCAAAGAGTGCCGCAGTTGTGTTTACTCGCAGACGCCTAATCCCGCAGGTTGACATTAATATTGACGGTCAGACCATACCCAATAAGGAGAAGGCCAGATTTCTTGGGGTCACCCTGGATTACAAATTGTCGGGAGTGGATCACATTAACCTCCTCAGTCCTGAGATATTAATTTGAATGTTACTTGAATAGAATTATTTCAGGCTTACTTAGAGACCCACAAAAAAGCATAATGAGAGTGTTTGATGATTTTAGTATTTATAGTTTTTTTTTTATTGCATGTCTCCTATAGGGGACAGTCGGTTTACATGTTATAAAAAAGGTTGGTAATGAAACTGAAAAATCATACAAGATAATCAACGTTTATTAACATATCTATAGAAAATTTAGAAGAAAAGTGGTTAGCATAATTATATCTCTTAAAGACCAACATTTTCGTGGTACTGCTTGTAGCAGTTTCGCCCTACCACCAAACATAAATGCATATTGCAAGTTGAGCAATATACCCTTGCTTTCTTGCTTTTGCAACTTGGCAAGCGGCATCTGTGATCTCCAGACTCGGCTATCATTGGCAAATGTCCCGCCATGGCAGTCCTTAACTGCAAAGGGGGCTGAGGCACATATTTCCTTTTACGGCTGGTAGACCCTTCTGGTGTTTCTGCTGCAGTAACTGCTTCTTCATACATTTGTATTTGTTCTCGAGATGGAGTGAAGTAAAGTAATGAATTCGCTATGTCTGCTTTGAATTCTAGGTAGTCTAGAGTGTCTTTTTTAGGAGTCTCTAACAGTTGAGCCTCTTTTCTGTAGACTAACCATCCGGCAGCCGCAGCAAAATCAAAAAAATGAAAAATTAGACGAATAGTCCATTTCTTGGTTCGTGCGCAATTTCTGTAAAAACTGATTACTCTATCCAGCATATCTACGCCTCCCATCTTTTCGTTGTACTGTTTTATAGCAAACGGCCTATCAATTTCAATATATTGCTTCGTTTTCTTACACCAACGCCTGCACTTATTTTCCGGTTGTTTAGAATCCCCAGATGATGCCATTACTACCGGTTTGTTATCAAACCACTTCAAACATGCTACTTGGCCATCATTGCGTACCAACTGATCACAAGAACCACGTCCTTGGTCCCTCAATTGCTTGTCGGTCTTAAAATTGCATGATTTAGGAATTTTAGTTTTCCTAAGAGTGCCTGTTGCCTGCATCTTTTTTTCTGTACGTAGTTTGTCCAGTAAATCAACTGACGTAAAATAACGATCCATGTATAATTTTGTGCCTTCAGGTAAGTTGTGAACCAATCTCAAAACAACTTTTCCTCCAATATCCAGAGATTCAGCTTCATCGTTTGACAGTATGGTGTCGCCTTTGCCCTCGTACAAAAAAAAATCCAAGGGTATGCCGTCTGGAGCAGTACACACGAAGTTTTTCATGCCACAAGGGTTAGGTTTTCCCCTGATAAATTGTCGCATTGATACTTTACCCCAAAATGGTATCATCTGCTCATCGACACTAACTTCTTGAGGTCTGGGGTTTTCTAGGCAAGCTGCTCTTACAGTTTCAATCAAGGGTTGCACTTTCCAAAACTTGTTTTGTTTGGATTCCGAACTTACATCCAAATCGTTTACTAGTTTCAGGTATGTTCGAATTTTGAAAAATCGATCCCTGGTCATTCGGTCAGCTATCATTGGGATTCTAGTCTTAGCCATCCAGTACATCTTAATTCTTGGCAATCGCAAATAGCTCATCGCGAAACATACACCGAAGAAGATTTTTATTTCATCTTTTGTAGTGCCTAGGTTTTTACCTGTTTGTATCAAATAGGTTTGATTGGAACAGACGCTGAATGTTTCATAAATTCTTTCAGGAATATATCTAGTAAAATATTCATAAGGTGTTTGCAATACTCTGACCCGAGTGCTGGCTAAAGTTTGACAAAAAATTCCTGCGGAAGATGGCGCAAAACTGTCGTGGTGCTTCCAATATACTCGACGATTTGCAGCTTGAGAAGGCTCTGTAGTTGAAAATGTGGATAATGGCACTTCGTCGTCGCTTGAATATTCACTGGAACTACTTTCTTCAGCTTCTTGCGCGGTTGGTTCATGAGTAAAAGCCAATACGGGGTCGTCATCATCATCAGAAAAGCCATCAATGATGGAGTCATTATCATTGAATTCCAGAATTGTCGCTATGTCCTCGGCATTTAATCCTGTAAATAAATATTGCATTAAAAATATACCAGAATAGTACATCAAATAATAAAAAAAAAATAAGGACCAGAACCCAGAGTCCCCTATAAGGGACCAACATACGTAAGGAAACAATACAATCAAATTATTTGACAAAACACAAACAAAAAGTGTTTCCTAAATCTCATATACTCTAAACAACACAATACACACTGATTTTACAAACTAAGTGCGTTAATTTATCTAAAAATAAAAAAAAACTTACCTCGTGTCGCCATATTTGCAACTGTTATTTCGCGCGCGCATTCACTCCGTCAAAACAAAAACACCGAGATCGCTAGTTACTTAGATTTAGGATCTGGTAAAAGCGCCATCTGTTTGCAAGTTCATGTCATTATTATATTAAAATTTAACTCATTCGCCACTAGGAGGCGACACTCGAAAAATTGTCCCCTATACGGGACTTCAGTTCTGAGGAGGTATAATACATTTAAAAAATGTGAGCGCTCGGTTTCGGTCCTCAAGGCTTTGGCAGGTGTCTGGTGGGGAGCTCACCCATACACATTAAAGATGATATACAATGCGCTGGTCAGAAGCGTGGTGGATTATTGCAGTTACCTAATTGAGCCATGTAACAAGGAGGCTCTGCGTAGACTAGATTCTGTCCAGGCCAAATGTCTGAGGATCGTAATTGGTGCCATGAAATGCTCCCCCATAAATGCTCTCCAGGTTGAATGTGCAGAACCTCCTCTTAACCTTCGAAGACAATACTTAGCAGATCGATTCTTGTCAAAAGTTTTCTCTGTTTCGTCCCATCCTTTACTCCCCATTTTGGAACAAATCTACCACTCTCTTAACGTGTCTTCCTACTAGAATAATAAATCTATTCCATTGATGAATAGGTACAGAGAGCTTAAGCTCCTTTCCTCACCTGTGTCAATACCCTTCTCTTCCGATCTTTTCATCCGCTTATGAGGTGGTCCAGTTCAGGCCAAAAGTCGTTTTGGGACTTAGTATCTCCAAAGCATCCCATGACGTAAAGGGCGACTTTGATTTGGCCATCAAGAGATACTGGGAGGGTTGGAATTTGTTTTTTACGGACGCATCCAAATTATCGTTAACAGGGTGTACAGATGTTTCTACGTATTATCAAAATTCTAAAATTGCCGTTTTATTCCAATGAGATGAGACTTCCGTATTTACTATGGTACTCTGGACCATATCTTTTTCTCTTGTACTATAAATTCCCAATCCTTTGACTTGTATCATAAGCTTTCTAAAATAAAAATCCCTCTTCCCACTAACTTCCACTCCCTCCTGACTAACTTTTCTCCTAAACTTATCCAAATCTTATCAAAATTCCTAAATGTAAATGAAATCAAAATGTAGTTTGGTGTGTAGTAATAATGACTTTGTAAATATTATATTATTATTATATTTATGTAGATTTGTGGTGCGTTCAAAAAGTATAGAAGAAAAAAAAAGTAGTCTATGTTTACTAACAAAAATTGTCTCGTCCTTTCAGCTACTAACATCAGTAACATCTAACATATAACTAGAAATACCCCGAAGAGCAAAGTTCGACGGCTCCCCATTACGTTGCCGTCACCACATGACGCTGGCAGAATAGTCGAAATCGGCTCAGTTGCCAAAGAAGGAAAAAAAAAACTATATTCTACAGGGGCTGATTAATTTTGATGCAGTGTTTCAATCTTGAGTGAAGGGAAGCCTTACCCAGGAAGGGGTGGGAAAAACTAGGCTAACCAAAAAAAAAAAAGAATCCCTCGCTGGAATCCAGTATTTGACCATCATTAGCGGCTGCTATATTCAAATGCATCGCTGGATACTACTAAATTGTGAACTAAATTTAAATTAACGTAAAAGGTCAGAGTGTAAACTTATGGGATAGTCAAATATTCATCCAGCGACTGGATTCAAGTGCTAGAATGAGATATTGATCAATATGAAGGCCATACACCTATTGACTTGCATAATTATTACCTACTGTTCCAAATAGACTAAAGAATAAATACCAAGCCTTGTGTGTTTCAGTTCAGCAATGGTCATCTGATCAAACTGACATATCTGTCTGTTTTACACACACATAGCTCAATCTATCACGGTCTTGTCTGAAACATTAGAGATTTGCAGTGTGTGTAAGTATGCAGTACCTAAATAAAAGCTGCACTCAAGTGAAGTTACTTCAAACTATAAATCAATCATTTAGGGTATATGCATGTATTTATTTTATATTTTTAATTCATTGTTTACACCGTTATAACATAGTAAAAAATATAAATATACTCTTAAAAAATGCTGTAATTAAGTTTAAGAAAATATTTAAAACGAGCTGTTTAAACGCCGCCATTTTCGCGCGCTCTGTTGATGACGTCAAATACTATCTCCAGTGACAGTCCAGTCCATTGTTTACTACAGGTGTTCTCGTACTTAATCTATAAGTATTGCACTGTGCCTGAATGCAGAGACACTACCTATCAGAAGTGCACCTGATAAAGTGTTTATCCAGTCCCGATAGGTGCAAAAATACGTAAGGAATGGTTTACGGTTATCCAAAGAGATGAAGTATCTGCAATAACCATCGATCAATAATAAAGTTCTTTATTAGTGATTGATGGCAATAACTTGTTTACATTGTTGTGAATCAAAAATTATAGGTTATGTTTACTCCTCAATATATTTAGGATTTTATTTATGGCTAAAATAATGTACGTAATGTATTATTATTATAGAATAATTACCTTGTAGCTTTTACTCCTTTTACAGACAGCGCACGTAAAATTTGGATTTGAAAGAAAATAAGACGACTTCATGAATGGATCTATTCTCGGCAGATTATCCGGTTGTGCTTTTACAAAACCACTTTTCAGTCATTATGTATTAGTACCTTACTGTACCAACAAAGGTTCACCGACATATAACTACCTTATGTGTGAAGTTAATATAGTAATGCGTAAATGCGTAATACGTTCCTATTAAACGAATTTAATGTATACTAATAATAATCACATTTTTGATTAGGTACATTGTCTTGAGTTGTTAAGCAAGACAAAGTACCAAAGAGTGAATGTATCCTAAGGTATGACTCTAACCATCTGAGCAAGATACCGCGAATTCCAAGCTCTTGGAGCTTACGCAGAAAGATGTAGTGATCCACGCGGTCGAAGGCTTTTTCGAAATCCGTGTAGATCACGTCAACCTGCCCACCACCATCCATATCACGGACAACATTATCGAGAAATACTGCTAAATTGGTATTAGTAGATCGTCCCTTAATAAACCCGTGTTGTTGTTGCGGAATTAATTTAGATACAGTTGGATAAAGTTGTGTACTAATTTCTCCATTAGTTTTCCCATAACATTCGGAATTGATATGGGACGATAATTTTCTATGGAGTTTTTGCAACCTTTTTTTATGAATAGGCACAATGTGCGCAGTTTTCCAAATAGTTGGACAGTATCCCTCACGAAAACATCTATTGAAAATATAAGTGATTGGAAAAGAGAGCGATTTGGCACATTTAACGAAGAAGAGAGGGAGTATAGTGTCACTGTGTGAACTGTAAGAGGAAGGCGCCTGTGTCTGTAACACAGTTTATACTAGCACAGACACAGACGTTCACTCTGTCTCAAGTAATGCATAGCGTTGTAACTCATTATGGCGTTTGTATGTTTTGGTTGAGATGGAGAAATTGTACTTGGCTTTTGGATAATAAATGATTATTATTATTATTATTATTACTTCCTGGACCCTTTGACGTATCCAGATTCTCCAGGAGTTTCAGGATCCACGCACTGTCAATGGTCAGGCTGTGAAGTGTGTCGCCGTATGTTTCACAGTCAGTCGAGAAAGGAGTGTAAGTCCCGAGTCTGCTGCAATATTTTTAATAGAAAAATTCATTAAATGTTTTACAGATTTCGGCCTCACTAGTTAATTGATTATTATCGTACGTCATGTATTTAGGATAACTACTTTTATTCTTCTTTCTAGCTTTAACGTACGCCCAAAAATATTTAGGTGAAGTTTTTATGTTCTCTTGTGATATTTATAAATAATTCTTATGACACTCCATTTGTATCTTTTTTTGTCGATCCCATAATAAAGAAAAAGTTGCGTAAAAATGGGGGTTTCATATTTTTTTCCATTGCTTGTGCGCTTTAGACTATTCCTTTATAATATTAATTAATGCTCGACTTTAACAGACAGGGTAGCTATAGGTACCCCCAATGGTGACTGTTGGTACGTATTTACCAATAATCGTATTAATCACAGAATATAGCATTTCTATTTCGCGGTCAAGTTGTTTATCATTACTACAGACTAATCCCCAATCACACTTAAGTAATTCGTTTTTAATGTTGTTAAAGTAGTGGTGGACATCTCGTTTGCCAGCCCCGCCTCCATGTATGGAGAGAGGCCAGTTCCCACTCCGTTGGAAGACGGGGAAGCTGGTCCTCATTCGGAAGCCAGGGCGCCCTGCGGACTCTCCGTCCGCATACCGGCCCATTGTGCTGCCCGACGAGGTCGGCAAGCTCTTTGAGAGAGTAATTGCAGGCCGCCTCGTCGGGCACCTGGTGAGGATGGGGCCGGATCTTGCGGATAGTCAGTTCGGCTTCCGCAAGGGGCGCTCGACGGTGGACGCCATCATGCGCGTTAGAGCCCTCACGACGGGGGACGCGGTGTCTCGGGGCAAAGTTGTCGTGGCGGTGTCACTCGACATCGCCAACGCATTTAACACCCTGCCCTGGAGTTGTATTGGGGAGGCACTCCGGTATCACCGGGTGCCAACCTACCTCCGTCGAATAGTCGAGGCATATCTGACGGACAGAGCCGTCATCTACCCCGGTCACGACGGGGGGTGGAACTGGCGAGAGATGTCGTGCGGTGTCCCACAGGGGTCGGTTCTAGGGCCGCTCCTGTGGGACATCGGTTACGACTGGGTGCTGCGGGCTGACCTCCCTGATGGCGTCAGCGTGGTGTGCTACGCTGACGACACGCTGGTCCTGGCGCAGTGGAGGTCGCATCAGGCGGCGGCCGACGCGATGACACGCGGGGTTGCGATAGTCGAGGAGAGGATCCGGCAGTTGGGTCTCGAGGTGGCTTTGCACAAGTCCGACGCCATGTCTTTCCATGGGCCCCGGTACCGGTCACCATCGGGATCCCAACTAACGGTAGGAGGGGTTCACATCGGCGTCGAGTCCACGATGAAGTACTTAGGACTCGTGCTCGATAGCCGGTGGAACTTCGTGGAGCACTTCCGACGTTTGGCCCCCAAACTGGAACGGACTGGGGCCGCCCTCAAGCGGCTCCTGCCCAACCTGAGGGGTCTAAACGCCTCATGCCGGAGGCTTTACGCGGGGGTCGTGCGGTCCATGGCTACATATGGGGCCCCGGTGTGGGCGCGTTCACTGCGGCGGAGAGCCGCCCACTATCTGAACGCGCCCCAAAAGGTGGTAGCCGTAAGGCTGACCCGGGGCTACCGCACGATCTCGGGCGAGGCGGCTAGCCTCCTTGCCGGACTGCCGCCGTGGGATCTGGAGGCGATAGTCCTCGCGCGCCTGTATGAGTGGCGCGCGGAGGCACTACGCTGGGGGGAAACCCCACTTCCGCGGCGAATCGCGGCGGAGCGGACGGACCTCCGGCGCGATCTCATGGCGGCATGGAAAGAGCGACTGTTTAAACCCAGCGCAGGGCACGCCACGATAGCGGCGGTAAGACCCCTCTTTGAGGAGTGGCTAGAGAGGCGTCACGGCGTCCTCACCTACCGCCTGACGCAGGTCCTCACCGGACACGGATGTTTCGGGAGGTTCCTGCACATCATCAGGCGGGAGGAAACGCCCGGGTGTCACCACTGCGATGATCGCCCCGAGGACACGGTGGAGCATACGGTGGGGGCCTGCCCTGCATGGGCGGAGCACCGCCGTGTCCTCGTAGAGGCGATCGGCAGCGGCGGCGACCTCTCACGCCCGGCCCTGGTTCAAGCCATGGTCCGGGGCGAGGGGGAGTGGGAGGCAGTCGCCTCCTTCTGCGAAGCAGTCATGCTAGCGAAGGAGGTGGCGGGACGGGAGAGGAAGAGAGTCTCCCGTCCAAGCCGCCGCGGTGGACGCTCCGGGCGTCGGGAGCCGCGTGACGACTCCCGGCCACCGTAGGCGCGGGCCTGCGGGCGGTGAGTAATGGGTAGCTCACCGTCCGATCAGGACCAGACCCGTGCTGGACGGCGCGTACGTGTTCCACGCGCGCCTCAAAGAGATGTCAGCATCGAAGAGGGGGCCCACTAGGGCCCAAGCCTGCCGGGAAAGCGGGATCATCCGAAAGGGGTACCGCTGACCCGGAACATAAAGGACCAAGGAAGGAACACGGGTGGGTTTTAGTCAGTAAGAGTCTGACACTCCCTTCCGCTCCACCCAGGGCGGGAGGGGTCATTTGATGATTTCCCATCCTCAAAAAAAAAAAAAAGAATATGTTGTTAAAGTATCTTGAGGACAACAAATTACTGTCGGATAGTCCATTTGGTTTTAGACCAAAAAGATCAACCTGCCAAGCAGTACACAAATTGACAAATTATGTTACTACAAATCTAGATAATGGCTTGCATTGCATCGGAATTTTCCAGGATTTTGCCAAGGCTTTCGACACTATTTCTTGCTCTAAACTATTGCACAAGCTTGAAACACTTGGGATAAGAGGAACACAACTCCTATTTTTTTCTGATTTCCTTAGAAATCGTCATCAGTGTGTAAAAATCGGCCAGTATAAAAGTTCAGAGCTTAAAAACAGCTGCTACGGCATTCCACAAGGAAGTATTTTGGGACCTACGCTGTTTTTAATTTACATAAATGAACTGTGCAACCTGAAATTAGCAGATGGTATCATAATGTCATTTATGCAGATGACACAGCTCTATTGTTTTCGGCTAAATCACGAGAGGAGGTCTATAAATATGCTCAGAGTGGCTTTAACATTGTATCAAATTGGCTATCTACTAACATACAGTGCAGATAAAACCAAGTACATTCTATTTAGAATGAGAAACACTAATATACCACTTACTAACCTTACCATTTATGCTCATAACTGTACGACAGACGCTGACGCTGCTTGTTCGTGTCCTACTCTAGCTAAAGCCGATCACATGAAATATGTAGGTGTCAGAATGACACAATGACACAAATCTAAATTTCCGTAAACACATTGATTTGCAATGTACTCGAGTTCGTAAACTCATACAATATATAACAAAAACCCTGTTGTTCCTTTTAGGGACGTATACATTTACCTACAATCACAACATTAATGAAGTTATAATTAAAAAAAAATGAGAATTGGCCAGTCGAGACGTCAAAATCAAATAACTATTAAAATCGGCACATTCAAAAATTTTACAAGTACATCTTTGTTTCGCTAAGTAGCCTACGAGTTCGGCGACTTTCTTTGAAGCGATAGAAGATGTCGCCAAAAACTATCGCGGCGCACGGGCCCCGTGTCGGTACCACGTACCTACCTACCCCTTTACCCCACCACCCGCCGCCCTGCGAATCACTTCCTTAGTCTCCCGCGCAGCTTACTTTCGAACGGATGTTATTGTTGACCTACGTAGTGCGTTACTTGTGTTTTGTTTACGTAGGTAAACGTTGACCATGTCGTATTCTAATGTAGAATATTTTAATAATATTAAAATATTATTAAAATATTCTACATTGAACGTTAAACATTACACATAACATTGAACATTAAACGACCAAACCTGAAAGCGCGAAATAAAAATCAGCTGTTCCCTACATTTATGTTCGCATAACTCGTCAAAATGTAGGGAACAGCTGATTTTTTTTTCGCGATTTCAGGTTTGGTCCCATAGTAAAAGTTGTTCATAATGTTGAGCACAATGACCTCTTAAGAGGTTGTTGGTGTATAACAATTAACCCTGTATAAAAAAATGTTGAAATATCGACTGAATTTAGCACAGGTATTCATTAGTTAAATTAGGCGCCTGGTTAAAAAGGAATTCTCGAAATATTCACGGAAACCTACGAAATTCTACGCTGACAAAAGTTATTAATACTAATAACTTTTGTCGTGTGTGTGTGTGTAGAATTTCGTAGGTTTCCGTAATAAATAATAAGGTTTAGGTTTAAGGTTAGGGTTTAAGTAATAAATAATTAATTACCCTTTCAAACTCGATTGTTATGACATTAATGTTGTTATCACCCGAATCACTATTTTTGCTGTTCTGCTTTTCCTAAAAAGACAAGCAATGTGGTTATAGTTTGTCAACATAATTGTGTTGCACTAATAATACTTAAATAAAAAACCTGCACAAACCTGTTCATAATTTGTTATTCTTTCCGGATCACTGTTACATTTGTCATCAAATGTATTTAAAATACGTAAATCTTTGTTTTGGTCATGATAAGACGAGCTCTCTAAGAGTGTTACTGAAGTTCTTCTTTTCGTACTGGGCTGAAACCGTTTTGTTTTGTTTTCATTTTCATCACTTATGCGTTCAATCTTGCTTCTCAAATATTTTAGTCTTTTTGGCTCCATTGTGGGCTAAAAATTTAAGAAAACGTGAATAACATAACTACTTATACTTATAGGCGTTAATAAGAGAGAACTGATAAATAAAGCAACATCGTAGGTTCCTATGTAGTACCTACATAGGAACCTACGACCTACTAGTCACTGATAACAAGACCAGGTATAGTACCTATAAGCTGGCCTGTTGTTCTATAGCCAGTAACTTGCATACTTTTAAATTTAAGAATTGGTACACCATTACAAATAATTCAGTAACCGCGTATATTTAAACAGTAACCGTTATTCACCAATTAGATAGGCAGGTGTTAGTACAGCAGACAGCTCGGCAGGTACTTACTATGGTAATAATGTATCAATACATGCGATAAACAATACACAAACATTCGCAATCTATTATTTACATTAAAACATAATTAATTTATTCATTTATAGACACAATATTAAAGTAATCATACTTACAAGCTTATTCTATTCGGTCTTATCCCAAACTATAACAGCGCGCGTCCTGTCTCCCGCCACACTCACGACTGACTGATGCGCCCGCGCGGGGCGGGACAGTAATAATACTGCCACGGTTTACGAAAACTATGCCAACATTTATTTGTTTTAAATTACATAGATTGTTATTGTCGTATTAAAATTGGATGGTTTAAAAGACAAACTATTTATATTATGATACAGGAAAAAATGATTTTAATCTAACCACTTGGTATTAGATTTATCTTAAGTGACGTATTTAAAAAATGTGGATACTAACAAACTGTTCAAGCGACTAAGGAACCCAGTTTTGAGAACAGAAATATTGTTTGAAGCTCCAAACAGAGTGCAAAACAGTTGCAGCGAAAAGGGTTGAACCGACATGTCTTAATGAATTTGGCTGACGGCAAATTGATTGAAGCGACATTGCATAGTGTAAGTAGTCGTAAGCAAAATGTATGAAGGGACTTTTCATCTAAAGTTAGCTATATCGAAAAACGATTTAACTGCCATCGAACTGAAATTCAAGGACGAGAATAACGGCTTATGCTCCGATTCTCTGTTTTAGTGTACAGCTTAAATGAAATACTAAAAAAATATGGCAAATTTGATGTCGGATCATACATCATGTTTGAGAAATATGCTCTAAAATTGCATTGTTTTAAGCGCCATAAAACTGCTCAGAATTGTTCGAAACCCGGCTCAGCCGACGCAGAAAAAATCGCTGAATCCGAATATGTATATAACTCAATATCGTCCAAAATGTCGCTTCAAACAAATAGCCTTTCACCCCTCGATATGTTGATGTGACATCTAGAAATGTATGATTATGTACTGTGTCGAGCAATAAACATTTGAATTTGTGTCTTGGGAAATGTGACTGCAATTATGCAGAAGTACGCAGACTCTTCCAAAAACATTTTCCGAGTCTACGATTACCGTCGGCGATGGCATTCCAATGTTTGCGCATACGTGCGTACTTACAATACCGGCAGTGTGCACCCGTAAGGAGTAATAGTGTTCTGTGGTGTCCACGGACGAGACCAACGTTACATACAACTTTGAGCTAACGCAGGCAAACCTCAGACTAAGGAAAAGAAGAATAGACATGACATACCTACGAAAAAACGTGCATACCTAAAATGTGAGTCTGGCACAAAGATGGCGGCTTGCGGTAGAGCTGCGCGCATTATAATATCAAAATTTTCTTTTGCTATGACAACTGACGTACTTGTTGGCTGTGACAAAACATGGCGACCGGCCGCAGTGAGATATGCTGTATACTGTTCGTTCTGCCGAGTCAGGCCGAGTCCTTTCTTTTCGTTTCTTTTCCTTAACGCAAACTGAGGACTCAAGATGTGACATCGACATAAGGTTTTATGTGACAGACGCGGCGACTTTGTTGTTTTGAATGTAGTGAAGTATTAAATTTATGTAGTTTTAACAATTATCAATTATTGTGCTTTAAAATACCGTGTAAACCAACATTTTCAAAGATTAATTCGTTAAAGTGATAAACTACAGCTGACAAGGTCACTAACTTGATAAATGATTTTATTTCTGTAAGTAAGTAGGTTTGTACAAACACTTTTACACCTCAATCATACTTTTAAAACTAGATGAGGTCGGCATTTCCTATCTGACTACTCTGAGAAGAAAAGCCGAAACAAACTCGTCACAGTCTCTTTTAAAGTCCAGACATAATCTTGGTCAGATCATGTGAAGACCATGTAGATTGGTGTCTGAAACGGTCTTTTGAGGAAAAAACCATACAGATTGAGCGGACCTGTCCAGTCAGTGCACGCATTTGTCAGTAATCTTGCCGCTCAACTCAGAACTTAAGGAGCACAACGATTCGACGAACAATACCAAAGAAAGGACATTTGGGTAGGCCGCATAAATTACTCAAGCTGCCAGATCGTGTCACTAACTAAGAAATAAAATATAAAAAAAGTAATAAACCACATAATCTTCACATTCACAGTAATTAAAATAATATAATACTTTACAAAGTAAATACTCATGTCATTGTATTTATAAAATTCATCAATGTCAATGTGTATATAAAAGTTCGAACATAATCTTTGAGGACCATGTAGATTAGTATCTGAAATGGTCTTCTGAGGAAAGAACCACGCAGATTAAGAAGACCTGTCCAGTCAGTGCACGCACTTGTGTAGAAGAATAGGTAGGTAGGCGGCGCAACGGCACCGATCAAAGAGAGTTGCGGGAATGTTCTATTCCTTTCTGGTTTCGCGTCATCGCTTCATGCAGAATTGCAGAGGTAAGCAACCAGTTATACTTTACAAATATTAATAATTAAATATTTATTTTAATAATATTTGTTAATAGTTTTTTTATAAACTACTTGCTTTATTCCGTATGTAGGTACCTATATCGATTCTTAAAACGTAGGTAAAATGAACAACAGGGTTTTTGTTACATAATTTATCTTTAAGAATTTACGCCACATTGCACGGTGGTCTCGTAGAAGGTCATAGGCCTTCGATGGCAATGATTGAGCTAAGCCATGATATCTGGTTCAGTTACCCACATCTATTGTTCGCAACATTCCTTTTTCGGCACCGGTTCAAGTGTACACATCTAATTGGTCAACCGTGTTTATCACCAAGCGCTATTAGCCTAAGACGCGACGCGTGTTGTAGACAGTACTGTAGACAGTAGTAAATATAAATTTGGACTATCTCCTCTTCACTCGCATATCCGATTCTTTGAATATTTTATTCACGTTTCCTATAGATTGAGTTTCAAAAAATGGCAGGCTCGTTCAACAGACGATAAAGCTCTTCTTTCTTGCACAGAAAAAAACAACATGTCCAGCAACAGTTCAGGCAGCGACTTGGTCTAATACTTAGTCGACAAACCGCGAAGTGGAGGAAGTGGCACATCCAACGATGGAACGCTGCCAGAAGGTTTTTTTCTAATTCAGCTATTTCATCGGAAATTACTGGATTAGACAAAGACCTTATTGACAGATGTCATAATCTGCTGCAGTGTCTTTCGTCGGGATACAAAATTGATAACGCGGCTTTTAAAGAGTACCTATGCTCTAGACACAGCACGTGAGATTGTTGCTACTTATCCATGGTACAACCTGTCCTCGCCTGTACATAAGGTACTCATTCATGGTTCGGAAGTAATTGACCAGGCATTATTGTCAATAGGTCAGCTTTCGGAAGAGGCCGCCGAATCTTGCAATAAGTTAGTTAAACAGTTTAGGCTTGACAACACGAGGAAAATGTCCCGGGTTGTCACAAACACCGACTTGATACATAGACTTCTTCTTAATTCGGACCCGTATATTTCCCGGTTTAAGAAGGTTACCATTACCACAGAAGAAGAAATCTATTCTATCTAAAGAGGTGTTGAATTTGTGGTCGGTATAGAATAAAATGTATAAAGTTATATAATAAACACGAGATTTATATTATTTTAGATACAACTCCTATTATGTAACTATTAACATGTAAATAATATATTTTTGTCATTTCTGTGCTTGTAGTTAAGTAATAATTAGGTATTTACTTTATTTTTACTATAAAAATGTAAATATTTAAGTTTATTAGTTATTAAGTTGCAATTTTTTTCTTGTATTTTAATATGCATTATTTATTCGAATAAAAAAGTTTTTTAACATTAATTCGCTTATTTTATTATAACGTAAAGTATTACAAAAAAGCATAATAATAATTAGTATTGATAACGACAGTCATTACACTCATTACCTTTGCGAAACCCTATGACCGCCTCTCTTAAGGCGCGGAACCACTGTGCATTGCTGACTTTAAATTAATTAAACAGGTATATTTAGCTTTGTGCCAATCTGTATTAAGGTACATACTGCATAACTTCATGGGGCGGTGCTGCAATGTCTATTTTACTCTAAGTATGTGTATTTAGGACCCGATATATGTATATGTATAATAAGCCCAATACTATACTTAATATTTACAGTGCCGGTTACAAACGTTGTATTCTGAAGATACGTGAATATTTGTAAACTTGATTACACAGACACAGAAAGACTTCTAGAAGTACTTCAATAATGATGTAGTTATTAAATTGGCAACTTTTATTTGTATTTAGTACCTAGTTTATTAAGGATAGTATTATTGTATATCGCTTAGTATGGGGATGGCATGAAACACAGGTTTTTATTAACCTAGCTCAGGCAGGTCGCCACAAGATAGAATGTCAGTACCAACGCACCTTTCCTAAGTAATTAAAAACGAGTAAATTAAACTAGCTTTTATATAAGTATTTAAGCCAATCTGTTAAGAACTTGGTACTACTAAGTATTTATAAGTGTTTAGATGTGACCTAAATAAAATTTATTATTATGTTTATTTATTTTCTTACATAAAAATATTTTTTTTAATATTTTTATTAAAAAAAACATTAAAAATACATTTAAAAATATAAAAATAGTCGCCCGCCGGTATCAGGAGCAGGGTCCAAGCTACCGGTGGTTAGGGCTCCAGAGACTAATTATTATTATTAATGGCCTCATAATTTCCCTTCCCTAAATATGTTTTTGAAATAACCTTAGTTTCAAGGGAGGAATTAAAATATCTGTAGCGTTCATAATAATTGCAGGGTGAAACGCGTCACCCGATACCAATGGACCATTTGTCTATATACCTATTAGGAAAATTGGCAAAAATTAAATCGAGGGTATGATTGAGAGTTGGTGAAAAAGTTAGATTGATTCAAACCGCAGAACAGCATTGTGTTAATAAGGTGATACGCGGAGATACCTCAGATATCAGTCGCGTTAATAGTTGAATACGTTCCGGTATCGCCGGTATACCGTTTCGGTATCGTCGGTTATTCGGATAGTCGCCACATCTCACATTTCGATTAGGTATTTTTTCTGCAGGTGTAGGTGCAGGTTCGCTGCAGTGATCCGTTTCCCCTTCTGAGCTAGACTTGTCTGAAGAATCAGTTGACTCCTCCTCGATCGTCCTCCTAATCTGTTCTTCCTGAGCTTACGTACCTACATGTTAATTTTCTAGACAAGGTTATAAGTAAATGCACACAAAAACATATATTAGCACAAAAACAAATAAAAATCATTACATGAAAATAATTACGTAAAGTGTGTGGCCGGGTATTAACGTAGGTACCCGAGACAGGTTGGCGCACATAGAGCTCGTCTTGCTCGTCACGCTGCACTAAGATCTCGCCACTATACCCTCCCGCGCTTCCCTTTTTTTGTTTTGGCTTCGCACGGTTTGTGCATTTAGCCAATGTCACGTTTAGTTATCGAGGACAAAGGTAGGGAAACGAAAGAAAAAAGTATAAAATATTTATGATCAATTGTAACGGGATTTAGGATTGGACGATATTAATATAGGATGCTTACTCCAGCTACTCAGCGCGTAAGTGTTGCAACTTTAATATTTTAAGAAATATTTATACTTTTACGCCACCTTGGGTATGCCATAGGTACCCTGCCACCTGCTCGCCGGTTTAAGGAGAAATGTGTGTTTGGGAAGTATGTGCAGTTGATTCGAGCGATGTACAGTCGATGCAGTACCCAATTCTGGTCTACAGTGGACACTACTCACAGCTTCAATGTGGCTGTCGGCTTGCACCAAGGGTCGGCACACAGCCCTTATCTCTTCCTGGTGATAATGTAATCTCTTATGTCGGACATCCAGGAAGAGGCTTCCTGGTGTAAGCTGTTCGCCTATGACACTGTGCTGGTTGCCGAGAGCGGTTAGAGATTCAGAGCAGATTAGAGGTATAGTGGGAAAGGCTGGGGTCCGTTAGCCTGAGATTAAGTCGGACCAAAACAGTGATGAATATAAATGTTGATGGATGGAGAGGGAGAGGACGGACAAAGAAAAGATGGATGGATCGTGTGAGGATTAATATGACTGAGAAGACAGTGACGCGTTTAGCGTGACGGTTGACAGAGGAGAATGGAAGAAGAAAACGTGTTGCGCCGTCCGCAAGTAACACGAGACAAGGAACAAGGGCATGGAGGTGATGATATCTTGACAAATGAAAAGGTTTCAATCTGATGGTATATTTTTTTTTTACTGACTGTATTCCAATTGATAATAATTGTATAGTAAAGTTACGATTGATTAATTTTGAGTAGGTAATGATGAATGAATGGTGTACTTATTGCAAATTCGAAATATATGTATGGAACAGCATTTTTTATTTTCATATTTCGGTTTTTAAAGTATTTATTTATAAAGTACTTGGTACTCGGTGACTTGTCTTGTAAACTCTTCGCAACAATCGCAACAAAACCAGAATAACCATTCTAGTTACACACGTATTTGCGCTACATTCGCCCACACGCGTGTGTCCATAAGTCCACGCGTGAGATGATTTCATAGCAAAATTAAATCCTGCCGAAAATTTGTTACAAACATGGTTTCTATTTTTTGCATGCTCAACCAAATAAAATAAATTATTGAGTCAGAAAAGTTGGTACATAATACCGAGCGAATAGAAGTTTTCACGACAAAAAATTTAATGCCATTTTGGACAGTTCCAACCACCTAATATTAATATGAAATGAACACCTCCGTAAACCTTCACGGGCACTTTCGCTCGCTGACCCTCGATGATAGACGCGCCTGCGTCGGATGCGTGTATCGCATGACATAGGTACTCAACGACTCGTGTGTCAGTAGAGCACGTTCGCGATGCCGACCGCAGAGGAGCTGGCGGAGCAGCGCGTGCGCGAGCGGGAGTGCGAGCGCCAGCTGGAGCTGCTGCGGCAGCGGGCGCGGGACGACGAGCGGGTCGCCGCCCTGCGCCGCAGCGACTCCAGCGGCTCCGAGGGCGAGCACGCGCTGGCCGCCGCCGTGACCGCCTTGCGCGTGCGCGCCGCGCGCTCGTGCGTGGCGCCCGCGCCGCCCGCCGCCGCGCTGTGGGCCGCGCTCGCGCCGCGCCTGGCGCCGCACGCCGCGGCGCTGGCCTGGCCCGCGCCGGCCGCGCAGCTGCAGCGCGGCGTGCGCGCGGCGGGCGCGGCGCTGGCGGGCGCGCGCGCGGGCTGGCCGGACGGCGAGCTGCTGAGTGCGGGCGCGCTGCTGAGCGTGGCGGCGCTGGCGCACGAGTCGCGCAGCCGCCGCGCCGCCGCCCGCGCGCTGCACGCGCTGCTCGACGACCGCGCCACGCCCGCGCAGGTGAGTGAATGTTACAGCGTGTCGGCCGCGCGGCGAAAGTACGGTGACCGCGCGGCGGCCCACAATGTTTTTTCCATCCCAAAAAAGTGACATCCGCCTTTTATTGAATATATCTACTAAAAACATAATTCCAAATGCAAGAGTAGAACTTCCATATGTCAGTTTTCAATAATTGATTTTTAAAAAAATATCTAAGTTTTTGTGACCTTTACACTAAAAATACTGAAAAAAAATCATAAAAACTGAAATAATAAATAAATAAATAAATTTGTATTGCAGTTTTATGAAGCCTTTCTCGATGCATATTATACAGTTTTTTTAAACGAAAAAAGTAGAAAAATGCCATGAAGAAAAAATGTTTTATCGATATCAGTATTTATTTTTTTATAATTTTTCTAGCACGAAGTAGAACCTCTGTCTAGCACAAAAAGATTCCTCACACTCAGGTTGTATCACCCACAAAAATATCACATTCAACTTGGGCCTAGGTTTTGAGAAAATTATTTTTACGTACTGAGGTCAAAATCCAAATTTAGGGTTACCACACAAAAGGTCAAAAAGTTTTTTTCTGGTAGGTACATCATAGGTAGGTAAGTTATTGTGTCAATATGATAGAACCTTTATTTTGTATTAATTACTATTATTCAATTAGATTTGCTTCGTTACTTAAGATTACGTCGGCATTGTTGTCGTGCGAACTACACTTTTTTTTTTTTTTTTTTTTTTTTTTTGTGTATGGCATCTCGCAGTTGGCCTTGAGAGGCCGTGACTGCTTAACCGGTCAATCCTGTGGTGCCTTCGAGCTAACTCAAAGCCTCCAGCCAGGGGCATAATATTAATTATAAACTAAGCGACCATCACCTAAGGGCACCCCCTGTGGGGTACGGACCTCGGCTTAGGGCGTCGCTGGGGAAGGACAGCAAGTTGGGGACAGGCTGGATCAAAGTGGGTTCATTATTATTAAAGGGTAAAACTACTGGCTCAGCTACGCCACCAGCTGGCTCTGTGGATCCGATCAAGGGAGGGGAAGAGGAATCTATCGGGGAGGAACGCGGACGCGGACGCGGATGCGAAGCACCTCGGCGGCGAGGTCGGAACTTCGTTTTGTGTCTGTGTTTGTATACTGTACTGGTGGCCCTACTGCTTTCCTGGAGGAGGGTGGTGGGGTCGTCGGGGTCGGTCAGTGCGTGCCTTGGACGGCGGATTCTACTGATTCTAGAGGGGACATAACTGGCGGCCTTCGCAACCAGAGGGTTGCGATGGCTGCCAGCGGTATCGAAGAAACGCTTGCAAGCGCGTTTCATGAATTGTTGAATGGTGGGGATTTTCAAATCTAAATGTAAGTTTATGTTACGAACGAACCAGGGGGAACCCGTGATTTTACGTAGAAAACGGTTCTGTAGGGTCTGCATCCTGTGGATGTGCCGGGGGTGGGCCTGTGCGAAAACAGCACAGGCGTATGTCATAATAGGTCGGATGCATGCCGTATAAATGCGCAGTTTGCACCTGAGTGACAATTTACTGCTTGCATTTAGGACGGAGCGAACTACACTTCGCGCGCTCTCTATTTAGCTGCGAGACGTCGAACGGTGTGCGAGAGAGAGCGCGCGAAGTGTAGTTTGCCGTATCGCAGCAACGTAGCCGCAACATACACTACGTAGGTACCTACCTACTGACGGAACTCGTACATGGTGAGAGCAAGTCGTACGTAGGTACAACGTACCTGCCAGGAAGCTGATATCGACATTTTCAATACTAGTGTTGCTAAATTAAATAAAACTTTATCTAATGGCTTCTTCGAGCGTAAATAGTAATTTTTCTGTTTTGTGTTTTATATAGTCTCAATCTTCTTTTTCATTTGATTTATATACCTACTACGTGTGGAAACTTGTAATTGGCCATGTTTTGTATAATCTATTACTCAATGTATCGGTTTAGCTGTGAGTTCGTGCCGCAGGTGTCGCTGCTGACGAGCGCACTGCTGGCCGCGCTGCCGGACGCGCGCGCGCGGCTGCAGCTGGGCGACGCGCTGCGTAGCGGCGGCGACGGCGGCGCCGACCGCGCGGCCTTCGCGCTCACCGCCGCCGCCATGCTGGACCTGCTGCGCGCGCCCGCGCAGGTGCGTGTCTGTGTGTCTGTGTGTCTGTGCGAGCGCGCGCGCTGCCGTCCGCGAGCGTTCTAATGCTACGGCTAAGTTGTCGCGATGAAGAGAAGATTTGCGTTGTCGCGACACGTCTGTACGAGCAATTCGTCATATCGCGAATCATTCGGGGGAACTCGAATGCCCAAACTGCGAAGTGGTTTAACAATGTGGCCAATATAGTTCGTCGTAGATCAAACACGAAGTTTTATCGCGACGACGCGACACAAATTTTTGCCCGAGAATGTAGCTATAACATCACCGTGTGTCGCTCGACAGGACGGCGCGGAGGGGGAGGCGGAGAGCGTAGAGCGCGTGGCGCGCGCAGCCCCTGCGTGGCGAACGTGCGACGCGGACACGCGCTACGTATGCGTGCAGCTGGCGGGCCGCCTGCTGGCCGCTACGAGTGGCGCCACAGACGCTACGAGTGCTACGAGCGGCACCACGGATGCCCCGTGTGGCGTCACGGACGCTACGAGTGCTACTAGCGACGTCACGGACGCTACGAGTGCTACTAGCGACGTCACAGGCGCTACGAGTACTACGAGCGGCACCACGGATGCCCCGTGTGGCGTCACGGACGCTACGAGTGCTACTAGCGACGTCACGGACGCTACGAGTGCTACTAGCGACGTCACAGGCGCTACGAGTGCTACGAGCGGCACCACGGATGCCCCGTGTGGCGTCACGGACGCTACGAGTGCTACTAGCGACGTCACGGACGCTACGAGTGCTACTAGCGACGTCACGGACGCTACGAGTGCTACTAGCGACGTCACAGGCGCTACGAGTACTACGAGCGGCATCACGGATGCCACGTGTGGCGCCACGGACGGTCCTCGTGCTACTAGCGGCGCCACGGACGCTCCTCGTGCCACTAGCGGCGTCACCGACTCTCCTCGCACTACGCAGGAGGCGCGCTCGGACGCTCCTCGCACTACGCAGGAGGCGCGCTCGGACGCTCCTCGCACTACGCAGGAGGCGCGCTCGGACGCTCCTCGCACTACGCAGGAGGCGCGCTCGGACGCTCCTCGCACTACGCAGGAGGCGCGCTCGGACGCTCCTCGCACTACGCAGGAGGCGCGCTCGGACGCTCCTCGCACTACGCAGGAGGCGCGCTCGGACGCTCCTCGCACTACGCAGGAGGCGCGCTCGGACGCTCCTCGCACTACGCAGGAGGCGCGCTCGGACGCTCCTCGCACTACGCAGGAGGCGCGCTCGGACGCTCCTCGCACTACGCAGGAGGCGCGCTCGCGCCTGTTGGCGCTCCTGGCGCCGCCGCCCGCCGGCGCCCGCGACGCGCAGCGCCCCGACCGACTCAAGGTACGTCATGGTGTTCTAATCACCCTATAATAACTACGTCACGTTAACATTGTCATAAAAACAAAACTTTTTGTTCAGGCATCGGTAGGAGCGTCCAAATTGAAGCTACTGTTCTGTGCAAAGAACGGCGACAGCAGACAACCTCGGGCGCAGCGAGACACTTACACGTAAACCATTTAAATAAAGGAAAATGAAAACAAATTACAAGTGTTTTAAAAATAGTATATTTGTATTTATATTATTGTACAATTTTGTTTTACTGTCGATGGTCGCTAAGTCATCGTTCGAGATTCACTCGTGTGCCGCCCCGATGCGTGCGGCGTGCGCGTGACGTCACGCGTGTGGCAGCTCGGGGCCCAGCTGCGGCGTGCGCGTGACGTCACGCGTGTGGCGGCTCGGGGCCCAGCTGCGGCGTGCGCGTGACGTCACGCGTGTGGCAGCTCGGGGCCCAGCTGCGGCGTGCGCGTGACGTCACGCGTGTGGCAGCTCGGGGCCCAGCTGCGGCGTGCGCGTGACGTCACGCGTGTGGCAGCTCGGGGCCCAGCTGCGGCGTGCGCGTGACGTCACGCGTGTGGCAGCTCGGGGCCCAGCTGCGGCGTGCGCGTGACGTCACGCGTGTGGCAGCTCGGGGCCCAGCTGCGGCGTGCGCGTGACGTCACGCGTGTGGCAGCTCGGGGCCCAGCTGCGGCGTGCGCGTGACGTCACGCGTGTGGCAGCTCGGGGCCCAGCTGCGGCGTGCGCGTGACGTCACGCGTGTGGCAGCTCGGGACCCAGCTGCGGCGTGCGCGTGACGTCACGCGTGTGGCAGCTCGGGGCCCAGCTGCGGCGTGCGCGTGACGTCACGCGTGTGGCAGCTCGGGACCCAGCTGCGGCGTGCGCGTGACGTCACGCGTGTGGCAGCTCGGGGCCCAGCTGCGGCGTGCGCGTGACGTCACGCGTGTGGCAGCTCGGGACCCAGCTGCGGCGTGCGCGTGACGTCACGCGTGTGGCAGCTCGGGACCCAGCTGCGGCGTGCGCGTGACGTCACGCGTGTGGCAGCTCGGGGCCCAGCTGCGGCGTGCGCGTGACGTCACGCGTGTGGCAGCTCGGGACCCAGCTGCGGCGTGCGCGTGACGTCACGCGTGTGGCAGCTCGGGGCCCAGCTGCGGCGTGCGCGTGACGTCACGCGTGTGGCAGCTCGGGGCCCAGCTGCGGCGTGCGCGTGACGTCACGCGTGTGGCAGCTCGGGGCCCAGCTGCGGCGTGCGCGTGACGTCACGCGTGTGGCAGCTCGGGGCCCAGCTGCGGCGTGCGCGTGACGTCACGCGTGTGGCAGCTCGGGACCCAGCTGCGGCGTGCGCGTGACGTCACGCGTGTGGCAGCTCGGGGCCCAGCTGCGGCGTGCGCGTGACGTCACGCGTGTGGCAGCTCGGGACCCAGCTGCGGCGTGCGCGTGACGTCACGCGTGTGGCAGCTCGGGGCCCAGCTGCGGCGTGCGCGTGACGTCACGCGTGTGGCAGCTCGGGACCCAGCTGCGGCGTGCGCGTGACGTCACGCGTGTGGCAGCTCGGGACCCAGCTGCGGCGTGCGCGTGACGTCACGCGTGTGGCAGCTCGAGGCCTAGCTGCGTCATTTGCAGCGTCAGTGCCGCGCCCAGCACCGGCCGCGCGTACGAGCCGCGCACCTCCCACCTGTCTTACGTTTTATATGTATTTGTAACCTAACAATATTACAGTTAATAAACAATGGTACCGATTCGCGCTTGTTACAAAATTCTCTAAACAAGACTTTAAATCACAAAATTTTGTTTATGATGACTATTTCCCATTTTGAAATTCACTAAAGTGACACAACTTTACTATATTTTCGTTTGACAGCACTAAGATGGCACTGAGATAATAATTTAGTGATATTCTGAATATGACGTTTTTCATCTAAAATTTTGATTGTCTAACTTAATGTGACTACTTATTTATAATCGCGATTAAAAAGTTGTGGAATAAAATTTGTTTTTAATTTTTATTTTATTTAAGATGTGTTTGCTCTCGACTCTAGTCTAGGTCAGCGGTGACAGAGACAGCGTCGACGGTGGGGTGAGCTTACTCAGAAGAAGCCTGTTCACTCTCACTTTGAAAGTTTGAAGAGATTAGGGTTGTATGGATACACAGTCGCAGGTAGAGAGTACCATTCTTTTGCTGTGCGCATTTCAAAATACATTTGGAAACGCTTAGTGCGATATTGGTGGAATAGCAACAAGTTAAGGATGGTAACTTGCAGTGCGTCTAGATGACCGATGGAAGAAGGGGGCCGGTGGAATAAGGTCGTGTAGTTCTTGGGCAAACTCACCGAAGTACAATCTGTAAAAGACCGACAAGCAGGCAACCTTGCGGCGATGAGCCAAGCTGTGAAGCTTGGAATCCACCAGTTTTACATCGCCAATGAGCCTCTTAGCTTTGCGTTCCATCGAGTCAAGCGCGGCAAGTTGGTACTTTGCTGAGCCATCCCAAAGGTGGCTGCAATACTCCATGCAGGATCGGAGTTGCGCTTTGTAAAGGGTCAGAAGCTGTCCAAGCGTAAAGTATCGCTTCACTCTATTTAGGGTGCCCAGTTTCTTAACCGCTGTTTGAGCTTTATACTCGATGGTGACGCCGAAGTTGAGACCTGATGTCAACTCCATGCCTAGGAGCTCGAGTCGATCAGTTACAGGAACAGATGTACCCCGAAAAGAAGGAGTTTGGTCAAAACGATTCCTTTTAGCGGTAAAAAGACACGCTTGTGTTTTGGTGGCGTTAAAAGAGACTAGATTGTCATCACCCCACTGGGAGACAAGGCTTAAAGTCAAATCAGTACGCTCTACCATGGCCTCTCTCAATGAACGAACCTCGGCCCCGCTGGTTGTTGCGCTGGACAAGTATCTCTCTGAAACATTACTGTCATCTGCGTATCCAACAATACCAGACTGAAGTAGGTCATTGATGTGCAGCAGGAAAATAGTTGCAGAGAGAACAGACCCCTAAGGAACTCCGACATCAATAGCCATAAGGTCAGAGGAGCAACCGTCAACGACTACTCTGATCGACCGCCCACTACGGGCGTCTGATATCCAGCTACAAAAATCAGCTGGGATGCCATAAGCAGGAAGCTTGCTGAGTAGACCAGCTTGCCAGACCCTGTCGAAGGCCTTCGAGATATCAAGCGATACAGCAAGTGCTTCGCCGTGTTGTGCGCTCAATGGCCTCGCCCCAGCAGTGCTTGACATACACAAGAAGATCGCCAGTTGACCGTCCCCGGCGAAAGCCATATTGACGGTCATTGAGGAGATCATTGTCTTCAAGGTAGGTCAGCAACTTACTGTTCTGTACCCTTTCCATAACCTTACACAGAATGGAGGTAATGTCGATTGGACGGTAATGGGCACGGTCGCCCTTTTTGGGCACTGGTTGAACATTTGCAAGCTTCCTGGATTTTGGCACTGTTCTTTTAACAAGAGACAAGCGTGTCAATACAGGAGACAATTCAGGCGCACACTGCCTAAACACTCACGCTGGAATGCTGTCGGGCTCTCTAGCCTTGTTCACGTCTAGACTGCACAATACTCTTCGGACCTCTTTAATGTGAATTGCGATCTCCGGCATCGAGGAGTCACAATCGTAGGGTAGATGCCCACCAGACACAACACCCGTCCGGTCGGAGGATCCTCCCTTCAGTATAGAGGATGAGTGAACTTTACACACTGTTCTTCATAAATTACTACAAATTGAAAAGGTTTAAACTGTCGGTCATCAATGAAAGTAACGATGTAATGATCACTGACCCGGCGGTATGCAGCAGACAGCGCGCGGCGCCCTGCAGCTCGCTGGCGACCGCCTCCAGCCTCTCCAGCCCCTCGCGCGCCGCGTGCGCCCGGCACGCCGCCGCCAGCGCCGAGCCCGCGCCGCGGCGGCGCCACGCCGGCGCCACGCACAGCGCGTGCAGCCAGGCGCCGCGCCGCGGGCCCCAGCACTCCGACAGGCTCACCGAGCCCACCACGCGGCCCGCGCCCGGCTCGTCCGCGCCCCGTCGCACGCGCGGCCGCAGCGCGCGTGGCTCCGCCGCCAGCGGCCCGCGGTACTCCGCCACGAAGCCGCGCTCCTCCTTCCGAATGCGCTGCACGCACGAACGCATTAGTACGCTCGCCCAGGGTGTCCGACGTGAGCGGCCGGGCCGTACCCACCTGCACGTGCGCGTCGGCGAGCGAGCGCTGCGCGGCCAGCACGGCGAGCGCGAGCACGGCGGCCGCGGCCGGCACGACGCAGGCGCACGCCGCCAGCCCGGCACCCGCGAAGATAAACAGCACCGCGCCGCACAGCACGCACACCTGCAGCGTTAGCTGTCACACGCACCGGGACAACACTACTGTCAATACTTAGCTGACTTAGACACAAATATGGTACCGGCCCGAGTGATTACGGATAAGCAAACAGCCAATAGGTGCAGCGGAGGGGCGTTTTGGTACAAAAGAAGGATGATTCATAATTATTATGAAAAGGATGCCACAATATTTTAGGCTTAGTACCTACCATAGTACTAGGAGAAAGATATCAGGAACAATAATAAGAACATCTAGGTATTAGACACAAACAATAATAAAAAATCCAAACCCAAGGGCCCTGCCCCCGCTTTACACGAAACAGAAAACAAAGAATTTCTGCAAAAAAAAAACCTACTAAAATAATAAAAGAATCTAATATTTACGAGGGGTGATCCAAAAGTAATGATAATCAATAATAAACACAATGAATAAAATAAAAAAATAAATTTATTTCTCAACATAGTCTCCTAGCAAGTCTATACATTTAGTCCATCTCTTTTCTAAACCTAAAATTCCCTTAGAAAAAAAATCTTTATCTTGACTCTCAAAAAAGTCCTCAACCGCGGCCATCACGTCGCTATCATCGTCAAATTTCTTGCCTCGGAGGTGTTCCTTGAGTCGTGGAAAGAGATAGAAGTCACTGGGGGCTAGATCTGGTGAATAGGGGGGGGTGTTCCACCAGCTCAAAGCCCGCTTCCTGAATGGCAGCCATGGCAATTGCAGCTTTGTGAACCGGTGCGTTGTCTTGATGGAACAGTACTCCAGCCCGCAGTTTGCCTCGCCTTTTCTCCTTAATAGCCTCCCGCAATCTTCTTATTTGTTCTGCATAGTAGGAGCCTGTAATAGTGGCCCCCTTTTCCAAGTAGTCCACCATGATTATTCCTTCAGCGTCCCAAAAAACAGACGCCATAACCTTCCCTGCTGAGCTTGACACTTTGAATTTCTTCAGCGTCGGTTCATCGGATCATTTCCATGTCATCGATTGTTGTTTTGTTTCAGGATCAAAATGGTGGATCTAGGTCTCGTCCATGGTCACAAAACGTGACAAAAAATTATCCTTGTCTGCCTGGAACTTTTCGAGATTTGCTCTTGACATGTCGACTCGTTTCTTCTTTTGCTCGTCGTTTAACATTTTCGGTACCCAACGCGCGGAGACCTTTCTCATATGCAATTCGTTTGCAAGGATTCTTTGAATGCTGCCATATGAGAGCCCTGTGACCTCAGCTACATGCCTGATAGTGACTCTTCGATCTTCCAATACAACTTCTTCAACTTTTTTCACATTTTCTTCAGTGAGAGACGTCGATGGGCGTCCTTCGCGGTGTTCGTCTTCCGTCGATGTTCTTCCCAGCTTAAACTCCTTAGCCCAGCGTGCAACTGTGGAATATGGAGGAGAAGAGTCCCCTAATGTTTCCACCAAGTCGCTGTGTATGTCTTTGGTAGACATTTTTTTCAAGCAGAGGTATTTAATGACAGCTCTGATTTCGTGTTTTTCCATTTTGATGTTCACTCGACAGTCCGTATTCAAATGAATGTAGCTCCCGGGAATCGTGGCCTATTTATATGATTTTTTTTTTCCTGAACTAGTGGGTAACTGAGCAAGTGACTGATATTTTTTTTGTATTTTTGTGTGCACTAGAAATAACTGATTATCATTACTTTTGGATCACCCCTAGTATAAGCATCAATCTTGTTTGGATTGCAGTGCAAACTCTTATTAAATAAAATAAAATAATTTTATTTCGTACAGCTAAAAAGATCCATGAATTATTAGTGTCAGGTTTGCATTTGAAACAATTTACTAAACTAGCATTGGCCCTGGCTTTGCTGTTGAAACAAACACAGAAACATTTATTTTTATAGATAAAAATAAAAATAATAGCAGAATAGCTAAAGTTTGTGACTCACTCACTTACAGGGCGTAAGTGAGTGAGTCACAAACTTTATCTATTAACTTAATTCCTAAATTAATATAATATGTCTAAGCACTATCCAGTATAGTATATAAATCTATATTTCGGTAGCAATGATCTTGAAATGGCATGGTTCACTGCAAGTAAGTAACATAATTTTTCTAATACTTTAGTCATCAAGATAATTATGTTACTTGCAAGTGCTTCAAAAATATTTCCTGCTTAAATATTGTGTTTATTTTTATTTATTTTTTTATTTTTTCCAAGAGGAACAACAAACAGCTACAATATAAAACGTACAAACAAGTGTTGACCAATATTATATTTCACATTAAATATGTAAATACCTCTTGGAAGAAAAATAATAAGAATGCATCGAGATCATATTCAGTAATGCTCCGGCGTACTAGCTCGGCGCGCGCCTCCATATCCTGCGAAGTCGCCTCGCGCACCACTATCTCGCACTGCATGCTGATTGCTAGCAGGCTAGCACTGCAGAGTGCGCGGGCTCACAGATCACTGCCCACAGTGCCCACCACCGCGATGCTCGCTCTACCAGCAAACCACACTCATGAAACACTGGCGCGTTCGATTCTGACACTCGGCGTTAATATTATATACCTAGCCTTACTAAAATCATCCATTTATGTTATTTTTCTATTACACACTAACAAGTATAATTACTTTACTCTTTGCATAGAACAGAACACATCACAACAAACAACAAGTCAGTTTTTTGACATCTCCACAATTTCCATTGTTTTCTTGTTTTCTTCCAGCTTCTTACACCAACAAATCAACTGTCATTTGTCAAAATCTTTTTTTTTTTAATTAGCCATCTTGTCTTTTAAGCGCGTATTAGTCTGAGGTAATAGGGGACCGGACTAAAGTGTTTTACGGCAGATTTTTCGATAGCCAGATATCTTTTATCCGAGGAATAAATATTGTGGTTTGACAGCTTTTGTATAGAAAATATGTCAGACTGTCAGATTTATTTTTCAGCTACATTGACTTCAGCTATAAGTTATCTGACTATTGAAAAATCAGCCCTTAGTCAAGTTTTTTATTTTGTACCTATGATGTCTAAACGTTATTCTTCTGAATAGTGCCGCTGTTAGGACTTTTACGTGGACCGGGGTAAGAACTGCGTCTCTGAGTCTCCTTTTCGCTGCTAGGACGTTTATGAAGAACACTTTTGTATCTTTTATAATCTATATATCGCTCACCTAGTAAAATATTGGCACATCCGCAAAAAATATTATCGTTGTTTATAATATTTAATATCCGTTGTTTTACACGGATGCGGGGGGAAACAAAAATAATGGTATAATGACACTAACGACCTCTCTCGATGAATACGAAAACTACCGGGTAGTACATCAGACCCTACTAATTATAGACCTATTTCAGTGCTACCTACATTTTTAGTAAAATTTTATTTTTGAAAAACTTATTTTAAATCAAATGCAAAGATTTTGCATAACAAACAGTTCGGTTTTACAAGGGGTCGTTCAACTACTGATGCCGGAGTTGAACTTCTAGAGCATGTATATAATGCATGGGAGGACAAATGCGATGCGTGGGGCATCTTTTGCGATTTGTCCAAGGCATTCGATTGTGTTCTTCATGAAACATTAATCAGGAAACTGCACCACTACGGAATCCGGAATGCCTCTCTGGATCTTCTTACTTCTTATTTAAGTGATAGGATTCAGAGAGTTGATGTTAACGGGAAAAGATCTCCCGGAACCGGTAGTAAGAATGGGGGTCCCTTTTTTTTTTTGTGGGTGGGAATCATCAAATAACTTCTCCCGCTCTGGGCAGAGCAGGAGGGCGTGTCAGACTCTTCCTGACTAAAACCCACCCGTGTTCCTTCAGTTACCTGTGCCAGGAGCCACGGTATCCGTCTTGGACTTTTCCGCAACCCTAGCAGGCATCGGTCCTAGCAAACCCCGTCATTGGTGCTGACATCTCTTTAGTCTTGTGTAGTTCGTGAACGATGAACGAATAGGAAGCCATAGCCCAGTCGTAGCCGATGTTCCACAGGAGCGGTCCCAAGACCGATCCCTGTGGAACACCGCACGACATGAGGTGCTGACCGGCACCGTCACGTCCCTGATAGGTGACGCATCTATCCTCCAGATAAGCCCGTACCGTACGGCGGAGGTAGGGAGGCACGTGATAGTATTTCAGAGCCTCCCGAATACCACTCCAGGGTAGGGTTTTGAATGCGTTGGAGATGTCTAAAGACACCGCCAGCACCACCCCACCCTGGGACACCGTCTCCTCCGCCAGGGCCCTTACGCGCATGATGGCGTCTATGGTGGAGCGCCCCCGACGAAAACCGAATTGGTTGTCGTCCAGGTCCGGCCCCTCCCTGCACAAGTGGCTGACGAGGCGATCTGCGATAATGCGCTCAAAAAGTTTGCCCGCCTCAAAAAGAGCGGCCGCATCGCCTTGGGGAAGTGATGTGCGTACCACCCATTCGTAATATGGAAATGTCCGAAAATAAGAGAGATTTGTCGTGCGACCCGGCTGACGCCCGGCGCTCGCAGGTACCTGGGCCTGCGAGTGATAAATTGGTTACCGACGGACGCGCAGGGGTAGGCGACCAGGCCCCTGTTGCTGATAATATTACTGAAAACAGTCATCTAAAAAATATTGACGGAGGGCCGTGGCCGAGCCTTCATCTTCCGTTAGGAAACGTCCACGCGACCCTGCTCTGGTGGGAGGTGGGTCGGTGGTTCTGTCCTCAGATGAGGAAGGCCTGCTGGCCCCGAAGTTGTCGACCGCGAGGAGAGGTCGGCAGGCTTCGAGAGGGGTGAGTGCTTTACGGCCGCGGAGGGACGCACAGGGTAGATTCGTGCGCCCCAATACTCCGGCGGCCAGCGAAGCAGAGAGTGACATGGGGGTCACTACCGAGGACCCTGGTGGCGAGAGTTGTGCCTCGCTAGGGAGCTCCAAGGCGGAGCTCAACGCCTGTTGAGACCGCTCCTCTCAACATTGCCGCGCGATGGCGGCAGTGAACGAGGAGTGTGGGGACAGCGGGGTATCAGCCGGCCGACGGCCGAGCGCGGGCCCCGCACCACACAAGTCAGCTGTTGCACGCCTCCACGCACGGCTGCTTTTGCGCATTTTATTAACGTCTTTAGTTAATTTCTTGTTTCCATTTTAAATCGACCTTTTACCTTTGTTATTCATCATTTCTTATTATACTTGTTATATAGTCCACTCTGACGTTTTCATTTTACTATCCCACGACCTATCGTCGCGATCATTGGTCCTTCGAGCCGGACCTTTGTTCTCCAACCGACGAACCGTTGATTTTTTGAATTTGGAAAGATTCCGTTTTTTCTTTGTTCGGTTCAAACGTTAACGGTAGAAGGACCAATGATCGCGCTTATTACTATTTTCAATCGATATATTTTGCATTATTCCATTTAATTTAATTGAATTGTATTAGTTTTTTTGTGTAAAAAATCATTGCATCATTCGCTTAGCATTACTCAGCAGATACGATCGGAAACGCCTAACGCTTTTGTAATAGCAATCACATTTTCTTACTGCTTACAGCTCTCGTGCCCATTTCACAACTTATTGCTATTCGTTTATTATCAGTAATCATTAATTAGTACCTTCTTTTTTTTTTTCTTCTCTTTTTACTGCAACTGCTAAATTTTCATTGTCATGGCTGACATGAAAAGCTTTATTAAGAAGCGAGCTTCAATTAAAGCCAAGCTTACGCAATATACTTCATATTTCTTTGTCTTTTGCTGTGCCCGACAGGGTCCATAATGATCTCATTTTTAATTTACCACCTAAGTACACATTGTGGAATGCAAATAAAGTTTGAGTATTGAGTAATTAAATATTTCTAAGTCTTACGAAAAGTTGAGTGAGGTACAAGTCATCGAAATCGAATATCGTCTAAATATATTTGAAAGCTTATACGAGAAATATGATTACAGGATGAATTGGAAACGTTGGTGGATGACCCCAGCGAGCAATATGCGGAACGCGAAGAGTTTGAGAAGCTGTACTACGGCTTGGTGGCTTCTGCACGCCAGCTGATCAGCGGCGCAAGAAAGGTTCTTGAGGGGGACTCCGCAACTGAGGTGGATTCTTGTATTACTAGTACACACAAACACAATACAATTCGTTTACCCAAAATTGATCTTCCCAAGTTTTCAGGCAGCTATCATGATTGGCTGGAATTTAGGGATACTTTTGTTTCTATAGTACATAACAACACTACCTTGGACAAAATCAACAAACTACACTATCTGCGTGCTTCCTTAAAGGGTAGTGCTTCTCTTGTTGTTGATAACCTTGACTTCAGGTCAGAAAACTACGACGCTGCCTGGAAGTTACTCTGTGAAAGGTATGACAACAAAAGATTGCTTGTCAACAATCATGTACAAGCATTCTTTAACGTTCAGCCTATAAATAGAGAGACAAGTAAGTCACTTCGTTACATAATTGACACAACAAACCAAAATCTTAGAGCTTTGGCAACACTTGATCAACCAGTTCAAAACGTCTTCGTCGATGTTCTTGTCATTTACATAATGACCAGTAAGCTCGACCATGTTACAAATCGTCAGTGGGAAGAGCACAGAAACACTTTTTCCGAAGCACCTACACTATCTGCATTTACTAACTTCATCAGTAGCCGGGCTGACTTGCTGGAGACACTTGAGTAATCTAAGCCCATGGCAACAACTAAAAGTGAACCCACCACACCTGCGACTAAACCTAAGATCAGTACCGTGCTACCTGAGAAACCATTGAAACCTTTGTCATGTCCCATGTGTCATCAGAATCATTTCATTTTTTCATGTGAGCAGTTTAAAAGTCTCTCAGTACAGGCTCGTATTAAAAAGGCTCAGGGTTCAAATGTGTGCATGAATTGTCTTCGTCCAGGTCATGATATTTCCAGATGCAAATTAGGTCATTGTAAATATTGTCGTCAAAAACACAACACTCTGTTACACATCGATAATGACAACGTTCTTCCTAGTGCACACAACACTGCATTATCAGCTAGTCAATCATTTACATCTCGAGTAATTTTACTTTCCACAGCGCTCGTGAGGGTGACCGACGCTGACGGTAACCACCATACAGCACGAGTCTTGCTGGACAGTGGAAGTACAACCAATTTCATCTCGGAGGATCTTGTTAGTAAGCTACATGTCCCTACCTACATTACCAAGTCCAAGGTAACAGGCATTAATTTTCAAACTTCAAGTTGCACTCAGGGCTGCTCGGTGTCATTAAAATCAATTAATGACAGTGAGTACGAACTGAACATTGACTGTCTCGTATTGCCGAAAGTATCAGCATCAGTTCCTAATACTTATGCTGATACTAGCAACATACGTATACCTACGAACGTGCGTCTTGCTGACCCCACTTATTAGGTTCCGTCTTCGATCGACGTCCTTGTTGGTGCGGAAGTCTTTTGGGGTTTCGTTGGAACTGGCCGTACCGCATTAGGTACCCATAAGCCCACTTTGCTGGAGTCAAAATTAGGTTGGCTCATTTCGGGTGCATATCATCAATCTGATTCCTCTTCACACGTTTGTTTGCATACTTATAACTTACAAGTAAAGTTAGATCGGTTTTGGGAGTTAGATTCTGTGTCGTCTATACATAAACACTCTGGTGAAGAGAGATCCTGTGAACAACATTTTATAGATCATACCACTTATCGTAATTCTGATGGGCGATTTGTAGTAAGTATTCCACTTAAAGAGTCACTGGACGTATTGGGTGATTCATACATGATGGCTAAGCAGCGGTTCCTATCTCTTGAACGTCGTTTGGGTAGAGATCCTCGCCTTAAAAGCCTATATCTTGATTTCATTAATGAGTACATAGAGCTGGGACACATGTCTGAATCTACTAGGCGCCTACTCGACTCAACATGTTCTAATTATTTACCACATCATGGTGTTCTGAAGGAGTCAAGAACTACTACCTAATTAAGGGTAGTTTTTGACGCTTCCGCCAGAACTACATCAGGTAAGTCTTTCAACGAAATACAGATGGTTGGTCCCCCTATCCAAGATGATTTGTTGTCAATATTACTTCGATTCCGTCAGCATAAAATTGTCATAAGCGCGGACATTGAAAAAATGAACCGACAAACTCTTGTTCATGACAGTTATCGTCCCTTACAAAAAATTCTTTGGAGGGCAGAACCAACTCATCCATTAAAGGAGTACACGCTTAATACCGTGACGTATGGCACGGCATCAGTACCCTTTTTAGCTACGAGGTGTTTACTTCAACTGGCTGAAGGGTGTTCAGATTCTTCAACAAGGTTTTCAATAGCATGTGACTTCTACGTGGATGACTAACTGTCCGGTGGATCATCTGTTTCAGAAACTTTAGAAAAAAGCCGCCATGTTGACGATGTTCTTCGGTCAGCAAAGTATAATCTTCGGAAATGGCGGTCCAACTCCAGTCTGGTGCTGCAGGCGCTTAGCAGTGACCACGACGTTTCTGATGTTGTAGACCTGAGTGACAACGAGCAGTCGAAGACTCTGGCTTCTATGGAGGAGCTTAAGTGACACATTTTCTTTTTCTATAAACCTAAACTCCACTGACAAGGCTACTAAACGTCATATCTTATCCACCATAGCACAGATCTTTGATCCCATTGGCCTGGTTGTTCCTTGCATTGTGGAAGCCAAAATAATCATGCAGCATCTGTGGCTGGCCAAATGTTCGTGGGATGAGCTTGTTCCAACGCATATTCAGCATGCTTGGAATGACTTTCAAAATAGCCTGCACCTTTTAAACGAATTCAAGATACCTCGGTGGGTGTTGTGTGAATCTGCGTCCTTTAAACAGCTGCATATATTCACTGACGCATCCGAAAAGGCTTATGGGGCGTGTGTTTATGTTCGCAGTGTTTCGAGAGACGGCGAGGTTAATGTACAGCTCCTTACCGCTAAAAGCAAGGTAGCTCCAATCAAATCCACAACCATACCGCGGCTCGAGCTGTGTGGTGCGTTGTTGGGTTCAAGGTTGTATTCAAAGGTTCGTCAGTCACTTACTTAAAATTTTGATGAAGTCCATTGTTGGTGTGATTCCACCATCGTCTTAGGATGGTTATCTACTTCACCAAATCAGTTATAGACATTCGTTCGTCATCGTGTGTCTGAAATTCAGGAGACTGTAGGAGGAGAGGCTTGGCACTATGTTCCGTCAGCTGAAAACCCCGCAGACGTCGCTTCGCGTGGACTTAGAACTGACAGGCTGCTGTTGTCTTCGTTGTGGTGGTCAGGACCACAATTTCTTAGCAAAGATATGTCTTCATGGCCTCAGTTCCCTGAATCACATCATAATAGTTCTGGATTACCGGAAACAGTCTCTTCTTGTCATGTTTCTAATCACATTATTGAAAATCCTATTACTGCGTTATTTTCAAAATTTTCAAACTTTTGCACATTACAGCGTGTGACGGCGTATGTCATGCGATTCACTTATAAATGCAATAAGAAATCATTTGAGTCTGGTTCACTAACTTCTACTGAACTTAACAATTCCTTAAACTTATTATTGAGACTTACTCAAATGGAATCTTTCCCAGAAGAGTACCACTTACTTAAATCAGGTAAACAGTTACCAGCAAAGAACAAGCTATTATCTTTGTCTCCTTTCTTTGATACTATTTCTAATTTAATTCGTGTTGGAGGAAGATTAACCAACTCATTTTATGATTATAACATTAAGCATCCAATTCTATTATCTAGTTCTCATATAATTTGCATTCTTTTGTTTAACATGTTTCATGTACGCCTTTTGCATGCTGGGCCACAGCTTTTATTGGCCACTATTTTTTTTTTTTTTTTTTTTTTTTATGGCGCCTACCTCTCCGCGCAAGGCGGAGTCTGCGAGCTAATTACCTCGGACATGGTCCAAGACCTTATTTGCTATTCTTTATTATCATTCTTTATTTATTTCAAAATTTCAGTCATATAATACATTACATCTTAAATTTTTCTTATTCTATAGGATTTTTAACATTTTAATTTTCTTATATCTATCTATACTAATGTCACATTCTTTTTATTCTCATAACTATACTTATGCTAGCATTATTCCTATCCTTATAATCTATTTCCATCCATTCACTTCTTTACAAATAAGGTCTTAATTCTATTGCGTTTAAAACATTGTTTACCGTCTTTGACATTTACATTATATCCGGTCGTATGAACCCGCGCGCGAAAAAAAAAAGACTGGGCTGAATGCCAGATGCGTCACCGGCGCGGCGGGGCGCCGCTCGGCCGCCCGATAATGTAAACAAAGCATTTTTACGACTTGGGTTTATTTGAATGGTGCTAACACTTGTGTTTTTTGTTATGGTAAGGAACGGGGCTTTAAGATAGCGGAGTTTCGTTTGAAATAGGATAGTATTCATGTAATCAAATCGTTCGTTAGTATGACGCAACCATAAATCATAACTTTGTTTTCAAATAAATGGTTATAGTTCGAAAAAACGAGCGATGACCTATATTGTTTAAGGTTTTAAATACATTATGTGTATATACTTAACGCAAAACTAATAAAACCACATAGCATTAGTACAATATGTACTATTTACGAGCGCCCAAAGTTGAAAAAATTTGCCGACGGCAAAAAAATAACAATGGCCGCCAAGACAATGGAAACAAAATGTTGTTTTATAAATATAAATCTGATACGTAGAATAAAAATATTGGTACCTGTGGAAAGCTTATTTAATGCTTCAACTTTGTTATAAAAGTAGTGGTATTAGAATAACACACTGTACTAAAATAAGGATCTGAAAACACATACACGTAATAACAATAAACATGAATCGGTCAGCGCCGGTTGTGGAATAAAACCGAAATTACGTAATATTTTTTCACTCACCGATCTTGAAATCCTGCAGTAATTCACTTCACTATAATATTTATCACATACTTAAACAGGCCATAGCACTTAAAACACTTGAAAACCCACTTAAAACACAAATTATTTATCACGTAAACAACACACGCGCGAGTCGTACGCCACTGACAAGACGTCATATTTTTTTAATTATTTGATTTTTTTGGTTGAACGCTTGAAGTGTTGTCATACATCCTAGTACGCGGCACAGAGTCAAGAAATCAACTAAATACACGGAATGTGTGTGTCCGACCTTATAGTAAAGCAATAAAGGTTGAAATAAAATAAAATAAAATTAAATTTAAAGGGAACTCGCGTTCACTCGTTCGTTAAACTTAATTGTTGGAGGGGGGCCGACGTGACCAGAGTACGTTCAAGCGGATATTGGAATTACATTTAAATTACATTTAAATTATATTTGAATTACATTTAAATTACATTTAGATTACATTTACATTAAATTTACATTACATTTACATACCTTCGTTACATTTACATTACGTACATTTACACATTCTTATATCTAAACGACTTCTTAATTCTAATTCTAGGAGATTATCATATAGTACTTGTTTCGGAACATTCTTATTCTAGGTATAATACAGCTTAGTTAAGCGTAATTTATTGAGTTCGTCACAGCTGGGTTTCGGACTTTTCGACAACTTGCGTAAATGCTACTGTTATATATTATTAGACAAATATGAATCCTGAGCATATTAAATTTAGTCTACTTATTCCTAGCAATGGTCATGTTAGCTATTTTTAAACAATACCCAATAAACTTGTCTCTAGTCTGCTTAGATGTTATTATATCATTTATTGTGTCTATCGCTATGTTGGTACCTATTTCCTGTTCTATGTCATGTCTCTCCAGGCCGTAAGCGGGGCAGTCAGTCAAAATATGCACTATGGTCTCTTGTTTGTCAGGGTCACATATGCACGATGGACTTTCCTTACACTTGAACCTGTTCAGGTATTCGGAAAACCCACCGTGCCCTGTCAGTATTTGTGTGAGTGTACCGGTCGGTTTTAATTGTTTTACGAGCTTGAAAGCTTGGATGGCATCTGGAAAAAATATTTTTGTCACGCCAGCTGTTTCCTCGGATCTGTATCTCCGATTCCATTTGTCAAGCGTATCCGCACGGATCTGTCGCTTGACAAATGAGATCGGGCATTGGTCGTAGTCTGGCTTTGTTTTTAGTTTTAGGGCGGCGTCCTTAGCTAGCTGGTCTGCTCTTTCGTTGCCCTTCAATCCTGCATGAGCTTTGATCCAAAAGAGTTCCACTTTTTTGGATCGTTCCTTGCATTGTCGCAGGTTTTCGCGGATTTCGACAGCGAGGGGGTGGAATGAGCGATGGTTAGCGACCGTTTCCAATGATGACCTAGAGTCGCTGTATATACCGAAGCTATTGGTATCGTCTGGGCTACGCAAAATTTCCCTCGTGGCCTTGCATACAGCCAGCAGTTCGGCCTGGTAGACGGTACAGTGGGCCGACAGCTTCAATTTCTGGCTTTTTAGTTCAGTGTCATTGCTCCAGTGAGACAGTGACGCCCCGACCTTGCCTTCGATTTTGCTGCCGTCCGTGTATATCTGCACTGCTGGAGTGCAGTGGTCATTCAGTTGCTCCTGGTCTGCCAGGCATATAAACTGCAGGCTTATATGTTTGGCCGGGTGAGGGGTTTTATCGAACGCGGTACGCCGCTCGATCTCCTTATCTCCCAGCGCTGGCTGAGGTACCCCCCTCCTTGCCCTATATAGGGCAGCTGCCTCTTGTATTCGGAGGTCAAGGGGTAGTATCCCAGCCAGCACTAGTGCCGAGTTCAAGGAGACCGTGCGGTAGGATTTGCACATTTTCTGCGCGAACCCCCTTTGGACCGCGTTAAGTTGTTTGCGCACATTCAGTTTTTCGGACGCTGATGCCCACGCACTTGCCGCATACAGAATAATTGGTTCGACTACTGCCGTGTAGATGGTGTGTATTACCTCCGGATTTAGTCCCCAACTGACCCTGGCTGCCCTAGACAGCTGCTTATACAGGTTTAATGCCTTTTTGCATACATTAGATGCATGGACATTAAACGTCAGCTTGCTGTCTATGGTCAGCCCCAGGACTTTGATGTCCTGCGACATGCCAATATCGACCCCGCCCATGCTCAGCAGCGGGGTATCATGCTTGAGTTTCCGCGTGATGATCATTGCGTTGGTTTTATGCGGTGCGAATCTTAACTTATTACTGACTCCCCACTGGTGAACATACTCGAGGGCGTCATTGGCACGTCGCTGGACATCCATCGCGGAGTCACCATCAAATAACATGACTACGTCATCGGCGAAAGCTTGGCAGTAGTCTCCCCTTTGTACCAGGCCTTTAAGTAAGGGGTCGAGTAAGAGGTTCCAGAGAATTGGGCCCCCAATCGATCCTTGCACACAACCTTTTGTCGTCTCTCTGGTGACCTCCTGTCCCACGTATCTCAACCTGACCTTCCTGTGTTCCAGATAACTGTCCACTACTCTTCTTAAGTTAACCGGACACTTTGCTTCAACCAGCCTGGTTTTTATGGCCGGCCACCATGCACTGTCGAAGGCTCCCTCTATGTCCAGCGATATCACGACTATCAGTTTCTTTTCTTTTAGTTTTCGGCGTATGAGTTCTAGCAGATCATAGAGGGAGTCTTCGGTGCTTCTTTGTGGCATAAACCCATATTGGCGTGTGCTGAGTCCGGGTGTAATGTGCCACTTTATTCTGCCTATCAACATTTTTTCGAAGACTTTTCCCATCACTGGCAACAGTCCTATTGGCCTATATGATTTAGGAGTTGTATAGCTTTCCTTCCCGGGTTTCCTCAGGATAACCACTGTGGCTTCCTTCCAGATCCTCGGGAAGTAGCCCAGCTCTAGGCATTTGTTTGCCAGTGATAGGAAGAGCTCCGAATCTTGATTTACCGATTGCTGGCAGATGTCGGCCGTAATACCATCCGCTCCCGGGGCTTTTTTCGGGTTGAAACTACACACAGCGGTATTTAGCTCTTCCTGGGTAAACGGCGGATCATGATCCTCATTTTGGCTCGTCTCGTTTACGTTTTCAGCTATAATCCTAATACGCCTGTGTTCGTCGTTGTCTTCTTCCTTCCTGTCCTCGGGGTAGAATGTTTCTGCCAGCAACGTGGCAGACTCGATGCGGTTTAGCACTTTTCCCTCCTTGATTAGGGGCAGATCCTCCTGTCTCTTCATTGTCCTGCCTATGACCCTGTATATTCCTTCCCAGAGTCCCTCTCTATCCTGTTTTCCACAGAAGCTTTTCCAGCTTTCTGTTTGGGCCGTTACTGCTTTTCTCTCGTACTCCTCTTTTAATTGCAGGTACTCCTCGACGATTTTTGCCCTCCTGATCGGCGCTGCACAGCGGACTCTGCGCTTCCTGGTGGCGACCTCCTTTTTCAACATAGCCAGCTCGTTGGACCACCAAGGTAATTTAATTTTGCTATTTGGCTTTAACTTTGGCATACTTATTTTACTTGCTTCTACTATTGTGTTAATATATGATTCTACTTTAAGTTCTAATTCGATTTTGCTGTTAATTTTATTGATTTCATTTTTACTCAGTTGGTTTTCGTCTAGCAACTGGGTCAATTTCTCACGAAATTGCTCCCAGTTCGCTTTTTTACTATTAAAAATTCTTGTAGTCCTGTTTATGTCAAAGCCCTTTGCCCTTTCCAGTTTTATTTTAAATAGAATGGTGTTGTGGTCAGAGCTCGTCATACCTTCGTCCACTCTCCAGTCGTCGACCAGGTCGAGCAGATCTATTGGCCACTATTCGTCATCACTACTATCCTATTGGAGGTAGGAACCTCGCTAAAAAGATCACACACCAATGCGTAAAATGTTGCAGGATCAAGGCCAACACTATTCAGCCTATCATGGGTAATCTCCCAGAGCAGCGTCTACATTTAGAGTTTCCATTTTTAGACACAGGGGTAGACTACGCTGGTCCCATCATGATAGCTGACCGGAAAGGTAGAGGAAGTAGGCTCATCAAATGCTTCATTTGTGTGTTTGTGTGTTTAGCTACGAGGGCCATCCACCTCGAGCTTGTTTTGGACCTTACAAAGGAAGCTTTCTTAGCTGCACTTAACCGCTTTATTGCTCGAAGGGGAAAACCCCGTAACATCTTTTCCGACAACGGTACAACCTTTGTCGGTGCTTTCAATGAGTTGGCCAGGCTGCTTTCGCAAGACTTAAACTTAAACAACATCGACCCTGGCATAATCTTTTCATTCATACCTGCATATACGCCACACTTCGGAGGCCTATGGGAGTCTGCAGTTAAATCCACCAAGCATCATCTACGACGTATTTTGGGTATAACAAACCTAATCTTTGAGGAGATGGCTACCTGTTTAATTCAAGTTGAGGCTATTTTGAATTCAAGGCCTTTAACTCCACTGTCCAACGACCCTTCCGACCTCGCTCCTTTAACCCCGGCACACTTCCTTATTGGTCGTTCTCTAATCATGCTGCCTCATCCACAGATCCAGAACGCCAACGTCAACAGCTTAGAACGATATCGCCGTATCGATTATCTGAAGCAACACTTCTGGGCTCGCTTCTCCCATGAATATGTTCTGTGGCTGCAGGAGAGAACAAAATGGTGCCGGTAGTCTGGCGAGCTCAAGGAAGGAACATTGGTCGTCATAAAGGATAAAAACTTACCTCCTCTTATGTGGCTTCTAGGACGCATCAAACATGTTCTCCCAGGCAGAGATGGCGTGGGGTGCATGTTGAAGAGCCTCCTCGTGGCGCACCCTGGGCAACGTCGGCTCCAATTGCCCACCACGTCTTGGTGGACAATTGGGGCTGGCGGCTAATCTTCAACAAACGGAGAAAGGTCATGGTTCCAATCACCGATAATGCTTGATGGTCGGTGAAGGGAACCGGGCTACAGACGGTCAATACGTCCACTCCTCCTCTGCTTACAGAGGTAGTTGAGTGGGCGTAGACTGGGAAGGGCCGCCGCTGCGGTGCAGGCGCACCAAAGCGGCGCGTGTTTCTCTCCTTGAGGAGTAGTCCTCGAGGAGAGAATTTTCGGCGGGTTCGCTGAGTCGGGTTAGCCGGACAGCGAACGGAGGCATGTCTAATGCCGCCGCCGAGGGCTTGGCTTAATTGCCTGGCCCAGAGGAAGGCTACCTCTTAGATAAAAAACCACCCAATCCTAAGCTTTGAAGCGCGGTGAGAGGATGAATGGCTGGAGGGAGTCCAGTCGTTAGCGCTTCCCCTGCAGAGCACCTGCCGCACTCTGCAGTATGTAGGCTTACCGGGTATCTAGGCTCTGCCCGGTGGACATTTAGGACCTATATCTACTCGTGGGAATTATATGGATACAGTTAACAAAAATCAAAAAGCGGAATTGCCGATCGTGTTGGTCGAGCAGATGGGTGTCCTGTCAGGTGCGGTGTCAGATTCTGACACCGCATCTGAGAGGATGAGTGTGGCGAGTGTGGCGAGCGTAAGCTCAAAGCGCTCGCGGACTGAGGAGGAGATGTTTGAGCGTCCTTCAAAATTTTGGAGGAAGTGCTCAAACAAAGAGGACGAGAGGCGCGCGGGGTTGACAGGCCTCTCTTCTAGCGAGGAGAACCTGCCAGCCAAGGCGGGCAGAAGAGGGCGAGGTCGCGCAATCGGTGGAGCGTCAGCTCCTTCGGTTTCGCGCGACTCTCTAGGGCGCTTTCTTAAGCGCCCCGACATGCCGGCACCCAGCGGAGGAAGCGACCCGGGGACCAAGCAGGTGGAGTGCGCTTCTAGCCAAAGCTCCACTTCTTTGGTCACCACAAGGGGGAAGAGTGACCTGGAGCCCCTTGAGTCGGACCTAAGCGGGGGCTCCACTATGACCCTGCTGGGAGCCAACAAGGCGGAGGCGAACGCCGCCAAGCGGGCGCAAAGGAAGGCTGTCGCGGCTGACGAAGTCAGCGAGTTGGCCCGACAGGCCCGAGAGCGGCGATCCACTCGGATGGCTGCCGGGGGGAGCGTATCGGCGGTGGCGCTCAGCCGCCAAGTTATGGACGGCGTGGATGTCGTCCTGAAGGTTGCCACCAAATCGGGCAGCCTGAAGGGCACGTTCACGCGCGCCCTAAAAGAGGCGGCTGAAGATATCAGGGAGGCGGTTGGGGTCCTCGTTACTCGTACGAGCACGGAGGAGACGGCGAAGCTATGGGAGGAGAATGGCCGTCTCCGATCCGAGTTGGAGGACCTCAAGCGGCAGTTCGCTGCCCAGAGGGCAGCTTCCACGGCCTCCTGCTCCTCTTCCTCCGCAGCCTTGCCGTTGGCTTCATCGGTCCCGCTGTCGACACCTGCACTTGCGGATGCGGAGATCGAAAAGATCGCGCGCATCTGCATGATGCAGTGTGGAAAGATGGTGGGTGCCCGAATGGAGGGCATAGAGGCAAGGCTCCTCCCGGCTGAGACCCTCCGCCCACCGCTCGCTGCGGACAAGCGGAGGAAGGAGGGGACCAAGAGGCCTGCCGAGGGGCCCAGAAAGCCCGTGGAGCGCACGTCCGCGCCCACTGCCCGGACGGCCGCGCCACCGGCAGCCGCGACCGCGGCGACCGCGCCCGGGTCTACCAAGGAGACCTGGACTACGGTCGTCAAGAGGGGCCGCCGCAAGGAGAAGACGGCGCCGCTGGTACCCACTAAAGCACCGGCACCGAAGAAGGCCCAGGGACCGCCTAAGGTCAGAGCCCCACGCTCCGCGGCTGTAGTAATTACGCTGCAGCCCGGAGCCGTCGAAAGGGGCATATCATATAAGGCGGTCCTAACGGAGGCGAGGGCCAAGGTCGCGTTCCCCGACCTTGGCATACCGTCCGGCCTCAGAATGAGGCCGGCGATTACGGGGGCGCGACTGCTGGAGGTGTCGGGTGCTTCTAGCGGCGAAAAGGCGGACATCTTGGCCGCCAAACTGCGAGAGGTCCTCAACCCGGAGGACGTCCGGGTGTCCAGGCCTATGAAGACCGCTGAGCTGCGCATCGATGGCCTGGATGACTCGACGACCCCGGCTGAGGTCGTGGCGGCTGTCGCTCGAGTCGGCGGATGTTCGCCCGATGACGTGCGATCGGGCGAGATTCGCTTTGACGCTTCCGGGCTCGGCGCGATCTGGGTGCGGTGTCCGGTGGCGGCGGCGAACAAAGTCGCCGACGCTGGGCGTCTGTTGGTGGGGTGGGTGGCAGCGAGGGTGAAGCGGCTGCAACCCAGGGCCTTGCGGTGCTACCGTTGCTTTGACATTGGGCATGTCAGAGCACGGTGCACCGCTGAAATAGACCGCAGCGAGCAGTGCTATCGCTGCGGTGAGGCCGGCCACAAGGCGGCCCAGTGCTCCGCGGCGCCAAACTGCAGCCTCTGTACAGCTGCAGGGAGGCCCGCTGGGCACAGAGTGGGTGGAAAGGCTTGTGGCGCGCCCGCCAACAAGAAGAAGAAGAGAGGGGTTGCTAAGGCTGCCGGGGGCTCTTTACCCCCCCCTCAGCCTGGCTGCCCTTGGGCCGACTCCCGGCCTCGGAATGGTGCGGAGGGAATGGATTGCGCATAATTGCGCTCTACCATTTCCTCCAAGGCAATATCAACCACTGTGCCAGAGCTCAGGATCTCTTGCTCCAGAGCATGGCAGAGAGGTCGATTCACGTGGCTGTGGTCGCCGAACCGTACTTTGTCCCCCCCAGGGATAACTGGGTGGGAGACCTGGACGGTTTGGTGGCCATCATTGGCGGGGCTCTTGTCAACCCGTCCCGAGGTCACGGCTGGGTAGCCGCCCTCGTGGACGGCATTGGTATGGTTGGGGCGTATTTTTCGCCCAACAAGAGTCTCGCCGACTTCGAGAGGTTCCTTGTCGAGTTGGGTGCCGTCGTGGGCCGACTCCACCCTCGCCCTGTGCTGTTGCTGGGGGATCTCAACGCCAAGTCTGTGGCGTGGGGATCTCCTGTGACCGATGCTAGGGGCGAGGTGCTGGAGGAGTGGGCGGTCACGACTGGCTTGATCGTCCTAAATCGGGGCTCGGTCCACACATGCGTGCGGCAGCGGGGCGGCTCTATAGTGGACGTCTCGTTCGCTAGCCCTGCTGTCGCGATCCGTGTCCGCGACTGGCGTGTCGCCGTGGAGGTGGAGACGTTGTCGGATCACCGATACATCCGTTTCAACGTCTCCGCCCAGACCAGCGGCGGCCGCAGTTCAATGGCCCCGCGAATGGACGGTCCGCGCTGGGCGCGTAAGCGCATTGACAGGGAGCTTCTCGAGGAGGCCGCTATTGTCCAGGCCTGGTTCCGGGAGTCGGCAACAAACGGACCCGTCGACGTTGAACAGGAGGCGCTGTGGTTCCGCGGGGCGATGACGCAAATCTGCGACGCGTCCATGCCCCGGGTCCACGCACAGTCAGCGAGGCGCCAGGTGTACTGGTGGACCGCCGAGATCGCGCAGCTGCGCGTCGCGTGCGTGGCGGTTATACGCCACCGTGGGGGCGCCCTTATCGCGCGGTCCGAGGGAAACTTCGAGCCGCGGCGCCCCCACTTACGGAGAGTCTCCAACCCGAGCTGCTGGAGGAAGCAGTCGCAGCCCTCTTCCCAGCGAGAGCGGAGCACAGTCCGCCGCCGATGGCTGTGCCCACTGCCGCAGAGCCTACAAGAGAGAACGCCATCAGCGTCCCAGAGGTGACACAGGCAGAGATGGGGGCAGCCGTGATGCGGCTCCGGGCCAAGAACGTGGCCCCGGGGCCCGACGGGATCCACGGCTGCGTGTTAGCCCTCGCTCTGAAGGAGCTTGAGCCCCAACTGAGAGGACTCTACACAGCGTGTCTTGAGCGGGGCCAGTTTCCCGCTTTGTAGAAATCTGGTCGTCTGGTCCTGCTCAGGAAGGCGGGGCGACCTGCCGACTCGCCGTCCGCGTACCGGCCCATAGTGCTGCTAGACGAGGTGGGTAAGCTGTTTGAGCGTATTATCGCAGCCCGCCTCGTCAGCCACTTGTGCAGAGAGGGGCCGGACCTGGACGACAACCAGTTTGGTTTTCGGCATGGGCGCTCCACCATCCACGCTGTGTCGCGGGTGAGAGTCCTGGCGGAGGAAGCGGTGTCCCGGGGTGGGGTGATGTTGGCGGTGTCCTTGGACATCTCCAACGCCTTCAACACCCTGCCCTGGAGTTGTATTCGGGAGTTACTGCGCTATCATCGGGTGCCTCCCTACCTCCGCCACATCGTTGGGGCTTATCTGTCGGAGAGGTGTGTCACCTACGTGGGACGTGATGGCGGAAACCAGCGCCGCATGTCGTGCGGTGTTCCGCAGGGTTCGGTCCTAGGGCCGCTCCTGTGGAACATCGGGTACGACTGGGTGCTGAGGGGCGAGCTCCAACCGGGCGTAGACCTGACGTGTTATGCAAATGACACGCTAGTCACTGCCCGGGGGAGCTCGCACAGGGAGGCAGCGTTGCTGGCGACGGCTGCGGTGTCACAGGTGGTGGGCCGCATACGTTGCCTAGGCCTAGAGGTGGCCCTCAGCAAGTCGGAGGCCATGGTTTTTCATGAGCCGGGTGGCGGGCGCCGCCACCCGGCTCACACATCGTGGTTGGGGGGGCTCGGATCGCTGTCGAGTCCACCATGAAGTATTTAGGATTGGTGCTCGACAGCCGGTGGAACTTCGAGCCCCACTTCCGACGGCTGGCGCCCAAGTTGCTGGGCGTGGCTGGCGCGCTCGCGACGCTGCTTCCCAATCTGGGGGGCCCGAGCGCCGTCTGTAGGCGGCTCTACGTGGGGGTCGTGCGATCCATGGCCCTGTATGGGGCCCCGGTGTGGGCCTCTGACCTGACGGCCGGCAGCATCGTAGTTTTGCGAAAGCCGCAGAGGGCGATGGCCGTCGGAGTTATCAGGGGGTATCGCACGATCTCTTACGAGGCGGCTTGCGTACTGGCCGGATCCCCGCCCTGGGACATCGAGGCGAAAGTACTCGCGTAATTGTATCGGTGGCGCGAGGAAGCGAGGGCGCGGGGCGAGGGACCGATGCAGCGGCACATGGAGCTGCGTCGGTCTCAGCTTCGCGAGGTCCTGGTGGCGGAATGGCGGGACAGGCTTTCTCGGCCTACCGCCGGCCTCGTCACCATCGAGGCGGTACGGCCGGTGCTGGAGCGCTGGCTCGGGAGGAGGCACGGCTCCCTGTCCCTGTCGTTTCGGGCGACGCAGGTGCTCTCGGGGCATGGTTGCTTCGGGAAGTACCTGTGTCGCAGGGAGCCGGACGCCCGGTGTCACCACTGCGTCGACTGCCGAGAGGACACGGCGCGGCATACGCTGGCAGAGTGTGCTGCTTGGGAGGAGCCGCGCCGTGCCCTCATCTCAGAAGTAGGCAGTGACTTGTCGCTGCCGGCCGTAGTCGAGTCGATGGTCGGCAGCGACGAGTCCTGGGACGCGGTGGTTTCCTTCTGCGAGACAGTCGTCTCGCAGAAGGAGGCTGCGGAAAGGGAGAGGGAGATCTCGTCCACTCACCCGGCCCGCAGAAGGCGCACCGGGCGTCGGCGGAGGGCGGACAACGCCCTCTTCCAGCCCCCCTAAATGGGTCCAGGGGCGACGGACTCGGGGACGTCCGTCGCCCCCCATACATCAGGACCCGAGGTGGCGGCGCGTAGTGTTCCACGCGCGCCCCTTTTAGACGTCGCGGGGGGAGTCAAACACCTCACTCCCCCCCCAGACCCGAAGAGGCCCGCAGAGGCGGGCCGGCACCAGTCGGGGGTTGCGGAAGGATCGTACGTTCCCGCGACCCCCGGCGTAGGTGTGAGATGGAACACCGGGGTGGTTTTTAGTCAGTAAGAGTCTGACAGACCCCGCCGCCCGCCCCAGGGCGGCGGACATCCATGAGGATTTTCCACCCCGGAAACAAAAAAAAAAAAAAAAGGCAGAGATGGCGTCGCGAGGGTCGCCGACATCCTCACAAGAAAGGGTGTCATCCGGCGCGCCTTCAATACCATCTGCCCGCTGCCGGTTACTACTGTTGAAGACTCTTCAACGGGGGGAGTATGTTGGGACCGCTCCTCTCAACATTGCCGCGCGATGGCGGCAGTGAACGAGGAGTGTGGGGACAGCGGGGTATCAGCCGGCCGACGGCCGAGAGCGGGCCCCGCACCACACAAGTCAGCTGTTGCACGCCTCCACGCACGGCTGCGCTTGCGCATTTTATTAACGTCTTTAGTTAATTTCTTGTTTCCATTTTAAATCGACCTTTTACCTTTGTTATTCATCATTTCTTATTATACTTGTTATACAGTCCACTCTCACGTTTTCATTTTACTATCCCACGACCTATCGTCGCGATCAACGCCACCAGAAGAGAGCAGCGCAAAGCCGTCGCGGCCGATGAAGTGTCGGAAATGGCCCGACGCGCACGCAAGCGACGCGCTGCTCTAGCGGTGGAAGGGGGGGAACCATCTGCGGTGGCCCTAAGTCAGCTTGCCTTGGACGGGGTGGACTTAGTCCTGAAGGTTGCCACCAAATCCGGCAGCCTGAAGGGCACGTTCACCCGCGGTCTGAAGGAAGCTGCCGCGGACATTAAGGAGGTGGTTGGCATCCTCCTCAACAGGACGACCTCAGACGGGGTCGCGAAGTTGCAGGAGGAAAACAGCCGTCTCCGAAATGATTTGGAGGACCTCCGGCGACAAGTCGCTGCGTTTTTAGTCTGTAGCTGTAATACATCAACATACATCCTTTCACCGCCGCTGTACGCGGGATACTAGGGTCTCGGCGCCCGGCTTGTAATATTTACGTGCGGTGCAACATCGCCACGCTGAGCCGTCGACACGATCTCCACGACTAGCCAATAACACGACGGCGACCTGTGCGCCACCGCGCTGATTTCTTTAGGAACTACATCTCATACCGAGTATTCCAACTGGATTTCCTATTGGTCGATTAATGTCGTAAGCAGACCAGTACTTGTAACCCTAAGTTTAGTTATAAGTGTTGGGGCTTCAAGAGTCTTCAATGAAACTCCCGTGTCGAGGTATTTGTTTAATTATGTATTTAAACTGAATTTTAACAAGAGCGGTACAAGTTTTCGATGATGGTGAAAAATGACAAATCGAATTGTGATTACTGAAGGTATACGTAAAACAAATATAAAAATATGTACGGAGCGCCTGTCCGTTTAGATTAGCAACGCGACACGCACTGAACGTCATCACAATTACACCAGGCGTAAACATCCTCCCCCCGTTTGAAACTCAGGGGTTTCAAACTCCAAGTAGCTCCTCTTCGGTTGGTAAGGGGCAGATGCGAACCAGAGCGCGCCGTATAGTTCCTTTCTTCGTGTTTATGTCGGTTACTCGTGCAAATCCATCTTGTCCTGGGAAGAGCCTTGTAATACGTCCGAGCCTCTAACATAGGGGTGGGACGCCATCTTCCTTTAGTAGGACCATGTCTCCAATCTTGACTGCCTCGGCGTTGGTCTTCCATTTACGGCGAAGTTGTAACTCGGCGTTGTATTCGGATTGCCAGCGCCGCCAAAAATGTTGATATATTTGCTGCAGCCTGGCATAGTCATCAGTTGACGGTAGACAGCGAACCGTGCGCACGCATACGCTCCAAGCATTCGTATCGACATAGCTCTAAAGCTTGTTTTTGTTTTTTTTGTAAACTCATCTCGGAATTACTTTTAATTTTAATATAATGTTCAAGTGCAAGAGGTGCGACAGTCTAGTCAATGACGGGGTCAAATGTACTGCCTGTCATGGTCAGTTTGATTTTCCGTGTGCTGGTATCACTGAAACTGGATGGAGAAAGCTCGGTGATCGTAAATTAACATGGAGGTGCAATTCCTGCAAAGCTCTAGCTACGAGTCCCCAGGTCGGTTCCGCAACAACCACGGCGACTGATATGGAGAGTGTGCTATCCGAGCTGAGGAGACTGACGGTGCAGATGGAGTCACTACCGGCGTTGATGGAGGACTTAAAGCATATCAACAACGAGTTGGCGGAACTAAAATCCATGAGAGGGGAATTCTCTGATGTCACTAGCTCCATTGCTGGAATGAAGGAGTCTCTTGAATATGTACACAGTTCAGTAAAGGATCTGTCGTGTAAAGTTTCGGGATTGGAACAAGAAATAGATAGTTTGAAGAAGACCAAAGACGACGTCACCACCTTGCAGGAGCGCTGTAGGAGCCTAGAATTTCAGTATCGTGACAATGAGCAGAGGTCCAGGATGAATAACATTGAGATCAAGGGTGTACCTGAATCGAACTCTGAGAACTTGTTTGACGTCATTGCTAAAATAGGGGATAAAATCAGTTGTCCTATCCCTAAGGAACGGATAAATTACATAGCAAGGATTTCCATGCGAAATGACAGCCATAACAAAACAATTATTTGCTCGTTACACAATTGTTATTTAAAAAATGATTTTGTCGCTGCAGCTAGAAAATTTAAGAACTTGAGCCCCGTCGATTTGGGACTCCAGGGAAACCATAAAATTTACGTCAACGACCACCTGACGCTGGATAACAAAGCCTTACTGAACAAAACTAAGATTTTGGCAAAGGAAAAAGGGTATGAGTATGTTTGGGTAACAGGCTGCAAAATCTTTATTCGTAAAAATCACCCGTCACCGAAACACCACATCCGGACTGAACAAGACTTGAAAAAGTTTTTTTAGGCAATATCGCTAGTCGATCTGCTGACACACTATTGTTGATTGATGAGTCGTTATGTATAAGATTGAGTAACAATGACAAACGTTTTTTGCTCGCATTCCATTCTCGCCTGCCTTTTGTTCTCTTATCGCTCGGTGTCGCTTATTCATGTGACTCATTAAGCCTTTCTTTTTGCTATTTTACACTTTACGTATGTGCTAATGAGAGCGGGATCTGCTTGAACTTGAATAATGTTTTTTATATTTACTACACTTACAAAGCCAACTATTTCTTGACCATGAACACAAGTCGTTACGCATGTTTGGACAAATCTGTTTTATTTAATGCAACTACCGCCTTATTCTGCCTACACCAACCGCACTTGTTATTTGCGCCGACTTTTATTTACTATAGTTTTTACTTGGGACATAATGGTGCCGATTCTCTTGTCACAAAATTCTCTAAACTAGACTAAAAATCACCAAAATTTAGTTTATTCCTGTCAAACGACGATTTCCCATTCTGAAATTGACTAAAGTGACACAACTTAACTATATTTTAGTTTGACAGCACTAAGATGGTACTGAGATTATAATTTAGTGAAAATGGCAATTTTGCTATTCTGAATTTTACGTTTTACACCTAAAATTTTGATTGTCTTAACTAAATCTGACTATTTTTAATCGCGATTAAAAAGGTGTGGAATAAAATTAGTTGTCATGAACTAAAATTCACACCAACACCTCGACTTCAGATGCAAAAACAGTACTGTATCTTTTTTTCTTTTCTTTTGCTTATATCTCGAAAACGGTGTGTCGTATCGCAAAAATAATGAAAATTTCGACCCCCTTTGTTAATCCTTAAACCTATAAATCTCAACGTGTTGGTAATATTTTTTTATATTTTCTATACAAAAAGTAAAAAATTCCATACAAAACAAGTCGAGGCCGCACATAATGCGCGCCTACGGCTCTAAAAAAAGATCACGTGGTACGGCAAACAAGTACCACGTGGAGTCGCAATAATTGTCAAATTTGATTTTAGATGTGTCAAAATTATTTTTAAATTTAGAGATTTTATTTTGCAGAATAGCGTTAAGATTCTCATAGCCAAAAGTAAGGAATTTTAGTGATAGTTTAGTTAGTTTAGTTCGGTGTACAACAGAATCGGCACCAATATGACGTGCCTTATATTTACGATTATTATTCTAGTGTTACATTTGACTTATAATGGCACCTATTAGCTTATTTTATCAAAACGTTCGTGGGCTACGGACAAAAACATCTGTTTTATATAGGAATGTTTGTATTAATTCATTTGATGTCGTTTGTCTTACAGAGACATGGCTTATAGATGGTATATCCGATAGCGAATTGTTTGATGACAGATATTTTGTATGGAGACGTGTTCGAAATTACTCGCTTACTAACCAAACTATGGGCGGAGGGGTCTTAATCTTAATAGCCATACGTCGGGAACTTGTTGCTGACGTCCGCAATGAATGGTGCTCGTCCGCAGAGGATCTGTGGGTCACCTTAACTTTACACCAATCGAAACCTAAGGTAACCTATAAAATGCATATTTGTGTGGTTTATATATGTAATCAGCAATCTGGCAACTCTTTGATGGTACAACTACACAACTTCGCTAATAATTTAGCTGACATTGTTTTTAAACATCCAGCAGATAAGTTCTTGATTCTTGGTGATCTTAATCAGCCGAATATTGATTGGCACATGGCGAGTGATGGTGATTATCTATGCCCCAGTAATTTGCACGGACCTGTCCAGACCTCCTTTTGTGATACTCTTACCGCTTGCAATTTGTTACAGTACAATTCTCATCGCAATGTGAATGATAGGATTCTTGACCTCGTATTATCGAATAACGATGTTATTGTCACTTGCTGCCTGGATCCTTTAGTGGAGGAGGACTTACACCATAAGGCACTCTGTATCACTGCTGACTTCGTTCAACTGCATCAGCTGCATTCTCGGCCAAGAGTCAAGTTCTTGTACGCTCTTGCGAATTATGACGCCATAATTGAAGAAATGGGAGCTAGAGACTGGTCATTAGACCTAAACTGTAGGACTCTTGAAGAGGCTATCAATTTCTTTTACGACACTATTAACTTGCTTCACAATAAGTATATACCTACTAAAATGATTGTACCTCGGGGCAAGTATCCTCCTTGGTATAAAAGCCCTCTTATTAAAATAGTCAGGGAAAAGGCGAAATTTCACTCAAAATTTAAAAAGTATGGAAATCTATCAGATCATCATTCTTTTGTAACTTTACGTCAGCGGGCTAAAGATCTGGAGAAAGAAATGTTTGTTAATTATATTTCAGATATAGAATTAGCCATTTCTAAAAATCCTAGGGCTTTCTGGAAATATGTAAAGTCCAAACAACAAACCAACTGTTACCCATCTGTTTTTAACTATGGTCAAGTTTCATCTAGCATTGGGGAGGAAATTTGTGATATGTTCGGAAACTATTTCTTTTCTAATTTTCAAGAACGAAGTGACGACGATCTGTACTCTGTGGTAATGGATGAACCTGGTAGTCTGACTGCCGGTTGCGTATCAGACATAAGCTCTATTGATGTACGGGAGGAGGAAGTGTTTCGGTTGCTTAAACAAGTAGACCTAAACAAAACCGCGGGCCCTGATAACATTTCGCCAATTTTTATATCTAAATGTGCCAGGTGCCTATCCCTTCCGTTAACAATATTATTTAAGCGGTCATTTGAATTAGGGGTAGTGCCTGTCATCTGGAAGTCGGCGTATATAACGTCGATTCATAAAAAAGGAGCTAAAGCCAATATAGACAACTATAGACCAATATCCAAACTTTGTGTGTTTGCTAAAATTATGGAGAAAATTGTGCATAGACAACTTTCTTCATCACTCAAATTAAGTTTCTGTGAACATCAACATGGTTTTCTAAAAGGTCGCTCAACCACATCCAATCTCGTGGTCTGTAGTGACTATCTTACAGAGCATATGTCCAGACGGTCTCAAGTCGACGTTATATACACTGACTACAGCAAGTGTTTTGATAGAATTGATCATGCGCTTCTTATGCGTAAACTCTTATTGGTTGGTGTGAGGGGTAATCTGTTTAGATGGTTCTCGTCATACGTGGATAATAGGTGCCAGACGGTGGTTCTCAACGGGTATACGTCGAGAGCGATGTACATTCCATCAGGAGTTCCCCAAGGATCCTTGTTGGGACCTCTCTTATTTAATATTTTTATAAATGACGTTGCCTCTTGTTTTTTTAACTCTAAAGTCTTATTGTATGCGGATGATATGAAGATTTTGGGTCAAGTGTCAACCGTTGAGGACGCACGTTTATTACAGGATGATCTGGACAGGTTCCATGAATACTGCGCTAGAAATAACTTGAATTTAAATGTATCCAAATGCTATGTATGCACATTTACGCGTAAGCCAAACCCTGTTAAATTTGATTATAGACTTTCGAATGCCTTGGTGGCCAGAGTTAGTGTCATTAGGGATCTTGGAGTTACTTTTGACTCTAAGCTTCTGTTTGATGCACATATTAATAATATAGTTAACCGGGCTTCTAAGGCCTTGGGTTTTATTTTTAGGGTTTCTTCAGATTTCAAGAATGTCAAAACAATGAAAATTCTATATTGTGCGTTTGTCCGTAGCCACCTTGAATATGCTTCTCAGGTTTGGAATCCAAATTATAATGTATACATTAATCGGCTGGAAGGTATTCAAAGGCGATTTTTGAAGTACACTCAATATCGCTCAAATACCTATCTCCCTAATTAAATAAGTCGGTGTAAAAAATTTCATATTCTGCCGCTACACGAGCGAAGGAAAATTGCAGATCTTGCTTTCTTATTCAGCGTCATGAACGGATCTACTGACGTTCCTGAGTTGGTGGGCAGGATCGGGCTTCGTGTACCGGGCGCATTTCTTCGGAGACCACGTCTTCTCCATGTGCCTCAAGTCAGAGCTATCTACAGACAGAACTCGTACGTGATAAGAGCTTGTCGTACTTTTAACATGGTGTGTCAGGATGTCGAGGTTGATTTAGATTTATTTACTAGTAGCGTTAAGGAAGTAAAGAAAAGTTTGAACAATTGTTTTTTCGATGTATAACCATTTTTTTATTTATTTTTTTCTCTCAATTTTATTGTATTTTTTGAGCATGAGATAATTCATGTGCGTATCTCTTACGTCGCTGTTTTCCCGTATTTGTTAATGTTACTCACATTAATCGTTAGTGGAAGCTTGTAATTGGCCATTGTTTACACATTGTACTTGATGTTAAAATGTATTAGCTGTAAGTTTTCCTAAAATTAATAAAATAAAATAAAATAGCGCCGCAGGTTGGTTGAGTGGCCATCTTCCAAATGTGGTTCAGGCAGCGCGGTGAGAGCCCGACCAATGAGAAAATGCCCAGGAGTAAGGCAATGGAAATCGTCAGGAGAGGAAGATAAAGGACAGAGGGGTCTACTATTTAACACAGCTTCTACCTGAGCGAAAAGAGTTTGAAGTTCTTCAAAACTTAAATGAGAATTACCCATTACTCGCCTAATATGAAATTTTGCTGAACGGATACCGGCCTCAAAAATACCGCCAAAGTGAGGAGCGTAAGCTGGTGAAAAGTAAAACTGAATGCCTTCCGAACATGCAAAATCTGATAGGTCATTTTGGTAAATCTTAAAAAAATCATTAATTTCTTTAGCTCCTGCGACAAAATTGCGTCCATTGTCGCAGAATACCTCCGCTGGCCTGCCTCTTCGTGACACAAACCTTCGAAATGTCATAATGAAAGCATCCTTTGATAGATCGCTCACGGCTTCGAGGTGAGAAATTTTATATCGAAGGCATATGAAAAAACAAAGATAGCACTTGATTAACGATGCACCACGTCCCTTTCTGTTTACAATAAGGAATGGGCCAGCGAAATCAATTCCCGTGGTATGAAAAGGGAAATTTGGTATGACACGTTGTGAGGGCAAATGCCCCATTATTGGCGCAATAGTCTTGCCCTGCAAGCGTCTGCACCTGGAGCAGTTATGAAAAATGCGTCTAGCTAAATTTCTGCCGTTAATCGGCCAAACGTATTCCCTAACAACGGCCAACAATAATTGTGGACCAGCATGTAATCCGCGTATATGTTCGTATTCGAAAATCAATTTAGTAAAATGATGCGAAGAATGCAGTAGAACAGGGTGTTTTTTATTATAGTTATAATCAGATGAGCCTACTCGGCCACCAACTAGGATGACCTTGTCGTCACTTAAAAATGGTGTTAGTGATAAAATATTTGATTTTGAACTTAAAGCTTTATTTTTGCATAGTAAATTATATTCGCAGAAAAATGATTCTTGTTGTGCAAGACGACACAAATAAAGAAAAGACTTATTTAATTCATCAACAGTCAGAGGGCCGAGAATTTTATCTTTATTAGGTTTTAGATTATTAATAAATCTTAGCACGTAAGCAAAAGATCGTTTTATTTTAGTTAAGCTAGAAAAGTCTTTAAAATTAATTATAGGTTAATTTTTAGTAACAACATGAGTGGTAGTACAATTAGGTTTAGTTTCCGGTAAGTCATTAGTATTAATTTTATTAGGTTTTAATACAGGCCAATTACTTTCAGGCTCCGTGAGGAATGGAGGGCCTGACCACCACAGCGGGGTCCTGCCTAGCTTATCTGGACTGATTCCTCTAGATGTGAGGTCTGCAGGATTGACAGATGTGGGCATATAGCGCCACGAGGAGGCATCTGTTAGCTCACAGATCTCCGAAATCCTATTAGCTACAAACGTTTTCAAATTTATAAAACTAGTGTGGAGCCAGGCTAGCACTACTGACGAATCACACCAGTGTACTTGATGCTGAATTTCATATCGGAGTGACTTTCTGACAGCCTTGCATAACCTCGCTGCCAGTAGGGCAGCGCACAATTCTAGACGAGGGATAGTCGTACCTTTGATCGGAGCTACTTTGGACTTAGAACAAAGCAAATTGACTGTAACTTCGTTCGCAGCATTAACTGAACGTAAATAAATGCAAGCACCGTATGCATGTTGTGATGAATCACTGAATGAATGTAATTCCACAGATGCGGGTTCATTACAGAGTACATGCCGCGGAACTTCTAGATCTAAGAGAGAAGGTAAATACTGCATAAAATTGTTCCAGTCTCTTTGAATTTCATGTGGGACTGGAGAGTCCCAACTCAAATTATGTAGCCACATTTGTTGTAATAACATTTTCATTTTTATTACACACGGACTAATCAGTCCTAAGGGGTCAAAGATTTTAAAAAGAGATGAAAGAAATGATCTTTTAATAGTTAAATTACTGCTAGAGGAAAGGGGGTATTTGATAGGGAAATGTAACTGATCGGTTGATGGGTTCCATCCCATACCTAAAGTACTAGTTGACTCACTTACTAAAAGATTATCGCCGCTTTGAGTATTTGAATCGAACAATGATGGTAAGTTAGTCTTAAACTTACGAAGATTAAAGCATCCTTTCTTCAATTCTTCAGTTACAGATTGGTGAATATAACGTAGGGTAGCCTCACTTTCAGAACCGGTGATGAGATCGTCTACAAAGAAATCATGTTGAATTATGTCCTTAACCATAGGATCGGAAGATTCTTCTCCAATCTGCCATAGACACCGAGTGCTCAAGTAGCTAGAACTTGCCATTCCGTAAGTCACAGTACCCAGCTGAAGCGTTTTGATGGGCAAAGACTCATCCTCTCTCCATAAAATAAGTTGAAGATTGCGATCCTCCTCATGAACCCGGACTTGACGGTACATTTTCTCGACGTCACCCGTGAGAAGGAACTTATGTTGTCGAGCTCTTATTAAGATGGAGAACAGTGAGTCCTGCATATTAGGCCCAACCATGAGGATGTCATTGACAGACTGACCCGATGAAGTAGGAGCCGAGCCGTCGAATACGACTCTTATTTTCGTGGACTCACTACTGTCTTTGAAGACAGCGTGATGGCACAGGAAGTAAGATGTAGAAGGTATAGGTACAGCGGATTCTGAAAGATGACCTAAGTCTGCGTACTCACGCATAAATTCTACGTATTGTGATTTCACATGAGGTTGTTTGCGAAATCGCTTTTCTAAATTTAACAAACGTTTTTTAGCTAGTGAATAAGATTCACCTAGACAATCAGGTGTATCCTTTAAAGGTAGACTAACTGAGAATCTACCAGTTTCTAAACGGAAGGTGTGCGATAAAAAATGTGTTTCGCATGCCTTCTCGCTATGACTCATAAGTGGTTTAGTTTGGGGAACATTTTCTAAGTCCCAGAACTTTATTAGTTCTTGATGTATTTTGTCAACAGACGACACATAAGAAACGACTGAATGATTAGAATCTATATTATTATCAATTTCCTTTAACATATTGTTTGTGGGTATATTAAAATACATTGGACCTGAAACCAACCAACCGAAATGAGAACTTCTCAATACAGGTGAATCAAGACCGAGAGAGACTTGATCGCGGCCAATAATGTCCCAGAAAATATCGGCACCGATGACAACATTAACAGGTGCTGGTTGGTGGTAGTAAGGGTCCGCTAAAAAGTAATCACTAGCAATATTAAGTGTTTTAACATCAACGGGTATTCTAGGTATATTACCGGTCAACACTGGCAACACCAGAAAAGAAGAAGTGACGGTAAAATGCTTCATCAAAGATTTCAACTGAACTACGCAAGTTTCTGTAGCCTGAGTGGTGGTTTTATTGCATAAGCCAATTATATTGACATGCAAGGTGGTAGTTGGTTCTAAAAGCAATTTTGTTTTAAGAGATTGAGTAATAAATGATGACTGACTACCGCAATCTAAAAGAGCACGAACCTTCTGTTTTTGATTGGTCACAGGATTAACAACCTCAATATAAGCAGTAGACAGTAAAACTTGTTGGTTACTTTGATTTGTAAAATTAACGATAGTGTCGTCAGTGATGTCGGGTGAAATGGTGACAACACTGGAAATATTTTTGGTACCAGATTGTTTATGCAAGAGTCTATTGTGCCTTTTATTACACAAGCGACACGGATGCATGCGACAATTGCATGCAGAGTGGCCAGATCTTAAGCAGTTATGACAAAGATTCAATCTGCTCACTTCACTAATACGGTCATCTACACTCTTACCCAAAAAAGTGGGACAATCATAAAGGCGATGATCACCATTACAAACGCCACACGATATAACAGAAGTATCATTGTTTTCACTAATTATAATATTATGTAATTTGACCTTTTATGGAACTACGTTTCACCAAAAGATCCTGTAATTCTTGAGGATTGTTTGTGCTGGATTCACCTCCACAATCTTTACCCATTGTGAACTCAAACCTTGATAATAATGTAAATGTTAAGTAGGATTGAATAAACAATTTAATTTCAAATAAGTAGGTTTGATTATGGAAATTATGCAGACACAAACTAGGTGATGATAATATAAAAAAACTAAAAACTTAGCTCACGCTCCTCGCCTAACGTCACCTGAGGCCAGCCCGGCGCAGCTGTGGGTAGGGCTCCGCTCCGATCACACGGTGACACGGCAGGCGGACCGAAGTTGCGTTACACGAAGAGATCGGCCTGGAATGTTCGGCGAGTTGGGTGAAAAATATGCTTCTAATACAGATAAAAGCCTGTTGTGAAACACGGATAAAAACTATGATAATATCATAAGAAGATATAGCCTGCTATTGTATTCGCATGGACAGTAAAAACGTATACCAATATGAATCTAGGTAGTAAATGGACTTTGTATGGTGTATTAATGTGATTATTTTAAGTCAGTACAATGACTATAGACATTAATACACTCTTAAAAGCTATTTTAAATAGGTATTGGATAGATTTATGAAGGTTATAGGTAAAGGTAAGGGTATTTAGGTAACAGGGAATTCACAAGGAAAAATGGGCACTTAGCTGCATTGGCCGAGGCTGCGGAGCGATGCTGAATGCTGATCGCTGACCGGCGGTGGCTGCAATGGCTGGTACACCTCCAAGGAACCCAGGTAAGCTTGATATGTATGCTGCGGCGCAATGGCTACACCGGCAGCGCGTGGGCGCAATGATCGAACTTGTTTTTCGCCAAAATTGCAGGTCCTGTCACGGTCGCCAGATGTTGGGGCTTCAAGCGTCTTCAATGAAACTCCCGTGTCGAGGTATTTGTTTAATTATGTATTTAAACTGAATTTTAACAAGAGCGGTACAAGTTTTCGATGATGGTGAAAAATGACAAATCGAATTGTGATTACTGAAGGTATACGTAAAACAAATATAAAAATATGTACGGAGCGCCTGTCCGTTTAGATTAGCAACGCGACACGCACTGAACGTCATCACAATTACACCAGGCGTAAACAATAAGACATGTATAATTATATTTTGTAAAGGCACACTATTCTATTCCTCGTTTATTGTTAATATACTATCGTCGTACATCTGGAGTATTATTATTGACTCACACCACCTCACGCGCTACAAGTCAGTAAGAGTCTGACAGGCCCCACCGTCCACCCCAGGGCGGCGGACATCCATGAGGATTTTCCACCCCTGAAACAAAAAAAAAAGGTTAGGTTAGGTTGGGGTGCCTGGCAGAAAACCTCCCCGAGTGCTCAGTGACTGCTGGTCCTTTTGTTTTCTTGAGGACGAGCAGGCACTGGGCCGGTGCACCCTGGGTGCGGGCAACAGTCTCCTCGTGAGGGGTGGGAAAGAGGAGATTGTTGTCCGTGGCGAATTTCTGCCGGAGCGGAGGAGTCGCTCCCGAGGGCTCTCTATCTGCGCTCTGCAGCTGCAGAGTGCACGACTAGGGAGCAAGGTGGGGTAGACCGCGGGCCGTTTTATAGTCCGCGGTCTAGGGGTCTCTGCGGCGTGTACGTCGCGGTGCCTGAGGTGGGGAAGACCGTGGGTTGCTCCTCAACCTGCAGTCTAGGGGCATCCGTGGCGAGGAGCTTGAGCCACGGTGCCGGGTAGGTTAAGGTAGTTATAGGTTAGTTTTGGCCCTTCCCAGGGCCCATCCACCGGCCCTTCTAAGGGCCACGCTGAAGCAGGCCGCGCACCATCCGCGGCCAGCTTATCCAGTCTGCAGGCGGAGTTTTCGGACTCCGACGAGTCCACCATGGACACGTCGGCGGCCGAAAACGACCGCCTTCAGCGGAAGCGGGCCTACCTGAGGGTCGGGTCCGGGGGCTCCTCGGAGTCGGTGGGAAAGTCGAAGAGGAAGCCGAAGTCAAAAAAGGCTTCGGCTTCTGCTTCGACCCCCACCCACGACGTGGGCCTGTTGGACGCCGAGCGTCAGTTAGGCCTGGCGAGGAGGGATCAGCTCCAGCTGGACCTCGAGGAGAAGGTCGCTGCCAGGGAGCAGCAGGCGCGGGCCGCCAGGTCGAGGGCTGGATACGGCACATCCAATGTGCTGTACGCCGACCACTCCCTGGCGGAGCTGGAGCGTATGGCGCTCCAGGACAAGGAGGAGGTACTGGAGGTCGCCTCCAAGTCCTCCAACCTGAAGGGGACCTTTCAGAAGGCCCTCAAATGCCGGGCCGTGAGCATGCACGGCATCGTCACCGAGCTGGTGCAGCGGACGGCCACGGACGAGACGCGGCAGCTGCAGGCGAAGGTGGATCGCCTGCAGGCCGAGGTCAGTCAGCTGCACCAGAAGCTGGCTGAGGTCACGGCTCGGCCTGCGCAACCAGCCCCTGGACAGGTGGTAGGAGGCTCCACCTCCTCCAATTGCAACCTTGAGGAAATATTCCGAAAGGTTGTCATGGAGGAGAGGGCCTTCACAAGAGCCTGCTTCGCAGGGATAGAGGACCGGCTCTTGCCGGAAAAGCGGCTCCGCCCGCCGCTAGCGGCGGTTAAGAGTCCGCCACCGACGGAGCCGGTACCCGGTACCCGGGCATTCCCGTAGCCCCCCAGTTAAATGGGGGGCATGCGGGGCCCACCAACTAGGCGGGCATACGCCGGGAGGGCTGTGGAAGCAGAGGCTGAGCCAATTTCCCATAGCCCTCCCATCACGGCGTTGTGGGAACACCGCTGAGTTGTAGTGGGTATACTGTAGGTTGCGGTTTTCGACAGGAGTCCCACATACCCCGTCTCGTGAGCGGGGATGCATAAAGCATTTCTCAGCGACAAAAAAAAAAAAAAAGGTTGGGGTGCATGTTGGGGTGCATGTTGAAGAGCCTCCTCGTGGCGCACCCTAGGCAACGTCGGCTCCAATTTCTCCCAGTGCGGTTTTGGTGGACAATTGGGGCTGGCGGCTAATCTTCAACAAGGGGGGAAAGGTCACGGTTCCAATCACCGATCATGCTTGATGGTCGGTGAAGGGAACCGGGCTACAGAGGGCAGATACGCCCACTCCTCCTCTGCTTACAGAGGGAGGTGAGTGGGTGTAGACTGGGCACGGCCGCCACTGCGGAATAGGCGGTCGTGTCCCGGAGGGAGGCAGCGGCGCCCGCGCGGGGGGATGATTCTCTCGCGTGGCGCCGCTCCGGAGAGGGGAGGGGTCGAGGAAGACGCCGGTCTGGTAGTCACCTCCGGCTCCTCCCGGGTGGAGGCCAGCAGGCGGAGGGTGCGGGGGCGCCCTTTGCCTGTATTGCACGGGCCTCCACCAGTGTCGGACGGGAGTGGCCGGGTGTTCCCGGCCGCCACCATCGAGGCGGTCCGGCCGGTGCTCGAGCGCTGGCTCGGGAGGAGGCACGGCTCCCTGTCGTTTCGGGTGACGCAGGTGCTCTCGGGGCATGGTTGCTTCGGGAAGTACCTGTGTCGCATAAACAGGGAGCCGGACGCCCGGTGTCACCACTGCGTCGACTGCCGGGAGGACACGACGCGGCATACGCTGGCAGAGTGTGCCGCTTGGGAGGAGCCGCGCCGTGCCCTCATCTCAGACGTAGGCAGTGACTTGTCGCTGCCGGCCGTAGTCGAGTCGATGGTCGGCAGCGACGAGTCCTGGGACGCGGTGGTTTCCTTCTGCGAGACAGTCGTCTCGCAGAAGGAGGCTGCGGAAAGGGAGAGGGAGATCTCGTCCTCTCAGCCGGCCCGCAGAAGGCGCACCGGGCGTCGGCGGAGGGCGGACAACGCCCTCTTCCAGCCCCCCTAAATGGGTCCAGGGGCGACGGACTCGGGGACGTCCGTCGCCCCCCACACACCAGGACCCGAGGTGGCGGCGCGTAGTGTTCCACGCGCGCCCCTGTTAGACGTCGCGGGTGGAGTCAAACACCTCACTCCCCCCCCAGACCCGAAGAGGCCCGCAGTGGCGGGCCGGCACCAGTCGGGGGTTGTGGAAGGATCGTATGTTCCCGCGACCCCCGGCGTAGGTGTGAGATGGAACACCGGGGTGGTTTTTATAAGAGTCTGACAGACCCCGTCGCCCGCCCCAGGGCGGCGGACATCCATGAGGATTTTCCACCCCGGAAACAAAAAAAAAAAAAAAAAAGGTTAGGTTAGGTTTTTTTTTTTTTTTTTTTAAAGAGTATACAATACCGCGGACATGGTGGTCCGCGCCTTTTTTTATTAAGTTTTAATGATTTAGTTTTTTCTTACATTTGTACAGTTACGACGCTCCTGCGTCGGACAAGTTTTCTTATTTCTAACTTAAGTCTACGTGAGTCCATCTCTTAATACATATTTTTTTTTTTTTTTATTACTTTTTTTTTAATTTATTTATTTATATGTGTATATTATGTGTGTGCATATTAATATTATGTAAATGGGGTTTTTTTTTTTTTTTTTTTAAATTTATTTATTACTACTTGTACAGGCAATACAATTTAATACTATCATGCTACTTGTTATTATTTTCTATGGTATATTACTTATGAGTACATTATTTGGCTATAATTATGTTATACAAACGTTTCGCTACTATTATTTTTTATACTATCTTATTTTGTTACATTTATGATGTTACACTTATTTATTTTTTTGACACACTTCTCCGGGGAGAAGCTGCATGGCAGTGCGAGGCGACCAGCTCCGACCAACGGCCTCCGTTCACGGACGTGACGTACCCACCCGCGCCGCTTAGCTCAACCATATCTGAGGGAACTTAACGACCGGCCGTGTAGCGCCACCGTTGGCAGGGCACTTACGCGAGTATGACGGACTCGCTCTGCCATACAGCTTCACATAGCACTTATCTATTTATTGGTTTACATGAAGGGATTTCACAGGGGGTTAGGTTTTTTGATTGGGTTTTGTTGGGAGTTTGGATGGGACTTTTAGGTGGTGTTTTGGTGGGGTTTTCTGACCAGGGATTTCGCTAGCTCGAGGAGAGCATTCACGACAGCTGCGTCTCGGTGCTGCATGGCCGTCTTTAGATTGTAATCGACGACCGTTTTAGTTGGCGCACCCATCGCCTTCTTTGCGAAGCGGCCTATGGCGTCATCGGCGTCGTCGGTGTAGTAGACGCAACTGGCTGTATGTCGCGACACCGCCACTACCGCGTGGGAGATGCTGTCGTGAACTCGGATCCTCCTGGACTTGGTGTTGATGATGACGACGCTGTCGTAGGTCAGGCCCTGAGCTTCGTGTATGGGCAACAGGCGCGACCCTTCGCCGGACCCATATCCTTGGTTCCCAAGAGAAGCTTTCTCCTCCTGCGTATGAACCAGGAACAGGGTGTTTAGGGCGATGCTCGGTATTTGCGCTCCTGTGTAACCTTTCACCCCCAGGGAATGGATCCGCGACAGCGACGACTTGGAGGAGTATATACCGGAGTATATCTCGCTCAGTGCAAACGCCACGTCCATCGGGCTGCGGTGTGTGCAAAGCAGCTCCTGGGTGATACCAGCCACCAGGTTTGGACGGGTATACCTTAACTCGAAAAGGTTCTCTCTGTCCAAAAATGGAAGCTGGTTCACGTCTCCGATGAGGACAATCTCGCTTGCCCCAGACAACTTTGCTGCCATGACTATGGCCCCAAAATGGTTCATAAGAGCCTCGTCTACCGTGAGGCGGTAGCATTTCTCATTCGGCTTGAACCCGTTGGCTAAGATTGAGACCATAGTGCGCACCTTTTTCTGTACTCGGTCTCCTAAGCGGCGCGCAAGCTTCTGCCGGAGATCTTTGGCAGCTTCGGTCGTCGTGGTGGCTACAACGTCCTTCTCCTCGTCGAAGTTCCTTACCACCCAGGTTGTCTTGCCACAACCCGGAACTCCGTTTACCCACCTGATACTGGGCACCGCCCAAATTTCCTGCAATGCTGGACTGTCTGAAGTCCCCAAAATGGATTGTGCCATTTCAAGGATCTTGTCGTCCGGCATGATTTTGGTACATTTGGCGGTAACCAGTATCGGGTCGTCGTCGGCTGCGATGAATTTTAATTTGCCTGAGCTCTCCGTTTCCTTCTCGTCCAGGGCCACGAAACCGCTCTTCGCGCTGTAGGCTGCCATGTACGACCCCGTCATTTCCCCTTTGATGACTTGAGAAGTGACGTTGTCGTACACTGCCGCCCCTGCTTCCTCGAGCAGGACCCTGAGTAGACCTTCTGTGCCTCTATGGAAGGTCTGCAGGATCTTCTTGCACGTCATGAGATTGACCTCTCTGGTCGCTCTCACAACTGCCACGTACTTGAGGAAAGCGCTCTTGACATGGTCCGTGACACCCGAGTTCACTGCGAGGGTCGGCGGGCTGATTTGCCCTTTGTCGGCTCTTGTTGGGATAGGCTTTTGCGGTGTCGGTTCTCTGGGTTTTTTACTGAAAAACCTTCTCACTGCTGACTCCTGTGCGTGGGATGGTGATGCGCGGCTGGTGCTGGGGAGCAGTGCACCGAGGAAAGTGCCGAAAGCTGTAAGGCGACTCCTCGTCCGGGCCCGGTCCTCCGGGCTAACGGTTTTGCTCTGCTCCTTTGCCGCTTTCTCGGCGGCTGCTTTCTGCTGGGCCCTCTCCGATCCGCTCTGACTGGTCGGCCTTGTTGTGGGGCTCGTCGCACCGGCTGTTGGCTGTCGGGGGGTTTTGAGGAAACTTAGACTTTCCCCTCTATCCTCGTAGACAACCACCTCATGATGTTCCGAGGCTTTCAAACAACCGAATCGGTCTGCGACGTCTCCTCTTTCTCCTCCGACCGTCATCGCGTCTACACTGATGGTGCGGGCTGTAGCTCCCGTGTAATCTCCTGCCTCCTTGATTTTTTGAAGCAATGAGCTTGCCTGAACAAATGGAGTCTCCTCTCCCCACTCGAATAGTGCGATCGTCTTACCTTTGAATCGCAATAGACGGCATCGGTGAGTGGCTACTTCCATCTGTGGCAGTGCAGCATACTTGCTACCTTTTATGCTCGTTTTGGTAGTGCTTCCGTTGATCAGGGCGGCAAGGCCTGGGGATATCGGTATTCGGGCCGCGGCTCGGCTTGAGCCTATGCAGAAACATATGCCTAGCCTTTCGCCTTCCCTGTTCATGAAGAGTGTGACGCCTCGCGATCGGACGCCTGGGACTCCGTCTCCTCCACATGCCAGGAATTGCATGGTGGTCATGGTGCTAGGGGCTGGTTGTTGCGAGCTAGCTGCTGCTGCTGCTTGTGATGCTGTTGTGGGTCTTGTGTGTGTTGCTTGTGTTAAGGTAAGTGGTGTGGTTGTTGTTATTTGTGTGTTTGTGGTTGTAGTTGTTGATGTTGACGTGGTTGTGACTGTTTATGTGGATGGTGGTCGGTTTCGACTGCGCAAGGTAACGTCTGTTTTGTTAGCCCCTGCTGCGACCGTGGCGATTTTGCTCGCGAATGCCAAGAATGGTTTCCTAGTAGCCGGTCTCTCCATGATGGTGTGGAGTGTGGACTGGCTTAGCTGGATTTCCAGCAGTGCTTCCAGCTCCATTCTGTCTTGGCTGAATCTTGGGCATTCAAAGAGCAGGTGCCAGACTGTTTCTTCGCAACTGGGGTTACAGACGCACGAGGGACTATCTTTGAGATGAAATCGGTGGAGATACGCTGAGAATCCTCCGTGTCCTGTTAGGATTTGTACATGGACCGGTGTGAGAACGGCGTCTCTGAGTGTTCTTTTCGCCGCTAGGACGTCTGGGAAGAACACTTTTGTGACCGCTCCTGTACTGGAGGACTCGTACCGCGCTTGCCACTTCTTTATAGTCTCCTCCCGTATCTTCCTCCTCACGAACGATACGGGGACCTTGCTGTAGTCTGATGTGTCCTTGGTTAACACTGCCTCCTTGGCCAGCTCGTTCGCTCTCTCATTCCCGGCGGTTCCCACGTGGGCCCTCAGCCAGAAGAACCTCACCTCTCTGCCTTCCTCTCTTAGCTCTCGGACGCTTCTCTTGATTTGGAGTGCCAGGTGGTGAGTGACAGACGGACTCCTCAGCAGGTCAAGCGACGATCTTGAGTCGCTTAAGATGCTTACGGAGGCCGCCCTGGATTCTCTTGCCATCCTGACAGCTCTGAAGAGAGCGTACATTTCCGATTGGAAGACAGTGTTGTGGGGCTCTAGGCCGAAAGTACTTGACTCCGTCTCCCTTCCACTTTCCCACCAAGTTAGGGCAGCTCCTACTTTTCCCTCTATCTTGCTGCCGTCGGTGTAGATTTGGGGACCGATTACTTGGTGGGCTTCCAGGGTTTCGGGAGTCAAGTCCTCTAGGCGTGTATACTCTGTTGTTATGAGTTGCGCTGGGTGGGGGTTTTCGGAGTGGTGCACGTTGCACTCCAGCTCGCGGCCCGGCGGTATGAACTCTTGGGAATGGCCCTTTTTGATCTTGAAAAGGGTTGAGGCCTCGATTACCCGGAGATCTAGGGGGAGTTGGCCTGACAGAATAAGTGCCGATGTCAGAGACATCGTGCGGTATGCTTTGCAGATCTTCTGCGCGAAACCTCTCTGCAGTGAGTCAAACTGATTCCTTGTCATCAGTTTCTCAGCTGCGGGGGCCCACGCACTCGCTGCATACATCACGATAGGCTCTATCAACGACACATATATTGTCCTGATTATCTCTCTGTTGAGACCCCAAGTCACCTTTGCCGCACATGCCAGCTGCTTGTAGATGTCTGCAGCCTTTTTACAGGTCGCAGACACGTGCGCGTTGAAGGTGAGTTTGGAGTCTATTGTGAGACCTAACAGCTTGACCTGTTCGACTAGGTTCAGCCTCGTGCCCGACATGTATAGAACTGGGACGTCGTATTTCAGCTTTCTCGTTAACACCATCGCATTTGTTTTGTGCGCGGCGAAACGTAGCTTATTCTGGACGCCCCATTCCGACACTATGTCTAGCGTGTCATTGGCTGATTGCTGTAGGGGACCGGCTGTAAGGTCCGAGAAAACCAGGACAACATCGTCTGCGAAGGCTTGGCAGTATACTCCCATACTCGCCAGCTTGTGTAGGAGCGAATCTAGGATAAGGTTCCAAAACGTCGGTCCGGCAATTGAGCCCTGGACGCATCCTTTCGTGGTACCCTTCTCACTAGTCGCTCTGGCGTAGTTGACCCTGATGTTCCGGTCTTCCAGGTATGAGGTTACGAGAGCGTAGATGTTCTTTGGACAGCTCTTGACCACCATCTGTCGTTTGAGTGCTGGCCACCACGCGTTGTCGAAGGCGCCCTCTATGTCCAATGATATCAAAAGCACGATCTTTTTGGCTTTGATTTCGGCTCTTACGTGGCCCATAAGAGCATAGAGGGCGTCCTCGGTTCCGCGTTGCGGCATGAAACCGTACTGGTTTGTGTTCAGGGTTGGGAGGAAATGCCACTGGAGTCTACCTACGAGGAGTTTCTCTACGATCTTTCCTAGGACCGAGAGCAGACCTATTGGCCGGTACGACTTTGGGCTGGTGTAGTCGTCCTTTCCTGGCTTACGGAGAATGCACACGTGGGCGACCTTCCACTGCATCGGGAAGTGTGACAGCGACAGGCATCTATTGGCTATCGCTAAGAACACTTCCCGATCACAGTTTATTGCCGCTGTGCAGATGTCTGCTGTTAATCCGTCGGGACCGGGTGCTTTTTTCGGATTTTGGTTTTGGAGAACCATTTCCAGCTCCGCAGTCGTAAAAGACGGGTCATCAGCAGACAGACCTTGGGGGTTCTTCTCCTCCGCCAGCTTGCGCAGGTCATGGTGGTATGACTGTTCGGCATCCGTTGAGTCGTCGGGGTAGAAGGTTTGTGCCAGAAGATCCGCGGATTGCTCCGGACTGAGCGTCTCACCTGCGGTGTTTCTCAGGAGCGCGTCGTCCTGTCTTCTGACTGTCTTCCTTAGTACCCGGTAGATGCCGTCCCACATGCTCTCTCGGTCCTGCTTAGAGCAGAACTCCTTCCAGTTGGCCGTGGCAGCTTCCGTTGCTGTTGTTGTGTAGATGTGTTTTGCCGTCACGTACTCTTGGATGGTGAAGTGTCTCCGGTTTGCGGCTGCATTTCGGATCCTCCTCTTCTTCGTCAAGGCATCTTTCTTAAGACGCTCTAGAGAAGGACTCCACCATGGGGGCTTTGCGTCGTGTTTAGGCGACCCCAGTTTTGGGATCGCATTCTCGCATGAGCGGTGGATGTTCTGGGTATATGTGGTGACTATGGTCTCCAGATCCTCTGGGCTCGAGACGTCTGAGACTCTGACCGGTGTTATGTCTGAGTCCACCAGGCTGGTCTTGAAGAGGGTGCTGAATTCGGACCACTTTGCCTTCTTGGTGTTGTAGATGCGCGTCGAGATTGGCCTTAAGGGTTCCAAGGCCTTTTCCAAGCGCATCGAGAAGGTAATTGCATTGTGGTCTGAAGTTGTAAAACTTCTTTCTACACGCCACTCCTCGACCTTGCCTAGCAGCGACAGGCTGCATGCCGTCACATCGACGATGCTGGTGCACCACCTGTCTCCTCTGTAGGTCTCGAACGTCGGTGTTTGGCCCGTGTTTAGGATGTGGAGATCCCGCTCATCGAGGAAAGAACTGTACGCGGCCCCGCGATGGTTTTCGGAAACACTTCCCCACCACTGGCTCCAGGCATTTACGTCTCCTCCCACAATTGTGTTATTTGTATGTAGTTTTTGTGTGATGTTGTGTGTCTCTGAAAGGTATGGTTCGATGTCCTGGTCACCCTCGAAATAGACCGATAGCACTCCAAAGCTGAGCTGACCTACCTTGAGTAAAGCAGCGGCGATGTTCTCAGACACAAGCTGGGGGTCGTGGATGACCTCCAGGTTGTTTCCGAAAACAACGATCGCCGCCTTAACTGGTTTCTGGCGGTTTAGGCTGCACTGGATGACTTGCGTGCCGGGTGTTTGTTTCATCACACCTGTTCTTCCTACATAGGGCTCTTGAACAAGTGCTACTGAGATTCCCCTTGCCTGGGCCGCCATATGGAGTTCTTCTGTGGCCAGCTTGGAGCGCTGAAGATTGACTTGGACGAATTTCAATCTCGCTGTCGGTCTTGATGCGATTTCGGGGGTGACTGGTTGGTTCGTTGGTGTGTTGTCATGGTCGCCCTTAGCAATAGGAAACGCGCGACCTCGCTATCCCATCCCATTTTTGGCGTTCCTGGCAGTCTGCGCTGAACGCTGTGTGTGCCAGGTCGCTGCCGGGCCCATGTGCTACCTTGCAGTTTGCGCAGGTGGGCGGTTTGCCGTCGGCTCGAGTGATGCAGTCCCCTACGCTGTGCGCTCCGCTGCAGTAGCTGCAGAGTTCTTTCGCAGCTTTGCATATAGACCTGTTGTGTCCATATGCCAGGCACTTCGTGCACTGCACTAGGGGGGACTGGTCCTCAATCGAGCACCGCTTGATGCCCAGGTGGACTTTCTGAACCGCAGTGTAGCACTTCCAGAGCTCCGGGGAGAGCTCCAGGACGGGGTGGCACTCGTGGACGTTTCTCGCGCGCTTCCTATAGCGCACCTTTAGGGTCTGTCCATCTACAGCGACGTTTTGCAGAAGGTGTTTGTTCTGCGCTTTCAGGAGATCTACAATCTCCCCGTCGCTGTAACTGGACAGCACTCCCTTGATGCAGACGAGAGGGTTTAGGGGTTTAGGCTCCTAGACCTTGAGCCCCGCGTTCGACTGGACTTGCTCCTTGATCTTATGCAAATCCAATTTACTCGCGCACTTCAGAACCACTTTTTGGTTTCGCGCTTTCCTTACTGTGTCGACGCGGGCTCCACTGGTCTTTAGGTCCAGGGCGGTCCTGATCCTCTCGATGACGTTGTCCCCGGTGTGCTGGGGGTTCGTCGACGAGACGATCAGGGTGTGGTTGGACTGTGTGGGTGGTTTCGGGGGCTTCGGTGTGCTGGCTACCTGAGCAAAGGTTTTTGGGCCTAGTTGTTGTTGGGGCGGTCTGTCCGCTTTGCCCAGGTCCGCCACCCCTTTCCTGATGTCCTGGAGAGTCTTTTTGACCTCCCCGACTGCGAGCTCCGCTTCCAGATTCAGCGCCGGGGGCGCCTGCATTTGCGGCTCTTTGTCGCGCAGTACGCGGAGGTCCGCCGATACCATCTCCAGCCTTTCAGAGAGCGGTTTTAGGTGTTGTGCGATGTTTATGGGTGGTTGTGCTGGTGGGGGGGAGGCGGCAGGCTTGTTGGCGATGGCCTGCAGTTGTTTATTTAGGTTTTCCATGGCCTCCTCGAAGATGACGGTGCTGAGGAGGCCCGTCTCGCTGCTGCTCGGATCCGGCTCTACTGCGCTTGGTGGCCGGTTGAGGTCCTCTTTGAGCCTTTCCAGGGCCTTTCGGAGCACGTCCAGTTGATTGGACACACTGGTAATATTTGTGTCGAGGCGTGAGATGCCGGCCCCCATTGTCTCCCACTTGGGATCACCCGGGGCTCTAGCGCCTTCGTGCCTGGTCTTCTCGTGCTCCTTCAGGTTCTTCAGGCTCGCTGCTACGACCTCATCTTTCACCTCCTTGATGCCCTTGAAGGCTTCAAGGGTTTCGTGACCGAGCCATTCGCGGATCCCTTTTGCCTCTTTCTTTGTCTCAGAGATGTCCGTGCCCATGATGGAAAGCTGCACCTTCATTGACATCAACTCTCGAGTGTGAGCTCTCTCGACACGCACAAGCTCTTGCGCGTGTCGAGAGCGCTCCTTCTCGAGGTTGTACTTATGGCGCGCTCTCGAGTCCGCCAGGGACAGGGCCACCTCGTATAGGCCTTGCAGACACTCGTGAGCTGTGGTCTTGCACTCACGCTTCATGTTGGCCGCCGCCTCCAGGGCGTCTTTTCCTTTTTGAAGCAGGTCGTTTGCTTCTCTAGTGGCTAGGTCCATCTCCACCCCTGTGCCCCTCCTCGGTGTCCTGTAGAGAAGGCTCGGTCGCCCGCTCCGTGGGCGGTCGTCTTGACTCACCGTTGAAGCCACCGAGCTTTCCTCGTCCGAGATGATCTGGCGGGGGGGAGAAATGCCACACTGGTCCCAGTTTATGATGATTTCGGCAACCCTGGCGCTCCCTGCTGACGAGTGAGTCTCAGGCGCCAACGGCTGTGGCGGCGTCGCGCTTGCCGCTCCTGACTCCGACGCTGCCTTTGGCGCCTGCGGCTTCCGTGATGGACGCGCCAACTGTTCCGAAACAACCGATTTTGCCGTGTTCTTGAGGACCTTCTCCCTTAGGGAAGGAGCTTTTGCGGCCTCCGTGGTCATTTTGCGGGAGGTGGTGGATGGTTGTGATGACGACGACATTATGTAATTTAAGACTTATGGCCTTATGGGCTATGTTATTTTTAAAGTATTTGCCTGTATGCTTAAACTTAGCTTAAAACTACTTGGATGGACTCACGGACGTTCCGCTGCTGGTCTGCGACTGTCCGATGTCCAACGAGGAGCCCGATGACTGCTGAGGCTCGATGGTCTGAGCCCTCTGTGCACGCTGATGGTGGTTTCTAGTAGAATTGTCTGCGTCGATGGGTCGTTTTTCGCGAAGTGTGCGGAATTCCAGGTTTCTGTTGGGGCCAAGTTGAAGAACGTTTCGCGCCCTTTCAAATGAGCCCAAACTCGGCTTCCTAGCTCCAACGGGTGCGAAGTTAGACTGCGGGGGGGTGAGGTAGCCCAGAGAGGGGGGTGGGGGGGGGAAGGGGGGGGGTTGTTGTTTCCGTGGGGAAGAGTTTTTGGGTGAGGGGGGGGTGAAGGGGTGGGGGGTCGGGGGAGGGGGGTTTCGTGGGGAAGACTTTTGGGTGAGGGGGGTGAAGTGGTGAGGGGGGAGGGGGCCCTTTACGGGTCCGGCAGGATCTCGAAGTCCCGAGTCGGATGAGTCCAAACTCGGGGGGGTTGGGACAGGGGGTTGAGGAGTTCCCTCGGGGCTTACCTGGTGACAGTTTGTGGAGTCTCCACGGTGATGGCTGGTCTGCAGGGGGATTCCTCGGCCGGCTTCGAAGTCTCCAGTAAGGGCTGGGATGGTACACCGCGCGTCACGCCTCGTGGTTGTATAAGCACGTGGAGCCAAAGTGAGGTTATTCTAACCTAAAACCACGTGCTTTTTTGCGATTTTCGCGCCTTAATAACTCCCAAACCCGTGCTCCGATTTTGATGATATTTGCCTTGCCGGATTAGCCACTGCCGCGTCTCCCTGGAGTAATGTGCGCAACACTGCTGCACTGGTCTTCTCTCCGTTATTCGCTGCTGAAGTTAAGGGGGCCCTGCTCCGAAACCCGTTGAGGTACACACTTGCCCACACGTTTCCTGGTGAGTCGACACCGCACAATTCCACTGGTTACTTTTTCGCGCAAATAACTCAACGCGTCGAATTTTAGTGAATTTTTTACGCGGAGCTGATGTTGTTCGTGCGACTTATGATCGGTTACTGGGTTAGGTTAGGTTAGGTTAGGTTTTTTTTTTTTTTTTTTTTTTTTTTTTTAATGGCGCCTACCTCTCCGCGCAAGGCGGAGTCTGCGAGCTAGTTTACCTCGGACATAGTCCAAGACCTTATTTGCTATTCTTTATTATCATTCTTTATTTATTTCAAAATTTCAGTCATATAATACATTATATCTTACATTTTTCTTATTCTATAGGATTTTTAATATTCTTATATCTATCTATACCAATGTCACATTCTCTTTATTCTTATAACTATAGTTGTGCTAGCATTATTCTTATCCTTATAGTCTATTTCCATCTAGTCACTTCTTTACAAATAAGGTCTTAATTCTATTGCGTTTAAACATTGTTTACCGTCTTTGACATTTACATTACATTTAAAATATATTAAAATTACATTATATTACATTTAAATTACATTTACAAAATTTTCATTACATTACTTTTCATTTAACTTACATTGCATTTACATACCTTTCATTACATTTACATTACGTACATTTACACATTCTTATAACTAAACGACTTCTTAATACTAATTCTAGGAGATCAACATCTAGTACTTGTTTCGGAAACATTCTTATTTCTAGGTATACAATACAGCTTAGTTAAAAGCATAATTTAATGAGTTCGTCATAGCTGGGTTTCGGACTTTTCAACAACTTGCGTAAATGCTACTGTTATATATTATTAAACAAATATGAATCCTGAGCATAATAAATTTAGTCTACTTATTCCTAGCAATGGTCATGTTGGCTATTTTTACACAATACTCAATAAACTTGTGTCTGGTCTGCTTAGATGTCATTATGGTATTTATTGTATCTATCGCTACATTGGTACCTAGTTCCTGTTCAATGTCATGTCTCTCCAGGCCGTAAGCGGGGCAGTCAGTCAAAATATGCACTATGGTCTCTTGTTTGTCAGGGTCACATATGCACGATGAGCTTTCCTTACACTTAAACCTGTTCAGGTATTCGGAAAACCCACCGTGTCCTGTCAATATTTGTGTGAGTGTACCGGTCGGTTTTAACTCTTTTACGAGCTTGAATGCTTGGATGGCATCAGGAAAAAATATTTTTGTCACGCCGGCTGTATCCTCGGATTTGTATCTCCGATTCCATTTATCAAGCGTGTCCGCGCGGATCTGTCGCTTGACAAATGAGATCGGGCATTGGTCATAATCTGGCCTTGTTTTTGTTTTCAGGGCGGCGTCCTTTGCTAGCTGATCCGCTCTTTCGTTGCCCTCTAGTCCCGCATGTGCTTTGATCCAAAACAGTTCAACTTTTTTGGATCGATTCGTGCAGTGTCGCAGGTTTTCGCGGATTTCGACGGCGAGAGGGTGGAGAGAGCGGTGGTTTGCGACAGTTTCCAACGATGACCTAGAGTCACTGTATATGCCAAAGCTATTGCTGTCATTTGGACTGCGCAAAATTTCCCTAGTGGCCTTGCATACAGGGTGGCCGGAACATTGACGTCCAAAAATAAAATTTCGGTCCCTCGTATCGTGGGGTATTCGAATCACCCCCATGTATGTTCCGCGACTTTTCATAGTTTTCGAGTTATGAATTTTTTTCTGAATGTTTGAAAATTTTCGACCTGACCAACCTAAAAAAATTCAAAAAAAAAAAGTAGAGGGTTTTATCGAGTTTCTTTTTTTGCAACTGAATTTTCATAAGTAGTACTTTTATGCATAAAATAATCAGCTTCGTAACTGTGATGAAAGTTATGAAAATGTTGATCTAAAGTGAAAAATTTACGTTCGGTAAATTATGACTCAAATTTTCAACTTTAAATTAAAAATCTTAACAGGTGACTTCATAATTCCTAAGTAGGCTTCAAGAATGCGCCAGACTCTCAGTTTTCATAATCATAAAAAAAATGAAGTACTTAATAGGGCTACTTTGTTTAAAATCGGCCTTCAAAGACAGCGAGGTGGAAAAATTCTTAAAATTACCCATCTGAGTAATTATTTTTTTTTGGCTATTTTCTCGTTCCTAAGGTTAATTAATGATAAGAATACTGAAAACTAACCAACAAATAGTTTCAGAGTTGGGTAAGAAAAGTTTTACGTAAAAAGTGGTTTTGAATAAAACACAGATGATAATGTGAAAAAAGTACTTAATTTATTTTTAACATTTAGAAAAGGTTTTCAAAGTGGCCACCACCAGCAGCAATACACATTCTACACCTACGTAAGAAATTGTCTGGCAATCGTCTAAAAGCGTCTCTGTTCTCTCTCACAACACGTTCAGCTTCTGCAATCAACTGCCTCAGCTCTTGTTCACTTGAACAGTCTCGGGCGTATGCTATTTCCTTGTAATAGCCCCAAATAAAGAAATCGATGGGGTTGAGATCAGGTGAGCGTGGAGGCCACCTAATTGGTCCGCTGCGTCCGATCCATCTGTTGGGGTATGTTTCATCTAAGTAATTTCGGACCTGGGTTGCATAGTGACACGGGGCGCCGTCATTTTGCAACACCATGGTTCGTCTGAGTTCGAGATTCACATCTGCCAGCAACAATGGAAGTTCATTTTCCAAAAAGTTTTTGTATGTTTCTCCATCAAGTCTGGACGGCAGTTCAAACGGACCAATTAGTTCGCCATTGAGAATACCAGACCACAAGTTAACGCTGAAGCGATGTTGAAATGTCGAAGCTCTCACTTCGAGTGGATTTTCATTCGCCCACGTGTGGTAATTATGAATATTGAATATTCCGGATCGCTCAAATCGTGACTCATCTGACCATAAAACTTTATTGAAAAATCCAGGATCCTCTTGCTCTTTTCGTAACATGGTTTGGCAAAAATCAACGCGCAATTGGTGATCTGTAGGCAGTAAAGCTTGGACTCGTCGGATGTGGAACGCGTGGTATTCTTCATCGTGAAGAATGTCTTGGATAGAAGTCCTTGGGATGTTCAGAGCACGAGCCATACTTCTCGTACTCGTAGACGGATTTCGCTGAACTTCTTCCAGCACCATTTCTCTGCGATCCGGGTTAGCTCTAGGGATTCCTTCATGACTGCCGCGTCGACCAGGAATGCGGCCTGCCATCAAAGTGTTGTGCGTGTTAATAAAAACACGATGGTCGGGATATCGCTCAGGTTGCGGCCCACCACGACGTTGAAGTTGTTCGCGATACAGTCGCGCTGCTTCATGGCCGTTTCCTTGTGCAACTCCATAAAAATAATGCATTTCTGCATATTCACTTAACGTGTAACTCATTTTTTACACTTCCACGTAAAAAAAGTCCAAATCAGAATGCAAAACACAGTCCAATAAACGAGCAAAGTAGTCAAACAAGTAGGCAGCGGAGTCCGTGGGCAAAGCGAGTGTGGTAAAGACAAAATGGCGACACGCGTATAGCAGTAAACACAATGTGAGTACGACTGAGGTACTTGTTTTGCGTTGGCTTCGGTTGCGCGCCTTGCGTGAGAGAGATAGCAATAATTCGGTCTCTTTTCCTCTCGGTCCATTGTTATTGCAGGTAAAAGAGTTGCACCCTCGTTTACAACCCATAGTCCACGAGAACGGATCGCGCAAAATTCATTAAACTAACATTTAAAAAAATCTCCGTGTTTAAATCTTAGCTTTCCTGCAGTAATTTTTGGTTAGCAAACTAAATAACCTTAGGAGCGAGAAAATGGAAAAAAAAAATTTATTAATCAGATAGCTAATTTTAAGAATTTTCCACTTCGCAGTCTTTGAAGGCCGATTAAGGCCAAAGTTAGCCCCATTAAGTCCTACGTTTTTTAATGATTATGAAAGCTGAGAGTCTGGCGCATTCTTGAAGCCTACTTGAGAACCATGAAGTCACCTGTTTAGATTTTTAATTTGAAGTTGAAAATTTAAGTCATAATTTACCGAACGTAAATTTTTCACTTTAGATCAACATTTTCATAACTTTCACCACAGTTACGAAGCTGATTATTTTATGCATAAAAGTACTACTTATGAAAATTCAGTTGCAAAAAAAGAAACTCGATAAAACCCTCTACTTTTTTTTTGAATTTTTTTAGGTTGGTCAGGTCGAAAATTTTCAAACATTCAGAAAAAAATTCATAACTCGAAAACTATGAAAAGTCGCGGAACATACATGGGGGTGATTCGAATACCCCACGATACGAGGGACCGAAATTTTATTTTTGGACGTCAATGTTCCGGCCACCCTGTATAGCCAGCAGTTCCGCCTGGTAGACGGTACAGTGGGCCGACAGCTTTAATTTCTGGTTTTTGACTTCAGCATCATTGCTCCAGTGAGACAAAGATGCCCCGACCTTACCCTCAATTTTGCTGCCGTCCGTGTAAATCTGCACTGCTTGAGTGCAGTGGTTGCGTACTTGCTCCTGGTCTGCCAGGCATATGAACTCCAGGCTTATATGTTTGGCCGGATGGGGGGTTTTATCGAACGCGGTTCGTCGCTCGATTTCCTTATCTCCCAGCGCCGGCTGGGGTACCCCTCTCCTTGCCTCGTATAGGGCAGCTGCCTCTTGTATTCGGAGGTCAAGGGGTAGTATCCCAGCCAGCACCAGTGCCGAGTTCAGGGAGACCGTGCGATAGGATTTGCACAGTTTCTGCGCAAATCCCCTTTGGACCGCGTTTAGTTGTTTGCGCACATTCAACTTTTTGGCAGCTGGTGCCCACGCACTTGCCGCATACAGGATTATCGGTTCGACTACTGCCGTGTATATGGTATGTATGACATCCGGATTTAGTCCCCAACTAATTCTGGCTGCCCTAGACAGCTGCTTATACAAGTTTATTGCCTTTTTACATACATTGGATGCATGTACATTAAACGTTAGCTTGCTGTCTATGGTCAGCCCCAGGACTTTGATGTCCTGCGACATGCCAATATCGACCCCGCCCATGCTCAGCAGCGGAGTATCGTACTTAAGTTTCCGCGTAATGACCATTGCGTTGGTTTTGTGCGGTGCGAATCTTAACTTATTAGTGATTCCCCACTGGTGAACATACTCGAGGGCGTCATTGGCACGTCGCTGGACATCCAACGCGGAGTCCCCGTCGAATAACATAACTACGTCATCGGCGAAAGCTTGACAGTAGTCTCCCCTTTGTACCAGGCCTTTAAGTAGGGGGTCGAGCAAGATGTTCCAAAAGATCGGGCCCCCTATCGATCCCTGCACACAACCCTTACTGGTCTCTCTAGTGACCTCCTGTCCCGCGTACCTTATCTTGACCGACCGGTGTTCCAGGTAACTATCCACCGCTCTTCTCAAGTTTATTGGACACTTTGCTTCCGCCAATCCGGTTTTTATGGCCGGCCACCATGCACTGTCGAAGGCCCCCTCTATGTCCAGCGATATCATGACTGTAAGTTTCTTTTCTTTTAGTTTTTGGCGTATGTGTTCTAGCAGGTCATAGAGGGAGTCTTCGGTGCTTCTTTGTGGCATAAACCCATATTGGCGTGAGCTGAGTCCGGGTATGATGTGCCACTTTATTCTGCCTATCAACATTTTTTCGAAGACTTTTCCCATCACTGGCAACAGTCCTATTGGCCTATATGATTTAGGAGTTGTATAGCTCTCCTTCCCGGGTTTCCTCAGGATAACCACTGTGGCTTCCTTCCAGATCCTCGGGAAGTAGCCCAGCTCTAGGCATTTATTTGCCAGTGATAGGAAGAGCTCCGAATCCTGACTTATTGATTGCTGGCAGATGTCCGCCGTAAGGCCGTCCACCCCCGGGGCTTTTTTAGGATTGAAGCTACGTATAGCGGAGTTCAGCTCCTCCTGAGTAAACGGTGGGTCATGTTCTTCATCATGGCCCATCTCGTTTACTTTTTCAGCTACCGTCCTGATACGCCTGTGCTCCTCCCTATCTTCCTCCCTCCTGTCCTCGGGGTAGAATGTTTCTGCCAGCAATGTAGCAGACTCAATGCGGTTTAGCATCTTTCCCTCCCTGATTAGGGACAGATCCTCCTGCCTTTTCGTTGTCCTGCCTATGACCCTGTAGATGCCTTCCCAGAGTCCCTCCCTATCCTGTTTCCCACAGAAGCTTTTCCAGCTTTCTGTTTGGGCAGCTCTTTCTGCTTGCTCGTATTTTTCCTTCATTTGCAGGTACTCCCCCACGAGTTTCTCCCTCCTGATCGGCGCTGCACAACGGACTCTGCGCTTCCTAGTGGCGACTTCCTTTTTTAACATTGCCAGCTCATTTGACCACCAAGGTATGTTAATTTTTATATTGGGCTTTAATTTAGGTATACTACTGTTGCATGCTTCTACTATTACGTTAATATATTTTTCTATTTTAATTTCTAATTCTGTTTTAATATTAATTTTGTCTATTTCAATCTTATTTAAATGATTTACTTCAAGCGATTGGGAGAGTTTCTCACGAAATTGCTCCCAGTTCGCTTTTTTACTATTGAATATTCTCGTGGTTCTATTGATGTCAACGCCTTTTGCCCTTTCGAGTTTAATTTTAAAAAGAATGGTGTTATGGTCAGAGCTTGTCATGTCTTCGTCCACTCTCCAGTCCTCGACCAGGTCGAGCAGATCCGCCGTGCATGCCGTGATATCCACAAAGCTGGTGTACAGTGTGGTTCCCCTCACTGTATGAAAAGTCGGTGTGTCGCCTATATTGAGTACCTGCAACCCCATCTCTTCTAGGGCACCCGCCATTTCAGTCCCTCTTCGGTCAATTTTGTGGCTACCCCACCACGAGTTTTTGGCGTTTGAGTCTCCGCCTATGATAATTCTTTGACCGAGAGTCATCTCTATTTTAATGAGCTGCTCCAGGTATGGCCCTATCGGTGTTGGTTTCGGTTCTAGGTAGAATGAGACCACCGCGATCTCCCAGGCGCTTGTCTTCATCTTCACCACTGTGATGTTGGGCGTGGTGAGATTCGGACACTGGACGACGTCTATGTCTCCATCAAAGACCGCAATTGCGGTCTTGATGACTCCGTCTTCATTGCCGGTATGCTGGTATATTCGAGCACCGCGGTAGTCTTTCATTCTACCCAAACCTCCGATGTACGGCTCCTGGAGCAGTGCAAAAGCCACCCCCTTCTTGTGGGATTCAAGCATGAACTCATTGGTGGCCAGAGCCTTTTTCCGCAGGTTTGCTTGTGCCACGAGGTATGGCTTGTTTTGGGAGACTGTGTTTACTCCTGGGACCACCTTAGCAATAAGCCACCCTTGATCTTGCTATCGCATCCCATTTTGCCCTGACGGGGCACTCCTGGCTAAATGCGTTGTGAGCTGTCTTCTCCATCTTTGAACGCACACAGTTGCAACATGACGGGATCGCACCCTCAACCCAGTCAGGGCATTCTGCCTTCATGTGAGGGCCCCCGCAATGACTGCACCTTGCCTGGGTCTCCTGGCAAAAACGCCTACCATGCCCATATCCCAGGCAAAGCGAGCACTGTACAATCGGAGACTGGTCGGTTACTTTTATCCTCTGTAGGTCAATGAGGACTGACTCAGCCTCTGTCAGTCTCTGCCACATTTTGGGGGATACCCTCATCACGATGTGACTGGTGTGTGGGTTTCTGGTACGTTTTTTGTACGCTATCTCTAACCTATTTTCTTTTGCTTCTAGGTTGGTGAACAATCTCTTGTTTTGGTTCTTTAGAGCGTTCACTATGTCCTCGTCACTGTTGCAGCTAAGTACGTCCTTCAGGATAACGAGGGGATCTCTGTTCTGGATGTTCTCAACTATGAGGCTTCCGCCAGCTTCCCTGATCCTGTTTTTTACCCGCTCTCTTTCCTCGTCGGTTTTGCAGCCCAGTATTACTTTGCGGTCTTTTGCTTTTCTTACTCTCTCTACCGCGAATCCTCCTTCCTTTGCATTAACCGCCTTTCTGATTTTGCTCATTACCTCATCCCCGGTCTCTTGGTCGTCTTTAGCGGTCACAATAAAGGAGTGCAGAGCCGTCTGCACCGGGGGTCGCTTACTGGTGGAAGTCGCAGCTACATCAGCATAGGACCGCTTTTCCATGCTCCTTATCTGGTCATTTAGCTGCCCCATGCTCTCGGTGTTCTCCTTTATGAGTTCAGCGTGCTCTTTCAGCTTCCCGATGAGAGCTACGATCTCTTTGTTGCCCTCGGTTTCCGCACTCTGCACTGCTCTTTGTTCCGTCTGTGTGTGTGTGTGTGTGTGTGTCTGTTTGTGGTTCTTTTCTTTTCCCCTTTTCAGCCTCTGCCTCCTTGACCAGCTGGAAAAGTCTTTCCAGCACCTGGGTGACCTCCGTCTTGATTTCGGTCTTAATATTTCGGGAGTTCCCCAAGTGCACTTTTGCCTTTAGGAGGCAAGCTCGTGCTTCGGAAATCCTGTTGGCATATTTAGGTGTTGTTGTTTTGCCTACTTCCACTGGGGGACCTCCGTCCGGCTCCGTCGATGTTTTGTCATCCGGCAAAGAGGAGGATGAGGCCTCTTTTGGAGTTGTCTGAGGCTTATTCTGAGCTGGAGCCTTTGGCTTCCCAGTCTCCAGTTCTCCAATGTTCTTTGATGTTGTCGTTTTTGGTGCTTCCATAGGGGGTGTGGTTTTTGTGAAAGTGTTGTTTTTAGCTACCGTCGGTGATTTGTTCGTGTCTCTGCTGTCCATTTTTTCCTTAGATGGTGTTCTGAGCATTTTTAACGTCCGAGGGGCGCCCTTTAGAAACTATGAATGTTTACTTTGTAAAGAAGCAAAATTGATTGTATAATTGTAGAAAGTCAATAAGTAAAAAAATAAAATAAAATAAAATTGTATAAAAATGGGGTGAAAATGTCAGTCGGATAAAATAGGTCAAAATAATTAATTAATTTATGTCTAAGAAAATTTTTAGGTCTATAAATGTCAGTGTCAACAGGTTTCAATGTACATAAAAAACATACACTAAAGAAATTTCGGCTTTCAGGCGTCAAAACTGCCGATGTAGAGCGAAAATAAAAGTAAAATCTATGTCGAGCTGATTTTCTATCGTCAATGGATAGATCTCCCCGAGCCCACTCAGATGACCCCAAACTCGAGGCAATTCCCCCAAGCGGTTCCGGAGCTATCCCGGCTCAAAGATTTGGGTTTTTTCCTAAGATGGAGGTCGAAAAATGGTTAATGGAGGTTATCTCCGGTTCCGCCGGTCCGAAAAACCCCGTGCTCGGGCTCTCCGCACTTGGCTCGGTGAGACCCATCCACTGGGTTAGGTTAGGTTAGGTTAGGTTAGGTTGGGGTGGGGTGCATGTTGAAGAGCCTCCTCGTGGCGCACCCTGGGCAACGTCGGCTCCAATTTCTCCCAGTGCGGTTTTGGGGGACAATTGGGGCTGGCGGCTAATCTTCAACAAGCGGGGAAAAGTCACGGTTCCAATCACCGATCATGCTTGATGGTCGGTGAAGGGAACCGGGCTACAGAGGGTACGCCCACTCCTCCTCTGCTTACAGAGGGAGGTGAGTGGGCGTAGACTGGGCAGGGCCGCCGATGCGGAACAGGCGGTCGTGTCCCGGAGGGTGGCAGCGGCGCGCGTGCGGGGGATGATTCTCTCGCGCGGCGCCGCTCCGGAGAGGGGAGGGGTCGAGGAAGACGCCGGTCTGGTAGTCACCTCCGGCTCCTCCCGGGTGGAGGCCAGCAGGCGGTGGGTGCGGGGGCGCCCTTTGCCTGTATTGCACGGGCCTCCACCAGCGTCGGACGGGAGTGGCCGGGTGTTCCCGGCCATTTCCGTAGCCCCCCAGTTAAATGGGGGGCATGCGGGGCCCGCCAACCAGGCGGGCATGCGCCGGGAGGGCTGTGGAAGCAGAGGCTGAGCCAATTTCCCATAGCCCTTCCATCACGGCGTTGTGGGAACACCGCTGAGTTTTAGTGGGTATACTGTCGGTTGCGGATTTCGACAGGAGTCCCACATACCCCGTCTCGTCCCCCACGAGCGGGGATGCATAAAGCATTTCTCAGCGACAAAAAAAAAAAAAAAAAAAAAAAAAAAAAAAAGGTTAGGTTGGGGTCGGTGGAGGCCAGCAGGCAACGGGTGCGGGGGCACCCTTGCCTGTATTGCACGGGCCTCCACCAGTGTCGGACGGGAATGGCCAGGTGTTCCCGGCCATTCCCGTAGCCCCCCAACCTGGGGGGCATGCGGGGCCCGCCAACTAGGCGGGCATACGCCGGGAGGGCTGTGGAAGCAGAGGCTGAGCCAATTTCCCATAGCCCTCCCATCACGGCGTCGCGGGAACACCGCTGAGTTTTAGTGGGTATACTGCCACTCTGGCAGGGAGTCCCACATACCCCGTCTCGTCCCCCGACGAGCGGAGATGCGTAATGTCATTTCTCAGCGACAAAAAAAAAAAAAAAAAAAAAAAAAAAAAAAAAAAAAAAAAAAAAAAAAGGTTAGGTTGGGGTGGGGTGCATGTTGAAGAGCCTCCTCGTGGCGCATCCTGGGCAACGTCGGCTCCAATTTCTCCCAGTGCGGTTTTGGGGGACAATTGGGGCTGGCGGCTAATCTTCAACAAGCGGGGAAAGGTCACGGTTCCAATCGCCGATCATGCTTGATGGTCGGTGAAGGGAACCGGGCTACAGAGGGCAGATACGCCCACTCCTCCTCTGCTTACAGAGGGAGGTGAGTGGGCGTAGACTGGGCACGGCCGCCGCTGCGGAACAGGCGGTCGTGTCCCGGAGGGAGGCAGCGGCGCCCGCGCGGGGGGATGATTCTCTCGCGTGGCGCCGCTCCGGAGAGGGGAGGGGTCGAGGAAGACGCCGGTCTGGTAGTCACCTCCGGCTCCTCCCGGGTGGAGGCCAGCAGGCGGAGGGTGCGGGGGCGCCCTTTGCCTGTATTGCACGGGCCTCCACCAGTGTCGGACGGGAGTGGCCGGGTGTTCCCGGCCATTCCCGTAGCCCCCCAGTTAAATGGGGGGCATGCGGGGCCCGCCAATTAGGCGGGCATGCGCCGGGAGGGCTGTGGAAGTAGAGGCTGAGCCGATTTCCCATAGCCCTCCCATCACGGCGTTGTGGGAACACCGCTGAGTTTTAGTGGGTATACTGTCGAGTGCGGTTTTCGACAGGAGTCCCACATACCCCGTCTCGTCCCCCACGAGCGGGGATGCATAAAGCATTTCTCAGCGACAAAAAAAAAAAAAAAAAAAAAAAAAAAAAAAAAAAAGGTTAGGTTGGGGTGGGGGACCACCCCACAGTGCTTGCGTCCACGTCGCGTCCCCTGGGCAACGACCCGGTTCTGACCACCGTAACGGAGTGGCAGACCGGTGTTCGGCTAAAGTGCACTGTGCAGTCGTAGCGTATTTTAACTGTTTTTATCCAATTTTATTTCATGTCGGCATCTACGACACCTGCGGAGGCTATGCCAAAGCAATCGAGGACCGCCTCCGGGCGTTTTAAAAAAGGCCCTTCTCAGGGCCCACCAAAAGGCCCTTCTCAGGGCCAAGCAAAAGGCCCTTCTCAGGGCCAACCAAAAGGCCCTTCCCAGGGCCAAGCAAAAGGCCCTTCTCAGGGCCAACCAAAAGGCCCTTCTCAGGGCCAATCCGAGGGTGCCTCGGCATCAGAGGCTAGCCGCGCGCCGTCTGCGACTAGCTTCTATAGCTCGGCGGGCGAGTTGCTGGACTCCGACAACGAGTCCACCATGTCATGTGGTTCGGCGATTAGTCGCCGAGACTCGAAAAAGCGGGCATATCAGAGGAAGGGGTCTGGGGGTTCCTCGGACACGGCGTCACAGCCGAGGGCCAAGAGGCCGGTGTCTGACACCCACGACGTGGGTCTGGCAGAAGCCCAACGCCAGTTGGACCTGTCTCGACGGGCGCAGGTCCAACAAGACCTGGAGGAGCGGGTTGCGGCCACGGAGCAACGGACGCACGCCGCCCGGGCCAAATCCGGGTACGGCGCGTCCCGCGTCCACTACGCGGACCACTCCCTGGCGGAGCTGCAGTTGATGGCTGAGGAGGACGAAGAGGAGATAGTGGCAGTCGCCTCCAAGTCCTCCAATTTAAAAGGGACATTCCAAAAGTCCCTTAAATGTAGGGCCGCGAGCATGCGCGGCATAGTCGGGGAGCTGGTGCAGCGGAAGGCTACCGACGAAACGCGGCAACTGCAGGCGAAAGTCGATCGCCTGCAGTCAGAGGTCAGCCAGCTTCATCTGAAGCTGGCTGAAGCCACGGCCCGGCCAAACAGCAAAACATCCGAGCCGAAACCAGCGGCTGAGGCCTCGCCCTCCAACCTTGAGGATATAATCCGCAAGGTCGTAATGGAGGAAAGGGCCTTCACGAGAGCCTGTCTTGCGGGCATAGAGGACAGGCTCTTGCCGGAGAAACGCCTGCGACCGCCGCTCGCGGCGGACAGTCGGCCACGCCAGCCAGAACTGTCCTCCCAGGACGCCCATCTTCCGTCCACCACCCCATCCAACCAGCAGGGGTGGACGAAGGTGAAAAAGGGCGAAAAGAAGTCCAAGACGGTGGCTGCCCCTGCCACCCCCGCCACCACCCCTCCCGGCCCGCCTCAGAAAACAGGCAAGGGAAAGGGGAAGGGGAAGACGTCGGCCCCGAAGCCCACCGCCGCTGCTCCCGCTGCTGCTCCTGTAGCTAATGGGGCCCCCGCCGCCAAGTCAAAGAGGAAGCTGGTTCCTCCGAAGACCGCAGCCGTTGTGGTGACGCTCACCGCTGAGGCTGTGGAGCGGGGAGAGACGTACGCGTCCGTAATGATGCGGGCGCGTGCCAACGCCGACCCTACCCAGCTGGGGATCGGTGCAGTCTCCTGCCGCCGGACCCAGGCCGGGGCTCGAATGTTCGAGTTCCCGGGGGCTCAGGGCGGCGCCAACGCGGACCTCTTCGCAACCAAACTGCGAGAGGTCATCGCCGACGCGGCCAAGGTCACCAGGCCCGTAAAGTCTGTGGCCTTGGAGGTGACCGACCTCGACGACTCGGTCACCAAAGAGGAGGTGGTGGCGGCGGTCGCTGCGATGGGGGGCTGTGGCGTCACAGCGGTGCAAGGTCGGGCCATCAGGCCCGGCCGCGGCGGCATGGGCACCATTCGCCTCGAGTGCCCAGTCGCCGCAGCTGCAGCCGTCCTAGCCAAGGGACGGCTGACTGTCGGGTTCAGCTCGGGTGTAGTCCGGGCACTTGCAGCCCAGCCTCTGCGCTGCTACAAGTGTCTTGGAGTCGGACACACTCGGGCCCTTTGTCCGTCCGAGGTCGACAGGGCGGACAAATGCTTCCGCTGTGGCAAGGAAGGCCACAAGTCGGCCTCCTGCGAGGCCGCCACGCCGCACTGTGCGGTGTGTGCCGCCAGTGGCTGCCCGGCAGGCCACGTGATGATGGGGAGGAAGTGCAATCCTCCCCCTAAGAAGGGCAAAGCGCAGGCGCTGATCCGGCCTGTCGCTGCCACCGTTGCCGTCCCTGAGGCTGGGACATCGGCGGCGGTTGTGGAAGGGGGTGCGATGTCTGTCGATGGATAGTTCGGTCAAGCATCGCATCCTCCAGGCGAACACCAACCACTGCAGAGCGGCCCAGGATCTGCTGATGCAGACCATGGCCGAGTGGTTGGTGGACGTGGCGGCCGTCGCCGAGCCGTATTCAGTCCCTGGCCGTTGGCTGGGCGATCGGGACGGCTTGGTGGCATTGGTGACGCGGTCTTCCACGGACTCCCCTCCCCTCTCGCTCTTAGAGAGGGGACCGGGATACGTGGCCGCCGCGTGGGGAGAATTAGCCCTGGTGGGCGTCTATTTCTCCCCGAACCGCCCTCTCTCGGATTTCGAGAACTTTCTCGAAATCCTCACCGCGGTGGTCGGGAGGGCGGCGCCACGCCAGGTCGCCGTACTGGGTGACCTGAACGCCAAGTCGACGGCCTGGGGCAACCCGGCCGGGTCCTGCAACGTCCGGGGACGCGCCGTGGAGTTTTGGGCGGCGTCGTGCGGTGTGTCCCTCCTGAACAGAGGGACCGTTCACACGTGTGTGCGGCAACGGGGAGGATCAGTGGTCGACGTCTCGTTTGCCACCCCCGTGCTAGCCGCCCACGTCGTGAACTGGCGGGTGGAGATGGTGGAGACCTTGTCGGACCACCGATATGTGCGGTTCGACATCAGCTCCACCCAGAGCTCCCGGGGAATTGCTCCAGGCTCGGGCCAATCTGCGTTCCCACGGTGGGCTCTCACCCGCCTGGACCGAGAGGCTGCGGAGGAGGCGGCGTTCGTCCAGGACTGGCTCGCGCCTCCTGTCGAGGTCCTGGACGTGGACGCCGCAGCGGTTCAGCTAAGGAAGTCCCTGACCGAGGTGTGCAACTCCAGCATGCCCCGGTCTCGCCGCCCAGCTCCCCGCCGCGCCGTCTATTGGTGGTCGGAGGAACTGGCGGGGCTCCGAGCCGCCTGCGTGGCGGCCAGGAGGGCCTACACGCGGAGTCGAAGGCGCAGGCACCGAGACCCCACCAACGAGGAGGCCCTCTATGCCGCGTACGTTGACGCAAAGACTATCCTCAAGTCGGCAATGCGCGCGGCCGAAGATTCGGCGAGAGCCGAGATGTTGGAGGGTCTCGACAGGGACCCATTTGGAAGACCATACAAGGCGGCGCGGAATAAACTGCGCCCCTGCGGTCTTCCACTGACGGAGACCCTCGAGCCGGCGTTGCTGGACGGGGTGGTCCGGTCCCTGTTTCCGTCCAGGATCGACTTCACCCCGCCAGTGATGGATCCCCCGCGGGAGGCGGCTCCGCCGGAGGAGGAGGTCCCCCCGGTGACGGCGGTGGAACTTTGCGCGGGGACTCTACACCTCCGCGCAAAGAACACAGCCCCAGGGCCGGACGGCGTTCCCGCACGGGTGGTGGCCATCGCCGCCTCACACATGGAGGAGAGGTTTCGGGACCTCTTCAGCGCGTGTCTTACGAATGGGAGGTTCCCGAAACCTTGGAAGGAGGGGCGGCTATGCCTGCTCCGAAAGGAGGGACGCCCGGCGGACTCCCCCTCGGCTTACCGGCCCATCGTCTTGCTCGATGAGGTCGGTAAGTTGTTCGAGGGGATAATCGCCGACCGGCTAAAGAGCCTGCTGGGGACGGTGGGGCCGGACCTGTCGGACGCCCAATTCGGTTTCCGACGGGGTCGTTCGACGGTCGACGCGCTGGCCCTACTCAAGGGCCAGGTGAGGGAGGCCGTGGAGGCGGGCGACGGAGTGTTGGCGGTGTCATTCGACATAGCCAACGCCTTCAACTCCGTCCCCCACTCGACAATCTTGGAGGCGCTCCGGTACCACGGAGTGCCTCAGTACCTGCGCCGACTCTTGGCCAGCTACTTGGAGGACCGGGTGGTCCTCCTCTCGGACAAGACGGCCGCAGTGAGGCGATACGGCGCAGAGTCCGGTGTTCCACAGGGGTCGGTCCTAGGACCACTGCTGTGGAACATTGGATTCGACTGGCTCCTGCGGGGAACCCTCCTCCGTGGCACGAGCGTCATCTGTTACGCGGATGACACCCTCCTCGTCGCCCGGGGGAGGGACTTCAGGGAGGCGGCCAGTCTGGCCTCTGCCGGCGGATCCTTAGTGGCAGGAAGGATTCGCCGCCTCGGACTGAAGGTTGCGCTGCACAAAACCGAGGCCGTGTATTTTCACGGTCCACGGCAGCGCATCCCTCCCGACGGCCACATTATAGTGGAGGGCGTCAGGATCGAGGTCAAGGCCCAGATGAAGTACTTGGGCCTTGTCCTCGACAGCAGGTGGCGCTTCGGCCCACACTTTAGCGGTCTGTCGACGCGCCTGCTGAAGGCCGCGAACGCCTTGTCGTGGCTCCTCCCGAATCTGGGGGGTCCGAAGGCGCGATGCCGGCGCTTGTATGCCGGCATCCTCAGGAGCATGGCCCTTTACGGGGCCCCAATCTGGGCAGACTCCCTTCACAGGCGGGAGAACGCCACGGCCATCCGCAGGCCCCAAAGGGCCATTGCACTGCGGGTGGCGAGGGCCTACCGCTCGGTGGGCTTCTCTGCGGCGTGCGCTCTGGCCGGCACCCCTCCTTGGGAGCTCGAGGCGTGGGTGCTGACCAGAGTGTACGAATGGACGGCGCGCCGTAAGGCGCTCGGGGAGCCCCCCGCCGCAGAAGAGCGGGAGGCCGTGCGGCAAGAGGCGAAGGACGCAATCGTCCATCACTGGACGGAGGACCTCGCCACTGCCGCATTTGGCCGCCGAACACTGGACGCGCTCGGGCCGGTCCTGAAGGATTGGCTCGAGCGGTCCCATGGTTTCCTCTCTTTCCGTCTGGTGCAGGTGTTGTCCGGCCACGGATGCTTCGGATCGCACCTGCACCGGGTCCAAAGGGAGGAGACCCCGTCGTGCCACGACTGTGGCGCGGCGGAGGACACGGCACAGCACACCCTCGAGGTGTGCCCGGCCTGGTCCGAGCTGCGCCTACCTTTGGTCGCAGCGGTCGGGCAGGACCTCTCGCTTCCCGGCGTCATCAACTCGATGCTGGAAAGCGAGGGGGCCTGGGCAGCGGTCGCCTCCTTCTGCGAAGAGGTAATGTCACAGAAGGAGGCGGCGGAGCGCGTGCGGGAGGAAGACCCTCTCGCGGCGCCGCTCCGCAGGCGAAGACGGGGCGTGAGACGGCGGTTGTATGATCGTCGTCACGCGCCTCCAGGTGGTGAACAGCGGGAGACAGGCGCGGGGGCGCCTTCTCCTGCATTGCACTGTCCACCACCCACGTCGTCAGTCATTCCTGGGCCCCTCCCCCCCGACGGGAGGGGCCCGCCGGGCCCGCCGTAAAGGCGGGCGGTCGTCGGCGGGGGGCAGGATGGAAAGGCTCTGCCGATTCCCAGTCCCCCTCCACTCAGACGATGCGGGAATGCCGCTGGGTTGTTTAGTGGGTATACCGGTTCTACCGGGGAGTCCCACATACCCCACCCGTCCCCCGATGGGTGGGCATGCGTAATGCATTTTTCCCAGCGCAAACAAAAAAAAAAAAAAAAAAAAAAAAAAAAAAAAAAAAGGTTAGGTTGGGGTGGGGTGCATGTTGAAGAGCCTCCTCGTGGCGCATCCTGGGCAACGTCGGCTCCAATTTCTCCCAGTGCGGTTTTGGGGGACAATTGGGGCTGGCGGCTAATCTTCAACAAGCGGGGAAAGGTCACGGTTCCAATCGCCGATCATGCTTGATGGTCGGTGAAGGGAACCGGGCTACAGAGGGCAGATACGCCCACTCCTCCTCTGCTTACAGAGGGAGGTGAGTGGGCGTAGACTGGGCACGGCCGCCGCTGCGGAACAGGCGGTCGTGTCCCGGAGGGAGGCAGCGGCGCCCGCGCGGGGGGATGATTCTCTCGCGTGGCGCCGCTCCGGAGAGGGGAGGGGTCGAGGAAGACGCCGGTCTGGTAGTCACCTCCGGCTCCTCCCGGGTGGAGGCCAGCAGGCGGAGGGTGCGGGGGCGCCCTTTGCCTGTATTGCACGGGCCTCCACCAGTGTCGGACGGGAGTAGCCGGGTGTTCCCGGCCATTCCCGTAGCCCCCCAGTTAAATGGGGGGCATGCGGGGCCCGCCAATTAGGCGGGCATGCGCCGGGAGGGCTGTGGAAGTAGAGGCTGAGCCGATTTCCCATAGCCCTCCCATCACGGCGTTGTGGGAACACCGCTGAGTTTTAGTGGGTATACTGTCGAGTGCGGTTTTCGACAGGAGTCCCACATACCCCGTCTCGTCCCCCACGAGCGGGGATGCATAAAGCATTTCTCAGCGACAAAAAAAAAAAAAAAAAAAAAAGATCCCCCACAGCGCATACTTCCACGTAGTATCCCCTGGGCAACGCCGTGTCTGACCACCGTAACGGAGTGGCAGACCGGTGGCTAAAGTGCGCTGTGACTCATAGTGATCAATGCGGAAGACTGTGAGTATAAACATGACGAAGAAACCCGTGCGGGACGCCTCCGGGCGTTTCAGTTTTAACCCGAATCGCCCTTCTCCGGGCGATTCAAACGGCCCTTCTCAGGGCCAACCCAACGGCCCTTCTCAGGGCCAACCCAACGGCCCTTCTCAGGGCCAACCCAACGGCCCTTCTCAGGGCCAATCCAAAGGCCCTTTTCAGGGCCACGCCGGTGACGCATTAGCGTCGGACGTTGACCGCGCACCGTGTGCGGCCAGAGCAGATGAGTCGGACTCGGACGACTCGAATATCGACACGTCGGCAGCAGAGAGCGACCGCCTCGAGCGAAAGAGGGCCTACCTGCGGCACGGGTCCGAGGGATCCTCGTCGGCTGGAGGCGGGGCGCAGAAGAAGTCGAAGTCCAAAAGGGCTTCGACTTCTCCAAAAGCAGGTGATACCCACGTTGTGGGTTTGGTTGACGCCGAGCGCCAGCTAAACCTCCTAAAACGGGCGCAACTCCAGCAGGACCTGGAGGAGAGGGTCGCTGCCAGAGAGCGCCAGGCGCAGGCCGCCCGGTCGAGGGCCGGCTATGGGGCATCCAGTGTCCTGTATGCTGGCCACTCCTTGGCGGAACTTGAGCGCATGGCGCGGGAGGACAGGGAGGAGGTCCTGGAGGTCGCCTCAAAGTCCTCCAACCTGAAGGGGACCTTCCAGAAGGCCCTTAAATGCCGGGCTGCCAGTCTGCATGGCATTGTGCAGGAGCTGGTGCAGCGGACGGCCACGGATGAGACGCGGCAACTGCAGGCGAAGGTGGATCGCCTGCAGGCGGAGGTCAGCCAGCTGCACCAGAAGCTGGCTGAGGTCACTGCTCGGCCTGCGCAATCAGCCCCTGGACCGGTGGTAGGAGGCTCCACCTCCTCCCCTCACAACCTTGAGGAGATACTCCGAAAGGTTGTCATGGAGGAGAGGGCCTTCACCAGAGCCTGCTTCGCAGGCATCGAGGACCGGCTCCTGCCGGAGAAGCGGCTCCGCCCGCCGCTAGCGGCGGATAAGGCACCACGCAGGGTGCCAGAACCTGCGCCTTTAGCAGGCCCGGCATCGGGTGCGCAGCCCCAGGCCCCGAAGCCCTCCAAGGGCAAAGGCGAGGGCAAGAGGACCAAGGCGGCTCCTCAAACCCTCACCATCAGCTCGGAGGGAGCGTCTGGGTCGGCTGCCACTCCAGCGGCAGCCCCCCAGAGCTCGCAGGAGGAAGACGCCCTTCTTCCCTCCACCACCCCGTCCAACCAGTCGTGGACGGAAGTGGTCAGGAGGGGAAAAGGGAAGGGAGGGCAAAAGTCGGCCCCCAAGCCCGCCGCGACTGCACCGGCAGTCAAAAGGGCTCCAGCTGGCGGGAGGAAGTTAGTTCCTCCCAAGACCGCGGCCGTCGTGGTGACCATCACCCCGGAGGCCGCGGAGCGGGGCGAGACGTACGAGTCCGTCCTAAGACGGGCTCGTACCAATGCTGATCCCTCCCAGCTGGGGATCAGCAAAATAACGTGCCGCCGAACCCTAACCGGAGCTCGAATTTTCGAGTTCTCGGGGGAACAGCGCGGCACAAACGCGGACCTCTTCGCAACGAAGTTGCAAGAGGTCATCGCCGACGCGGCAACGGTCGTCAGGCCCGTCAAGACCGCAGCCTTGGAGGTGGCCGATCTGGACGATTCGGCCACCAAGGAGGATGTGGTGGCGGCCGTCGCGGCGGCTGGAGGCTGCGACGCTGGCGCGGTGAAGGCTGGAGCCATCAGGCTCGGCCGCCGCGGCATGGGCATCGTCCGTGTCGAGTGCCCAGTCGCCGCGGCTGGGGCCGCCCTTGCTGCGACCAAGGGACGGCTGCTTGTGGGGCTCAGCTCGGCTGTGGTCCGAGCACTTGAAGACCAGCCCTTGCGCTGCTTCAAGTGCTTCTCCTTCGGCCACACCCGAGCCACGTGTCCCTCCAAGGCCGACTGGGGAGACACGTGCTACCAGTGCGGGCAAGAGGGGCACAAGAGTGCCACTTGCCGCGCCACCACGCCACACTGCACGGCGTGTGCCGCCAGTGGCCGCCCCGCGGGCCACAGGATGACGGGCAGGAGCTGTAAGCCCCCCGTCAAGAAGGGCATAGTGCCGGCGCAGGTTCGACCTGTCGCCACCACCGCCGCCGCCGTCGTCGCCGCCGCTGCAGCTCCAGCGGCGGTAGCTGAGGAGGAGGGTGCCATGTCGGAATAATGCAGGTTTCCGACTACCGCATCCTCCAGGCGAACACCAACCACTGCAGAGCGGCCCAGGACCTGGCAGTGCAGGTCATGGCCGAGTGGTTGGTGAACGTAGCGGTGGTCGCCGAGCCCTACTCGATCCCCAGCAGCTGGCTGGGTGACGAGGACGACTCGGTGGCACTAGCGGCGCGGTCTTCCACAGACTCCCCTCCCCTCTCGCTATTAGAGAGAGGACCGGGATACGTGGCCGCCGCGTGGGGAGACTTTGCCCTTGTGGGGGTATATTTCTCCCCAAACCGCCCTCTCCAGGACTTTGAGAATTATCTCGGAGTCCTGGCCGCCGTGGTCGGCAGGGCGGCGCCGCGTCAGGTCTCCGTGCTGGGAGACCTGAATGCCAAGTCGGTGACCTGGGGCAACCGGGCCACCGACGCTCGCGGGCGGGCGGTGGAGATGTGGGCAGCCTCCTCTGGACTCTCCCTCTTGAACAGAGGAAGCGTCCAGACATGCGTGCGGCGTCAGGGTGGCTCAGTAGTGGACGTCACTTTCGCCACCCCTGGGTTAGCCGCGCGCGTGCTGAACTGGCGGGTGGACCTGGTGGAGACTATGTCGGACCACCGCTACGTGCGGTTCGACATCTCCGCCAGTGGCCCCGGAGCGGTGCAGCCCCTCTCGGGGCGATCACCGTTTCCGCGGTGGGCTCTCACCCGCCTGGACAGGGAGGCAGCGGCGGAGGCGGCGTTCATCCAGGACTGGCTGTCGCCTCCTACCACCGGCCTGGATGTGGACACCATAGCGGGCCAGCTGAGGGAGTCTCTGACCGAGGTGTGCAACTCCAGCATGCCCCGGTCTCGCCGCCCGACTCCCCGCCGCGCCGTCTATTGGTGGTCGGAGGAGCTGGCGGGGCTCAGAACCGCCTGCGTGGCGGCCAAGAGGGCCTACACGCGGAGTCGGCGGCGGCGTCGACGCAACCGGCCCGACGAGGACCGCCTCTACGAGGTGTACGTGGAGGCTAAAATGGGCCTCGATCGGGCCATCGCCGCCGCTAAAGACTCGGCGAGAGCCGAGCTGCTGGAGGGTCTCGACAACGACCCTTACGGGAGACCGTATAAGGCGGCGCGCAACAAATTGCGCCCCTTTGGTCCCCCGGTTGTCGAGACCCTGGAGCCCACATTTCTGGATGGGGTGGTTCAGTCCCTGTTTCCGTGCAGGGACAACTTCACCCCGCCAGTGATGTGTGGAGCCCCGCTGGAGGAGGAGGAGGAGGAAGAGGAGGCTCCCTCTCCTGTCACGGAGTCGGAACTTGGCGCGGCGATTGTGCATATCCGCGCCAAGAAGACGGCTCCGGGCCCCGACGGTGTCCCGGCGAGGTTGGTGGCAATTGCCGCCACCCAAATGGAGGAGCGGTTTCGGGACCTCTTCAGCGCATGCCTTGCGTCTGGAAGGTTCCCGAAACCGTGGAAGGAGGGGCAGTTGTGCCTCCTTCGCAAGGAGGGCCGCCCTGCAGACTCCCCCTCGGCATACCGGCCCATCGTTCTGCTCGATGAGGTCGGAAAAATGTTCGAGGGGATAATCGCTGCCCGCCTAAAGGGCCATATGCGGCGTATCGGGCCGGACTTGTCGGACGCTCAGTTCGGTTTTCGGGCTGAGCGTTCGACGGTGGACGCGCTGGCCTGCCTCAAGAGGCAGGTGAAGGAGGCGGTGGAGGTGGGGGACGGATTGTTGGCGGTGTCATTCGACATAGCCAACGCCTTCAACTCTGTTCCCCACAGCACCATCCTAGAGGCACTCCGATTCCACGGGGTGCCTCGATATATGCGGCGTCTACTGGCCAGCTACCTGGAGGATCGGGCGATCGTCCTCGTGAACAGGGCTGGCCAAGTCCGGCGGTACGCAGTCGAGGCCGGCGTTCCACAGGGGTCAGTCCTGGGACCTCTCCTCTGGAACGTCGGCTACGACTGGCTCTTGCGGGGAACTCTCCTCCGAGGTACGAGTGTCGTCTGCTACGCGGATGACACTCTCCTCACCGCCCGGGGGGAGAGTTTCAGGGAGGCGGCCAACTTGGCCTCGGCGGGCGGATCCTTGGTCGCAGGGAGGATCCGCCGCCTAGGATTGACGGTGGCGCTGCACAAGACCGAGGCTGTGTTCTTCCACGGGCCTCGGCAGCGCCAACCACCAGACGCCCACATATTTGTGGAGGGCGTCCGAATCGAGGTGAAGGCCCAGATGAAATATCTGGGCCTTGTACTCGACAGCAGGTGGCGTTTCGGCCCGCATTTTAGCGAGCTATCGACGCGCCTGCTGAAGACTGCGGGCGCCCTCTCGTGGCTGCTCCCCAATTTGGGGGGGCCCAGCGCGCGATGTCGGCAACTCTACGCCGGCATCTTGAGGAGCATGGCCCTTTACGGGGCCCCTATCTGGGAGGACTCCCTCCAAAGGCGGGAGAACGCCGCCGCCTTGCGGGCCCCACAAAGGGCCATAGCCCAGCGGGTGTCGCGGGCCTACCGCACGGTGGGTTTCGCGGCAGCGTGTGCTCTGGCTGGCACCCCTCCTTGGGAACTCGAGGCGTGGGTGCTCGCCAGAGTATACGAATGGACGGCGGGGCGGAGGGCGAGAGGAGAACGCCCCGCCCCGGAAGAGCGGGAGGCCGTCCGGCGGGAGGCGAGGGACGCCATCGTCGTCCATTGGACGAGGGACCTCGCCACCGCAGCCTTCGGCCGCCGAACCCTCGACGCGATCGGGCCGGTCCTGCGAGACTGGCTCGATCGGTCGCACGGGTTCCTCTCATTCCGTCTGGTGCAGGTGCTGTCCGGGCACGGTTGTTTCGGATCGTACCTGCACCGGATCGGACGGGAGGAGACATCGTCGTGCCACGACTGCGGTGCGGCGGAGGACGCGGCGCAGCACACCCTCGCTGTGTGCCCGTCGTGGTCCGAGCCGCGCCGCGGTCTCACTTCGGTGATCGGACTGGACCTCTCACTCCCCGGTTTGGTCAACGCCATGCTGGGCGATGAGAGGTCCTGGGCGGCAGTGGCCTCCTTCTGCGAACACGTCATGTCCCAGAAGGAGGCGGCGGAGCGCGCGCGGGAGGACGATCCTCACGCGGCGGCGCTCCGAAGGCGGAGGAGGGGTCGGAGAAGACGTCAGTATGACGGCCATCTCCGACTCCTCCCCGGTGGAGGCCAGCAGGCAACGGGTGCGGGGGCACCCTTGCCTGTATTGCACGGGCCTCCACCAGTGTCGGACGGGAATGGCCAGGTGTTCCCGGCCATTCCCGTAGCCCCCCAACCTGGGGGGCATGCGGGGCCCGCCAACTAGGCGGGCATACGCCGGGAGGGCTGTGGAAGCAGAGGCTGAGCCAATTTCCCATAGCCCTCCCATCACGGCGTCGCGGGAACACCGCTGAGTTTTAGTGGGTATACTGCCACTCTGGCAGGGAGTCCCACATACCCCGTCTCGTCCCCCGACGAGCGGAGATGCGTAATGTCATTTCTCAGCGACAAAAAAAAAAAAAAAAAAAAAAAAAAAAAAAGGTTAGGTTGGGGTGGGGGGGGGTGCATGTTGAAGAGCCTCCTCGTGGCGCACCCTGGGCAACGTCGGCTCCAATTTCTCCCAGTGCGGTTTTGGGGGACAATTGGGGCTGGCGGCTAATCTTCAACAAGCGGGGAAAGGTCACGGTTCCAATCGCCGATCATGCTTGATGGTGGGTGAAGGGAACCGGGCTACAGAGGGCAGATACGCCCACTCCTCCTCTGCTTACAGAGGGAGTTGAGTGGGCGTAGACTGGGCACGGCCGCCGCTGCGGAATAGGCGGTCGTGTCCCGGAGGGAGGCAGCGGCGCCCGCGCGGGGGGATGATTCTCTCGCGTGGCGCCGCTCTGGAGAGGGGAGGGGTCGAGGAAGACGCCGGTCTGGTAGTAACCTCCGGCTCCCCCCGGGTGGAGGCCAGCAGGCGGTGGGTGCGGGGGCGCCCTTTGCCTGTATTGCACGGGCCTCCACCAGTGTCGGACGGGAGTGGCCGGGTGTTCCCGGCCATTCCCGTAGCCCCCCAGTTAAATGGGGGGGCATGCGGGGCCCGCCAACTAGGCGGGCATGCGCCGGGAGGGCTGTGGAAGTAGAGGCTGAGCCGATTTCCCATAGCCCTCCCATCACGGCGTTGTGGGAACACCGCTGAGTTTTAGTGGGTATACTGTCGGTTGCGGATTTCGACAGGAGTCCCACATACCCCGTCTCGTCCCCCACGAGCGGGGATGCATAAAGCATTTCTCAGCGACAAAAAAAAAAAAAAAAAAAAAAAAAGGTTGGGGTGGGGGACCACCCCACAGTGCTTGCGTCCACGTCGCGTCCCCTGGGCAACGACCCGGTTCTGACCACCGTAACGGAGTGGCAGACCGGTGTTCGGCTAAAGTGCACTGTGCTGTCGTAGCGTATTTTAACTCTTATTATCGAATTTTATTTTAATGCTGGAACCTGCGACACCTGCGGAGGCTATGCCAAAGCAATCGAGGACCGCCTCCGGGCGTTTCAAAAAAGGCCCTTCTCAGGGCCCACCAAAAGGCCCTTCTCAGGGCCAAGCAAAAGGCCCTTCTCAGGGCCAACCAAAAGGCCCTTCTCAGGGCCAAGCAAAAGGCCCTTCTCAGGGCCAACCAAAAGGCCCTTCTCAGGGCCAATCCGAGGGTGCCTCGGCATCAGAGGCTAGCCGCGCGCCGTCTGCGACTAGCTTCTATAGCTCGGCGGGCGAGTTGCTGGACTCCGACGACGAATCCATCATGTCGTGTGGTTCGGCGATCGGTCGCCGGGACAAAATGAAGCGGGCTCATCAGAGGAAGGGGTCTGGGGGTTCCTCGGACACGGCGTCACAGCCGAGGGCCAAGAGACCGGTGTCAGACACTCACGACGTGGGTCTGGCAGAAGCCCAACGACAGTTGGACCTGTCTCGGCGGGCGCAGGTCCAGCAAGACCTGGAGGAGCGGGTTGCGGCCACAGAGCAGCGGACGCACGCCGCCCGGGCCAAGTCCGGGTACGGCGCGTCCCGTGTCCACTATGCGGACCACTCCCTTGCGGAGCTGCAGCTGATGGCTGAGGAGGACGAAGAGGAGATAGTGGCAGTCGCCTCTAAGTCCTCTAATCTTAAAGGGACTTTCCAAAAGTCCCTTAAATGTAGGGCCGCGAGCATGCGCGGCATCGTCGGGGAGCTGGTGCAGCGAAAGGCTACCGACGAAACGCGGCAACTGCAGGCGAAAGTCGATCGCCTGCAGTCAGAGGTCAGCCAGCTTCATCTGAAGCTGGCTGAAGCGACGGCCCGGCCGAACAAAAACATGTCCGAGCCAAGACCAGCGGCTGAGGCCCCGCCCTCCAACCTTGAGGATATAATCCGCAAGGTCGTAATGGAGGAAAGGGCCTTCACGAGAGCCTGTCTTGCGGGAATTGAGGACAGGCTCTTGCCGGAGAAACGCCTGCGACCGCCGCTCGCGGCAGACAGAAGGCCACGCGAGCCAGAGCTGTCCTCTGACGCCCATCTTCCGTCCACCACCCCATCCAACCAGCAAGGGTGGACGAAGGTGAAAAAGGGCAAAAAGAAGGCCCTGGCTGCCCCTACCACCCCCGCCACCACCACTCCCGGCCCGTCCCAGACAAAAGGCAAGGGAAAGGGGAAGGGGAAGACGTCGGCCGCCAAGCCCACCGCCGCTGCTCCCGCTGCTGCTCCTGTAGCTAATGGGGCCCCCGCCGCCAAGTCAAAGAGGAAGCTGGTTCCTCCGAAGACCGCAGCCGTTGTGGTGACGCTCACCGCTGAGGCTGTGGAGCGGGGAGAGACGTACGCGTCCGTAATGATGCGGGCGCGTGCCAACGCCGACCCTACCCAGCTGGGGATCGGTGCAGTCTCCTGCCGCCGGACCCAGGCCGGGGCTCGAATGTTCGAGTTCCCGGGGGCTCAGGGCGGCGCCAATGCGGACCTCTTCGCAACCAAGCTGCGAGAGGTCATCGCCGACGCGGCCAAGGTCACCAGGCCCGTAAAGTCTGTGGCCTTGGAGGTGACCGACCTCAACGACTCGGTCACCAAAGAGGAGGTGGTGGCGGCGGTCGCTGCGATGGGGGGCTGTGGCGTCACAGCGGTGCAAGGTCGGGCCATCAGGCCCGGCCGCGGCGGCATGGGCACCATTCGCCTCGAGTGCCCAGTCGCCGCAGCTGCAGCCGTCCTAGCCAAGGGACGGCTGACTGTCGGGTTCAGCTCGGGTGTAGTCCGGGCACTTGCAGCCCAGCCTCTGCGCTGCTACAAGTGTCTTGGAGTCGGACACACTCGGGCCCTTTGTCCGTCCGAGGTCGACAGGGCGGACAAATGCTTCCGCTGTGGCAAGGAAGGCCACAAGTCGGCCTCCTGCGAGGCCGCCACGCCGCACTGTGCGGTGTGTGCCGCCAGTGGCTGCCCGGCAGGCCACGTGATGATGGGGAGGAAGTGCAATCCTCCCCCTAAGAAGGGCAAAGCGCAGGCGCTGATCCGGCCTGTCGCTGCCACCGTTGCCGTCCCTGAGGCTGGGACATCGGCGGCGGTTGTGGAGGGGGGTGCGATGTCTGTCGATGGATAGTTCGGTCAAGCATCGCATCCTCCAGGCGAACACCAACCACTGCAGAGCGGCCCAGGATCTGCTGATGCAGACCATGGCCGAGTGGTTGGTGGACGTGGCGGCTGTCGCCGAGCCGTACTCAGTCCCTGGCCGTTGGCTGGGCGATCGGGACGGCTTGGTGGCATTGGTGACGCGGTCTTCCACGGACTCCCCTCCCCTCTCACTCTTAGAGAGGGGACCGGGATACGTGGCCGCCGCGTGGGGAGAATTAGCCCTTGTGGGCGTCTATTTCTCCCCGAACCGCCCTCTCTCGGATTTCGAGAACTTTCTCGAAATCCTCACCGCGGTGGTCGGGAGGGCGGCGCCACGCCAGGTCGCCGTACTGGGTGACCTGAACGCCAAGTCGACGGCCTGGGGCAACCCGGCCGGGTCCTGCAACGTCCGGGGACGCGCCGTGGAGTTTTGGGCGGCGTCGTGCGGTGTGTCCCTCCTGAACAGAGGGACCGTTCACACGTGTGTGCGGCAACGGGGAGGATCAGTGGTCGACGTCTCGTTTGCCACCCCCGTGCTAGCCGCCCACGTCGTGAACTGGCGGGTGGAGATGGTGGAGACCTTGTCGGACCACCGATATGTGCGGTTCGACATCAGCTCCACCCAGAGCTCCCGGGGAATTGCTCCAGGCTCGGGCCAATCTGCGTTCCCACGGTGGGCTCTCACCCGCCTGGACCGAGAGGCTGCGGAGGAGGCGGCGTTCGTCCAGGACTGGCTCGCGCCTCCTGTCGAGGTCCTGGACGTGGACGCCGCAGCGGCTCAGCTGAGGAGGTCGCTGACCGAGGTGTGCAACTCCAGCATGCCCCGGTCTCGCCGCCCAGCTCCCCGCCGCGCCGTCTATTGGTGGTCGGAGGAACTGGCGGGGCTCAGAACCGCCTGCGTGGCGGCCAGGAGGGCCTACACGCGGAGTCGAAGGCGCAGGCACCGAGACCCCACCAGCGAGGAGGCCCTCTATGCCGCGTACGTTGACGCAAAGACTGTCCTCAAGTCGGCAATGCGCGCGGCCGAAGATTCGGCGAGAGCCGAGATGTTAGAGGGTCTCGACAGGGACCCATTTGGAAGACCATACAAGGCGGCGCGGAATAAACTGCGCCCCTGTGGTCTTCCACTGACGGAGACACTCGAGCCGGCACTGCTGGACGGGGTGGTTCGGTCCCTGTTTCCGTCCAGGACCGACTTCACCCCGCCAGTGATGGATCCCCCGCGGGAGGCGGCTCCGCCGGAGGAGGAGGTCCCACCGGTTACGGTGGTGGAACTTTGCGCGGGGACTCTACACCTCCGCGCAAAGAATACAGCCCCAGGGCCGGACGGCGTTCCCGCACGGGTGGTGGCCATCGCCGCCTTACAGATGGAGGAGAGGTTTCGGGACCTGTTCAGCGCGTGTTTTACGACTGGGAGGTTCCCGAAACCTTGGAAGGAGGGGCGGCTATGCCTGCTCCGAAAGGAGGGACGCCCGGCGGACTCCCCCTCGGCTTACCGGCCCATCGTCTTGCTCGATGAGGTCGGTAAGTTGTTCGAGGGGATAATCGCCGACCGGCTAAAGAGCCTGCTGAGGACGGTGGGGCCGGACCTGTCGGACGCCCAATTCGGTTTCCGACGGGGTCGTTCGACGGTCGACGCGCTGGCCCTACTCAAGGGCCAGGTGAGGGAGGCCGTGGAGGCGGGCGACGGAGTGTTGGCGGTGTCATTCGACATAGCCAACGCCTTCAACTCCGTCCCCCACTCGACAATCTTGGAGGCGCTCCGGTACCACGGAGTGCCTCAGTACCTGCGCCGACTCTTGGCCAGCTACTTGGAGGACCGGGTGGTCCTCCTCGCAGACAAAACGGCCACAGTGAGGCGATACGGCGCAGAGTCTGGTGTTCCACAGGGGTCGGTCCTAGGACCACTGCTGTGGAACATTGGATTCGACTGGCTACTGCGGGGAACCCTCCTCCGTGGCACGAGCGTCATCTGTTACGCGGATGACACCCTCCTCGTCGCCCGGGGGAGGGACTTCAGGGAGGCGGCCAGTCTGGCCTCTGCCGGCGGATCCTTAGTGGCAGGAAGGATTCGCCGCCTCGGACTGAAGGTTGCGCTGCACAAAACCGAGGCCGTGTATTTTCACGGTCCACGGCAGCGCATCCCTCCCGACGGCCACATTATAGTGGAGGGCGTCAGGATCGAGGTCAAGGCCCAGATGAAGTACTTGGGCCTTGTCCTCGACAGCAGGTGGCGCTTCGGCCCACACTTTAGCGGGCTGTCGACGCGCCTGCTGAAGGCCGCGAACGCCTTGTCGTGGCTCCTCCCGAATCTGGGGGGTCCGAAGGCGCGATGCCGGCGCTTGTATGCCGGCATCCTCAGGAGCATGGCCCTTTACGGGGCCCCAATCTGGGCAGACTCCCTCCACAGACGGGAGAACGCCACGGCCATCCGCAGGCCCCAAAGGGCCATTGCACTGCGGGTGGCGAGGGCCTACCGCTCGGTGGGCTTCTCTGCGGCGTGCGCTCTGGCCGGCACCCCTCCTTGGGAGCTCGAGGCGTGGGTGCTGACCAGAGTGTACGAATGGACGGCGCGCCGCAAGGCGCTCGGGGAGCCCCCCGTCGCAGAAGAGCGGGAGGCCGTGCGGCAAGAGGCGAAGAAAGCAATCGTCCATCACTGGACGGAGGACCTCGACACTGCCGCATTCGGCCGCCGAACATTGGACGCGCTCGGGCCGGTCCTGAAGGATTGGCTCGAGCGGTCCCACGGTTTCCTCTCTTTCCGTCTGGTGCAGGTGTTGTCCGGACACGGGTGCTTCGGATCGCACCTGCATCGGATCCAAAGGGAGGAGACCCCGTCGTGCCACGACTGTGGCGCGGCGGAGGACACGGCGCAGCACACCCTCGAGGTGTGCCCAGCCTGGTCCGAGCTGCGCCACACACTGGTCGCAGCAGTCGGGCAGGACCTCTCGCTTCCCGGCGTCGTCAACTCGATGCTGGGAAGCGAGGGGGCCTGGGCAGCGGTCGCCTCCTTCTGCGAAGAGGTAATGTCACAGAAGGAGGCGGCGGAGCGCGTGCGGGAGGAAGACCCTCTCGCGGCGCCGCTCCGCAGGCGAAGACGGGGCGTGAGACGGCGGTTGTATGATCGTCGTCACGCGCCTCCAGGTGGTGAACAGCGGGAGACAGGCGCGGGGGCGCCTTCTCCTGCATTGCACTGTCCACCACCCACGTCGTCAGTCATTCCTGGGCCCCTCCCCCCCGACGGGAGGGGCCCGCCGGGCCCGCCGTAAAGGCGGGCGGTCGTCGGCGGGGGGCAGGATGGAAAGGCTCTGCCGATTCCCAGTCCCCCTCCACTCAGACGATGCGGGAATGCCGCTGGGTTGTTTAGTGGGTATACCGGTTCTACCGGGGAGTCCCACATACCCCTCCCGTCCCCCGACGGGTGGGCATGCGTAATGCATTTTTCCCAGCGCAAACAAAAAAAAAAAAAAAAAAAAAAAAAAAAAAAAAAAAAAAAAAAAAAAAAAAAAGGTTAGGTTGGGGTGCCTGGCAGAAAACCTCCCCGAGTGCTCAGTGACTGCTGGTCCTTTTGTTTTCTTGAGGACGAGCAGGCGCTGGGCCGGTGCACCCTGGGTGCGGGCAACAGTCTCCTCGTGAGGGGTGGGAAAGAGGAGATTGTTGTCCGTGGCGAATTTCTGCCGGAGCGGAGGAGTCGCTCCCGAGGGCTCTCTATCTGCACTCTGCAGCTGCAGAGTGCAGGACTAGGGAGCAAGGTGGGGTAGACCGCGGGCCGTTATATAGTCCGCGGTCTAGGGGTCTCCGCGGCGTGTACGTCGCGGTGCCTGAGGTGGGGAAGACCGTGGGTTGCTCCTCAACCTGCAGTCTAGGGGCATCCGCGGCGAGGTGCTTGAGCCACGGTGCCGGGTAGGTTAAGGTAGTTATAGGTTAGTTTAGGGAAAAAAAAAAAAAAAAAAAAATTAAAAATGGAAAAAAAAAAATATTAAAAAAGAAAAAAAAAATTAGATGAGTAGCATTAGTTTGTAGATACCGAGCAGCGGGCGGTATATCCTGCACCGGAGGCACCCGCGGGCCTCGGGAGGATGATCAAATACCCTCTCAAAAAGAGCGGCCGCATCGCCTTGGGGAAGCGATGTGCGTACCACCCATGTATAATATATGGAAATGTCGAAAATTATGAGTGATTTGTCGTGCGACCCGGCTGACGCCCGGCGCTCGCAGGTACCCGGGCCTGCGAGTGATAAATTGGTTACCGACGGACGCGCAGGGGTAGGCGACCAGGCCCCTGTTGCTGATAATATTACTGGAAACAGTCATTTAAAAAATATTGACGGAGGGCCGTGTGGACCGTCTTCCGTTAGGAAACGTCCACGCGACCCTGCTCTGGTGGGAGGTGGGTCGGTGGATCTGTCCTCAGATGAGGAAGGCCTGCTGGCCCCGAAGTTGTCGACCGCGAGGAGAGGTCGGCAGGCTTCGAGGGGGGCGAGTGCTTCACGGCCGCGGAGGGACGCACAGGGTAGATTCGTGCGCCCCAATACTCCGGCGGCCAGCGAAGCAGAGAGTGACTTGGGGGTCACTACCGAGGACCCTGGTGGCGAGAGTTGTGCCTCGCTAGGGAGCTCAAAGGCGGAGCTCAACGCCACCAGAAGAGAGCAGCGCAAAGCCGTCGCGGCCGACGAAGTGTCGGAAATGGCCCGACGCGCACGCGAGCGACGCGCTGCTCTAGCGGCGGAAGGGGGGGAACCATCTGCGGTGGCCCTAAGTCAGCTTGCCTTGGACGGGGTGGACCTAGTCCTGAAGGTTGCCACCAAATCCGGCAGCCTGAAGGGCACGTTCACCCGCGGTCTGAAGGAAGCTGCCGCGGACATTAAGGAGGCGGTGGGCATCCTCCTCAACAGGACGACCTCAGACGAGGTCGCGAAGTTGCAGGAGGAAAACAGCCGTCTCCGAAATGATTTGGAGGACCTCCGGCGACAAGTCGCTGCGCTGAGCGAGCAGCAACAGCGACGTACGTCAACTGATGCCGCATCGGTAGTGGCCCCGGCTCCCGCACCGAGACCGGCAAGCGCTCACACCGACGACGAGGTCGAGCGCATTGTCCGGCTCTGCATGCTTCAGTGCGGGAGCATGGTCAATGCTCGTATGGAGGCGATTTCTCGGCGCCTCCCTGCGGAAATCCTCCGTCCGCCCCTAGCGGCCGATACACGGCGGAGGGCTGAGGAGCCGCCGAGACCTGCGCCTCGGAAGGGGAAGCCCGCGGAGGGTGTAAAAAAGCCCGTGGAGGGAGCCCCATCAAGCGATCAGCCCACGACTGTCGGGTCTAAGGGTGAGACCTGGGCGACAGTCGTGGGCCGCAAGAAGGCCCGCAAAGCTGCCAAGGCGGCCTCAGCAACAGCGCGCGCCCCCGGCCGAACCGCAAAGGCGGTTGCGCAGCCTGTGCGGCGGACTGCCAAAGGCGGTCGCAAAGGACCGGCGATACGTGCTCCGCGTTCTGAAGCTGTGACGCTCACGCTACAGCCCGGAGCAGCGGAGCGCGGCGTAACGTACCAGTCGGTCATTGCCGAGGCCAAGGCCAAGATCAAATTATCAGATCTTGGTCTTCAGTCCGTCACCCTCAGGCAGGCTGCCACGGGTGCGCGGCTGTTCGAGGTGGCTGGTGCTGCGAGCGGCAGTGCCGAAAAGGCGGACGCTCTGGCCGCCAAGATGAGGGAGATCCTCAGCCCTGAGGACGTCCGGGTCTCCAGGCCAATGAAAACCGCAGAGGTGCGGATTGCTGGTCTGGACGATTCCGTGACCTCTGAAGAGGTGGTGACGGCCGTTGCCCGAAGCGGAGAGTGTCCGCCGGACAAGGTGCGGGCCGGCGATATACGCACCGACGCCACCGGACTCGGCGTGGTCTGGGTTCGGTGCCCTGTGGCGTCGGCGAACAGGATCGCTTTAAGCGGCAGATTGCTGGTTGGCTGGGTTGCAGCGAGGGTGAAACTCCTGCAGCCCCGGGCTTTGCGGTGCTTCCGGTGCCTGGAGAAGGGGCACGTCCGGGCAAAGTGCACCGCTGAGGTTGACCGTAGTGACCTCTGTTATCGCTGCGGTCAGCCCGGCCACAAGGCGGCCCAGTGTTCCGCGGCGCTCAACTGCAGCTTATGTTCGGCTGCAGGGAAGCCAGCGGGACACAAAGTGGGCGGAGGGGCCTGTGGCGCGCCTGCCAGCAAGGCCAAGAAGAAGAAGAAGAGGAGCTCTAAACCTGCCGGGGAAACCTCGCCGCCCGCGCAGGCTAGTAGCTCCGCGGTCGACTCCCGGCCTAGGACCGTTGCCGAGGGAATGGAATGTCAATAATGGCACAATTCCATTTCCTCCAGGGCAACATCAACCACTGTGCCAGAGCTCAGGATCTTTTACTCCAGAGCATGGCAGAGTGGTCGATCCACGTGGCTGTGGTCGCCGAACCGTACTTCATCCCCGCCCGTGACAACTGGCTGGGGTGCGCTGACGGTTTGGTGGCCATTATTGGCGAGACTCTGATCGACCCGTCTCGGGGCCGCGGCTGGGTTGCTGCGGTCTCGGGCGGCATCGTCATTGTGGGGGCGTATTTCTCCCCCAACAAGAGTCTCGCCGACTTCGAGAGTTTCCTTGTCGAGTTAGGCGCCGTCGTAGGCCACTATCACCCTCGTCCCGTTCTGGTGCTCGGAGATCTCAACGCCAAGTCATCGGCGTGGGGATCTCCGGTCACTGACCCTCGGGGCGAGGTGCTAGAAGAGTGGGTGGTGACGACTGGTCTGGTCGTCCTGAATCGGGGTTCGGAATACACGTGCGTGCGGCAGCGGGGCGGGTCGATAGTGGACGTCTCGCTCGCTAGCCCCTCTGTCGCCAGCCGAGTCCGCGACTGGCGTGTCGCCGTGGGGGTGGAGACGCTGTCGGACCATCGGTATATCCGGTTCGACGTCTCTGCCCAGACCGCGAGCGGCCGCCATCCAACAACCCCGATTAACGACGGCCCGCGTTGGGCGCTTAAGCGCATCGACAAGGAACTACTCGAGGAAGCTGCCTTAGTCCAGTCCTGGATTTGGGAGTCGACGACGGACGGCCCCGTCGACGTCGAAGCGGTGGCGCTGTGGTTTCGCGGGGCGATGACGCAGATCTGCGACGCGTCCATGCCCCGTGTCCGCCAACAGTCCGCAAGGCGCCAGGTGTACTGGTGGACCGACGAGATCGCGCGGCTGCGCGTTGAGTGCGTTGCGGCTCGCCGCCAGTACACGCGATACCGGAGACGACGTCGACGGGATTCCGTCGAGGAAGGCGCGCTGTATGAGGTGTACCGCGCGTCCAAGGAGACTCTGTGGCTGGCCATCGGCGACTCTAAGTCGCGTGCCAGGGAAGAGCTGCTGGGGTCCCTAGATCGGGATCCGTGGGGGCGCCCCTACCGTTGGGTACGGGGCAAGTTGCGTCCCTGGGCGCCTCCACTGGTGCAAAGCATGCAACCCCAGTTGCTAGAGGCGGTAGTATCGGCCCTCTTCCCTGAGCGAGCGGGACACGTTCCCCCGGCGATGGCTTCGCCCTCAGCCACAGACTCTCCAGAAGAGGAGAGCACCGATGTCCCCGAGGTGACGCAAGCAGAGACGAGAGCGGCCGTGTCGCGACTCCGGGCTAAGAACACAGCGCCTGGACCCGACGGAGTTCCTGGTCGAGCTCTCGTCCTGGCTCTGAAGGAGCTGGAGCCCCAGCTGAGGGGGCTCTTCACGGCATGTCTCGAGCAGGGTCAGTTTCCCAGTGTGTGGAAGGAGGGGAGGCTGGTCCTGCTCAGGAAGGAGGGGCGCCCCGCGGACTCGCCGTCCGCGTATCGGCCCATAGTGCTGCTCGACGAGGCGGGCAAACTTTTTGAGCGCATTATCGCAGATCGCCTCGTCAGCCACTTGTGCAGGGAGGGGCCGAACCTGGACGACAACCAATTCGGTTTTCGTCGGGGGCGCTCCACCACAGACGCCATCATGCGCGTGAGGGCCCTGGCGGAGGAGACGGTGTCCCAGGGTGGGGTGGTGATGGCGGTGTCTTTAGACATCTCCAACGCATTCAACACCCTACCCTGGAGTTGTATTCGGGAGGCTCTGAAATACCATCGCGTGCCTCCCTACCTCCGCCGTACAGTAGGGGCCTATCTGGAGGATAGATGCGTCACCTATCGGGGACGTGACGGTGCCGGTCGGCACCTCATGTCGTGCGGTGTTCCACAGGGATCGGTCTTGGGACCGCTCCTGTGGAACATCGGCTATGACTGGGTGCTGAGAGGCGAGCTCCCGTCGGGCGCCGACTTGACGTGTTATGCGGACGACACGCTTGTCGCTGCCCGGGGGAGCTCGCACAGGGAAGCGACGTTGATAGCCACGGCTGCGGTGTCACAGGTGGTGAACCGCATCCGGCGCCTGGGCCTGGAGGTGGCCCTAAACAAGTCGGAGGCCATGGTGTTTCATGGCCCCCGACGTGCGCCGGCGCCGGGATCACACATCGTGGTCAGCGGGGTCCGGATAGCTGTCGAGTCCACCATGAAGTATCTGGGATTGGTGCTCGACAGCCGATGGGGATTCGGGCCCCACTTCCGGCGGCTGGCGCCCAAGCTGATGGGTGCAGCGGGCGCGCTTTCAACGTTGCTTCCTAACTTGGGGGGCCCGAGCGCCGCCTGTAGGCGGTTGTACGTGGGAATCGTGCGGTCCATGGCCCTGTATGGGGCCCCTGTGTGGGCGATGGACATGACGGCCGGCACTCTCGCCATTCTGCGCAAACCGCAGAGGGCGATGGCCGTCAGAGTCGTCCGCGGGTACCGCACGATTTCCTACGAGGCGGCTTGTGTCCTGGCCGGATCTCCGCCCTGGGACCTTGAGGCGAAAGTACTCGCGTCATTATATCGATGGCGCGAGGAAGAGCGGGCACGGGGCTCGAGGCCGGTGCAGCGGCAGATCGCGCTGCGCCGAGAGGAGCTCCATCAGGTCTTGGTGGCGGAATGGCGGCTAAGGCTTCTGCGCCCTACCGCCGGCCTCGCTACCGTCGAGGCGATCCGGCCAGTACTCGACGACTGGCTCGGGAGAAGGCACGGCTCCCTGTCGTTTAGGGTGACGCAGGTGCTGTCGGGGCACGGCTGCTTCGGCAAGTACCTGTGCCGCATAGGCAGGGAGCCGGACGCTCGGTGCCACCATTGCGTCCATTGCGGGGAGGACACGGCGCAACACACGCTCGCCGAGTGTGTAGCTTGGGAGGAGCAGCGCCGTGTCCTCACAAATGAAGTAGGAGGCGATCTGTCGCTGCCGGCCGTAGTGCGGGGGATGGTCGGTAGCGCAGAGTCGTGGGACGCGGTGGTGTCCTTCTGCGAGGACGTGATGTCGCAGAAGGAAACTGCGGAACGGGAGAGGGAGATCTCGACTCCCTTCCCCGGCCGCAGAAGGCGCACCGGGCGCAGGAGAAGGGCGGACAACGCCCTTTTCCGGCCCCCATGAATGGGTCCAGGGGCGTGGGACTTGGGGAAGTCCTCGCCCCCTATTTGAAGGACCCGAGGCGAAGGCGCGCGCGGGTGTCGGCGCGCGCCTCTGAGGCGATACACGGGGTAGTTAAACACCTCACTACCCCGTGCAGGAGACGAGGCCCGGCCAGACCGGGCCAGCACTAGTGTGGGGCTGCGGAAGAATTTCGATTCCCGCGGCCCCGCGCGCACGTGCGAGGAGACACCGGGGTGGTTTTAGCCGGTAAGAGTCCGGCACGCCCCTCCGCCTTTTCCCCAGGCGGAGGTAGTCCATGAGGATTTCCCCCCGTAAAAAAAAAAAAAAAAAAAAAAGGTTAGGTTAGGTTCCGACGGGGGGGGGGTGCATGTTGAAGAGCCTCCTCGTGGCGCACCCTGGGCAACGTCGGCTCCAATTTCTCCCAGTGCGGTTTTGGGGGACAATTGGGGCTGGCGGCTAATCTTCAACAAGCGGGGAAAGGTCACGGTTCCAAACACCGATCATGCTTGATGGTCGGTGAAGGGAACCGGGCTACAGAGGGCAGATACGCCCACTCCTCCTCTGCTTACAGAGGGAGGTGAGTGGGCGTAGACTGGGCAGGGCCGCCGATGCGGAACAGGCGGTCGTGTCCCGGAGGGAGGCAGCGGCGCGCGCGGGGGATGATTCTCTCGCGCGGCGCCGCTCCGGAGAGGGGAGGGGTCGAGGAAGACGCCGGTCTGGTAGTCACCTCCGGCTCCTCCCGGGTGGAGGCCAGCAGGCGGTGGGTGCGGGGGCGCCCTTTGCCTGCATTGCACGGGCCTCCACCAGTGTCGGACGGGAGTGGCCGGGTGTTCCCGGCCATTCCCGTAGCCCCCCCAGTTAAATGGGGGGCATGCGGGGCCCGCCAAATAGGCGGGCATACGCCGGGAGGGCTGTGGAAGCAGAGGCTGAGCCAATTTCCCATAGCCCTCCCATCACGGCGTTGTGGGAACACCGCTGAGTTTTAGTGGGTATACTGTCGGTTGCGGATTTCGACAGGAGTCCCACATACCCCGTCTCGTCCCCCACGAGCGGGGATGCATAAAGCATTTCTCAGCGACAAAAAAAAAAAAAAAAAAAAAGGTTCCGACGGGGGGGGGGGGGGGGGGGGTGTGCATGTTGAAGAGCCTCCTCGTGGCGCACCCTGGGCAACGTCGGCTCCAATTTCTCCCAGTGCGGTTTTGGGGGACAATTGGGGCTGGCGGCTAATCTTCAACAAGCGGGGAAAGGTCGCGGTTCCAATCGCCGATCATGCTTGATGGTCGGTGAAGGGAACCGGGCTACAGAGGGCAGATACGTCCACTCCTCCTCTGCTTACAGAGGGAGGTGAGTGGGCGTAGACTGGGCAGGGCCGCCGATGCGGAACAGGCGGTCGTGTCCCGGAGGGAGGCAGCGGCGCGCGCGCGGGGGTAAGATTCTCTCGCGCGGCGTCGCTCCGGAGAGGGGAGGGGTCGAGGAAGACGCCGGTCTGGTAGTCACCTCCGGCTCCTCCCGGGTGGAAGCCAGCAGGCAGTGGGTGCGGGGGCGCCCTTTGCCCGTATTGCACGGGCCTCCACCAGTGTCGGACGGGAGTGGCCGGGTGTTCCCGGCCATTCCCGTAGCCCCCAGCTTCTGCGAAGAAGTAATGTCACAGAAGGAGGCGGCGGAGCGCGTGCGGGAGGAAGACCCTCTCGCAGCGCCGCTCCGCAGGCGAAGACGGGGCGTGAGACGGCGGTTGTATGATCGTCGTCACGCGCCTCCAGGTGGTGAACAGCGGGAGACAGGCGCGGGGGCGCCTTCGTCTCCTGCATTGCACTGTCCACCACCCACGTCGTCAGTCATTCCTGGGCCCCTCCCCCCCGACGGGACGGGCCCGCCGGGCCCGCCGTAAAGGCGGGCGGTCGTCGGCGGGGGGCAGGATGGAAAGGCTCTGCCGATTCCCAGTCCCCCTCCACTCAGACGATGCGGGAATGCCGCTGGGTTGTTTAGTGGGTATACCGGTTCTACCGGGGAGTCCCACATACCCCTCCCGTCCCCCGACGGGTGGGCATGCGTAATGCATTTTTCCCAGCGCAAACAAAAAAAAAAAAAAAAAAAAAAGGTTAGGTTAGGTTGGGGGACCACCCCACAGTGCTTGCGTCCACGTCGCGTCCCCTGGGCAACGACCCGGTTCTGACCACCGTAACGGAGTGGCAGACCGGTGTTCGGCTAAAGTGCACTGTGCAGTCGTAGCGTATTTTATCTTTGTAGCGAATTTTATTTTAATGTTGGAACCTGCGACACCTGCGGAGGCTATGCCAAAGCGATCGAGGACCGCCTCCGGGCGTTTTAAAAAAGGCCCTTCTCAGGGCCAACCAAAAGGCCCTTCTCAGGGCCAAGCAAAAGGCCCTTCTCAGGGCGAACCAAAAGGCCCTTCTCAGGGCCAAGCAAAAGGCCCTTCTCAGGGCCAACCAAAAGGCCCTTCTCAGGGCCAATCTGAGGGTGCCTCGGCATCAGAGGCTAGCCGCGCGCAGTCTGCGACTAGCTTCTATAGCTCGGCGGGCGAGTTGCTGGACTCCGACGACGAGTCCATCATGTCGTGTGGTTCGGCGATTGCTCGCCGGGACACAATGAAGCGGGCTTATCAGCGGAAGGGGTCTGGGGGTTCCTCGGACACTGCGTCACAGCCGAGGGCCAAGAGGCCGGTGTCTGACACCCACGACGTGGGTCTGGCAGAAGCCCAACGCCAGTTGGACCTGTCGCGGCGGGCGCAGGTCCAGCAAGACCTGGAGGAGCGGGTTGCGGCCACGGAGCAACGGACGCACGCCGCCCGGGCCAAGTCCGGGTACGGCGCGTCCCGCGTCCACTATGCGGACCACTCCCTTGCGGAGCTGCAGCTGATGGCTGAGGAGGACGAAGAGGAGATAGTGGCAGTCGCCTCTAAGTCCTCCAATTTAAAAGGGACATTCCAAAAGTCGCTTAAATGCAGGGCCGCGAGCATGCGCGGCATCGTTGGGGAGCTGGTGCAGCGGAAGGCTACCGACGAAACGCGGCAACTGCAGGCGAAAGTCGATCGCCTGCAGTCAGAGGTCAGCCAGCTTCATCTGAAGCTGGCTGAAGCCACGGCCCGGCCGAACAAAAACATGTCCGAGCCGAAACCAGCGGCTGAGGCCCCGCCCTCCAACCTTGAGGATATAATCCGCAAGGTCGCAATGGAGGAAAGGGCCTTCACGAGAGCCTGTCTTGCGGGCATAGAGGACAGGCTCTTGCCGGAGAAACGCCTGCGACCGCCGCTCGCGGCGGACAGTCGGCCACGCCAGCCAGAACTGTCCTCCCAGGACGCCCATCTTCCGTCCACCACCCCATCCAACCAGCAGGGGTGGACGAAGGTGAAAAAGGGCAAAAAGAAGTCCAAGACGGTGGCTGCCCCTGCCACCCCCGCCACCACCCCTCCCAGCCCGCCTCAGAAAACAGGCAAGGGAAAGGGGAAGGGGAAGACGTCGGCCCCGAAGCCCAACGCCGCTGCTCCCGTTGCTGCTCCTGCAGCTAATAGGGCCCCCGCCGCCAAGTCAAAGAGGAAGCTGGTTCCTCCGAATACCGCAGCCGTAGTGGTGACGCTCACCGCTGAGGCTGTGGAGCGGGGGGAGACGTACGCGTCCGTAATGATGCGGGCGCGTGCCAACGCCAATCCCACCCAGCTGGGGATCGGCACAGTATCCTGCCGCCGGACCCAGGCCGGGGCTCGAATGTTCGAGTTCCCGGGGGCTCAGGGCGGCGCCAACGCGGACCTCTTCGCTACCAAGCTCCGAGAGGTCATCGCCGACGCGGCCAAGGTCACCAGGCCCGTAAAGTCTGTGGCCTTGGAGGTGACCGACCTCGACGACTCGGTCACCAAAGAGGAGGTAGTCGCGGCGGTCGCAGCGATGGGGGGCTGTGGCGTCACAGCGGTGCAAGGACGGGCCATTAGGCCCGGGCGCGGCGGCATGGGCACCATACGCCTCGAGTGCCCAGTCGCCGCAGCTGTAGCCGTCCTAGCCAAGGGACGGCTGACTGTCGGGTTCAGCTCGGGTGTAGTCCGGGCACTTGCAGCCCAGCCTCTGCGCTGCTACAAGTGTCTTGGAGTCGGACACACTCGGGCCCTTTGTCCGTCCGAGGTCGACAGGGCGGACAAATGCTTCCGGTGTGGCAAGGAAGGCCACAAGTCGGCCTCCTGCGAGGCCGTCACGCCGCACTGTGCGGTGTGTGCCGCCAGTGGCTGCCCGGCAGGCCACGTGATGATGGGGAGGAAGTGCAATCCTCCCCCTAAGAAGGGCAAAGCGCAGGCGCTGATCCGGCCTGTCGCTGCCACCGTTGCCGTCCCTGAGGCTGGGACATCGGCGGCGGTTGTGGAGGGGGGTGCGATGTCTGTCGATGGATAGTTTGGTCAAGCATCGCATCCTCCAGGCGAACACCAACCACTGCAGAGCGGCCCAGGATCTGCTGATGCAGACCATGGCCGAGTGGTTGGTGGACGTGGCGGCTGTCGCCGAGCCGTACTCAGTCCCTGGCCGTTGGCTGGGCGATCGGGAGGGCTTGGTGGCATTGGTGACGCGGTCTTCCACGGACTCCCCTCCCCTCTCGCTCTTAGAGAGGGGACCGGGATACGTGGCCGCCGCGTGGGGAGAATTAGCCCTTGTGGGCGTCTATTTCTCCCCGAACCGCCCTCTCTCGGATTTCGAGAACTTTCTCGAAATCCTCACCGCAGTGGTCGGGAGGGTGGCGCCACGCCAGGTCGCCGTACTGGGTGACCTGAACGCCAAGTCGACGGCCTGGGGCAACCCGGCCGGGTCCTGCAACGTCCGGGGACGCGCCGTGGAGTTTTGGGCGGCGTCGTGCGGTGTGTCCCTCCTGAACAGAGGGACCGTTCACACGTGTGTGCGGCAACGGGGAGGATCAGTGGTCGACGTCTCGTTTGCCACCCCCGTGCTAGCCGCCCACGTCGTGAACTGGCGGGTGGAGATGGTGGAGACCTTGTCGGACCACCGATATGTGCGGTTCGACATCAGCTCCACCCAGAGCTCCCAGGGAATTGCTCCAGGCTCAGGCCAATCTGCGTTCCCACGGTGGGCTCTCACCCGCCTGGACCGAGAGGCTGCGGAGGAGGCGGCGTTCGTCCAGGACTGGCTCGCACCTCCTGTCGAGGTCCTGGACGTGGACGCCGCAGCGGTTCAGCTGAGGAGGTCCCTGACCGAGGTGTGCAACTCCAGCATGCCCCGGTCTCGCCGCCCAGCTCCCCGCCGCGCCGTCTATTGGTGGTCGGAGGAACTGGCGGGGCTCCGAACCGCCTGCGTGGCGGCCAGGAGGGCCTACACGCGGAGTCGAAGGCGCAGGCACCGAGACCCCACCAGCGAGGAGGCCCTCTATGCCACGTACGTCGCGGCAAAGACGGTCCTGAAGTCGGCCATGCGCGCGGCCGAAGATTCGGCGAGAGCCGAAATGTTGGAGGGTCTCGACAGGGACCCATTTGGAAGACCATACAAGGCGGCGCGGAATAAACTGCGCCCACAGGGTCTTCCACTGACGGAGACCCTCGAGCCGGCATTGCTGGACGGGGTGGTCCGGTCCCTGTTTCCGTCCAGGACCGACTTCACCCCGCCAGTGATGGATCCCCCGCGGGAGGCGGCTCCGCCGGAGGAGGAGGTCCCCCCGGTGACGGCGGTGGAACTTTGCGCGGGGACTCTACACCTCCGCGCAAAGAACACAGCCCCAGGGCCGGACGGCGTTCCCGCACGGGTGGTGGCCATCGCCGCCTCACACATGGAGGAGAGGTTTCGGGACCTCTTCAGCGCGTGTCTTACGACTGGGAGGTTCCCGAAACCTTGGAAGGAGGGGCGGCTATGCCTGCTCCGAAAGGAGGGACGCCCGGCGGACTCCCCCTCGGCTTACCGGCCCATCGTCTTGCTCGATGAGGTCGGTAAGTTGTTCGAGGGGATAATCGCCGACCGGCTAAAGAGCCTGCTGAGGACCGTGGGGCCGGACCTGTCGGACGCCCAATTCGGTTTCCGACGGGGTCGTTCGACGGTCGACGCGCTGGCCCTACTCAAGGGCCAGGTGAGGGAGGCCGTGGAGGCGGGCGACGGAGTGTTGGCGGTGTCATTCGACATAGCCAACGCCTTCAACTCCGTCCCCCACTCGACAATCTTGGAGGCGCTCCGATACCACGGAGTGCCTCAGTACCTGCGCCAACTCTTGGCCAGCTACTTGGAGGACCGGGTGGTCCTCCTCTCGGACAAGACGGCCACAGTGAGGCGATACGGCGCAGAGTCCGGTGTTCCACAGGGGTCTGTCCTAGGACCACTGCTGTGGAACATTGGATTCGACTGGCTACTGCGGGGAACCCTCCTCCGTGGCACGAGCGTCATCTGTTACGCGGATGACACCCTCCTCGTCGCCCGGGGGAGAGACTTCAGGGAGGCGGCCAGTCTGGCCTCTGCCGGCGGATCCTTAGTGGCAGGAAGGATTCGCCGCTTGGGGTTGAAGGTTGCGCTGCACAAAACCGAGGCCGTGTATTTTCACGGTCCACGGCAGCGCATCCCTCCCGACAGCCACATTATAGTGGAGGGCGTCAGGATCGAGGTCAAGGCCCAGATGAAGTACTTGGGCCTTGTCCTCGACAGCAGGTGGCGCTTCGGCCCACACTTTAGCGGGCTGTCGACGCGCCTGCTGAAGGCCGCGAACGCCCTGTCGTGGCTCCTCCCGAACCTGGGGGGTCCGAAGGCGCGATGCCGGCGCTTGTATGCTGGCATCCTCAGGAGCATGGCCCTTTACGGGGCCCCAATCTGGGCAGACTCCCTCCACAGGCGGGAGAACGCCACGGCCATCCGCAGGCCCCAAAGGGCCATTGCACTGCGGGTGGCGAGGGCCTACCGCTCGGTAGGCTTCTCTGCGGCGTGCGCTCTGGCCGGCACCCCTCCTTGGGAGCTCGAGGCGTGGGTGCTGACCAGAGTGTACGAATGGACGGCGCGCCGTAAGGCGTTAGGGGAGCCCCCCGCCGCAGAAGAGCGGGAGGCCGTGCGGCAAGAAGCGAAGGACGCAATCGTCCATCACTGGACGGAGGACCTCGCCACTGCCGCATTCGGCCGCCGAACACTGGACGCGCTCGGGCCGGTCCTGAAGGATTGGCTCGAGCGGTCCCACGGTTTCCTCTCTTTCCGTCTGGTGCAGGTGTTGTCCGGCCACGGGTGCTTCGGATCGCACCTGCATCGGATCCAAAGGGAGGAGACCCCGTCGTGCCACGACTGTGGCGCGGCGGAGGACACGGCACAGCACACCCTCGAGGTGTGCCCGGCCTGGTCCGAGCTGCGTCTACCTTTGGTCGCAGCGGTCGGGCAGGACCTCTCGCTTCCCGGCGTCGTCAACTCGATGCTGGAAAGCGAGGGGGCCTGGGCAGCGGTCGCCTCCTTCTGCGAAGAGGTAATGTCACAGAAGGAGGCGGCGGAGCGCGTGCGGGAGGACGACCCTCTCGCGGCGCCGCTCCGCAGGCGAAGACGGGGCGTGAGACGGCGGTTGTATGATCGTCGTCACGCGCCTCCAGGTGGTGAACAGCGGGAGACAGGCGCGGGGGCGCCTTCTCCTGCATTGCACTGTCCACCACCCACGTCGTCAGTCATTCCTGGGCCCCTCCCCCCCGACGGGAGGGGCCCGCCGGGCCCGCCGTAAAGGCGGGCGGTCGTCGGCGGGGGGCAGGATGGAAAGGCTCTGCCGATTCCCTGTCCCCCTCCACTCAGACGATGCGGGAATGCCGCTGGGTTGTTTAGTGGGTATACCGGTTCTACCGGGGAGTCCCACATACCCCTCCCGTTCCCCGACGGGTGGGCATGCGTAATGCATTTTTCCCAGCGCAAACAAAAAAAAAAAAAAAAAAAAAAAAAAAAGGTTAGGTTGGGGTGCATGTTGAAGAGCCTCCTCGTGGCGCACCCTGGGCAACGTCGGCTCCAATTTCTCCCAGTGCGGTTTTGGGGGACAATTGGGGCTGGCGGCTAATCTTCAACAAGCGGGGAAAGGTCGCGGTTCCAATCACCGATCATGCTTGATGGTCGGTGAAGGGAACCGGGCTACAGAGGGCAGATACGTCCACTCCTCCTCTGCTTACAGAGGGAGGTGAGTGGGCGTAGACTGGGCAGGGCCGCCGATGCGGAACAGGCGGTCGTGTCCCGGAGGGAGGCAGCGGGGCGCGCGCGGGGGATGATTCTCTCGCGCGGCGCCGCTCCGGAGAGGGGAGGGGTCGAGGAAGACGCTGGTCTGGTAGTCACCTCCGGCTCCTCCCGGGTGGAGGCCAGCAGGCGGTGGGTGCGGGGGCGCCCTTTGCCTGTATTGCACGGGCCTCCACCAGCGTCGGACGGGAGTGGCCGGGTGTTCCCGGCCATTCCCGTAGCCCCCCCAGTTAAATGGGGGGCATGCGGGGCCCGCCAACTAGGCGGGCATACGCCGGGAGGGCTGTGGAAGCAGAGGCTGTGCCAATTTCCCATAGCCCTCCCATCACGGCGTTGTGGGAACACCGCTGAGTTTTAGTGGGTATACTGTCGAGTGCGGATTTCGACAGGAGTCCCACATACCCCGTCTCGTCCCCCACGAGCGGGGATGCATAAAGCATTTCTCAGCGACAAAAAAAAAAAAAAAAAAAAAAAAAAAAGGTTAGGTTGGGGTTCGACAGCAGGTGGCGCTTCGGCCCACACTTTAGCGGGCTGTCGACGCGCCTGCTGAAGGCCGCGAACGCCTTGTCGTGGCTCCTCCCGAATCTGGGGGGTCCGAAGGCGCGATGCCGGCGCTTGTATGCCGGCATCCTCAGGAGCATGGCCCTTTACGGGGCCCCAATCTGGGCAGACTCCCTCCACAGGCGGGAGAACGCCACGGCCATCCGCAGGCCCCAAAGGGCCATTGCACTGCGGGTGGCGAGGGCCTACCGCTCGGTGGGCTTCTCTGCGGCGTGCGCTCTGGCCGGCACCCCTCCTTGGGAGCTCGAGGCGTGGGTGCTGACCAGAGTGTACGAATGGACGGCGCGCCGCAAGGCGCTCGGGGAGCCCCCCGTCGCAGGAGAGCGGGAGGCCGTGCGGCAAGAGGCGAAGGACGCAATCGTCCATCACTGGACGGAGGACCTCGCCACTGCCGCATTCGGCCGCCGAACACTGGACGCGCTCGGGCCAGTGCTGAAGGATTGGCTCGAGCGGTCCCACGGTTTCCTCTCTTTCCGTCTGGTGCAGGTGTTGTCCGGCCACGGGTGCTTCGGATCGCACCTGCACCGGATCCAAAGGGAGGAGACCCCGTCGTGCCACGACTGTGGCGCGGCGGAGGACACGGCACAGCACACCCTCGAGGTGTGCCCGGCCTGGTCCGAGCTGCGCCTACCTTTGGTCGCAGCGGTCGGGCAGGACCTCTCGCTTCCCGGCGTCGTCAACTCGATGCTGGAAAGCGAGGGGGCCTGGGCAGCGGTCGCCTCCTTCTGCGAAGAGGTAATGTCACAGAAGGAGGCGGCGGAGCGCGTGCGGGAGGAAGACCCTCTCGCGGCGCCGCTCCGCAGGCGAAGACGGGGCGTGAGACGGCGGTTGTATGATCGTCGTCACGCGCCTCCAGGTGGTGAACAGCGGGAGACAGGCGCGGGGGCGCCTTCTCCTGCATTGCACTGTCCACCACCCACGTCGTCAGTCATTCCTGGGCCCCTCCCCCCCGACGGGAGGGGCCCGCCGGGCCCGCCGTAAAGGCGGGCGGTCGTCGGCGGGGGGCAGGATGGAAAGGCTCTGCCGATTCCCAGTCCCCCTCCACTCAGACGATGCGGGAATGCCGCTGGGTTGTTTAGTGGGTATACCGGTTCTACCGGGGAGTCCCACATACCCCTCCCGTCCCCCGACGGGTGGGCATGCGTAATGCATTTTTCCCAGCGCAAACAAAAAAAAAAAAAAAAAAAAAAAAAAAAAAAAAAAGGTTAGGTTGGGGTGCATGTTGAAGAGCCTCCTCGTGGCGCACCCTGGGCAACGTCGGCTCCAATTGTCCACCACGTCTTGGTGGACAATTGGGGCTGGCGGCTAATCTTCAACAAACGGGGAAAGGTCATGGTTCCAATCACCGATCATGCTTTGATGGTCGGTGAAGGGAACCGGGCTACAGACGGTCAATACGTCCACTCCTCCTCTGCTTACAGAGGTAGTTGAGTGGGCGTAGACTGGGAAGGACCGCCGCTGCAGTGCAGGCGCACCAATGCGGCGCGTGTTTTTCTCCTCGAGGAGAGAACTTTCGGCGGGTTCGCTGAGTCGGGATGGCCGGACAGCGAACGGAGGCATGCCTAATGCCGCCGCCGGGGGCTTGGCTTAATTGCCTGGCCCAGAGGAAGGCTACCTCTAAGATAAAAAACCACCCAATCCTAAGCTTTGAAGCGCGGTGAGAGGATGCATGGCTGGAGGGAGTCCAGTCGTTAGCGCTTCCCCTGCAGAGCACCTGCCGCACTCTGCAGTATGTAGGCTTACCGGGTATCTAGGCTCTGCCCGGTGGACATTTAGGACCTATATCGACTCGTGGGATTTATATGGAGAAAAAAATACAAAAACAACAAAAAAGTGAATTGCCGATCGTGTTGGTCGAGCAGATGGGTGTCATGTCAGGTACGGTGTCAGACTCTGACACCGCATCTGAGAGGATGAGTGTGGCGAGTGTGGCGAGCGTAAGCTCAAAGCACTCGCGGACTGAGGAGGAGATGGTTGGGCTTCCTTCCAAATTTTGGAGGAAGCGCCCACGTAAAGAGGACGAGAGGCGCGTGGGGATGACAGGCCTCTCTTCTAGCGAGGAGAACCTGCCAGCCGCCAAGGTGCTGGCCGGCAGGAGAGGACGTGGTCGCGCAATTGGTGGAGCGTCAGCTCCTTCCACCTCACGTGACTCTCTGGGGCGCTTTTTAAAACGCCCCGACACGCCGGCACCCAGCGGAGGAAGTGACCCGGGGACCAAGCAAGTGGAGAGTGCTTGCACCCAAAACTCTTTGGTCACCACAAAGGGGGAAATCCAACTCGCTAGAAGAGAGGAGAGACGGGCAGTTGCTCTGGATGAGGTGGCTGAAATGGCTGGTCAGGCCAGAGAGCGGCGGTCTGCTCGCTTGACCGCTGCTGAGGATTTGTCGGCGGCGGCCCTAAGCCGCCAAGTATTGGACGGCGTGGACGTGGTCCTGAAGGTTGCCACCAAGTCTGGCAACTTGAAGGGCACGTTCACGCGAGCTCTTAAAGAGGCGGCGGAGGAGATTAAGGAGGCGGTGGGAGTCCTCCTTAATCGCACGACCTCGGAGGAGACTGCAAAATTACAGGAGGAGAACAGCCGTCTCCTATCCGAGATGGAGGTCATCCGGCGGGAACTTGCCGCTCTAAGGGCCGACTTTAGTCGGCAACAAGAACGTGCCGCTCCTGCACCATCCGCGTCCACTCCAACACCTGGCTGCCTGCAAGCTGAGTTGGTTGCGGAGGTGGCCCGAACCGTCATGCTCCAAGTAGGGGGCATGATGAATGCCCGCCTCGAAGGGTTGGAGTCGAGACTCCTCCCAGCCCAGACACTCCGTCCGCCACTCGCAGCGGACAATCGGAGGAAAGAAGGGACCTCAATGGTGGCCAAAAACTCTGCGGCTGGGACCAAAAAGCCCGCGGATCGGCCCAGAAAGCCCGTGGAGTACACGTCCGCGCCCACTTCCCGGACGGCCGCGTCACCGGCAGCCGCTCCCCCGCCGACCACACCCTCGGCGACCGCACCCGGGTCCACCAAGGAGACCTGGACGACGGTCGTCAAGAAGGGCCGCCGCAAGCGGAAGACGGCGCCGCCGGTACCCGCTAGAGCACCGGCACCCAAGAAGGCTCAGGGGCCGCCTAGGATCAGAACCCCACGCTCCGCGGCTGTAGTGATCACGCTGCAGCCCGGAGCCGTCGAAAGGGGCGTCTCGTATAAGGCGGTCCTAACGGAGGCGAGGGCCAAAGTCGCGTTCCCCGACCTTGGCATACCGTCCGGCCTCAGAATGAGGCCGGCGATGACGGGGGCGCGACTGCTTGAGGTGTCGGGTGCCTCTAGCGGCGAAAAGGCGGACATCCTGGCCGCCAAGCTGAGGGAGGTTCTCAACCCGGAGGACGTCCGGGTGTCCAGGCCTACGAAGACCGTTGAGCTGCGCGTCGATGGCCTGGATGACTCGACGACCCCGGCAGAGGTCGTGGCGGCCGTGGCCCGAGTCGGCGGATGTCCGCCCGATGATGTGCGGACGGGCGAGATTCGCATCGATGCTTCCGGGCTCGGCGCGATCTGGGTGCGGTGCCCGGTGGCGGCGGCGAACAAAATCGCCGACGCTGGGCGTCTGTTGGTGGGGTGGGTGGCAGCGAGGGTGAAGCAGCTGCAACCCAGGGCCTTGCGGTGCTACCGTTGCTTCGACATTGGGCATGTCAGAGCACGGTGCACCGCCGAAATAGACCGCAGCGAGCAGTGCTATCGCTGCGGTCAGGCCGGCCACAAGGCGGCCCAGTGCTCCGCGGCGCCCAACTGCAGCCTCTGTACAGCTGCAGGGAGGCCCGCTGGCCACAGAGTGGGCGGAAAGGCCTGTGGTGCGCCCGCCCAGAAAGGGAAGAGAAGGGGTGTCAAGGCTGCCGGGGGCTTTCTACCCCCCCCTCAGCCTGGCTGCCCTTCGGCCGACTGCCGGCCTAGGAATGGTGCGGGGGGAATGGATTGCGCATAATTGCGCTCTACCATTTCCTCCAGGGCAATCTCAACCACGCTGCCAGAGCACAGGATCTCTTGCTCCAGAGCATGGCAGAGTGGTCGATTCACGTGGCTGTGGTCGCCGAACCGTACTTTGTCCCCCCCAGGGATAACTGGTTGGGAGACCTAGACGGTTTGGTGGCCATCATTGGCGGGGCTCTTGTCAACCCGTCCCGAGGTCACGGCTGGGTAGCCGCCCTCGTGGACGGCATTGGTACGGTTGGGGCGTATTTTTCGCCCAACAAGAGTCTCGTCGACTTCGAGAGGTTCCTTGTCGAGTTGGGTGCCGTCGTGGGCCGACTCCTCCCTCGCCCTGTGTTGTTGCTGGGGGATCTCAACGCCAAGTCTGCGGCGTGGGGATCTCCTGTGACCGATGCTAGGGGCGAGGTGCTAGAGGAGTGGGCGGTCACGACTGGCTTGACCGTCTTAAATCAGGGCTCGGTCCACACGTGCGTGCGGCAGCGGGGTGGCTCTATAGTGGACGTCTCGTTCGCTAGCCCCGCTGTCGCGAGCCGTGTCCGCGACTGGCGTGTCGCCGTGGAGGTGGAGACGTTGTCGGATCACCGATACATCCGTTTCGACGTCTCCGCCCAGACCACCGGTGGCCACGGTTCGATGGCCCCGCGAATGGACGGTCCGCGCTGGGCGCGTAAGCGCATCGACAGGGAGCTTCTCGAGGAGGCCGCTATTGTCCAGGCCTGGTTCCGGGAGTCGGCAACGAACGGACCCGTCGACGTCGAGCAGGAGGCGCTGTGGTTCCGCGGGGCGATGACGCAAATCTGCGACGCGTCCATGCCCCGGGTCCACGCACAGTCAGCAAGGCGCCAGGTGTACTGGTGGACCGCCGAGATCGCGCAGCTGCGCGTAGCGTGCGTCGCGGTTAGACGCCAGTACACCCGATACCGGAGGAGACGTCGTCGGGTCCCTGACGAAGAAGCCGCGCTGTACGAGGAGTACCGCGCGGCGAAGGAGGCTCTGTGGCTGGCCATCGGCGAGGCGAAAACGCGAGCCAGGGAGGAGATGTTGGAGACTCTAGACGTGGATCCGTGGGGGCGCCCTTATCGCGCGGTCCGAGGGAAACTTCGAGCCGCGGCGCCCCCACTTACGGAGAGTCTTCAACCCGAGCTGCTGGAGGAAACAGTTACAGCCCTCTTCCCGGCGAGAGCGGAGCGCAGTCCGCCGCCGATGGCTGTGCCCACAGCCGCAGAGCCTACAGGAGAGAACGCCATCAGCGTCCCAGAGGTGACACAGGCAGAGACGGGGGCAGCCGTGATGCGGCTCCGGGCCAAGAACGTGGCGCCGGGGCCCGATGGGATTCACGGCTGCGTGTTAGCCCTCGCTCTGAAGGAGCTTGAGCCCCAACTGAGAGGACTCTACACAGCGTGTCTTGAGCGGGGCCAGTTTCCCACTTTGTGGAAATCTGGTCGTCTGGTCCTGCTCAGGAAGGCGGGGCGCCCTGCCGACTCGCCGTCCGCGTACCGGCCCATAGTGCTGCTAGACGAGGTGGGTAAGCTGTTTGAGCGTATTATCGCAGCCCGCCTCGTCGGCCACTTGTGCAGAGAGGGGCCGGACCTGGACGACAGCCAGTTTGGTTTTCGGCACGGGCGCTCCACCATCCACGCTGTGTCGCGGGTGAGAGTCCTGGCGGAGGAAGCGGTGTCCCGGGGCGGGGTTATGTTGGCGGTGTCCTTGGACATCTCCAACGCCTTCAACACCCTGCCCTGGAGTTGTATTCGGGAGGCACTGCGCTATCATCGGGTGCCTCCCTACCTCCGCCACATCGTTGGGGCTTATCTGTCGGATAGGTGTGTCACCTACGTGGGACGCGATGGCGGAAACCAGCGCCGCATGTCGTGCGGTGTTCCGCAGGGTTCGGTCCTAGGGCCGCTCCTGTGGAACATCGGGTACGACTGGGTGCTGAGGGGCGAGCTCCAACCGGGCGTAGACCTGACTTGTTATGCAGATGACACGCTGGTCACTGCCCGGGGGAGCTCGCACAGGGAGGCAGCGTTGCTGGCGACGGCTGCGGTCTCACAGGTGGTGGGCCGCATACGTCGCCTAGGCCTGGAGGTGGCCCTCAGCAAGTCGGAGGCTATGGTGTTTCATGGCCCCCGGCGGGCGCCACCACCCGGCTCACACATCGTGGTCGGGGGGGCTCGGATCGCTGTCGAGTCCACCATGAAGTACCTAGGATTGGTGCTCGACAGCCGATGGGACTTCGGGCCCCACTTCCGACGGCTGGCGCCCAAGTTGCTGGGCGCGGCTGGCGCACTCGCAACTCTGCTTCCCAATCTGGGGGGCCCGAGCGCCGCCTGTAGGCGGCTCTACGTGGGGATCGTGCGATCCATGGCCCTGTATGGGGCCCCGGTGTGGGCCTCTGACCTGACGGCCGGCAGCATCGCTGTTTTGCGAAAGCCGCAGAGGGCGATGGCCGTCAGAGTCATCAGGGGGTATCGCACGATCTCCTACGAGGCGGGCTGCGTACTGGCCGGATCCCCGCCCTGGGACCTTGAGGCGAAAGTTCTCGCGTCATTGTATCAGTGGCGCGAGGAAGCGAGGGCGCGAGGCGAGGGACCGATGCAGCGACATATGGAGCTGCGTCGGTCTCAGCTTCGCGAGGTCCTGGTGGCGGAATGGCGGGACAGGCTTTCACGCCCTACCGCCGGCCTCGTCACCATCGAGGCGGTCCGGCCGGTGCTCGAGCGTTGGCTTGGGAGGAGGCACGGCTCCCTGTCGTTTCGGGCGACGCAGGTGCTCTCGGGGCATGGTTGCTTCGGGAAGTACCTGTGTCGCATAAACAGGGAGCCGGACGCCCGGTGTCACCACTGCGTCGACTGCCGGGAGGACACGGCGTGGCATACGCTGGCAGAGTGTGCCGCTTGGGAGGAGCCGCGCCGTGCCCTCATCTCAGAAGTAGGCAGTGACTTGTCGCTGCCGGCCGTAGTCGAATCGATGGTCAGCAGCGCCGAGTCCTGGGACGCGGTGGTCTCCTTCTGCGAAACAGTCGTCTCGCAGAAGGAGGCTGCGGAAAGGGAGAGGGAGATCTCATCCACTCACCCGGCCCGCAGAAGGCGCACCGGGCGTCGGCGGAGGGCGGACAACGCCCTCTTCCAGCCCCCCTAAATGGGTCCAGGGGCGACGGACACGGGGACGTCCGTCGCTACCCACACACCAGGACCCGAGGTGGCGGCGCGTAGTGTTCCACGCGCGCCCCTCTTAGGCGTCACGGGGGGAGTCAAACACCTCACTCCCCCCCACAGACCCGAAGAGGCCCGCAGTGGCGGGCCGGCACCAGTCGGGGGTTGCGGAAGGATCGTACGTTCCCGCGATCCCCGGCGTAGGTGTGAGATGGAACACCGGGGTGGTTTTTAGTCAGTAAGAGTCTGACAGACCCCGCCGCCCGCCCCAGGGCGGCGGACATCCATGAGGATTTTCCACCCCGGAAACAAAAAAAAAAAAAAAAAAAAAAAAAAGGTTAGGTTAGGTTAGGTTACCCCCGGGGTGCATGTTGAAGAGCCTCCTCGTGGCGCATCCTGGGCAACGTCGGCTCCAATTTCTCCCAGTGCGGTTTTGGGGGACAATTGGGGCTGGCGGCTAATCTTCAACAAGCGGGGAAAGGTCACGGTTCCAATCACCGATCATGCTTGATGGTCGGTGAAGGGAACCGGGCTACAGAGGGCAGATACGCCCACTCCTCCTCTGCTTACAGAGGGAGGTGAGTGGGCGTAGACTGGGCACGGCCGCCGCTGCGGAATAGGCGTTCGTGTCCCGGAGGGAGGCAGCGGCGCCCGCGCTGGGGAATGATTCTCTCGCGTGGCGCCGCTCCGGAGAGGGGAGGGGTCGAGGAAGACGCCGGTCTGGTAGTCACCTCCGGCTCCTCCCGGGTGGAGGCCAGCAGGCGGAGGGTGCGGGGGCGCCCTTTGCCTGTATTGCACGGGCCTCCACCAGTGTCGGACGGGAGTGGCCGGGTGTTCCCGGCCATTCCCGTAGCCCCCCAGTTAAATGGGGGGCATGCGGGGCCCGCCAATTAGGCGGGCATGCGCCGGGAGGGCTGTGGAAGTAGAGGCTGAGCCGATTTCCCATAGCCCTCCCATCACGGCGTTGTGGGAACACCGCTGAGTTTTAGTGGGTATACTGTCGAGTGCGGTTTTCGACAGGAGTCCCACATACCCCGTCTCGTCCCCCACGAGCGGGGATGCATAAAGCATTTCTCAGCGACAAAAAAAAAAAAAAAAAAAAAAAAAAAAAGGTTAGGTTACCCCCGCCACCACCCCTCCCGGCCCGCCTCAGAAAACAGGCAAGGGAATGGGGAAGGGAAAGACGTCGGCCCCGAAGCCCAACGCCGCTGCTCCCGCTGCTGCTCCTGCAGCTAATGGGGCCCCCGCCGCCAAGTCAAAGAGGAAGCTGGTTCCTCCGAAGACCGCAGCCGTAGTGGTGACGCTCACCGCTGAGGCTGTGGAGCGGGGGGAGACGTACGCGTCCGTAATGATGCGGGCGCGTGCCAACGCCGATCCCACCCAGCTGGGGATCGGCACAGTCTCCTGCCGCCGGACCCAGGCCGGGGCTCGAATGTTCGAGTTCCCGGGGGCTCAGGGCGGCGCCAACGCGGACCTCTTCGCAACCAAGCTGCGAGAGGTCATCGCCGACGCGGCCAAGGTCACCAGGCCCGTAAAGTCTGTGGCCTTGGAGGTGACCGACCTCGACGACTCGGTCACCAAAGAGGAGGTGGTGGCGGCGGTCGCTGCGATGGGGGGCTGTGGCGTCACAGCGGTGCAAGGTCGGGCCATCAGGCCCGGCCGCGGCGGCATGGGCACCATTCGCCTCGAGTGCCCAGTCGCCGCAGCTGCAGCCGTCCTAGCCAAGGGACGGCTGACTGTCGGGTTCAGCTCGGGTGTAGTCCGGGCACTTGCAGCCCAGCCTCTGCGCTGCTACAAGTGTCTTGGAGTCGGACACACTCGGGCCCTTTGTCCGTCCGAGGTCGACAGGGCGGACAAATGCTTCCGCTGTGGCAAGGAAGGCCACAAGTCGGCCTCCTGCGAGGCCGCCACGCCGCACTGTGCGGTGTGTGCCGCCAGTGGCTGCCCGGCAGGCCACGTGATGATGGGGAGGAAGTGCAATCCTCCCCCTAAGAAGGGCAAAGCGCAGGCGCTGATCCGGCCTGTCGCTGCCACCGTTGCCGTCCCTGAGGCTGGGACATCGGCGGCGGTTGTGGAGGGGGGTGCGATGTCTGTCGATGGATAGTTCGGTCAAGCATCGCATCCTCCAGGCGAACACCAACCACTGCAGAGCGGCCCAGGATCTGCTGATGCAGACCATGGCCGAGTGGTTGGTGGACGTGGCGGCTGTCGCCGAGCCGTACTCAGTCCCTGGCCGTTGGCTGGGCGATCGGGACGGCTTGGTGGCATTGGTGACGCGGTCTTCCACGGACTCCCCTCCCCTCTCGCTCTTAGAGAGGGGACCGGGATACGTGGCCGCCGCGTGGGGAGAATTAGCCCTTGTGGGCGTCTATTTCTCCCCGAACCGCCCTCTCTCGGATTTCGAGAACTTTCTCGAAATCCTCACCGCGGTGGTCGGGAGGGCGGCGCCACGCCAGGTCGCCGTACTGGGTGACCTGAACGCCAAGTCGACGGCCTGGGGCAACCCGGCCGGGTCCTGCAACGTCCGGGGATGCGCCGTGGAGTTTTGGGCGGCGTCGTGCGGTGTGTCCCTCCTGAACAGAGGGACCGTTCACACGTGTGTGCGGCAACGGGGAGGATCAGTGGTCGACGTCTCGTTTGCCACCCCCGTGCTAGCCGCCCGCGTCGTGAACTGGCGGGTGGAGATGGTGGAGACCTTGTCGGACCACCGATATGTGCGGTTCGACATCAGCTCCACCCAGAGCTCCCAGGGAATTGCTCCAGGCTCGGGCCAATCTGCGTTCCCACGGTGGGCTCTCACCCGCCTGGACCGAGAGGCTGCAGAGGAGGCGGCGTTCGTCCAGGACTGGCTCGCGCCTCCTGTCGAGGTCCTGGACGTGGACGCCGCAGCGGTTCAGCTGAGGAGGTCCCTGACCGAGGTGTGCAGCTCCAGCATGCCCCGGTCTCGCCGCCCAGCTCCCCGCCGCGCCGTCTATTGGTGGTCGGAGGAACTGGCGGGGCTCCGAACCGCCTGCGTGGCGGCCAGGAGGGCCTACACGCGGAGTCGAAGGCGCAGGCACCGAGACCCCACCAACGAGGAGGCCCTCTATGCCACGTACGTCGACGCCAAGACGGTCTTGAAGTCGGCTATGCGCGCGGCCGAAGATTCGGCGAGAGCCGAAATGCTGGAGGGTCTCGACAGGGACCCATTTGGAAGACCATACAAGGCGGCGCGGAATAAACTGCGCCCCTGCGGTCTTCCACTGACGGAGACCCTCGAGCCGGCGTTGCTGGACGGGGTGGTCCGGTCCCTGTTTCCGTCCAGGACCGACTTCACCCCGCCAGTGATGGATCCCCCGCGGGAGGCGGCTCCGCCGGAGGAGGAGGTCCCCCCGGTGACGGCGGTGGAACTTTGCGCGGGGACTCTACACCTCCGCGCAAAGAACACAGCCCCAGGGCCGGACGGCGTTCCCGCACGGGTGGTGGCCATCGCCGCCTCACACATGGAGGAGAGGTTTCGGGACCTCTTCAGCGCGTGTCTTACGACTGGGAGGTTCCCGAAACCTTGGAAGGAGGGGCGGCTATGCCTGCTCCGAAAGGAGGGACGCCCGGCGGACTCCCCCTCGGCTTACCGGCCCATCGTCTTGCTCGATGAGGTCGGTAAGTTGTTCGAGGGGATAATTGCCGACCGGCTAAAGAGCCTGCTGAGGACGGTGGGGCCGGACCTGTCGGACGCCCAATTCGGTTTCCGACGGGGTCGTTCGACGGTCGACGCGCTGGCCTTACTCAAGGGCCAGGTGAGGGAGGCCGTGGAGGCGGGCGACGGAGTGTTGGCGGTGTCATTCGACATAGCCAACGCCTTCAACTCCGTCCCCCACTCGACAATCTTGGAGGCGCTCCGATACCACGGAGTGCCTCAGTACCTGCGCCAACTCTTGGCCAGCTACTTGGAGGACCGGGTGGTCCTCCTCTCGGACAAGACGGCCATAGTGAGGCGATACGGCGCAGAGTCCGGTGTTCCACAGGGGTCGGTCCTAGGACCACTGCTGTGGAACATTGGATTCGACTGGCTACTGCGGGGAACCCTCCTCCGTGGCACGAGCGTCATCTGTTACGCGGATGACACCCTCCTCGTCGCCCGGGGGAGGGACTTTAGGGAGGCGGCCAGTCTGGCCTCTGCCGGCGGATCCTTAGTGGCAGGAAGGATTCGCCGCCTCGGACTAAAGGTTGCGCTGCACAAAACCGAGGCCGTGTATTTTCACGGTCCACGGCAGCGCATCCCTCCCGACGGCCACATTATAGTGGAGGGCGTCAGGATCGAGGTCAAGGCCCAGATGAAGTACTTGGGCCTTGTCCTCGACAGCAGGTGGCGCTTCGGCCCACACTTTAGCGGGCTGTCGACGCGCCTGCTGAAGGCCGCGAACGCCCTGTCGTGGCTCCTCCCGAACCTGGGGGGTCCGAAGGCGCGATGCCGGCGCTTGTATGCTGGCATCCTCAGGAGCATGGCCCTTTACGGGGCCCCAATCTGGGCAGACTCCCTCCACAGGCGGGAGAACGCCACGGCCATCCGCAGGCCCCAAAGGGCCATTGCACTGCGGGTGGCGAGGGCCTACCGCTCGGTAGGCTTCTCTGCGGCGTGCGCTCTGGCCGGCACCCCTCCTTGGGAGCTCGAGGCGTGGGTGCTGACCAGAGTGTACGAATGGACGGCGCGCCGTAAGGCGCTCGGGGAGCCCCCCGCCGCAGAAGAGCGGTACATATTTATTATCCTTATAACTAAAAACAGTCTTTATTTCTATATCTTAAATCTATAATAATGTGTACATATTCATCATCCTTATCTATCCTTATCTATCATCCTTATCTATAACAATCCATACATTCTATTAGTCCAAATTTACAGTCAATATCATAGTTAAATTAATAAAGTAACATTTATTCATTATTGTCATCTTTTATTTGGGAATATGGTCATAAATTTATTACATCTAAACATTATTATCTTAGGTCTAAATACATGTTTGTATATTCTTATATTAAACAATTTATTTCGGACAACATCTCAAGGTATACATTTTCAATTATACACTATTAGGGCTCACCATAGCACTGTTTCGGACCTTTTCTACGACTTAGTTCTTATGCTACTGTTTTATATTATAATCAAATATGAGTCCTAAGCATAATCGTCTATTTGTTTCTTTTTATGGTCATATTGGCTAGTTTGATGCAGTAACTAATAAAAGTGTCCCTAGTTCCCTTTGTTGTAATTAGGGTGTTTAGTGTATCTATTCCTATGTTGATGCCTAGTTCCTGCTCAATCTCGAACCTTTCCAAGCAGTAAGCGGGGCAGTCAGTCAGTATGTGTGTTACTGTCTCGTCCTTGTCAGGGTCACATATGCACGATGGGCTTTCCTTACACTTAAATCTGTTCAAGTATTCGGAAAACCCACCGTGCCCCGTCAATATCTGTGTAAGCGTACCGGTCGGTTTTATTACTTTCACGTATTTGAAGGCTTGGACGGCGTCTGGGAAAAACAATTTGGTAACTCCAGCTGTTTCTTCGGATCTATATCTATGATTCCATTTGTCAAGCGTGTCCAAACGGATCTGTCGCTTGACAAATGAAATTGGGCATTGGTCATAATCTGGCCTAGTTTTCATTTTAAGAGCAGCGTCCTTTGCTAACCTAGAGTCGCTGTATATGCCAAAACTGTTTTTTGGGCTAAGCAAAACTTCCCTTGTGGCCTTGCATATAGCCAACAGTTCCGCCTGGTAGACGGTACAGTGGGCCGACAGCTTTAATTTTTGACTTTTTGTTTCTGCATCATTGCTCCAATGAGACAATGATGCCCCAACCTTGCCATCAATTTTGCTGCCGTCCGTGAAGATCCGCACTGCTTGAGTGCAGTGGGTGTTGACGTGCTCCTGGTCTGCCAGGCATATGAACTGCAGGCTTATAGGTTAGGTTAGGTTAGGTTAGGTTAGGTTAGGTTGGGGTGGGGGACCACCCCACAGTGCTTGCGTCCACGTCGCGTCCCCTGGGCAACGACCCGGTTCTGACCACCGTAACGGAGTGGCAGACCGGTGTTCGGCTAAAGTGCACTGTGCAGTCGTAGCGTATTTTATCTTTGTAGCGAATTTTATTTTAATGTTGGAACCTGCGACACCTGCGGAGGCTATGCCAAAGCAATCGAGGACCGCCTCCGGGCGTTTTAAAAAAGGCCCTTCTCAGGGCCAAGCACAAGCAAAAGGTCCTTCTCAGGGCCAGGCAAAAGGCCCTTCTCAGGGCCAACCAAAAGGCCCTTCTCAGGGCCTCCCAAAAGGCCCTTCTCAGGGCCAACCAAAAGGCCCTTCTCAGGGCCAATCCGAGGGTGCCTCGGCATCAGAGGCTAGCCGCGCGCCGTCTGCGACTAGCTTCTATAGCTCGGCGGGCGAGTTGCTGGACTCCGACAACGAGTCCATCATGTCATGTGGTTCGGCGATTAGTCGCCGAGACTCGAAAAAGCGGGCATATCAGAGGAAGGGGTCTGGGGGTTCCTCGGACACGGCGTCACAGCCGAGGGCCAAGAGGCCGGTGTCTGACACCCACGACGTGGGTCTGGCAGAAGCCCAACGCCAGTTGGACCTGTCTCGACGGGCGCAGGTCCAACAAGACCTGGAGGAGCGGGTTGCGGCCACGGAGCAACGGACGCACGCCGCCCGGGCCAAATCCGGGTACGGCGCGTCCCGCGTCCACTACGCGGACCACTCCCTGGCGGAGCTGCAGTTGATGGCTGAGGAGGACGAAGAGGAGATAGTGGCAGTCGCCTCCAAGTCCTCCAATTTAAAAGGGACGTTCCAAAAGTCCCTTAAATGTAGGGCCGCGAGCATGCGCGGCATAGTCGGGGAGCTGGTGCAGCGGAAGGCTACCGACGAAACGCGGCAACTGCAGGCGAAAGTCGATCGCCTGCAGTCAGAGGTCAGCCAGCTTCATCTGAAGCTGGCTGAAGCCACGGCCCGGCCAAATACTAAGGTGTCCGAGCCGAGACCAGCGGCTGAGGCCCCGCCCTCCAACCTTGAGGATGTAATCCGCAAGGTCGTAATGGAGGAAAGGGCCTTCACGAGAGCCTGTCTTGCGGGCATAGAGGACAGGCTCTTGCCGGAGAAACGCCTGCGACCGCCGCTCGCGGCGGACAGTCGGCCACGCCAGCCTGAGCTGTCCTCCCAGGACGCCCATCTTCCGTCCACCACCCCATCCAACCAGCAGGGGTGGACGAAGGTGAAAAAGGGCAAAAAGAAGTCCAAGACGGTGGCTGCCCCTGCCACCCCCGCCACCACCCCTCCCGGCCCGCCTCAGAAAACAGGCAAGGGAAAGGGGAAGGGGAAGACGTCGGCCCCGAAGCCCAACGCCGCTGCTCCCGCTGCTGCTCCTGCAGCTAATGGGGCCCCCGCCGCCAAGTCAAAGAGGAAGCTGGTTCCTCCGAAGACCGCAGCCGTAGTGGTGACGCTCACCGCTGAGGCTGTGGAGCGGGGGGAGACGTACGCGTCCGTAATGATGCGGGCGCGTGCCAACGCCGATCCCACCCAGCTGGGGATCGGCACAGTATCCTGCCGCCGGACCCAGGCCGGGGCTCGAATGTTCGAGTTCCCGGGGGCTCAGGGCGGCGCCAACGCGGACCTGTTCGCAACCAAGCTGCGAGAGGTCATCGCCGACGCGGCCAGGGTCACCAGGCCCGTAAAGTCTGTGGCCTTGGAGGTGACCGACCTCGACGACTCGGTCACCAAAGAGGAGGTGGTGGCGGCGGTCGCTGCGATGGGGGGCTGTGGCGTCACAGCGGTGCAAGGTCGGGCCATCAGGCCCGGCCGCGGCGGCATGGGCACCATTCGCCTCGAGTGCCCAGTCGCCGCAGCTGCAGCCGTCCTAGCCAAGGGACGGCTGACTGTCGGGTTCAGCTCGGGTGTAGTCCGGGCACTTGCAGCCCAGCCTCTGCGCTGCTACAAGTGTCTTGGAGTCGGACACACTCGGGCCCTTTGTCCGTCCGAGGTCGACAGGGCGGACAAATGCTTCCGCTGTGGCAAGGAAGGCCACAAGTCGGCCTCCTGCGAGGCCGCCACGCCGCACTGTGCGGTGTGTGCCGCCAGTGGCTGCCCGGCAGGCCACGTGATGATGGGGAGGAAGTGCAATCCTCCCCCTAAGAAGGGCAAAGCGCAGGCGCTGATCCGGCCTGTCGCTGCCACCGTTGCCGTCCCTGAGGCTGGGACATCGGCGGCGGTTGTGGAGGGGGGTGCGATGTCTGTCGATGGATAGTTCGGTCAAGCATCGCATCCTCCAGGCGAACACCAACCACTGCAGAGCGGCCCAGGATCTGCTGATGCAGACCATGGCCGAGTGGTTGGTGGACGTGGCGGCTGTCGCCGAGCCGTACTCAGTCCCTGGCCGTTGGCTGGGCGATCGGGACGGCTTGGTGGCATTGGTGACGCGGTCTTCCACGGACTCCCCTCCCCTCTCGCTCTTAGAGAGGGGACCGGGATACGTGGCCGCCGCGTGGGGAGAATTAGCCCTTGTGGGCGTCTATTTCTCCCCGAACCGCCCTCTCTCGGATTTCGAGAACTTTCTCGAAATCCTCACCGCGGTGGTCGGGAGGGCGGCGCCACGCCAGGTCGCCGTACTGGGTGACCTGAACGCCAAGTCGACGGCCTGGGGCAACCCGGCCGGGTCCTGCAACGTCCGGGGACGCGCCGTGGAGTTTTGGGCGGCGTCGTGCGGTGTGTCCCTCCTGAACAGAGGGACCGTTCACACGTGTGTGCGGCAACGGGGAGGATCAGTGGTCGACGTCTCGTTTGCCACCCCCGTGCTAGCCGCCCACGTCGTGAACTGGCGGGTGGAGATGGTGGAGACCTTGTCGGACCACCGATATGTGCGGTTCGACATCAGCTCCACCCAGAGCTCCCGGGGAAATGCTCCAGGCTCGGGCCAATCTGCGTTCCCACGGTGGGCTCTCACCCGCCTGGACCGAGAGGCTGCGGAGGAGGCGGCGTTCGTCCAGGACTGGCTCGCACCTCCTGTCGAGGTCCTGGACGTGGACGCCGCAGCGGCTCAGCTGAGGAGGTCGCTGACCGAGGTGTGCAACTCCAGCATGCCCCGGTCTCGCCGCCCAGCTCCCCGCCGCGCCGTCTATTGGTGGTCGGAGGAACTGGCGGGGCTCCGAACCGCCTGCGTGGCGGCCAGGAGGGCCTACACGCGGAGTCGAAGGCGCAGGCACCGAGACCCCACCAGCGAGGAGGCCCTCTATGCCACGTACGTCGCGGCAAAGACGGTCCTGAAGTCGGCCATGCGCGCGGCCGAAGATTCGGCGAGAGCCGAAATGTTGGAGGGTCTCGACAGGGACCCATTTGGAAGACCATACAAGGCGGCGCGGAATAAACTGCGCCCACAGGGTCTTCCACTGACGGAGACCCTCGAGCCGGCATTGCTGGACGGGGTGGTCCGGTCCCTGTTTCCGTCCAGGATCGACTTCACCCCGCCAGTGATGGATCCCCCGCGGGAGGCGGCTCCGCCGGAGGAGGAGGTCCCACCGGTTACGGCGGTGGAACTTTGCGCGGGGACTCTACACCTCCGCGCAAAGAACACAGCCCCAGGGCCGGACGGCGTTCCCGCACGGGTGGTGGCCATCGCCGCCTCACAGATGGAGGAGAGGTTTCGGGACCTCTTTAGCGCGTGTCTTACGACTGGGAGGTTCCCGAAACCTTGGAAGGAGGGGCGGCTATGCCTGCTCCGAAAGGAGGGACGCCCGGCAGACTCCCCCTCGGCTTACCGGCCCATCGTCTTGCTCGATGAGGTCGGTAAGTTGTTCGAGGGGATAATCGCCGACCGGCTAAAGAGCCTGCTGGGGACGGTGGGGCCGGACCTGTCGGACGCCCAATTCGGTTTCCGACGGGGTCGTTCGACGGTCGACGCGCTGGCCCTACTCAAGGGCCAGGTGAGGGAGGCCGTGGAGGCGGGCGACGGAGTGTTGGCGGTGTCATTCGACATAGCCAACGCCTTCAACTCCGTCCCCCACTCGACAATCTTGGAGGCGCTCCGATACCACGGAGTGCCTCAGTACCTGCGCCAACTCTTGGCCAGCTACTTGGAGGACCGGGTGGTCCTCCTCTCGGACAAGACGGCCACAGTGAGGCGATACGGCGCAGAGTCCGGTGTTCCACAGGGGTCGGTCCTAGGACCACTGCTGTGGAACATTGGATTCGACTGGCTACTGCGGGGAACCCTCCTCCGTGGCACGAGCGTCATCTGTTACGCGGATGACACCCTCCTCGTCGCCCGGGGGAGGGACTTCAGGGAGGCGGCCAGTCTGGCCTCTGCCGGCGGATCCTTAGTGGCAGGAAGGATTCGCCGCCTCGGACTAAAGGTTGCGCTGCACAAAACCGAGGCCGTGTATTTTCACGGTCCACGGCAGCGCATCCCTCCCGACGGCCACATTATAGTGGAGGGCGTCAGGATCGAGGTCAAGGCCCAGATGAAGTACTTGGGCCTTGTCCTCGACAGCAGGTGGCGCTTCGGCCCACACTTTAGCGGGCTGTCGACGCGCCTGCTGAAGGCCGCGAACGCCTTGTCGTGGCTCCTCCCGAATCTGGGGGGTCCGAAGGCGCGATGCCGGCGCTTGTATGCCGGCATCCTCAGGAGCATGGCCCTTTACGGGGCCCCAATCTGGGCAGACTCCCTTCACAGGCGGGAGAACGCCACGGCCATCCGCAGGCCCCAAAGGGCCATTGCACTGCGGGTGGCGAGGGCCTACCGCTCGGTAGGCTTCTCTGCGGCGTGCGCTCTGGCCGGCACCCCTCCTTGGGAGCTCGAGGCGTGGGTGCTGACCAGAGTGTACGAATGGACGGCGCGCCGTAAGGCGCTCGGGGAGCCCCCCGCCGCAGAAGAGCGGGAGGCCGTGCGGCAAGAGGCGAAGGACGCAATCGTCCATCACTGGACGGAGGACCTCGCCACTGCCGCTTTCGGCCGCCGAACACTGGACGCGCTCGGGCCGGTCCTGAAGGATTGGCTCGAGCGGTCCCACGGTTTCCTCTCTTTCCGTCTGGTGCAGGTGTTGTCCGGCCACGGATGCTTCGGATCGCACCTGCATCGGATCCAAAGGGAGGAGACCCCGTCGTGCCACGACTGTGGCGCGGCGGAGGACACGGCACAGCACACCCTCGAGGTGTGCCCGGCCTGGTCCGAGCTGCGCCTACCTTTGGTCGCAGCGGTCGGGCAGGACCTCTCGCTTCCCGGCGTCGTCAACTCGATGCTGGAAAGCGAGGGGGCCTGGGCAGCGGTCGCCTCCTTCTGCGAAGAGGTAATGTCACAGAAGGAGGCGGCGGAGCGCGTGCGGGAGGAAGACCCTCTCGCGGCGCCGCTCCGCAGGCGAAGACGGGGCGTGAGACGGCGGTTGTATGATCGTCGTCACGCGCCTCCAGGTGGTGAACAGCGGGAGACAGGCGCGGGGGCGCCTTCTCCTGCACTGCACTGTCCACCACCCACGTCGTCAGTCATTCCTGGGCCCCTCCCACCCGATGGGAGGGGCGTGCCGGGCCCGCCGTAAAGGCGGGCGGTCGTCGGCGGGGGGCAGGATGGAAAGGCTCTGCCGATTCCCAGTCCCCCTCCACTCAGACGATGCGGGAATGCCGCTGGGTTGTTTAGTGGGTATACCGGTTCTACCGGGGAGTCCCACATACCCCTCCCGTCCCCCGACGGGTGGGCATGCGTAATGCATTTTTCCCAGCGCAAACAAAAAAAAAAAAAAAAAAAAAAAAAAAAAAAAGGTTAGGTTGGGGTGGGGGACCACCCCACAGTGCTTGCGTCCACGTCGCGTCCCCTGGGCAACGACCCGGTTCTGACCACCGTAACGGAGTGGCAGACCGGTGTTCGGCTAAAGTGCACTGTGCTGTCGTAGCGTATTTTAACTCTTATTATCGAATTTTATTTTAATGCTGGAACCTGCGACACCTGCGGAGGCTATGCCAAAGCAATCGAGGACCGCCTCCGGGCGTTTTAAAAAAGGCCCTTCTCAGGGCCCACCAAAAGGCCCTTCTCAGGGCCAAGCAAAAGGCCCTTCTCAGGGCCAACCAAAAGGCCCTTCTCAGGGCCAAGCAAAAGGCCCTTCTCAGGGCCAACCAAAAGGCCCTTCTCAGGGCCAATCCGAGGGTGCCTCGGCATCAGAGGCTAGCCGCGCGCCGTCTGCGACTAGCTTCTATAGCTCGGCGGGCGAGTTGCTGGACTCCGACAACGAGTCCATCATGTCATGTGGTTCGGCGATTAGTCGCCGAGACTCGAAAAAGCGGGCATATCAGAGGAAGGGGTCTGGGGGTTCCTCGGACACGGCGTCACAGCCGAGGGCCAAGAGGCCGGTGTCTGACACCCACGACGTGGGTCTGGCAGAAGCCCAACGCCAGTTGGACCTGTCTCGGCGGGCGCAGGTCCAACAAGACCTGGAGGAGCGGGTTGCGGCCACGGAGCAACGGACGCACGCCGCCCGGGCCAAGTCCGGGTACGGCGCGTCCCGCGTCCACTATGCGGACCACTCCCTTGCGGAGCTGCAGCTGATGGCTGAGGAGGACGAAGAGGAGATAGTGGCAGTCGCCTCTAAGTCCTCTAATCTTAAAGGAACTTTCCAAAAGTCCCTTAAATGTAGGGCCGCGAGCATGCGCGGCATCGTCGGGGAGCTGGTGCAGCGAAAGGCTACCGACGAAACGCGGCAACTGCAGGCGAAAGTCGATCGCCTGCAGTCAGAGGTCAGCCAGCTTCATCTGAAGCTGGCTGAAGCGACGGCCCGGCCGAACAAAAACATGTCCGAGCCGAGACCAGCGGCTGAGGCCCCGCCCTCCAACCTTGAGGATGTAATCCGCAAGGTCGTAATGGAGGAAAGGGCCTTCACGAGAGCCTGTCTTGCGGGCATAGAGGACAGGCTCTTGCCGGAGAAACGCCTGCGACCGCCGCTCGCGGCGGACAGTAGGCCACGCCAGCCTGAGCTGTCCTCCCAGGACGCCCACCTTCCGTCCACCACCCCATCGAACCAGCAAGGGTGGACGAAGGTGAAAAAGGGCAAAAAGAAGGCCAAGACGGTGGCTGCCCCTGCCACCCCCGCCACCACCCCTCCCGGCCCGCCTCAGAAAACAGGCAAGGGAAAGGGGAAGGGGAAGACGTCGGCCCCGAAGCCCAACGCCGCTGCTCCCGCTGCTGCTCCTGCAGCTAATGGGGCCCCCGCCGCCAAGTCAAAGAGGAAGCTGGTTCCTCCGAAGACCGCAGCCGTAGTGGTGACGCTCACCGCTGAGGCTGTGGAGCGGGGGGAGACGTACGCGTCCGTAATGATGCGGGCGCGTGCCAACGCCGATCCCACCCAGCTGGGGATCGGCACAGTATCCTGCCGCCGGACCCAGGCCGGGGCTCGAATGTTCGAGTTCCCGGGGGCTCAGGGCGGCGCCAACGCGGACCTCTTCGCTACCAAGCTCCGAGAGGTCATCGCCGACGCGGCCAAGGTCACCAGGCCCGTAAAGTCTGTGGCCTTGGAGGTGACCGACCTCGACGACTCGGTCACCAAAGAGGAGGTAGTCGCGGCGGTCGCAGCGATGGGGGGCTGTGGCGTCACAGCGGTGCAAGGACGGGCCATTAGGCCCGGGCGCGGCGGCATGGGCACCATACGCCTCGAGTGCCCAGTCGCCGCAGCTGTAGCCGTCCTAGCCAAGGGACGGCTGACTGTCGGGTTCAGCTCGGGTGTAGTCCGGGTACTTGCAGCCCAGCCTCTGCGCTGCTACAAGTGTCTTGGAGTCGGACACACTCGGGCCCTTTGTCCGTCCGAGGTCGACAGGGCGGACAAATGCTTCCGCTGTGGCAAGGAAGGCCACAAGTCGGCCTCCTGCGAGGCCGTCACGCCGCACTGTGCGGTGTGTGCCGCCAGTGGCTGCCCGGCAGGCCACGTGATGATGGGGAGGAAGTGCAATCCTCCCCCTAAGAAGGGCAAAGCGCAGGCGCTGATCCGGCCTGTCGCTGCCACCGTTGCCGTCCCTGAGGCTGGGACATCGGCGGCGGTTGTGGAGGGGGGTGCGATGTCTGTCGATGGATAGTTCGGTCAAGCATCGCATCCTCCAGGCGAACACCAACCACTGCAGAGCGGCCCAGGATCTGCTGATGCAGACCATGGCCGAGTGGTTGGTGGACGTGGCGGCTGTCGCCGAGCCGTACTCAGTCCCTGGCCGTTGGCTGGGCGATCGGGACGGCTTGGTGGCATTGGTGACGCGGTCTTCCACGGACTCCCCTCCCCTCTCGCTCTTAGAGAGGGGACCGGGATACGTGGCCGCCGCGTGGGGAGAATTAGCCCTTGTGGGCGTCTATTTCTCCCCGAACCGCCCTCTCTCGGATTTCGAGAACTTTCTCGAAATCCTCACCGCGGTGGTCGGGAGGGCGGCGCCACGCCAGGTCGCCGTACTGGGTGACCTGAACGCCAAGTCGACGGCCTGGGGCAACCCGGCCGGGTCCTGCAACGTCCGGGGACGCGCCGTGGAGTTTTGGGCGGCGTCGTGCGGTGTGTCCCTCCTGAACAGAGGGACCGTTCACACGTGTGTGCGGCAACGGGGAGGATCAGTGGTCGACGTCTCGTTTGCCACCCCCGTGCTAGCCGCCCACGTCGTGAACTGGCGGGTGGAGATGGTGGAGACCTTGTCGGACCACCGATATGTGCGGTTCGACATCAGCTCCACCCAGAGCTCCCGGGGAATTGCTCCAGGCTCGGGCCAATCTGCGTTCCCACGGTGGGCTCTCACCCGCCTGGACCGAGAGGCTGCGGAGGAGGCGGCGTTCGTCCAGGACTGGCTCGCACCTCCTGTCGAGGTCCTGGACGTGGACGCCGCAGCGGCTCAGCTGAGGAGGTCGCTGACCGAGGTGTGCAACTCCAGCATGCCCCGGTCTCGCCGCCCAGCTCCCCGCCGCGCCGTCTATTGGTGGTCGGAGGAACTGGCGGGGCTCCGAACCGCCTGCGTGGCGGCCAGGAGGGCCTACACGCGGAGTCGAAGGCGCAGGCACCGAGACCCCACCAACGAGGAGGCCCTCTATGCCACGTACGTTGACGCAAAGACTGTCCTCAAGTCGGCAATGCGCGCGGCCGAAGATTCGGCGAGAGCCGAGATGTTACAGGGTCTCGACAGGGACCCATTTGGAAGACCATACAAGGCGGCGCGGAATAAACTGCGCCCCTGTGGTCTTCCACTGACGGAGACCCTCGAGCCGGCACTGCTGGACGGGGTGGTCCGGTCCCTGTTTCCGTCCAGGACCGACTTCACCCCGCCAGTGATGGATCCCCCGCGGGAGGCGGCTCCGCCGGAGGAGGAGGTCCCCCCGGTGACGGCGGTGGAACTTTGCGCGGGGACTCTACACCTCCGCGCAAAGAACACAGCCCCAGGGCCGGACGGCGTTCCCGCACGGGTGGTGGCCATCGCCGCCTCACAGATGGAGGAGAGGTTTCGGGACCTCTTCAGCGCGTGTCTTACGACTGGGAGGTTCCCGAAACCTTGGAAGGAGGGGCGGCTATGCCTGCTCCGAAAGGAGGGACGCCCGGCGGACTCCCCCTCGGCTTACCGGCCCATCGTCTTGCTCGATGAGGTCGGTAAGTTGTTCGAGGGGATAATTGCCGACCGGCTAAAGAGCCTGCTGAGGACGGTGGGGCCGGACCTGTCGGACGCCCAATTCGGTTTCCGACGGGGTCGTTCGACGGTCGACGCGCTGGCCCTACTCAAGGGCCAGGTGAGGGAGGCCGTGGAGGCGGGCGACGGAGTGTTGGCGGTGTCATTCGACATAGCCAACGCCTTCAACTCCGTCCCCCACTCGACAATCTTGGAGGCGCTCCGATACCACGGAGTGCCTCAGTACCTGCGCCAACTCTTGGCCAGCTACTTGGAGGACCGGGTGGTCCTCCTCTCGGACAAGACGGCCACAGTGAGGCGATACGGCGCAGAGTCCGGTGTTCCACAGGGGTCTGTCCTAGGACCACTGCTGTGGAACATTGGATTCGACTGGCTACTGCGGGGAACCCTCCTCCGTGGCACGAGCGTCATCTGTTACGCGGATGACACCCTCCTCGTCGCCCGGGGGAGAGACTTCAGGGAGGCGGCCAGTCTGGCCTCTGCCGGCGGATCCTTAGTGGCAGGAAGGATTCGCCGCTTGGGGTTGAAGGTTGCGCTGCACAAAACCGAGGCCGTGTATTTTCACGGTCCACGGCAGCGCATCCCTCCCGACGGCCTCATTATAGTGGAGGGCGTCAGGATCGAGGTCAAGGCCCAGATGAAGTACTTGGGCCTTGTCCTCGACAGCAGGTGGCGCTTCGGCCCACACTTTAGCGGGCTGTCGACGCGCCTGCTGAAGGCCGCGAACGCCTTGTCGTGGCTCCTCCCGAATCTGGGGGGTCCGAAGGCGCGATGCCGGCGCTTGTATGCCGGCATCCTCAGGAGCATGGCCCTTTACGGGGCCCCAATCTGGGCAGACTCCCTCCACAGGCGGGAGAACGCCACGGCCATCCGCAGGCCCCAAAGGGCCATTGCACTGCGGGTGGCGAGGGCCTACCGCTCGGTAGGCTTCTCTGCGGCGTGCGCTCTGGCCGGCACCCCTCCTTGGGAGCTCGAGGCGTGGGTGCTGACCAGAGTGTACGAATGGACGGCGCGCCGTAAGGCGCTCGGGGAGCCCCCCGCCGCAGAAGAGCGGGAGGCCGTGCGGCAAGAGGCGAAGGACGCAATCGTCCATCACTGGACGGAGGACCTCGCCACTGCCGCATTCGGCCGCCGAACACTGGACGCGCTCGGGCCGGTCCTGAAGGATTGGCTCGAGCGGTCCCACGGTTTCCTCTCTTTCCGTCTGGTGCAGGTGTTGTCCGGCCACGGGTGCTTCGGATCGCACCTGCATCGGATCCAAAGGGAGGAGACCCCGTCGTGCCACGACTGTGGCGCGGCGGAGGACACGGCACAGCACACCCTCGAGGTGTGCCCGGCCTGGTCCGAGCTGCGCCTACCTTTGGTCGCAGCGGTCGGGCAGGACCTCTCGCTTCCCGGCGTCGTCAACTCGATGCTGGAAAGCGAGGGGGCCTGGGCAGCGGTCGCCTCCTTCTGCGAAGAGGTAATGTCACAGAAGGAGGCGGCGGAGCGCGTGCGGGAGGAAGACCCTCTCGCGGCGCCGCTCCGCAGGCGAAGACGGGGCGTGAGACGGCGGTTGTATGATCGTCGTCACGCGCCTCCAGGTGGTGAACAGCGGGAGACAGGCGCGGGGGCGCCTTCTCCTGCATTGCACTGTCCACCACCCACGTCGTCAGTCATTCCTGGGCCCCTCCCCCCCGACGGGAGGGGCCCGCCGGGCCCGCCGTAAAGGCGGGCGGTCGTCGGCGGGGGGCAGGATGGAAAGGCTCTGCCGATTCCCAGTCCCCCTCCACTCAGACGATGCGGGAATGCCGCTGGGTTGTTTAGTGGGTATACCGGTTCTACCGGGGAGTCCCACATACCCCTCCCGTCCCCCGACGGGTGGGCATGCGTAATGCATTTTTCCCAGCGCAAAAAAAAAAAAAAAAAAAAAAAAAAAGGTTAGGTTGGGGTGCATGTTGAAGAGCCTCCTCGTGGCGCACCCTGGGCAACGTCGGCTCCAATTTCTCCCAGTGCGGTTTTGGGGGACAATTGGGGCTGGCGGCTAATCTTCAACAAGCGGGGAAAGGTCGCGGTTCCAATCGCCGATCATGCTTGATGGTCGGTGAAGGGAACCGGGCTACAGAGGGCAGATACGTCCACTCCTCCTCTGCTTACAGAGGGAGGTGAGTGGGCGTAGACTGGGCAGGGCCGCCGATGCGGAACAGGCGGTCGTGTCCCGGAGGGAGGCAGCGGCGCGCGCGCGGGGGATGATTCTCTCGCGCGGCGCCGCTCCGGAGAGGGGAGGGGTCGAGGAAGACGCCGGTCTGGTAGTCACCTCCGGCTCCTCCCGGGTGAAGGCCAGCAGGCGGTGGGTGCGGGGGCGCCCTTTGCCTGTATTGCACGGGCCTCCACCAGTGTCGGACGGGAGTGGCTGGGTGTTCCCGGCCATTCCCGTAGCCCCCCAGTTGAATGGGGGGCATGCGGGGCCCGCCTAGTAGGCGGGCACACGCCGGGAGGGCTGTGGAAGCAGAGGCTGAGCCAATTTCCCATAGCCCTCCCATCACGGCGTCGCGGGAACACCGCTGAGTTTTAGTGGGTATACTGCCACTCTGGCAGGGAGTCCCACATACTCTGTCTCGTCCCCCGACGAGCGGAGATGCGTAATGTCATTTCTCAGCGACAAAAAAAAAAAAAAAAAAAAAAAGGTTAGGTTAGGTTGGGGGGGAACGGCCCTTCTCAGGGCCAACCCAACGGCCCTTCTCAGGGCCAACCCAACGGCCCTTCTCAGGGCCAATCCAAAGGCCCTTTTCAGGGCCACGCCGGTGACGCATTAGCGTCGGACGCTGACCGCGCACCGTGTGCGGCCAGAGCAGATGAGTCGGACTCGGACGACTCGAATATCGACACGTCGGCAGCAGAGAGCGACCGCCTCGAGCGAAAGAGGGCCTACCTGCGGCACGGGTCCGAGGGATCCTCGTCGGCTGGAGGCGGGGCGCAGAAGAAGTCGAAGTCCAAAAGGGCTTCGACTTCTTCAAAAGCAGGTGATACCCACGTTGTGGGTTTGGTTGACGCCGAGCGCCAGCTAAACCTCCTAAAACGGGCGCAACTCCAGCAGGACCTGGAGGAGAGGGTCGCTGCCAGAGAGCGCCAGGCGCAGGCCGCCCGGTCGAGGGCCGGCTATGGGGCATCCAGTGTCCTGTATGCTGGCCACTCCTTGGCGGAACTTGAGCGCATGGCGCGGGAGGACAGGGAGGAGGTCCTGGAGGTCGCCTCAAAGTCCTCCAACCTGAAGGGGACCTTCCAGAAGGCCCTTAAATGCCGGGCTGCCAGTCTGCATGGCATTGTGCAGGAGCTGGTGCAGCGGACGGCCACGGATGAGACGCGGCAACTGCAGGCGAAGGTGGATCGCCTGCAGGCGGAGGTCAGCCAGCTGCACCAGAAGCTGGCTGAGGTCACTGCTCGGCCTGCGCAATCAGCCCCTGGACCGGTGGTAGGAGGCTCCACCTCCTCCCCTCACAACCTTGAGGAGATACTCCGAAAGGTTGTCATGGAGGAGAGGGCCTTCACCAGAGCCTGCTTCGCAGGCATCGAGGACCGGCTCCTGCCGGAGAAGCGGCTCCGCCCGCCGCTAGCGGCGGATAAGGCACCACGCAGGGTGCCAGAACCTGCGCCTTTAGCAGGCCCGGCATCGGGTGCGCAGCCCCAGGCCCCGAAGCCCTCCAAGGGCAAAGGCGAGGGCAAGAGGACCAAGGCGGCTCCTCAAACCCTCACCATCAGCTCGGAGGGAGCGTCTGGGTCGGCTGCCACTCCAGCGGCAGCCCCCCAGAGCTCGCAGGAGGAAGACGCCCTTCTTCCCTCCACCACCCCGTCCAACCAGTCGTGGACGGAAGTGGTCAGGAGGGGAAAAGGGAAGGGAGGGCAAAAGTCGGCCCCCAAGCCCGCCGCGACTGCACCGGCAGTCAAAAGGGCTCCAGCTGGCGGGAGGAAGTTAGTTCCTCCCAAGACCGCGGCCGTCGTGGTGACCATCACCCCGGAGGCCGCGGAGCGGGGCGAGACGTACGAGTCCGTCCTAAGACGGGCTCGTACCAATGCTGATCCCTCCCAGCTGGGGATCAGCAAAATAACGTGCCGCCGAACCCTAACCGGAGCTCGAATTTTCGAGTTCTCGGGGGAACAGCGCGGCACAAACGCGGACCTCTTCGCAACGAAGTTGCAAGAGGTCATCGCCGACGCGGCAACGGTCGTCAGGCCCATCAAGACCGCAGCCTTGGAGGTGGCCGATCTGGACGATTCGGCCACCAAGGAGGATGTGGTGGCGGCCGTCGCGGCGGCTGGAGGCTGCGACGCTGGCGCGGTGAAGGCTGGAGCCATCAGGCTCGGCCGCCGCGGCATGGGCATCGTCCGCGTCGAGTGCCCAGTCGCCGCGGCTGGGGCCGCCCTTGCTGCGACCAAGGGACGGCTGCTTGTGGGGCTCAGCTCGGCTGTGGTCCGAGCACTTGAAGACCAGCCCTTGCGCTGCTTCAAGTGCTTCTCCTTCGGCCACACCCGAGCCACGTGTCCCTCCAAGGCCGACTGGGGAGACACGTGCTACCAGTGCGGGCAAGAGGGGCACAAGAGTGCCACTTGCCGCGCCACCACGCCACACTGCACGGCGTGTGCCGCCAGTGGCCGCCCCGCGGGCCACAGGATGACGGGCAGGAGCTGTAAGCCCCCCGTCAAGAAGGGCATAGTGCCGGCGCAGGTTCGACCTGTCGCCACCACCGCCGCCGCCGTCGTCGCCGCCGCTGCAGCTCCAGCGGCGGTAGCTGAGGAGGAGGGTGCCATGTCGGAATAATGCAGGTTTCCGACTACCGCATCCTCCAGGCGAACACCAACCACTGCAGAGCGGCCCAGGACCTGGCAGTGCAGGTCATGGCCGAGTGGTTGGTGAACGTAGCGGTGGTCGCCGAGCCCTACTCGATCCCCAGCAGCTGGCTGGGTGACGAGGACGACTCGGTGGCACTAGCGGCGCGGTCTTCCACAGACTCCCCTCCCCTCTCGCTATTAGAGAGGGGACCGGGATACGTGGCCGCCGCGTGGGGAGAGGTAGCCCTCGTGGGGGTATATTTCTCCCCAAACCGCCCTCTCCAGGACTTTGAGAATTATCTCGGAGTCCTGGCCGCCGTGGTCGGCAGGGCGGCGCCGCGTCAGGTCTCCGTGCTGGGAGACCTGAATGCCAAGTCGGTGACCTGGGGCAACCGGGCCACCGACGCTCGCGGGCGGGCGGTGGAGATGTGGGCAGCCTCCTCTGGACTCTCCCTCTTGAACAGAGGAAGCGTCCAGACATGCGTGCGGCGTCAGGGTGGCTCAGTAGTGGACGTCACTTTCGCCACCCCTGGGTTAGCCGCGCGCGTGCTGAACTGGCGGGTGGACCTGGTGGAGACTATGTCGGACCACCGCTACGTGCGGTTCGACATCTCCGCCAGTGGCCCCGGAGCGGTGCAGCCCCTCTCGGGGCGATCACCGTTTCCGCGGTGGGCTCTCACCCACCTGGACAGGGAGGCAGCGGCGGAGGCGGCGTTCATCCAGGACTGGCTGTCGCCTCCTACCACCGGCCTGGATGTGGACACCATAGCAGGCCAGCTGAGGGAGTCTCTGACCGAGGTGTGCAACTCCAGCATGCCCCGGTCTCGCCGCCCGACTCCCCGCCGCGCCGTCTATTGGTGGTCGGAGGAGCTGGCGGGGCTCAGAACCGCCTGCGTGGCGGCTAAGAGGGCCTACACGCGGAGTCGGCGGCGGCGTCGACGCAACCGGCCCGACGAGGACCGCCTCTACGAGGTGTACGTGGAGGCTAAAATGGGCCTCGATCGGGCCATCGCCGCCGCTAAAGACTCGGCGAGAGCCGAGCTGCTGGAGGGTCTCGACAACGACCCTTACGGGAGACCGTATAAGGCGGCGCGCAACAAATTGCGCCCCTTTGGTCCCCCGGTTGTCGAGACCCTGGAGCCCACATTTCTGGATGGGGTGGTTCAGTCCCTGTTTCCGTGCAGGGACAACTTCACCCCGCCAGTGATGTGTGGAGCCCCGCTGGAGGAGGAGGAGGAGGAGGAAGAGGAGGCTCCCTCTCCTGTCACGGAGTCGGAACTTGGCGCGGCGATTGTGCATATCCGCGCCAAGAAGACGGCTCCGGGCCCCGACGGTGTCCCGGCGAGGGTGGTGGCAATTGCCGCCACCCAAATGGAGGAGCGGTTTCGGGACCTCTTCAGCGCATGCCTTGCGTCTGGAAGGTTCCCGAAACCGTGGAAGGAGGGGCAGTTGTGCCTCCTCCGCAAGGAGGGCCGCCCTGCAGACTCCCCCTCGGCATACCGGCCCATCGTTCTGCTCGATGAGGTCGGAAAAATGTTCGAGGGGATAATCGCTGCCCGCCTAAAGGGCCATATGCGGCGTATCGGGCCGGACTTGTCGGACGCTCAGTTCGGTTTTCGGGCTGAGCGTTCGACGGTGGACGCGCTGGCCTGCCTTAAGAGGCAGGTGAAGGAGGCGATGGATGTGGGGGACGGATTGTTGGCGGTGTCATTCGACATAGCCAACGCCTTCAACTCTGTTCCCCATAGCACCATCCTAGAGGCACTCCGATTCCACGAGGTGCCTCGATATATGCGGCGTCTACTGGCCAGCTACCTGGAGGATCGGGCGATCGTCCTCGTGAACAGGGCTGGCCAAGTCCGGCGGTACGCAGTCGAGGCCGGCGTTCCACAGGGGTCAGTCCTGGGACCTCTCCTCTGGAACGTCGGCTACGACTGGCTCTTGCGGGGAACTCTCCTCCGAGGTACGAGTGTCGTCTGCTACGCGGATGACACTCTCCTCACCGCCCGGGGGGAGAGTTTCAGGGAGGCGGCCAACTTGGCCTCGGCGGGCGGATCCTTGGTCGCAGGGAGGATCCGCCGCCTAGGATTGACGGTGGCGCTGCACAAGACCGAGGCTGTGTTCTTCCACGGGCCTCGGCAGCGCCAACCACCAGACGCCCACATATTTGTGGAGGGCGTCCGAATCGAGGTGAAGGCCCAGATGAAATATCTGGGCCTTGTACTCGACAGCAGGTGGCGATTCGGCCCGCATTTTAGCGGGCTGTCGACGCGCCTGCTGAAGACTGCGGGCGCCCTCTCGTGGCTGCTCCCCAATTTGGGGGGGCCCAGCGCGCGATGCCGGCAACTTTACGCCGGCATCTTGAGGAGTATGGCCCTCTACGGGGCCCCAATCTGGGAGGACTCCCTCCAAAGGCGGGAGAACGCCGCCGCCTTGCGGGCCCCCCAAAGGGCCATAGCTCAGCGGGTGTCGCGGGCCTACCGCACGGTGGGCTTCGCGGCAGCGTGTGCTCTGGCTGGCACCCCTCCTTGGGAACTCGAGGCGTGGGTGCTCGCCAGAGTATACGAATGGACGGCTGGGCGGAGGGCGAGAGGAGAACGCCCCGCCCCGGAAGAGCGGGAGGCCGTCCGGCGGGAGGCGAGGGACGCCATCGTCGTCCATTGGACGAGGGACCTCGCCACCGCAGCCTTCGGCCGCCGAACCCTCGACGCGATCGGGCCTGTCCTGCGAGACTGGCTCGATCGGTCGCACGGGTTCCTCTCGTTCCGTCTGGTGCAGGTGCTGTCCGGGCACGGTTGTTTCGGATCGTGCCTGCGCCGGATCGGACGGGAGGAGACATCGTCGTGCCACGACTGCGGTGCGGCGGAGGACGCGGCGCAGCACACCCTCGCGGTGTGCCCGTCGTGGTCCGAGCCGCGCCGCGGTCTCACTTCGGTGATCGGACCGGACCTCTCACTCCCCGGTTTGGTCAACGCCATGCTGGGCGATGAGAGGTCCTGGGCGGCAGTGGCCTCCTTCTGCGAACACGTCATGTCCCAGAAGGAGGCGGCGGAGCGCGCGCGGGAGGACGACCCTCACGCGGTGGCGCTCCGAAGACGGAGGAGGGGTCGGAGAAGACGTCAGTATGACGGCCATCACCGACTCCTCCCCGGTGGAGGCCAGCAGGCAACGGGTGCGGGGGCACCCTTGCCTGTATTGCACGGGCCTCCACCAGTGTCGGACGGGAATGGCCAGGTGTTCCCGGCCATTCCCGTAGCCCCCCAGGCTGGGGGGCATGCGGGGCCCGCCAGCTAGGCGGGCATACGCCGGGAGGGCTGTGGAAGCAGAGGCTGAGCCAATTTCCCATAGCCCTCCCATCACGGCGTCGCGGGAACACCGCTGAGTTTTAGTGGGTATACTGCCATCCTGGCAGGGAGTCCCACATACTCCGTCTCGTCCCCCGACGAGCGGAGATGCGTAATGTCATTTCTCAGCGACAAAAAAAAAAAAAAAAAAAAAAAAAAAAAAAAAAGGTTAGGTTGGGGGGCCGCGACTGCACCGGCAGTCAAAAGGGCTCCAGCTGGCGGGAGGAAGTTAGTTCCTCCCAAGACCGCGGCCGTCGTGGTGACCATCACCCCGGAGGCCGCGGAGCGGGGCGAGACGTACGAGTCCGTCCTAAGACGGGCTCGTACCAATGCTGATCCCTCCCAGCTGGGGATCAGCAAAATAACGTGCCGCCGAACCCTAACCGGAGCTCGAATTTTCGAGTTCTCGGGGGAACAGCGCGGCACAAACGCGGACCTCTTCGCAACGAAGTTGCAAGAGGTCATCGCCGACGCGGCAACGGTCGTCAGGCCCGTCAAGACCGCAGCCTTGGAGGTGGCCGATCTGGACGATTCGGCCACCAAGGAGGATGTGGTGGCGGCCGTCGCGGCGGCTGGAGGCTGCGACGCTGGCGCGGTGAAGGCTGGAGCCATCAGGCTCGGCCGCCGCGGCATGGGCATCGTCCGTGTCGAGTGCCCAGTCGCCGCGGCTGGGGCCGCCCTTGCTGCGACCAAGGGACGGCTGCTTGTGGGGCTCAGCTCGGCTGTGGTCCGAGCACTTGAAGACCAGCCCTTGCGCTGCTTCAAGTGCTTCTCCTTCGGCCACACCCGAGCCACGTGTCCCTCCAAGGCCGACTGGGGAGACACGTGCTACCAGTGCGGGCAAGAGGGGCACAAGAGTGCCACTTGCCGCGCCACCACGCCACACTGCACGGCGTGTGCCGCCAGTGGCCGCCCCGCGGGCCACAGGATGACGGGCAGGAGCTGTAAGCCCCCCGTCAAGAAGGGCATAGTGCCGGCGCAGGTTCGACCTGTCGCCACCACCGCCGCCGCCGTCGTCGCCGCCGCTGCAGCTCCAGCGGCGGTAGCTGAGGAGGAGGGTGCCATGTCGGAATAATGCAGGTTTCCGACTACCGCATCCTCCAGGCGAACACCAACCACTGCAGAGCGGCCCAGGACCTGGCAGTGCAGGTCATGGCCGAGTGGTTGGTGAACGTAGCGGTGGTCGCCGAGCCCTACTCGATCCCCAGCAGCTGGCTGGGTGACGAGGACGACTCGGTGGCACTAGCGGCGCGGTCTTCCACAGACTCCCCTCCCCTCTCGCTATTAGAGAGAGGACCGGGATACGTGGCCGCCGCGTGGGGAGACTTTGCCCTTGTGGGGGTATATTTCTCCCCAAACCGCCCTCTCCAGGACTTTGAGAATTATCTCGGAGTCCTGGCCGCCGTGGTCGGCAGGGCGGCGCCGCGTCAGGTCTCCGTGCTGGGAGACCTGAATGCCAAGTCGGTGACCTGGGGCAACCGGGCCACCGACGCTCGCGGGCGGGCGGTGGAGATGTGGGCAGCCTCCTCTGGACTCTCCCTCTTGAACAGAGGAAGCGTCCAGACATGCGTGCGGCGTCAGGGTGGCTCAGTAGTGGACGTCACTTTCGCCACCCCTGGGTTAGCCGCGCGCGTGCTGAACTGGCGGGTGGACCTGGTGGAGACTATGTCGGACCACCGCTACGTGCGGTTCGACATCTCCGCCAGTGGCCCCGGAGCGGTGCAGCCCCTCTCGGGGCGATCACCGTTTCCGCGGTGGGCTCTCACCCGCCTGGACAGGGAGGCAGCGGCGGAGGCGGCGTTCATCCAGGACTGGCTGTCGCCTCCTACCACCGGCCTGGATGTGGACACCATAGCGGGCCAGCTGAGGGAGTCTCTGACCGAGGTGTGCAACTCCAGCATGCCCCGGTCTCGCCGCCCGACTCCCCGCCGCGCCGTCTATTGGTGGTCGGAGGAGCTGGCGGGGCTCAGAACCGCCTGCGTGGCGGCCAAGAGGGCCTACACGCGGAGTCGGCGGCGGCGTCGACGCAACCGGCCCGACGAGGACCGCCTCTACGAGGTGTACGTGGAGGCTAAAATGGGCCTCGATCGGGCCATCGCCGCCGCTAAAGACTCGGCGAGAGCCGAGCTGCTGGAGGGTCTCGACAACGACCCTTACGGGAGACCGTATAAGGCGGCGCGCAACAAATTGCGCCCCTTTGGTCCCCCGGTTGTCGAGACCCTGGAGCCCACATTTCTGGATGGGGTGGTTCAGTCCCTGTTTCCGTGCAGGGACAACTTCACCCCGCCAGTGATGTGTGGAGCCCCGCTGGAGGAGGAGGAGGAGGAAGAGGAGGCTCCCTCTCCTGTCACGGAGTCGGAACTTGGCGCGGCGATTGTGCATATCCGCGCCAAGAAGACGGCTCCGGGCCCCGACGGTGTCCCGGCGAGGTTGGTGGCAATTGCCGCCACCCAAATGGAGGAGCGGTTTCGGGACCTCTTCAGCGCATGCCTTGCGTCTGGAAGGTTCCCGAAACCGTGGAAGGAGGGGCAGTTGTGCCTCCTTCGCAAGGAGGGCCGCCCTGCAGACTCCCCCTCGGCATACCGGCCCATCGTTCTGCTCGATGAGGTCGGAAAAATGTTCGAGGGGATAATCGCTGCCCGCCTAAAGGGCCATATGCGGCGTATCGGGCCGGACTTGTCGGACGCTCAGTTCGGTTTTCGGGCTGAGCGTTCGACGGTGGACGCGCTGGCCTGCCTCAAGAGGCAGGTGAAGGAGGCGGTGGAGGTGGGGGACGGATTGTTGGCGGTGTCATTCGACATAGCCAACGCCTTCAACTCTGTTCCCCACAGCACCATCCTAGAGGCACTCCGATTCCACGGGGTGCCTCGATATATGCGGCGTCTACTGGCCAGCTACCTGGAGGATCGGGCGATCGTCCTCGTGAACAGGGCTGGCCAAGTCCGGCGGTACGCAGTCGAGGCCGGCGTTCCACAGGGGTCAGTCCTGGGACCTCTCCTCTGGAACGTCGGCTACGACTGGCTCTTGCGGGGAACTCTCCTCCGAGGTACGAGTGTCGTCTGCTACGCGGATGACACTCTCCTCACCGCCCGGGGGGAGAGTTTCAGGGAGGCGGCCAACTTGGCCTCGGCGGGCGGATCCTTGGTCGCAGGGAGGATCCGCCGCCTAGGATTGACGGTGGCGCTGCACAAGACCGAGGCTGTGTTCTTCCACGGGCCTCGGCAGCGCCAACCACCAGACGCCCACATATTTGTGGAGGGCGTCCGAATCGAGGTGAAGGCCCAGATGAAATATCTGGGCCTTGTACTCGACAGCAGGTGGCGTTTCGGCCCGCATTTTAGCGAGCTATCGACGCGCCTGCTGAAGACTGCGGGCGCCCTCTCGTGGCTGCTCCCCAATTTGGGGGGGCCCAGCGCGCGATGTCGGCAACTCTACGCCGGCATCTTGAGGAGCATGGCCCTTTACGGGGCCCCTATCTGGGAGGACTCCCTCCAAAGGCGGGAGAACGCCGCCGCCTTGCGGGCCCCACAAAGGGCCATAGCCCAGCGGGTGTCGCGGGCCTACCGCACGGTGGGTTTCGCGGCAGCGTGTGCTCTGGCTGGCACCCCTCCTTGGGAACTCGAGGCGTGGGTGCTCGCCAGAGTATACGAATGGACGGCGGGGCGGAGGGCGAGAGGAGAACGCCCCGCCCCGGAAGAGCGGGAGGCCGTCCGGCGGGAGGCGAGGGACGCCATCGTCGTCCATTGGACGAGGGACCTCGCCACCGCAGCCTTCGGCCGCCGAACCCTCGACGCGATCGGGCCGGTCCTGCGAGACTGGCTCGATCGGTCGCACGGGTTCCTCTCATTCCGTCTGGTGCAGGTGCTGTCCGGGCACGGTTGTTTCGGATCGTACCTGCACCGGATCGGACGGGAGGAGACATCGTCGTGCCACGACTGCGGTGCGGCGGAGGACGCGGCGCAGCACACCCTCGCTGTGTGCCCGTCGTGGTCCGAGCCGCGCCGCGGTCTCACTTCGGTGATCGGACTGGACCTCTCACTCCCCGGTTTGGTCAACGCCATGCTGGGCGATGAGAGGTCCTGGGCGGCAGTGGCCTCCTTCTGCGAACACGTCATGTCCCAGAAGGAGGCGGCGGAGCGCGCGCGGGAGGACGATCCTCACGCGGCGGCGCTCCGAAGGCGGAGGAGGGGTCGGAGAAGACGTCAGTATGACGGCCATCTCCGACTCCTCCCCGGTGGAGGCCAGCAGGCAACGGGTGCGGGGACACCCTTGCCTGTATTGCACGGGCCTCCACCAGTGTCGGACGGGAATGGCCAGGTGTTCCCGGCCATTCCCGTAGCCCCCCAACCTGGGGGGCATGCGGGGCCCGCCAACTAGGCGGGCATACGCCGGGAGGGCTGTGGAAGCAGAGGCTGAGCCAATTTCCCATAGCCCTCCCATCACGGCGTCGCGGGAACACCGCTGAGTTTTAGTGGGTATACTGCCACTCTGGCAGGGAGTCCCACATACCCCGTCTCGTCCCCCGACGAGCGGAGATGCGTAATGTCATTTCTCAGCGACAAAAAAAAAAAAAAAAAAAAAAAGGTTAGGTTAGGTTAGGTTGGGGGGGGGGATCCCCCACAGCGCATACTTCCACGTAGTATCCCCTGGGCAACGCCGTGTCTGACCACCGTAACGGAGTGGCAGACCGGTGGCTAAAGTGCGCTGTGACTCATAGTGATCAATGCGGAAGACTGTGAGTATAAACATGACGAAGAAACCCGTGCGGGACGCCTCCGGGCGTTTCAGTTTTAACCCGAATCGCCCTTCTCCGGGCGATTCAAACGGCCCTTCTCAGGGCCAACCCAACGGCCCTTCTCAGGGCCAACCCAACGGCCCTTCTCAGGGCCAACCCAACGGCCCTTCTCAGGGCCAATCCAAAGGCCCTTTTCAGGGCCACGCCGGTGACGCATTAGCGTCGGACGTTGACCGCGCACCGTGTGCGGCCAGAGCAGATGAGTCGGACTCGGACGACTCGAATATCGACACGTCGGCAGCAGAGAGCGACCGCCTCGAGCGAAAGAGGGCCTACCTGCGGCACGGGTCCGAGGGATCCTCGTCGGCTGGAGGCGGGGCGCAGAAGAAGTCGAAGTCCAAAAGGGCTTCGACTTCTCCAAAAGCAGGTGATACCCACGTTGTGGGTTTGGTTGACGCCGAGCGCCAGCTAAACCTCCTAAAACGGGCGCAACTCCAGCAGGACCTGGAGGAGAGGGTCGCTGCCAGAGAGCGCCAGGCGCAGGCCGCCCGGTCGAGGGCCGGCTATGGGGCATCCAGTGTCCTGTATGCTGGCCACTCCTTGGCGGAACTTGAGCGCATGGCGCGGGAGGACAGGGAGGAGGTCCTGGAGGTCGCCTCAAAGTCCTCCAACCTGAAGGGGACCTTCCAGAAGGCCCTTAAATGCCGGGCTGCCAGTCTGCATGGCATTGTGCAGGAGCTGGTGCAGCGGACGGCCACGGATGAGACGCGGCAACTGCAGGCGAAGGTGGATCGCCTGCAGGCGGAGGTCAGCCAGCTGCACCAGAAGCTGGCTGAGGTCACTGCTCGGCCTGCGCAATCAGCCCCTGGACCGGTGGTAGGAGGCTCCACCTCCTCCCCTCACAACCTTGAGGAGATACTCCGAAAGGTTGTCATGGAGGAGAGGGCCTTCACCAGAGCCTGCTTCGCAGGCATCGAGGACCGGCTCCTGCCGGAGAAGCGGCTCCGCCCGCCGCTAGCGGCGGATAAGGCACCACGCAGGGTGCCAGAACCTGCGCCTTTAGCAGGCCCGGCATCGGGTGCGCAGCCCCAGGCCCCGAAGCCCTCCAAGGGCAAAGGCGAGGGCAAGAGGACCAAGGCGGCTCCTCAAACCCTCACCATCAGCTCGGAGGGAGCGTCTGGGTCGGCTGCCACTCCAGCGGCAGCCCCCCAGAGCTCGCAGGAGGAAGACGCCCTTCTTCCCTCCACCACCCCGTCCAACCAGTCGTGGACGGAAGTGGTCAGGAGGGGAAAAGGGAAGGGAGGGCAAAAGTCGGCCCCCAAGCCCGCCGCGACTGCACCGGCAGTCAAAAGGGCTCCAGCTGGCGGGAGGAAGTTAGTTCCTCCCAAGACCGCGGCCGTCGTGGTGACCATCACCCCGGAGGCCGCGGAGCGGGGCGAGACGTACGAGTCCGTCCTAAGACGGGCTCGTACCAATGCTGATCCCTCCCAGCTGGGGATCAGCAAAATAACGTGCCGCCGAACCCTAACCGGAGCTCGAATTTTCGAGTTCTCGGGGGAACAGCGCGGCACAAACGCGGACCTCTTCGCAACGAAGTTGCAAGAGGTCATCGCCGACGCGGCAACGGTCGTCAGGCCCGTCAAGACCGCAGCCTTGGAGGTGGCCGATCTGGACGATTCGGCCACCAAGGAGGATGTGGTGGCGGCCGTCGCGGCGGCTGGAGGCTGCGACGCTGGCGCGGTGAAGGCTGGAGCCATCAGGCTCGGCCGCCGCGGCATGGGCATCGTCCGTGTCGAGTGCCCAGTCGCCGCGGCTGGGGCCGCCCTTGCTGCGACCAAGGGACGGCTGCTTGTGGGGCTCAGCTCGGCTGTGGTCCGAGCACTTGAAGACCAGCCCTTGCGCTGCTTCAAGTGCTTCTCCTTCGGCCACACCCGAGCCACGTGTCCCTCCAAGGCCGACTGGGGAGACACGTGCTACCAGTGCGGGCAAGAGGGGCACAAGAGTGCCACTTGCCGCGCCACCACGCCACACTGCACGGCGTGTGCCGCCAGTGGCCGCCCCGCGGGCCACAGGATGACGGGCAGGAGCTGTAAGCCCCCCGTCAAGAAGGGCATAGTGCCGGCGCAGGTTCGACCTGTCGCCACCACCGCCGCCGCCGTCGTCGCCGCCGCTGCAGCTCCAGCGGCGGTAGCTGAGGAGGAGGGTGCCATGTCGGAATAATGCAGGTTTCCGACTACCGCATCCTCCAGGCGAACACCAACCACTGCAGAGCGGCCCAGGACCTGGCAGTGCAGGTCATGGCCGAGTGGTTGGTGAACGTAGCGGTGGTCGCCGAGCCCTACTCGATCCCCAGCAGCTGGCTGGGTGACGAGGACGACTCGGTGGCACTAGCGGCGCGGTCTTCCACAGACTCCCCTCCCCTCTCGCTATTAGAGAGAGGACCGGGATACGTGGCCGCCGCGTGGGGAGACTTTGCCCTTGTGGGGGTATATTTCTCCCCAAACCGCCCTCTCCAGGACTTTGAGAATTATCTCGGAGTCCTGGCCGCCGTGGTCGGCAGGGCGGCGCCGCGTCAGGTCTCCGTGCTGGGAGACCTGAATGCCAAGTCGGTGACCTGGGGCAACCGGGCCACCGACGCTCGCGGGCGGGCGGTGGAGATGTGGGCAGCCTCCTCTGGACTCTCCCTCTTGAACAGAGGAAGCGTCCAGACATGCGTGCGGCGTCAGGGTGGCTCAGTAGTGGACGTCACTTTCGCCACCCCTGGGTTAGCCGCGCGCGTGCTGAACTGGCGGGTGGACCTGGTGGAGACTATGTCGGACCACCGCTACGTGCGGTTCGACATCTCCGCCAGTGGCCCCGGAGCGGTGCAGCCCCTCTCGGGGCGATCACCGTTTCCGCGGTGGGCTCTCACCCGCCTGGACAGGGAGGCAGCGGCGGAGGCGGCGTTCATCCAGGACTGGCTGTCGCCTCCTACCACCGGCCTGGATGTGGACACCATAGCGGGCCAGCTGAGGGAGTCTCTGACCGAGGTGTGCAACTCCAGCATGCCCCGGTCTCGCCGCCCGACTCCCCGCCGCGCCGTCTATTGGTGGTCGGAGGAGCTGGCGGGGCTCAGAACCGCCTGCGTGGCGGCCAAGAGGGCCTACACGCGGAGTCGGCGGCGGCGTCGACGCAACCGGCCCGACGAGGACCGCCTCTACGAGGTGTACGTGGAGGCTAAAATGGGCCTCGATCGGGCCATCGCCGCCGCTAAAGACTCGGCGAGAGCCGAGCTGCTGGAGGGTCTCGACAACGACCCTTACGGGAGACCGTATAAGGCGGCGCGCAACAAATTGCGCCCCTTTGGTCCCCCGGTTGTCGAGACCCTGGAGCCCACATTTCTGGATGGGGTGGTTCAGTCCCTGTTTCCGTGCAGGGACAACTTCACCCCGCCAGTGATGTGTGGAGCCCCGCTGGAGGAGGAGGAGGAGGAAGAGGAGGCTCCCTCTCCTGTCACGGAGTCGGAACTTGGCGCGGCGATTGTGCATATCCGCGCCAAGAAGACGGCTCCGGGCCCCGACGGTGTCCCGGCGAGGTTGGTGGCAATTGCCGCCACCCAAATGGAGGAGCGGTTTCGGGACCTCTTCAGCGCATGCCTTGCGTCTGGAAGGTTCCCGAAACCGTGGAAGGAGGGGCAGTTGTGCCTCCTTCGCAAGGAGGGCCGCCCTGCAGACTCCCCCTCGGCATACCGGCCCATCGTTCTGCTCGATGAGGTCGGAAAAATGTTCGAGGGGATAATCGCTGCCCGCCTAAAGGGCCATATGCGGCGTATCGGGCCGGACTTGTCGGACGCTCAGTTCGGTTTTCGGGCTGAGCGTTCGACGGTGGACGCGCTGGCCTGCCTCAAGAGGCAGGTGAAGGAGGCGGTGGAGGTGGGGGACGGATTGTTGGCGGTGTCATTCGACATAGCCAACGCCTTCAACTCTGTTCCCCACAGCACCATCCTAGAGGCACTCCGATTCCACGGGGTGCCTCGATATATGCGGCGTCTACTGGCCAGCTACCTGGAGGATCGGGCGATCGTCCTCGTGAACAGGGCTGGCCAAGTCCGGCGGTACGCAGTCGAGGCCGGCGTTCCACAGGGGTCAGTCCTGGGACCTCTCCTCTGGAACGTCGGCTACGACTGGCTCTTGCGGGGAACTCTCCTCCGAGGTACGAGTGTCGTCTGCTACGCGGATGACACTCTCCTCACCGCCCGGGGGGAGAGTTTCAGGGAGGCGGCCAACTTGGCCTCGGCGGGCGGATCCTTGGTCGCAGGGAGGATCCGCCGCCTAGGATTGACGGTGGCGCTGCACAAGACCGAGGCTGTGTTCTTCCACGGGCCTCGGCAGCGCCAACCACCAGACGCCCACATATTTGTGGAGGGCGTCCGAATCGAGGTGAAGGCCCAGATGAAATATCTGGGCCTTGTACTCGACAGCAGGTGGCGTTTCGGCCCGCATTTTAGCGAGCTATCGACGCGCCTGCTGAAGACTGCGGGCGCCCTCTCGTGGCTGCTCCCCAATTTGGGGGGGCCCAGCGCGCGATGTCGGCAACTCTACGCCGGCATCTTGAGGAGCATGGCCCTTTACGGGGCCCCTATCTGGGAGGACTCCCTCCAAAGGCGGGAGAACGCCGCCGCCTTGCGGGCCCCACAAAGGGCCATAGCCCAGCGGGTGTCGCGGGCCTACCGCACGGTGGGTTTCGCGGCAGCGTGTGCTCTGGCTGGCACCCCTCCTTGGGAACTCGAGGCGTGGGTGCTCGCCAGAGTATACGAATGGACGGCGGGGCGGAGGGCGAGAGGAGAACGCCCCGCCCCGGAAGAGCGGGAGGCCGTCCGGCGGGAGGCGAGGGACGCCATCGTCGTCCATTGGACGAGGGACCTCGCCACCGCAGCCTTCGGCCGCCGAACCCTCGACGCGATCGGGCCGGTCCTGCGAGACTGGCTCGATCGGTCGCACGGGTTCCTCTCATTCCGTCTGGTGCAGGTGCTGTCCGGGCACGGTTGTTTCGGATCGTACCTGCACCGGATCGGACGGGAGGAGACATCGTCGTGCCACGACTGCGGTGCGGCGGAGGACGCGGCGCAGCACACCCTCGCTGTGTGCCCGTCGTGGTCCGAGCCGCGCCGCGGTCTCACTTCGGTGATCGGACTGGACCTCTCACTCCCCGGTTTGGTCAACGCCATGCTGGGCGATGAGAGGTCCTGGGCGGCAGTGGCCTCCTTCTGCGAACACGTCATGTCCCAGAAGGAGGCGGCGGAGCGCGCGCGGGAGGACGATCCTCACGCGGCGGCGCTCCGAAGGCGGAGGAGGGGTCGGAGAAGACGTCAGTATGACGGCCATCTCCGACTCCTCCCCGGTGGAGGCCAGCAGGCAACGGGTGCGGGGGCACCCTTGCCTGTATTGCACGGGCCTCCACCAGTGTCGGACGGGAATGGCCAGGTGTTCCCGGCCATTCCCGTAGCCCCCCAACCTGGGGGGCATGCGGGGCCCGCCAACTAGGCGGGCATACGCCGGGAGGGCTGTGGAAGCAGAGGCTGAGCCAATTTCCCATAGCCCTCCCATCACGGCGTCGCGGGAACACCGCTGAGTTTTAGTGGGTATACTGCCACTCTGGCAGGGAGTCCCACATACCCCGTCTCGTCCCCCGACGAGCGGAGATGCGTAATGTCATTTCTCAGCGACAAAAAAAAAAAAAAAAAAAAAAGGTTAGGTTAGGTTAGGTTGGGGGGGGGGATCCCCCACAGCGCATACTTCCACGTAGTATCCCCTGGGCAACGCCGTGTCTGACCACCGTAACGGAGTGGCAGACCGGTGGCTAAAGTGCGCTGTGACTCACAGTTATCAATGCGGAAGACTGTGAGTAAAATCATGACGAAGAAACCCGTGCGGGACGCCTCCGGGCGTTTCAGTAGTTTTAACCCGAATCACCCTTCTCAGGGCGATTCAAACGGCCCTTCTCAGGGCCAACCCAACGGCCCTTCTCAGGGCCAACCCAACGGCCCTTCTCAGGGCCAACCCAACGGCCCTTCTCAGGGCCAACCCAACGGCCCTTCTCAGGGTCAATCCAAAGGCCCTTTTCAGGGCCACGCCGGTGACGCATTAGCGTCGAACGCTGACCGCGCACCATCTGCGGCCAGAGCAGACGAGTCGGACTCCGACGACTCAAATCTCGACACGTCGGCAGCTGAGAGCGACCGCCTCGAGCGAAAGAGAGCCTACCTGCGGCACGGGTCCGAGGGATCCTCGTCGGCTGGAGGCGGGGCGCAGAAGAAGTCGAAGTCCAAAAGGGCTTCGACTTCTTCAAAAGCAGGTGATACCCACGTTGTGGGTTTGGTTGACGCCGAGCGCCAGCTAAACCTCCTAAAACGGGCGCAACTCCAGCAGGACCTGGAGGAGAGGGTCGCTGCCAGAGAGCGCCAGGCGCAGGCCGCCCGGTCGAGGGCCGGCTATGGGGCATCCAGTGTCCTGTATGCTGGCCACTCCTTGGCGGAACTTGAGCGCATGGCGCGGGAGGACAGGGAGGAGGTCCTGGAGGTCGCCTCAAAGTCCTCCAACCTGAAGGGGACCTTCCAGAAGGCCCTTAAATGCCGGGCTGCCAGTCTGCATGGCATTGTGCAGGAGCTGGTGCAGCGGACGGCCACGGATGAGACGCGGCAACTGCAGGCGAAGGTGGATCGCCTGCAGGCGGAGGTCAGCCAGCTGCACCAGAAGCTGGCTGAGGTCACCGCTCGGCCTGCGCAATCAGCCCCTGGACCGGTGGTAGGAGGCTCCACCTCCTCCCCTCACAACCTTGAGGAGATACTCCGAAAGGTTGTCATGGAGGAGAGGGCCTTCACCAGGGCCTGCTTCGCAGGCATCGAGGACCGGCTCCTGCCGGAGAAGCGGCTCCGCCCGCCGCTAGCGGCGGATAAGGCACCACGCAGGGTGCCGGAACCTGCGCCTTTAGCAGGCCCGGCATCGGGTGCGCAGCCCCAGGCCCCGAAGCCCTCCAAGGGCAAAGGCGAGGGCAAGAGGACCAAGGCGGCTCCTCAAACCCTCACCATCAGCTCGGAGGGAGCGTCTGGGTCAGCTGCCACTCCAGCGGCAGCCCCCCAGAACTCGCAGGGGGAAGACGCCCTTCTTCCCTCCACCACCCCGTCCAACCAGTCGTGGACGGAAGTGGTCAGGAGGGGAAAAGGGAAGGGAGGGCAAAAGTCGGCCCCCAAGCCCGCCGCGACTGCACCGGCAGTCAAAAGGGCTCCAGCTGGCGGGAGGAAGTTAGTTCCTCCCAAGACCGCGGCCGTCGTGGTGACCATCACCCCGGAGGCCGCGGAGCGGGGCGAGACGTACGAGTCCGTCCTAAGACGGGCTCGTACCAATGCTGATCCCTCCCAGCTGGGGATCAGCAAAATAACGTGCCGCCGAACCCTAACCGGAGCTCGAATTTTCGAGTTCTCGGGGGAACAGCGCGGCACAAACGCGGACCTCTTCGCAACGAAGTTGCAAGAGGTCATCGCCGACGCGGCAACGGTCGTCAGGCCCGTCAAGACCGCAGCCTTGGAGGTGGCCGATCTGGACGATTCGGCCACCAAGGAGGATGTGGTGGCGGCCGTCGCGGCGGCTGGAGGCTGCGACGCTGGCGCGGTGAAGGCTGGAGCCATCAGGCTCGGCCGCCGCGGCATGGGCATCGTCCGCGTCGAGTGCCCAGTCGCCGCGGCTGGGGCCGCCCTTGCTGCGACCAAGGGACGGCTGCTTGTGGGGCTCAGCTCGGCTGTGGTCCGAGCACTTGAAGAACAGCCCTTGCGCTGCTTCAAGTGCTTCTCCTTCGGCCACACCCGAGCCACGTGTCCCTCCAAGGCCGACTGGGGAGACACGTGCTACCAGTGCGGGCAAGAGGGGCACAAGAGTGCCACTTGCCGCGCCACCACGCCACACTGCACGGCGTGTGCCGCCAGTGGCCGCCCCGCGGGCCACAGGATGACGGGCAGGAGCTGTAAGCCCCCCGTCAAGAAGGGCATAGTGCCGGCGCAGGTTCGACCTGTCGCCACCACCGCCGCCGCCGTCGTCGCCGCCGCTGCAGCTCCAGCGGCGGTAGCTGAGGAGGAGGGTGCCATGTCGGAATAATGCAGGTTTCCGACTACCGCATCCTCCAGGCGAACACCAACCACTGCAGAGCGGCCCAGGACCTGGTAGTGCAGGTCATGGCCGAGTGGTTGGTGAACGTAGCGGTGGTCGCCGAGCCCTACTCGATCCCCAGCAGCTGGCTGGGTGACGAGGACGACTCGGTGGCACTAGCGGCGCGGTCTTCCACAGACTCCCCTCCCCTCTCGCTATTAGAGAGAGGACCGGGATACGTGGCCGCCGCGTGGGGAGACTTTGCCCTTGTGGGGGTATATTTCTCCCCAAACCGCCCTCTCCAGGACTTTGAGAATTATCTCGGAGTCCTGGCCGCCGTGGTCGGCAGGGCGGCGCCGCGTCAGGTCTCCGTGCTGGGAGACCTGAATGCCAAGTCGGTGACCTGGGGCAACCGGGCCACCGACGCTCGCGGGCGGGCGGTGGAGATGTGGGCAGCCTCCTCTGGACTCTCCCTCTTGAACAGAGGAAGCGTCCAGACATGCGTGCGGCGTCAGGGTGGCTCAGTAGTGGACGTCACTTTCGCCACCCCTGGGTTAGCCGCGCGCGTGCTGAACTGGCGGGTGGACCTGGTGGAGACTATGTCGGACCACCGCTACGTGCGGTTCGACATCTCCGCCAGTGGCCCCGGAGCGGTGCAGCCCCTCTCGGGGCGATCACCGTTTCCGCGGTGGGCTCTCACCCGCCTGGACAGGGAGGCAGCGGCGGAGGCGGCGTTCATCCAGGACTGGCTGTCGCCTCCTACCACAGGCCTGGATGTGGACACCATAGCGGGCCAGCTGAGGGAGTCTCTGACCGAGGTGTGCAACTCCAGCATGCCCCGGTCTCGCCGCCCGACTCCCCGCCGCGCCGTCTATTGGTGGTCGGAGGAGCTGGCGGGGCTCAGAACCGCCTGCGTGGCGGCCAAGAGGGCCTACACGCGGAGTCGGCGGCGGCGTCGACGCAACCGGCCCGACGAGGACCGCCTCTACGAGGTGTACGTGGAGGCTAAAATGGGCCTCGATCGGGCCATCGCCGCCGCTAAAGACTCGGCGAGAGCCGAGCTGCTGGAGGGTCTCGACAACGACCCTTACGGGAGACCGTATAAGGCGGCGCGCAACAAATTGCGCCCCTTTGGTCCCCCGGTTGTCGAGACCCTGGAGCCCACATTTCTGGATGGGGTGGTTCAGTCCCTGTTTCCGTGCAGGGACAACTTCACCCCGCCAGTGATGTGTGGAGCCCCGCTGCTGGAGGATGAGGAGGAAGAGGAGGCTCCCTCTCCTGTCACGGAGTCGGAACTTGGCGCGGCGATTGTGCATATCCGCGCCAAGAAGACGGCTCCGGGCCCCGACGGTGTCCCGGCGAGGGTGGTGGCAATTGCCGCCACCCAAATGGAGGAGCGGTTTCGGGACCTCTTCAGCGCATGCCTTGCGTCTGGGAGGTTCCCGAAACCGTGGAAGGAGGGGCACCTGTGCCTCCTTCGCAAGGAGGGTCGCCCAGCAGACTCCCCCTCGGCATACCGACCCATCGTCCTGCTCGATGAGGTCGGCAAAATGTTCGAGGGGATAATCGCTGCCCGCCTAAAGGGCCATATGCGGCGTATCGGGCCGGACTTGTCGGACGCTCAGTTCGGTTTTCGGGCTGAGCGTTCGACGGTGGACGCGCTGGCCTGCCTCAAGAGGCAGGTGAAGGAGGCGACGGAGGTGGGGGACGGATTGTTGGCGGTGTCATTCGACATTGCCAACGCCTTCAACTCTGTTCCCCACAGCACCATCCTAGAGGCGCTCCGATTCCACGGGGTGCCTCAATATATGCGGCGTCTACTGGCCAGCTACCTGGAGGATCGGGCGATCGTCCTCGTGAACAGGGCTGGCCAAGTCCGGCGGTACGCAGTCGAGGCCGGCGTTCCACAGGGGTCAGTCCTGGGACCTCTCCTCTGGAACGTCGGCTACGACTGGCTCTTGCGGGGAACTCTCCTCCGAGGTACGAGTGTCGTCTGCTACGCGGATGACACTCTCCTCACCGCCCGAGGGGAGAGTTTCAGGGAGGCGGCCAACTTGGCCTCGGCGGGCGGATCCTTGGTCGCAGGGAGGATCCGCCGCCTAGGATTGACGGTGGCGCTGCACAAGACCGAGGCTGTGTTTTTCCACGGGCCTCGGCAGCGCCAACCACCAGACGCCCACATATTTGTGGAGGGCGTCCGAATCGAGGTGAAGGCCCAGATGAAATATCTGGGCCTTGTACTCGACAGCAGGTGGCGATTCGGCCCGCATTTTAGCGGGCTGTCGACGCGCCTGCTGAAGACTGCGGGCGCCCTCTCGTGGCTGCTCCCCAATTTGGGGGGGCCCAGCGTGCGATGCCGGCAACTTTACGCCGGCATCTTGAGGAGTATGGCCCTCTACGGGGCCCCAATCTGGGAGGACTCCCTCCAAAGGCGGGGAGAACGCCGCGGCCTTGCGGGCCCCCCAAAGGGCCATAGCTCAGCGGGTGTCGCGGGCCTACCGCACGGTGGGCTTCGCGGCAGCGTGTGCTCTGGCTGGCACCCCTCCTTGGGAACTCGAGGCGTGGGTGCTCGCCAGAGTATACGAATGGACGGCGGGGCGGAGGGCGAGAGGAGAACGCCCCGCCCCGGAAGAGCGGGAGGCCGTCCGGCGGGAGGCGAGGGACGCCATCGTCGTCCATTGGACGAGGGACCTCGCCACCGCAGCCTTCGGCCGCCGAACCCTCGACGCGATCGGGCCGGTCCTGCGAGACTGGCTCGATCGGTCGCATGGGTTCCTCTCATTCCGTCTGGTGCAGGTGCTGTCCGGGCACGGTTGTTTCGGATCGTACCTGCACCGGATCGGACGGGAGGAGACATCGTCGTGCCACGACTGCGGTGCGGCGGAGGACAAGGCGCAGCACACCCTCGCGGTGTGCCCGTCGTGGTCCGAGCCGCGCCGCGGTCTCACTTCGGTGATCGGACCGGACCTCTCACTCCCCGGTTTGGTCAACGCCATGCTGGGCGATGAGGGGTCCTGGGCGGCAGTGGCCTCCTTCTGCGAACACGTCATGTCCCAGAAGGAGGCGGCGGAGCGCGCGCGGGAGGATGACCCTCACGCGGCGGCGCTCCGAAGACGAAGGAGGGGTCGGAGAAGACGTCAGTATGACGGCCATATCCGACTCCTCCCCGGTGGAGGCCAGCAGGCAACGGGTGCGGGGGCACCCTTGCCTGTATTGCACGGGCCTCCACCAGTGTCGGACGGGAATGGCCAGGTGTTCCCGGCCATTCCCGTAGCCCCCCAGGCAGGGGGGCATGCGGGGCCCGCCAGCTAGGCGGGCATACGCCGGGAGGGCTGTGGAAGCAGAGGCTGAGCCAATTTCCCATAGCCCTCCCATCACGGCGTCGCGGGAACACCGCTGAGTTTTAGTGGGTATACTGCCACTCTGGCAGGGAGTCCCACATACCCCGTCTCGTCCCCCGACGAGCGGAGATGCGTAATGTCATTTCTCAGCGACAAAAAAAAAAAAAAAAAAAAAAAAAAAAAGGTTAGGTTGGGGTACCACCCCACAGTGCTTGCGTCCACGTCGCGTCCCCTGGGCAACGACCCGGTTCTGACCACCGTAACGGAGTGGCAGACCGGTGTTCGGCTAAAGTGCACTGTGCAGTCGTAGCGTATTTTATCCTATTATCCAATTTTATTTCATGTCGGCATCTACGACACCTGCGGAGGCTATGCCAAAGCAATTGAGGACCGCCTCCGGGCGTTTTAAAAAAGGCTCTTCTCAGGGCCAACCAAAAGGCCCTTCTCAGGGCCAAGCAAAAGGCCCTTCTCAGGGCCAACCAAAAGGCCCTTCTCAGGGCCTCCCAAAAGGCCCTTCTCAGGGCCAACCAAAAGGCCCTTCTCAGGGCCAATCTGAGGGTGCCTCGGCATCAGAGGCTAGCCGCGCGCAGTCTGCGACTAGCTTCTATAGCTCGGCGGGCGAGTTGCTGGACTCCGACGACGAGTCCATCATGTCGTGTGGTTCGGCGATTGCTCGCCGGGACACAATGAAGCGGGCTTATCAGCGGAAGGGGTCTGGGGGTTCCTCGGACACTGCGTCACAGCCGAGGGCCAAGAGGCCGGTGTCTGACACCCACGACGTGGGTCTGGCAGAAGCCCAACGCCAGTTGGACCTGTCGCGGCGGGCGCAGGTCCAGCAAGACCTGGAGGAGCGGGTTGCGGCCACGGAGCAACGGACGCACGCCGCCCGGGCCAAGTCCGGGTACGGCGCGTCCCGCGTCCACTATGCGGACCACTCCCTTGCGGAGCTGCAGCTGATGGCTGAGGAGGACGAAGAGGAGATAGTGGCAGTCGCCTCTAAGTCCTCCAATCTTAAAGGGACTTTCCAAAAGTCCCTTAAATGTAGGGCCGCGAGCATGCGCGGCATAGTCGGGGAGCTGGTGCAGCGGAAGGCTACCGACGAAACGCGGCAACTGCAGGCGAAAGTCGATCGCCTGCAGTCAGAGGTCAGCCAGCTTCATCTGAAGCTGGCTGAAGCCACGGCCCGGCCAAACACTAAGGTTTCCGAGCCGAAACCAGCGGCTGAGGCCCCGCCCTCCAACCTTGAGGACGTAATCCGCAAGGTAGTAATGGAGGAAAGGGCCTTCACGAGAGCCTGTCTTGCGGGCATCGAGGACAGGCTCTTGCCGGAGAGACGCCTGCGACCGCCGCTCGCGGCAGACAGTAGGCCACGCCAGCCAGAGCTGTCCTCCCAGGACGCCCATCTTCCGTCCACCACCCCATCCAACCAGCAGGGGTGGACGAAGGTGAAAAAGGGCAAAAAGAAGTCCAAGACGGTGGCTGCCCCTGCCACCCCCGCCACCATCCCTCCCGGCCCACCTCAGAAAACAGGCAAGGGAAAGGGGAAGGGAAAGACGTCGGCCCCGAAGCCCAACGCCGCTGCTCCCGCTGCTGCTCCTGCAGCTAATGGGGCCCCCGCCGCCAAGTCAAAGAGGAAGCTGGTTCCTCCGAAGACCGCAGCCGTAGTGGTGACGCTCACCGCTGAGGCTGTGGAGCGGGGGGAGACGTACGCGTCCGTAATGATGCGGGCGCGTGCCAATGCCAATCCCACCCAGCTGGGGATCGGCACAGTATCCTGCCGCCGGACCCAGGCCGGGGCTCGAATGTTCGAGTTCCCGGGGGCTCAGGGCGGCGCCAACGCGGACCTCTTCGCTACCAAGCTCCGAGAGGTCATCGCCGACGCGGCCAAGGTCACCAGGCCCGTAAAGTCTGTGGCCTTGGAGGTGACCGACCTCGACGACTCGGTCACCAAAGAGGAGGTAGTCGCGGCGGTCGCAGCGATGGGGGGCTGTGGCGTCACAGCGGTGCAAGGTCGGGCCATTAGGCCCGGGCGCGGCGGCATGGGCACCATACGCCTCGAGTGCCCAGTCGCCGCAGCTGTAGCCGTCCTAGCCAAGGGACGGCTGACTGTCGGGTTCAGCTCGGGTGTAGTCCGGGCACTTGCAGCCCAGCCTCTGCGCTGCTACAAGTGTCTTGGAGTCGGACACACTCGGGCCCTTTGTCCGTCCGAGGTCGACAGGGCGGACAAATGCTTCCGCTGTGGCAAGGAAGGCCACAAGTCGGCCTCCTGCGAGGCCGTCACGCCGCACTGTGCGGTGTGTGCCGCCAGTGGCTGCCCGGCAGGCCACGTGATGATGGGGAGGAAGTGCAATCCTCCCCCTAAGAAGGGCAAAGCGCAGGCGCTGATCCGGCCTGTCGCTGCCACCGTTGCCGTCCCTGAGGCTGGGACATCGGCGGCGGTTGTGGAAGGGGGTGCGATGTCTGTCGATGGATAGTTCGGTCAAGCATCGCATCCTCCAGGCGAACACCAACCACTGCAGAGCGGCCCAGGATCTGCTGATGCAGACCATGGCCGAGTGGTTGGTGGACGTGGCGGCTGTCGCCGAGCCGTACTCAGTCCCTGGCCGTTGGCTGGGCGATCGGGACGGCTTGGTGGCATTGGTGACGCGGTCTTCCACGGACTCCCCTCCCCTCTCGCTCTTAGAGAGGGGACCGGGATACGTGGCCGCCGCGTGGGGAGAATTAGCCCTTGTGGGCGTCTATTTCTCCCCGAACCGCCCTCTCTCGGATTTCGAGAACTTTCTCGAAATCCTCACCGCGGTGGTCGGGAGGGCGGCGCCACGCCAGGTCGCCGTACTGGGTGACCTGAACGCCAAGTCGACGGCCTGGGGCAACCCGGCCGGGTCCTGCAACGTCCGGGGACGCGCCGTGGAGTTTTGGGCGGCGTCGTGCGGTGTGTCCCTCCTGAACAGAGGGACCGTTCACACGTGTGTGCGGCAACGGGGAGGATCAGTGGTCGACGTCTCGTTTGCCACCCCTGTGCTAGCCGCCCACGTCGTGAACTGGCGGGTGGAGATGGTGGAGACCTTGTCGGACCACCGATATGTGCGGTTCGACATCAGCTCCACCCAGAGCCCCCGGGGAATTGCTCCAGGCTCGGGCCAATCCGCGTTCCCACGGTGGGCTCTCACCCGCCTGGACCGAGAGGCTGCGGAGGAGGCGGCGTTCGTCCAGGACTGGCTCGCGCCTCCTGTCGAGGTCCTGGACGTGGACGCCGCGGCGGTTCAGCTGAGGAGGTCCCTGACCGAGGTGTGCAACTCCAGCATGCCCCGGTCTCGCCGCCCAGCTCCCCGCCGCGCCGTCTATTGGTGGTCGGAGGAACTGGCGGGGCTCCGAACCGCCTGCGTGGCGGCCAGGAGGGCCTACACGCGGAGTCGAAGGCGCAGGCACCGAGACCCCACCAACGAGGAGGCCCTCTATGCCACGTACGTCGACGCCAAGACGGCCTTGAAGTCGGCTATGCGCGCGGCCGAAGATTCGGCGAGAGCCGAAATGCTGGAGGGTCTCGACAGGGACCCATTTGGAAGACCATACAAGGCGGCGCGGAATAAACTGCGCCCCTGCGGTCTTCCACTGACGGAGACCCTCGAGCCGGCATTGCTGGACGGGGTGGTCCGGTCCCTGTTTCCGTCCAGGACCGACTTCACTCCGCCAGTGATGGATCCCCCGCGGGAGGCGGCTCCGCCGGAGGAGGAGGTCCCCCCGGTGACGGCGGTGGAACTTTGCGCGGGGACTCTACACCTCCGCGCAAAGAACACAGCCCCAGGGCCGGACGGCGTTCCCGCACGGGTGGTGGCCATCGCCGCCTCACACATGGAGGAGAGGTTTCGGGACCTCTTCAGCGCGTGTCTTACGACTGGGAGGTTCCCGAAACCTTGGAAGGAGGGGCGGCTATGCCTGCTCCGAAAGGAGGGACGCCCGGCGGACTCCCCCTCGGCTTACCGGCCCATCGTCTTGCTCGATGAGGTCGGTAAGTTGTTCGAGGGGATAATTGCCGACCGGCTAAAGAGCCTGCTGAGGACGGTGGGGCCGGACCTGTCGGACGCCCAATTCGGTTTCCGACGGGGTCGTTCGACGGTCGACGCGCTGGCCCTACTCAAGGGCCAGGTGAGGGAGGCCGTGGAGGCGGGCGACGGAGTGTTGGCGGTGTCATTCGACATAGCCAACGCCTTCAACTCCGTCCCCCACTCGACAATCTTGGAGGCGCTCCGATACCACGGAGTGCCTCAGTACCTGCGCCAACTCTTGGCCAGCTACTTGGAGGACCGGGTGGTCCTCCTCTCGGACAAGACGGCCGCAGTGAGGCGATACGGCGCAGAGTCCGGTGTTCCACAGGGGTCGGTCCTAGGACCACTGCTGTGGAACATTGGATTCGACTGGATACTGCGGGGGACCCTCCTCCGTGGCACGAGCGTCATCTGTTACGCGGATGACACCCTCCTCGTCGCCCGGGGGAGGGATTTCAGGGAGGCGGCCAGTCTGGCCTCTGCCGGCGGATCCTTAGTGGCAGGAAGGATTCGCCGCCTGGGGTTGAAGGTTGCGCTGCACAAAACCGAGGCCGTGTATTTTCACGGCCCACGGCAGCGCATCCCTCCCGACGGCCACATTATAGTGGAGGGCGTCAGGATCGAGGTCAAGGCCCAAATGAAGTACTTGGGCCTTGTCCTCGACAGCAGGTGGCGCTTCGGTCCACACTTTAGCGGGCTGTCGACGCGCCTGCTGAAGGCCGCGAACGCCCTGTCGTGGCTCCTCCCGAACCTGGGGGGTCCGAAGGCGCGATGCCGGCGCTTGTATGCCGGCATCCTCAGGAGCATGGCCCTTTACGGGGCCCCAATCTGGGCAGACTCCCTCCACAGACGGGAGAACGCCACGGCCATCCGCAGGCCCCAAAGGGCCATTGCACTGCGGGTGGCGAGGGCCTACCGCTCGGTGGGCTTCTCTGCGGCGTGCGCTCTGGCCGGCACCCCTCCTTGGGAGCTCGAGGCGTGGGTGCTGACCAGAGTGTACGAATGGACGGCGCGCCGCAAGGCGCTCGGGGAGCCCCCCGTCGCAGAAGAGCGGGAGGCCGTGCGGCAAGAAGCGAAGGACGCAATCGTCCATCACTGGACGGAGGACCTCGCCACTGCCGCATTCGGCCGCCGAACACTGGACGCGCTCGGGCCGGTCCTGAAGGATTGGCTCGAGCGGTCCCACGGTTTCCTCTCTTTCCGTCTGGTGCAGGTGTTGTCCGGCCACGGGTGCTTCGGATCGCACCTGCATCGGATCCAAAGGGAGGAGACCCCGTCGTGCCACGACTGTGGCGCGGCGGAGGACACGGCACAGCACACCCTCGAGGTGTGCCCGGCCTGGTCCGAGCTGCGTCTACCTTTGGTCGCAGCGGTCGGGCAGGACCTCTCGCTTCCCGGCGTCGTCAACTCGATGCTGGAAAGCGAGGGGGCCTGGGCGGCGGTCGCCTCCTTCTGCGAAGAAGTAATGTCACAGAAGGAGGCGGCGGAGCGCGTGCGGGAGGAAGACCCTCTCGCAGCGCCGCTCCGCAGGCGAAGACGGGGCGTGAGACGGCGGTTGTATGATCGTCGTCACGCGCCTCCAGGTGGTGAACAGCGGGAGACAGGCGCGGGGGCGCCTTCTCCTGCATTGCACTGTCCACCACCCACGTCGTCAGTCATTCCTGGGCCCCTCCCCCCCGACGGGAGGGGCCCGCCGGGCCCGCCGTAAAGGCGGGCGGTCGTCGGCGGGGGGCAGGATGGAAAGGCTCTGCCGATTCCCAGTCCCCCTCCACTCAGACGATGCGGGAATGCCGCTGGGTTGTTTAGTGGGTATACCGGTTCTACCGGGGAGTCCCACATACCCCTCCCGTCCCCCGACGGGTGGGCATGCGTAATGCATTTTTCCCAGCGCAAACAAAAAAAAAAAAAAAAAAAAAGGTTAGGTTAGGTTCTCGCAATCTGAGGGTGCCTCGGCATCAGAGGCTAGCCGCGCGCAGTCTGCGACTAGCTTCTATAGCTCGGCGGGCGAGTTGCTGGACTCCGACGACGAGTCCATCATGTCGTGTGGTTCGGCGATTGCTCGCCGGGATACAATGAAGCGGGCTTATCAGCGGAAGGGGTCTGGGGGTTCCTCGGACACTGCGTCACAGCCGAGGGCCAAGAGGCCGGTGTCTGACACCCACGACGTGGGTCTGGCAGAAGCCCAACGCCAGTTGGACCTGTCGCGGCGGGCGCAGGTCCAGCAAGACCTGGAGGAGCGGGTTGCGGCCACGGAGCAACGGACGCACGCCGCCCGGGCCAAGTCCGGGTACGGCGCGTCCCGCGTCCACTACGCGGACCACTCCCTGGCGGAGCTGCAGCTGATGGCTGAGGAGGACGAAGAGGAGATAGTGGCAGTCGCCTCCAAGTCCTCTAACTTAAAAGGGACTTTTCAAAAGTCCCTTAAATGCAGGGCCGCGAGCATGCGCTGCATCGTCGGAGAGCTGGTGCAACGCAAGGCGTCCGACGAAACGCGGCAACTGCAGGCGAAAGTCGATCGCCTGCAGTCAGAGGTCAGCCAGCTTCATCTCAAGCTGGCTGAAGCCACGGCCCGGCCAAATACTAAGGTGTCCGAGCCGAGACCAGCGGCTGAGGCCCCGCCCTCCAACCTTGAGGATGTAATCCGCAAGGTCGTAATGGAGGAAAGGGCCTTCACGAGAGCCTGTCTTGCGGGCATAGAGGACAGGCTCTTGCCGGAGAAACGCCTGCGACCGCCGCTCGCGGCGGACAGTAGGCCACGCCAGCCTGAGCTGTCCTCCCAGGACGCCCACCTTCCGTCCACCACCCCATCGAACCAGCAAGGGTGGACGAAGGTGAAAAAGGGCAAAAAGAAGGCCAAGACGGTGGCTGCCCCTGCCACCCCCGCCACCACCCCTACCGGCCCGCCTCAGAAAACAGGCAAGGGAAAGGGGAAGGGAAAGACGTCGGCCCCGAAGCCCAACGCCGCTGCTCCCGCTGCTGCTCCTGCAGCTAATGGGGCCCCCGCCGCCAAGTCAAAGAGGAAGCTGGTTCCTCCGAAGACCGCAGCCGTAGTGGTGACGCTCACCGCTGAGGCTGTGGAGCGGGGGGAGACGTACGCGTCCGTAATGATGCGGGCGCGTGCCAACGCCGATCCCACCCAGCTGGGGATCGGCACAGTCTCCTGCCGCCGAACCCAGGCCGGGGCTCGAATGTTCGAGTTCCCGGGGGCTCAGGGCGGCGCCAACGCGGACCTCTTCGCAACCAAGCTGCGAGAGGTCATCGCCGACGCGGCCAAGGTCACCAGGCCCGTAAAGTCAGTGGCCTTGGAGGTGACCGACCTCGACGACTCGGTCACCAAAGAGGAGGTGGTGGCGGCGGTCGCTGCGATGGGGGGCTGTGGCGTCACAGCGGTGCAAGGTCGGGCCATCAGGCCCGGCCGCGGCGGCATGGGCACCATTCGCCTCGAGTGCCCAGTCGCCGCAGCTGCAGCCGTCCTAGCCAAGGGACGGCTGACCGTCGGGTTCAGCTCGGGTGTAGTCCGGGCACTTGCAGCCCAGCCTCTGCGCTGCTACAAGTGTCTTGGAGTCGGACACACTCGGGCCCTTTGTCCGTCCGAGGTCGACAGGGCGGACAAATGCTTCCGCTGTGGCAAGGAAGGCCACAAGTCGGCCTCCTGCGAGGCCGCCACGCCGCATTGTGCGGTGTGTGCCGCCAGTGGCTGCCCGGCAGGCCACGTGATGATGGGGAGGAAGTGCAATCCTCCCCCTAAGAAGGGCAAAGCGCAGGCGCTGATCCGGCCTGTCGCTGCCACCGTTGCCGTCCCTGAGGCTGGGACATCGGCGGCGGTTGTGGAAGGGGGTGCGATGTCTGTCGATGGATAGTTCGGTCAAGCATCGCATCCTCCAGGCGAACACCAACCACTGCAGAGCGGCCCAGGATCTGCTGATGCAGACCATGGCCGAGTGGTTGGTGGACGTGGCGGCCGTCGCCGAGCCGTATTCAGTCCCTGGCCGTTGGCTGGGCGATCGGGACGGCTTGGTGGCATTGGTGACGCGGTCTTCCACGGACTCCCCTCCCCTCTCGCTCTTAGAGAGGGGACCGGGATACGTGGCCGCCGCGTGGGGAGAATTAGCCCTGGTGGGCGTCTATTTCTCCCCGAACCGCCCTCTCTCGGATTTCGAGAACTTTCTCGAAATCCTCACCGCGGTGGTCGGGAGGGCGGCGCCACGCCAGGTCGCCGTACTGGGTGACCTGAACGCCAAGTCGACGGCCTGGGGCAACCCGGCCGGGTCCTGCAACGTCCGGGGACGCGCCGTGGAGTTTTGGGCGGCGTCGTGCGGTGTGTCCCTCCTGAACAGAGGGACCGTTCACACGTGTGTGCGGCAACGGGGAGGATCAGTGGTCGACGTCTCGTTTGCCACCCCCGTGCTAGCCGCCCACGTCGTGAACTGGCGGGTGGAGACGGTGGAGACCTTGTCGGACCACCGATATGTGCGGTTCGACATCAGCTCCACCCAGAGCTCCCGGGGAATTGCTCCAGGCTCGGGCCAATCTGCGTTCCCACGGTGGGCTCTCACCCGCCTGGACCGAGAGGCTGCGGAAGAGGCGGCGTTCGTCCAGGACTGGCTCGCACCTCCTGTCGAGGTCCTGGACGTGGACGCCGCAGCGGTTCAGCTGAGGAGGTCCCTGACCGAGGTGTGCAACTCCAGCATGCCCCGGTCTCGCCGCCCAGCTCCCCGCCGCGCCGTCTATTGGTGGTCGGAGGAACTGGCGGGGCTCCGAACCGCCTGCGTGGCGGCCAGGAGGGCCTACACGCGGAGTCGAAGGCGCAGGCACCGAGACCCCACCAGCGAGGAGGCCCTCTATGCCACGTACGTCGCGGCAAAGACGGTCCTGAAGTCGGCCATGCGCGCGGCCGAAGATTCGGCAAGAGCCGAAATGTTGGAGGGTCTCGACAGGGACCCATTTGGAAGACCATACAAGGCGGCGCGGAATAAACTGCGCCCCTGTGGTCTTCCACTGACGGAGACCCTCGAGCCGGCATTGCTGGACGGGGTGGTCCGGTCCCTGTTTCCGTCCAGGACCGACTTCATCCCGCCAGTGATGGATCCCCCGCGGGAGGCGGCTCCGCCGGAGGAGGAGGTCCCCCCGGTGACGGCGGTGGAACTTTGCGCGGGGACTCTACACCTCCGCGCAAAGAACACAGCCCCAGGGCCGGACGGCGTTCCCGCACGGGTGGTGGCCATCGCCGCCTCACAGATGGAGGAGAGGTTTCGGGACCTGTTCAGCGCGTGTCTTACGACTGGGAGGTTCCCGAAACCTTGGAAGGAGGGGCGGCTATGCCTGCTCCGAAAGGAGGGACGCCCGGCGGACTCCCCCTCGGCTTACCGGCCCATCGTCTTGCTCGATGAGGTCGGTAAGTTGTTCGAGGGGATAATTGCCGACCGGCTAAAGAGCCTGCTGAGGACGGTGGGGCCGGACCTGTCGGACGCCCAATTCGGTTTCCGACGGGGTCGTTCGACGGTCGACGCGCTGGCCCTACTCAAGGGCCAGGTGAGGGAGGCCGTGGAGGCGGGCGACGGAGTGTTGGCGGTGTCATTCGACATAGCCAACGCCTTCAACTCCGTCCCCCACTCGACAATCTTGGAGGCGCTCCGATACCACGGAGTGCCTCAGTACCTGCGCCAACTCTTGGCCAGCTACTTGGAGGACCGGGTGGTCCTCCTCTCGGACAAGACGGCCGAAGTGAGGCGATACGGCGCAGAGTCCGGTGTTCCACAGGGGTCGGTCCTAGGACCACTGCTGTGGAACATTGGATTCGACTGGCTCCTGCGGGGAACCCCCCTCCGTGGCACGAGCGTCATCTGTTACGCGGATGACACCCTCCTCGTCGCCCGGGGGAGGGACTTCAGGGAGGCGGCCAGTCTGGCCTCTGCCGGCGGATCCTTAGTGGCAGGAAGGATTCGCCGCCTCGGACTGAAGGTTGCGCTGCACAAAACCGAGGCCGTGTATTTTCACGGTCCACGGCAGCGCATCCCTCCCGACGGCCACATTATAGTGGAGGGCGTCAGGATCAAGGTCAAGGCCCAGATGAAGTACTTGGGCCTTGTCCTCGACAGCAGGTGGCGCTTCGGCCCACACTTTAGCGGGCTGTCGATGCGCCTGCTGAAGGCCGCGAACGCCTTGTCGTGGCTCCTCCCGAATCTGGGGGGTCCGAAGGCACGATGCCGGCGCTTGTATGCCGGCATCCTCAGGAGCATGGCCCTTTACGGGGCCCCAATCTGGGCAGACTCCCTCCACAGACGGGAGAACGCCACGGCCATCCGCAGGCCCCAAAGGGCCATTGCACTGCGGGTGGCGAGGGCCTACCGCTCGGTGGGCTTCTCTGCGGCGTGCGCTCTGGCCGGCACCCCTCCTTGGGAGCTCGAGGCGTGGGTGCTGACCAGAGTGTACGAATGGACGGCGCGCCGCAAGGCGCTCGGGGAGCCCCCCGTCGCAGAAGAGCGGGAGGCCGTGCGGCAAGAGGCGAAGGACGCAATCGTCCATCACTGGACGGAGGACCTCGCCACTGCCGCATTCGGCCGCCGAACATTGGACGCGCTCGGGCCGGTCCTGAAGGATTGGCTCGAGCGGTCCCACGGTTTCCTCTCTTTCCGTCTGGTGCAGGTGTTGTCCGGACACGGGTGCTTCGGATCGCACCTGCATCGGATCCAAAGGGAGGAGACCCCGTCGTGCCACGACTGTGGCGCGGCGGAGGACACGGCGCAGCACACCCTCGAGGTGTGCCCAGCCTGGTCCGAGCTGCGCCACACACTGGTCGCAGCAGTCGGGCAGGACCTCTCGCTTCCCGGCGTCGTCAACTCGATGCTGGAAAGCGAGGGGGCCTGGGCAGCGGTCGCCTCCTTCTGCGAAGAGGTAATGTCACAGAAGGAGGCGGCGGAGCGCGTGCGGGAGGAAGACCCTCTCGCGGCGCCGCTCCGCAGGCGAAGACGGGGCGTGAGACGGCGGTTGTATGATCGTCGTCACGCGCCTCCAGGTGGTGAACAGCGGGAGACAGGCACGGGGGCGCCTTCTCCTGCATTGCACTGTCCACCACCCACGTCGTCAGTCATTCCTGGGCCCCTCCCCCCCGACGGGAGGGGCCCGCCGGGCCCGCCGTAAAGGCGGGCGGTCGTCGGCGGGGGGCAGGATGGAAAGGCTCTGCCGATTCCCAGTCCCCCTCCACTCAGACGATGCGGGAATGCCGCTGGGTTGTTTAGTGGGTATACCGGTTCTACCGGGGAGTCCCACATACCCCTCCCGTCCCCCGACGGGTGGGCATGCGTAATGCATTTTTCCCATCGCAAACAAAAAAAAAAAAAAAAAAAAAGGTTAGGTTCTCGTGAACAGGGCTGGCCAAGTCCGGCGGTACGCAGTCGAGGCCGGCGTTCCACAGGGGTCAGTCCTGGGACCTCTCCTCTGGAACGTCGGCTACGACTGGCTCTTGCGGGGAACTCTCCTCCGAGGTACGAGTGTCGTCTGCTACGCGGATGACACTCTCCTCACCGCCCGGGGGGAGAGTTTCAGGGAGGCGGCCAACTTGGCCTCGGCGGGCGGATCCTTGGTCGCAGGGAGGATCCGCCGCCTAGGATTGACGGTGGCGCTGCACAAGACCGAGGCTGTGTTCTTCCACGGGCCTCGGCAGCGCCAACCACCAGACGCCCACATATTTGTGGAGGGCGTCCGAATCGAGGTGAAGGCCCAGATGAAATATCTGGGCCTTGTACTCGACAGCAGGTGGCGTTTCGGCCCGCATTTTAGCGGGCTGTCGACGCGCCTGCTGAAGACTGCGGGCGCCCTCTCGTGGCTGCTCCCCAATTTGGGGGGGCCCAGTGCGCGATGCCGGCAACTCTACGCCGGCATCTTGAGGAGCATGGCCCTTTACGGGGCCCCTATCTGGGAGGACTCCCTCCAAAGGCGGGAGAACGCCGCCGCCTTGCGGGCCCCCCAAAGGGCCATAGCCCAGCGGGTGTCGCGGGCCTACCGCACGGTGGGTTTCGCGGCAGCGTGTGCTCTGGCTGGCACCCCTCCTTGGGAACTCGAGGCGTGGGTGCTCGCCAGAGTATACGAATGGACGGCGGGGCGGAGGGCGAGAGGAGAACGCCCCGCCCCGGAAGAGCGGGAGGCCGTCCGGCGGGAGGCGAGGGACGCCATCGTCTTCCATTGGACGAGGGACCTCGCCACCGCAGCCTTCGGCCGCCGAACCCTCGACGCGATCGGGCCGGTCCTGCGAGACTGGCTCGATCGGTCGCACGGGTTCCTCTCATTCCGTCTGGTGCAGGTGCTGTCCGGGCACGGTTGTTTCGGATCGTACCTGCACCGGATCGGACGGGAGGAGACATCGTCGTGCCACGACTGCGGTGCGGCGGAGGACGCGGCGCAGCACACCCTCGCGGTGTGCCCGTCGTGGTCCGAGCCGCGCCGCGGTCTCACTTCGGTGATCGGACAGGACCTCTCACTCCCCGGTTTGGTCAACGCCATGCTGGGCGATGAGAGGTCCTGGGCGGCAGTGGCCTCCTTCTGCGAACACGTCATGTCCCAGAAGGAGGCGGCGGAGCGCGCGCGGGAGGACGACCCTCACGCGGCGGCGCTCCGAAGACGGAGGAGGGGTCGGAGAAGACGTCAGTATGACGGCCATCACCGACTCCTCCCCGGTGGAGGCCAGCAGGCAACGGGTGCGGGGGCACCCTTGCCTGTATTGCACGGGCCTCCACCAGTGTCGGACGGGAATGGCCAGGTGTTCCCGGCCATTCCCGTAGCCCCCCAGGCTGGGGGGCATGCGGGGCCCGCCAGCTAGGCGGGCATACGCCGGGAGGGCTGTGGAAGCAGAGGCTGAGCCAATTTCCCATAGCCCTCCCATCACGGCGTCGCGGGAACACCGCTGAGTTTTAGTGGGTATACTGCCACTCTGGCAGGGAGTCCCACATACTCTGTCTCGTCCCCCGACGAGCGGAGATGCGTAATGTCATTTCTCAGCGACAAAAAAAAAAAAAAAAAAAAAAAAAAAAAAAAAAAAAAAAAAAAGGTTAGGTTAGGTTAGGTTGGGGTGGGGTGCATGTTGAAGAGCCTCCTCGTGGCGCACCCTGGGCAACGTCGGCTCCAATTTCTCCCAGTGCGGTTTTGGGGGACAATTGGGGTTGGCGGCGAATCTTCAACAAGCGGGGAAAGGTCGCGGTTCCAATCACCGATCATGCTTGATGGTCGGTGAAGGGAACCGGGCTACTGAGGGCAGGTACGCCCACTCCTCCTCTGCTTACAGAGGGAGGTGAGTGGGCGTAGACTGGGCACGGCCGCCGCTGCGGAATAGGCGGTCGTGTCCCGGAGGGAGGAAGCGGCGCGCGCGCGGGGGGACGATTCTCTCGCGCGGCGCCGCTCTGGAGAGGGGAGGGGTCGAGGAAGACGCCGGTCTGGTAGTCACCTCCGGCTCCTCCCGGGTGGAGGCCAGCAGGCGGTGGGTGCGGGGGCGCCCATTGCCTGTATTGCACGGGCCTCCACCAGTGTCGGACGGGAGTGGCCGGGTGTTCCCGGCCATTCCCGTAGCCCCCCAGTTAAATGGGGGGCATGCGGGGCCCGCCAAACAGGCGGGCATACGCCGGGAGGGCTGTGGAAGCAGAGGCTGAGCCAATTTCCCATAGCCCTCCCATTACGGCGTTGTGGGAACACCGCTGAGTTTTAGTGGGTATACTGTCGAGTGCGGATTTTGACAGGAGTCCCACATACCCCGTCTCGTCCCCCACGAGCGGGGATGCATAAAGCATTTCTCAGCGACAAAAAAAAAAAAAAAAAAAAAAAAAAAAAAAAAAAAAAAAAAGGTTAGGTTGGGGTGCATGTTGAAGAGCCTCCTCGTGGCGCACCCTGGGCAACGTCGGCTCCAATTTCTCCCAGTGCGGTTTTGGGGGACAATTGGGGCTGGCGGCTAATCTTCAACAAGCGGAGAAAGGTCACGGTTCCAATCGCCGATCATGCTTGATGGTCGGTGAAGGGAACCGGGCTACAGAGGGCAGATACGCCCACTCCTCCTCTGCTTACAGAGGGAGGTGAGTGGGCGTAGACTGGGCACGGCCGCCGCTGCGGAATAGGCGGTCGTATCCCGGAGGGAGGCAGCGGCGCCCGCGCGGGGGGATGATTCTCTCGCGTGGCGCCGCTCCGGAGAGGGGAGGGGTCGAGGAAGACGCCGGTCTGGTAGTCACCTCCGGCTCCTCCCGGGTGGAGGCCAGCAGGCGGTGGGTGCGGGGGCGCCCTTTGCCTGTATTGCACGGGCCTCCACCAGTGTCGGACGGGAGTGGCCGGGTGTTCCCGGCCATTCCCGTAGCCCCCCCAGTTAAATGGGGGGCATGCGGGGCCCGCCAACTAGGCGGGCATGCGCCGGGAGGGCTGTGGAAGTAGAGGCTGAGCCGATTTCCCATAGCCCTCCCATCACGGCGTTGTGGGAACACCGCTGAGTTTTAGTGGGTATACTGTCGAGTGCGGATTTCGACAGGAGTCCCACATACCCCGTCTCGTCCCCCACGAGCGGGGATGCATAAAGCATTTCTCAGCGACAAAAAAAAAAAAAAAAAAAAAAAAAAAAAAAAAAAAAAAAAAAAAAAAAGGTTAGGTTAGGTTAGGTTAGGTTAGGTTGGGGGGGGGACCACCCCACAGTGCTTGCGTCCACGTCGCGTCCCCTGGGCAACGACCCGGTTCTGACCACCGTAACGGAGTGGCAGACCGGTGTTCGGCTAAAGTGCACTGTGCAGTCGTAGCGTATTTTATCCTATTATCCAATTTTATTCCATGTCGGCATCTACGACACCTGCGGAGGCTATGCCAAAGCAATCGAGGACCGCCTCCGGGCGTTTTAAAAAAGGCTCTTCTCAGGGCCAACCAAAAGGCCCTTCTCAGGGCCAAGCAAAAGGCCCTTCTCAGGGCCAACCAAAAGGCCCTTCTCAGGGCCTCCCAAAAGGCCCTTCTCAGGGCCAACCAAAAGGCCCTTCTCAGGGCCAATCTGAGGGTGCCTCGGCATCAGAGGCTAGCCGCGCGCAGTCTGCGACTAGCTTCTATAGCTCGGCGGGCGAGTTGCTGGACTCCGACGACGAGTCCATCATGTCGTGTGGTTCGGCGATTGCTCGCCGGGACACAATGAAGCGGGCTTATCAGCGGAAGGGGTCTGGGGGTTCCTCGGACACTGCGTCACAGCCGAGGGCCAAGAGGCCGGTGTCTGACACCCACGACGTGGGTCTGGCAGAAGCCCAACGCCAGTTGGACCTGTCGCGGCGGGCGCAGGTCCAGCAAGACCTGGAGGAGCGGGTTGCGGCCACGGAGCAACGGACGCACGCCGCCCGGGCCAAGTCCGGGTACGGCGCGTCCCGCGTCCACTATGCGGACCACTCCCTTGCGGAGCTGCAGCTAATGGCTGAGGAGGACGAAGAGGAGATAGTGGCAGTCGCCTCTAAGTCCTCCAATCTTAAAGGGACTTTCCAAAAGTCCCTTAAATGTAGGGCCGCGAGCATGCGCGGCATAGTCGGGGAGCTGGTGCAGCGGAAGGCTACCGACGAAACGCGGCAACTGCAGGCGAAAGTCGATCGCCTGCAGTCAGAGGTCAGCCAGCTTCATCTGAAGCTGGCTGAAGCCACGGCCCGGCCAAATACTAAGGTGTCCGAGCCGAGACCAGCGGCTGAGGCCCCGCCCTCCAACCTTGAGGATGTAATCCGCAAGGTCGTAATGGAGGAAAGGGCCTTCACGAGAGCCTGTCTTGCGGGCATAGAGGACAGGCTCTTGCCGGAGAAACGCCTGCGACCGCCGCTCGCGGCGGACAGTCGGCCACGCCAGCCTGAGCTGTCCTCCCAGGACGCCCATCTTCCGTCCACCACCCCATCCAACCAGCAGGGGTGGACGAAGGTGAAAAAGGGCAAAAAGAAGTCCAAGACGGTGGCTGCCCCTGCCACCCCCGCCACCACCCCTCCCGGCCCGCCTCAGAAAACAGGCAAGGGAAAGGGGAAGGGGAAGACGTCGGCCCCGAAGCCCAACGCCGCTGCTCCCGCTGCTGCTCCTGCAGCTAATGGGGCCCCCGCCGCCAAGTCAAAGAGGAAGCTGGTTCCTCCGAAGACCGCAGCCGTAGTGGTGACGCTCACCGCTGAGGCTGTGGAGCGGGGGGAGACGTACGCGTCCGTAATGATGCGGGCGCGTGCCAACGCCGATCCCACCCAGCTGGGGATCGGCACAGTATCCTGCCGCCGGACCCAGGCCGGGGCTCGAATGTTCGAGTTCCCGGGGGCTCAGGGCGGCGCCAACGCGGACCTCTTCGCAACCAAGCTGCGAGAGGTCATCGCCGACGCGGCCAAGGTCACCAGGCCCGTAAAGTCTGTGGCCTTGGAGGTGACCGACCTCGACGACTCGGTCACCAAAGAGGAGGTGGTGGCGGCGGTCGCTGCGATGGGGGGCTGTGGCGTCACAGCGGTGCAAGGTCGGGCCATCAGGCCCGGCCGCGGCGGCATGGGCACCATTCGCCTCGAGTGCCCAGTCGCCGCAGCTGCAGCCGTCCTAGCCAAGGGACGGCTGACAGTCGGGTTCAGCTCGGGTGTAGTCCGGGCACTTGCAGCCCAGCCTCTGCGCTGCTACAAGTGTCTTGGAGTCGGACACACTCGGGCCCTTTGTCCGTCCGAGGTCGACAGGGCGGACAAATGCTTCCGCTGTGGCAAGGAAGGCCACAAGTCGGCCTCCTGCGAGGCCGCCACGCCGCACTGTGCGGTGTGTGCCGCCAGTGGCTGCCCGGCAGGCCACGTGATGATGGGGAGGAAGTGCAATCCTCCCCCTAAGAAGGGCAAAGCGCAGGCGCTGATCCGGCCTGTCGCTGCCACCGTTGCCGTCCCTGAGGCTGGGACATCGGCGGCGGTTGTGGAAGGGGGTGCGATGTCTGTCGATGGATAGTTCGGTCAAGCATCGCATCCTCCAGGCGAACACCAACCACTGCAGAGCGGCCCAGGATCTGCTGATGCAGACCATGGCCGAGTGGTTGGTGGACGTGGCGGCCGTCGCCGAGCCGTATTCAGTCCCTGGCCGTTGGCTGGGCGATCGGGACGGCTTGGTGGCATTGGTGACGCGGTCTTCCACGGACTCCCCTCCCCTCTCGCTCTTAGAGAGGGGACCGGGATACGTGGCCGCCGCGTGGGGAGAATTAGCCCTGGTGGGCGTCTATTTCTCCCCGAACCGCCCTCTCTCGGATTTCGAGAACTTTCTCGAAATCCTCACCGCGGTGGTCGGGAGGGCGGCGCCACGCCAGGTCGCCGTACTGGGTGACCTGAACGCCAAGTCGACGGCCTGGGGCAACCCGGCCGGGTCCTGCAACGTCCGGGGACGCGCCGTGGAGTTTTGGGCGGCGTCGTGCGGTGTGTCCCTCCTGAACAGAGGGACCGTTCACACGTGTGTGCGGCAACGGGGAGGATCAGTGGTCGACGTCTCGTTTGCCACCCCCGTGCTAGCCGCCCACGTCGTGAACTGGCGGGTGGAGATGGTGGAGACCTTGTCGGACCACCGATATGTGCGGTTCGACATCAGCTCCACCCAGAGCTCCCAGGGAATTGCTCCAGGCTCGGGCCAATCTGCGTTCCCGCGGTGGGCTCTCACCCGCCTGGACCGAGAGGCTGCGGAGGAGGCGGCGTTCGTCCAGGACTGGCTCGCGCCTCCTGTCGAGGTCCTGGACGTGGACGCCGCAGCGGTTCAGCTGAGGAGGTCCCTGACCGAGGTGTGCAACTCCAGCATGCCCCGGTCTCGCCGCCCAGCTCCCCGCCGCGCCGTCTATTGGTGGACGGAGGAACTGGCGGGGCTCCGAACCGCCTGCGTGGCGGCCAGGAGGGCCTACACGCGGAGTCGAAGGCGCAGGCACCGAGACCCCACCAACGAGGAGGCCCTCTATGCCACGTACGTCGACGCCAAGACGGTCTTGAAGTCGGCTATGCGCGCGGCCGAAGATTCGGCGAGAGCCGAAATGCTGGAGGGTCTCGACAGGGACCCATTTGGAAGACCATACAAGGCGGCGCGGAATAAACTGCGCCCCTGCGGTCTTCCACTGACGGAGACCCTCGAGCCGGCATTGCTGGACGGGGTGGTCCGGTCCCTGTTTCCGTCCAGGACCGACTTCACTCCGCCAGTGATGGATCCCCCGCGGGAGGCGGCTCCGCCGGAGGAGGAGGTCCCCCCGGTGACGGCGGTGGAACTTTGCGCGGGGACTCTACACCTCCGCGCAAAGAACACAGCCCCAGGGCCGGACGGCGTTCCCGCACGGGTGGTGGCCATCGCCGCCTCACAGATGGAGGAGAGGTTTCGGGACCTCTTCAGCGCGTGTCTTACGACTGGGAGGTTCCCGAAACCTTGGAAGGAGGGGCGGCTATGCCTGCTCCGAAAGGAGGGACGCCCGGCGGACTCCCCCTCGGCTTACCGGCCCATCGTCTTGCTCGATGAGGTCGGTAAGTTGTTCGAGGGGATAATTGCCGACCGGCTAAAGAGCCTGCTGAGGACGGTGGGGCCGGACCTGTCGGACGCCCAATTCGGTTTCCGACGGGGTCGTTCGACGGTCGACGCGCTGGCCCTACTCAAGGGCCAGGTGAGGGAGGCCGTGGAGGCGGGCGACGGAGTGTTGGCGGTGTCATTCGACATAGCCAACGCCTTCAACTCCGTCCCCCACTCGACAATCTTGGAGGCGCTCCGATACCACGGAGTGCCTCAGTACCTGCGCCAACTCTTGGCCAGCTACTTGGAGGACCGGGTGGTCCTCCTCTCGGACAAGACGGCCACAGTGAGGCGATACGGCGCAGAGTCCGGTGTTCCACAGGGGTCTGTCCTAGGACCACTGCTGTGGAACATTGGATTCGACTGGCTACTGCGGGGAACCCTCCTCCGTGGCACGAGCGTCATCTGTTACGCGGATGACACCCTCCTCGTCGCCCGGGGGAGAGACTTCAGGGAGGCGGCCAGTCTGGCCTCTGCCGGCGGATCCTTAGTGGCAGGAAGGATTCGCCGCTTGGGGTTGAAGGTTGCGCTGCACAAAACCGAGGCCGTGTATTTTCACGGTCCACGGCAGCGCATCCCTCCCGACGGCCTCATTATAGTGGAGGGCGTCAGGATCGAGGTCAAGGCCCAGATGAAGTACTTGGGCCTTGTCCTCGACAGCAGGTGGCGCTTCGGCCCACACTTTAGCGGGCTGTCGACGCGCCTGCTGAAGGCCGCGAACGCCTTGTCGTGGCTCCTCCCGAATCTGGGGGGTCCGAAGGCGCGATGCCGGCGCTTGTATGCCGGCATCCTCAGGAGCATGGCCCTTTACGGGGCCCCAATCTGGGCAGACTCCCTCCACAGGCGGGAGAACGCCACGGCCATCCGCAGGCCCCAAAGGGCCATTGCACTGCGGGTGGCGAGGGCCTACCGCTCGGTAGGCTTCTCTGCGGCGTGCGCTCTGGCCGGCACCCCTCCTTGGGAGCTCGAGGCGTGGGTGCTGACCAGAGTGTACGAATGGACGGCGCGCCGTAAGGCGCTCGGGGAGCCCCCCGCCGCAGAAGAGCGGGAGGCCGTGCGGCAAGAGGCGAAGGACGCAATCGTCCATCACTGGACGGAGGACCTCGCCACTGCCGCATTTGGCCGCCGAACACTGGACGCGCTCGGGCCGGTCCTGAAGGATTGGCTCGAGCGGTCCCACGGTTTCCTCTCTTTCCGTCTGGTGCAGGTGTTGTCCGGACACGGGTGCTTCGGATCGCACCTGCATCGGATCCAAAGGGAGGAGACCCCGTCGTGCCACGACTGTGGCGCGGCGGAGGACACGGCGCAGCACACCCTCGAGGTGTGCCCAGCCTGGTCCGAGCTGCGCCACACACTGGTCGCAGCGGTCGGGCAGGACCTCTCGCTTCCCGGCGTCGTCAACTCGATGCTGGAAAGCGAGGGGGCCTGGGCAGCGGTCGCCTCCTTCTGCGAAGAGGTAATGTCACAGAAGGAGGCGGCGGAGCGCGTGCGGGAGGAAGACCCTCTCGCGGCGCCGCTCCGCAGGCGAAGACGGGGCGTGAGACGGCGGTTGTATGATCGTCGTCACGCGCCTCCAGGTGGTGAACAGCGGGAGACAGGCGCGGGGGCGCCTTCTCCTGCATTGCACTGTCCACCACCCACGTCGTCAGTCATTCCTGGGCCCCTCCCACCCGACGGGAGGGGCGTGCCGGGCCCGCCGTAAAGGCGGGCGGTCGTCGGCGGGGGGCAGGATGGAAAGGCTCTGCCGATTCCCAGTCCCCCTCCACTCAGACGATGCGGGAATGCCGCTGGGTTGTTTAGTGGGTATACCGGTTCTACCGGGGAGTCCCACATACCCCTCCCGTCCCCCGACGGGTGGGCATGCGTAATGCATTTTTCCCAGCGCAAACAAAAAAAAAAAAAAAAAAAAAAAAAAAGGTTAGGTTGGGGTGGGGGACCACCCCACAGTGCTTGCGTCCACGTCGCGTCCCCTGGGCAACGACCCGGTTCTGACCACCGTAACGGAGTGGCAGACCGGTGTTCGGCTAAAGTGCACTGTGCTGTCGTAGCGTATTTTAACTCTTATTATCGAATTTTATTTTAATGCTGGAACCTGCGACACCTGCGGAGGCTATGCCAAAGCAATCGAGGACCGCCTCCGGGCGTTTTAAAAAATGCCCTTCTCAGGGCCCACCAAAAGGCCCTTCTCAGGGCCAAGCAAAAGGCCCTTCTCAGGGCCAACCAAAAGGCCCTTCTCAGGGCCAAGCAAAAGGCCCTTCTCAGGGCCAACCAAAAGGCCCTTCTCAGGGCCAATCCGAGGGTGCCTCGGCATCAGAGGCTAGCCGCGCGCCGTCTGCGACTAGCTTCTATAGCTCGGCGGGCGAGTTGCTGGACTCCGACAACGAGTCCATCATGTCGTGTGGTTCGGCGATTAGTCGCCGAGACTCAAAAAAGCGGGCTTATCAGAGGAAGGGGTCGGGGGGTTCCTCGGACACGGCGTCACAGCCGAGGGCCAAGAGGCCGGTGTCTGACACCCACGACGTGGGTCTGGCAGAAGCCCAACGCCAGTTGGACCTGTCGCGGCGGGCGCAGGTCCAGCAAGACCTGGAGGAGCGGGTTGCGGCCACGGAGCAACGGACGCACGCCGCCCGGGCCAAGTCCGGGTACGGCGCGTCCCGCGTCCACTATGCGGACCACTCCCTTGCGGAGCTGCAGCTGATGGCTGAGGAGGACGAAGAGGAGATAGTGGCAGTCGCCTCTAAGTCCTCCAATCTTAAAGGGACTTTCCAAAAGTCCCTTAAATGTAGGGCCGCGAGCATGCGCGGCATCGTCGGGGAGCTGGTGCAGCGGAAGGCTACCGACGAAACGCGGCAACTGCAGGCAAAAGTCGATCGCCTGCAGTCAGAGGTCAGCCAGCTTCATCTGAAGCTGGCTGAAGCCACGGCCCGGCCAAACACTAAGGTTTCCGAGCCGAAACCAGCGGCTGAGGCCCCGCCCTCCAACCTTGAGGACGTAATCCGCAAGGTAGTAATGGAGGAAAGGGCCTTCACGAGAGCCTGTCTTGCGGGCATCGAGGACAGGCTCTTGCCGGAGAGACGCCTGCGACCGCCGCTCGCGGCAGACAGTAGGCCACGCCAGCCAGAGCTGTCCTCCCAGGACGCCCATCTTCCGTCCACCACCCCATCCAACCAGCAGGGGTGGACGAAGGTGAAAAAGAGCAAAAAGAAGTCCAAGACGGTGGCTGCCCCTGCCACCCCCGCCACCACCCCTCCCGGCCCGCCTCAGAAAACAGGCAAGGGAAAGGGGAAGGGGAAGACGTCGGCCCCGAAGCCCAACGCCGCTGCTCCCGCTGCTGCTCCTGCAGCTAATGGGGCCCCCGTCGCCAAGTCAAAGAGGAAGCTGGTTCCTCCGAAGACCGCAGCCGTAGTGGTGACGCTCACCGCTGAGGCTGTGGAGCGGGGGGAGACGTACGCGTCCGTAATGATGCGGGCGCGTGCCAACGCCGATCCCACCCAGCTGGGGATCGGCACAGTATCCTGCCGCCGGACCCAGGCCGGGGCTCGAATGTTCGAGTTCCCGGGGGCTCAGGGCGGCGCCAACGCGGACCTCTTCGCAACCAAGCTGCGAGAGGTCATCGCCGACGCGGCCAAGGTCACCAGGCCCGTAAAGTCTGTGGCCTTGGAGGTGACCGACCTCGACGACTCGGTCACCAAAGAGGAGGTGGTGGCGGCGGTCGCTGCGATGGGGGGCTGTGGCGTCACAGCGGTGCAAGGTCGGGCCATCAGGCCCGGCCGCGGCGGCATGGGCACCATTCGTCTCGAGTGCCCAGTCGCCGCAGCTGCAGCCGTCCTAGCCAAGGGACGGCTGACTGTCGGGTTCAGCTCGGGTGTAGTCCGGGCACTTGCAGCCCAGCCTCTGCGCTGCTACAAGTGTCTTGGAGTCGGACACACTCGGGCCCTTTGTCCGTCCGAGGTCGACAGGGCGGACAAATGCTTCCGCTGTGGCAAAGAAGGCCACAAGTCGGCCTCCTGCGAGGCCGCCACGCCGCACTGTGCGGTGTGTGCCGCCAGTGGCTGCCCGGCAGGCCACGTGATGATGGGGAGGAAGTGCAATCCTCCCCCTAAGAAGGGCAAAGCGCAGGCGCTGATCCGGCCTGTCGCTGCCACCGTTGCCGTCCCTGAGGCTGGGACATCGGCGGCGGTTGTGGAGGGGGGTGCGATGTCTGTCGATGGATAGTTCGGTCAAGCATCGCATCCTCCAGGCGAACACCAACCACTGCAGAGCGGCCCAGGATCTGCTGATGCAGACCATGGCCGAGTGGTTGGTGGACGTGGCGGCTGTCGCCGAGCCGTACTCAGTCCCTGGCCGTTGGCTGGGCGATCGGGACGGCATGGTGGCATTGGTGACGCGGTCTTCCACGGACTCCCCTCCCCTCTCGCTCTTAGAGAGGGGACCGGGATACGTGGCCGCCGCGTGGGGAGAATTAGCCCTTGTGGGCGTCTATTTCTCCCCGAACCGCCCTCTCTCGGATTTCGAGAACTTTCTCGAAATCCTCACCGCGGTGGTCGGGAGGGCGGCGCCACGCCAGGTCGCCGTACTGGGTGACCTGAACGCCAAGTCGACGGCCTGGGGCAATCCGGCCGGGTCCTGCAACGTCCGGGGACGCGCCGTGGAGTTTTGGGCGGCGTCGTGCGGTGTGTCCCTCCTGAACAGAGGGACCGTTCACACGTGTGTGCGGCAACGGGGAGGATCAGTGGTCGACGTCTCGTTTGCCACCCCCGTGCTAGCCGCCCACGTCGTGAACTGGCGGGTGGAGATGGTGGAGACCTTGTCGGACCACCGATATGTGCGGTTCGACATCAGCTCCACCCAGAGCTCCCGGGGAATTGCTCCAGGCTCGGGCCAATCTGCGTTCCCACGGTGGGCTCTCACCCGCCTGGACCGAGAGGCTGCGGAGGAGGCGGCGTTCGTCCAGGACTGGCTCGCACCTCCTGTCGAGGTCCTGGACGTGGACGCCGCAGCGGCTCAGCTGAGGAGGTCGCTGACCGAGGTGTGCAACTCCAGCATGCCCCGGTCTCGCCGCCCAGCTCCCCGCCGCGCCGTCTATTGGTGGTCGGAGGAACTGGCGGGGCTCCGAACCGCCTGCGTGGCAGCCAGGAGGGCCTACACGCGGAGTCGAAGGCGCAGGCACCGAGACCCCACCAACGAGGAGGCCCTCTATGCCGCGTACGTTGACGCAAAGACTGTCCTCAAGTCGGCAATGCGCGCGGCCGAAGATTCGGCGAGAGCCGAGATGTTAGAGGGTCTCGACAGGGACCCATTTGGAAGACCATACAAGGCGGCGCGGAATAAACTGCGCCCCTGTGGTCTTCCACTGACGGAGACCCTCGAGCCGGCACTGCTGGACGGGGTGGTCCGGTCCCTGTTTCCGTCCAGGACCGACTTCACCCCGCCAGTGATGGATCCCCCGCGGGAGGCGGCTCCGCCGGAGGAGGAGGTCCCACCGGTTACGGCGGTGGAACTTTGCGCGGGGACTCTACACCTCCGCGCAAAGAACACAGCCCCAGGGCCGGACGGCGTTCCCGCACGGGTGGTGGCCATCGCCGCCTTACAGATGGAGGAGAGGTTTCGGGACCTGTTCAGCGCGTGTTTTACGACTGGGAGGTTCCCGAAACCTTGGAAGGAGGGGCGGCTATGCCTGCTCCGAAAGGAGGGACGCCCGGCGGACTCCCCCTCGGCTTACCGGCCCATCGTCTTGCTCGATGAGGTCGGTAAGTTGTTCGAGGGGATAATCGCCGACCGGCTAAAGAGCCTGCTGAGGACGGTGGGGCCGGACCTGTCGGACGCCCAATTCGGTTTCCGACGGGGTCGTTCGACGGTCGACGCGCTGGCCCTACTCAAGGGCCAGGTGAGGGAGGCCGTGGAGGCGGGCGACGGAGTGTTGGCGGTGTCATTCGACATAGCCAACGCCTTCAACTCCGTCCCCCACTCGACAATCTTGGAGGCGCTCCGGTACCACGGAGTGCCTCAGTACCTGCGCCGACTCTTGGCCAGCTACTTGGAGGACCGGGTGGTCCTCCTCGCAGACAAAACGGCCACAGTGAGGCGATACGGCGCAGAGTCTGGTGTTCCACAGGGGTCGGTCCTAGGACCACTGCTGTGGAACATTGGATTCGACTGGCTACTGCGGGGAACCCTCCTCCGTGGCACGAGCGTCATCTGTTACGCGGATGACACCCTCCTCGTCGCCCGGGGGAGGGACTTCAGGGAGGCGGCCAGTCTGGCCTCTGCCGGCGGATCCTTAGTGGCAGGAAGGATTCGCCGCTTGGGGTTGAAGGTTGCGCTGCACAAAACCGAGGCCGTGTATTTTCACGGTCCACGGCAGCGCATCCCTCCCGACGGCCACATTATAGTGGAGGGCGTCAGAATCGAGGTCAAGGCCCAGATGAAGTACTTGGGCCTTGTCCTCGACAGCAGGTGGCGCTTCGGCCCACACTTTAGCGGGCTGTCTACGCGCCTGCTGAAGGCCGCGAACGCCCTGTCGTGGCTCCTCCCGAACCTGGGGGGTCCGAAGGCGCGATGCCGGCGCTTGTATGCCGGCATCCTCAGGAGCATGGCCCTTTACGGGGCCCCAATCTGGGCAGACTCCCTCCACAGGCGGGAGAACGCCACGGCCATCCGCAGGCCCCATAGGGCCATTGCACTGCGGGTGGCGAGGGCCTACCGCTCGGTAGGCTTCTCTGCGGCGTGCGCTCTGGCCGGCACCCCTCCTTGGGAGCTCGAGGCGTGGGTGCTGACCAGAGTGTACGAATGGACGGCGCGCCGTAAGGCGCTCGGAGAGCCCCCCGCCGCAGAAGAGCGGGAGGCCGTGCGGCAAGAGGCGAAGGACGCAATCGTCCATCACTGGACGGAGGACCTCGCCACTGCCGCATTCGGCCGCCGAACACTGGACGCGCTCGGGCCGGTCCTGAAGGATTGGCTCGAGCGGTCCCACGGTTTCCTCTCTTTCCGTCTGGTGCAGGTGTTGTCCGGCCACGGGTGCTTCGGATCGCACCTGCATCGGATCCAAAGGGAGGAGACCCCGTCGTGCCACGACTGTGGCGCGGCGGAGGACACGGCGCAGCACACTCTCGAGGTGTGCCCAGCCTGGTCCGAGCTGCGCCACACACTGGTCGCAGCGGTCGGGCAGGACCTCTCGCTTCCCGGCGTCGTCAACTCGATGCTAGAAAGCGAGGGGGCCTGGGCAGCGGTCGCCTCCTTCTGCGAAGAGGTAATGTCACAGAAGGAGGCGGCGGAGCGCGTGCGGGAGGAAGACCCTCTCGCGGCGCCGCTCCGCAGGCGAAGACGGGGCGTGAGACGGCGGTTGTATGATCGTCGTCACGCGCCTCCAGGTGGTGAACAGCGGGAGACAGGCGCGGGGGCGCCTTCTCCTGCATTGCACTGTCCACCACCCACGTCGTCAGTCATTCCTGGGCCCCTCCCCCCCGACGGGAGGGGCCCGCCGGGCCCGCCGTAAAGGCGGGCGGTCGTCGGCGGGGGGCAGGATGGAAAGGCTCTGCCGATTCCCAGTCCCCCTCCACTCAGACGATGCGGGAATGCCGCTGGGTTGTTTAGTGGGTATACCGGTTCTACCGGGGAGTCCCACATACCCCTCCCGTCCCCCGACGGGTGGGCATGCGTAATGCATTTTTCCCAGCGCAAAAAAAAAAAAAAAAAAAAAAAAGGTTAGGTTGGGGTGCATGTTGAAGAGCCTCCTCGTGGCGCACCCTGGGCAACGTCGGCTCCAATTTCTCCCAGTGCGGTTTTGGGGGACAATTGGGGCTGGCGGCTAATCTTCAACAAGCGGGGAAAGGTCGCGGTTCCAATCGCCGATCATGCTTGATGGTCGGTGAAGGGAACCGGGCTACAGAGGGCAGATACGTCCACCTCCTCTGCTTACAGAGGGAGGTGAGTGGGCGTAGACTGGGCAGGGCCGCCGATGCGGAACAGGCGGTCGTGTCCCGGAGGGAGGCAGCGGCGCGCGCGCGCGGGATGATTCTCTCGCGTGGCGCCGCTCCGGAGAGGGGAGGGGTCGAGGAAGACGCCGGTCTGGTAGTCACCTCCGGCTCCTCCCGGGTGGAGGCCAGCAGGCGGTGGGTGCGGGGGCGCCCTTTGCCTGTATTGCACGGGCCTCCACCAGTGTCGGACGGGAGTGGCCGGGTGTTCCCGGCCATTCCCGTAGCCCCCCAGTTAAATGGGGGGCATGCGGGGCCCGCCAACTAGGCGGGCATACGCCGGGAGGGCTGTGGAAGCAGAGGCTGAGCCAATTTCCCATAGCCCTCCCATCACGGCGTCGCGGGAACACCGCTGAGTTTTAGTGGGTATACTGCCACTCTGGCAGGGAGTCCCACATACTCCGCCTCGTCCCCCGACGAGCGGAGATGCGTAATGTCATTTCTCAGCGAAAAAAAAAAAAAAAAAAAAAAAAAAAAAAAAAAAAAAAAAAAAAAAAAGGTTAGGTTAGGTTTTTTTTTTTTTTTTTTTTTTTTTTTTTTTTTTTTTTTTTTTTGGCAGGAGGGGAAATCCTCATGGACGCCCAGACTACCTCACTTGTGAGCCAGTCTGGGCAGTGCCGGACTCTTACCGGCTAAAACCCACTCCTGCCAAGTCTAGTGTCCCTCTGACATGATCAGAGTCCTTTTGTGCATTGTAAGTGTTATTATGACTTGAAGACATTTGCAACAACAAAGACAGGGTGTTAACTTCTTTTCTAGACAACCATTACATGAAATGACTACATTTAACTTATGTGTAACCTTATCTAAGTACCACTTTATATACAATATGTAACAAAAACCCTGTTGTTCCTTTTAGGGACGTATACATTTACCTACAAGAACAACATTGATGAAATTATAATTTAAAAAAAAATGAGCATTGGCCAGTCGAGAGGTCAATACCAAATAACTATTAAAATCGGCACATTCAAAAAAATGTTTAGAGTATCTGATTTTACAAGTACATCTTTGTTTCGCTAAATAGCCTACGAGTTCGGCGACTTTCTTTGAACCGATAGAAGATGCCGCCAAAAGCTACCGCGGCGCACGTGCGTGCCTACCTACCCCGCGACCCCGCCACCCGCCGGCGCCGCCCGGCGAATCACTTCATTTATCCTTTTAGTCTCCCGCGCAACCTAGTTTTGAACGGATGTTATTGTTGACCTACGTAGTGAGTGACTTGTGATTTGTTTACGTTTACCATGTCCTATTCTAACGTAGAATATTTGAATATGCTGATGAGCACGCAGACTCTACCAAGAACGTTTAGCGAGTCTACCATTACCATCGGTGATTGCATTCTAACGTTTGCACGTACGTACAATACCGGAAGTGTGCCCGGACGAGAGCAACATCGAGCTGACGCAGGAAGAGGCAGACCGAGGACTGGAGACATTGACACCGAGGAGCAAATGTTGGACTTGCAAGATCACTGATCTGACGCCTTTAGATTCTTTCCTCTGGGGCAGTGTAAAGCAACAGCTGTTCAAAAACACGTGCGATACGGAGTTCGAAATGCGTTCACAGATAGTAGCAGCATTTGACCACATCAAGTCCGATACCTCCGTTCTACGGAGCGTACGTAGGCGTTGCAACAAAGGTGGTCATATCGAAGAGCATCTCCGAGTCGTCAAATAGACATCATAATAAATTAATGCATTCAAATAAACATAAGGTTTTATGTGACAGACGCGGCGACTTTGTTTTTTTTTAATGTAGTGAAGTGTTAAATGTAGTTTTAACAATTATCAATTGTGCAAAATACCGTGTAAACCAACATTTTCAAACATTCATTCGTTAAAGTGAAAAACAACAGCTGACAAGGTCACGAACTTTTGTAGCAAAATGTGTAGGTAAGTGGCGCCGGTGTACCGGCCGGCGGCACAGATCAAAGAGTGGGCGGGTACGTTCTATTTTTTTCTGTTTCGCGTCATCGCTTCATGCAGAATTGCAGAGGTAAGAAATCAGTTAAACATTACAAATATTAATTATTAAATATTTATTTTAATAATTTTTTTGAACAGTTTTTTATAAATGACTTGCTTTATTACGTATTTAGACCGATTCTTAAAACGTAGGTAAAAGGAACAACAGGGTTTTTGTTACATATTGTATATATATTTTTTTTTTTTTTTTTTTTTTTTTTTCTTTTTTTTCAATTGTTTTTCTTGTTTTATTTTAGAATATTGTCTTCAAATTTTTTTTTTTTTTTTTTTTTTTTTTTTTTTTCCACACTTTGTTTTAGATACTTAAACTATATAACCTATTATATATGTAAGTATCCTATTTACTTATGCTATCTTATTTCTATTATTTACTAATAAAGCTATTTTAGTACAATACTCTAAAAACCTATTTCTTTTCTTTCCGCTTACCAGATTAGGCAATTTGTCTACTGATAGTCGCTCTTCGAGGTATTGCTCAGCTTCGTACCGCGCTTTTTCTGTTATCGGGCACTCCAAGAGCACATGCAGAACCGTCTCGTCCTTGCCCGGCTCACAGGCGCACGATGCGTTCTCCTTACACTTGAAGCGTTTCAGGTATGCAGAGAACCCACCGTGCCCCGTGAGAATTTGCGTGGTGAGACTTGTAGGCTCAAACTTCCGCACCACCCTGTACGCCGCAACAGCGTCAGGGAAGAATATTTTTGTGCCGGAGGCGGTTTCCCCGGACTTATATCTCCCGTTCCACTCGTCAAGCGATCCCATACGAATCTGCCGTTTGACGAATGAAACGGGGCACAGATCGTAGTCCGGCTTCTTCTTCGACCCCAGGGCGGCTTCCTTTGCGAGTTGGTCCGCTCGCTCGTTTCCCTCCAATCCTGCGTGGGCCTTGATCCAGAACAAGGAGACACTCTTGTTCTGGAGCTTACAGTGGCGAAGGGTGTCTCTGGTTTCCACTGCCAGGGGATGGGAGGAACTGGCATTGACCACCGACTGGAGAGCCGCCATGGAGTCGCTGAAAATGCCGAACGTGTCTTCCCTTCGTTTGAGCGCTTCACCAGCCGCTCTTTGTAGGGCCAGCAGCTCCGCCTGGTAGACGGTGCAGTAAGACGGCAAAGCAAGTTTGAGGGCCTTTACTTCAGTGGCGCTATTCCACACGGATAGCGCCGCACCGACCCTGCCCTCAATCTTACTGCCGTCTGTAAAAATACGCACAGCGAAATCGCTGTGGTTCTGGTATTGTTCCTCGTCTATCAGGCTGCCGAACTGCAGTGTAGTCTGCTCTGCGGGGTGCGGGGATTCTAACGCTGGAGCCATCCGCTCAACCTCCCTGTCTCTTAGTACTGACTGGGCCACCCCCCTCTTGGCCTCGTACAGTGCAGCCGCCTCGCGAATGCGCAAATCGATTGGGAGTATCCCAGCCAGCACCAGTGCCGAGTTTAGGGAGACCGTGCGGTAGGCTCTGCACAGCTTCTGCGCGAACCCTCTTTGGACCACGTTCAGCTGCTTAATGACCCCTAGTTTGTTCGCGGCTGGCGCCCACGCACTTGCGGCATACAGCAACGTTGGCTCAACCGCTGCAGTGTAAATAACTCGGATGACTTCCGGGTGCAAACCCCAGCTCACTCGGGCTGCCCTGGCCAGCTGCTTGTAGATAGCTATCGCCTTCTTACAGGCGACAGCTATGTGCTGATTAAATGTGAGCTTAGAGTCCACGGTGAGGCCCAGGATTTTTATCTCATGGGACATGCCAATGTCGATCCCCCCCATGCTCAAGCGCGGTGTGTCGTACTTCAGCCGCCGCGTTAGCACCATGGCACAGGTTTTGTGCGGCGCGAATTTGAGCTTATTTCTGACACCCCACGCTCGAACATGTTCGAGAGCGGCATTGGCCCGTCCCTCGATTTCCATTGCCGATTCGCCGACGAACACCATTACGACGTCGTCGGCGAATGCCTGGCAATAGTAGCCTCTATCCTCAAGCTGCTTCAAGAGTGGATCCAGCAGCAAATTCCAGAATATAGGACCTCCTATGGAGCCCTGGACGCACCCTTTACTGGTTGACCTTCTGCTCTCCTCACCCGCGTATCTCACGCTGACCACCCTGTCACTGAGATAGCTGTCGACTACTCGTCTCAAATTTACAGGACACTTTTCCTCAGCCAACCGTACCTTGATGGCGGGCCACCATGCACTGTCGAATGCTCCCTCTATATCCAGCGACACAAGCGTTATTATCTTTTTCTGTGCCAGCTTTGTGCGGATATAATGCACGAGAGTATAGAGGGAGTCCTCGGTGCCCTTTTGGGGCATAAAGCCGTATTGGCGAGTACTAATCCTGGGGAGCAAATAAAACTTGAGACGAGCAACCAGCATCTTCTCGAACACCTTTCCTAGGACAGGCAAGAGCCCAATCGGCCTGTAGGATTTCGGGACGGTGTATGAGTCTTTGCCTGGCTTTCTAAGCACAACCACCGTTGCTTCCTTCCAGGACTTCGGGAAGTGGTGGTGCGCCAGGCATTTATTCAACAGCGACAGGAAGAAATTAGGGTCGCATTCAATGGCCTGAGAGCAGATATCGGCCGTGAGGCCGTCAGCTCCGGGGGCCTTTTTCGGGTTGAACGACCCCATGGACCTATCAAGCTCGCTCTGGGTAAACGGTGGATCATGGTGTTCATCATGGCTCCACTCGTTTACCATTTTTGCCAGTTGTCGGGTTTGGCGATGGTCCATGTTATCGTCCCCCTCACTGTCCTCGGGGTAAAAAGTCTCGGCCAACAGCCTCACAGACCCCTTCGCATCCAGTGCCTCACCTCCCGACCACAGCGGCAGATCCTCCTCCCTTTTCGCGACCCTTCCCATGACTCTGTAAATCCCCTCCCAGACGCCCTCCTTGTCCTGCTTTCCACAAAAAAGCCTCCAGCTTTCCTCGCTCGCTCTCCTAACAGCCTCCTCATACTTTTCTTTTTCTTCTAGGTACAGCCTGACCACCATCTCTCTCCGGACGGGCGCTGCGTTCCTGACTCTGCGTTTCCTAGTGGCGACCAGCTTCTTCATCCCCGCGAGCTCTTCGGACCACCACGGCAAGGTGAGTGTTTCTTTTTTCTTTTTAATTTGTAAAGTGTGTGTACATGTTTCAGTTACGGCTTGTGTGTATGTGTTAATTGTGTGTTCTAGTTGGTCTGTGCTGTTTATGTTTGTGAGTTCCGTAACTGTTAAATTGTTTTCCAGCATAATTTGAGACAGTTTCTCACGAAACTGTCTCCAATTGGCCTTCTTGGTGTTGTATAATCTAGTGGTGCGCTCGATGCTTATTCCTTTGGACTTTGTTAAACAAATGCCGAAAAAGATGCCGTTATGGTCGGAACTCGTGAGTCCTTCCGCGACTCGCCAGCCGTCCACCAGGTCCAGCATGTCTGCCGAACAGGCCGTTACGTCCACGTGGCTGCTGTACCTAATGCCTCCCCTAATGGTGTCAAACGTTGGGATGTCGCCCATGTTGAGGATCTGCAACCCCATTTCCCCAAGTGCTCCGCACATCTGCTCCCCTCTGGAGTCCTCGTTGCCGCTACCCCACCAAGTACTTTTCGCATTTGCGTCTCCTCCAATTACCAGTCTGCTAGGGCCCACCTCTTGCTCTACTCGTTTGAGGTGCTCCAGGTATGGCTCTATGGGCTTGTCGGGCTCGAAGTAGAAGGACACCAGCGTGATCGTCCAGGCTCTGGTTCGGACTCCCACCACAACGATGTTGTTTGCGGTGAGTTGCGGGTACTGTATGATGTCCAAGTTTTTGTCAAAGACAGCTATTGCTGCCTTTACAGTCCCTTCTCCTCCGTCAGAGCTCTGGAAGACCCTAACGCCCCGGTAGCCCTTCATCCTTCTCATCCCACCCACATAGGGCTCCTGGAGCAGCGCTACGGCAAGTTTGCATTTGTCAGCCTCCAGCAACAGCTCGTTTGTGGCCAGCTGACTTCGTTGCAGGTTGGCCTGGACTATTTTGTACTGGTGGGTATCAAGGACCACCTTAGCAATACGCTATCGAGGCTCGAGCGAGTGCATCCCACTTTCTCCTTACGGGGCATTCAGTGCTGAAAGCATTGTGCTCAGTGTTCCCCACTTTTGCCTTGGTGCAGTTTACGCACACCGCTGCTTCGCCCATCAGCCTGTCCGGGCAGTCCGCTCTAAAGTGCGAGCCGCCACAGTGACTGCACAAATCGGTTGACTGCTTGCAGAACCGTTTGCTATGTCCATAGCCCAAGCAGCGGGTACACTGCACCAGTGGCGTCTGATCTTCGACGCGCACATTCTGGAGGTCGATTCTAAGTTTTCCACCTTCGATGGCCCTCCTCCAGATTAATGGGGACACACTGATCACAATGTGGTTCAAATGGGGGTTGCGCGTCCTCCTTCGGAATTTTACACCTATCCTTTGGTCCTCGTCTCCAAGACCGTGAAAGAGTTCCCGATTCTGATTCTTTAGGGCCTTTAGGACTTCGTCGTCGCTGTGAATCAGCAACACGTCCCTTAGAATCAGAAGCGGGTCCCGGTTAGACACTTCTTCAACAACGAGGCCCTGCCCAACTGCTTCTAGTCTTTCCTTTATTTTGTTTCTCTCCTCTTTTGAGCGACACCCCATTATAACCTTCCTATCCTTCGCTTTTCTTACCCTCTCCACCTGCACCCAACCCTCCTTCGCATCGACCGCTTTCCTTACCCTTTCCAGAACCTCTTCTCCTGTTTCTGTTTCTTTTGTTGAAGAGACAACCACGGAGTGCAGCGTTGCTCGCCCCAGGGCCTGAGCCCCGGTTTGACTGTGCGCAGCTACCACAGACGCATACGTTTTCTCTCCAACCAAGTCCCTTGTCGCCAAGGCATCTTGCAGCAACTCCATTTTACTAAGATTTTCTCTTAGCAGAGTGCTATTCATCTCGAGTTGCCGTACGAGATCCCTGTTTACACCGGTTTCCTCATTGGGAGAGGGCAGGCTGTTCTGGCCGGTGGTTGGAGTGGATGCAGCAGTAACAGTAACAGGGGGTCTCGACTTTTCCGACTCCTTCACTATTTCGTAAAGCCGCGTTATTGCCCCCAAAACCTCCGTCTTTATCTCGGTCTTTAGGTTGCGAGAGTTGCCCAAGTGAAGTTTGGCTTTATTAAGGCAAGCTCTGGCCTCCGCTGTCAGGTTGGGGTACTTTAGCTCGGACTTGTTACTGGGTCCTGCAGCGTCCGCGGAGGCCCGCCGCGCCCCCAGCGAGCCGGGTGCCTTCTGAGCGACCGGCAGAGCTGCAGCAGGTTTTGGGATGGCCGGTGGCTTAGCCTTGGGCTCCGCACTCCCAGCCTCCCATTCCCCGATACTACGCCTGACGCTGGGAAGCGAGGGTCCAGCCTCATCAGTCGAACGCGGAGAGCCTCCGGAACCCGGCGAGCTCACGTCCTTCTTGGCCGGTGTGCGGATCATGTCGGTGGTTTTTGTGAAGGTCAACTTCATGCAATGGACCTGTCAGAGGACACTATCAATTATTGTCTGAATCCCTGTAAAGGGGGGATCAGCCAGATATATAAAATTATCTAATAAGACAAATTTGAGTGATTCCACTCAGGTCGATAAGAAATAAAAGAATAACTTTTTAGAGTCTTGCTCTGTCCGAATATGTTCCAGACCTTGATCCGGTGTCGTTCTGGTTATACTAATAATATGAGCTCAATGCTACAGTTAAATTTATAGCACAGTAGTGTCTATAGATCGTGCTCTGCACACAGTGTAAAAGGTGTGTGCAGTTCAGTCTAAAAGTTAACACCAGAACAAGACAATAACTATAAAGAAGAGAAGTGCCAGTCAGCAGTCGTAAAGAGACTCAAGTCACAATCCGGCTCAATAAAACCTTCGTGATACACCTTATAACTAATAAGAAAAGAAAAGAAAACAAAAATAAAAACAGATTTTAAAAAGTTAAAAATAACTTTTGTCTCTATGTAGAGTCGCGACTAAGTTTACACACACGATAAAAAGCCGAGGAAAACCTCTAGAATGTAATAATAAAAAGAAAATGAGAAAATATAGCGACTCTTTTTTTTTTTTTTTGCCAAAATTAAAACCCAAGTGGTTATAAGAGGATATCTCCGGAACCACCGGTCCAAAAACCCCGGTGTTTGGGCTTTCCGAAGTTGGCTCGGTGAGACCGATCCACTGGAGCCTTTTTCAGGCTGAAAATTTTCAGGGTCCTGAAAACGCCGGAAAAATATCTGATCCTATGCCCTATGGTCTGCTGATATACTCAGCGAAAACCCCAACCCTCTACGACTCTCCGTTTAGAAGATATGTTTGTCTGAAGAAAAACAAAAATGGCCGCGGTGCTGTCAAAGGTGATTTTTGACTGCGGATATCTTCCTTCGGGAAAGCCGTAGATAGCTCGAGCTTGGACTCTCCGGACTTGGCCTGCGCTCAGCTATCCGCTGAAACTGTTTTCAGGGTCCTGAAATCCTTCAACTCCAAACCACCTGAATTTGTGGGGTATGTGGGACAATGAGTCCCTGACTATAAAAGTGAAAACCGCAACCTCCCACGACCTTCGGTTCCGAAGTTATGGCGGTTTGAAGTGGTTAGGTTAGGTTAGGTTAGGTTAGGTTAGGTTGGGGGATCCCCCACAGCGCATACTTCCACGTAGTATCCCCTGGGCAACGCCGTGTCTGACCACCGTAACGGAGTGGCAGACCGGTGGCTAAAGTGCGCTGTGACTCACAGTTATCAATGCGGAAGACTGTGAGTAAAATCATGACGAAGAAACCCGTGCGGGACGCCTCCGGGCGTTTCAGTAGTTTTAACCCGAATCACCCTTCTCAGGGCGATTCAAACGGCCCTTCTCAGGGCCAACCCAACGGCCCTTCTCAGGGCCAAACCAACGGCCCTTCTCAGGGCCAACCCAACGGCCCTTCTCAGGGCCAACCCAACGGCCCTTCTCAGGGTCAATCCAAAGGCCCTTTTCAGGGCCACGCCGGTGACGCATTAGCGTCGAACGCTGACCGCGCACCATCTGCGGCCAGAGCAGACGAGTCGGACTCCGACGACTCAAATCTCGACACGTCGGCAGCTGAGAGCGACCGCCTCGAGCGAAAGAGAGCCTACCTGCGGCACGGGTCCGAGGGATCCTCGTCGGCTGGAGGCGGGGCGCAGAAGAAGTCGAAGTCCAAAAGGGCTTCGACTTCTTCAAAAGCAGGTGATACCCACGTTGTGGGTTTGGTTGACGCCGAGCGCCAGCTAAACCTCCTAAAACGGGCGCAACTCCAGCAGGACCTGGAGGAGAGGGTCGCTGCCAGAGAGCGCCAGGCGCAGGCCGCCCGGTCGAGGGCCGGCTATGGGGCATCCAGTGTCCTGTATGCTGGCCACTCCTTGGCGGAACTTGAGCGCATGGCGCGGGAGGACAGGGAGGAGGTCCTGGAGGTCGCCTCAAAGTCCTCCAACCTGAAGGGGACCTTCCAGAAGGCCCTTAAATGCCGGGCTGCCAGTCTGCATGGCATTGTGCAGGAGCTGGTGCAGCGGACGGCCACGGATGAGACGCGGCAACTGCAGGCGAAGGTGGATCGCCTGCAGGCGGAGGTCAGCCAGCTGCACCAGAAGCTGGCTGAGGTCACTGCTCGGCCTGCGCAATCAGCCCCTGGACCGGTGGTAGGAGGCTCCACCTCCTCCCCTCACAACCTTGAGGAGATACTCCGAAAGGTTGTCATGGAGGAGAGGGCCTTCACCAGAGCCTGCTTCGCAGGCATCGAGGACCGGCTCCTGCCGGAGAAGCGGCTCCGCCCGCCGCTAGCGGCGGATAAGGCACCACGCAGGGTGCCGGAACCTGCGCCTTTAGCAGGCCCGGCATCGGGTGCGCAGCCCCAGGCCCCGAAGCCCTCCAAGGGCAAAGGCGAGGGCAAGAGGACCAAGGCGGCTCCTCAAACCCTCACCACCAGCTCGGAGGGAGCGTCTGGGTCGGCTGCCACTCCAGCGGCAGCCCCCCAGAGCTCGCAGGAGGAAGACGCCCTTCTTCCCTCCACCACCCCGTCCAACCAGTCGTGGACGGAAGTGGTCAGGAGGGGAAAAGGGAAGGGAGGGCAAAAGTCGGCCCCCAAGCCCGCCGCGACTGCTCCGGCAGTCAAAAGGGCTCCAGCCGGCGGGAGGAAGTTAGTTCCTCCCAAGACCGCGGCCGTCGTGGTGACCATCACCCCGGAGGCCGCGGAGCGGGGCGAGACGTACGAGTCCGTCCTAAGACGGGCTCGTACCAATGCTGATCCCTCCCAGCTGGGGATCAGCAAAATAACGTGCCGCCGAACCCTAACCGGAGCTCGAATTTTCGAGTTCTCGGGGGAACAGCGCGGCACAAACGCGGACCTCTTCGCAACGAAGTTGCAAGAGGTCATCGCCGACGCGGCAACGGTCGTCAGGCCCGTCAAGACCGCAGCCTTGGAGGTGGCCGATCTGGACGATTCGGCCACCAAGGAGGATGTGGTGGCGGCCGTCGCGGCGGCTGGAGGCTGCGACGCTGGCGCGGTGAAGGCTGGAGCCATCAGGCTCGGCCGCCGCGGCATGGGCATCGTCCGCGTCGAGTGCCCAGTCGCCGCGGCTGGGGCCGCCCTTGCTGCGACCAAGGGACGGCTGCTTGTGGGGCTCAGCTCGGCTGTGGTCCGGGCACTTGAAGACCAGCCCTTGCGCTGCTTCAAGTGCTTCTCCTTCGGCCACACCCGAGCCACGTGTCCCTCCAAGGCCGACTGGGGAGACACGTGCTACCAGTGCGGGCAAGAGGGGCACAAGAGTGCCACTTGCCGCGCCACGACGCCACACTGCACGGCGTGTGCCGCCAGTGGCCGCCCCGCGGGCCACAGGATGACGGGCAGGAGCTGTAAGCCCCCCGTCAAGAAGGGCATAGTGCCGGCGCAGGTTCGACCTGTCGCCACCACCGCCGCCGCCGTCGTCGCCGCCGCTGCAGCTCCAGCGGCGGTAGCTGAGGAGGAGGGAGCCATGTCGGAATAATGCAGGATTCCGACTACCGCATCCTCCAGGCGAACACCAACCACTGCAGAGCGGCCCAGGACCTGGTAGTGCAGGTCATGGCCGAGTGGTTGGTGAACGTAGCGGTGGTCGCCGAGCCCTACTCGATCCCCAGCAGCTGGCTGGGTGACGAGGACGACTCGGTGGCACTAGCGGCGCGGTCTTCCACAGACTCCCCTCCCCTCTCGCTATTAGAGAGAGGACCGGGATACGTGGCCGCCGCGTGGGGAGACTTTGCCCTTGTGGGGGTATATTTCTCCCCAAACCGCCCTCTCCAGGACTTTGAGAATTATCTCGGAGTCCTGGCCGCCGTGGTCGGCAGGGCGGCGCCGCGTCAGGTCTCCGTGCTGGGAGACCTGAATGCCAAGTCGGTGACCTGGGGCAACCGGGCCACCGACGCTCGCGGGCGGGCGGTGGAGATGTGGGCAGCCTCCTCTGGACTCTCCCTCTTGAACAGAGGAAGCGTCCAGACATGCGTGCGGCGTCAGGGTGGCTCAGTAGTGGACGTCACTTTCGCCACCCCTGGGTTAGCCGCGCGCGTGCTGAACTGGCGGGTGGACCTGGTGGAGACTATGTCGGACCACCGCTACGTGCGGTTCGACATCTCCGCCAGTGGCCCCGGAGCGGTGCAGCCCCTCTCGGGGCGATCACCGTTTCCGCGGTGGGCTCTCACCCGCCTGGACAGGGAGGCAGCGGCGGAGGCGGCGTTCATCCAGGACTGGCTGTCGCCTCCTACCACCGGCCTGGATGTGGACACCATATCGGGCCAGCTGAGGGAGTCTCTGACCGAGGTGTGCAACTCCAGCATGCCCCGGTCTCGCCGCCCGACTCCCCGCCGCGCCGTCTATTGGTGGTCGGAGGAGCTGGCGGGGCTCAGAACCGCCTGCGTGGCGGCCAAGAGGGCCTACACGCGGAGTCGGCGGCGGCGTCGACGCAACCGGCCTGACGAGGACCGCCTCTACGAGGTGTACGTGGAGGCTAAAATGGGCCTCGATCGGGCCATCGCCGCCGCTAAAGACTCGGCGAGAGCCGAGCTGCTGGAGGGTCTCGACAACGACCCTTACGGGAGACCGTATAAGGCGGCGCGCAACAAATTGCGCCCCTTTGGTCCCCCGGTTGTCGAGACCCTGGAGCCCACATTTCTGGATGGGGTGGTTCAGTCCCTGTTTCCGTGCAGGGACAACTTCACCCCGCCAGTGATGTGTGGAGCCCCGCTGCTGGAGGATGAGGAGGAAGAGGAGGCTCCCTCTCCTGTCACGGAGTCGGAACTTGGCGCGGCGATTGTGCATATCCGCGCCAAGAAGACGGCTCCGGGCCCCGACGGTATCCCGGCGAGGGTGGTGGCAATTGCCGCCACCCAAATGGAGGAGCGGTTTCGGGACCTCTTCAGCGCATGCCTTGCGTCTGGGAGGTTCCCGAAACCGTGGAAGGAGGGGCAGCTGTGCCTCCTTCGCAAGGAGGGTCGCCCAGCAGACTCCCCCTCGGCATACCGACCCATCGTCCTGCTCGATGAGGTCGGCAAAATGTTCGAGGGGATAATCGCTGCCCGCCTAAAGGGCCATATGCGGCGTATCGGGCCGGACTTGTCGGACGCTCAGTTCGGTTTTCGGGCTGAGCGTTCGACGGTGGACGCGCTGGCCTGCCTCAAGAGGCAGGTGAAGGAGGCGACGGAGGTGGGGGACGGATTGTTGGCGGTGTCATTCGACATTGCCAACGCCTTCAACTCTGTTCCCCACAGCACCATCCTAGAGGCGCTCCGATTCCACGGGGTGCCTCAATATATGCGGCGTCTACTGGCCAGCTACCTGGAGGATCGGGCGATCGTCCTCGTGAACAGGGCTGGCCAAGTCCGGCGGTACGCAGTCGAGGCCGGCGTTCCACAGGGGTCAGTCCTGGGACCTCTCCTCTGGAACGTCGGCTACGACTGGCTCTTGCGGGGAACTCTCCTCCGAGGTACGAGTGTCGTCTGCTACGCGGATGACACTCTCCTCACCGCCCGAGGGGAGAGTTTCAGGAAGGCGGCCAACTTGGCCTCGGCGGGCGGATCCTTGGTCGCAGGGAGGATCCGCCGCCTAGGATTGACGGTGGCGCTGCACAAGACCGAGGCTGTGTTTTTCCACGGGCCTCGGCAGCGCCAACCACCAGACGCCCACATATTTGTGGAGGGCGTCCGAATCGAGGTGAAGGCCCAGATGAAATATCTGGGCCTTGTACTCGACAGCAGGTGGCGATTCGGCCCGCATTTTAGCGGGCTGTCGACGCGCCTGCTGAAGACTGCGGGCGCCCTCTCGTGGCTGCTCCCCAATTTGGGGGGGCCCAGCGTGCGATGCCGGCAACTTTACGCCGGCATCTTGAGGAGTATGGCCCTCTACGGGGCCCCAATCTGGGAGGACTCCCTCCAAAGGCGGGAGAACGCCGCGGCCTTGCGGGCCCCCCAAAGGGCCATAGCTCAGCGGGTGTCGCGGGCCTACCGCACGGTGGGCTTCGCGGCAGCGTGTGCTCTGGCTGGCACCCCTCCTTGGGAACTCGAGGCGTGGGTGCTCGCCAGAGTATACGAATGGACGGCGGGGCGGAGGGCGAGAGGAGAACGCCCCGCCCCGGAAGAGCGGGAGGCCGTCCGGCGGGAGGCGAGGGACGCCATCGTCGTCCATTGGACGAGGGACCTCGCCACCGCAGCCTTCGGCCGCCGAACCCTCGACGCGATCGGGCCGGTCCTGCGAGACTGGCTCGATCGGTCGCACGGGTTCCTCTCGTTCCGTCTGGTGCAGGTGCTGTCCGGACACGGTTGTTTCGGATCGTACCTGCGCCGAATCGGACGGGAGGAGACACCGTCGTGCCACGACTGTGGCGCGGCGGAGGACGCGGCGCAGCACACCCTCGCGGTGTGCCCGTCGTGGTCCGAGCCGCGCCGCAGTCTCACTTCGGTGATCGGACCGGACCTCTCACTCCCCGGTTTGGTCAACGCCATGCTGGGCGATGAGAGGTCCTGGGCGGCAGTGGCCTCCTTCTGCGAACACGTCATGTCCCAGAAGGAGGCGGCGGAGCGCGCGCGGGAGGACGATCCTAACGCGGCGGCGCTCCGAAGACGGAGGAGGGGTCGGAGAAGACGTCAGTATGACGGCCATCAGCGACTCCTCCCCGGCGGAGGCCAGCAGGCAACGGGTGCGGGGGCACCCTTGCCTGTATTGCACGGGCCTCCACCAGTGTCGGACGGGAATGGCCAGGTGTTCCCGGCCATTCCCGTAGCCCCCCAGGCAGGGGGGCATGCGGGGCCCGCCAGCTAGGCGGGCATACGCCGGGAGGGCTGTGGAAGCAGAGGCTGAGCCAATTTCCCATAGCCCTCCCATCACGGCGTCGCGGGAACACCGCTGAGTTTTAGTGGGTATACTGCCACTCTGGCAGGGAGTCCCACATATCCCGTCTCGTCCCCCGACGAGCGGAGATGCGTAATGTCATTTCTCAGCGACAAAAAAAAAAAAAAAAAAAAAAAAAAAAAAAAAAAAAGGTTAGGTTAGGTTGGGGTGGGGGATCCCCCACAGCGCATACTTCCACGTAGTATCCCCTGGGCAACGCCGTGTCTGACCACCGTAACGGAGTGGCAGACCGGTGGCTAAAGTGCGCTGTGACTCACAGTAAATCAATGCGGAAGACTGTGAGTATAAATATAAATATGACGAAGAAACCCGTGCGGGACGCCTCCGGGCGTTTCAGTTTTAACCCGAATCGCCCTTCTCCGGGCGATTCAAACGGCCCTTCTCAGGGCCAACCCAACGGCCCTTCTCAGGGCCAACCCAACGGCCCTTCTCAGGGCCAAACCAACGGCCCTTCTCAGGGCCAACCCAACGGCCCTTCTCAGGGCCAATCCAAAGGCCCTTTTCAGGGCCACGCCGGTGACGCATTAGCGTCGGACGCTGACCGCGCACCATCTGCGGCCAGAGCAGACGAGTCGGACTCCGACGACTCAAATCTTGACACGTCGGCAGCTGAGAGCGACCGCCTCGAGCGAAAGAGGGCCTACCTGCGGCACGGGTCCGAGGGATCCTCGTCGGCTGGAGGCGGGGCGCAGAAGAAGTCAAAGTCCAAAAGGGCTTCGACTTCTTCGAAAGCAGGAGATACCCACGTTGTGGGTTTGTTGGATGCCGAGCGCCAGCTCAACCTGCAAAAACGGGCGCAACTCCAGCAGGACCTGGAGGAGAGGGTCGCTGCCAGAGAGCGCCAGGCGCAGGCCGCCCGGTCGAGGGCCGGCTATGGGGCATCCAGTGTCCTGTATGCTGGCCACTCCTTGGCGGAACTTGAGCGCATGGCGCGGGAGGACAGGGAGGAGGTCCTGGAGGTCGCCTCAAAGTCCTCCAACCTGAAGGGGACCTTCCAGAAGGCCCTTAAATGCCGGGCTGCCAGTCTGCATGGCATTGTGCAGGAGCTGGTGCAGCGGACGGCCACGGATGAGACGCGGCAACTGCAGGCGAAGGTGGATCGCCTGCAGGCGGAGGTCAGCCAGCTGCACCAGAAGCTGGCTGAGGTCACTGCTCGGCCTGCGCAATCAGCCCCTGGACCGGTGGTAGGAGGCTCCACCTCCTCCCCTCACAACCTTGAGGAGATACTCCGAAAGGTTGTCATGGAGGAGAGGGCCTTCACCAGGGCCTGCTTCGCAGGCATCGAGGACCGGCTCCTGCCGGAGAAGCGGCTCCGCCCGCCGCTAGCGGCGGATAAGGCACCACGCAGGGTGCCGGAACCTGCGCCTTTAGCAGGCCCGGCATCGGGTGCGCAGCCCCAGGCCCCGAAGCCCTCCAAGGGCAAAGGCGAGGGCAAGAGGACCAAGGCGGCTCCTCAAACCCTCACCATCAGCTCGGAGGGAGCGTCTGGGTCAGCTGCCACTCCAGCGGCAGCCCCCCAGAACTCGCAGGGGGAAGACGCCCTTCTTCCCTCCACCACCCCGTCCAACCAGTCGTGGACGGAAGTGGTCAGGAGGGGAAAAGGGAAGGGAGGGCAAAAGTCGGCCCCCAAGCCCGCCGCGACTGCACCGGCAGTCAAAAGGGCTCCAGCTGGCGGGAGGAAGTTAGTTCCTCCCAAGACCGCGGCCGTCGTGGTGACCATCACCCCGGAGGCCGCGGAGCGGGGCGAGACGTACGAGTCCGTCCTAAGACGGGCTCGTACCAATGCTGATCCCTCCCAGCTGGGGATCAGCAAAATAACGTGCCGCCGAACCCTAACCGGAGCTCGAATTTTCGAGTTCTCGGGGGAACAGCGCGGCACAAACGCGGACCTCTTCGCAACGAAGTTGCAAGAGGTCATCACCGACGCGGCAACGGTCGTCAGGCCCGTCAAGACCGCAGCCTTGGAGGTGGCCGATCTGGACGATTCGGCCACCAAGGAGGATGTGGTGGCGGCCGTCGCGGCGGCTGGAGGCTGCGACGCTGGCGCGGTGAAGGCTGGAGCCATCAGGCTCGGCCGCCGCGGCATGGGCATCGTCCGCGTCGAGTGCCCAGTCGCCGCGGCTGGGGCCGCCCTTGCTGCGACCAAGGGACGGCTGCTGGTGGGGCTCAGCTCGGCTGTGGTCCGAGTACTTGAAGACCAGCCCTTGCGCTGCTTCAAGTGCTTCTCCTTCGGCCGCACCCGAGCCACGTGTCCCTCCAAGGCCGACTGGGGAGACACGTGCTACCAGTGCGGGCAAGAGGGGCACAAGAGTGCCACTTGCCGCGCCACCACGCCACACTGCACGGCGTGTGCCGCCAGTGGCCGCCCCGCGGGCCACAGGATGACGGGCAGGAGCTGTAAGCCCCCCGTCAAGAAGGGCATAGTGCCGGCGCAGGTTCGACCTGTCGCCACCACCGCCGCCGCCGTCGTCGCCGCCGCTGCAGCTCCAGCGGCGGTAGCTGAGGAGGAGGGTGCCATGTCGGAATAATGCAGGTTTCCGACTACCGCATCCTCCAGGCGAACACCAACCACTGCAGAGCGGCCCAGGACCTGGCAGTGCAGGTCATGGCCGAGTGGTTGGTGAACGTAGCGGTGGTCGCCGAGCCCTACTCGATCCCCAGCAGCTGGCTGGGTGACGAGGACGACTCGGTGGCACTAGCGGCGCGGTCTTCCACAGACTCCCCTCCCCTCTCGCTATTAGAGAGGGGACCGGGATACGTGGCCGCCGCGTGGGGAGAGGTAGCCCTCGTGGGGGTATATTTCTCCCCAAACCGCCCTCTCCAGGACTTTGAGAATTATCTCGGAGTCCTGGCCGCCGTGGTCGGCAGGGCGGCGCCGCGTCAGGTCTCCGTGCTGGGAGACCTGAATGCCAAGTCGGTGACCTGGGGCAACCGGGCCACCGACGCTCGCGGGCGGGCGGTGGAGATGTGGGCAGCCTCCTCTGGACTCTCCCTCTTGAACAGAGGAAGCGTCCAGACATGCGTGCGGCGTCAGGGTGGCTCAGTAGTGGACGTCACTTTCGCCACCCCTGGGTTAGCCGCGCGCGTGCTGAACTGGCGGGTGGACCTGGTGGAGACTATGTCGGACCACCGCTACGTGCGGTTCGACATCTCCGCCAGTGGCCCCGGAGCGGTGCAGCCCCTCTCGGGGCGATCACCGTTTCCGCGGTGGGCTTTCACCCGCCTGGACAGGGAGGCAGCGGCGGAGGCGGCGTTCATCCAGGACTGGCTGTCGCCGCCTACCACCGGCCTGGATGTGGACACCATAGCGGGCCAGCTGAGGGAGTCTCTGACCGAGGTGTGCAACTCCAGCATGCCCCGGTCACGCCGCCCGGCTCCCCGCCGCGCCGTCTATTGGTGGTCGGAGGAGCTGGCGGGGCTCAGAACCGCCTGCGTGGCGGCCAAGAGGGCCTACACGCGGAGTCGGCGGCGGCGTCGACGCAACCGGCCCGACGAGGACCACCTCTACGAGGTGTACGTGGAGGCAAAAATGGGACTCGATCGGGCCATCGCCGCCGCTAAAGACTCGGCGAGAGCCGAGCTGCTGGAGGGTCTCGACAACGACCCATACGGGAGGCCGTATAAGGCGGCACGCAACAAATTGCGCCCCTTTGGTCCCCCGGTTGTCGAGACCCTGGAGCCCACATTTCTGGATGGGGTGGTTCAGTCCCTGTTTCCGTGCAGGGACAACTTCACCCCGCCAGTGATGTGTGGAGCCCCGCTGCTGGAGGATGAGGAGGAAGAGGAGGCTCCCTCTCCTGTCACGGAGTCGGAACTTGGCGCGGCGATTGTGCATATCCGCGCCAAGAAGACGGCTCCGGGCCCCGACGGTGTCCCGGCGAGGGTGGTGGCAATTGCCGCCACCCAAATGGAGGAGCGGTTTCGGGACCTCTTCAGCGCATGCCTTGCGTCTGGGAGGTTCCCGAAACCGTGGAAGGAGGGGCAGCTGTGCCTCCTTCGCAAGGAGGGTCGCCCAGCAGACTCCCCCTCGGCATACCGACCCATCGTCCTGCTCGATGAGGTCGGCAAAATGTTCGAGGGGATAATCGCTGCCCGCCTAAAGGGCCATATGCGGCGTATCGGGCCGGACTTGTCGGACGCTCAGTTCGGTTTTCGGGCTGAGCGTTCGACGGTGGACGCGCTGGCCTGCCTCAAGAGGCAGGTGAAGGAGGCGGTGGAGGTGGGGGACGGATTGTTGGCGGTGTCATTCGACATTGCCAACGCCTTCAACTCTGTTCCCCACAGCACCATCCTAGAGGCGCTCCGATTCCACGGGGTGCCTCAATATATGCGGCGTTTACTGGCCAGCTACCTGGAGGATCGGGCGATCGTCCTCGTGAACAGGGCTGGCCAAGTCCGGCGGTACGCAGTCGAGGCCGGCGTTCCACAGGGGTCAGTCCTGGGACCTCTCCTCTGGAACGTCGGCTACGACTGGCTCTTGCGGGGAACTCTCCTCCGAGGTACGAGTGTCGTCTGCTACGCGGATGACACTCTCCTCACCGCCCGGGGGGAGAGTTTCAGGGAGGCGGCCAACTTGGCCTCGGCGGGCGGATCCTTGGTCGCAGGGAGGATCCGCCGCCTAGGATTGACGGTGGCGCTGCACAAGACCGAGGCTGTGTTCTTCCACGGGCCTCGGCAGCGCCAACCACCAGACGCGCACATATTTGTGGAGGGCGTCCGAATCGAGGTGAAGGCCCAGATGAAATATCTGGGCCTTGTACTCGACAGCAGGTGGCGATTCGGCCCGCATTTTAGCGGGCTGTCGACGCGCCTGCTGAAGACTGCGGGCGCCCTCTCGTGGCTGCTCCCCAATTTGGGGGGGCCCAGCGCGCGATGCCGGCAACTTTACGCCGGCATCTTGAGGAGTATGGCCCTCTACGGGGCCCCAATCTGGGAGGACTCCCTCCAAAGGCGGGAGAACGCCGCGGCCTTGCGGGCCCCCCAAAGGGCCATAGCTCAGCGGGTGTCGCGGGCCTACCGCACGGTGGGCTTCGCGGCAGCGTGTGCTCTGGCTGGCACCCCTCCTTGGGAACTCGAGGCGTGGGTGCTCGCCAGAGTATACGAATGGACGGCGGGGCGGAGGGCGACAGGAGAACGCCCCGCCCCGGAAGAGCGGGAGGCCGTCCGGCGGGAGGCGAGGGACGCCATCGTCGTCCATTGGACGAGGGACCTCGCCACCGCAGCCTTCGGCCGCCGAACCCTCGACGCGATCGGGCCGGTCCTGCGAGACTGGCTCGATCGGTCGCACGGGTTCCTCTCGTTCCGTCTGGTGCAGGTGCTGTCCGGACACGGTTGTTTCGGATCGTACCTGCACCGAATCGGACGGGAGGAGACACCGTCGTGCCACGACTGTGGCGCGGCGGAGGACGCGGCGCAGCACACCCTCGCGGTGTGCCCGTCGTGGTCCGAGCCGCGCCGCAGTCTCACTTCGGTGATCGGACCGGACCTCTCACTCCCCGGTTTGGTCAACGCCATGCTGGGCGATGAGAGGTCCTGGGCGGCAGTGGCCTCCTTCTGCGAACACGTCATGTCCCAGAAGGAGGCGGCGGAGCGCGCGCGGGAGGACGACCCTCACGCGGCGGCGCTCCGAAGACGGAGGAGGGGTCGGAGAAGACGTCAGTATGACGGCCATCACCGACTCCTCCCCGGTGGAGGCCAGCAGGCAACGGGTGCGGGGGCACCCTTGCCTGTATTGCACGGGCCTCCACCAGTGTCGGACGGGAATGGCCAGGTGTTCCCGGCCATTCCCGTAGCCCCCCAGGCAGGGGGGCATGCGGGGCCCGCCAGGTAGGCGGGCATACGCCGGGAGGGCTGTGGAAGCAGAGGCTGAGCCAATTTCCCATAGCCCTCCCATCACGGCGTCGCGGGAACACCGCTGAGTTTTAGTGGGTATACTGCCACTCTGGCAGGGAGTCCCACATACTCCTTCTCGTCCCCCGACGAGCGGAGATGCGTAATGTCATTTCTCAGCGACAAAAAAAAAAAAAAAAAAAAAAAAAAAAAAAAAAAAAAAAAAGGTTAGGTTGGGGTGCGGGCCACAGGATGACGGGCAGGAGCTGTAAGCCCCCCGTCAAGAAGGGCATAGTGCCGGCGCAGGTTCGACCTGTCGCCACCACCGCCGCCGCCGTCGTCGCCGCCGCTGCAGCTCCAGCGGCGGTAGCTGAGGAGGAGGGTGCCATGTCGGAATAATGCAGGATTCCGACTACCGCATCCTCCAGGCGAACACCAACCACTGCAGAGCGGCCCAGGACCTGGTAGTGCAGGTCATGGCCGAGTGGTTGGTGAACGTAGCGGTGGTCGCCGAGCCCTACTCGATCCCCAGCAGCTGGCTGGGTGACGAGGACGACTCGGTGGCACTAGCGGCGCGGTCTTCCACAGACTCCCCTCCCCTCTCGCTATTAGAGAGGGGACCGGGATACGTGGCCGCCGCGTGGGGAGAGGTAGCCCTCGTGGGGGTATATTTCTCCCCAAACCGCCCTCTCCAGGACTTTGAGAATTATCTCGGAGTCCTGGCCGCCGTGGTCGGCAGGGCGGCGCCGCGTCAGGTCTCCGTGCTGGGAGACCTGAATGCCAAGTCGGTGACCTGGGGCAACCGGGCCACCGACGCTCGCGGGCGGGCGGTGGAGATGTGGGCAGCCTCCTCTGGACTCTCCCTCTTGAACAGAGGAAGCGTCCAGACATGCGTGCGGCGTCAGGGTGGCTCAGTAGTGGACGTCACTTTCGCCACCCCTGGGTTAGCCGCGCGCGTGCTGAACTGGCGGGTGGACCTGGTGGAGACTATGTCGGACCACCGCTACGTGCGGTTCGACATCTCCGCCAGTGGCCCTGGAGCGGTGCAGCCCCTCTCGGGGCGATCACCGTTTCCGCGGTGGGCTTTCACCCGCCTAGACAGGGAGGCAGCGGCGGAGGCGGCGTTCATCCAGGACTGGCTGTCGCCTCCTACCACCGGCCTGGATGTAGACACCATAGCGGGCCAGCTGAGGGAGTCTCTGACCGAGGTGTGCAACTCCAGCATGCCCCGGTCTCGCCGCCCGGCTCCCCGCCGCGCCGTCTATTGGTGGTCGGAGGAACTGGCGGGGCTCAGAACCGCCTGTGTGGCGGCCAAGAGGGCCTACACGCGGAGTCGGCGGCGGCGTCGACGCAACCGGCCCGACGAGGACCGCCTCTACGAGGTGTACGTGGAGGCAAAAATGGGCCTCGATCGGGCCATCGCCGCCGCTAAAGACTCGGCGAGAGCCGAGCTGCTGGAGGGTCTCGACAACGACCCTTACGGGAGACCGTATAAGGCGGCGCGCAACAAATTGCGCCCCTTTGGTCCCCCGGTTGTCGAGACCCTGGAGCCCACATTTCTGGATGGGGTGGTTCAGTCCCTGTTTCCGTGCAGGGACAACTTCACCCCGCCAGTGATGTGTGGAGCCCCGCTGGAGGAGGAGGAGGAGGAAGAGGAGGCTCCCTCTCCTGTCACGGAGTCGGAACTTGGCGCGGCGATTGTGCATATCCGCGCCAAGAAGACGGCTCCGGGCCCCGACGGTGTCCCGGCGAGGGTGGTGGCAATTGCCGCCACCCAAATGGAGGAGCGGTTTCGGGACCTCTTCAGCGCATGCCTTGCGTCTGGAAGGTTCCCGAAACCGTGGAAGGAGGGGCAGTTGTGCCTCCTTCGCAAGGAGGGCCGCCCTGCAGACTCCCCCTCGGCATACCGGCCCATCGTTCTGCTCGATGAGGTCGGAAAAATGTTCGAGGGGATAATCGCTGCCCGCCTAAAGGGCCATATGCGGCGTATCGGGCCGGACTTGTCGGACGCTCAGTTCGGTTTTCGGGCTGAGCGTTCGACGGTGGACGCGCTGGCCTGCCTTAAGAGGCAGGTAAAGGAGGCGATGGATGTGGGGGACGGATTGTTGGCGGTGTCATTCGACATAGCCAACGCCTTCAACTCTGTTCCCCACAGCACCATCCTAGAGGCACTCCGATTCCACGGGGTGCCTCGATATATGCGGCGTCTACTGGCCAGCTACCTGGAGGATCGGGCGATCGTCCTCGTGAACAGGGCTGGCCAAGTCCGGCGGTACGCAGTCGAGGCCGGCGTTCCACAGGGGTCAGTCCTGGGACCTCTACTCTGGAACGTCGGCTACGACTGGCTCTTGCGGGGAACTCTCCTCCGAGGTACGAGTGTCGTCTGCTACGCGGATGACACTCTCCTCACCGCCCGGGGGGAGAGTTTCAGGGAGGCGGCCAACTTGGCCTCGGCGGGCGGATCCTTGGTCGCAGGGAGGATCCGCCGCCTAGGATTGACGGTGGCGCTGCACAAGACCGAGGCTGTGTTCTTCCACGGGCCTCGGCAGCGTCAACCACCAGACGCCCACATATTTGTGGAGGGCGTCCGAATCGAGGTGAAGGCCCAGATGAAATATCTGGGCCTTGTACTCGACAGCAGGTGGCGTTTCGGCCCGCATTTTAGCGGGCTGTCGACGCGCCTGCTGAAGACTGCGGGCGCCCTCTCGTGGCTGCTCCCCAATTTGGGGGGGCCCAGCGCGCGATGCCGGCAACTTTACGCCGGCATCTTGAGGAGTATGGCCCTCTACGGGGCCCCAATCTGGGAGGACTCCCTCCAAAGGCGGGAGAACGCCGCGGCCTTGCGGGCCCCCCAAAGGGCCATAGCTCAGCGGGTGTCGCGGGCCTACCGCACGGTGGGCTTCGCGGCAGCGTGTGCTCTGGCTGGCACCCCTCCTTGGGAACTCGAGGCGTGGGTGCTCGCCAGAGTATACGAATGGACGGCGGGGCGGAGGGCGAGAGGAGAACGCCCCGCCCCGGAAGAGCGGGAGGCCGTCCGGCGGGAGGCGAGGGACGCCATCGTCGTCCATTGGACGAGGGACCTCGCCACCGCAGCCTTCGGCCGCCAAACCCTCGACGCGATCGGGCCGGTCCTGCCAGACTGGCTCGATCGGTCGCATGGGTTCCTCTCGTTCCGTCTGGTGCAGGTGCTGTCCGGACACGGTTGTTTCGGATCGTACCTGCACCGAATCGGACGGGAGGAGACACCGTCGTGCCACGACTGCGGTGCGGCGGAGGACGCGGCGCAGCACACCCTCGCGGTGTGCCCGTCGTGGTCCGAGCCGCGCCGCGGTCTCACTGCGGTGATCGGACCGGACCTCTCACTCCCCGGTTTGGTCAACGCCATGCTGGGCGATGAGAGGTCCTGGGCGGCAGTGGCCTCCTTCTGCGAACACGTCATGTCCCAGAAGGAGGCGGCGGAGCGCGCGCGGGAGGACGATCCTCACGCGGCGGCGCTCCGAAGACGGAGGAGGGGTCGGAGAAGACGTCAGTATGACGGCCATCAGCGACTCCTCCCCGGTGGAGGCCAGCAGGCAACGGGTGCGGGGGCACCCTTGCCTGTATTGCACGGGCCTCCACCAGTGTCGGACGGGAATGGCCAGGTGTTCCCGGCCATTCCCGTAGCCCCCCAGACTGGGGGGCATGCGGGGCCCGCCAGCTAGGCGGGCATACGCCGGGAGGGCTGTGGAAGCAGAGGCTGAGCCAATTTCCCATAGCCCTCCCATCACGGCGTCGCGGGAACACCGCTGAGTTTTAGTGGGTATACTGCCACTCTGGCAGGGAGTCCCACATACTCTGTCTCGTCCCCCGACGAGCGGAGATGCGTAATGTCATTTCTCAGCGACAAAAAAAAAAAAAAAAAAAAAAAAAAAAAAAAAAAAGGTTAGGTTGGGGTGGGGTGCATGTTGAAGAGCCTCCTCGTGGCGCACCCTGGGCAACGTCGGCTCCAATTTCTCCCAGTGCGGTTTTGGGGGACAATTGGGGCTGGCGGCTAATCTTCAACAAGCGGGGAAAGGTCACGGTTCCAATCGCCGATCATGCTTGATGGTCGGTGAAGGGAACCGGGCTACTGAGGGCAGGTACGCCCACTCCTCCTCTGCTTACAGAGGGAGGTGAGTGGGCGTAGACTGGGCAGGGCCGCCGATGCGGAACAGGCGGTCATGTTCCGGAGGGACGCAGCGGCGCGCGCGCGGGGGGATGATTCTCTCGCGTGGCGCCGCTCCGGAGAGGGGAGGGGTCGAGGAAGACGCCGGTCTGGTAGTCACCTCCGGCTCCTCCCGGGTGGAGGCCAGCAGGCGGTGGGTGCGGGGGCGCCCTTTGCCTGTATTGCACGGGCCTCCACCAGTGTCGGACGGGAGTGGCCGGGTGTTCCCGGCCATTCCCGTAGCCCCCCCAGTTAAATGGGGGGCATGCGGGGCCCGCCAACTAGGCGGGCATGCGCCGGGAGGGCTGTGGAAGCAGAGGCTGAGCCAATTTCCCATAGCCCTCCCATCACGGCGTTGTGGGAACACCGCTGAGTTTTAGTGGGTATACTGTCGAGTGCGGTTTTCGACAGGAGTCCCACATACCCCGTCTCGTCCCCCACGAGCGGGGATGCATAAAGCATTTCTCAGCGACAAAAAAAAAAAAAAAAAAAAAAAAAAAAAAAAAAAAAAAAAAAAAAAAAAAAAAAAAAAAAAAAAAGGTTAGGTTGGGGTGCATGTTGAAGAGCCTCCTCGTGGCGCACCCTGGGCAACGTCGGCTCCAATTTCTCCCAGTGCGGTTTTGGGGGACAATTGGGGCTGGCGGCTAATCTTCAACAAGCGGGGAAAGGTCACGGTTCCATTCGCCGATCATGCTTGATGGCCGGTGAAGGGAACCGGGCTACAGAGGGCAGATACGCCCACTCCTCCTCTGCTTACAGAGGGAGGTGAGTGGGCGTAGACTGGGCAGGGCCGCCGATGCGGAACAGGCGGTCGTGTTCCGGAGGGAGGCAGCGGCGCGCGCGTGGGGGTGATGATTCTCTCGCGTGGCGCCGCTCCGGAGGGGAGGGGTCGAGGAAGACGCCAGTCTGGTAGTCACCTCCGGCTCCTCCCGGGTGGAGGCCAGCAGGCGGTGGGTGCGGGGGCGCCCTTTGCCTGTATTGCACGGGCCTCCACCAGTGTCGGACGGGAGTGGCCGGGTGTTCCCGGCCATTCCCGTAGCCCCCCAGTTAAATGGGGGGCATGCGGGGCCCGCCAACTAGGCGGGCATGCGCCGGGAGGGCTGTGGAAGTAGAGGCTGAGCCGATTTCCCATAGCCCTCCCATCACGGCGTTGTGGGAACACCGCTGAGTTTTAGTGGGTATACTGTCGGTTGCGGTTTTCGACAGGAGTCCCACATACCCCGTCTCGTCCCCCACGAGCGGGGATGCATAAAGCATTTCTCAGCGACAAAAAAAAAAAAAAAAAAAAAAAAAAAAAGGTTAGGTTAGGTTGGGGGACCACCCCACAGTGCTTGCGTCCACGTCGCGTCCCCTGGGCAACGACCCGGTTCTGACCACCGTAACGGAGTGGCAGACCGGTGTTCGGCTAAAGTGCACTGTGCAGTCGTAGCGTATTTTATCCTATTATCCAATTTTATTTCATGTCGGCATCTACGACACCTGCGGAGGCTATGCCAAAGCAACTGAGGACCGCCTCCGGGCGTTTTAAAAAAGGCCCTTCTCAGGGCCAAGCAAAAGGTCCTTCTCAGGGCCAAGCAAAAGGCCCTTCTCAGGGCCAACCAAAAGGCCCTTCTCAGGGCCGATCTGAGGGTGCCTCGGCATCAGAGGCTAGCCGCGCGCCGTCTGCGACTAGCTTCTATAGCTCGGCTGGCGAGTTGCTGGACTCCGACGACGAGTCCATCATGTCGTGTGGTTCGGCGATTGCTCGCCGGGACACAATGAAGCGGGCCTATCAGCGGAAGGGGTCTGGGGGTTCCTCGGACACTGCGTCACAGCCGAGGGCCAAGAGGCCGGTGTCTGACACCCACGACGTGGGTCTGGCAGAAGCCCAACGCCAGTTGGACCTGTCTCGACGGGCGCAGGTCCAACAAGATCTGGAAGAGCGGGTAGCGGCCACGGAGCAACGGACGCACGCCGCCCGGGCCAAGTCCGGGTACGGCGCGTCCCGCGTCCACTACGCGGACCACTCCCTGGCGGAGCTGCAGCTGATGGCTGAGGAGGACGAAGAGGAGATAGTGGCAGTCGCCTCTAAGTCCTCCAATTTAAAAGGGACATTCCAAAAGTCCCTTAAATGTAGGGCCGCGAGCATGCGCGGCATCGTCGGGGAGCTGGTGCAGCGGAAGGCTACCGACGAAACGCGGCAACTGCAGGCGAAAGTCGATCGCCTGCAGTCAGAGGTCAGTCAGCTTCATCTGAAGCTGGCTGAAGCCACGGCCCGGCCAAACAGCAAAACATCCGAGCCGAAACCAGCGGCTGAGGCCCCGCCCTCCAATCTTGAGGATATAATCCGCAAGGTCGTAATGGAGGAAAGGGCCTTCACGAGAGCCTGTCTTGCGGGCATAGAGGACAGGCTCTTGCCGGAGAAACGCCTGCGACCGCCGCTCGCGGCGGACAGTAGGCCACGCCAGCCTGAGCTGTCCTCCCAGGACGCCCACCTTCCGTCCACCACCCCATCGAACCAGCAAGGGTGGACGAAGGTGAAAAAGGGCAAAAAGAAGGCCAAGACGGTGGCTGCCCCTGCCACCCCCGCCACCACCCCTCCCGGCCCGCCTCAGAAAACAGGCAAGGGAAAGGGGAAGGGAAAGACGTCGGCCCCGAAGCCCAACGCCGCTGCTCCCGCTGCTGCTCCTGCAGGTAATGGGGCCCCCGCCGCCAAGTCAAAGAGGAAGCTGGTTCCTCCGAAGACCGCAGCCGTAGTGGTGACGCTCACCGCTGAGGCTGTGGAGCGGGGGGAGACGTACGCGTCCGTAATGATGCGGGCGCGTGCCAACGCCGATCCCACCCAGCTGGGGATCGGCACAGTCTCCTGCCGCCGAACCCAGGCCGGGGCTCGAATGTTCGAGTTCCCGGGGGCTCAGGGCGGCGCCAACGCGGACCTCTTCGCAACCAAGCTGCGAGAGGTCATCGCCGACGCGGCCAAGGTCACCAGGCCCGTAAAGTCAGTGGCCTTGGAGGTGACCGACCTCGACGACTCGGTCACCAAAGAGGAGGTGGTGGCGGCGGTCGCTGCGATGGGGGGCTGTGGCGTCACAGCGGTGCAAGGTCGGGCCATCAGGCCCGGCCGCGGCGGCATGGGCACCATTCGCCTCGAGTGCCCAGTCGCCGCAGCTGCAGCCGTCCTAGCCAAGGGACGGCTGACTGTCGGGTTCAGCTCGGGTGTAGTCCGGGCACTTGCAGCCCAGCCTCTGCGCTGCTACAAGTGTCTTGGAGTCGGACACACTCGGGCCCTTTGTCCGTCCGAGGTCGACAGGGCGGACAAATGCTTCCGCTGTGGCAAGGAAGGCCACAAGTCGGCCTCCTGCGAGGCCGCCACGCCGCACTGTGCGGTGTGTGCCGCCAGTGGCTGCCCGGCAGGCCACGTGATGATGGGGAGGAAGTGCAATCCTCCCCCTAAGAAGGGCAAAGCGCAGGCGCTGATCCGGCCTGTCGCTGCCACCGTTGCCGTCCCTGAGGCTGGGACATCGGCGGCGGTTGTGGAGGGGGGTGCGATGTCTGTCGATGGATAGTTCGGTCAAGCATCGCATCCTCCAGGCGAACACCAACCACTGCAGAGCGGCCCAGGATCTGCTGATGCAGACCATGGCCGAGTGGTTGGTGGACGTGGCGGCTGTCGCCGAGCCGTACTCAGTCCCTGGCCGTTGGCTGGGCGATCGGGACGGCTTGGTGGCATTGGTGACGCGGTCTTCCACGGACTCCCCTCCCCTCTCGCTCTTAGAGAGGGGACCGGGATACGTGGCCGCCGCGTGGGGAGAATTAGCCCTTGTGGGCGTCTATTTCTCCCCGAACCGCCCTCTCTCTGATTTCGAGAACTTTCTCGAAATCCTCACCGCGGTGGTCGGGAGGGCGGCGCCACGCCAGGTCGCCGTACTGGGTGACCTGAACGCCAAGTCGACGGCCTGGGGCAACCCGGCCGGGTCCTGCAATGTCCGGGGACGCGCCGTGGAGTTTTGGGCGGCGTCGTGCGGTGTGTCCCTCCTGAACAGAGGGACCGTTCACACGTGTGTGCGGCAACGGGGAGGATCAGTGGTCGACGTCTCGTTTGCCACCCCTGTGCTAGCCGCCCACATCGTGAACTGGCGGGTGGAGATGGTGGAGACCTTGTCGGACCACCGATATGTGCGGTTCGACATCAGCTCCACCCAGAGCCCCCGGGGAATTGCTCCAGGCTCGGGCCAATACGCGTTCCCACGGTGGGCTCTCACCCGCCTGGACCGAGAGGCTGCGGAGGAGGCGGCGTTCGTCCAGGACTGGCTCGCGCCTCCTGTCGAGGTCCTGGACGTGGACGCCGCAGCGGTTCAGCTGAGGAGGTCGCTGACCGAGGTGTGCAACTCCAGCATGCCCCGGTCTCGCCGCCCAACTCCCCGCCGCGCCGTCTATTGGTGGTCGGAGGAACTGGCGGGGCTCCGAACCGCCTGCGTGGCGGCCAGGAGGGCCTACACGCGGAGTCGAAGGCGCAGGCACCGAGACCCCACCAACGAGGAGGCCCTCTATGCCACGTACGTCGACGCCAAGACGGTCTTGAAGTCGGCTATGCGCGCGGCCGAAGATTCGGCGAGAGCCGAAATGCTGGAGGGTCTCGACAGGGACCCATTTGGAAGACCATACAAGGCGGCGCGGAATAAACTGCGCCCCTGCGGTCTTCCACTGACGGAGACCCTCGAGCCGGCATTGCTGGACGGGGTGGTCCGGTCCCTGTTTCCGTCCAGGACCGACTTCACTCCGCCAGTGATGGATCCCCCGCGGGAGGCGGCTCCGCCGGAGGAGGAGGTCCCCCCGGTGACGGCGGTGGAACTTTGCGCGGGGACTCTAAACCTCCGCGCAAAGAACACAGCCCCAGGGCCGGACGGCGTTCCCGCACGGGTGGTGGCCATCGCCGCCTCACACATGGAGGAGAGGTTTCGGGACCTCTTCAGCGCGTGTCTTACGACTGGGAGGTTCCCGAAACCTTGGAAGGAGGGGCGGCTATGCCTGCTCCGAAAGGAGGGACGCCCGGCGGACTCCCCCTCGGCTTACCGGCCCATCGTCTTGCTCGATGAGGTCGGTAAGTTGTTCGAGGGGATAATTGCCGACCGGCTAAAGAGCCTGCTGAGGACGGTGGGGCCGGACCTGTCGGACGCCCAATTCGGTTTCCGACGGGGTCGTTCGACGGTCGACGCGCTGGCCCTACTCAAGGGCCAGGTGAGGGAGGCCGTGGAGGCGGGCGACGGAGTGTTGGCGGTGTCATTCGACATAGCCAACGCCTTCAACTCCGTCCCCCACTCGACAATCTTGGAGGCGCTCCGATACCACGGAGTGCCTCAGTACCTGCGCCAACTCTTGGCCAGCTACTTGGAGGACCGGGTGGTCCTCCTCTCGGACAAGACGGCCACAGTGAGGCGATACGGCGCAGAGTCCGGTGTTCCACAGGGGTCTGTCCTAGGACCACTGCTGTGGAACATTGGATTCGACTGGCTACTGCGGGGAACCCTCCTCCGTGGCACGAGCGTCATCTGTTACGCGGATGACACCCTCCTCGTCGCCCGGGGGAGGGACTTCAGGGAGGCGGCCAGTCTGGCCTCTGCCGGCGGATCCTTAGTGGCAGGAAGGATTCGCCGCCTCGGACTGAAGGTTGCGCTGCACAAAACCGAGGCCGTGTATTTTCACGGTCCACGGCAGCGCATCCCTCCCGACGGCCACATTATAGTGGAGGGCGTCAGGATCGAGGTCAAGGCCCAGATGAAGTACTTGGGCCTTGTCCTCGACAGCAGGTGGCGCTTCGGCCCACACTTTAGCGGGCTGTCGACGCGCCTGCTGAAGACCGCGAACGCCTTGTCGTGGCTCCTCCCGAACCTGGGGGGTCCGAAGGCGCGATGCCGGCGCTTGTATGCCGGCATCCTCAGGAGCATGGCCCTTTACGGGGCCCCAATCTGGGCAGACTCCCTCCACAGGCGGGAGAACGCCACGGCCATCCGCAGGCCCCAAAGGGCCATTGCACTGCGGGTGGCGAGGGCCTACCGCTCGGTGGGCTTCTCTGCGGCGTGCGCTCTGGCCGGCACCCCTCCTTGGGAGCTCGAGGCGTGGGTGCTGACCAGAGTGTACGAATGGACGGCGCGCCGCAAGGCGCTCGGGGAGCCCCCCGTCGCAGAAGAGCGGGAGGCCGTGCGGCAAGAGGCGAAGGACGCAATCGTCCATCACTGGACGGAGGACCTCGCCACTGCCGCATTCGGCCGCCGAACATTGGACGCGCTCGGGCCGGTCCTGAAGGATTGGCTCGAGCGGTCCCACGGTTTCCTCTCTTTCCGTCTGGTGCAGGTGTTGTCCGGACACGGGTGCTTCGGATCGCACCTGCATCGGATCCAAAGGGAGGAGACCCCGTCGTGCCACGACTGTGGCGCGGCGGAGGACACGGCGCAGCACACCCTCGAGGTGTGCCCAGCCTGGTCCGAGCTGCGCCACACACTGGTCGCAGCAGTCGGGCAGGACCTCTCGCTTCCCGGCGTCGTCAACTCGATGCTGGAAAGCGAGGGGGCCTGGGCAGCGGTCGCCTCCTTCTGCGAAGAGGTAATGTCACAGAAGGAGGCGGCGGAGCGCGTGCGGGAGGAAGACCCTCTCGCGGCGCCGCTCCGCAGGCGAAGACGGGGCGTGAGACGGCGGTTGTATGATCGTCGTCACGCGCCTCCAGGTGGTGAACAGCGGGAGACAGGCGCGGGGGCGCCTTCTCCTGCATTGCACTGTCCACCACCCACGTCGTCAGTCATTCCTGGGCCCCTCCCCCCCGACGGGAGGGGCCCGCCGGGCCCGCCGTAAAGGCGGGCGGTCGTCGGCGGGGGGCAGGATGGAAAGGCTCTGCCGATTCCCAGTCCCCCTCCACTCAGACGATGCGGGAATGCCGCTGGGTTGTTTAGTGGGTATACCGGTTCTACCGGGGAGTCCCACATACCCCACCCGTCCCCCGACGGGTGGGCATGCGTAATGCATTTTTCCCAGCGCAAACAAAAAAAAAAAAAAAAAAAAACAAAAAAAAAAAAAAAAAAGGTTAGGTTAGGTTGGCGGAAGACTGTGAGTATAAATATAAATATGACGAAGAAACCCGTGCGGGACGCCTCCGGGCGTTTCAGTTTTAACCCGAATCGCCCTTCTCCGGGCGATTCAAACGGCCCTTCTCAGGGCCAACCCAACGGCCCTTCTCAGGGCCAACCCAACGGCCCTTCTCAGGGCCAATCCAAAGGCCCTTTTCAGGGCCACGCTGGTGACGCATTAGCGTCGGACGCTGACCGCGCACCGTGTGCGGCCAGAGCAGACGAGTCGGACTCCGACGACTCAAACATCGACACGTCGGCAGCTGAGAGCGACCGCCTCGAGCGAAAGAGGGCCTACCTGCGGCACGGGTCCGAGGGATCCTCGTCGGCTGGAGGCGGGGCGCAGAAGAAGTCAAAGTCCAAAAGGGCTTCGACTTCTTCGAAAGCAGGAGATACCCACGTTGTGGGTTTGGTGGACGCCGAGCGCCAGCTAAATCTCGTAAAACGGGCGCAACTCCAGCAGGACCTGGAGGAGAGGGTCGCTGCCAGAGAGCGCCAGGCGCAGGCCGCCCGGTCGAGGGCCGGCTATGGGGCATCCAGTGTCCTGTATGCTGGCCACTCCTTGGCGGAACTTGAGCGCATGGCGCGGGAGGACAGGGAGGAGGTCCTGGAGGTCGCCTCAAAGTCCTCCAACCTGAAGGGGACCTTTCAGAAGGCCCTCAAATGCCGGGCTGCCAGTCTGCACGGCATTGTGCAGGAGCTGGTGCAGCGGACGGCCACGGATGAGACGCGGCAACTGCAGGCGAAGGTCGATGGCCTGCAGGCGGAGGTCAGCCAGCTGCACCAGAAGCTGGCTGAGGTCACTGCTCGGCCTGCGCAATCAGCCGCTGGACCGGTGGTAGGAGGCTCCACCTCCTCCCCTCACAACCTTGAGGAGATACTCCGAAAGGTTGTCATGGAGGAGAGGGCCTTCACCAGAGCCTGCTTCGCCGGCATCGAGGACCGGCTCTTGCCGGAGAAGCGGCTCCGCCCGCCGCTAGCGGCGGATAAGCCACCACGCAGGGTGCTGGAACCTGCGCCTTTAGCAGGCCCGGCATCGGGTGCGCAGCCCCAGGCCCCGAAGCCCTCCAAGGGCAAAGGCGAGGGCAAGAGGACCAAGGCGGCTCCTCAAACCCTCACCACCAGCTCGGAGGGAGCGTCTGGGTCGGCTGCCACCCCAGCGGCGGCCCCCCAGAGCTCGCAGGAGGAAGACGCCTTTCTTCCCTCCACCACCCCGTCCAACCAGTCGTGGACGGAAGTGGTCAGGAGGGGAAAAGGGAAGGGAGGGCAGAAGTCGGCCCCTAAGCCCGCCGCGACTGCACCGGCAGTGAAAAGGGCTCCAGCTGGCGGGAGGAAGTTAGTTCCTCCCAAGACCGCGGCCGTCGTGGTGACCATCACCCCGGAGGCCGCGGAGCGGGGCGAGACGTACGAGTCCGTCCTAAGACGGGCTCGTACCATTGCTGATCCCTCCCAGCTGGGGATCAGCAAAATAACGTGCCGCCGAACCCTAACCGGAGCTCGAATTTTCGAGTTCTCGGGGGAACAGCGCGGCACAAACGCGGACCTCTTCGCAACGAAGTTGCAAGAGGTCATCGCCGACGCGGCAACGGTCGTCAGGCCCGTCAAGACCGCAGCCTTGGAGGTGGCCGATCTGGACGATTCGGCCACCAAGGAGGATGTGGTGGCGGCCGTCGCGGCGGCTGGAGGCTGCGACGCTGGCGCGGTGAAGGCTGGAGCCATCAGGCTCGGCCGCCGCGGCATGGGCATCGTCCGCGTCGAGTGCCCAGTCGCCGCGGCTGGGGCCGCCCTTGCTGCGACCAAGGGACGGCTGCTGGTGGGGCTCAGCTCGGCTGTGGTCCGAGTACTTGAAGACCAGCCCTTGCGCTGCTTCAAGTGCTTCTCCTTCGGCCACACCCGAGCCACGTGTCCCTCCAAGGCCGACTGGGGAGACACGTGCTACCAGTGCGGGCAAGAGGGGCACAAGAGTGCCACTTGCCGCGCCACCACGCCACACTGCACGGCGTGTGCCGCCAGTGGCCGCCCCGCGGGCCACAGGATGACGGGCAGGAGCTGTAAGCCCCCCGTCAAGAAGGGCATAGTGCCGGCGCAGGTTCGACCTGTCGCCACCACCGCCGCCGCCGTCGTCGCCGCCGCTGCAGCTCCAGCGGCGGTAGCTGAGGAGGAGGGTGCCATGTCGGAATAATGCAGGTTTCCGACTACCGCATCCTCCAGGCGAACACCAACCACTGCAGAGCGGCCCAGGACCTGGCAGTGCAGGTCATGGCCGAGTGGTTGGTGAACGTAGCGGTGGTCGCCGAGCCCTACTCGATCCCCAGCAGCTGGCTGGGTGACGAGGACGACTCGGTGGCACTAGCGGCGCGGTCTTCCACAGACTCCCCTCCCCTCTCGCTATTAGAGAGGGGACCGGGATACGTGGCCGCCGCGTGGGGAGAGGTAGCCCTCGTGGGGGTATATTTCTCCCCAAACCGCCCTCTCCAGGACTTTGAGAATTATCTCGGAGTCCTGGCCGCCGTGGTCGGCAGGGCGGCGCCGCGTCAGGTCTCCGTGCTGGGAGACCTGAATGCCAAGTCGGTGACCTGGGGCAACCGGGCCACCGACGCTCGCGGGCGGGCGGTGGAGATGTGGGCAGCCTCCTCTGGACTCTCCCTCTTGAACAGAGGAAGCGTCCAGACATGCGTGCGGCGTCAGGGTGGCTCAGTAGTGGACGTCACTTTCGCCACCCCTGGGTTAGCCGCGCGCGTGCTGAACTGGCGGGTGGACCTGGTGGAGACTATGTCGGACCACCGCTACGTGCGGTTCGACATCTCCGCCAGTGGCCCCGGAGCGGTGCAGCCCCTCTCGGGGCGATCACCGTTTCCGCGGTGGGCTTTCACCCGCCTGGACAGGGAGGCAGCGGCGGAGGCGGCGTTCATCCAGGACTGGCTGTCGCCGCCTACCACCGGCCTGGATGTGGACACCATAGCGGGCCAGCTGAGGGAGTCTCTGACCGAGGTGTGCAACTCCAGCATGCCCCGGTCACGCCGCCCGGCTCCCCGCCGCGCCGTCTATTGGTGGTCGGAGGAGCTGGCGGGGCTCAGAACCGCCTGCGTGGCGGCCAAGAGGGCCTACACGCGGAGTCGGCGGCGGCGTCGACGCAACCGGCCCGACGAGGACCGCCTCTACGAGGTGTACGTGGAGGCAAAAATGGGACTCGATCGGGCCATCGCCGCCGCTAAAGACTCGGCGAGAGCCGAGCTGCTGGAGGGTCTCGACAACGACCCATACGGGAGGCCGTATAAGGCGGCACGCAACAAATTGCGCCCCTTTGGTCCCCCGGTTGTCGAGACCCTGGAGCCCACATTTCTGGATGGGGTGGTTCAGTCCCTGTTTCCGTGCAGGGACAACTTCACCCCGCCAGTGATGTGTGGAGCCCCGCTGCTGGAGGATGAGGAGGAAGAGGAGGCTCCCTCTCCTGTCACGGAGTCGGAACTTGGCGCGGCGATTGTGCATATCCGCGCCAAGAAGACGGCTCCGGGCCCCGACGGTGTCCCGGCGAGGGTGGTGGCAATTGCCGCCACCCAAATGGAGGAGCGGTTTCGGGACCTCTTCAGCGCATGCCTTGCGTCTGGGAGGTTCCCGAAACCGTGGAAGGAGGGGCAGCTGTGCCTCCTTCGCAAGGAGGGTCGCCCAGCAGACTCCCCCTCGGCATACCGACCCATCGTCCTGCTCGATGAGGTCGGCAAAATGTTCGAGGGGATAATCGCTGCCCGCCTAAAGGGCCATATGCGGCGTATCGGGCCGGACTTGTCGGACGCTCAGTTCGGTTTTCGGGCTGAGCGTTCGACGGTGGACGCGCTGGCCTGCCTCAAGAGGCAGGTGAAGGAGGCGACGGAGGTGGGGGACGGATTGTTGGCGGTGTCATTCGACATTGCCAACGCCTTCAACTCTGTTCCCCACAGCACCATCCTAGAGGCGCTCCGATTCCACGGGGTGCCTCAATATATGCGGCGTCTACTGGCCAGCTACCTGGAGGATCGGGCGATCGTCCTCGTGAACAGGGCTGGCCAAGTCCGGCGGTACGCAGTCGAGGCCGGCGTTCCACAGGGGTCAGTCCTGGGACCTCTCCTCTGGAACGTCGGCTACGACTGGCTCTTGCGGGGAACTCTCCTCCGAGGTACGAGTGTCGTCTGCTACGCGGATGACACTCTCCTCACCGCCCGAGGGGAGAGTTTCAGGGAGGCGGCCAACTTGGCCTCGGCGGGCGGATCCTTGGTCGCAGGGAGGATCCGCCGCCTAGGATTGACGGTGGCGCTGCACAAGACCGAGGCTGTGTTTTTCCACGGGCCTCGGCAGCGCCAACCACCAGACGCCCACATATTTGTGGAGGGCGTCCGAATCGAGGTGAAGGCCCAGATGAAATATCTGGGCCTTGTACTCGACAGCAGGTGGCGATTCGGCCCGCATTTTAGCGGGCTGTCGACGCGCCTGCTGAAGACTGCGGGCGCCCTCTCGTGGCTGCTCCCCAATTTGGGGGGGCCCAGCGTGCGATGCCGGCAACTTTACGCCGGCATCTTGAGGAGTATGGCCCTCTACGGGGCCCCAATCTGGGAGGACTCCCTCCAAAGGCGGGAGAACGCCGCGGCCTTGCGGGCCCCCCAAAGGGCCATAGCTCAGCGGGTGTCGCGGGCCTACCGCACGGTGGGCTTCGCGGCAGCGTGTGCTCTGGCTGGCACCCCTCCTTGGGAACTCGAGGCGTGGGTGCTCGCCAGAGTATACGAATGGACGGCGGGGCGGAGGGCGAGAGGAGAACGCCCCGCCCCGGAAGAGCGGGAGGCCGTCCGGCGGGAGGCGAGGGACGCCATCGTCGTCCATTGGACGAGGGACCTCGCCACCGCAGCCTTCGGCCGCCGAACCCTCGACGCGATCGGGCCGGTCCTGCGAGACTGGCTCGATCGGTCGCACGGGTTCCTCTCGTTCCGTCTGGTGCAGGTGCTGTCCGGACACGGTTGTTTCGGATCGTACCTGCACCGAATCGGACGGGAGGAGACACCGTCGTGCCACGACTGTGGCGCGGCGGAGGACGCGGCGCGGCACACCCTCGCGGTGTGCCCGTCGTGGTCCGAGCCGCGCCGCGGTCTCACTGCGGTGATCGGACCGGACCTCTCACTCCCCGGTTTGGTCAACGCCATGCTGGGCGATGAGAGGTCCTGGGCGGCAGTGGCCTCCTTCTGCGAACACGTCATGTCCCAGAAGGAGGCGGCGGAGCGCGCGCGGGAGGACGACCCTCACGCGGCGGCGCTCCGAAGACGGAGGAGGGGTCGGAGAAGACGTCAGTATGACGGCCATCACCGACTCCTCCCCGGTGGAGGCCAGCAGGCAACGGGTGCGGGGGCACCCTTGCCTGTATTGCACGGGCCTCCACCAGTGTCGGACGGGAATGGCCAGGTGTTCCCGGCCATTCCCGTAGCCCCCCAGTCAAATGGGGGGCATGCGGGGCCCGCCAGCTAGGCGGGCATACGCCGGGAGGGCTGTGGAAGCAGAGGCTGAGCCAATTTCCCATAGCCCTCCCATCACGGCGTCGCGGGAACACCGCTGAGTTTTAGTGGGTATACTGCCATTCTGGCAGGGAGTCCCACATACTCCGTCTCGTCCCCCGACGAGCGGAGATGCGTAATGACATTTCTCAGCGACAAAAAAAAAAAAAAAAAAAAAAAAAAAAAAAAGGTTAGGTTTCGCCAGAGTATACGAATGGACGGCGGGGCGGAGGGCGAGAGGAGAACGCCCCGCCCCGGAAGAGCGGGAGGCCGTCCGGCGGGAGGCGAGGGACGCCATCGTCGTCCATTGGACGAGGGACCTCGCCACCGCAGCCTTCGGCCGCCGAACCCTCGACGCGATCGGGCCGGTCCTGCGAGACTGGCTCGATCGGTCGCACGGGTTCCTCTCATTCCGTCTGGTGCAGGTGCTGTCCGGGCACGGTTGTTTCGGATCGTACCTGCACCGGATCGGACGGGAGGAGACATCGTCGTGCCACGACTGCGGTGCGGCGGAGGAAGCGGCGCAGCACACCCTCGCGGTGTGCCCGTCGTGGTCCGAGCCGCGCCGCAGTCTCACTTCGGTGATCGGACAGGACCTCTCACTACCCGGTTTGGTCAACGCCATGCTGGGCGATGAGAGGTCCTGGGCGGCAGTGGCCTCCTTCTGCGAACACGTCATGTCCCAGAAGGAGGCGGCGGAGCGCGCGCGGGAGGACGACCCTCACGCGGCGGCGCTCCGAAGACGGAGGAGGGGTCGGAGAAGACGTCAGTATGACGGCCATCACCGACTCCTCCCCGGTGGAGGCCAGCAGGCAACGGGTGCGGGGGCACCCTTGCCTGTATTGCACGGGCCTCCACCAGTGTCGGACGGGAATGGCCAGGTGTTCCCGGCCATTCCCGTAGCCCCCCAGACTGGGGGGCATGCGGGGCCCGCCAGCTAGGCGGGCATACGCCGGGAGGGCTGTGGAAGCAGAGGCTGAGCCAATTTCCCATAGCCCTCCCATCACGGCGTCGCGGGAACACCGCTGAGTTTTAGTGGGTATACTGCCACTCTGGCAGGGAGTCCCACATACTCTGTCTCGTCCCCCGACGAGCGGAGATGCGTAATGTCATTTCTCAGCGACAAAAAAAAAAAAAAAAAAAAAAAAAAAAAAAGGTTAGGTTAGGTTAGGTTAGGTTAGGTTAGGTTAGGTTGGGGGCTCAGCGGGTGTCGCGGGCCTACCGCACGGTGGGCTTCGCGGCAGCGTGTGCTCTGGCTGGCACCCCTCCTTGGGAACTCGAGGCGTGGGTGCTCGCCAGAGTATACGAATGGACGGCGGGGCGGAGGGCGAGAGGAGAACGCCCCGCCCCGGAAGAGCGGGAGGCCGTCCGGCGGGAGGCGAGGGACGCCATCGTCGTCCATTGGACGAGGGACCTCGCCACCGCAGCCTTCGGCCGCCGAACCCTCGACGCGATCGGGCCGGTCCTGCGAGACTGGCTCGATCGGTCGCATGGGTTCCTCTCATTCCGTCTGGTGCAGGTGCTGTCCGGGCACGGTTGTTTCGGATCGTACCTGCACCGGATCGGACGGGAGGAGACATCGTCGTGCCACGACTGCGGTGCGGCGGAGGACAAGGCGCAGCACACCCTCGCGGTGTGCCCGTCGTGGTCCGAGCCGCGCCGCGGTCTCACTTCGGTGATCGGACCGGACCTCTCACTCCCCGGTTTGGTCAACGCCATGCTGGGCGATGAGAGGTCCTGGGCGGCAGTGGCCTCCTTCTGCGAACACGTCATGTCCCAGAAGGAGGCGGCGGAGCGCGCGCGGGAGGACGACCCTCACGCGGCGGCGCTCCGAAGACGGAGGAGGGGTCGGAGAAGACGTCAGTATGACGGCCATCACCGACTCCTCCCCGGTGGAGGCCAGCAGGCAACGGGTGCGGGGGCACCCTTGCCTGTATTGCACGGGCCTCCACCAGTGTCGGACGGGAATGGCCAGGTGTTCCCGGCCATTCCCGTAGCCCCCCAGACTGGGGGGCATGCGGGGCCCGCCAGCTAGGCGGGCATACGCCGGGAGGGCTGTGGAAGCAGAGGCTGAGCCAATTTCCCATAGCCCTCCCATCACGGCGTCGCGGGAACACCGCTGAGTTTTAGTGGGTATACTGCCACTCTGGCAGGGAGTCCCACATACCCCGTCTCGTCCCCCGACGAGCGGAGATGCGTAATGTCATTTCTCAGCGACAAAAAAAAAAAAAAAAAAAAGGTTAGGTTGGGGGATCCCCCACAGCGCATACTTCCTCGTAGTATCCCCTGGGCAACGCCGTGTCTGACCACCGTAACGGAGTGGCAGACCGGTGGCTAAAGTGCGCTGTGACTCACAGTTATCAATGCGGAAGACTGTGAGTAAAATCATGACGAAGAAACCCGTGCGGGACGCCTCCGGGCGTTTCAGTAGTTTTAACCCGAATCACCCTTCTCAGGGCGATTCAAACGGCCCTTCTCAGGGCCAACCCAACGGCCCTTCTCAGGGCCAAACCAACGGCCCTTCTCAGGGCCAACCCAACGGCCCTTCTCAGGGCCAACCCAACGGCCCTTCTCAGGGTCAATCCAAAGGCCCTTTTCAGGGCCACGCCGGTGACGCATTAGCGTCGAACGCTGACCGCGCACCATCTGCGGCCAGAGCAGACGAGTCGGACTCCGACGACTCAAATCTCGACACGTCGGCAGCTGAGAGCGACCGCCTCGAGCGAAAGAGAGCCTACCTGCGGCACGGGTCCGAGGGATCCTCGTCGGCTGGAGGCGGGGCGCAGAAGAAGTCGAAGTCCAAAAGGGCTTCGACTTCTTCAAAAGCAGGTGATACCCACGTTGTGGGTTTGGTTGACGCCGAGCGCCAGCTAAACCTCCTAAAACGGGCGCAACTCCAGCAGGACCTGGAGGAGAGGGTCGCTGCCAGAGAGCGCCAGGCGCAGGCCGCCCGGTCGAGGGCCGGCTATGGGGCATCCAGTGTCCTGTATGCTGGCCACTCCTTGGCGGAACTTGAGCGCATGGCGCGGGAGGACAGGGAGGAGGTCCTGGAGGTCGCCTCAAAGTCCTCCAACCTGAAGGGGACCTTCCAGAAGGCCCTTAAATGCCGGGCTGCCAGTCTGCATGGCATTGTGCAGGAGCTGGTGCAGCGGACGGCCACGGATGAGACGCGGCAACTGCAGGCGAAGGTGGATCGCCTGCAGGCGGAGGTCAGCCAGCTGCACCAGAAGCTGGCTGAGGTCACTGCTCGGCCTGCGCAATCAGCCCCTGGACCGGTGGTAGGAGGCTCCACCTCCTCCCCTCACAACCTTGAGGAGATACTCCGAAAGGTTGTCATGGAGGAGAGGGCCTTCACCAGAGCCTGCTTCGCAGGCATCGAGGACCGGCTCCTGCCGGAGAAGCGGCTCCGCCCGCCGCTAGCGGCGGATAAGGCACCACGCAGGGTGCCGGAACCTGCGCCTTTAGCAGGCCCGGCATCGGGTGCGCAGCCCCAGGCCCCGAAGCCCTCCAAGGGCAAAGGCGAGGGCAAGAGGACCAAGGCGGCTCCTCAAACCCTCACCACCAGCTCGGAGGGAGCGTCTGGGTCGGCTGCCACTCCAGCGGCAGCCCCCCAGAGCTCGCAGGAGGAAGACGCCCTTCTTCCCTCCACCACCCCGTCCAACCAGTCGTGGACGGAAGTGGTCAGGAGGGGAAAAGGGAAGGGAGGGCAAAAGTCGGCCCCCAAGCCCGCCGCGACTGCTCCGGCAGTCAAAAGGGCTCCAGCCGGCGGGAGGAAGTTAGTTCCTCCCAAGACCGCGGCCGTCGTGGTGACCATCACCCCGGAGGCCGCGGAGCGGGGCGAGACGTACGAGTCCGTCCTAAGACGGGCTCGTACCAATGCTGATCCCTCCCAGCTGGGGATCAGCAAAATAACGTGCCGCCGAACCCTAACCGGAGCTCGAATTTTCGAGTTCTCGGGGGAACAGCGCGGCACAAACGCGGACCTCTTCGCAACGAAGTTGCAAGAGGTCATCGCCGACGCGGCAACGGTCGTCAGGCCCGTCAAGACCGCAGCCTTGGAGGTGGCCGATCTGGACGATTCGGCCACCAAGGAGGATGTGGTGGCGGCCGTCGCGGCGGCTGGAGGCTGCGACGCTGGCGCGGTGAAGGCTGGAGCCATCAGGCTCGGCCGCCGCGGCATGGGCATCGTCCGCGTCGAGTGCCCAGTCGCCGCGGCTGGGGCCGCCCTTGCTGCGACCAAGGGACGGCTGCTTGTGGGGCTCAGCTCGGCTGTGGTCCGGGCACTTGAAGACCAGCCCTTGCGCTGCTTCAAGTGCTTCTCCTTCGGCCACACCCGAGCCACGTGTCCCTCCAAGGCCGACTGGGGAGACACGTGCTACCAGTGCGGGCAAGAGGGGCACAAGAGTGCCACTTGCCGCGCCACGACGCCACACTGCACGGCGTGTGCCGCCAGTGGCCGCCCCGCGGGCCACAGGATGACGGGCAGGAGCTGTAAGCCCCCCGTCAAGAAGGGCATAGTGCCGGCGCAGGTTCGACCTGTCGCCACCACCGCCGCCGCCGTCGTCGCCGCCGCTGCAGCTCCAGCGGCGGTAGCTGAGGAGGAGGGAGCCATGTCGGAATAATGCAGGATTCCGACTACCGCATCCTCCAGGCGAACACCAACCACTGCAGAGCGGCCCAGGACCTGGTAGTGCAGGTCATGGCCGAGTGGTTGGTGAACGTAGCGGTGGTCGCCGAGCCCTACTCGATCCCCAGCAGCTGGCTGGGTGACGAGGACGACTCGGTGGCACTAGCGGCGCGGTCTTCCACAGACTCCCCTCCCCTCTCGCTATTAGAGAGAGGACCGGGATACGTGGCCGCCGCGTGGGGAGACTTTGCCCTTGTGGGGGTATATTTCTCCCCAAACCGCCCTCTCCAGGACTTTGAGAATTATCTCGGAGTCCTGGCCGCCGTGGTCGGCAGGGCGGCGCCGCGTCAGGTCTCCGTGCTGGGAGACCTGAATGCCAAGTCGGTGACCTGGGGCAACCGGGCCACCGACGCTCGCGGGCGGGCGGTGGAGATGTGGGCAGCCTCCTCTGGACTCTCCCTCTTGAACAGAGGAAGCGTCCAGACATGCGTGCGGCGTCAGGGTGGCTCAGTAGTGGACGTCACTTTCGCCACCCCTGGGTTAGCCGCGCGCGTGCTGAACTGGCGGGTGGACCTGGTGGAGACTATGTCGGACCACCGCTACGTGCGGTTCGACATCTCCGCCAGTGGCCCCGGAGCGGTGCAGCCCCTCTCGGGGCGATCACCGTTTCCGCGGTGGGCTCTCACCCGCCTGGACAGGGAGGCAGCGGCGGAGGCGGCGTTCATCCAGGACTGGCTGTCGCCTCCTACCACCGGCCTGGATGTGGACACCATAGCGGGCCAGCTGAGGGAGTCTCTGACCGAGGTGTGCAACTCCAGCATGCCCCGGTCTCGCCGCCCGACTCCCCGCCGCGCCGTCTATTGGTGGTCGGAGGAGCTGGCGGGGCTCAGAACCGCCTGCGTGGCGGCCAAGAGGGCCTACACGCGGAGTCGGCGGCGGCGTCGACGCAACCGGCCTGACGAGGACCGCCTCTACGAGGTGTACGTGGAGGCTAAAATGGGCCTCGATCGGGCCATCGCCGCCGCTAAAGACTCGGCGAGAGCCGAGCTGCTGGAGGGTCTCGACAACGACCCTTACGGGAGACCGTATAAGGCGGCGCGCAACAAATTGCGCCCCTTTGGTCCCCCGGTTGTCGAGACCCTGGAGCCCACATTTCTGGATGGGGTGGTTCAGTCCCTGTTTCCGTGCAGGGACAACTTCACCCCGCCAGTGATGTGTGGAGCCCCGCTGCTGGAGGATGAGGAGGAAGAGGAGGCTCCCTCTCCTGTCACGGAGTCGGAACTTGGCGCGGCGATTGTGCATATCCGCGCCAAGAAGACGGCTCCGGGCCCCGACGGTATCCCGGCGAGGGTGGTGGCAATTGCCGCCACCCAAATGGAGGAGCGGTTTCGGGACCTCTTCAGCGCATGCCTTGCGTCTGGGAGGTTCCCGAAACCGTGGAAGGAGGGGCAGCTGTGCCTCCTTCGCAAGGAGGGTCGCCCAGCAGACTCCCCCTCGGCATACCGACCCATCGTCCTGCTCGATGAGGTCGGCAAAATGTTCGAGGGGATAATCGCTGCCCGCCTAAAGGGCCATATGCGGCGTATCGGGCCGGACTTGTCGGACGCTCAGTTCGGTTTTCGGGCTGAGCGTTCGACGGTGGACGCGCTGGCCTGCCTCAAGAGGCAGGTGAAGGAGGCGACGGAGGTGGGGGACGGATTGTTGGCGGTGTCATTCGACATTGCCAACGCCTTCAACTCTGTTCCCCACAGCACCATCCTAGAGGCGCTCCGATTCCACGGGGTGCCTCAATATATGCGGCGTCTACTGGCCAGCTACCTGGAGGATCGGGCGATCGTCCTCGTGAACAGGGCTGGCCAAGTCCGGCGGTACGCAGTCGAGGCCGGCGTTCCACAGGGGTCAGTCCTGGGACCTCTCCTCTGGAACGTCGGCTACGACTGGCTCTTGCGGGGAACTCTCCTCCGAGGTACGAGTGTCGTCTGCTACGCGGATGACACTCTCCTCACCGCCCGAGGGGAGAGTTTCAGGAAGGCGGCCAACTTGGCCTCGGCGGGCGGATCCTTGGTCGCAGGGAGGATCCGCCGCCTAGGATTGACGGTGGCGCTGCACAAGACCGAGGCTGTGTTTTTCCACGGGCCTCGGCAGCGCCAACCACCAGACGCCCACATATTTGTGGAGGGCGTCCGAATCGAGGTGAAGGCCCAGATGAAATATCTGGGCCTTGTACTCGACAGCAGGTGGCGATTCGGCCCGCATTTTAGCGGGCTGTCGACGCGCCTGCTGAAGACTGCGGGCGCCCTCTCGTGGCTGCTCCCCAATTTGGGGGGGCCCAGCGTGCGATGCCGGCAACTTTACGCCGGCATCTTGAGGAGTATGGCCCTCTACGGGGCCCCAATCTGGGAGGACTCCCTCCAAAGGCGGGAGAACGCCGCGGCCTTGCGGGCCCCCCAAAGGGCCATAGCTCAGCGGGTGTCGCGGGCCTACCGCACGGTGGGCTTCGCGGCAGCGTGTGCTCTGGCTGGCACCCCTCCTTGGGAACTCGAGGCGTGGGTGCTCGCCAGAGTATACGAATGGACGGCGGGGCGGAGGGCGAGAGGAGAACGCCCCGCCCCGGAAGAGCGGGAGGCCGTCCGGCGGGAGGCGAGGGACGCCATCGTCGTCCATTGGACGAGGGACCTCGCCACCGCAGCCTTCGGCCGCCGAACCCTCGACGCGATCGGGCCGGTCCTGCGAGACTGGCTCGATCGGTCGCACGGGTTCCTCTCGTTCCGTCTGGTGCAGGTGCTGTCCGGACACGGTTGTTTCGGATCGTACCTGCGCCGAATCGGACGGGAGGAGACACCGTCGTGCCACGACTGTGGCGCGGCGGAGGACGCGGCGCAGCACACCCTCGCGGTGTGCCCGTCGTGGTCCGAGCCGCGCCGCAGTCTCACTTCGGTGATCGGACCGGACCTCTCACTCCCCGGTTTGGTCAACGCCATGCTGGGCGATGAGAGGTCCTGGGCGGCAGTGGCCTCCTTCTGCGAACACGTCATGTCCCAGAAGGAGGCGGCGGAGCGCGCGCGGGAGGACGATCCTAACGCGGCGGCGCTCCGAAGACGGAGGAGGGGTCGGAGAAGACGTCAGTATGACGGCCATCAGCGACTCCTCCCCGGCGGAGGCCAGCAGGCAACGGGTGCGGGGGCACCCTTGCCTGTATTGCACGGGCCTCCACCAGTGTCGGACGGGAATGGCCAGGTGTTCCCGGCCATTCCCGTAGCCCCCCAGGCAGGGGGGCATGCGGGGCCCGCCAGCTAGGCGGGCATACGCCGGGAGGGCTGTGGAAGCAGAGGCTGAGCCAATTTCCCATAGCCCTCCCATCACGGCGTCGCGGGAACACCGCTGAGTTTTAGTGGGTATACTGCCACTCTGGCAGGGAGTCCCACATACCCCGTCTCGTCCCCCGACGAGCGGAGATGCGTAATGTCATTTCTCAGCGACAAAAAAAAAAAAAAAAAAAAAGGTTAGGTTAGGTTTTTTTTTTTTTTTTTTTTTTTTTTTTTTTTTTTTTTTGTTTGGCAGGAGGGGAAATCCTCATGGACGCCCAGACTACCTCACTGGTGAGCCAGTCTGGGCAGTGCCGGACTCTTACCGGCTAAAACCCACTCCTGCCTTTGCTCAGTGTCCCTCTGACATGATCAGAGACCTTGTTTGACCATTGATCTGATTGCTTATCTTTTTTTTTTTTTAATTTTGATTTTCTTCATACGTCCTGTTTTAGGCAATGATGTTTTCCTGGAAGCCGTTGCCGCACTTCGTCTTTTTTCCGCATGTAAAACCTTCATGTATTTGTAATTAGTTTATTTTACGCTAACATACTACATACCTAATAACTTATTTTTCTATTTTTATTTTTGTATTTTTCTTTTTTTTTTTTTATGACTTAATATGTTCTTTAAATCTACTTATTCTAATACCTATACTTTTTATTACACTTTCTAAATCAATACTATATTTATAATATGGCTATCCTAATATATACACAATATATCATATAGACATAATTTCTTATTCTAGTTGTTTATTTTTATTACTTATCCTATAGGTTTTTACTACCAGTTTAATATAATATTTTGCTAGGCTTACTTTGAACGAGAACATTATTGACCACAACGGTAAGGTAAGTTGGTCTCTAATTTTTTTATAAATCTAATTTTGGCGTATGCCTAAAATTGGGCCAATTTCTCATGAAATTGGCTGCAATTTGCTTATTCTGTGTTGAAAATTCTATTGTTTTTAATGACGTTTATAGTTTTTAAACTGAACATTAATTTTTTAAAAACAATACCGTTGTGGTTCTCACTTGCGGGATATGCTGACTTTGCCTTAGGAGTACGCCACCGACAGGCGTGCTAACGCGTCCCATTTGGCGCGTGTCGGGCACACGCTGTCGAAGGCGTTGTGGTCAGTCTTCTCCATTTTGGCTGATAGGCAATTGTGGCATTTCGGCTCTTCCATTGCCAGACGTGACGGACAGTCAGCACGCATGTGGGGCTCCCCGCAGTGGGTGCAGAGGTCAGCGGGCTGCGTGCACAGTTTCCTGCTGTGCCCGAAGCACAGACAGCGAGTGCACTGCACCAGTGGTGACTGGTCCTGCACTCGCACTCGCTGTAGGTCAATGTGCACGCGACCCGCCGTAGTCAGCCTCTGCCACACCGTAGGGGACACCTGCAAGATGACGTGGCACATGTGGGGGTTTCTCGTTCTACGACGGTACTTTACCCCCAACCTCAAGTCGTCTGCAGGTATGTCCCCGACTAAGTGGGTGTTTTGCCTTTGCAAGGCCTGGATTATCTCCACGTCTGTGTGGCAAGAGAGGACGTCCTTGACGATGATGAGCGGGTCCTTGTTTTTGACCTCCTCCACTACTAGATTTCCCGTCTTCCTTATCCTTTCGGTCACTTTCGTCATTTCTTCCCGGGTCCTGAAGCCGACCACCACCTTCTGATCCCTCGCCTTGCGCAGCCGCTCCACCCTTGTGCCCTCATTTCTGGCGTCAACCGCCGTCCTGAGCTTCTCAATAACCTCTTCACTCGTATCCTGATCATTCACAGATGATACTACCACCGAGTGAAGAGGTTCTTGGATGTTCTGCTTCGGACCGGCGGCGATTTGCGCGAACGACGGACCCTGGCCTGCGACGTAGCGAGGGGCCTGCTGAAGATGCTCCGACAGAGCCTGAGTGCGTTGTTGGCACTCCTCCAAGGCCTGCTTGTGCTCTATGAGGCCTGCCACCAGGCTCTTCATAAGCTCCGTCGGTTCATCCTGGGCCGGCTTAAGAGATGCGGGCGCCGGTGCGACTGCAGGTACAACTGCAGATACACCTATATCTGCTGTTATACCCGCAGCCGCAACGGGCACTTTGCTACGCTCTGACTCTTTCACCAGTTCAAAGAGCCTGTTTATGGCGTTGACCACCTCCGTCTTTATTTCAGTCTTGAGGTTGCGAGAGTTGCCCAAATGAAGCTTTGCTTTATTTAGGCAAGCTCTCGCCTCCGCAGTGAGGCTGGGATAACCGGACTCTGGCCTCTTTGTCGGCTTTGCGGTGTCCGCAGGTACTCGGAGCGTTTCTTTAGAGCTGGAAGCAGGTGGTGTGGTGTCACGCTTTGGGTTGGTCGGGGACTTTGCCTGGGGCTCAGCCTTCCCAGCCTCCCATTCCCCAATGCTACGCCTAACGCTGGGAAGCGAGGGTCCAGCCCTCTCTACCGAACGCGGCGAGCCCCTGGAGCCCGGTGAGCTCGCGTCTTTCTTGGCCGGTGTGCGGAACATGGTTGTGGCCTTTGTGAAGGTCAGATTCATTAAATCAGTCAGAGGACACTGGTGTTACTTCTGTGTCCCTGTAAAGGGGGGAAAGAGCACAGAAGCAACGGCAAATAATTTAAAATAATTTAAAATTAAGTCGTTGTAGATTCGAACGACTGTCAAGTCTATGGCGCGTCTAAGTTTGGTTTCGTATAGGAAACGTTGATATTTTTTTTTTTTTCCCAAGTCGATTTATTTACATATATTTTGGAGCCAAAAGCTACGTTTCTTCTTTCTGATTCCAAAGACCCCAAACTCGGTGGGTCTATGACGTCCGGTGTCAAAGTTAGGCCCGGGGGGGGGGGGGGGGCGAGGTAGCCCAGAGAGGGGGGGGGGGGGCAAAAATTTACAATTGAATTTAAGATGGTCCTGGAGAGATCCAGGGGGTGAGCAGAGGGCGGTGAAGGGTACTGGGGATCCCAGGGGGTCACTAGTGTCGCGGAGGTACCACGGGGGGGGTAACAGGGCGCGGGAGGATTCGATATGTGTGGGCTGCGGGATTGCGATATATTAATTAGACTACTACTTATTTTTGGGGATCAGTAACGGAGGGGGTCAAAATGGGGGTCTAGGGGTCCTATCTTAATGTAGGTTCCTGCCGGGAGGGGGGGGTACTAGGGGGGGGGGCCAATTTACTCAAAATTTAGATATTCCCAGCCGTTTTCGAGATAAATGGATTTTTAGGGGTATGGGGGAATTTTTCGGGATTGTGGTAATACAATTACAATTAACTAGTTATAAGTCTGATAGTTGGTGGGAGGGGAAATAATTCTGGGGGGCGGGGAGGGGGGGGGGGTTGGTATGAGATTAGTAATTTTTATTAGTTCAGTGTCAGGCCAAGTACGATGGCCGAGTTTTCTGTGGTGGGGGCATAAAAATTTAAAAATAATTCTAAAAAGGGGCGGGTCAAAAAGGTGGTGGCCTGAAGGGCGCTACAGTATATCTATACTTAGTATAGATATCCAGGGTGGCGTTAAAAACGGGCTATCTCGCTCCGTTCCCGAGATATACGCGTTTTAATATTTTCAGAGTCTCAGGTTCGATTCCCGGTTAGTGAACACTTTAAAAAATTTTATTTTCATATATAGTTTTTCTGTAAATAAGACTACATCCGTTCAACAGTAATTTACTCTGGTTTGCATTAATTGATTTTAAATTTTTGATTAAGATTAATAAATAAATTGAAATACATTAAACTATGGGTAAACGATGGGGAGAATTAAAAAGTGGGGAGAATCTTTAAAAATTACGTAAATTTACCCCTTTTTTATTTCGGAAAAGTCGCAGGGGGATGGGACCAAAATCTGTAGGTAGCCCTTCTAGAGAAAACTATTAGTTTTTTATTATATTCCCTCTACGACTTCCCGTCTGGAAACTATAGCCACTAGCATGTGACTGTTTTACAAACGGCGATCGGGGAAAAACGACGTTCTGGGAGAGACTATAACTTACAAACTACTTATTATATTTTCCTGAATATTTTTCTATTCAGTTACTTTCAGCTGAGGGCTGCTATTTCTAAATAAAAATAATCATAAAAACTAGGGATAAACTATTATTACCTTACTTTGTTCCTGCCGGAAACAAACTTATTTTGCAGCCGGAAATTTTTGCTATGCGCACTAAATTAACCATAGGTCCTAAAATTACTGTCCCTAAATTTATATTTCTTCGTTACCGGGTTCGCTGATGTCTTCGCTATCTTCTCTGTGAGTTTCAGACTAGGTCGTCGCTGAAGATTTTGATTTTTCGCGGTCGGAAAAACTTTGCAGCTTTTTCACGACCGCACGTTAAGTTTGTTTTCTTAATAAAGTGGTGTGTCTTGGCTTGATTTTGATTTTGAAAAAACCTCCAGGGTCCTTTCCTCGTTCGCCTCCTCAGGGAGTGGTCAGGAATAAGTTGTTGCCCCTTTAATCGGGACTTAGTCACTTGTTTTTCGTGATTCCCTTGTATTTCCGCGCGCCTGCGCGGAAAAATTCTGGACTTTTTCCAGGATCCAAGATCTTGGTTCGGCAATCCTGATAGCGATTTAAAAGTTTTATGTCGACGCTTTAGTTTTCAAGTTATTCAACTTTATAGGTTGAACATTCCAGAAATTTCACTTTTTTTAGTGTTAATTTGCACTGGTTTACACTTTTCACAAAACTTTTACCACTCCCGTATTCGCCTTGCGATTGCGCGTGTTTTGGTGTATAACACTTGTATTTTCGCGAAGTTTTTGCTATTTTTAGCGATTTTAACGTACGGAGCGCGGTTTAAACGTGGCGTTCGGGGCGGCGGTTGAAGCCAGACTGGGTTAGGTTAGGTTAGGTTAGGTTGGGGGACCACCCCACAGTGGGGGACCACCCCACAGTGCTTGCGTCCACGTCGCGTCCCCTGGGCAACGACCCGGTTCTGACCACCGTAACGGAGTGGCAGACCGGTGTTCGGCTAAAGTGCACTGTGCAGTCGTAGCGTATTTTAACTGTTTTTATTATCCAATTTTATTCCATGTCGGCATCTACGACACCTGCGGAGGCTATGCCAAAGCAATTGAGGACCGCCTCCGGGCGTTTTAAAAAAGGCCCTTCTCAGGGCCAACCAAAAGGCCCTTCTCAGGGCCAAGCAAAAGGCCCTTCTCAGGGCCAACCAAAAGGCCCTTCTCAGGGCCAACCAAAAGGCTCTTCTCAGGGCCAGTCTGAGGGTGCCTCGGCATCAGAGGCTAGCCGCGCGCCGTCTGCGACTAGCTTCTATAGCTCGGCGGGCGAGTTGCTGGACTCCGACGACGAGTCCATCATGTCGTGTGGTTCGGCGATTGCTCGCCGGGACACAATGAAGCGGGCTTATCAGCGGAAGGGGTCTGGGGGTTCCTCGGACACTGCGTCACAGCCGAGGGCCAAGAGGCCGGTGTCTGACACCCACGACGTGGGTCTGGCAGAAGCCCAGCGCCAGTTGGACCTGTCTCGACGGGCGCAGGTCCAACAAGACCTGGAGGAGCGGGTTGCGGCCACGGAGCAACGGACGCACGCCGCCCGGGCCAAGTCCGGGTACGGCGCGTCCCGCGTCCACTACGCGGACCACTCCCTGGCGGAGCTGCAGCTGATGGCTGAGGAGGACGAAGAGGAGATAGTGGCAGTCGCCTCCAAGTCCTCTAACTTAAAAGGGACTTTTCAAAAGTCCCTTAAATGCAGGGCCGCGAGCATGCGCTGCATCGTCGGAGAGCTGGTGCAACGCAAGGCGTCCGACGAAACGCGGCAACTGCAGGCGAAAGTCGATCGCCTGCAGTCAGAGGTCAGCCAGCTTCATCTGAAGCTGGCTGAAGCCACGGCCCGGCCAAATACTAAGGTGTCCGAGCCGAGACCAGCGGCTGAGGCCCCGCCCTCCAACCTTGAGGATGTAATCCGCAAGGTCGTAATGGAGGAAAGGGCCTTCACGAGAGCCTGTCTTGCGGGCATAGAGGACAGGCTCTTGCCGGAGAAACGCCTGCGACCGCCGCTCGCGGCGGACAGTAGGCCACGCCAGCCTGAGCTGTCCTCCCAGGACGCCCACCTTCCGTCCACCACCCCATCGAACCAGCAAGGGTGGACGAAGGTGAAAAAGGGCAAAAAGAAGGCCAAGACGGTGGCTGCCCCTGCCACCCCCGCCACCACCCCTACCGGCCCGCCTCAGAAAACAGGCAAGGGAAAGGGGAAGGGAAAGACGTCGGCCCCGAAGCCCAACGCCGCTGCTCCCGCTGCTGCTCCTGCAGCTAATGGGGCCCCCGCCGCCAAGTCAAAGAGGAAGCTGGTTCCTCCGAAGACCGCAGCCGTTGTGGTGACGCTCACCGCTGAGGCTGTGGAGCGGGGGGAGACGTACGCGTCCGTAATGATGCGGGCGCGTGCCAACGCCGATCCCACCCAGCTGGGGATCGGCACAGTATCCTGCCGCCGGACCCAGGCCGGGGCTCGAATGTTCGAGTTCCCGGGGGCTCAGGGCGGCGCCAACGCGGACCTCTTCGCAACCAAGCTGCGAGAGGTCATCGCCGACGCGGCCAAGGTCACCAGGCCCGTAAAGTCTGTGGCCTTGGAGGTGACCGACCTCGACGACTCGGTCACCAAAGAGGAGGTGGTGGCGGCGGTCGCTGCGATGGGGGGCTGTGGCGTCACAGCGGTGCAAGGTCGGGCCATCAGGCCCGGCCGCGGCGGCATGGGCACCATTCGCCTCGAGTGCCCAGTCGCCGCAGCTGCAGCCGTCCTAGCCAAGGGACGGCTGACTGTCGGGTTCAGCTCGGGTGTAGTCCGGGCACTTGCAGCCCAGCCTCTGCGCTGCTACAAGTGTCTTGGAGTCGGACACACTCGGGCCCTTTGTCCGTCCGAGGTCGACAGGGCGGACAAATGCTTCCGCTGTGGCAAGGAAGGCCACAAGTCGGCCTCCTGCGAGGCCGCCACGCCGCACTGTGCGGTGTGTGCCGCCAGTGGCTGCCCGGCAGGCCACGTGATGATGGGGAGGAAGTGCAATCCTCCCCCTAAGAAGGGCAAAGCGCAGGCGCTGATCCGGCCTGTCGCTGCCACCGTTGCCGTCCCTGAGGCTGGGACATCGGCGGCGGTTGTGGAGGGGGGTGCGATGTCTGTCGATGGATAGTTCGGTCAAGCATCGCATCCTCCAGGCGAACACCAACCACTGCAGAGCGGCCCAGGATCTGCTGATGCAGACCATGGCCGAGTGGTTGGTGGACGTGGCGGCCGTCGCCGAGCCGTATTCAGTCCCTGGCCGTTGGCTGGGCGATCGGGACGGCTTGGTGGCATTGGTGACGCGGTCTTCCACGGACTCCCCTCCCCTCTCGCTCTTAGAGAGGGGACCGGGATACGTGGCCGCCGCGTGGGGAGAATTAGCCCTGGTGGGCGTCTATTTCTCCCCGAACCGCCCTCTCTCGGATTTCGAGAACTTTCTCGAAATCCTCACCGCGGTGGTCGGGAGGGCGGCGCCACGCCAGGTCGCCGTACTGGGTGACCTGAACGCCAAGTCGACGGCCTGGGGCAACCCGGCCGGGTCCTGCAACGTCCGGGGACGCGCCGTGGAGTTTTGGGCGGCGTCGTGTGGTGTGTCCCTCCTGAACAGAGGGACCGTTCACACGTGTGTGCGGCAACGGGGAGGATCAGTGGTCGACGTCTCGTTTGCCACCCCCGTGCTAGCCGCCCACGTCGTGAACTGGCGGGTGGAGACGGTGGAGACCTTGTCGGACCACCGATATGTGCGGTTCGACATCAGCTCCACCCAGAGCTCCCGGGGAATTGCTCCAGGCTCAGGCCAATCTGCGTTCCCACGGTGGGCTCTCACCCGCCTGGACCGAGAGGCTGCGGAGGAGGCGGCGTTCGTCCAGGACTGGCTCGCACCTCCTGTCGAGGTCCTGGACGTGGACGCCGCAGCGGTTCAGCTGAGGAGGTCCCTGACCGAGGTGTGCAACTCCAGCATGCCCCGGTCTCGCCGCCCAGCTCCCCGCCGCGCCGTCTATTGGTGGTCGGAGGAACTGGCGGGGCTCCGAACCGCCTGCGTGGCGGCCAGGAGGGCCTACACGCGGAGTCGAAGGCGCAGGCACCGAGACCCCACCAGCGAGGAGGCCCTCTATGCCTCGTACGTCGCGGCAAAGACGGTCCTGAAGTCGGCCATGCGCGCGGCCGAAGATTCGGCGAGAGCCGAAATGTTGGAGGGTCTCGACAGGGACCCATTTGGAAGACCATACAAGGCGGCGCGGAATAAACTGCGCCCCTGTGGTCTTCCACTGACGGAGACCCTCGAGCCGGCACTGCTGGACGGGGTGGTCCGGTCCCTGTTTCCGTCCAGGACCGACTTCACCCCGCCAGTGATGGATCCCCCGCGGGAGGCGGCTCCACCGGAGGAGGAGGTCCCCCCGGTGACGGCGGTGGAACTTTGCGCGGGGACTCTACACCTCCGCGCAAAGAACACAGCCCCAGGGCCGGACGGCGTTCCCGCACGGGTGGTGGCCATCGCCGCCTCACAGATGGAGGAGAGGTTTCGGGACCTCTTCAGCGCGTGTCTTACGACTGGGAGGTTCCCGAAACCTTGGAAGGAGGGGCGGCTATGCCTGCTCCGAAAGGAGGGACGCCCGGCGGACTCCCCCTCGGCTTACCGGCCCATCGTCTTGCTCGATGAGGTCGGTAAGTTGTTCGAGGGGATAATTGCCGACCGGCTAAAGAGCCTGCTGAGGACGGTGGGGCCGGACCTGTCGGACGCCCAATTCGGTTTCCGACGGGGTCGTTCGACGGTCGACGCGCTGGCCCTACTCAAGGGCCAGGTGAGGGAGGCCGTGGAGGCGGGCGACGGAGTGTTGGCGGTGTCATTCGACATAGCCAACGCCTTCAACTCCGTCCCCCACTCGACAATCTTGGAGGCGCTCCGATACCACGGAGTGCCTCAGTACCTGCGCCAACTCTTGGCCAGCTACTTGGAGGACCGGGTGGTCCTCCTCTCGGACAAGACGGCCACAGTGAGGCGATACGGCGCAGAGTCCGGTGTTCCACAGGGGTCTGTCCTAGGACCACTGCTGTGGAACATTGGATTCGACTGGCTACTGCGGGGAACCCTCCTCCGTGGCACGAGCGTCATCTGTTACGCGGATGACACCCTCCTCGTCGCCCGGGGGAGAGACTTCAGGGAGGCGGCCAGTCTGGCCTCTGCCGGCGGATCCTTAGTGGCAGGAAGGATTCGCCGCTTGGGGTTGAAGGTTGCGCTGCACAAAACCGAGGCCGTGTATTTTCACGGTCCACGGCAGCGCATCCCTCCCGACGGCCACATTATAGTGGAGGGCGTCAGGATCGAGGTCAAGGCCCAGATGAAGTACTTGGGCCTTGTCCTCGACAGCAGGTGGCGCTTCGGCCCACACTTTAGCGGGCTGTCGACGCGCCTGCTGAAGGCCGCGAACGCCTTGTCGTGGCTCCTCCCGAATCTGGGGGGTCCGAAGGCGCGATGCCGGCGCTTGTATGCCGGCATCCTCAGGAGCATGGCCCTTTACGGGGCCCCAATCTGGGCAGACTCCCTCCACAGGCGGGAGAACGCCACGGCCATCCGCAGGCCCCAAAGGGCCATTGCACTGCGGGTGGCGAGGGCCTACCGCTCGGTAGGCTTCTCTGCGGCGTGCGCTCTGGCCGGCACCCCTCCTTGGGAGCTCGAGGCGTGGGTGCTGACCAGAGTGTACGAATGGACGGCGCGCCGTAAGGCGCTCGGGGAGCCCCCCGCCGCAGAAGAGCGGGAGGCCGTGCGGCAAGAGGCGAAGGACGCAATCGTCCATCACTGGACGGAGGACCTCGCCACTGCCGCATTTGGCCGCCGAACACTGGACGCGCTCGGGCCGGTCCTGAAGGATTGGCTCGAGCGGTCCCACGGTTTCCTCTCTTTCCGTCTGGTGCAGGTGTTTTCCGGCCACGGGTGCTTCGGATCGCACCTGCATCGGATCCAAAGGGAGGAGACCCCGTCGTGCCACGACTGTGGCGCGGCGGAGGACACGGCACAGCACACCCTCGAGGTGTGCCCGGCCTGGTCCGAGCTGCGCCTACCTTTGGTCGCAGCGGTCGGGCAGGACCTCTCGCTTCCCGGCGTCGTCAACTCGATGCTGGAAAGCGAGGGGGCCTGGGCAGCGGTCGCCTCCTTCTGCGAAGAGGTAATGTCACAGAAGGAGGCGGCGGAGCGCGTGCGGGAGGACGACCCTCTCGCGGCGCCGCTCCGCAGGCGAAGACGGGGCGTGAGACGGCGGTTGTATGATCGTCGTCACGCGCCTCCAGGTGGTGAACAGCGGGAGACAGGCGCGGGGGCGCCTTCTCCTGCATTGCACTGTCCACCACCCACGTCGTCAGTCATTCCTGGGCCCCTCCCCCCCGACGGGAGGGGCCCGCCGGGCCCGCCGGGCCCGCCGTAAAGGCGGGCGGTCGTCGGCGGGGGGCAGGATGGAAAGGCTCTGCCGATTCCCAGTCCCCCTCCACTCAGACGATGCGGGAATGCCGCTGGGTTGTTTAGTGGGTATACCGGTTCTACCGGGGAGTCCCACATACCCCACCCGTCCCCCGATGGGTGGGCATGCGTAATGCATTTTTCCCAGCGCAAACAAAAAAAAAAAAAAAAAAGGTTAGGTTAGGTTAGGTTGGGGTGCATGTTGAAGAGCCTCCTCGTGGCGCACCCTGGGCAACGTCGGCTCCAATTTCTCCCAGTGCGGTTTTGGGGGACAATTGGGGCTGGCGGCTAATCTTCAACAAGCGGGGAAAGGTCACGGTTCCATTCGCCGATCGTGCTTGATGGTCGGTGAAGGGAACCGGGCTACAGAGGGCAGATACGCCCACTCCTCCTCTGCTTACAGAGGGAGGTGAGTGGGCGTAGACTGGGCAGGGCCGCCGATGCGGAACAGGCGGTCGTGTCCCGGAGGGAGGCAGCGGCGCGCGCGCGGGGGATGATTCTCTCGCGCGGCGCCGCTCCGGAGAGGGGAGGGGTCGAGGAAGACGCCGGTCTGGTAGTCACCTCCGGCTCCTCCCGGGTGGAGGCCAGCAGGCGGTGGGTGCGGGGGCGCCCTTTGCCTGTATTGCACGGGCCTCCACCAGTGTCGGACGGGAGTGGCTGGGTGTTCCCGGCCATTCCCGTAGCCCCCCAGTTGAATGGGGGGCATGCGGGGCCCGCCAAGTAGGCGGGCACACGCCGGGAGGGCTGTGGAAGCAGAGGCTGAGCCAATTTCCCATAGCCCTCCCATCACGGCGTTGTGGGAACACCGCTGAGTTTTAGTGGGTATACTGTCGAGTGCGGTTTTCGACAGGAGTCCCACATACCCCGTCTCGTCCCCCACGAGCGGGGATGCATAAAGCATTTCTCAGCGACAAAAAAAAAAAAAAAAAAAAAAAAAAAAAAAAAAAAAAAAAAAAAAGATTAGGTTAGGTTGGGGTGCATGTTGAAGAGCCTCCTCGTGGCGCACCCTGGGCAACGTCGGCTCCAATTTCTCCCAGTGCGGTTTTGGGGGACAATTGGGGCTGGCGGCTAATCTTCAACAAGCGGGGAAAGGTCGCGGTTCCAATCGCCGATCATGCTTGATGGTCGGTGAAGGGAACCGGGCTACAGAGGGCAAATACGTCCACTCCTCCTCTGCTTACAGAGGGAGGTGAGTGGGCGTAGACTGGGCAGGGCCACCGATGCGGAACAGGCGGTCATGTCCCGGAGGGAGGCAGCGGCGCGCGCGCGGGGGATGATTCTCTCGCGCGGCGCCGCTCTGGAGAGGGGAGGGGTCGAGGAAGACGCCAGTCTGGTAGTCACCTCCGGCTCCTCCCGGGTGGTGGCCAGCAGGCAGTGGGTGCGGGGGCGCCCTTTGCCTGTATTGCACGGGCCTCCACCAGCGTCGGACGGGAGTGGCCGGGTGTTCCCGGCCATTCCCGTAGCCCCCCAGTTAAATGGGGGGCATGCGGGGCCCGCCAACTAGGCGGGCATACGCCGGGAGGGCTGTGGAAGCAGAGGCTGAGCCAATTTCCCATAGCCCTCCCATCACGGCGTTGTGGGAACACCGCTGAGTTTTAGTGGGTATATTGTCGAGTGCGGATTTCGACAGGAGTCCCACATACCCCGTCTCGTCCCCCACGAGCGGGGATGCATAAAGCATTTCTCAGCGAAAAAAAAAAAAAAAAAAAAAAAAGGTTAGGTTAGGTTAGGTTAGGTTAGGTTAGGTTAGGTTAGGTTTTTTTTTTTTTTTTTTTTTTTTTTTTTTTTTTTTTTTTTTTTTTTTTTTTTTTTTTTTTTGCTTTTCCCCGTTCATGGGAACAACGGGATCTTATTATTCTAGGTTTCTCATTCATTCCGGTTCTCTCATTTATTCCTCTCGCACTTTTATGCCTCATACTTTGTCTTTCTTTTATCCATCCTTTTCATTCTTAGCCGGGTGGGACTCCCGCTATTCTATCTACTTTTTAATTTATCTTTATTTCAGGGGGGGAATTAACTTTACACCTTGATTTAATAATAACATAAATGTGATCATTTCACCTCCTTTCTGAGTTCAAGCTACTTAAACATATTATTCTTATTTTGCTACATTTCTAATTTTACTTTTACATAATAACAAATTGTTCAATAACTTTCCTTATTTCTATCATATAATTAAACATAATATGTGTTCTTATTTTACTACTTTCCTTATTTATTTATCTATTACTTATTTATTTAATACTTAATTTTATTATAACAACTTATTCTATTTTTAAACAAATTCAAGACTTATACTTATACTTCCTTATCCTTTTATTTTCTGATACTATGTATTTATATGTTAGGGTTTAGGTTTAGGGTTCAGGGTTATGACGTTATAGGACAGGGTTGGACCTGTTTAAATATCTATAGTTTATTGTTTGTCTTCGTTTTATTTCGGCAATACTATATATACATACTCAGATTATACATTTTTTATTGCCATTTCTTTAACTGGGGTTTTTTGTTTCTTGACATTTTTTGGGTTGTGTAGGGTGTGATATATGTGATCATTTCACTTTAATTATAGGTTTAAGCTACTTATACATATTTTTCTTATTTTGGTACATTTCTATTTATACTTTTACATTATAACAAATTATTCTTATACAACTTTCCTTATTTCTATTATATATCTAAACATTTGTGTTCTTATTTTGCTACTTTCCTTATCTATTTATCTCTTATTCTATTCTTAAACAAATCCAAGACTTATACTTATGCTTCACTTATCCTTTTATTTTCTGAATCTATGTATTTATAATTTTTATATGTTAGGGTTTACTACACTCCGTAGACCAGGTGCTTATTTTTAATTGTCTAGGGTTTAGGTTTGGGGTTCAGGGTTTAAACATTTGGGACAGGGATTGGACCTATTTAACTATCTATAATTTATTGTTTTCCTCTTTTTATTTTCGGCAATACTATATTTATATATACTCAGATTATACATATTTATTGCCATTTCTTGAGCTTGGTTTTGCGTTTCTTTACATTTTTGGGTTGTGTAGGGTATGTGTTTGATGTCCCGTGTGTGTTGATATATACATATATATTTAAAATACATACATTTATATATCCAGGGAGTAGCTGTTTAGGCGTACGCCGTCGTCGTCCGAGCCAGGTAGTCCCATTTCTTGCGGACCGGGCACTCCACGCTAAATGCGTTGTGGTCGGTCCTCTGGAACTTCGAGTGCAGGCAATTGCAGCACTGCGGTTCCTTCCCCGCGACAAAGTCCACGCACTGCTCACGCAGATGCGGTCCTCCGCAGTGACTGCACCTGTCCACACTCTCGGTGCAAAATTTCCGGCCATGTCCAAATGCTAAGCATTTTGTACATTGGATGAGCGGTGACTGATCCTCCACTCTGACCCTTTGCAGGTCAAGGTAAAGAGCCCCAGCCTCCGTCATCCTCTGCCATACCTTGGGTCTGACTTGGACGACCACGTGCGCCGACTTGGGATTTCTAGTCCTTTTCTTATATTTTATCGTCATTTCCATTTCTTCCTGGTCTAAGCCCCTGAAAATGTCATCGTTCTGGGAGTAGATTGCCTTTACTGTTTCCTCATCGTCGCTATCCAAAAAGACGTCCTTTAGGACAACGAGCGGGTTTTTATTCTTCATTGGCTCTGCTCTTAGTCCCTCACCTCTGCTGTCAATCCGGTCTTTAACTCTTCTGAGCTCCGCCTCTGAGTCACATCCTAGTATGACCGTCTGGTTTTTGGCCTTTCGGACTTTGTTTATTTTTAGTCCAGTTCCCCTGGCGTCGACCGCCTTCTTCACCCGGGCGAGCACCTCGTCAGCAGTCTCCTGGCTACCTTCCAAGGTGACCGCCATCGAGTGAAGCGCCGGCCGACGTCCTGGTTTGGCTGCTGTGACTTTGGCGTAGGTCTGCGAGTCGGTCTTTGGCTCGCATACGACCTCCCTTATGACCTCCTCTATTCTGTCCGATCTGGCGGCGACGACGCTGGCAACGTTACCGATTCCGTCCTCGAGGTCAGCCGCGGCGTGAGCCACGATCCTCACTCCTTCTTTTGTGTGGTTTATGGCCTCGTGCGCCGCGTCGATCTTGTTGCTGACCTCGCCAATTCTATCGATAACCTTGTCGACGACGTCGGCACCACTATCGGAGTAGTTTTCATTCATGTCGTGAAATCCTTTTTCGATTTTATTTTCGAGGTCGTTGAGCTGCATCCTTAAAATCGTCTCCATATCTTCCAGCCTTTCCAGAATATTCCCCGGCAATTTGGATGATGTGGACGTGGTGTCAGTTTTTTCGGGCAGGGCTGTTTTTGTTTTTGGCACCGTCTCCAGGTTCTTTAATCGCCCGCTTAGTTCGAACAGGATCCGTAGACACCTATCCGACTGCGTCTCCAGGAAGGTTTTTATGTCCTTCCTCATCTGAGGGTAATCTTTGACTCTAGCTGGTATGTCCTCAAAGGTCTTCATGACCTCCTGGAGAAGCTTGTCGTTGGACGATGTGGCGTAGATGTCGGTTTGCTTTGTATACGCCTCCATTAAGTCTATAGACCTTCTCTTCCGTTCGGGTCTCCGGATGAAAGTCTTGGCGGCGTCCGGCGCCTGTCTAGACGGGCCCGCGGGGCTGAGAGTAGGTGACGTAGACTCTTGCGGTCCGCTGGCGCTGGCTCCTGGCCCTCTGCTTATTGGGGTGCGAATTCCGGAAATCATTTTATGGTATGGCTTGTGTGTATAGGTCAAAGCGAAATGAACGGGGAAAGTTGTCAATAAATATAAAATAAAATAATAATAAGTGTATGTGGTATAAGTTGTGACCCTGTATAGGGGGGTGAGTGTTTGTTCCTGTATATTTTATGTCTCTTCCCTGTAAATGGGGGAGTCAGCATCAAACACTACTAATCCGTGGTCCAAATTTTTCTAACCCCCGTAGTTGCCTGTTTATTGGTGAAACTGTACGTAAGGGTAAGGGGAGGGTCCAATAGGGGGGGGAGGGTACCTCTTGTGCGACTTTAACCGTGGTGTCTTCGACACCACAAAGGCTGATTTTGAGGTCGGATCGGCTCTATGTCCTCTCGTTCCCGAGTTATGGCCCGTTAAAGGATGGGAGAGGGGAGAGTTCTGGGAAAGTGGGAAAAAGGGTGGGGGAGGGTACCTCTTGTGCGACTTTAACCGTGGTGTCTTCGACACCACAAAGGCTGATTTTGAGGTCGGATCGGCTCTATGTCCTCTCCTTCCCGAGATATAGCCCTTTAAAGGATGGGAGAGGGGAAAGTTCTGGGAAAGTGGAAAAAAGGGTGGGGGGGGGGTACCTCGTATGCGATTCTAGCCGTGGTGTCTTCGACACCACAAAGGCTGAAATCGTGGTCGAAAATTGCCTATCTACTCTAGTTTCTGAGATATCCGCTTTTTAGGATTTTGCCGTACCGTACCGCGCCGCGTCGTGTTGTAGGCGTTGGCGGGCAGATCTTCCAGTTGACCTAGCTGGGTCTACCCTGTTCCGATTTTGGCGTGATTGGGCTCGTTTTCTTGGTCTTGTTGAGCTCCTTGTAGGTAGGTCAGTTTCAGGGTGGTAAACGTGGGGGGGGGGGGGGGGGGTAAGGGAGGGGGGAGGGCTATTGCTAATGTCGGAGAAAATGTGGGGTTAGATTCTGTGGCTGAGGGCCTCTTGTTTGAGTGGGAGGGGGTTGAGGGGGGGTGGGGGGGTTGCGGGGGGGCTATTAATTGTGTCGCAAAAATGTGGGTTTAGAATCCGTGGCTGAGGGCCTCTTGTTTGTTACCAGTTTGAGGGTAGATATTGTGATATTTAGGAGGGGTGGAGGGGGGTTTATCCCGGAAGGTTGTGATTTCACACTATGGCTTAGGGCCGCTTGTTGGTTTATCTTTGTGAGATGTCGATAATGGGGTGTTATGGAAAAAGCGGGGGGGGGGGGGGGGGGGGGGGGGGTTATCCCGGAAGTGTAAAAGTGGGTACGATTTATATGGCTGAGGGCCCTGTTATGTTTTAATACAATGATTATAGTAACTTTTTGCTGAAATTTTCCAAGTGGTATGGTAAGGGTGACTTTGCCCTAGAGGGTTGAAATTTTGTCTATATGATGCGGGTGGTCCAGTATGGTTGGGTATCCAACCAGGGGGGGGGGGTTAGGGGGGGGGCTTCGAAAAAGTGGTTATTTTTCAGCCAGGACTTACCGTTTCAGAGTTACAGGCCTTTTTCAGTTTTTGTGTTGTTGGTAAACTGGTTTTCCTAATTTAAAAATTACTTTTCACAAAAGTTACTGTCACTAAAATTATTTTGATTGTGTATTCCTGTAGGGGAGTGCACAGGCAACAGTAGGCGGTCCTTAAAAATGGGGCGCCTTCTATAAGTTGAGGACTACTGGATTCTGAAATTAAAATTTTATTACCAACAACTGCAAATGCCTTTTTTGGCTCTTGCGACTTGATTCGCTTCTGGCACTGTATCTCTGAAACGGGATGCTCCTGGAGTCTACTTTTTAATCCTATACTTAATCTATGAGCTAACCTATATACTTAAATACTAGCGTCTGTTCCACAGCTGGTCTTCACTGCTCCAGCGACGTCCAAAGTCTTCCCGGGGGTGCCGGTTCCAGGGGGTGGTGTTGTTCGGTCAGCGACCTATATCGGGTTGTAGGGCCGATGCTTCTCCAACTGCTGGCACCGGTGAGGTTCCCGTAGCTGGTCCCGTCGCAGAGATATTCCCCTGGGAAGGTAAAAATTTGACCCTGGCGAGCTGGTGGAAAAATGTCCAGGGTACCCGTCCTTAAGATCGCTTCTCGTGAGAGAGCCGATTTGCTGGAATTTTTACGATCCGACGCACCGTTCCAGGGTTATGACCCCGACAAACTTATTTGGTAATGGCGTTTTGGGTAAACGTTTGGAATAAATTCTTCAAAAATTTCAATTTACGTCTGATCTCCCCGCGCTCTTCAGATTCCGGAAGATGGTGAGGTTCCGTTTCTGGTCTGTCAGGTTCCCTATTTGTTTCTTGACTTGCTTTTCATTGGCAGGTGGTCAAAATTTTGGGGGTGGAACCACTTTCTGCAAATAGGTATTTCTGACCGGAAGCAGGTGGTGAAAAATTTATTTTCCAACAGATTTATTTTGTATTTGGTCTGGGACCCCTTGTCAAATTTTTTCGAATTTTTTGGGTTAAATTTAAACTGTAACTATATTAATATGTGATTCGTTAAGATTTAATAACTTATTAAAACAAGTCCAAAAAATTTTGAAATTTTTCACTTATGTTCTTTAGTCTATTCACTGTTTTTTAACGTCCAAAAAATAATAGGTTAACGCTTTAGATTTTAAGATAATAAGGGTTGAAATTTTTGAAAAGTTGTTGTAATACTTAAAATCTTATAATTTCCAGAAGGGTGGTCCGATTTCGACGATCGAGGTGTCGGATGAAAGGGTGCGGCTTTCTGCGCCTATCCCCGTTTCTGGTTTTCCTCTCCGACTGCTGGAAAATAACCTCGTGGCCACGTGGATTTTCAAAGTTGTCCTGTATCTCGGCGAGTTCCTGGGGGAAAAATCCCAAACTCAGCCAGGATGTAGAGCTGGTCCAGTTGCTTCGTATAGTAACCCGAAAAAACAGGGTCAACGATCGTAATCTCGCAGCGTTTCACTTTTTGTGATTTTTCAGTCACTTTTGAGGTTAATTTTTGCGGTTTTTTGGCTGTATCTTCGCCAAATTTTAACCGATTTTAAAACTTTTTTCACTCACAGTTATAACTTATTAGCGCGCAACTTTTTGCAAAAACACAGATATTTTCGTACACTTTGGCTATTTTTCCCGATTTTTCGAGCGCGGAGCGGCTTAAAAACGATCTGCTCGCGGCGAGGGGTGCCGCGCGACTGGGTTAGGTTAGGTTAGGTTAGGTTAGGTTAGGTTAGGTTGGGGGACCACCCCACAGTGCTTGCGTCCACGTCGCGTCCCCTGGGCAACGACCCGGTTCTGACCACCGTAACGGAGTGGCAGACCGGTGTTCGGCTAAAGTGCACTGTGCAGTCGTAGCGTATTTTAACTGTTTTTATCCAATTTTATTTCATGTCGGCATCTACGACACCTGCGGAGGCTATGCCAAAGCAATCGAGGACCGCCTCCGGGCGTTTTAAAAAAGGCCCTTCTCAGGGCCCACCAAAAGGCCCTTCTCAGGGCCAAGCAAAAGGCCCTTCTCAGGGCCAACCAAAAGGCCCTTCCCAGGGCCAAGCAAAAGGCCCTTCTCAGGGCCAACCAAAAGGCCCTTCTCAGGGCCAATCCGAGGGTGCCTCGGCATCAGAGGCTAGCCGCGCGCCGTCTGCGACTAGCTTCTATAGCTCGGCGGGCGAGTTGCTGGACTCCGATAACGAGTCCATCATGTCATGTGGTTCGGCGATTAGTCGCCGAGACTCGAAAAAGCGGGCATATCAGAGGAAGGGGTCTGGGGGTTCCTCGGACACGGCGTCACAGCCGAGGGCCAAGAGGCCGGTGTCTGACACCCACGACGTGGGTCTGGCAGAAGCCCAACGCCAGTTGGACCTGTCTCGACGGGCGCAGGTCCAACAAGACCTGGAGGAGCGGGTTGCGGCCACGGAGCAACGGACGCACGCCGCCCGGGCCAAATCCGGGTACGGCGCGTCCCGCGTCCACTACGCGGACCACTCCCTGGCGGAGCTGCAGTTGATGGCTGAGGAGGACGAAGAGGAGATAGTGGCAGTCGCCTCCAAGTCCTCCAATTTAAAAGGGACATTCCAAAAGTCCCTTAAATGTAGGGCCGCGAGCATGCGCGGCATAGTCGGGGAGCTGGTGCAGCGGAAGGCTACCGACGAAACGCGGCAACTGCAGGCGAAAGTCGATCGCCTGCAGTCAGAGGTCAGCCAGCTTCATCTGAAGCTGGCTGAAGCCACGGCCCGGCCAAACAGCAAAACATCCGAGCCGAAACCAGCGGCTGAGGCCCCGCCCTCCAACCTTGAGGATATAATCCGCAAGGTCGTAATGGAGGAAAGGGCCTTCACGAGAGCCTGTCTTGCGGGAATTGAGGACAGGCTCTTGCCGGAGAAACGCCTGCGACCGCCGCTCGCGGCAGACAGAAGGCCACGCGAGCCAGAGCTGTCCTCTGACGCCCATCTTCCGTCCACCACCCCATCCAACCAGCAAGGGTGGACGAAGGTGAAAAAGGGCAAAAAGAAGGCCCTGGCTGCCCCTACCACCCCCGCCACCACCACTCCCGGCCCGTCCCAGACAAAAGGCAAGGGAAAGGGGAAGGGGAAGACGTCGGCCGCCAAGCCCACCGCCGCTGCTCCCGCGGCTGCTCCTGTAGCTAATGGGGCCCCCGCCGCCAAGTCAAAGAGGAAGCTGGTTCCTCCGAAGACCGCAGCCGTTGTGGTGACGCTCACCGCTGAGGCTGTGGAGCGGGGAGAGACGTACGCGTCCGTAATGATGCGGGCGCGTGCCAACGCCGACCCTACCCAGCTGGGGATCGGTGCAGTCTCCTGCCGCCGTACCCAGGCCGGGGCTCGAATGTTCGAGTTCCCGGGGGCTCAGGGCGGCGCCAACGCGGACCTCTTCGCAACCAAACTGCGAGAGGTCATCGCCGACGCGGCCAAGGTCACCAGGCCCGTAAAGTCTGTGGCCTTGGAGGTGACCGACCTCGACGATTCGGTCACCAAAGAGGAGGTGGTGGCGGCGGTGGCTGCGATGGGGGGCTGTGGCGTCACAGCGGTGCAAGGTCGGGCCATCAGGCCCGGCCGCGGCGGCATGGGCACCATTCGCCTCGAGTGCCCAGTCGCCGCAGCTGCAGCCGTCCTAGCCAAGGGACGGCTGACTGTCGGGTTCAGCTCGGGTGTAGTCCGGGCACTTGCAGCCCAGCCTCTGCGCTGCTACAAGTGTCTTGGAGTCGGACACACTCGGGCCCTTTGTCCGTCCGAGGTCGACAGGGCGGACAAATGCTTCCGCTGTGGCAAGGAAGGCCACAAGTCGGCCTCCTGCGAGGCCGCCACGCCGCACTGTGCGGTGTGTGCCGCCAGTGGCTGCCCGGCAGGCCACGTGATGATGGGGAGGAAGTGCAATCCTCCCCCTAAGAAGGGCAAAGCGCAGGCGCTGATCCGGCCTGTCGCTGCCACCGTTGCCGTCCCTGAGGCTGGGACATCGGCGGCGGTTGTGGAAGGGGGTGCGATGTCTGTCGATGGATAGTTCGGTCAAGCATCGCATCCTCCAGGCGAACACCAACCACTGCAGAGCGGCCCAGGATCTGCTGATGCAGACCATGGCCGAGTGGTTGGTGGACGTGGCGGCGGTCGCCGAGCCGTACTCAGTCCCTGGCCGTTGGCTGGGCGATCGGGACGGCTTGGTGGCATTGGTGACGCGGTCTTCCACGGACTCCCCTCCCCTCTCGCTCTTAGAGAGGGGACCGGGATACGTGGCCGCCGCGTGGGGAGAATTAGCCCTTGTGGGCGTCTATTTCTCCCCGAACCGCCCTCTCTCGGATTTCGAGAACTTTCTCGAAATCCTCACCGCGGTGGTCGGGAGGGCGGCGCCACGCCAGGTCGCCGTACTGGGTGACCTGAACGCCAAGTCGACGGCCTGGGGCAACCCGGCCGGGTCCTGCAACGTCCGGGGACGCGCCGTGGAGTTTTGGGCGGCGTCGTGCGGTGTGTCCCTCCTGAACAGCGGGACCGTTCACACGTGTGTGCGGCAACGGGGAGGATCAGTGGTCGACGTCTCGTTTGCCACCCCCGTGCTAGCCGCCCACGTCGTGAACTGGCGGGTGGAGACGGTGGAGACCTTGTCGGACCACCGATATGTGCGGTTCGACATCAGCTCCACCCAGAGCTCCCGGGGAATTGCTCCAGGCTCGGGCCAATCTGCGTTCCCACGGTGGGCTCTCACCCGTCTGGACCGAGAGGCTGCGGAGGAGGCGGCGTTCGTCCAGGACTGGCTCGCGCCTCCTGTCGAGGTCCTGGACGTGGACGCCGCGGCGGCTCAGCTGAGGAGGTCGCTGACCGAGGTGTGCAACTCCAGCATGCCCCGGTCTCGACGCCCAGCTCCCCGCCGCGCCGTCTATTGGTGGTCGGAGGAACTGGCGGGGCTCAGAACCGCCTGCGTGGCTGCCAGGAGGGCCTACACGCGGAGTCGAAGGCGCAGGCACCGAGACCCCACCAGCGAGGAGGCCCTCTATGCCACGTACGTCGCGGCAAAGACGGTCCTGAAGTCGGCCATGCGCGCGGCCGAAGATTCGGCGAGAGCCGAAATGTTGGAGGGTCTCGACAGGGACCCATTTGGAAGACCATACAAGGCGGCGCGGAATAAACTGCGCCCCTGTGGTCTTCCACTGACGGAGACCCTCGAGCCGACATTGCTGGACGGGGTGGTCCGGTCCTTGTTTCCGTCCAGGACCGACTTTACCCCGCCAGTGATGGATCCCCCGCGGGAGGCGGCTCCGCCGGAGGAGGAGGTCCCCCCGGTTACGGCGGTGGAACTTTGCGCGGGGACTCTACACCTCCGCGCAAAGAATACAGCCCCAGGGCCGGACGGCGTTCCCGCACGGGTGGTGGCCATCGCCGCCTCACAGATGGAGGAGAGGTTTCGGGACCTCTTCAGCGCGTGTTTTACGACTGGGAGGTTCCCGAAACCTTGGAAGGAGGGGCGGCTATGCCTGCTCCGAAAGGAGGGACGCCCGGCAGACTCCCCCTCGGCTTACCGGCCCATCGTCTTGCTCGATGAGGTCGGTAAGTTGTTCGAGGGGATAATCGCCGACCGGCTCAAGAGCCTGCTGGGGACGGTGGGGCCGGACCTGTCGGACGCCCAATTCGGTTTCCGACGGGGTCGTTCGACGGTCGACGCGCTGGCCCTACTCAAGGGCCAGGTGAGGGAGGCCGTGGAGGCGGGCGACGGAGTGTTGGCGGTGTCATTCGACATAGCCAACGCCTTCAACTCCGTCCCCCACTCGACAATCTTGGAGGCGCTCCGATACCACGGAGTGCCTCAGTACCTGCGCCGACTCTTGGCCAGCTACTTGGAGGACCGGGTGGTCCTCCTCGCAGACAAAACGGCCACAGTGAGGCGATACGGCGCAGAGTCTGGTGTTCCACAGGGGTCGGTCCTGGGACCACTGCTGTGGAACATTGGATTCGACTGGCTACTGCGGGGAACCCTCCTCCGTGGCACGAGCGTCATCTGTTACGCGGATGACACCCTCCTCGTCGCCCGGGGGAGGGACTTCAGGGAGGCGGCCAGTCTGGCCTCTGCCGGCGGATCCTTAGTGGCAGGAAGGATTCGCCGCTTGGGGTTGAAGGTTGCGCTGCACAAAACCGAGGCCGTGTATTTTCACGGTCCACGGCAGCGCATCCCTCCCGACGGCCACATTATAGTGGAGGGCGTCAGGATCGAGGTCAAGGCCCAGATGAAGTACTTGGGCCTTGTCCTCGACAGCAGGTGGCGCTTCGGCCCACACTTTAGCGGGCTGTCGACGCGCCTGCTGAAGGCCGCGAACGCCTTGTCGTGGCTCCTCCCGAATCTGGGGGGTCCGAAGGCGCGATGCCGGCGCTTGTATGCCGGCATCCTCAGGAGCATGGCCCTTTACGGGGCCCCAATCTGGGCAGACTCCCTCCACAGGCGGGAGAACGCCACGGCCATCCGCAGGCCCCAAAGGGCCATTGCACTGCGGGTGGCGAGGGCCTACCGCTCGGTAGGCTTCTCTGCGGCGTGCGCTCTGGCCGGCACCCCTCCTTGGGAGCTCGAGGCGTGGGTGCTGACCAGAGTGTACGAATGGACGGCGCGCCGTAAGGCGTTAGGGGAGCCCCCCGCCGCAGAAGAGCGGGAGGCCGTGCGGCAAGAAGCGAAGGACGCAATCGTCCATCACTGGACGGAGGACCTCGCCACTGCCGCATTCGGCCGCCGAACACTGGACGCGCTCGGGCCGGTCCTGAAGGATTGGCTCGAGCGGTCCCACGGTTTCCTCTCTTTCCGTCTGGTGCAGGTGTTGTCCGGCCACGGGTGCTTCGGATCGCACCTGCATCGGATCCAAAGGGAGGAGACCCCGTCGTGCCACGACTGTGGCGCGGCGGAGGACACGGCACAGCACACCCTTGAGGTGTGCCCGGCCTGGTCCGAGCTGCGTCTACCTTTGGTCGCAGCGGTCGGGCAGGACCTCTCGCTTCCCGGCGTCGTCAACTCGATGCTGGAAAGCGAGGGGGCCTGGGCGGCGGTCGCCTCCTTCTGCGAAGAAGTAATGACACAGAAGGAGGCGGCGGAGCGCGTGCGGGAGGAAGACCCTCTCGCAGCGCCGCTCCGCAGGCGAAGACGGGGCGTAAGACGGCGGTTGTATGATCGTCGTCACGCGCCTCCAGGTGGTGAACAGCGGGAGACAGGCGCGGGGGCACCTTCTCCTGCATTGCACTGTCCACCACCCACGTCGTCAGTCATTCCTGGGCCCCTCCCCCCCGACGGGAGGGGCCCGCCGGGCCCGCCGTAAAGGCGGGCGGTCGTCGGCGGGGGGCAGGATGGAAAGGCTCTGCCGATTCCCAGTCCCCCTCCACTCAGACGATGCGGGAATGCCGCTGGGTTGTTTAGTGGGTATACCGGTTCTACCGGGGAGTCCCACATACCCCTCCCGTCCCCCGACGGGTGGGCATGCGTAATGCATTTTTCCCAGCGCAAACAAAAAAAAAAAAAAAGGTTAGGTTGGGGGACCACCCCACAGTGCTTGCGTCCACGTCGCGTCCCCTGGGCAACGACCCGGTTCTGACCACCGTAACGGAGTGGCAGACCGGTGTTCGGCTAAAGTGCACTGTGCAGTCGTAGCGTATTTTAACTGTTTTTATCCAATTTTATTTCATGTCGGCATCTACGACACCTGCGGAGGCTATGCCAAAGCAATCGAGGACCGCCTCCGGGCGTTTTAAAAAAGGCCCTTCTCAGGGCCCACCAAAAGGCCCTTCTCAGGGCCAAGCAAAAGGCCCTTCTCAGGGCCAACCAAAAGGCCCTTCCCAGGGCCAAGCAAAAGGCCCTTCTCAGGGCCAACCAAAAGGCCCTTCTCAGGGCCAATCCGAGGGTGCCTCGGCATCAGAGGCTAGCCGCGCGCCGTCTGCGACTAGCTTCTATAGCTCGGCGGGCGAGTTGCTGGACTCCGATAACGAGTCCATCATGTCATGTGGTTCGGCGATTAGTCGCCGAGACTCGAAAAAGCGGGCATATCAGAGGAAGGGGTCTGGGGGTTCCTCGGACACGGCGTCACAGCCGAGGGCCAAGAGGCCGGTGTCTGACACCCACGACGTGGGTCTGGCAGAAGCCCAACGCCAGTTGGACCTGTCTCGACGGGCGCAGGTCCAACAAGACCTGGAGGAGCGGGTTGCGGCCACGGAGCAACGGACGCACGCCGCCCGGGCCAAATCCGGGTACGGCGCGTCCCGCGTCCACTACGCGGACCACTCCCTGGCGGAGCTGCAGTTGATGGCTGAGGAGGACGAAGAGGAGATAGTGGCAGTCGCCTCCAAGTCCTCCAATTTAAAAGGGACATTCCAAAAGTCCCTTAAATGTAGGGCCGCGAGCATGCGCGGCATAGTCGGGGAGCTGGTGCAGCGGAAGGCTACCGACGAAACGCGGCAACTGCAGGCGAAAGTCGATCGCCTGCAGTCAGAGGTCAGCCAGCTTCATCTGAAGCTGGCTGAAGCCACGGCCCGGCCAAACAGCAAAACATCCGAGCCGAAACCAGCGGCTGAGGCCCCGCCCTCCAACCTTGAGGATATAATCCGCAAGGTCGTAATGGAGGAAAGGGCCTTCACGAGAGCCTGTCTTGCGGGAATTGAGGACAGGCTCTTGCCGGAGAAACGCCTGCGACCGCCGCTCGCGGCAGACAGAAGGCCACGCGAGCCAGAGCTGTCCTCTGACGCCCATCTTCCGTCCACCACCCCATCCAACCAGCAAGGGTGGACGAAGGTGAAAAAGGGCAAAAAGAAGGCCCTGGCTGCCCCTACCACCCCCGCCACCACCACTCCCGGCCCGTCCCAGACAAAAGGCAAGGGAAAGGGGAAGGGGAAGACGTCGGCCGCCAAGCCCACCGCCGCTGCTCCCGCGGCTGCTCCTGTAGCTAATGGGGCCCCCGCCGCCAAGTCAAAGAGGAAGCTGGTTCCTCCGAAGACCGCAGCCGTTGTGGTGACGCTCACCGCTGAGGCTGTGGAGCGGGGAGAGACGTACGCGTCCGTAATGATGCGGGCGCGTGCCAACGCCGACCCTACCCAGCTGGGGATCGGTGCAGTCTCCTGCCGCCGTACCCAGGCCGGGGCTCGAATGTTCGAGTTCCCGGGGGCTCAGGGCGGCGCCAACGCGGACCTCTTCGCAACCAAACTGCGAGAGGTCATCGCCGACGCGGCCAAGGTCACCAGGCCCGTAAAGTCTGTGGCCTTGGAGGTGACCGACCTCGACGATTCGGTCACCAAAGAGGAGGTGGTGGCGGCGGTGGCTGCGATGGGGGGCTGTGGCGTCACAGCGGTGCAAGGTCGGGCCATCAGGCCCGGCCGCGGCGGCATGGGCACCATTCGCCTCGAGTGCCCAGTCGCCGCAGCTGCAGCCGTCCTAGCCAAGGGACGGCTGACTGTCGGGTTCAGCTCGGGTGTAGTCCGGGCACTTGCAGCCCAGCCTCTGCGCTGCTACAAGTGTCTTGGAGTCGGACACACTCGGGCCCTTTGTCCGTCCGAGGTCGACAGGGCGGACAAATGCTTCCGCTGTGGCAAGGAAGGCCACAAGTCGGCCTCCTGCGAGGCCGCCACGCCGCACTGTGCGGTGTGTGCCGCCAGTGGCTGCCCGGCAGGCCACGTGATGATGGGGAGGAAGTGCAATCCTCCCCCTAAGAAGGGCAAAGCGCAGGCGCTGATCCGGCCTGTCGCTGCCACCGTTGCCGTCCCTGAGGCTGGGACATCGGCGGCGGTTGTGGAAGGGGGTGCGATGTCTGTCGATGGATAGTTCGGTCAAGCATCGCATCCTCCAGGCGAACACCAACCACTGCAGAGCGGCCCAGGATCTGCTGATGCAGACCATGGCCGAGTGGTTGGTGGACGTGGCGGCGGTCGCCGAGCCGTACTCAGTCCCTGGCCGTTGGCTGGGCGATCGGGACGGCTTGGTGGCATTGGTGACGCGGTCTTCCACGGACTCCCCTCCCCTCTCGCTCTTAGAGAGGGGACCGGGATACGTGGCCGCCGCGTGGGGAGAATTAGCCCTTGTGGGCGTCTATTTCTCCCCGAACCGCCCTCTCTCGGATTTCGAGAACTTTCTCGAAATCCTCACCGCGGTGGTCGGGAGGGCGGCGCCACGCCAGGTCGCCGTACTGGGTGACCTGAACGCCAAGTCGACGGCCTGGGGCAACCCGGCCGGGTCCTGCAACGTCCGGGGACGCGCCGTGGAGTTTTGGGCGGCGTCGTGCGGTGTGTCCCTCCTGAACAGCGGGACCGTTCACACGTGTGTGCGGCAACGGGGAGGATCAGTGGTCGACGTCTCGTTTGCCACCCCCGTGCTAGCCGCCCACGTCGTGAACTGGCGGGTGGAGACGGTGGAGACCTTGTCGGACCACCGATATGTGCGGTTCGACATCAGCTCCACCCAGAGCTCCCGGGGAATTGCTCCAGGCTCGGGCCAATCTGCGTTCCCACGGTGGGCTCTCACCCGTCTGGACCGAGAGGCTGCGGAGGAGGCGGCGTTCGTCCAGGACTGGCTCGCGCCTCCTGTCGAGGTCCTGGACGTGGACGCCGCGGCGGCTCAGCTGAGGAGGTCGCTGACCGAGGTGTGCAACTCCAGCATGCCCCGGTCTCGACGCCCAGCTCCCCGCCGCGCCGTCTATTGGTGGTCGGAGGAACTGGCGGGGCTCAGAACCGCCTGCGTGGCTGCCAGGAGGGCCTACACGCGGAGTCGAAGGCGCAGGCACCGAGACCCCACCAGCGAGGAGGCCCTCTATGCCACGTACGTCGCGGCAAAGACGGTCCTGAAGTCGGCCATGCGCGCGGCCGAAGATTCGGCGAGAGCCGAAATGTTGGAGGGTCTCGACAGGGACCCATTTGGAAGACCATACAAGGCGGCGCGGAATAAACTGCGCCCCTGTGGTCTTCCACTGACGGAGACCCTCGAGCCGACATTGCTGGACGGGGTGGTCCGGTCCTTGTTTCCGTCCAGGACCGACTTTACCCCGCCAGTGATGGATCCCCCGCGGGAGGCGGCTCCGCCGGAGGAGGAGGTCCCCCCGGTTACGGCGGTGGAACTTTGCGCGGGGACTCTACACCTCCGCGCAAAGAATACAGCCCCAGGGCCGGACGGCGTTCCCGCACGGGTGGTGGCCATCGCCGCCTCACAGATGGAGGAGAGGTTTCGGGACCTCTTCAGCGCGTGTTTTACGACTGGGAGGTTCCCGAAACCTTGGAAGGAGGGGCGGCTATGCCTGCTCCGAAAGGAGGGACGCCCGGCAGACTCCCCCTCGGCTTACCGGCCCATCGTCTTGCTCGATGAGGTCGGTAAGTTGTTCGAGGGGATAATCGCCGACCGGCTCAAGAGCCTGCTGGGGACGGTGGGGCCGGACCTGTCGGACGCCCAATTCGGTTTCCGACGGGGTCGTTCGACGGTCGACGCGCTGGCCCTACTCAAGGGCCAGGTGAGGGAGGCCGTGGAGGCGGGCGACGGAGTGTTGGCGGTGTCATTCGACATAGCCAACGCCTTCAACTCCGTCCCCCACTCGACAATCTTGGAGGCGCTCCGATACCACGGAGTGCCTCAGTACCTGCGCCGACTCTTGGCCAGCTACTTGGAGGACCGGGTGGTCCTCCTCGCAGACAAAACGGCCACAGTGAGGCGATACGGCGCAGAGTCTGGTGTTCCACAGGGGTCGGTCCTGGGACCACTGCTGTGGAACATTGGATTCGACTGGCTACTGCGGGGAACCCTCCTCCGTGGCACGAGCGTCATCTGTTACGCGGATGACACCCTCCTCGTCGCCCGGGGGAGGGACTTCAGGGAGGCGGCCAGTCTGGCCTCTGCCGGCGGATCCTTAGTGGCAGGAAGGATTCGCCGCTTGGGGTTGAAGGTTGCGCTGCACAAAACCGAGGCCGTGTATTTTCACGGTCCACGGCAGCGCATCCCTCCCGACGGCCACATTATAGTGGAGGGCGTCAGGATCGAGGTCAAGGCCCAGATGAAGTACTTGGGCCTTGTCCTCGACAGCAGGTGGCGCTTCGGCCCACACTTTAGCGGGCTGTCGACGCGCCTGCTGAAGGCCGCGAACGCCTTGTCGTGGCTCCTCCCGAATCTGGGGGGTCCGAAGGCGCGATGCCGGCGCTTGTATGCCGGCATCCTCAGGAGCATGGCCCTTTACGGGGCCCCAATCTGGGCAGACTCCCTCCACAGGCGGGAGAACGCCACGGCCATCCGCAGGCCCCAAAGGGCCATTGCACTGCGGGTGGCGAGGGCCTACCGCTCGGTAGGCTTCTCTGCGGCGTGCGCTCTGGCCGGCACCCCTCCTTGGGAGCTCGAGGCGTGGGTGCTGACCAGAGTGTACGAATGGACGGCGCGCCGTAAGGCGTTAGGGGAGCCCCCCGCCGCAGAAGAGCGGGAGGCCGTGCGGCAAGAAGCGAAGGACGCAATCGTCCATCACTGGACGGAGGACCTCGCCACTGCCGCATTCGGCCGCCGAACACTGGACGCGCTCGGGCCGGTCCTGAAGGATTGGCTCGAGCGGTCCCACGGTTTCCTCTCTTTCCGTCTGGTGCAGGTGTTGTCCGGCCACGGGTGCTTCGGATCGCACCTGCATCGGATCCAAAGGGAGGAGACCCCGTCGTGCCACGACTGTGGCGCGGCGGAGGACACGGCACAGCACACCCTTGAGGTGTGCCCGGCCTGGTCCGAGCTGCGTCTACCTTTGGTCGCAGCGGTCGGGCAGGACCTCTCGCTTCCCGGCGTCGTCAACTCGATGCTGGAAAGCGAGGGGGCCTGGGCGGCGGTCGCCTCCTTCTGCGAAGAAGTAATGTCACAGAAGGAGGCGGCGGAGCGCGTGCGGGAGGAAGACCCTCTCGCAGCGCCGCTCCGCAGGCGAAGACGGGGCGTAAGACGGCGGTTGTATGATCGTCGTCACGCGCCTCCAGGTGGTGAACAGCGGGAGACAGGCGCGGGGGCACCTTCTCCTGCATTGCACTGTCCACCACCCACGTCGTCAGTCATTCCTGGGCCCCTCCCCCCCGACGGGAGGGGCCCGCCGGGCCCGCCGTAAAGGCGGGCGGTCGTCGGCGGGGGGCAGGATGGAAAGGCTCTGCCGATTCCCAGTCCCCCTCCACTCAGACGATGCGGGAATGCCGCTGGGTTGTTTAGTGGGTATACCGGTTCTACCGGGGAGTCCCACATACCCCACCCGTCCCCCGATGGGTGGGCATGCGTAATGCATTTTTCCCAGCGCAAACAAAAAAAAAAAAAAAAAAAAAAAAAAAAAAAAAAAAAAAAAAGGTTAGGTTAGGTTAGGTTAGGTTAGGTTAGGTTGGGGGATCCCCCACAGCGCATACTTCCTCGTAGTATCCCCTGGGCAACGCCGTGTCTGACCACCGTAACGGAGTGGCAGACCGGTGGCTAAAGTGCGCTGTGACTCACAGTCATCAATGCGGCAGACTGTGTTTGAGAAAATGTCTAAAAAACCCGTGCGGGACGCCTCCGGGCGTTTCAGTTTTAACCCGAATCGCCCTTCTCAGGGCGATTCAAACGGCCCTTCTCAGGGCCAACCCAACGGCCCTTCTCAGGGCCAAACCAACGGCCCTTCTCAGGGCCAACCCAACGGCCCTTCTCAGGGCCAATCCAAAGGCCCTTTTCAGGGCCACGCCGGTGACGCATTAGCGTCGGAGGCTGACCACGCACCGTGTGCGGCCAGAGCAGACGAGTCGGACTCCGACGACTCAAATCTAGACACGTCGGCAGCAGAGAGCGACCGCCTCGAGCGAAAGAGGGCCTACCTGCGGCACGGGTCCGAGGGATCCTCGTCGGCTGGAGGCGGGGCGCAGAAGAAGTCAAAGTCCAAAAGGGCTTCGACTTCTTCGAAAGCAGGAGATGGCCACGTTGTGGGTTTGGTGGACGCCGAGCGCCAGCTAAACCTGCTAAAACGGGCGCAACTCCAGCAGGACCTGGAGGAGAGGGTCGCTGCCAGAGAGCGCCAGGCGCAGGCCGCCCGGTCGAGGGCCGGCTATGGGGCATCCAGTGTCCTGTATGCTGGCCACTCCTTGGCGGAACTGGAGCGCATGGCGCGGGAGGACAGGGAGGAGGTCCTGGAGGTCGCCTCAAAGTCCTCCAACCTGAAGGGGACCTTCCAGAAGGCCCTTAAATGCCGGGCTGCCAGTCTGCATGGCATTGTGCAGGAGCTGGTGCAGCGGACGGCCACGGATGAGACGCGGCAACTGCAGGCGAAGGTGGATCGCCTGCAGGCGGAGGTCAGCCAGCTGCACCAGAAGCTGGCTGAGGTCACTGCTCGGCCTGCGCAATCAGCCCCTGGACCGGTGGTAGGAGGCTCCACCTCCTCCCCTCACAACCTTGAGGAGATACTCCGAAAGGTTGTCATGGAGGAGAGGGCCTTCACCAGAGCCTGCTTCGCAGGCATCGAGGACCGGCTCCTGCCGGAGAAGCGGCTCCGCCCGCCGCTAGCGGCGGATAAGGCACCACGCAGGGTGCCGGAACCTGCGCCTTTAGCAGGCCCGGCATCGGGTGCGCAGCCCCAGGCCCCGAAGCCCTCCAAGGGCAAAGGCGAGGGCAAGAGGACCAAGGCGGCTCCTCAAACCCTCACCATCAGCTCGGAGGGAGCGTCTGGGTCGGCTGCCACTCCAGCGGCAGCCCCCCAGAGCTCGCAGGAGGAAGACGCCCTTCTTCCCGCCACCACCCCGTCCAACCAGTCGTGGACGGAAGTGGTCAGGAGGGGAAAAGGGAAGGGAGGGCAAAAGTCGGCCCCCAAGCCCGCCGCGACTGCACCGGCAGTCAAAAGGGCTCCAGCTGGCGGGAGGAAGTTAGTTCCTCCCAAGACCGCGGCCGTCGTGGTGACCATCACCCCGGAGGCCGCGGAGCGGGGCGAGACGTACGAGTCCGTCCTAAGACGGGCTCGTACCAATGCTGATCCCTCCCAGCTGGGGATCAGCAAAATAACGTGCCGCCGAACCCTAACCGGAGCTCGAATTTTCGAGTTCTCGGGGGAACAGCGCGGCACAAACGCGGACCTCTTCGCAACGAAGTTGCAAGAGGTCATCGCCGACGCGGCAACGGTCGTCAGGCCCGTCAAGACCGCAGCCTTGGAGGTGGCCGATCTGGACGATTCGGCCACCAAGGAGGATGTGGTGGCGGCCGTCGCGGCGGCTGGAGGCTGCGACGCTGGCGCGGTGAAGGCTGGAGCCATCAGGCTCGGCCGCCGCGGCATGGGCATCGTCCGCGTCGAGTGCCCAGTCGCCGCGGCTGGGGCCGCCCTTGCTGCGACCAAGGGACGGCTGCTGGTGGGGCTCAGCTCGGCTGTGGTCCGAGTACTTGAAGACCAGCCCTTGCGCTGCTTCAAGTGCTTCTCCTTCGGCCACACCCGAGCCACGTGTCCCTCCAAGGCCGACTGGGGAGACACGTGCTACCAGTGCGGGCAAGAGGGGCACAAGAGTGCCACTTGCCGCGCCACGACGCCACACTGCACGGCGTGTGCCGCCAGTGGCCGCCCCGCGGGCCACAGGATGACGGGCAGGAGCTGTAAGCCCCCCGTCAAGAAGGGCATAGTGCCGGCGCAGGTTCGACCTGTCGCCACCACCGCCGCCGCCGTCGTCGCCGCCGCTGCAGCTCCAGCGGCGGTAGCTGAGGAGGAGGGTGCCATGTCGGAATAATGCAGGATTCCGACTACCGCATCCTCCAGGCGAACACCAACCACTGCAGAGCGGCCCAGGACCTGGTAGTGCAGGTCATGGCCGAGTGGTTGGTGAACGTAGCGGTGGTCGCCGAGCCCTACTCGATCCCCAGCAGCTGGCTGGGTGACGAGGACGACTCGGTGGCACTAGCGGCGCGGTCTTCCACAGACTCCCCTCCCCTCTCGCTATTAGAGAGGGGACCGGGATACGTGGCCGCCGCGTGGGGAGAGGTAGCCCTCGTGGGGGTATATTTCTCCCCAAACCGCCCTCTCCAGGACTTTGAGAATTATCTCGGAGTCCTGGCCGCCGTGGTCGGCAGGGCGGCGCCGCGTCAGGTCTCCGTGCTGGGAGACCTGAATGCCAAGTCGGTGACCTGGGGCAACCGGGCCACCGACGCTCGCGGGCGGGCGGTGGAGATGTGGGCAGCCTCCTCTGGACTCTCCCTCTTGAACAGAGGAAGCGTCCAGACATGCGTGCGGCGTCAGGGTGGCTCAGTAGTGGACGTCACTTTCGCCACCCCTGGGTTAGCCGCGCGCGTGCTGAACTGGCGGGTGGACCTGGTGGAGACTATGTCGGACCACCGCTACGTGCGGTTCGACATCTCCGCCAGTGGCCCTGGAGCGGTGCAGCCCCTCTCGGGGCGATCACCGTTTCCGCGGTGGGCTTTCACTCGCCTAGACAGGGAGGCAGCGGCGGAGGCGGCGTTCATCCAGGACTGGCTGTCGCCTCCTACCACCGGCCTGGATGTAGACACCATAGCGGGCCAGCTGAGGGAGTCTCTGACCGAGGTGTGCAACTCCAGCATGCCCCGGTCTCGCCGCCCGGCTCCCCGCCGCGCCGTCTATTGGTGGTCGGAGGAACTGGCGGGGCTCAGAACCGCCTGTGTGGCGGCCAAGAGAGCCTACACGCGGAGTCGGCGGCGGCGTCGACGCAACCGGCCCGACGAGGACCGCCTCTACGAGGTGTACGTGGAGGCAAAAATGGGCCTCGATCGGGCCATCGCCGCCGCTAAAGACTCGGCGAGAGCCGAGCTGCTGGAGGGTCTCGACAACGACCCTTACGGGAGACCGTATAAGGCGGCGCGCAACAAATTGCGCCCCTTTGGTCCCCCGGTTGTCGAGACCCTGGAGCCCACATTTCTGGATGGGGTGGTTCAGTCCCTGTTTCCGTGCAGGGACAACTTCACCCCGCCAGTGATGTGTGGAGCCCCGCTGGAGGAGGAGGAGGAGGAAGAGGAGGCTCCCTCTCCTGTCACGGAGTCGGAACTTGGCGCGGCGATTGTGCATATCCGCGCCAAGAAGACGGCTCCGGGCCCCGACGGTGTCCCGGCGAGGGTGGTGGCAATTGCCGCCACCCAAATGGAGGAGCGGTTTCGGGACCTCTTCAGCGCATGCCTTGCGTCTGGAAGGTTCCCGAAACCGTGGAAGGAGGGGCAGTTGTGCCTCCTTCGCAAGGAGGGCCGCCCTGCAGACTCCCCCTCGGCATACCGGCCCATCGTTCTGCTCGATGAGGTCGGAAAAATGTTCGAGGGGATAATCGCTGCCCGCCTAAAGGGCCATATGCGGCGTATCGGGCCGGACTTGTCGGACGCTCAGTTCGGTTTTCGGGCTGAGCGTTCGACGGTGGACGCGCTGGCCTGCCTTAAGAGGCAGGTAAAGGAGGCGATGGATGTGGGGGACGGATTGTTGGCGGTGTCATTCGACATAGCCAACGCCTTCAACTCTGTTCCCCACAGCACCATCCTAGAGGCACTCCGATTCCACGGGGTGCCTCGATATATGCGGCGTCTACTGGCCAGCTACCTGGAGGATCGGGCGATCGTCCTCGTGAACAGGGCTGGCCAAGTCCGGCGGTACGCAGTCGAGGCCGGCGTTCCACAGGGGTCAGTCCTGGGACCTCTCCTCTGGAACGTCGGCTACGACTGGCTCTTGCGGGGAACTCTCCTCCGAGGTACGAGTGTCGTCTGCTACGCGGATGACACTCTCCTCACCGCCCGGGGGGAGAGTTTCAGGGAGGCGGCCAACTTGGCCTCGGCGGGCGGATCCTTGGTCGCAGGGAGGATCCGCCGCCTAGGATTGACGGTGGCGCTGCACAAGACCGAGGCTGTGTTCTTCCACGGGCCTCGGCAGCGCCAACCACCAGACGCCCACATATTTGTGGAGGGCGTCCGAATCGAGGTGAAGGCCCAGATGAAATATCTGGGCCTTGTACTCGACAGCAGGTGGCGTTTCGGCCCGCATTTTAGCGGGCTGTCGACGCGCCTGCTGAAGACTGCGGGCGCCCTCTCGTGGCTGCTCCCCAATTTGGGGGGGCCCAGCGCGCGATGCCGGCAACTTTACGCCGGCATCTTGAGGAGTATGGCCCTCTACGGGGCCCCAATCTGGGAGGACTCCCTCCAAAGGCGGGAGAACGCCGCAGCCTTGCGGGCCCCCCAAAGGGCCATAGCTCAGCGGGTGTCGCGGGCCTACCGCACGGTGGGCTTCGCGGCAGCGTGTGCTCTGGCTGGCACCCCTCCTTGGGAACTCGAGGCGTGGGTGCTTGCCAGAGTATACGAATGGACGGCGGGGCGGAGGGCGAGAGGAGAACGCCCCGCCCCGGAAGAGCGGGAGGCCGTCCGGCGGGAGGCGAGGGACGCCATCGTCGTCCATTGGACGAGGGACCTCGCCACCGCAGCCTTCGGCCGTCGAACCCTCGACGCGATCGGGCCGGTCCTGCGAGACTGGCTCGATCGGTCGCACGGGTTTCTCTCGTTTCGTCTGGTGCAGGTGCTGTCCGGACACGGTTGTTTCGGATCGTACCTGCGCCGAATCGGACGGGAGGAGACACCGTCGTGCCACGACTGTGGCGCGGCGGAGGACGCGGCGCGGCACACCCTCGCGGTGTGCCCGTCGTGGTCGGAGCCGCGCCGCAGTCTCACTGCGGTGATTGGACCGGACCTCTCACTCCCCGGTTTGGTGAACGCCATGCTGGGCGATGAGAGGTCCTGGGCGGCAGTGGCCTCCTTCTGCGAACACGTCATGTCCCAGAAGGAGGCGGCGGAGCGCGCGCGGGAGGACGACCCTCACGCGGCGGCGCTCCGAAGACGGAGGAGGGGTCGGAGAAGACGTCAGTATGACGGTCATCTCCGACTCCTCCCAGGTGGAGACCAGCAGGCAACGGGTGCGGGGGCACCCTTGCCTGTATTGCACAGGCCTTCACCAGTGTCGGACGGGAATGGCCAGGTGTTCCCGGCCATTCCCGTAGCCCCCCAGTTTAATGGGGGGCATGCGGGGACCGCCAACTAGGCGGGCATACGCCGGGAGGGCTGTGGAAGCAGAGGCTGAGCCAATTTCCCATAGCCCTCCCATCACGGCGTCGCGGGAACACCGCTGAGTTTTAGTGGGTATACTGCCACTCTGGCAGGGAGTCCCACATATCCCGTCTCGTCCCCCGACGAGCGGAGATGCGTAATGTCATTTCTCAGCGACAAAAAAAAAAAAAAAAAAAAAAAAAAAAAAAAAAGGTTAGGTTAGGTTAGGTTAGGTTGGGGGATCCCCCACAGCGCATACTTCCACGTAGTATCCCCTGGGCAACGCCGTGTCTGACCACCGTAACGGAGTGGCAGACCGGTGGCTAAAGTGCGCTGTGACTCACAGTTATCAATGCGGAAGACTGTGAGTATAAATATTAATATGACGAAGAAACCCGTGCGGGACGCCTCCGGGCGTTTCAGTTTTAACCCGAATCGCCCTTCTCAGGGCGATCCAAACGGCCCTTCTCAGGGCCAACCCAACGGCCCTTCTCAGGGCCAACCCAACGGCCCTTCTCAGGGCCAACCCAACGGCCCTTCTCAGGGCCAATCCAAAGGCCCTTTTCAGGGCCACGCCGGTGACGCATTAGCGTCGGACGCTGACCGCGCACCATCTGCGGCCAGAGCAGACGAGTCGGACTCCGACGACTCAAATCTCGACACGTCAGCAGCTGAGAGCGAACGCCTCGAGCGAAAGAGGGCCTACCTGCGGCACGGGTCCGAGGGATCCTCGTCGGCTGGAGGCGGGGCGCAGAAGAAGTCGAAGTCCAAAAGGGCTTCGACTTCTTCGAAAGCAGGAGATGGCCACGTTGTGGGTTTGGTGGACGCCGAGCGCCAGCTAAACCTGCTAAAACGGGCGCAACTCCAGCAGGACCTGGAGGAGAGGGTCGCTGCCAGAGAGCGCCAGGCGCAGGCCGCCCGGTCGAGGGCCGGCTATGGGGCATCCAGTGTCCTGTATGCTGGCCACTCCTTGGCGGAACTTGAGCGCATGGCGCGGGAGGACAGGGAGGAGGTCCTGGAGGTCGCCTCAAAGTCCTCCAACCTGAAGGGGACCTTCCAGAAGGCCCTTAAATGCCGGGCTGCCAGTCTGCATGGCATTGTGCAGGAGCTGGTGCAGCGGACGGCCACGGATGAGACGCGGCAACTGCAGGCGAAGGTGGATCGCCTGCAGGCGGAGGTCAGCCAGCTGCACCAGAAGCTGGCTGAGGTCACTGCTCGGCCTGCGCAATCAGCCCCTGGACCGGTGGTAGGAGGCTCCACCTCCTCCCCTCACAACCTTGAGGAGATACTCCGAAAGGTTGTCATGGAGGAGAGGGCCTTCACCAGAGCCTGCTTCGCAGGCATCGAGGACCGGCTCCTGCCGGAGAAGCGGCTCCGCCCGCCGCTAGCGGCGGATAAGCCACCACGCAGGGTGCCGGAACCTGCGCCTTTAGCAGGCCCGGCATCGGGTGCGCAGCCCCAGGCCCCGAAGCCCTCCAAGGGCAAAGGCGAGGGCAAGAGGACCAAGGCGGCTCCTCAAACCCTCACCATCAGCTCGGAGGGAGCGTCTGGGTCGGCTGCCACTCCAGCGGCAGCCCCCCAGAGCTCGCAGGAGGAAGACGCCCTTCTTCCCTCCACCACCCCGTCCAACCAGTCGTGGACGGAAGTGGTCAGGAGGGGAAAAGGGAAGGGAGGGCAAAAGTCGGCCCCCAAGCCCGCCGCGACTGCACCGGCAGTCAAAAGGGCTCCAGCTGGCGGGAGGAAGTTAGTTCCTCCCAAGACCGCGGCCGTCGTGGTGACCATCACCCCGGAGGCCGCGGAGCGGGGCGAGACGTACGAGTCCGTCCTAAGACGGGCTCGTACCAATGCTGATCCCTCCCAGCTGGGGATCAGCAAAATAACGTGCCGCCGAACCCTAACCGGAGCTCGAATTTTCGAGTTCTCGGGGGAACAGCGCGGCACAAACGCGGACCTCTTCGCAACGAAGTTGCAAGAGGTCATCGCCGACGCGGCAACGGTCGTCAGGCCCGTCAAGACCGCAGCCTTGGAGGTGGCCGATCTGGACGATTCGGCCACCAAGGAGGATGTGGTGGCGGCCGTCGCGGCGGCTGGAGGCTGCGACGCTGGCGCGGTGAAGGCTGGAGCCATCAGGCTCGGCCGCCGTGGCATGGGCATCGTCCGCGTCGAGTGCCCAGTCGCCGCGGCTGGGGCCGCCCTTGCTGCGACCAAGGGACGGCTGCTTGTGGGGCTCAGCTCGGCTGTGGTCCGGGCACTTGAAGACCAGCCCTTGCGCTGCTTCAAGTGCTTCTCCTTCGGCCACACCCGAGCCACGTGTCCCTCCAAGGCCGACTGGGGAGACACGTGCTACCAGTGCGGGCAAGAGGGGCACAAGAGTGCCACTTGCCGCGCCACCACGCCACACTGCACGGCGTGTGCCGCCAGTGGCCGCCCCGCGGGCCACAGGATGACGGGCAGGAGCTGTAAGCCCCCCGTCAAGAAAGGCATAGTGCCGGCGCAGGTTCGACCTGTCGCCACCACCGCCGCCGCCGTCGTCGCCGCCGCTGCAGCTCCAGCGGCGGTAGCTGAGGAGGAGGGTGCCATGTCGGAATAATGCAGGATTCCGACTACCGCATCCTCCAGGCGAACACCAACCACTGCAGAGCGGCCCAGGACCTGGTAGTGCAGGTCATGGCCGAGTGGTTGGTGAACGTAGCGGTGGTCGCCGAGCCCTACTCGATCCCCAGCAGCTGGCTGGGTGACGAGGACGACTCGGTGGCACTAGCGGCGCGGTCTTCCACAGACTCCCCTCCCCTCTCGCTATTAGAGAGGGGACCGGGATACGTGGCCGCCGCGTGGGGAGAGGTAGCCCTCGTGGGGGTATATTTCTCCCCAAACCGCCCTCTCCAGGACTTTGAGAATTTTCTCGGAGTCCTGGCCGCCGTGGTCGGCAGGGCGGCGCCGCGTCAGGTCTCCGTGCTGGGAGACCTGAATGCCAAGTCGGTGACCTGGGGCAACCGGGCCACCGACGCTCGCGGGCGGGCGGTGGAGATGTGGGCAGCCTCCTCTGGACTCTCCCTCTTGAACAGAGGAAGCGTCCAGACATGCGTGCGGCGTCAGGGTGGCTCAGTAGTGGACGTCACTTTCGCCACCCCTGGGTTAGCCGCGCGCGTGCTGAACTGGCGGGTGGACCTGGTGGAGACTATGTCGGACCACCGCTACGTGCGGTTCGACATCTCCGCCAGTGGCCCCGGAGCGGTGCAGCCCCTCTCGGGGCGATCACCGTTTCCGCGGTGGGCTTTCACCCGCCTGGACAGGGAGGCAGCGGCGGAGGCGGCGTTCATCCAGGACTGGCTGTCGCCGCCTACCACCGGCCTGGATGTGGACACCATAGCGGGCCAGCTGAGGGAGTCTCTGACCGAGGTGTGCAACTCCAGCATGCCCCGGTCACGCCGCCCGGCTCCCCGCCGCGCCGTCTATTGGTGGTCGGAGGAGCTGGCGGGGCTCAGAACCGCCTGCGTGGCGGCCAAGAGGGCCTACACGCGGAGTCGGCGGCGGCGTCGACGCAACCGGCCCGACGAGGACCGCCTCTACGAGGTGTACGTGGAGGCAAAAATGGGCCTCGATCGGGCCATCGCCGCCGCTAAAGACTCGGCGAGAGCCGAGCTGCTGGAGGGTCTCGACAACGACCCTTACGGGAGACCGTATAAGGCGGCGCGCAACAAATTGCGCCCCTTTGGTCCCCCGGTTGTCGAGACCCTGGAGCCCACATTTCTGGATGGGGTGGTTCAGTCCCTGTTTCCGTGCAGGGACAACTTCACCCCGCCAGTGATGTGTGGAGCCCCGCTGCTGGAGGATGAGGAGGAAGAGGAGGCTCCCTCTCCTGTCACGGAGTCGGAACTTGGCGCGGCGATTGTGCATATCCGCGCCAAGAAGACGGCTCCGGGCCCCGACGGTGTCCCGGCGAGGGTGGTGGCAATTGCCGCCACCCAAATGGAGGAGCGGTTTCGGGACCTCTTCAGCGCATGCCTTGCGTCTGGGAGGTTCCCGAAACCGTGGAAGGAGGGGCAGCTGTGCCTCCTTCGCAAGGAGGGTCGCCCAGCAGACTCCCCCTCGGCATACCGACCCATCGTCCTGCTCGATGAGGTCGGCAAAATGTTCGAGGGGATAATCGCTGCCCGCCTAAAGGGCCATATGCGGCGTATCGGGCCGGACTTGTCGGACGCTCAGTTCGGTTTTCGGGCTGAGCGTTCGACGGTGGACGCGCTGGCCTGCCTCAAGAGGCAGGTGAAGGAGGCGACGGAGGTGGGGGACGGATTGTTGGCGGTGTCATTCGACATTGCCAACGCCTTCAACTCTGTTCCCCACAGCACCATCCTAGAGGCGCTCCGATTCCACGGGGTGCCTCAATATATGCGGCGTTTACTGGCCAGCTACCTGGAGGATCGGGCGATCGTCCTCGTGAACAGGGCTGGCCAAGTCCGGCGGTACGCAGTCGAGGCCGGCGTTCCACAGGGGTCAGTCCTGGGACCTCTCCTCTGGAACGTCGGCTACGACTGGCTCTTGCGGGGAACTCTCCTCCGAGGTACGAGTGTCGTCTGCTACGCGGATGACACTCTCCTCACCGCCCGGGGGGAGAGTTTCAGGGAGGCGGCCAACTTGGCCTCGGCGGGCGGATCCTTGGTCGCAGGGAGGATCCGCCGCCTAGGATTGACGGTGGCGCTGCACAAGACCGAGGCTGTGTTCTTCCACGGGCCTCGGCAGCGCCAACCACCAGACGCCCACATATTTGTGGAGGGCGTCCGAATCGAGGTGAAGGCCCAGATGAAATATCTGGGCCTTGTACTCGACAGCAGGTGGCGTTTCGGCCCGCATTTTAGCGGGCTGTCGACGCGCCTGCTGAAGACTGCGGGCGCCCTCTCGTGGCTGCTCCCCAATTTGGGGGGGCCCAGCGCGCGATGCCGGCAACTCTACGCCGGCATCTTGAGGAGTATGGCCCTCTACGGGGCCCCAATCTGGGAGGACTCCCTCCAAAGGCGGGAGAACGCCGCGGCCTTGCGGGCCCCCCAAAGGGCCATAGCTCAGCGGGTGTCGCGGGCCTACCGCACGGTGGGCTTCGCGGCAGCGTGTGCTCTGGCTGGCACCCCTCCTTGGGAACTCGAGGCGTGGGTGCTCGCCAGAGTATACGAATGGACGGCGGGGCGGAGGGCGAGAGGAGAACGCCCCGCCCCGGAAGAGCGGGAGGCCGTCCGGCGGGAGGCGAGGGACGCCATCGTCGTCCATTGGACGAGGGACCTCGCCACCGCAGCTTTCGGCCGCCGAACCCTCGACGCGATCGGGCCGGTCCTGCGAGACTGGCTCGATCGGTCGCACGGGTTCCTCTCGTTCCGTCTGGTGCAGGTGCTGTCCGGACACGGTTGTTTCGGATCGTACCTGCGCCGAATCGGACGGGAGGAGACACCGTCGTGCCACGACTGCGGTGCGGCGGAGGACGCGGCGCAGCACACCCTTGCGGTGTGCCCGTCGTGGTCCGAGCCGCGCCGCAGTCTCACTGCGGTGATCGGACCGGACCTCTCACTCCCCGGTTTGGTCAACGCCATGCTGGGCGATGAGAGGTCCTGGGCGGCAGTGGCCTCCTTCTGCGAACACGTCATGTCCCAGAAGGAGGCGGCGGAGCGCGCGCGGGAGGACGACCCTCACGCGGCGGCGCTCCGAAGACGGAGGAGGGGTCGGAGAAGACGTCAGTATGACGGCCATCTCCGACTCCTCCCCGGTGGAGGCCAGCAGGCAACGGGTGCGGGGGCACCCTTGCCTGTATTGCACGGGCCTCCACCAGTGTCGGACGGGAATGGCCAGGTGTTCCCGGCCATTCTCGTAGCCCCCCAGGCAAGGGGGCATGCGGGGCCCGCCAGCTAGGCGGGCATACGCCGGGAGGGCTGTGGAAGCAGAGGCTGAGCCAATTTCCCATAGCCCTCCCATCACGGCGTCGCGGGAACACCGCTGAGTTTTAGTGGGTATACTGCCACTCTGGCAGGGAGTCCCACATATCCCGTCTCGTCCCCCGACGAGCGGAGATGCGTAATGTCATTTCTCAGCGACAAAAAAAAAAAAAAAAAAAAAAAGGTTAGGTTAGGTTGGGGGGGGGTGCATGTTGAAGAGCCTCCTCGTGGCGCACCCTGGGCAACGTCGGCTCCAATTTCTCCCAGTGCGGTTTTGGGGGACAATTGGGGCTGGCGGCTAATCTTCAACAAGCGGGGAAAGGTCGCGGTTCCAATCGCCGATCATGCTTGATGGTCGGTGAAGGGAACCGGGCTACAGAGGGCAGATACGTCCACTCCTCCTCTGCTTACAGAGGGAGGTGAGTGGGCGTAGACTGGGCAGGGCCGCCGATGCGGAACAGGCGGTCGTGTCCCGGAGGGAGGCAGCGGCGCGCGCGCGGGGGATGATTCTCTCGCGCGGCGCCGCTCCGGAGAGGGGAGGGGTCGAGGAAGACGCCGGTCTGGTAGTCACCTCCGGCTCCTCCCGGGTGGAGGCCAGCAGGCGGTGGGTGCGGGGGCGCCCTTTGCCTGTATTGCACGGGCCTCCACCAGCGTCGGACGGGAGTGGCCGGGTGTTCCCGGCCATTCCCGTAGCCCCCCAGTTAAATGGGGGGCATGCGGGGCCCGCCAACTAGGCGGGCATACGCCGGGAGGGCTGTGGAAGCAGAGGCTGAGCCAATTTCCCATAGCCCTCCCATCACGGCGTTGTGGGAACACCGCTGAGTTTTAGTGGGTATACTGTCGAGTGCGGATTTCGACAGGAGTCCCACATACCCCGTCTCGTCCCCCACGAGCGGGGATGCATAAAGCATTTCTCAGCGACAAAAAAAAAAAAAAAAAAAAAAAAAAAAAAAAAAAGGTTAGGTTGGGGGACCACCCCACAGTGCTTGCGTCCACGTCGCGTCCCCTGGGCAACGACCCGGTTCTGACCACCGTAACGGAGTGGCAGACCGGTGTTCGGCTAAAGTGTACTGTGCTGTCGTAGCGTATTTTAACTGTTTTTATCCCATTTTATTTCATGTCGGCATCTACGACACCTGCGGAGACTATGCCAAAGCAATCGAGGACCGCCTCCGGGCGTTTTAAAAAAGGCCCTTCTCAGGGCCAAGCAAAAGGTCCTTCTCAGGGCCAAGCGAAAGGCCCTTCTCAGGGCCAACCAAAAGGTCCTTCTCAGGGCCACCCAAAAGGCCCTTCTCAGGGCCAACCAAAAGGCCCTTCTCAGGGCCAACCAAAAGGCCCTTCTCAGGGCCTCCCAAAAGGCCCTTCTCAGGGCCAACCAAAAGGCCCTTCTCAGGGCCAATCTGAGGGTGCCTCGGCATCAGAGGCTAGCCGCGCGCAGTCTGCGACTAGCTTCTATAGCTCGGCGGGCGAGTTGCTGGACTCCGACGACGAGTCCATCATGTCGTGTGGTTCGGCGATTGCTCGCCGGGACACAATGAAGCGGGCTTATCAGCGGAAGGGGTCTGGGGGTTCCTCGGACACTGCGTCACAGCCGAGGGCCAAGAGGCCGGTGTCTGACACCCACGACGTGGGTCTGGCAGAAGCCCAACGCCAGTTGGACCTGTCGCGGCGGGCGCAGGTCCAGCAAGACCTGGAGGAGCGGGTTGCGGCCACGGAGCAACGGACGCACGCCGCCCGGGCCAAGTCCGGGTACGGCGCGTCCCGCGTCCACTATGCGGACCACTCCCTTGCGGAGCTGCAGCTGATGGCTGAGGAGGACGAAGAGGAGATAGTGGCAGTCGCCTCTAAGTCCTCCAATCTTAAAGGGACTTTCCAAAAGTCCCTTAAATGTAGGGCCGCGAGCATGCGCGGCATAGTCGGGGAGCTGGTGCAGCGGAAGGCTACCGACGAAACGCGGCAACTGCAGGCGAAAGTCGATCGCCTGCAGTCAGAGGTCAGCCAGCTTCATCTGAAGCTGGCTGAAGCCATGGCCCGGCCAAATACTAAGGTGTCCGAGCCTAGACCAGCGGCTGAGGCCCCGCCCTCCAACCTTGAGGATGTAATCCGCAAGGTCGTAATGGAGGAAAGGGCCTTCACGAGAGCCTGTCTTGCGGGCATAGAGGACAGGCTCTTGCCGGAGAAACGCCTGCGACCGCCGCTCGCGGCGGACAGTCGGCCACGCCAGCCTGAGCTGTCCTCCCAGGACGCCCATCTTCCGTCCACCACCCCATCTAACCAGCAGGGGTGGACGAAGGTGAAAAAGGGCAAAAAGAAGTCCAAGACGGTGGCTGCCCCTGCCACCCCCGCCACCACCCCTCCCGGCCCGCCTCAGAAAACAGGCAAGGGAAAGGGGAAGGGGAAGACGTCGGCCCCGAAGCCCAACGCCGCTGCTCCCGCTGCTGCTCCTGCAGCTAATGGGGCCCCCGCCGCCAAGTCAAAGAGGAAGCTGGTTCCTCCGAAGACCGCAGCCGTAGTGGTGACGCTCACCGCTGAGGCTGTGGAGCGGGGGGAGACGTACGCGTCCGTAATGATGCGGGCGCGTGCCAACGCCGATCCCACCCAGCTGGGGATCGGCACAGTATCCTGCCGCCGGACCCAGGCCGGGGCTCGAATGTTCGAGTTCCCGGGGGCTCAGGGCGGCGCCAACGCGGACCTCTTCGCAACCAAGCTGCGAGAGGTCATCGCCGACGCGGCCAAGGTCACCAGGCCCGTAAAGTCTGTGGCCTTGGAGGTGACCGACCTCGACGACTCGGTCACCAAAGAGGAGGTGGTGGCGGCGGTCGCTGCGATGGGGGGCTGTGGCGTCACAGCGGTGCAAGGTCGGGCCATCAGGCCCGGCCGCGGCGGCATGGGCACCATTCGTCTCGAGTGCCCAGTCGCCGCAGCTGCAGCCGTCCTAGCCAAGGGACGGCTGACTGTCGGGTTCAGCTCGGGTGTAGTCCGGGCACTTGCAGCCCAGCCTCTGCGCTGCTACAAGTGTCTTGGAGTCGGACACACTCGGGCCCTTTGTCCGTCCGAGGTGGACAGGGCGGACAAATGCTTCCGCTGTGGCAAGGAAGGCCACAAGTCGGCCTCCTGCGAGGCCGCCACGCCGCACTGTGCGGTGTGTGCCGCCAGTGGCTGCCCGGCAGGCCACGTGATGATGGGGAGGAAGTGCAATCCTCCCCCTAAGAAGGGCAAAGCGCAGGCGCTGATCCGGCCTGTCGCTGCCACCGTTGCCGTCCCTGAGGCTGGGACATCGGCGGCGGTTGTGGAGGGGGGTGCGATGTCTGTCGATGGATAGTTCGGTCAAGCATCGCATCCTCCAGGCGAACACCAACCACTGCAGAGCGGCCCAGGATCTGCTGATGCAGACCATGGCCGAGTGGTTGGTGGACGTGGCGGCTGTCGCCGAGCCGTACTCAGTCCCTGGCCGTTGGCTGGGCGATCGGGACGGCTTGGTGGCATTGGTGACGCGGTCTTCCACGGACTCCCCTCCCCTCTCGCTCTTAGAGAGGGGACCGGGATACGTGGCCGCCGCGTGGGGAGAATTAGCCCTTGTGGGCGTCTATTTCTCCCCGAACCGCCCTCTCTCGGATTTCGAGAACTTTCTCGAAATCCTCACCGCGGTGGTCGGGAGGGCGGCGCCACGCCAGGTCGCCGTATTGGGTGACCTGAACGCCAAGTCGACGGCCTGGGGCAACCCGGCCGGGTCCTGCAACGTCCGGGGACGCGCCGTGGAGTTTTGGGCGGCGTCGTGCGGTGTGTCCCTCCTGAACAGAGGGACCGTTCACACGTGTGTGCGGCAACGGGGAGGATCAGTGGTCGACGTCTCGTTTGCCACCCCCGTGCTAGCCGCCCACGTCGTGAACTGGCGGGTGGAGATGGTGGAGACCTTGTCGGACCACCGATATGTGCGGTTCGACATCAGCTCCACCCAGAGCCCCCGGGGAATTGCCCCAGGCTCGGGCCAATCTGCGTTCCCACGGTGGGCTCTCACCCGCCTGGACCGAGAGGCTGCGGAGGAGGCGGCGTTCGTCCAGGACTGGCTCGCACCTCCTGTCGAGGTCCTGGACGTGGACGCCGCAGCGGTTCAGCTGAGGAGGTCCCTGACCGAGGTGTGCAACTCCAGCATGCCCCGGTCTCGCCGCCCAGCTCCCCGCCGCGCCGTCTATTGGTGGTCGGAGGAACTGGCGGGGCTCCGAACCGCCTGCGTGGCGGCCAGGAGGGCCTACACGCGGAGTCGAAGGCGCAGGCACCGAGACCCCACCAGCGAGGAGGCCCTCTATGCCACGTACGTCGCGGCAAAGACGGTCCTGAAGTCGGCCATGCGCGCGGCCGAAGATTCGGCGAGAGCCGAAATGTTGGAGGGTCTCGACAGGGACCCATTTGGAAGACCATACAAGGCGGCGCGGAATAAACTGCGCCCACAGGGTCTTCCACTGACGGAGACCCTCGAGCCGGCATTGCTGGACGGGGTGGTCCGGTCCCTGTTTCCGTCCAGGATCGACTTCACCCCGCCAGTGATGGATCCCCCGCGGGAGGCGGCTCCGCCGGAGGAGGAGGTCCCACCGGTTACGGCGGTGGAACTTTGCGCGGGGACTCTACACCTCCGCGCAATAAACACAGCCCCAGGGCCGGACGGCGTTCCCGCACGGGTGGTGGCCATCGCCGCCTCACAGATGGAGGAGAGGTTTCGGGACCTCTTTAGCGCGTGTCTTACGACTGGGAGGTTCCCGAAACCTTGGAAGGAGGGGCGGCTATGCCTGCTCCGAAAGGAGGGACGCCCGGCAGACTCCCCCTCGGCTTACCGGCCCATCGTCTTGCTCGATGAGGTCGGTAAGATGTTCGAGGGGATAATCGCCGACCGGCTAAAGAGCCTGCTGGGGACGGTGGGGCCGGACCTGTCGGACGCCCAATTCGGTTTCCGACGGGGTCGTTCGACGGTCGACGCGCTGGCCCTACTCAAGGGCCAGGTGAGGGAGGCCGTGGAGGCGGGCGACGGAGTGTTGGCGGTGTCATTCGACATAGCCAACGCCTTCAACTCCGTCCCCCACTCGACAATCTTGGAGGCGCTCCGATACCACGGAGTGCCTCAGTACCTGCGCCAACTCTTGGCCAGCTACTTGGAGGACCGGGTGGTCCTCCTCTCGGACAAGACGGCCACAGTGAGGCGATACGGCGCAGAGTCCGGTGTTCCACAGGGGTCGGTCCTAGGACCACTGCTGTGGAACATTGGATTCGACTGGCTACTGCGGGGAACCCTCCTCCGTGGCACGAGCGTCATCTGTTACGCGGATGACACCCTCCTCGTCGCCCGGGGGAGGGACTTCAGGGAGGCGGCCAGTCTGGCCTCTGCCGGCGGATCCTTAGTGGCAGGAAGGATTCGCCGCCTCGGACTAAAGGTTGCGCTGCACAAAACCGAGGCCGTGTATTTTCACGGTCCACGGCAGCGCATCCCTCCCGACGGCCACATTATAGTGGAGGGCGTCAGGATCGAGGTCAAGGCCCAGATGAAGTACTTGGGCCTTGTCCTCGACAGCAGGTGGCGCTTCGGCCCACACTTTAGCGGGCTGTCGACGCGCCTGCTGAAGGCCGCGAACGCCTTGTCGTGGCTCCTCCCGAATCTGGGGGGTCCGAAGGCGCGATGCCGGCGCTTGTATGCCGGCATCCTCAGGAGCATGGCCCTTTACGGGGCCCCAATCTGGGCAGACTCCCTTCACAGGCGGGAGAACGCCACGGCCATCCGCAGGCCCCAAAGGGCCATTGCACTGCGGGTGGCGAGGGCCTACCGCTCGGTAGGCTTCTCTGCGGCGTGCGCTCTGGCCGGCACCCCTCCTTGGGAGCTCGAGGCGTGGGTGCTGACCAGAGTGTACGAATGGACGGCGCGCCGTAAGGCGCTCGGGGAGCCCCCCGCCGCAGAAGAGCGGGAGGCCGTGCGGCAAGAGGCGAAGGACGCAATCGTCCATCACTGGACGGAGGACCTCGCCACTGCCGCATTCGGCCGCCGAACACTGGACGCGCTCGGGCCGGTCCTGAAGGATTGGCTCGAGCGGTCCCACGGTTTCCTCTCTTTCCGTCTGGTGCAGGTGTTGTCCGGACACGGGTGCTTCGGATCGCACCTGCATCGGATCCAAAGGGAGGAGACCCCGTCGTGCCACGACTGTGGCGCGGCGGAGGACACGGCGCAGCACACCCTCGAGGTGTGCCCAGCCTGGTCCGAGCTGCGCCACACACTGGTCGCAGCAGTCGGGCAGGACCTCTCGCTTCCCGGCGTCGTCAACTCGATGCTGGAAAGCGAGGGGGCCTGGGCAGCGGTCGCCTCCTTCTGCGAAGAGGTAATGTCACAGAAGGAGGCGGCGGAGCGCGTGCGGGAGGAAGACCCTCTCGCGGCGCCGCTCCGCAGGCGAAGACGGGGCGTGAGACGGCGGTTGTATGATCGTCGTCACGCGCCTCCAGGTGGTGAACAGCGGGAGACAGGCGCGGGGGCGCCTTCTCCTGCATTGCACTGTCCACCACCCACGTCGTCAGTCATTCCTGGGCCCCTCCCCCCCGACGGGAGGGGCCCGCCGGGCCCGCCGTAAAGGCGGGCGGTCGTCGGCGGGGGGCAGGATGGAAAGGCTCTGCCGATTCCCAGTCCCCCTCCACTCAGACGATGCGGGAATGCCGCTGGGTTGTTTAGTGGGTATACCGGTTCTACCGGGGAGTCCCACATACCCCTCCCGTCCCCCGACGGGTGGGCATGCGTAATGCATTTTTCCCAGCGCAAACAAAAAAAAAAAAAAAAAAAAAAAAAAAAAAAAAAAAAAAAAAAAAAAAAAAAAAAAAAAAAAAAAAAAAAAAAAAAAAGGTTAGGTTAGGTTGGGGGACCACCCCACAGTGCTTGCGTCCACGTCGCGTCCCCTGGGCAACGACCCGGTTCTGACCACCGTAACGGAGTGGCAGACCGGTGTTCGGCTAAAGTGTACTGTGCTGTCGTAGCGTATTTTAACTGTTTTTATCCCATTTTATTTCATGTCGGCATCTACGACACCTGCGGAGGCTATGCCAAAGCAATCGAGGACCGCCTCCGGGCGTTTTAAAAAAGGCCCTTCTCAGGGCCAAGCAAAAGGTCCTTCTCAGGGCCAAGCGAAAGGCCCTTCTCAGGGCCAACCAAAAGGTCCTTCTCAGGGCCACCCAAAAGGCCCTTCTCAGGGCCAACCAAAAGGCCCTTCTCAGGGCCAATCTGAGGGTGCCTCGGCATCAGAGGCTAGCCGCGCGCCATCTGCGACTAGCTTCTATAGCTCGGCGGGCGAGTTGCTGGACTCCGACGACGAGTCCATCATGTCGTGTGGTTCGGCGATTGCTCGCCGGGACACAATGAAGCGGGCTTATCAGCGGAAGGGGTCTGGGGGTTCCTCGGACACTGTGTCACAGCCGAGGGCCAAGAGGCCGGTGTCTGACACTCACGACGTGGGTCTGGCAGAAGCCCAACGCCAGTTGGACCTGTCGCGGCGGGCGCAGGTCCAGCAAGACCTGGAGGAGCGGGTTGCGGCCACGGAGCAACGGACGCACGCCGCCCGGGCCAAGTCTGGATACGGTGCGTCCCGCGTCCACTACGCGGACCACTCCCTGGCGGAGCTGCAGCTGATGGCTGAGGAGGACGAAGAGGAGATAGTGGCAGTCGCCTCTAAGTCCTCCAATCTTAAAGGGACTTTCCAAAAGTCCCTTAAATGTAGGGCCGCGAGCATGCGCGGCATCGTCGGGGAGCTGGTGCAGCGGAAGGCTACCGACGAAACGCGGCAACTGCAGGCGAAAGTCGATCGCCTGCAGTCAGAGGTCAGCCAGCTTCATCTGAAGCTGGCTGAAGCCACGGCCCGGCCAAACACTAAGGTTTCCGAGCCGAAACCAGCGGCTGAGGCCCCGCCCTCCAACCTTGAGGACGTAATCCGCAAGGTAGTAATGGAGGAAAGGGCCTTCACGAGAGCCTGTCTTGCGGGCATCGAGGACAGGCTCTTGCCGGAGAGACGCCTGCGACCGCCGCTCGCGGCAGACAGTAGGCCACGCCAGCCAGAGCTGTCCTCCCAGGACGCCCATCTTCCGTCCACCACCCCATCCAACCAGCAGGGGTGGACGAAGGTGAAAAAGGGCAAAAAGAAGTCCAAGACGGTGGCTGCCCCTGCCACCCCCGCCACCACCCCTCCCAGCCCGCCTCAGAAAACAGGCAAGGGAAAGGGGAAGGGGAAGACGTCGGCCCCGAAGCCCAACGCCGCTGCTCCCGTTGCTGCTCCTGCAGCTAATGGGGCCCCCGCCGCCAAGTCAAAGAGGAAGCTGGTTCCTCCGAAGACCGCAGCCGTAGTGGTGACGCTCACCGCTGAGGCTGTGGAGCGGGGGGAGACGTACGCGTCCGTAATGATGCGGGCGCGTGCCAACGCCAATCCCACCCAGCTGGGGATCGGCACAGTATCCTGCCGCCGGACCCAGGCCGGGGCTCGAATGTTCGAGTTCCCGGGGGCTCAGGGCGGCGCCAACGCGGACCTCTTCGCTACCAAGCTCCGAGAGGTCATCGCCGACGCGGCCAAGGTCACCAGGCCCGTAAAGTCTGTGGCCTTGGAGGTGACCGACCTCGACGACTCGGTCACCAAAGAGGAGGTAGTCGCGGCGGTCGCAGCGATGGGGGGCTGTGGCGTCACAGCGGTGCAAGGACGGGCCATTAGGCCCGGGCGCGGCGGCATGGGCACCATACGCCTCGAGTGCCCAGTCGCCGCAGCTGTAGCCGTCCTAGCCAAGGGACGGCTGACTGTCGGGTTCAGCTCGGGTGTAGTCCGGGCACTTGCAGCCCAGCCTCTGCGCTGCTACAAGTGTCTTGGAGTCGGACACACTCGGGCCCTTTGTCCGTCCGAGGTCGACAGGGCGGACAAATGCTTCCGCTGTGGCAAGGAAGGCCACAAGTCGGCCTCCTGCGAGGCCGTCACGCCGCACTGTGCGGTGTGTGCCGCCAGTGGCTGCCCGGCAGGCCACGTGATGATGGGGAGGAAGTGCAATCCTCCCCCTAAGAAGGGCAAAGCGCAGGCGCTGATCCGGCCTGTCGCTGCCACCGTTGCCGTCCCTGAGGCTGGGACATCGGCGGCGGTTGTGGAGGGGGGTGCGATGTCTGTCGATGGATAGTTCGGTCAAGCATCGCATCCTCCAGGCGAACACCAACCACTGCAGAGCGGCCCAGGATCTGCTGATGCAGACCATGGCCGAGTGGTTGGTGGACGTGGCGGCTGTCGCCGAGCCGTACTCAGTCCCTGGCCGTTGGCTGGGCGATCGGGACGGCTTGGTGGCATTGGTGACGCGGTCTTCCACGGACTCCCCTCCCCTCTCGCTCTTAGAGAGGGGACCGGGATACGTGGCCGCCGCGTGGGGAGAATTAGCCCTTGTGGGCGTCTATTTCTCCCCGAACCGCCCTCTCTCGGATTTCGAGAACTTTCTCGAAATCCTCACCGCGGTGGTCGGGAGGGCGGCGCCACGCCAGGTCGCCGTACTGGGTGACCTGAACGCCAAGTCGACGGCCTGGGGCAACCCGGCCGGGTCCTGCAACGTCCGGGGACGCGCCGTGGAGTTTTGGGCGGCGTCGTGCGGTGTGTCCCTCCTGAACAGAGGGACCGTTCACACGTGTGTGCGGCAACGGGGAGGATCAGTGGTCGACGTCTCGTTTGCCACCCCCGTGCTAGCCGCCCACATCGTGAACTGGCGGGTGGAGATGGTGGAGACCTTGTCGGACCACCGATATGTGCGGTTCGACATCAGCTCCACCCAGAGCCCCCGGGGAATTGCTCCAGGCTCGGGCCAATCCGCGTTCCCACGGTGGGCTCTCACCCGCCTGGACCGAGAGGCTGCGGAGGAGGCGGCGTTCGTCCAGGACTGGCTCGCGCCTCCTGTCGACGTCCTGGACGTGGACGCCGCAGCGGTTCAGCTGAGGAGGTCCCTGACCGAGGTGTGCAACTCCAGCATGCCCCGGTCTCGCCGCCCAGCTCCCCGCCGCGCCGTCTATTGGTGGTCGGAGGAACTGGCGGGGCTCCGAACCGCCTGCGTGGCAGCCAGGAGGGCCTACACGCGGAGTCGAAGGCGCAGGCACCGAGACCCCACCAACGAGGAGGCCCTCTATGCCGCGTACGTTGACGCAAAGACTGTCCTCAAGTCGGCAATGCGCGCGGCCGAAGATTCGGCGAGAGCCGAGATGTTAGAGGGTCTCGACAGGGACCCATTTGGAAGACCATACAAGGCGGCGCGGAATAAACTGCGCCCCTGTGGTCTTCCACTGACGGAGACCCTCGAGCCGGCACTGCTGGACGGGGTGGTCCGGTCCCTGTTTCCGTCCAGGACCGACTTCACCCCGCCAGTGATGGATCCCCCGCGGGAGGCGGCTCCGCCGGAGGAGGAGGTCCCACCGGTTACGGCGGTGGAACTTTGCGCGGGGACTCTACACCTCCGCGCAAAGAACACAGCCCCAGGGCCGGACGGCGTTCCCGCACGGGTGGTGGCCATCGCCGCCTTACAGATGGAGGAGAGGTTTCGGGACCTGTTCAGCGCGTGTTTTACGACTGGGAGGTTCCCGAAACCTTGGAAGGAGGGGCGGCTATGCCTGCTCCGAAAGGAGGGACGCCCGGCGGACTCCCCCTCGGCTTACCGGCCCATCGTCTTGCTCGATGAGGTCGGTAAGTTGTTCGAGGGGATAATCGCCGACCGGCTAAAGAGCCTGCTGAGGACGGTGGGGCCGGACCTGTCGGACGCCCAATTCGGTTTCCGACGGGGTCGTTCGACGGTCGACGCGCTGGCCCTACTCAAGGGCCAGGTGAGGGAGGCCGTGGAGGCGGGCGACGGAGTGTTGGCGGTGTCATTCGACATAGCCAACGCCTTCAACTCCGTCCCCCACTCGACAATCTTGGAGGCGCTCCGGTACCACGGAGTGCCTCAGTACCTGCGCCGACTCTTGGCCAGCTACTTGGAGGACCGGGTGGTCCTCCTCGCAGACAAAACGGCCACAGTGAGGCGATACGGCGCAGAGTCTGGTGTTCCACAGGGGTCGGTCCTAGGACCACTGCTGTGGGGCTACTGCGGGGAACCCTCCTCCGTGGCACGAGCGTCATCTGTTACGCGGATGACACCCTCCTCGTCGCCCGGGGGAGGGACTTCAGGGAGGCGGCCAGTCTGGCCTCTGCCGGCGGATCCTTAGTGGCAGGAAGGATTCGCCGCCTCGGACTGAAGGTTGCGCTGCACAAAACCGAGGCCGTGTATTTTCACGGTCCACGGCAGCGCATCCCTCCCGACGGCCACATTATAGTGGAGGGCGTCAGGATCGAGGTCAAGGCCCAGATGAAGTACTTGGGCCTTGTCCTCGACAGCAGGTGGCGCTTCGGCCCACACTTTAGCGGGCTGTCGACGCGCCTGCTGAAGGCCGCGAACGCCTTGTCGTGGCTCCTCCCGAATCTGGGGGGTCCGAAGGCGCGATGCCGGCGCTTGTATGCCGGCATCCTCAGGAGCATGGCCCTTTACGGGGCCCCAATCTGGGCAGACTCCCTCCACAGACGGGAGAACGCCACGGCCATCCGCAGGCCCCAAAGGGCCATTGCACTGCGGGTGGCGAGGGCCTACCGCTCGGTGGGCTTCTCTGCGGCGTGCGCTCTGGCCGGCACCCCTCCTTGGGAGCTCGAGGCGTGGGTGCTGACCAGAGTGTACGAATGGACGGCGCGCCGCAAGGCGCTCGGGGAGCCCCCCGTCGCAGAAGAACGGGAGGCCGTGCGGCAAGAGGCGAAGGACGCAATCGTCCATCATTGGACGGAGGACCTCGCCACTGCCGCATTCGGCCGCCGAACACTGGACGCGCTCGGGCCAGTCCTGAAGGATTGGCTCGAGCGGTCCCACGGTTTCCTCTCTTTCCGTCTGGTGCAGGTGTTGTCCGGCCACGGGTGCTTCGGATCGCACCTGCATCGGATCCAAAGGGAGGAGACCCCGTCGTGCCACGACTGTGGCGCGGCGGAGGACACGGCGCAGCACACCCTCGAGGTGTGCCCAGCCTGGTCCGAGCTGCGCCACACACTGGTCGCAGCAGTCGGGCAGGACCTCTCGCTTCCCGGCGTCGTCAACTCGATGCTGGAAAGCGAGGGGGCCTGGGCAGCGGTCGCCTCCTTCTGCGAAGAGGTAATGTCACAGAAGGAGGCGGCGGAGCGCGTGCGGGAGGAAGACCCTCTCGCGGCGCCGCTCCGCAGGCGAAGACGGGGCGTGAGACGGCGGTTGTATGATCGTCGTCACGCGCCTCCAGGTGGTGAACAGCGGGAGACAGGCGCGGGGGCGCCTTCTCCTGCATTGCACTGTCCACCACCCACGTCGTCAGTCATTCCTGGGCCCCTCCCCCCCGACGGGAGGGGCCCGCCGGGCCCGCCGTAAAGGCGGGCGGTCGTCGGCGGGGGGCAGGATGGAAAGGCTCTGCCGATTCCCAGTCCCCCTCCACTCAGACGATGCGGGAATGCCGCTGGGTTGTTTAGTGGGTATACCGGTTCTACCGGGGAGTCCCACATACCCCACCCGTCCCCCGATGGGTGGGCATGCGTAATGCATTTTTCCCAGCGCAAACAAAAAAAAAAAAAAAAAAAAAAAAAGGTTAGGTTAGGTTAGGTTAGGTTAGGTTAGGTTAGGTTAGGTTAGGTTAGGTTAGGTTAGGTTAGGTTAGGTTAGGTTAGGTTAGGTTAGGTTAGGTTAGGTTAGGTTAGGTTAGGTTAGGTTAGGTTAGGTTAGGTTAGGTTAGGTTAGGTTAGGTTAGGTTAGGTTAGGTTAGGTTAGGTTAGGTTAGGTTAGGTTAGGTTAGGTTAGGTTAGGTTAGGTTAGGTTAGGTTAGGTTAGGTT